>JAUPFR010000017.1:5142923-6527090 GCA_036925125.1 Oreortyx pictus | reverse complement strand
AAATGTTAAGATTATGAATGACAATAAATGCATAATTAGCTTTACTAGACTATTAAGAATCAGCAGCAGGCTAAGAAGAGTGCCTTGAAGAACAACAGGAGGCAATACGTTTTACAAAACATACTTATTGTGTATATTCACTCTGTCTAGAGAAGAGACAGTGTCATCCTAAGCCATAATACTCGCAAAGCAGAAGCTTGAATTTTCAGCCAAATTCCTCCTTCAATCAAACTTAGACAGTGACATAAAAATTAGATTTTTGTCATTTTTCCTTGTAGAAAAACCATACTGTAAGAACTACTTCAAAGCTCCTTTACACGTACGCCTGAGCGATTTGCTGGCCTAGCCCTCCCCTTCACCTTGAGGCATAAGGCTTTGTTTCACAGTCCAAGTCTGAATACAGTTACCGTTAGTGAGATTAACATGTCAACTACACACAAGTTTCCTTGAATGCCTCATATTTTTCTGTAATCAAACAATTTCCATTTGATCTCAGGTTTCACATATAAAAACTAAGACAAACTTGGGATTATAGTGGTGTCTTTCACAGAAGGTCTAATATAATAAGCAAATTAAATTTCAATAATACTGCTGATTTCTCTCTGAGAGATGCTTTCAGTCTTATGTGAACAGTTATCCCATTCTGTCTCATTCTGTACAGACAATTTATTTTTCAGATGCAAATGCAAATTTAGGTGTTTTTTTTTCCATTTTCTTTTTTCTTTTTTTTTTTTTTTTTGAAATGAGGATCCTTGCCCTATTTTATATCATGGAGTTGATACTTCACAAGTGGAATCTCATTAGGTTTTATAAAATCAACTCAGGAAAAACTGAGAAAGGAATGTCTGCATGGCAAATGCACGCAATCCTACACCACCACCATCACCCACTACTGCAAGTCCTCGACAAGAGGTAGAGAATTAAGTCCAGATTAATAGAACTAAGCATTCCTACCTACCTGGTGACATCCTCAAGGAAATGGCATAAACCTTTTTAGACAAAATTGTCTTTATTCTTATTCATTGAGCCAACATTTACAAGAGTACGAGGGATTAATTGTGTAAGAAAGTTCTAAGTAAATGACTTTCTGGAATGACTAGGCTATGTAAAAGAGATTCAACTCTGAAAAGGCAGATTCTTTACATAAATGCCTCTTACTGCCTGACCAACATCAGGGTCACAGATTTGCAGGTGATACGTTTTTCCTTTTCCAAGGATATATAACCACACATCTGGATGAAAGAACAAACAAACAAAGAAGAGTAGAATAAAGTTCAGTAAATACAAACTTCTAAGTTTATGTACATTGGTTGGCAGGCAGTTCTGACTAGGCCACTTTTCCCAGCAGCACAATGCTGCCATTGCAGTCCTTTAAAATCTGCGAGTATTGTACGGAGTTGAGTTCTATTTCTCTTGCATTTTACTCTGCTCATGAAGAAGGATCAGCACTTTTCCAAATTGATATTTGACTCCTTTTTTCACAATGCTGAACAATTTTGAGAGTCACATTTTCACATTAACATGTTTGGGCTTAATTCTTAGATATCCCAAACACCTGCAGCCCCAGTTCTTCAGGGTTGGCCATTCTGAAAAGCAGACATGAATACTTGGCAATCATGCTCTGGTTGCCAAGACATAAAACGAGCAGTTCCTCTCCTTTTCTCCCAAACTTAAAGGTTTAAAGTAAAATGTTTCTGTGGCATTTTACATTTATATATGTATATGTAAAAAGTAAAACTACTTTGTGACAAATATTAACATTTAATCTTTGTAAGTTTAAATTGACATACTGTGATAAACTTCAAGGACAAATTAACTATTACTTCTAATGGAAATATTGAGCAAAGGCCAAGTGTAGTATATATCTCCCAATAAAGTGTTCTACGGCATTCTGTGGCAAAATTTGGATGTTCCATTGCAAAGGAAAACCACAGTGGCTGAATGACTTCAGTTGTACTATCTTATTTACTCAGTGAATTCAACTTTCTATTAAGGGATAATACATTAAAAAGGAATTAATCTATCAGAATTTTGAAAACACTAAAAGCTTATGAATGGGGGTTCAAATTCCCACCAAAGAGAAAGAAGGGAGAAAGAGAGGAAGAGAAAAACAGAAAAATTGAAAAGGAAAGAGAGAAAGGGAGAAAAAAAAAAGGAAAATAGCCCGGTTCAGCCTGCTGGGTAAACCTCACTTAGTGATCCTTTGAGTCAAGAGTTCTTAGTGCAGATTTGGCACTGGCCACAAACTCTGCAGATTCTTCAAGTGGAAGAACTAGAAACTGCAATGTTTCCCTCCAAACTGGGTTGTAAACACTATAATAGACATAATACAATGTTGCATTTCTTGTTCTTCTTCATGAGGTAAAACTGACACCTTATTTTCCTCTCTATGTTCATTTTTCAAGTCTGAGAACCCATTTAAAAATCATTATACTTCTAATTCCCTCAAGCCAAATCTCATTTGAACAATAAAAAAACATCCAGAAAAGGAAAACAATTAATTTAAAGCTAGACTTGTTTCCAGATCTATATATTTCCTTAATATCCCTAGTAACATGGAGGATGAATTGCAAGTACTATTATTATAAATGCTTTAAAATCATTACTATTAATTTTAGAACAATGGGAATCGGTATATTTTATATATATATACATATATATATATGTATGTATGTATGTGTGTATGTATTTTCTGATTAACTGGTATTGTTGTAATACTGAGCAAAAACTGCAAATTTAGATCTGTAAGAATCACGCTGTAGTGGAAGTCATTAACTACACTGGGACTTACTGTGAGATTTTTTCACTGCTCTGATCCATGTGGTGCTGCAGGGCTGCATTTTGACTCCATACTACATCCCATTGTTGCTGCAGAATATATAATAGTGCCTTACTAAACCAAGAGCACATTGAATTACCCATGGCAAGGAATTAAGTGACTGAAATTCAAGGCCCTTTTGTAAGTAGGAAGGAACAACTCCAAATAGTGCTGTAGTTTTATTAAATTTGGTGTATGTTAAACCTAACTCATCACTGAAATGATGGACAAGAGTTTAGCAATGATGAAATGAAACATGTTGCTATTAGTTTCACAACGATCTTTTACAAAAATCTGGACAACAAAGAGGAAAATATGGACAAACAAATATTTTAAGCTACTTTCAAAGGAAGATGACAGCTTCAATCCAGTACTTTCTTTTTGTCCTATTGTGTAAACAATGCTTTTTCCTTTAAACAAAAGAGGTGAAATCATCCTCATGTAAAAACTGTGACCTATCTTAAATCGTGTTCATTAAAAGTAATGTTTTACATTAAGAGAACGCTGTATGTTTGTACTGTTGAATTAAAATAAAAATAGTATTTCAGAATCAGCAATGCTTGTAACCTTGTTAAAATAAGAAATGCTCCTGATTTTTTTTTTTTGTATAGGATATTGGAATTCTACTTGAATAAATGTTTGCAATGTAAATATGAAACAAAATGTAAGAAGCATTCTTCCAAGTTATCTCCAAAAGATAATAAAGTATACAAAACTAAATTGAAAAATTCTCATTCCTGCAACCTCCTCCATACACTTGATGCATGTAAGCATAACCCTGGAAGAACATATTGCCAAAGAGGAGAGAATCCATGCTCAGATATTATCTGGGAAAAATGCACTGAAATTCCTCTGTGATGAATAGACATTTTTTCTCCTCAGGGTGACCTCTACCTTCAGAATATGATGGTTTTATTATGATTAATAAATTTCATTTCCACAGAGGAAAGGAACAGTGTCAGCTTAAACTTAAAGCAAGTAGGTTTCTTTTTAAATGCTAATTTTTAAACACGCCTATGCATGACACCAAATTTAGAAGCTCAGAAGGTTAGCAGAATAGATTCTGATTTTTATGCTGAAAATAGTAGGGATTTAAACTATATTGTCACACTGAAAATCAGTAAGCTAGTGCAGGCACATAGCTGTTGGTTCATTTACTCACATGCCAGAATGCTTATTTCTCATTAAAATTAGTGGCATTTAAATGCTTTGTGATAATTTACCCTGAAAATAATCATTCCAGGTAAACAATTTAGTACAATTTAGCACATGCAAATAGCAAATATTTTCAAAGAACTAATAGTCACTGTGATTACATATTCTACAAAATCTTAAATCAATATATGTATATACAAGTTGTACACTTATACCTACTAGACTCAGGAACACGACTGATGAACAATTCTGATACAGCAGAATTAGAACAAAGTAAGCTCCACTGTTTTTCAGTACGTCTGGAATAAGTATTTAGAACACAGCAGGAAAATATCCCCTAATGTTTGCTAGCATTTTGTTTTACTGGCACTGTTTTTTAACTACACCATCACCTTTCTGTGGAATACCGAGAAAAAAATCAGCTTTGCAGTGCCAACATCTGTAGCATTGTGGCTGCAAACGATTTACCAATAGCTCAGTGCTGAAATCCTCTGCTTGGGTTATGTCTCAATTTCTTCAGCCATTTTCATTACAAGCTTAAAAATTGCTTAAAAATTGCTTAAATATTGCAAAAAAAGGACAGTTTGTGACCAATGCAAATAGGAAAAGAAAATTGGAGCCATTTGTTTTAGCAGGTTCTCTGAAATTTAATCTCTCTTTTTAAATCACTAGTACTAGGTATTGTTAGAAGCTCTTAAACAGTAAAGTATGCCTTTCTCTAATTTTAATGGCCATTTTAGATTCTTTGGTACTGTGGTTCTATTTTCGTACGCACCTAGGACAGAGTGTGGAACTCTGACACTCACTGGAAACGTTTGGAAGCTCCTTAATTGCATATCTACTCTATGGTTTAATGACAACATTAATAATGGGAAATTCAGAGTATAGAATATGCAACAAGTTAAAACATTTTCCTCAAGTATTGCAAAATACGAAACGAGATCTGTAAGCACAATTTGATGTGCATACCTCTTTGAACTCAACCATTTTCCCCTATTTCTTAAAAGACTGGAAGATATTACTAGAACTATAGAAAATGATGGTTCTGTTCTTAAATAAGAACACAAGTTTAAATCTCAACCAGCAGTCAAGTAAAAATTAAAACTGAAAATAGTATAACAATCTATTTCTATGATCTAAATCCCTGTTACTTGCCATATTAGCAGCAAAGCATATGGATCTGCCGGGAAGCTCATTTTTCTAGCTCTCCACAATATTACTCATTTACTAGCTTTGATTTATAATTGAACAATCAAATCATAAAACTGCTGCTCCTTCAGACCAATGTGTATTGAGTTTTCAGAAAGAATGAGCTTAAATTACCAGAACACTTGCACTGACACTTATTACTAAATTTTACAAAAAGACAGCTGAACAAGTCAGCTTTCACTAGGTATGAGAAGGCAGAATATCGTGCCTGTCTTATATTCCTGTCTTAACTCATCGCCTAGGAAGTGAGCTCTACTGTAGGATGTGCCTCTTGATCTTCACAGGTGGCAGAGAAAGGGCAGTCCGAATCCTTCCTCCAGAACTGCAGAATTGCAATAAAATTGTAGACAAAAAATATGAAGATTGTAGTGAAGTTTTAGAAGGAATGCAATGGAAGCAGTGGTTACCTGCATTATCCAGATAAATGATTCCAGCAGCTCACTAAAACAAGCTGTTTTCCTTTAGCTCACACAATTATGATATTAACACTATGATACCAAAGCCAGATGACAGCAGCAGCAGGAGCTCCTTTGTATGCACACCAGAGACACACCGTATCCCTGGGTAGTATTTTAACCGCAGTTACTCACCACATTTTAATCCTTTTACCTGAAATTCTTTACTATGGTACAGTGGTATCTGCTTATGGCGTCCAAGGCATGTGTAGACAAATACACTAATTAATTTTGGATATTACTATCAAACAAATTTAGGCATTCTGTCACCTAAGTGAGCAAAGTGTCTCTTTAAATATTTCAAAAGGAAATGAGGAAAGGAGTCTAGCCTACATGTTTTTACAGAACACCGAGGAAAATGTTTTAAAGTAGAAACAGTTACCAGTGCATTTCCTGACTGTAAAAGTTAATTCTTCGTGCAAAATTTTAAATGCACAATATCAAAACTTGAGATCATTCTGTACTAGAGGATCACAAAACATTCTTTTGTATGTCACTATCCTCTTCTACTACTGATAACACTACACAGATTTATGTTGTACATCAGAGAGGGACTTGGGAAGATGTAGTACTGATAGATACAGCACAACGAAACAGCAGAACTTCAAGGTATACTGCAGTGCTAAACTCCTGCATATCTTGAAGGCAGGATTTCCTGTTACTATAGCATTACCATTCATAGGTTTTCATAGAGATGAAGAATTTTTTACCACAGTCTATCACATGAATATGGCAGAAAAGATTTCCATGAAGGGGTCTTCATAGTGATAATTAGAAGCAGTCCTTACTTTTTCCTTCTGGTTGGAACCAGAAGAAAGCTAAGAAGCCTACTCAGAATTATCTACATGAAGGGAAAAATTTCCACCCCTTGAGTTTCATTATGTCACATCTGAAATTGTCCAGTTAATTACGGTGCCTATTATTATTTGGCTCTTCAATTATTGCTCGTTGATAGGAATGCTTTGCAGAAATTTATTTATTTTCCTGAATGCTAACTCACTGCTTTGTTTAAAGTTTGTTGAATGCATCCAAAGTTCAGCTGCCACACTGTTAAACATTTAAATAAATGGTATTGGTGAATTTGCAGAAATACAAAGATGTAACACTGCAGCACAGGCGATGTTCTTCCTGTGTGGGTGCTGAATCTGCTGTAGAACTACCCCAGGGGGGAGACCTCAGGCAAAAGCTCTACCTCAGATTTCAGTCTCCCTGTTCAGATTTACAAAAGGTCAAAGGCAGCTTCCACAAAAGCGTGGGGACTTCATTTGACACACACTTGAAAATATAACCTCCTATCAACAGCCCCTTTTTGAATACTTTCCTTCTCAGGAAGACAATCTATATACATAGATGTTCATAATAAAAAGCCACTGGGGAAACTGAGGCTTTAGCATCTGCTGACATCTATTGATCTGTCAAATTTCAGAGAAAAACAAGTATTTGTCTGATCTGTACAGCATTTGTCTCTTGCTGCTCGGACAGTAAGTCCTAAATAATTTATCTAGATCAGTAACAAATACAATTTTTACATAAACTTTTAAAGCAGTCTCTTGTGCTCATGAAGTTCAGTAATATGCATTAGTTCTTCGGTTGTTAAGTGTTTTAAATGTAATACGATAAGCTCGGGATATTCATACTAAATCCCTGTTTATTTACTGTACAGCTCTACAATCACACATCCATGCACACACACAGAACAGCTTTCTTGTGTACTATTTTCAGTCTATCAGAGAAAACAATCTTGTTGCTTCATTCAAAAAACAGTACAGGGGATGCACATGTACTTATAGGCACTTGTTGAGGGCAAACATAGATTATTCACTATTTCTGTTATCAAAGAAGCTTCACATTGCAAATCCTCCATTTACAAATCACAGAACCTCAGCTTTACTTAATCTTGTCATGTTGTCACAATTGACTAGCCATGCGAACTGACCTAGAACTGTAAGCATAGGGAAGGTAAACTGTCAAAGAGATAATGACAAAGATGCCAAAAGGTCTGCTAGTGTTTTCACTGGGTGAGAAAAAGAAATTAATCAAATTTTATGAAAGAACAGTGGATAACTGAAGTGTTTACTGACTTTTATCTTTACCACAACTACCCACAGCAGTAAAAGCAGTAACAAATAAATTCCATGTACGATCTATTTACAGCAACAGTAAAAAGAAATTTCAACTGCCAAAGTGAAGGACGCAGGAATTTACAGGAGTTTAATAATGTGAATTAATACAGCATTTCTTTGTCTTTGAAGAGCAAAAGCCTCAGTATCTGCAGTTTTTCATGGGAAAAACCAGCAGAGGTGTAACTAAATACTAGTACAAATACCTTAAAAATGCTCCTTCACCTTAATTTTCAATTTACTGATTAGTGAAAAAGCACAACATAATAAAAAAAATAATCCTGTAGGAAACGGTTATTTTCCCAGTGAATTTGCTTCATTAAATGAAGTGAAGCACATAGAAGTAAAAACACAAAAAAAAAAAAAGAACACACAAAAACACCTCTCACAACCAAACCTGTATCTTTACAGAGTAATTATAAAAAGGTAATGCAAACCTCTCTAAAAGATGTTTTCCAAAGCAGTTTATATAATATGTACCGTTTGGAAATTTCTTTGAAAGATCAAAATCTGATCAATATCTCCTACCAGAAGTTGGAATATGTCAATGACATATATGCAAGCACGTATGGCAAAATTTGACCAGATATAAATATCTATGTACCACAGCAGAGGTAGACCACCTTAAACAATCTCAGCACTTTTCCTAAAATTAATTTTCTTAAAATAAATGTGACTACATTTGCTCATGTTTCTCGAATTAAATTTGTGGAAGTGTTTGTGCTTACTTTTTAACGCTAGCATACAGTAAAACCGTAAGGTCTTGAGCAATTGTATCATTAAAAATAGCCAATATTCTTCTCAAACTTTTAATAGCACAAATGTTTGTTCCTTTATGCTACCTGCTTTTATGATGGATTTCTCCTAGACTTGAAAATTAAACCTTTCCACATAAATTTGTTTTCGAGACTGCATCTTTCTCCAAAGAGAGGTCAGTAACTTAATCCAGGACTGCAAACTTCTAAAGCGTTATAATGCATTTCTTTTACACATACACACAGTCTTGCCTCATGGGGATGACTCTCCCCAAATATGTAAATAAATACAGCTACAATTGGATAGATGTTATACTCACTTCCACCATACTTCATTCTGAATTCAGGTGTATATATACCCTCGCTTTTCTGTTATTTCAAAATCACAAAATGCATATACTCTTGGGGGAAAAATACTATTGGCTGTGTGATCATACTGGAATTTTCGTTTGTAGATGGAAGTTAGATGACAGTTAATAACTGGAGGAAGAAAGCAAGAATGGTATAAATACTGAATAATGATCCTGTCCCATTTAATCATAAAAATCATAAAACGCAGGTACATGCTTGAATAAACTTGGAAAAGACACTGTAAATATTTTTTTCTTTAAGAGCTATGAATTTCAGCTTTACAAAACCTAAAAGAAACAATATATTGATTACTGATTTGAAAAATTAATTCAAAATGTAAAAAACACAAAATTAACTATGTTCTCTAGCCAACACATAAATAAACCAATGTTTTTCGTCTGGGTCTGTTTCTGATTTAAAAGGAGACTGATAGGGTAAGATCCCCTTTGCCCCCATCAGGCAGAAAACTCAGTATTAATTCTCCTCTAAAATACCCATTGTCAGAGTTCTGCTAGAGGAAATTCTTCAGAGATCCTTGTTAAAATTGCATCAACAAGCTGAAAGGAGGTTTCAGATAGTTTCCCTACCTCTGATCTAGCTCAGGTCTGTTTGCATCCTCTTTAATCATGCCTTCCAGATAAGATCTATCCCAGAAGCATAGAACTTCTCTTCTGAAGAGTAATTATTTTTAGCTTCAAAATGCTCTAGATAATAGAGCAAAATATTCTAAAATTTCCCATGGAAGGATCCCTCTGTCACACACTTGCATATTCTTGCATATATTTTCTTTAAATAATGTTAATCCAAGAATAGATATACATACATGAATAGAAATGCATATATTGACACATTACCCTATCATGTTTGATTTCAAGATTAATTCATTCCTAAATTAGAACAAATAAAAATAAAAATAAATAAAAAAGTCATGTAGCTTAGGGTTAACTATTACCTGGAAGGAATAATAAAGCATTAGGAAGAGAAGAGTGAATATTACCGGTAGAATCACCCAAGACTCCCATTTCCATTTGACAGTAGATTTCCAACCAAAAGTTTACTTGTTGTATTATAATTTTAAACCTACAAACATGTATAATCTTTACAAGGAAACAATACAAACAAACATACCCACATTTCAAACATATAGCATATTATCTTAAACCAATTTGGTAAATGCTTGAATTACTCTAATTGAGTTTAGGAGCACTACTAGAGTACAATATTGTATCATAGATGTTTTGTGTGCATCTGAAAAATCAAATGACAGATACTGTTCTGAAAGATTATATATCTGTGTATACTTCATGTATTGAAACACAAAACATCAGATAATAAGTTGAATGTCAGCTCATAGATTTGAAAGGTCAAATGCAATTTTGGTAACTCGTTCTGTAATGGAAAAGGGCCAGAGTATGGTGTAGGGTTTTTTTATATTATTATATAGCCAGAATTCCTTTAAACTCTATCACTAAAATTTAAATATACAAAGAACAGAAAACAGAGGCTCTCATTAGCTTATATATAAAAAGAAAAGACTCCTAAAATCCTGTATGTTTTTCATAGTGTCAAAAACACAGCTGACAGAAACACCTTATTTATCGAATAAGCTTAATGGAGATATTTTACTGGTAAACTGAAAAGTTTTAATAAATAAACACAAAATTCTGTTTTCTTCTGTGTAAAACTCAGTGCATTTTTGATGAACAAGCGTGCTATATTTTTGGAATTTCAGTGCAATCACATACAGAATAGGTATGGTAGAGTCTAGACACAGTCTGTGTGAACTGAAGGTAAGAAATGTTTACAGGTGTAAGTACTGCTTTAAAGGGTTAATTCTGCAAAGCAATGTTCTCAAAACAAGAAAATTATTAAAAACATATATGCATTTTGAGAACTCCAAGTTAAAATGTTGCAAAAATGAGTTTATCTATACTCACTCTGCAAGGTGTAGGTTTATAAGTTAGTTGTCTCCCTACTGCAGTTCACTATCATCCAGAGCAGAGTGGGAAGCACAGGTGAAATAATGAATGCCAGAATCCAAATCAAGAAAGAGTCCAATGTTGCTTTCTCAAAATGCATTCTGCAAATGATTTGGGCTTCTGAGAACTCTATGTTATATCAGTTGCTTGTTTTCCTTTTAAGAAGAACTTTTCAGGTTACCACAAAAAATGCTGAGGCTACCATGCAGTATATTACTTTCTCAGAATATAGTGACTTTAGCTATAGTCTTCTTCTTCATAATTATGTGTACTACATTTGTTTTATGTAGGTCACTATGACATAAGCAGAAAACTCTTCACCTTTCATTTGTTTCCGCTAATGTAAAACTCCCTATAAAGAAATACTTCTTAATACCAATATTTTTTGCCACACTATATATCCTTTCTTCCTTCAATACACACATCTCCATGACTTCAGCAGTCTTTTTCAAACATGATTATTGACAGTTTTTGGCCAACACTATTACTAAATATGTTGGCTTTTGATTTCTTATGTAGCAACATAACATCATCCTTACCTGTATTACGACTAGCACTGTTCAACCTCTATTGCTTAAAAGACAGAAAAACTCTTGATATACTTGATATAGTTGTAAATTATCATTAATAAATATCTATTAAAACATTGTTTGTTCTTCTGTACATGTGGCTTACAACATGACAGTGTATTAGCAAAACAGCTAAGACTTTTTACTTACTAGAGAGTGATCCTCTGAAGGTGCAGACCCTCTCGCCCACTATCTTATCCATAGGATAGACTTTGTGAGTGCTTTAGGGTCTGCAGTACCCTTGTGGGCAGTATTTGCCCTCAGAGTGTTGAAAATAAAAATGTTACATCTATAGCACTTATAATGTCCTACATAGATCTTTACCTTTATTCTTTTCAGTAGTTTGTTTTTTTTTTTGGATTACTTTTAAGTCACCATCACCATGTTTGCACTATACAGTAAGCTTTTATGAGAAGGTTTAACATAACCTTACTTTTCTAGCCATATAATATTTAAACTGGAAATAAAACACCAAAGTCAGCAAAAATAACCTAATGTATTTTATATTGCAGAATCTAGACTCAAGCTACAAATTAATCTATTTCAAAAATCTGTATCATGGACTTTCCTATGCTTTCTCTTACGATTAAATGCAGCATGTGAAAAAGGATATTGAGACCTGGATGGATGCATCAAGAAGTATCAATGATTGTTACCTGCAGAGGTGTTACAAGAAATTTCATCTGCTGCAACGAAGACGAATTGATTTCTGCAAGAGAAGATAAAATTCACAATACTGCTTGCTGACTGGGAAATGTGCTAGCTGCCAATTGACTTGATGTTTACAGATGGGGTAGGGTAAGGGTGCTTAATTTCAATGAATGTAACAAGAAAAAGTGTTGACGTATTTCAGTACTAGAGAGTTTATAAGGATCATGAGGTAAACATGCTGGGATCTTTCAAATGAAATAATGGTGATATCTGGATATGGACTATGTACAAACTCTTGCATTGGAAGCTTATGTTTAGTGTTATGTCATGTAAATATACTTATGAAGACTAATAAAAATCAAACTATATACTGATATATGTACTAAAGGGCACTAATGGAAAATACATTATAAGTGATTTTTGAAAAAAAAATTGCAATTTACTTCAAACATCTTAAAGGAGGATATGGAAAGTAACATTTTTCTTTATATATGTCTAATATGACTGCAATCAGAAAAAAAATTCTGCAACTTATTAAAAAAAATGACATTGTATATTTCCATATACTGTCATCCAAATACATACAAAAGCTTTTTTTTTTTTTTTTGGTAGAATCCTAGCATAATAAACTAGAAATATGAGTAATTTAATATAAACCTTCTCTTGCAAAATTCTTCATTTAAACCAGGTAACATAGAAAGAAAAATGCTAAATACACTAATATTTCAAAATGCAGAAATCCTGATTTGCCCTTTCTAAAGTCAAAGCAAACAGGACATGGTTTAGTGGAAACTATGTTTAAGGATGAACATCGAGTGATTCCTTTATATATATATATAGCTTCCTTAGATTATGTTTGTGTTGTGCAGGACTTGTAAAGAAATCAGGTGTAATTATTTGGGTGATATTTTGCCCCAAATTGCAGCTAGTTCTTCCAGCCTGCACTCCTTGGTCTGTTGAAATGCTGAGTTTTACACAGCTTTAACGCAAGAGTACCAAATAAGAACTAGAAGGAACTATGTCTAGCTGAACTGAAGACTACCTGGACAAAACTGAGTTCTGCAAGATAATGAAAACTCTGTCAAGCATTTCCTACTCTGAAGCTTCTACTGAACACTGTTCAGTTCAGGAGAGAATGTATCTTAGGTATAACAGACTTCAGCCCTAAGAGAACAAACTTATCTCTATTATTTCACCTCCAGTCTATTGAAGATATTTGAAATTCTTTAAAAATCTATGAAGCTTTCTACTTAAAAATTTACATTTTGAAAAGCAAAGTAAAAAACTAAGTAAAAACAAAAAAAACCTAAGACATATGTCATCCAAACTACAGGACAGGATTTAAGATCAGAAGTAGTAGCTTAGTATTGCCTTTACCTTATCTTACCAGCCCCTGCAGTCTAGCATGAATGACTTCAGTGACCAAACTGTATTTTTCATTTAACTCTTTCATTTGGATGTAGTAGACAATTTGTTGTTTTGCATCTATAGTAATTTAACAAGCTGATGAGACTTATCTTGCACATATGCTAAAGAGATAAACTTTTAAAAATGAATGGGAATATATTTATCATAATAAATACAAAACTGCTCCATAATTCATACATAGCATATTTTGACACTCTATTTACTCATAACCACTTCTTTTATTATTATCTCCTCTGAAAATTACGTACAAAGAAACAGTCTTTTGCCTAACATAAGCAATTCACACTCACCAGCTACTGGCTTACAGACAACCCTTTTCATTCAAGTCTAGTAAATTATGAAAGTGTCCTTTCATCAAAATGAAAACATCAGTTCTACTTAAAATCAGCCACAAAGTGGCCGGTTGAGAAACTCCTTTTCTTTATCTCCATCCAGAACATCTGTGTTCTTATGGAACAATGTCTCAGAGATATTATATCTTCAGATGCCAAAGTATAGAACTAGCTACAAGAATAATATGCTGACTTCATAACTTATGGAAGACTTGAGAATGAATTGTTCTTCTTTTTTTTTTTTGGAAAAACAGATACTACTAAAAGTGCTTGAAAATCTCACTTTCTATTATCAACTGTCTACTAATTACTCGTAGAAATTTAATTTTTAAACATTTGACCCAAGGCCATACCTATCAGAAAAAAAAAAATATCATCCAGAAACATTCCTTGTCATACTACTACAATTTACAAAGGAATATACTATCTTTTCTATATTTTCATTTTATACAATTTATTCCACAAGCCATGAATTAGACATGAAAGTAAGGAAGAAGTTACATATTAATCCACACAACAATTGTGTGAATGATAACACATTAACCTATGGGCAGTAAGACTAGATGCTGGAATTCTTTTTTCTTTTTTTTTCTTTTACAATTGTTAGTTCATTTTAACAATTCCAAGCATTTGCTTATTAGCTCAATAGTTTTAACATATTTAATGCCGCAGATATATTATTTAACTAAATTCTGTACTATTTTTTACAAAAACCTAGAGGGACAGCTAAGAATGAGAGGTCCATATATCTCACCTGATGTCCAAAACAAGTATTATTCCTTAGTGCAAACAACCCATAATTTACAGAACTCCTGAGTTCAGCTTATCCAGTGATGCATCACATTCTATTTCACTTAAAGTACATGAAAAGTAGACCTGGAAAAGGGCAGCTCATCTAACTCAGTCCTTTGAAGCTACAGGATTGCATCCTTCAAAGGCGAATTTTAAGCATTAACTGCAGTAAGTATATAAGGCATAAAACCTCAGGAGTAAGGTATGGTGGGAACTCATGATGCTCAGCTAATGGAATGACAAACCAGAAAACAAAGGCATTCTGGTTTACAACAAAATTGTATCTTTGATACAAAAATGGAAATGTATGTTCCTTCACACATGAAAAACTGTAGTTCCTCCTCACTAAGAAAACAGTGGGAAACTTTGTAATTACTGAAATGCATAAGTATTGAAACTGTGGTGATTCACTGATACATAAATATATACAATTATTACTGTATTTTCAGTATCTAATTAGACTTATTTTAAAAGTCTGTAGTGTTTTAGAGTAAAATAAAACTCAGTAAGAGTAAAAAGTTACAGTGGGGATTGTGTGGTACAGAACTAACTCTCGCCTGAACCACAGATGATTTGGCTATTTCAGCTTGTAGGAAAATTCAGGACCTGGAGGCAGAAGACACAAAGTGATTCAGAGAATGGGTCTCAGATACCCTCATTTTAAGATCTGATGGATAAAAATAGCACGAAGCACAAATTCAATGTAATTTCAGCACATAAATTCTGAATTCTCCTCCTGTCGATGCAAGAATTTGTATTTGTAGGGCACATGGGACAAACTACCACATGTTGTACGTGTCCTATCTTCTTCCTTAACAGACTGACATTTGACACTACTTTCATTCTACACAGAAAACTATTAGGAACAAAATTTTGACATATGCACATAATTTAATCCAGAACTCCTAGAATTCTGTAACCCTTGTTCTTGGAGCTTTCATAAAATTGAAGCTGTACTATAATCAAGTGGTATTTTAAGAGATTAGGATTTCCCATAGAACAATTACACTAACTTTCAGATTTTTAAAATTTATAAGAAAGCAAGATCTCCTAACATACAGTAATTATGTTTCATACATCAGAATTCTTGGATTTCACTTACTAACTTCACAAACTAGATAGGATCATTTTGGTTAATATAGAATTGCACCCTCCTCCCAAAAAGAATACAGCAACTGCTGTGAACAGTGTGAAGTTACAGAGCACAAGAAATTAAGAAGAAAGCAAAAACAATACTGCAGAAGTTACAGTGAGAAGATTTCAACTGTATGTAATCACTGACCACCATGGGATTACACAGTCAGTATTTTGATTTCATGGATCAGAACCTCAGCTGGTAATACTGCTGCAGCCTAATGGAAAGCACTGACTTCATTGCAGATATTCCAACTTGTATTCTCCATGGATCTAACTATGTACTATAGCAATTATTTTTACCATAAGAATTATATAAGGTATAACTCCACATTTCTCCATTATATTATTAGAGATACCTATTTTTTACTTAATGCAAACTTTAAGATTTCAGTGTTCTAGTTAGAACTCTCATGTTGATAGTTCCTTTACCATGAATTATTATAGCTCACTGGTTGAAAAGTTTCTGTAATATTCAGACAAAGTTTCAGAATTTCCCTCTAAAACAATTGTGTGAAGTCTTCCCCAATTCCCTCATTATCATGTCCTAAATTTAAGTATCAAGGCTATTAAATAATTTATTGGTATTATTATTATATATAATTATATTAAGAAGGTTGGTTTTGATATTATTGTGCTTTATATTCCCATTACATTAAGCTCAAAATACATGATCATATTCATAGCATTTGTATCACAACACCAAGACAACTAAACAACTTTACAGCCATATCCATAAGTTGTATTAAATGAAGAATAAATAAAACCATTAAAAAAATGTTACACAATTTATCAAGCTTCAACAGCACTAACAGTAACTTGGTTAATGTACTGTGCATTAGGAAAGTGTATTTTACTTTCAGGCTAATTTCTTCAGTGCAAAGTGCCTTCTATCCAAAGAATTTATTGTTCACCCTAAGCACTAGCAATGATACCAAGACAAAGAAGAAAATCAGATGTTCTGCTTTCACTTAGGTATTTTGCTTACAATGAGAAAGATAACGCATCTCCTGCCTACATAATTCCTGACCATTTCATGAAATGCTTGTTTCTGAATTTTTGAGTCAGGCCTTGAAAGCGTATGGATTAAAACTCCGCATCAATGTAGCTACCTCTGCCAATACTACCTCTCAGAAAAAGGAAAAGCTCATCTTGGTTGCCCAAGAAAAGACAGCTTACCCATCTGCCAGGATTTAGCGGCCACTCCAGAACATTAAGCATCATGTCTGCCTGCATGGATATCTCATGTGCCCTAGAGTGTCTCTAATGGCACTAGAGGCCTCCTTTCAGGTGGCTCAATCAAGCCCTTAATTTGATTGCCAGGCCACTGTTAATGCTGCAAGGAGAACTAGGAAAACAGCTGCATATACTGTAGATACAACTCTTCCATGGTAATGGTTGGTATACAAATTTTTCCTCTCTCTTTCATTAACTCTCAAAGACTGCATAATAATTCTTCATTATATAATTCTAGAAAATTGGCTCTGTACTTAGGAACTTACTATGGTTGCCCCAAATATTTTTATTTTATTGCCAAAAACTTATACAATATCTTACATTAACAACTAAAATTTCTATACATCTTTCATCTGTATTTTAAAACTGCAACACTTTATTTCCTGATTTATCTAGTTTTTAAATCAGAGCTATATAAATATGCCTAGTTCTAATCCATATAATCTTCCTTATCCATGCAATTTCTCTGTGTATGAAGAAATTTATAATATAATATAAATAGTATAAATACACTTATTAAAAGTAATACAACATAAAGAATTTAAATAAGCATACTTATCTGCAAGAATGACATAGATTTTTAAATGGACCTTAACATTTTTATTTGAAACCTAAAACTAATAGACAAAATTGTGTATAACAAATTCATATTGATTTCAGTGGCATAACTGCTCTAAGATTATTAATTTAGCTATGATTAAGATACTCTACACACTCAAACTAAATCCTTACTTCAAGAAGTAATCTTCTGCTCAGTGTCAGCAATGCAAACTAATATTAGTACAATCAAGGACTGTTAAGCTACAGGTGCTTCTGAAATTGTATCATTTATCCATGAAAATTTTGTCTATGTTTTGGAAATAATTTTCACTCTCAGCATTTTAAAGTCAGACTAGTGTAAATAATCAGCATTAACACCACTAAGAACACAACAATCACAGAATTTTATGGTTGGAAGGGACCTCTGGAGATCACCTAAGTCCAACACACTGCCAAAACAGGTTCCTAACAGTAAGTTAAAGAGGCAAGTGCACAGGCAGGCTCTGAGTATCTCTACAGAAAAGACTCCACCACCTCTCTGTGCAGCCTGATCTGCTGCTGTCACTCTCAAAGTAAAGAAGAATTTTTCATGCTCACATGGAACTTTTTGTGTTCCAGTTTGTGCCCACTGTCCCTTGTCCTGTCACTGGGCACTGTTAAAAAGAGCCTGGCCTCATCCACTTGAATTCTACCTCTTAGATATTATAACCCTCCAGACTGAAGAGTCCCAGGTGTCTCAGCCTTTCCTCATACAGGAGATGCTCCAGGCCCTAATCATCTTTGTGGCCCTCTGCCTGACTCTTTCTAGACTTTCCCTGTGTTTCTTGAACTGAGGAACTCAGAACTGGACACAGTGTTCCAGGCCTCTCCAGGGCAGAGCACAGGGGCAGGATCACCTCCCTCACCCTGCTGGCCACATTCTTTTTAATGAACCTCAGGATACCATTGGCCTTCTTGGCCACAAGGGCACACTGCTGCTTATGGTCAAACTGTTGCCCACCAAGACACTCAGAAACTTCTTCTGCAGAACACCCCCCTCCAGCAGGTGACCCTGTACTGAACCTCAACAGGTTTCTCTCTGCCCAACTATCTGGCCTGTCCAGGTCTCTCTGAATGGCAGCACAGCCTTCTGGTATGTCAGCCACTCCTAGCTGTGCCAGAAAACTTCCCGAGGGTGCATTCTACCACATCACTGGTGAAGATGTTGAAAAAGATCATACTGATATATAATTGGGGGTTATTTACTCTTTGCATACCATGTCACCTTTAAAACAGTGTATCACTGAAACAGAGTTTATATTTATTTATGACTTCATAACTATTATTACAGTTTACTAGTAAACACAGTTTTATCCACGACACTTTTTGACCAGTCTCCTAACATACTGAGATGTAATTATAAAACAGTAGTTAATGAGAGGAATTGTTGCCTTTGAAGTTGTTGTCTGAGTGATTTTTACAAGTGATTTTGCAGCATGAGTTTTTCATTTAAGTATCAAAATCAGTATGAACGTGTTGACAGAATTAATTAGGAATCCATTCAAGAAAAAACAACAGAGTTTTAGTACACTTTTGTGTTAAACTGCAATTCAGACCTCATTTTTTTGCTCCAAAAATGATGTCCCCTATTTTGTTATGTTGGCTGACAATATCAGAGGTGGATGTTGGTGGTATGGCAGCAGAGGCTGAACCTATATGCCAATACTACATGACATTTAGTTGCTGTACAACAGAGGGTAGCAGAGAGGCAGTCTGACAGAATGACATTTGTAAACTTCCTTCTCCCACTCTTGTCATGCAGTATTCTTACAAATTGTTGATGTGCTTAGAGTTCCTAGCTTTGTTCTTAGAGTTCCACAGGTGTGTTCTTTAGAAAGTTGACAATCTCAAACTTTACTAAGAAAATTTCTATTTTAGTACCTAAGGAAATGCTTTGGAATTCTTCAGGGTGGGAAAAAACTACAGTAAAACATGCAAGATTGTAAATTATCTGTTTCTAAATTTTTCCAACATAGTTATTTTAAATGTCTTCCTCTAGAATTTCCTCACACTGTAAATTATGTACCAAACAGATACAGACTGAATTCAATTAACTCCCTATTTTATTAAAAACATTTCATTTTTTGCCTGTTTCACAACGCACTCAACTTCTTCTTGCTTTTAAGGCAGTCACACTGAAAGTACTTAGGTTGACAATACTTACAGCATGTTCTAATCTGCCTGTTTGTGGTCTATCAAGTCAATGATCTGAAAACTAAAAACTGTATAATTAGACACTGACATGTCCAAAGGAACTGTTCTGGTCTTTCGTGTCAGATGCACAAGCACTGACCCAACAGACTGTAACAGTTTTGGTCTGCTGGATTAGGAATCAATGTTTTAATAACTCCCTAACTCCATATTTATCCAGTCCGCTGAATACAACACTCTTAAAATTTTTCAAGTCACACTTTCTTTCAGTATCCTCTAGGAGTGAAGAAATCAGTATGAAGTATCCATTAGATTATTACTACTTTTAAAATGTTGACCAAACATTTTTTTTCTTCTTTTTAAAATGGTGACAGATGGAAGTGTATCGAAGGAATGCATTTATAATCTTATTTATTCACTATAAAAGTTTATTTTAATATAAGAAAGTGACAAGTTAAAACTCTACAAATAAACTGCTAAAAAAATTAAGTAGGCTACATGTATGAAACAAAAAGAAAGCAAGGATGCTGAACTGGACATGTAAGTGTCAACACAGCTGCTATGTTCATTTACTTGCGGAAAATAAAAAGTGTATAGCAGCTTCTGGTCAAGAAGGAAATCCTAGCAAAACTACTCAGCATCTTTAAAATCTGGAGCACTCTAGGCAGCCTTGATCTGGAAATCAATGCTCTAATATTCTTCTAGCTTCTTCCTTATTTTTTTCTTCATGATTCTCAGCGTGGATGTCACATCATATAATAATAATAATATTAATAGCAATATCAAGTCTTTTCTTGTCTGTGGAGATTCTTAACGTATCCCTTGATGATACAGTGAGGTGAATGGGAATTACAGAGAACAGAATTAAAAGCAGCTTATGAAGAATACAAGTTCTAACATGATAAACGTTTAAAAGTAAGTTCTGGCCTATGAGCCCTAACTTTCTTCACTGCACTATTACCCCAGTTTTGAACCATTGGTGTTCTTTTAATAGATACAGGGATATTACATGAACACTGATATTCCACATAAGTGAACCGAGCCTTCAGAGTATGAGAAAACATGCTAATTTTACCAAAAATTAAAAATACTTTAGAAAAAATCGAAGTATGAAAAACATCTATAACATTTTGGAGTGAAATATGTTTCCATCGTTACAAAGTACTACATGCAAAACATTTTTATGCCAGGAAATTCCTATCAAAATGATCTTTTGATATATACATATTTTCTTTTCTTAAATATTTTCTTTACTTGTAATTATCCAATTTTCCTTTCTAGCTCCTTCACTAGAATCTGCTCTTTATGGCTATAACACGAGTTATAAACTCCAGTCATTCCCAAAACTGTGATCTCAGTAATGAATATGATTATGAAATATTAACATGGTGCCATCAGTACTTAGTTTGCCACAGATCAGATGTAGAGAGAAAGATAAACAATCCTAAAAGATGCCTGAATTGAACTCAGTAACAGCAAAGTGAGTGGTTCGTTTCCTTGCAATATAAGGGAATAAACAAGCTTATCTACCATACAGGATAATCACAAAAAGCTAGATCAATCAAACATCACCACATTGAACTGAAGCATTAGATATGTTATATGTGTATCTGTACTTCTTAAAAAAAAAACAAAAAAAACAAAAAAAAAAACCACAACCTTTATACCTTCCAGGACGCTAAGTGGTCCTTTTTGAATTTCAGCATTCGAGTAGCTTACAATAATTCTTTCTCAGTTATCATCTCCAGTCCCCAAATTTATCCACATTTTTCAATATTCATCTTATATATTGCAACATCCAAAATGGTTTGAAGGTTCCAACTGGTTGTAAAGATATCTGCTGTAATTTATTCTTTTTCCTCTCCGAATGTGATTAATTTAGGAATGTGCATAAATGTTATTTCTCTTAAATCTAAAGATGTATGATAATGAAATGAACTACTACATTTTAAAATATTAATCTTCCTAAAAACTGTGTAATGGTAACTTAAACTCTCTGAAGATGCTATTACATTTGACATGCTGCCTAAACTTTAATTTTTAGTATATACCACTAGTAAAGTTCTCAACAGGAGAAAATAAACCGTATAAACCTGTTGCATTTTTCATTGTTTATTTGTATAGATAATCTTGAAATCTACAATCTGAAAAAGAGCACATTCATGTCTCCACCTACAGAAGCTCATATTTACATTTGGTGTATTTTATTCTTATTCTACTTCTTGATCCTTTAATAAGCATGTTTCCAGTTAAATAAAATCTGTACCTATTATCCTACTTTAGAATAATCTGAATAGAAATACCGAGCATTACTTTCAACTACTTGCACAAAAAAGAACTGGAAAATACATTAAATTCTATTACTGTAGGCAATAGGAAGTTGAGAAAAATAAATACTCTACAAGGTATTTAAAAAGCTTTTCAAAAACTTTTGGAAAATCAGGACTTTAACGGGAGTAAGATTTCAAATTTGTGAAATACAGAACTTTCATATGATAAACTCTCCTGTCTCAGCTTTTGCATGAAATCCTACGTATGACCACAGAACATGTAACACAAAAGTGATAAAGAAAAAACTATACATTTTTATGCTACAAGATGTGTGCAAAATATTTTGGAATAAGTCCTATTTGTTTTCCTTAAAAAAACAAAACAAAAAATAGTCAGCTTCCACTGATGTGAGATGTAAGGATTTAAGCCATACAACAAAACTGTCAATGGGAATCCTCTCATTGTTTATTGTGAGATTTAAATTAGATACTATATTAAGGAAAGAAAAAAGGAATTTATGTCTACATCTGTACAAATTTATGTGTGTGTATGTGTGTGTGTGTGCACGTGTCTGTGTGTGTGTGAGTTTGTGGGTGAGTAATGGATGGGGAATGTGTGTATATATATGAATCCATAATCATACATATATAAACACACAATTATTGAGTTTTAAAGGGTTAGCAAGCAGTACAAGTGAAAAGATTCTGCCTTACAGGCAGGGATAGTTCATTATTATTGGGGTTTTGCTTTATTATACTATTACATACACTTTCATAAATACTGCTGACAAACTTAATAAGCAAGAAAGGAACATTTTTCTTACTCTGATCATAGATGCAATAATCAAATAAAAAAAACACAAAACCAATAGCCAATCAATGTGAATAATTCTGCCCATAGGCTTAATTCAAGCAAGCCATTCACTGAGCTATGTGATGGATCTGTCAAATCCAATACAGCATTACAGACATACTAGCAACATCAAGTGAACATGCAATGACAAAATGACAATACACCCCACTGCCATGCTTTGACTTGTTCTACCTCACAAATACAAACGCTGATGACATTCTAGTTTCTTTTACTTCAGACACTGAGATAAATCTAACTGCTATATTTTTATATATGGTTTTGAAAATCTTACACAAAAGCTCAATAAAAGTTGTACTAGCATTTTGTTGACATCCAATTTAGTGTCTTTTTCACATCACTATGATTTCTTTTAGAAGCATTCTCATTTTAAAGCATTGGGAAGCAAAGCTCCTGTATGATGAAGGACATCTGCAGACCAAGAGGTCCCCTTTTATCAGTTGGAAAAGTTTTCAGAAGCTTTTTAAATATTAGAAAGTTAAAAACTATATTTGATCCACTTCATCAAAGATCTTCATCTCTTTAAGTGCAATTTAGTATGATTAGAGATCACAGTGCAAAAAACCAATTTAAATTTTTTGAAGCTGTAATTTGCGATTATTAACGCTTCACCAATAAAACAAACTGCACTTTTTTGTTATTTATTTGGTTATTCTTTTCCTTTACAGTCCTAAGAAGTGACTGAAGAAATCTGCATGTCTTACCGTAATGGTGAAATTGTTTTTAGGAATAAGTATACTTTGGCATTTTTCTTCCTAAACTTATGGTTTGGCTCTGATTTATTTCATGAGATTTCCTTTGTCAATGGACTCACCCTTATTTATCTGTTCTATCCCTATTTCCAACAGTATTCCCAATCGCGGCAAACAAGGATACCATTGTATTTCTTAAAAATTGAGCTCTGTGACCACTGAACGCTGAGTCAGTGTAGTCAGTGTATCCATTTTGGAATCCCAAATCTATCTGTTAACCTTTATTTTTAATTTATTGAAACATGTCTCCAATCTAAAGACTTCCCCTTTCTAGCTCCTGATTTAAGAAGCATGTCAAATATAGGACACTGCCATCCATCAAGTATACGATGTGTAGTCAAAAAAATAAAGTTTTTTTTTTTTGTTATTTTAATTTTTAACATATAGTAGGATTTCCATGATGTATCACTGCTTTAATCCTCAATGGTTGCCACTTTATTTTCCCAGGCATTCTTTAAATGTAAACAGTATGTTCTATTTGAAATTAAATTAAATAGGGGCTTAAAGCAGCACTAGAAAGACATAGCATATAATCAGATATGGAGTATTTGATACTGTTAGAAAATGGTGGGATAATATTACATTAAGAATAAAAAAAAACAAACAGTGGTACTGAACTATATTTCTTAATTTTAGCAATTGCAGTATTAGTGACTAGACTGAATTCATTAAAATGAATTAAAAAGTTAGTAAAATTAATCTAACTCATTGTGAGTAATCAGAGGTATCCATGTTTGCATATAATTTCACATATGCAGGTTGTTATGTTTTGTTCTCTTTGGCAGTTTTAGGATTCTCCCATAAAGAACCTCAGTTACAGTATTTGTAATTAATACAAGAAACCATATTCATCTGGGGAAGCAGGTCAATCACATTTAAAAAGAGAAGTTAAATAAAAAAAAAAATCTATAATTCATTTAAGATATTTAAAATTATGCAGCAGTCGGGTTATTACAATGCTCATTATACACAAAATGTATCTGAAAATTAAGCATATTTTGAAAAAAAAGGAATTAAGGTTTGTAACAACTGCATTAGTACTGACACCATCTCAAGCTCTCTTTACAATGTTTAAAGTCACTACCTTTTACTTAAACAATTTTATTTTCAGCATAACTCTTAGTGAGTTTGACTTTCTACCCATAGCAGAATGTGCCACTAAGTGATTCTTTTTACCTTATAGTATTGGATTTATGAGGAGGTACTTGATTCATAATTAAAGCATTTAAAGTCATTTTGATATTGCTCAGTTTTACCGTATAACATAGGGATTTTTCAGAAATTCATTTATCTGTGGGAATAATCCATCTATAAAATGATCCGGGCAAATTTGAATTATGGCAAAAAATAACTAACCATGGGTGGTTATTTTTAATTTTGTCCTTTCAACTTAGTAAATTTTTAGGATTAGGAATTCCTTTGTGTTACAAGCTTACAAAAATACTCTAGAGCAGCAATATGCTAACACACCTTTGTGGAAATGAAATGAAACTACTGAATAGCACTTCACCTCGTAGGTTACCCTAAGTAGAAATAGTACATTGCAAACATAGTGCAAACAGCAGTATCTAATCAATATCACTGATTCAAAAATAATAGAAAGTAACTTGCTTACCTGTCTGACACAGCATGCCTCAGCCACACATGCAAATTATTTTATTCACATAACTTTAAAAAATGTCTTTATTATCCAGAATAAGCATTTTAAAGGCAAATATGCATGCATAGCATTGTAACATTCATACCATAGTACTTTATTCTAAAAATACAGAATCCATGAACAGCACTTCAATCTAAGAAACAGTTCGCTGAAATTTTTAAATCTGTTGATTTCTTTAAGAAACAGAAACATTTAAAAGCAATGTATAATTTAGCATCAAAAGTAATCTTTCAATTCAAGACTTAAGAAATTATCTGCATCGACTACAAGGGAAAATTTTCATATACGAGGAACTGAGAACTGTGACCTTACATTTCACTGTTGTTATGAAGCAAAATATATGCATGTCTTTCACAACATGCAACATCCCTTTACAATTGTACACTCTTCAAAGACAAGAAAACATCTGCAAAGACTGTTAAGGGTACAGTTTCTGAAAAACAAGTAGGATATTCCTTCTTTTCAGTACAAAGTAATGTCCAGACACACTGCAAAGACTAATTAATGTTTAATTTTATGCGATTTGACAAAATCCTACTCATACTGGAAATCCACAATTTAGACACTGACTTGAAATGGGTTTGATTTTCATCTTGCTAGAAGACGAGTTAATTTATATGACATCACTTTTAGTTTATGGATGTTACATCTTTGCATGTTTTTCTTACACGTTTTAATGATCTTTCAGACCTGGTATTAATTTCATCAGTGTGGTTTACATTTTGAAGACAAAAGTACACTGCAGAAAAAGTATAACTATCTTTTTCCCCAATATTTCCAAAAATCACATACTTGGAAAGAAAGCAAATGGAAAAAATTTTCTTTTTTTTGCCTGGGATAGCTCAGATGCAGTTCGTTCCCAATTTCCACTGACTGAAACAACATCAATAAGAATTGAGGGCACTCAATAGGTTCAGCTTCTAAATCAAGTGAAATAATACTCCTAAGACAAATTATGATCTTTAGTAGCAGATTGACATGAAGCACTATGTATATTTATCTAAATTGTTGAAGGGTCACAGACATTAACTGGATGGTCTTCAGCTTGGGAACGTGCACATCTCATGTTTGATTCTCAATTAAGGCCTAAAACCTCTCAATTTATGGCTATTCATGGATTATAATAAAACAGCCTGTTTGAGATATCACAATTATCTGCAGAGCAACAAGACAGTTATGAGACTTCAACAAGGCAAATTTAGAGAATCATCTTCAACTTCCACTCATCAGATATTTATTAGCAATAAATGAAATCTTACCTGTCACTGTAGGCTGCTGCAGTGGCAGTGGCAGGCTGGGCATACCGGTAGGCAGCATAACCACCCTGAAACACAAACTCACATTCTAACTGGATTGCTTCAGTAGCTTAAATAATATTTTTGCAAAATCTATCAACAACCAATTGGAATATTACAGTCATGCTGTAAGTTCAGTTAAAGGGTTAAGCACGTTTGGCCTATGTGAGTGAATCGTATAGCAAAATTTAACACCACAAACTTGTTAAGATCTGTTCCAGAGATGTGGAGAAAGCAATGAACTGTATTCATCAGCACAGTTTTTAAAAACACAATATTCTATTCTTCCACAAGTTTTCAAGTAGCAATTGTTCTTACGAATGCAGTATATTCACATTAATAAAGCAGTGTTGAACCTAAAAGAAAAACTCTACCAATAATTCTTTTTTTTTTTGGTACAAAATATGATTTATCATACCTGGTTGATTAAATCTATGAATTAGTGCACTCAATTAACACTCAATGTTGTACAGGTTTCCAATTTATACTTTTAATTATAATGGAGAAGGAAAATTCTCTTCTTCCCTGAATTAACATTCAGTTGTATGTAACAGTAATTGCAGCTGTTCAATTAAGCAAACAGGACAAACAAACACACATTTGAAAGGAATTGTGTGCAGTGATGCATTGATTATCAAACTGTGAAAACAGCAGAGCTTCCTGTTCAATGGACCACAGTGTTATATCAACCATTTCAAAATGATCTCAGCATGCCAATTAACAAACAGAGGCCAGTCTCCACAGATAACACAAACATGATTTACGTTCCAATTAGAATTCACCACCCCATAATCCTCTGGGACATGGGACTCCGCATTTCCTCTCCCACCTTTCCCCCCACCTTAACAAAGAGTTGAGAAAGAAAGCGTTAGGTCACTCAGCTTTGAATAGAATTTGTTCTTTTCTTACAGGGTTCCTTTTAAAGGATGGATTGTATTTTCGAAGACTGCATTCATACAAGATAATATGCCAATCTGTAAAGAACAGGCTACTCTGTCAACCCTCACTGTAACAGTAGTAGATTTTCACTGGAGATATTTCTGTGAGTTTTCTGTATTAATTTTGCAAACGAAGCTCATTAGAAACTTCAGCCTTTGAATTGTCAACACATCCGAGGAACATTCTTCCTGACTTTTTCAAGTGCTCTCATAAGGAATAGCATAAGGAATTTACTTCCCCACTACTGGTCAGCTCCCTGTCAGAAGCAATCATGTCACACAACCTCTAGAAAAAGGCAGGTGCTTTCATATACTGTATACGCTGTCCCTTTTGTAGCAGACTGCTTCACTGTGCAAGCACAGAAACACTGAGAAGAAATACTTTCTCATTTTAGATCATTTGATTTTTATAAACCAATAAAAGGCTATTACTGTCAAAAAATGTATAATAGGCAGATATTGCTTGCAGGTATGTGCATGCAGGCAATCAGATGTCAACCAATGTCACTGAGTGCAAACTGAACCAGCAAACAGTGAGGCTGAGCACTTGGCCTGAGCTGTGAGAAATGTGAGAGATTACACAAATTCATCTCTTCTCTCCTCTTTTTCATTGCTAAAATTAGTGCTGGTTTTGGTGGTGGAGGCTTTGCTGTGGCTTTTTTTGTTTGCTTGTTTATTTGTTTGTTTTGAGCGAGGGCTTATATGAAGGAGTTCAAGTGGGAAAAAATATAATGGAGACACATTAAACTTGATAAGCTTGATTTCAGCAACCTCTGATAATGTGTGGCAGGCTACAAGTACAATATGATTCTGTTAGACATGCGCACATTTCCTTTGCTTGTCCTAGTAAGCTCATTCCTAAAAACCTCCATTTGTATGCACGAGGTCACTTCATTTCAATCCAGCTGTGCACATATTGATTCCCAGCCTGGTACAGTATTGAAAATGGGTTACTACCAGAAGTATCAATGTTTCAGTGATCTTAATCAGACTAAAATGAGACAGGCTGTGAATGTCCTGGAGAAAAAAAAAAAACGAGTCTAAAGCAATAAAAGGATATCTAAGTTATAATTTTTTCTTCTGATTTCTTTTTCGAGATATGAATTGCAGGATAGATTTAAATATCAATAAGATCCTAATTCTCTACCAGCTTATGTAACGATTTCATATTTGTAACATAAACTATTTTCATTAATGATCTGCCATTAATAAGGCACAGTGTTCCACTGTCAAGTCTGCAGATAACAAATACTGGGAGGAAAATGATAGGCCAGACAGTCAAACTGCTTCCCAGAGGGATCTGGGCAAGTTAAAATAAATGAGTTGGCAGGAACCTCATGAAGTTCATCAAGTAGATGTGCAGAGTTCCTAGAGAAAAAACAACCCCAGACACCAGGACATGGGTTGGGGCACCCAGCTAGGAAATTGCTTTGTAGGAAAGGTCCTGGGGGCTCAAGCAGACACCAAGTTGACCATGAGCCAGCAATGTGTCCTTGCTGCTTAAGATTAATGGTAACCTGATTTGCATTAGAAGGAGCACTGCTAGCAGACTGATCCTTCCTATAACTGGTGATGCCTCTCCTGTAGTCCTCTCTAGTATAAGAGTGACATAGAAATACTGGAGAGAGTCCAAACAAGGGGCACAAAGATGATGAAGGGACTGAAGAATCTCTCCTTTTAGAAGCTTAGAGATCTGGGTCTGTTCAGTCTGGAGAAGAGAAGGCTCAGGGGGATCTTACCAACATGTATAAATACCTGAAGGAGAATTCACAGAGGAAAGAACCAGTGATGCCTCATACCAAGACAAGAGGCAACAAGCACAAAATGTAACAAAAGTTCAATCTGAACATAAGGAAGCACTTTTTCAGGGAAGGTGACAGAGCAGTGGAATAACATTGACACCCAGAGGTCTCTTCCAACCTCAAACTTTTACCCTCTGACACAACTATAAGTAAAAACATTCTTAGGCAAATAATTTTACAGGTTTTGTATTCTGAAGCTTTGGTCTGGTACTACCACTTACGATTTCACTTCAATTACATCAGATCATAGAATCATAGATTGATAAAATCAGACAATAGCTTTAGTTGGAAGGGACTTTAAAGGCCATCAGGTTGCAATCCCTGCTGTATGCTGGTTTTCAGCTACTACCTCAGGCTGCCCAGGGTTCCATCCAGCCTGGCCTTGAACACCTCCAGGGATGAGGTATCTGCAGCTTCTCTGGGCAGTCTATGCCAGCATCTCATCACTCTCTGAGTAAAAGATTTCTTCTTAATCTCTAACGTAATTCTACCCTCTTTAATTTTAAAACCATTCCCCCTTTTCTTGTCTCTATCTGCCTGTGTAAAAAGTTGTTCTCTCTCCTGTTTATAATCTTCCTTTACATACTGGAAGGCTACAATGAGTCTCCCCAGAGCCCTCTCATCTCAAGGCTGAACAAACCCAGCTCCATCAGCCTTTCTCTGTATGAGAGGTGCTTCAGCTCTCTAAGCACCCTCTTGGCCCTCCTCAGGACCTACTCCAGCAGCTCCACAACCCTGTAGGGCTAGAGACCCCAGACAGTATTGTAGATGGGGCCCCAAAGGGCAGAGTTCAAGGGGACAATCATCTCCTTCGCCCCGCTGCCATCCCTCTTCTGATGCACACAGGATACAGTCGACCTTCCAGCCTGCAAGTGCACACTGTTGGCTCTCACCAAGCTTTATGGCCACCAGAACCCCCAAGTCCTTCTCCACAGAGTTGCTCTCAATGAGTTCTTCCAGTCTGTACTCGTATCTGGGACTGTCCTGACCTAAGACAATAACTACAACAGAATACTTGAAAGTACACTTTATACGGGGAATCAGAAAGAGAATCTGAGTCCAATCACTGAGCTCTAAGCTTGTATTTCACGTTATACAATGTTGTCCTAAATTTGAACTTGGCCATTATTATAGATGAAGATTACACTATTAATATTGATTTCATTTATCTTCATGCCTTATACTGTATTGCAAAATAAAACATTTAGAAATGAATTATGTAAGTACGGAATCATAAAAGCATTTGCAGATCCTCCATTTTAGAAATATTTTTGTTTTATTTTCCTTCAGCAAGTAAAGAAAGTATCTGATTTATGAATTATTATTTAGAAAATGTAATTTAAATTCAGCTAAAATTATTAAAAATGTCTACTGCCTTATCTACACTCCTATTTCCAAAGGAATTATATCACAATACTAATGAAGCTTAAGTTGCCTAAAAAAATTATGCATTGAAGTCAAAATGCTTCCAGTCCAAATGTATATAAGTATTACACTGGCATAATATAATAAATGGGACACCTACAATGAGTGTTGTACTACATAGGATGTGAATATATGTGATTTTGTGATATCATCTGGAAATTAAAGGCAGTTTGTAGATTATTCCTATTATTTCTACACACAGAATCCATATTCTCACTGAGTAATCTGAGGATTAGCATGACTTTACTACAGTCTATATTCAGCCTACTGAGTATTTTTCATCAGTCAGCGTGTCATACCTGTAGCAACTTATTGCCATACACAGGCTCTTGCAATAATGCTCTATAAAGAAACAGAAATGCAATGATTTGAATGAGTAAAGGAAGGATGGACATAGGGATGGAAAGAAAGAGGCAAGCATGGAATTTGGACAAATTCCTCAATCCTACTCATTAAAAAAATGTCCTATGTTTCATACATCTCCATGGCTCAAGCAAATAGAAAGAGTAGTGGGATCAGCTGCATGACCAGTAGTCAATTGTTACAGAGAAATCTCTATCAGTTTTAGCTGCTTTTGCAGAAATTTTTGATAAGATAAAATGGAAATCAATGGAAAATCAAATACATCCACATTTTTAAATAAAATGTGTATCTGTACTGAGTATGATTTCCACAAAAATAAGTTACACAAATGCACACTGATAGGTTACAATACCATGAATATGTATCTACTTTCTCCCAAAATAATGACATTTTTATCTTGATCTCAGATCCGATGACAGTGTTAATTGTAAAAGCATCCAAATATATGACTCCAAGTGATGCCTACTTTCTATTATTTTTTCTATTATTAACTCATTTATTATTTTATATGAACGTTGAGAATATCTTTTCCTTAGCATTTAGTTCCTATACCTTCATTCACTCCAAGTTCTTGAGATATTTTGTAAACACATTTTTATTTTTAGGCTTGTATGATTAATCCCAGAGGTATCTGTTGCCTTAGATAAATAATTGGTAATATATACAAATGAACAGCACATGAATTAATTCTAATCCAGTCCAGTCATTAGGAATGAGCTAGCATTCTTTTTTTTTTTTCTTTTTTTTTTTTAATAGTGTTTAAATCACAAATAAAGATGAGGAAGATGAAAAGACACTTCATCATTAGATCTCAGAATTATTGGAAAGGTAGTCATGGACTATTCCAGTGGACAGAGCATTGGGAGGACCCACACACGACAGCTTGGGACTCCTTTGCCTATTAAAAATACATTTCACCATTCATTTTATTTCGGTGCCATATCTCTCAATTTAAAAAACACAAAAAACTTTAGTACTTAGAAGATAAGACTTCGATGTTGACTACATATCCCTGCTTTTCACATTAGAACAGCACCTCTCAGGATATCTGACTGCATCAGTGGACACTCATCCAGCAGGAAGGGAATACTGCCTAGATAATTGATACAGTTTAATGAAAGTGCCTGCTTTTTTGCTTGGAAAGTAGATAGATGCTCCATCCTCAATATCATCCTCTACATTTGAGCTAAAGGAGATGACAATAGCTGTTGATATCTTTCCATTCCCTTGCTCACAAAGTACGCTTTATTCTCTATCAATAACTCAGAAAAAGATTCTTTATCTACCTATGTACATATGAATTATCTTGGACCCTTACCAGCTTCAGTATCACAGGTCCAGAATCCCTAGAACAAGTCAAAAAACCTTACAGCAATGAGACTGATTAATAAACACAGTTAAACCACATTACAGCTTCTAAAGCTGGCGATGAGAATTTGAAGTTTGTGCTATTTCTTAGCCTTTCCATATTTAGTTGTTCCATGTATATTATATGTATTACATATTTTCCATATTTTAGTTGTTTATCAAAGACTGACATGTTCTGAAGGCATTCTTCATTCAACAGTAGGAAAAAAAACATTGGAACAAAGCAAAGCAATAGTGGAGCTCTATCGTTTTAACTGCATATTTCTTCATCTCTTACTACTTTTTTCTTACTATTTTTGTTTCATTTTGTGGAGTGTATTTTCTTATTTTTGAAGGTGTCAATCTTCATATAGGAACTTCTGCATTTGCTGGCAGGCAACCTTAATTCTTTTTTAATGACTTTTTCTCTTACTAAATCAATACTTAATTTCAAAAGGCCTTCCTTTCTTCCTAATCATCTCCTTTATTTTTCCTACTTAAAGGCACACTTAAAAAGGAATTCAATAGCTCAGCTATTTTAGAGACATTATTACATTTCATACAGTACTGTATGAAATATAGAATATATTGTATTACATATAGTCATGGGTCTGGATTTTTCATTTTTAGACTGCATTTTCCACCTATTTTTATATTGCTGTTCTCTTCTATGCCTCTGGTTAGTATTAAGCGACTCTGATTATTTGCTGTTCTTGTTTCACTATTTAGTTTTGACACAGTCAGTATAATTCCCAACTTCCATTGCAAAGGCTGCCTTCATAGCAAGTTAAGAAAAAACAGCAGTCCATACCACTGTTGCTAATCAATGTAATCATATCAGAATGAAATTTACTTCAATACATTTGTTGATGAGTATTGTTGGTATAGCTTTTAATAGTGCTCCTTTAGTTTGTTTTCTGTAGCATTTTAATAGCTCCTTTCTCTCCAATTTAGTATCACAACCCATATACTTAAAATTTTATTTATTTTCCTTTTTTTCCCACAGAGCACTTGCTCTTTCCCAACGCTTCATCTCAGTAATTAAAATGAAAAGCCGAGTAGAACTATATCATAGTCAATTGGGATTTAATAAATAACTTGGTCTGCTGCAAACTGATATACTGAGAACTAATATACTTCATAATAAATTTTCTTTCAACTTATACCCTCTTCCTTTCACCACTGAAATGTTTTGGATGGAGGAAAGAAAAACGTGAAGAGAAATGAATTATAAACTAAGAAGCTTTGAGCATTATAAAAATAATAGATTTCCTCAAGAATGTTTTAATTATATGAACTTCTGTAATTATTTCACTGAAGTGAGAAAACTAAGAAATGCACTGAGAAGTACAAAGCTGCAACTGAGCCAAAATCCACGCACGAGCATAGCTATCACATTTTTAATTCACTTGAGCAGTCCAAACAACAAAACTGGAGCTAGTCTAGAAATTAGTAACTTTTTCAATAACTTACTCATTGAAATTTCTTTCTGTTTGGAACAAAAATGTTCAAGACTTTGAGAGGATGAAGGACCCCTTAAAATGAAACCATTTTGTCCAGCACCAAAAGAGATACTTTGCTTTTCAGCAACAGTGGTTTCCAAAACCATTAACTGTTATATAAGCATTTAATTACAAACTATAATATTACATTAAGCAATCTTAAGGTTGATTTCTTGATGCCTTTTCAGTTTGGGAAACTGAGCAAAATGGATGTCACAGTTAGAAGAAACAAGAAAATAGGAAATGACAGTTGAAGAACTTCAACAGTGTGTATTCTATATAACTCAAAAATTCAATAGCAATGTGTTTACGTGAGACTTAAGCAGCATACTGTACTTGAGTAAACTTTTTGTAAGCTTTTGGCAAATAAGTGATTTTCATGTGTCACTAACAGTATGTTATGGGTAGCATTGTTAAGCACACAGAGAAATTTAATTTATTCAAAATATAATTTTCAACTACGCAAATGAATCGATGGGTATCAGCATTTTATCACATCAAAAAAACACAACCTACTTCTTCCATAAGTTAATTGTTTTCCTTTCATAAAAAACTTATTAAAAAATATTCTGTCCCTTTGGAAATAGCTCCAAAAGATTGCTGGTAATAAACACAGGAATGTTTCCTAGCACTATCTACTGATTTTTTAATGTTCATTTCACCTCATCCATCTCTTTGTAACATAACAGAGAGTGAAACATAAGCAGAATTAGGATATAGCAAGTTGTCTGTTGACATGAAGATACCTGGACCAGTCTGCTATTTCAAAATAATAACAGATGTGAAATATTAGTTTATTGTTGGTAACATATTTTGTATCCATGCATTTTTTAAAAACTGTAAACACAACGTGTGAGAAATATTTAGGAGCCTGAAATTCAGCCTCAGACTTAAACCTCTTGTATACTCAGATGTAAGTAGCCTCTGTATACACTGAAGGCTAATGAGAAGTTAGTAAAAATTATCCAGGACTATCAGTACTTACTAACAAAAAATAAGCACTTCTTACAACTCCTTACAATCTTGACCTAAACATAGATTTTAAAAAGCAGTCTACAGAAGTCTATTCAAATGATGGACAATACAGAAACACATCTTAAACTTACAGTGTAATTAAGCGCTAACACGACACTTCCCAAATATTGTTGGGATTTGAGAAAGTTCACTTGAGTGTATACCTCTCCATACTGCATTTTCATTCCTCAAATATCACTAATATTCAACTAGTCTTAGTAGTTTTCTTTAAAAATAAAAAATATAATTAAAAAAAAAAAAAGCTTTGGGGAGTTTGCAGAAGAATTTCTGCTTTCTTTTTAACTTTTCTTAACACTTCAATTTTGAAGGGAGACACTCCTCCACACACAATCATACATGCACACACACATTTTTCACATCTTTTTGCATTTATTCAACATTTGATTGAAGAGTTAATTCAGCTCCACTGAACAATGATAGATGTAATGAACAGAAAGGTCTTCCAATGTGAGAGATATTCTTCTCAATTCTTTCTGACAGGCAAGGGATGGTAAATAGACAAAACAGAGTCAAGCTAGGCAGCAAACTGGTAAAAAGAATGACTCTGGTAATGTACAAGGACAGCATGCACATCAATGAATACTTACATAAATGTCTGCACCATAAAATCCATCCTGGTATACAACACTGCAAGGATGCACACACAAAGAAAAACATCCATATTAGTGCATTTCCACATGCAAATGCCACCAACCCCTGCACAGCTGAGGTTAGTCATGTCACAAGAACAAAGGGAGGGGGGAAGGAAGGCACTCTTCACATTGGTTAAGGAGGTTGGTAGCAATTATCAGAAGTGGAACTGTACTGAATGTAACATTTTTATAAAAGTATGCCAAATGCTTAGTCAAAAAGAGGTGAAACATGAAGCATGGCAGAGTTGAAAAACACTTCTGGTAGGTTGTTTTTTCTTTTGTAAAGAAAAATAAAGGACAATCTGGCAGCAATTTTTTCTATAGAAATTTTCAGTGATCCAATCCTGTGACCTGTTTCAATTCATTTAGAAAATGTTATTTTCTGAAATATTACTTCCTTCTCCTGTAATTATCAGCCCTCTAAATCAAAATAGTATTTGTCACTACTTAAAAGGAAAACAACACTAAAAGTAGATTATTTGGTGAGGAAAACATGTGAAATAATTAATCTGATGGAATTCTACACCCACTGCCTGAAATCTCAATAAATAATGCACACATACATGAGAGTATTCATAGGTACTCTGCTGACACACATTTATAGTAATGACACCAGGTCTGTTTGGAATGGAATAGTGTTATTCTTATGAGAAAAGTATTAGCCTTTCTCACTGCCATTTTACTACTTTGGCAAACATGCCCATAGTTACGAGCTACCGTGATGCTGTAATTGGATACATTACTATTTCTTGTCTGAAAAAATGTAGAATTGTGTTGCAATTAAAGATTGCTTCATTTCAGCTCAGACAAATTCTCATTGAAATGAGTTCAAATTTTAGATTCGAAACCCTCCAGGATAAATGACAGAATATGACAAAGATGGTTTAAATCACTGCAATAAATGAAATTGGAAATATGCAGCAGTGATCTACCAACTACACACACAATATAAAAGTCCAGCAATTTTATTTTTATTTTGCATTTCTACAACTTAAAACGGGTACTTCCAAATACAGAAATCAGTCCAAGCTGCCTCAGTAACTAAATGTGAGAGCACTCAATAGGTTATTTGGAACAAAATTCTCTGTTTGAAATATTAATATCAGGGAATAATAGTTATCAAGTTGCCAGCAGAAGCTGTTCTGCATTTCCTACAAGAATTTTCATGTCAGAAATATAACTGATCTATTGTGGTCAATGACCAAAAAACCACCTGCATGAACTGGCGTCTAACTCAGACTCACTTGAGAAAATAGGAAAAATGCATACATGCACATAAGCTAAATTATACTGTATCAGTGATAAAAGTTTATTGTGGAATAATAATGTATGAAAACCTGGCTTTACTTATATCAGAGTGGCTGGCATTCACTTTGGTTAAGGCCAGATAATTATTTATGTATTTTTTAATTTATTAGGTCTGCAGTGTAGAACATGCCTGGCATACATCGCTTGCTATCAGAAAAAGTCTTATTTATCTTGTACCTATATTTTGTTTTTTATATTCTAAGTATTTTAAAATATTATATGTTTGCATAATACCTATTTGTGTGTAAGAAGTAAAACATTCCACATGACTGCAAGGTAGAATTACACAATTATACACATACAAATCATATGATGCAAAGGTTACCACAGTCAGAGGCCATTACCAGGAATTTCATATAGCAAGTCTGTTTCACAAATGATACTCATTTGAAAAAAAGAAGCATAATCCTTCCATGGACAAGGAATCCATTTTCTAAATAATCTCTGGACAGGATTACACATTCCTTTACATGAGAGGCCAAACTCAGCCTTCACATCAAAAAGATGCTACAGAGATCAGTGTGTGAAATGATTTAGGGCTTAATATAACGAGTCTAAGATTATATATTACTGTGCTCAACAGACGGCTCAAAACAAGATGTTATTTACAACAACAAAACACAAGAGTTAAGACGAGTTAAAATTAAAATAAAGCTCTGGTTTTTGTTTTTTTTTTTTTCAATAATGGGATTTAAAAATAATTATCAAACCACAGAGGTTATGCAGTTCAGAAAATTCTGCAAGAAGTTACCAAAAAAACTACTTCAAAAATGTAACATCTAAAAAGAGCATCCAAGGTTACTCTCATACATTCCAGAGAGAAATCATTCTTTCTTATTGAAGTTCTGAAGTTTCCCAAGATGACCACTGAAGCACTGATGATAAATCAGTTCACAACAGGAAGATAGAAGTCCTATTTTAGTTCTTACAAGAAAAATAAAAAGATTGAAAGAAACTATTTTTTTTTCTTACTAGTTCTGGAGATCAGCCTCTAGAATTATCAGCAGCATTACAAAATAACTGCTTCAGAATTGAATGTCAGAAATAATTATCTCAATTATCATTAAGTTCTATGAGTATAACTACAGAAATGCTGAACAAATGCAAGGATCCCCTGCAAGTCTCCTGAGAGACCCTGGAGGAGCAGCCCATGTCAGAGCAGATCAGTAAGTCCTACGGGAAGCTGCAGCTCATGGAGAGCCCTCACTGGAGCAATAGGAAGTTGTGATGAAGTAGGAGCAATGGAGAGTAAATCTTACGAACTGGTTGTAATCACACACTGCCCAGACCCCTGTACCACTTCACTTGGGTAGGAGATTAAGGAGCAGGGAATGAAGGAGTTTAGCTGAGACTAAGAAAAGAGAGAGAGAGGCAAGAAAGTATGACCTTTGTCTTTGCTTCTCACCATCCAACTCCACTTTTTTAATAATCAATAAAATCAATTTCCCCAAGTCCAGTCTACTCTGACCATGAAGGTAATTAGCAAGTGATCTCCCTGTCCTTATCTTGATCCATGAGCTTCATTTTATTTTCTCCCTGCGTTACACTGAGGAGTGGGACTGAGAGAGCAGCTGGGTCTGCCAGCCATCCAAGATCAACCCACCAAAGAATGTTAAGACATACTATTTTCCATTACTACTGAACATTATTATTCAGAAAATAACAAATTTGAGCAAATGTGTGACAAAAAGAGGACATATTTTCTTCCTCCTCTTGATGATTTGTGAATTTATAGTGATCTTATAGATCTCAAAAAATGAATACAGACTGAAATGCTTCCAATTCCCAAATGCAGCTGGATGTAATCTTGGGTAGGTTAGTTCATTTGTCTAGGTCTTCCTTTTACATATAATGCTCAATCATGTACAGACAGAAACCTATTTTGAATTCCAGCTTTGTAACTGCTTAACAAATGTTATACTGGAGGAAGTACTCAGCACTAAATGAGACACGAGTACATGGCTATCATTAAATATCACTACTATTAACATGAAGAGACAGAAAGAGGGAAATGAGCATAACACTCGCAGGCACGACATGCACTATGAAAAGAAATCAGCCGATTTTATATGATTTCCTCCTTATATTTTTGTAGTATATGTTAAATATAAGACCTTTTTCTTCTTTTGAAATTTTTCTCGTAATTTTCTTCACATCAATATAGATTTTCAGTGCACCTCTGCCACTCACTGTCACTTGTTGACTCCTGTGTCTGAGTCTTATTATGGGAGACAAATATGTTTTCTAACAGAAAAAAATAAGTGTAAACCATCAAGAGCCATGTTGTACTTTTGCACTTTTTTTTTTCCTTCAGTATACTATTTTTCAAAGGGTAATTTGCTTGACTCATCATTCCCTTTTCTTTCTCAGAAGTTGAGCATAGAGAAAAGTAAGTCTCAAGCCTGGGAAGAGAAAGAATGTATCACAGAAAGACCCATCTCCCCACCACAGCACAATTACAGTTTATATTCAAAAAGTTGTCCCGGAAGCCACATAAATCTTGAGTTCCTTGTCAACTAACACAGGGTCTGGAAATAGCCTTGTTATTGAAATCTAAATTACTTCACCCAGGATTGTATGATATATTAATGCATTACCTGAAAGCATTAAAGTAACAAATTTGGGGACTTATTCAGCTGTATTTCATATGGCTAAGGAAAACTTAGAGAAAATTGAAATTTTGATTTAATAAGAAAACACACATCTAAATAACATCATACATAGCAATCATTTCATAGAATTATTTTTTTTCACAGATATGAAACTGTTTTCTAACCAGTAATTAAACAACTTCTATGCATGGGTTTAGCTGCATTGGATGCCTACCTGTGTGACCTAATGTAGAGAACATGCTTTAGCAGAGGGCTGAACTTGATGACCTCCAGAGGTCCTTTTCTATCCCCTATAATCCTGTGATTCTGTTTTATTCATTCCCTGTGTCTTATAATATTTCTTGTTGTTAACTGGTTCAGACAAACAGGCCAGTAGTTTAGATTCAGCCTGTTTAATATGCATCTGCCTTCATTACCATTTTTCTAGTCTTAACTTGGGTTACATAACCTTTCAATGGCATAAGACAGTTCTCAAGTGTGCAAACCTTAGTTCAGTAACTTCACAGCAGTTGAATATGTATGGCCCTCAGCCATACAAACAATCTGCAGAATAACCTAAAGGAGATTAAGTGCATGGAGTAATTGATTCAGTGCAATAAACAGGCATTACAATTGTGATTTGAGCCATTGCAATAGGAATTGTGGTCATAGTGCCTTATTTATCCTCCATCACAATTACCAGAAAGCACCTGAACTAAAATTCTCTACTTTCTGATTGATAGTAGTCACCTTCACTGTCCAAAACATATTTTCCAGTTTTTGATCTCTGCTGAAATTTCTCCATATACCCTTCACACAAAATTTTTATGAAGCAAATAACGTAAGAGATGCAACTAGAACCATATTTAAAGTAAATCAAAGAGTGAAGATTTTCAGCACTCTAATTATATAAAAACCATGCAGTAAAAAAAATAAAATATAATCTTTGTTCTACATTTTGATTTCTGTTTCCTCAGTGTTTGTCTCACAGTCATTTCTACTGCCATTTCACTTTATATCTTGTACTATTTCTATCCTTACTCCCCTGTATGTATTCTCTTATCTGCTTTTATTCTTTACTTTCTTCTGTTTACACGTGAAAATATATTTTATATAATCTCTTTCTTTAATAATTTCTCTTGCTCTTACAATCCACTAGAATATTTTTTCTAACACAAACTTTTGCCTCCCCCCGCTTTCTTTGCTATTCTGCCTTCATTTTACTCATCAGTTTGCAGGCTCTCTGCACACCCTGGGTCTGACTAGATTTCCATGTTTCCAGCCATTAAATACAATACAATTACATACTCATTCTCCACAGTTCTCATTCCCTGAGTTCATGAGTTCATTAATAGAACTTGCAACAAAAACAAGAAATAGGACATTCAGGAAGTAATTTTGAAACACGGATCTGTTTGCTGCCTTTTTTTTTTCCTCCTCAGAAACAGTCAAGTTCATATATATATATATATATATATATATATAGGTTATTTTTTTTTCTTTTTTTCCCCCTGGCTGATAGTACAAAAATCTGAGAGCTCCTTCTTGCATTTCTTCAGAAACCAAAAAAACTTCAGATAACAAGAAACTGTTACGTGCCTCTAACCCAGAAACATGAAAGAGAGAAAAGCATATTGTTATTCTCTCTTCTCCCACAAAAAGAAACAAAAGTGAAGATATCAGCTACTTCTCCGTTAGGTTCATCAGAATTAGGAGTGCATTGGAAGGATGCACAGTCATCACATACTAAACTTCTGCAGACCTTGAGGCAAATGATGCTGGAAGTGAAGAGCTTCTCATTACTTTTAACTGCAACACTACAAGACATACAGGGATGGACACTAGCTTTTCTTGGCAATAGTTTAAAGATGGAACACCACACTCATCATGCTTTAGTACTTGGCAAATGATTTTTAAGAATGCTGACCTACTAGTTTCAGCAGAGTTCCAAAGCAATTACAGGTTACAAAATCACATCTCTTACTTTCAGTAGTGTGCTAAAGAAAACAAAACCTACTTCCTTCTCCTTTCTTTTGGAAATGCAAATACTGCCACCTGCATCCAAAATCTGTCATACGAGTAATTTTATTGGCAGCTTCTGATTGATTACATTTCTTAGACTACTATTGGACACTATGTAAATAAAATAAATAAGATCAAGTCAAGACTTTTTTAACTTATTTATTTTTAAATTCATCTTTTAAGAAATAATTTCATCAACAGAGTACAGAATGAAGAGGCTGTGTACCATCCTGCCACTATATTGGCTGTGTTTCAAGCTTGTCTGAGTGATTCTGATATGAGCTGTACCCATGTCCTGCTCTGCTCTGCACTGTGCAGGCTCACCTCTAGCACTGAGTACAGTCTGGGTCCTGCAATATAAGGACATAAAACTATTAGAGAGATCCTTTTGGGTTCCACCCAACTCATGATATTCTACAATTCTATGACAAAACACTGAAAGAAAGGGCAAATAAAGTGAGCTCCAAACCTCCTACCTGAAAGCTGACCCAGAAAGACCATATAAAAGGGTTTTAATGGTTAGTAACTGCTCTTCTCCTCAAACAAGTTACCAGTTTTGGGGTGAACTACCCAGACAGGCCACTAGATAAGCAGAAAATAGCTCACAGTTACAACCTCTCAAATTGGCAGGCTCGCCCTCCATGCACCTCTCAAACCACATACATGAGTGCTTATTTCTCTTTGTCCTGCAACATAGTCTAGAAATTAAGATTTCCACCCAATGCAGATTTTCAAAATTGTAAATGTTCTTTTTTCTCACACAAAATAAGATTCATACTATCTGTTTGAGTAGGATGTGCACATCAATGACACGTAAAAAGTTAAGAGCAAGTTAAACATTGTAATGCTTTAAGGTATTAGAAATGATGCCGCAGTTGCTAAAAATAAAGCATTTAACGTGAGTTAAACAAGACTATCTCAAGGAATTACTGAAATGTCTTACTCTCAAGTAAAGAATTCATTAATTATGTGCTACAAATTTATTTCATTTTCAAGTGACACATATTAAAGCAGCCGTGTCCAACCCATGGCCTACGGGTTCCACGTGGCCCAGCACAGTTCCTGCCATGGTCTGTCCCCACCTCGTGCCATCATGGTGGCACCTCTTCCCTGCCGAGTGGCCTGGCCCAGCCCTGGACACACAACAATCACTCAGCAACAGCTAAAACATCAGCCCAAGACTATTCCTCCTTGCTCAATGCATCCCAGGCAAGCCAAAAGGCTGGACAACCGTGTTTTAAAGCATGCATGATGTCCTTGTTCTATTTATAAGAAAACAATGGCTCTAAATACACCTGCATTCACCAGTCTTCCTTAGATTTAGCAAAATGTGCCATATTTGCTGTTTGCAAATAACTGTGAGGCACAGGAGAAGACAGCTTTCCTTAAGAATACACAGTAATTTGTTCTGCCTAACCACTAGTAACAAGCAGATAAGACTAGTAAGAAAATACGTTCCTATCTTTGCAGTTGATTTCCTATTTAAAAGTTATTCTGTTATAGTTCTAAAACTTTTGAATACAAACAAATCAGTGTGCAAAAGATCATTTCAAATCAATTTTTATATTTCATTTCATGTACGCTGTCAAAGATAAAGAAATAAAAGAAAATGAAAAATATACTTTCAATTCAGCTTAACGTTTTATATTTATGTATTTATATATTTATATTTACTCATGAGTACTTTTTAAAAAGGAAAGTGCATTTTTTAACTACATGTTCCTGAAGTTTCCTTACTGTAAGTTCTCCTTACTGTAAATCTAAATATAATGAAAATTCACATACCAATATTCAAACATAAATGGATGGGGCAACAATTTTTTTTCATAATTGAATAGGATTTTTGCATAAAGCTGTTTGCTTGGCTGTAAGCAGTGCTACTTCCTTGAGTGAAAAATGAAAGCTTGCTACTAAATTAATTGCAAAACAACAGACAAAGAGTTTTCCATTTTTCTTATCAACAAATGATGTTCTACACTGTTTGCCTCCTTCTGTAACTTAGTTCATTCTCTATGATCTCTTTATTTTCTCTGTAATTTTCTCTGACTCTTCCATTGTAACTGAAAACAACATACTTACAGTTTATTTTCATTGATCAAGGATTCTTTCTGCCTTTTGGTGTCTTTGATAAGTCAGAATACATAATGAGTGAGCACAAAGAAAGAACTGAAAAGAAATTCCAAATGGGACTGCTACGTCAAGGAAGTTACTAGCAGATAATATACTAGGCCAAAGAAATTATTTCAGAATAAAGCATTATCTATTCAACTGTAGACCAGTGAAACAGAACTAGTAGGGTCTGCGCTGATTCACAAATCACAAAAGTTGTTAATTTATGTATCAGAAATCAGTGTGCTATTTTAAACCATAAGCAGAAGGAAAAATAAACCTGACTAATCTCTGAACTCAAATCCATATAAATGAAGGCAAGATGGCTGTAGTCACTGTCTTCCCCATGTGGCTGGGCCAGTGCCAGCATGGCCAAGTGGGGAGCCATGTGGTGACTGGAAGGGCCATGAGGCCACTGCACTGAGACTGCTTGGCCCTTGGTGGGCTCTGCTTGAGACAGGCCAACAGCAGTGGACCAGAGGAGACAACAACGGGCCTGGAGGGCTGAAGCATGGAACACAGTTTTTGTGATTCTGTTTAGCTTATTAATTGAAAAACTTTGCAGTCAGACTGTTTCTAATACATACTGGATATACTGGACACTGTATTGGATGGCAGAGTAGAACCTCAGATGTCTGATGACATAGCTTAGAAAGCTGGAGGCCATTATGACAACAAAATGACCTAAATTCTTTCTTGCTTCAATGCGTGGCTACTTCTTAAGTCAACTTTAAAGATAGATCATGAAGGCAGATGAGATCTCTCCAACCTATCTGTCAAACTATCCTCCTGATTCATGCTGTGGTACCTATTAACTTTCAAGAGGATTTCACAATGTTTACATCAAACCTAGTATCTACAATGCTGGAATTCAGTGGTACTTTTGCATGAAGATATATACGTATTACACTTGGAAATTTAATTTTTCTTGCAGAGTCACTGTACTAACAATAAAGATATAGATGTATCTATACATAAACACAACACACACAGATCGCCCTTATGTCACCTCTTAAATTAAAGGCCTAGAATTTAAATTGGTAAACAGGCAGAGCCTTAAAAGCACAAAGGAAAATTATAAGATATGTATCTGTGGTTGTAGTACGCAGTACATGTAAGTATGTTTATTTCAGACCTGCAGCACTCATTTTGTAACTTAGACATCCAAATATAAAATTGGTCCTGTAAGGCATTCTATACTTGTTCCTTTCTTTGCCACATACAAATACCTGGACTACCTCTTAAAGAGACAGTCTGGGCAACATTAGGGTGCTTGGGTGGGATGTCATACTTGTTCAAAGGTAATTCAGACAATCTTTTTCAAAAAGCACAGTGTCTTCCCCCATTGAAGTTGCAAAAGTATTATTTATTTTATTACACCATCTATAAAGAAAGATGCAGTTCACTTAAAAAAAAAAAAAACAACCTGAAGTTGTGTCATCATTTTCATATCAACTTTTCAATCAGCTTATTTCTCTAAGAGATACTGCACAGTGTGAAAGAATGATAAAGAGCGCATCCCAAACATCCTGGAAAATTCAGCTCAGTGACTGACTGCCTAGATTCACAACCCTGTCCAGAAAAAAAGACATGCCTTTTCGTTTAATCAAATAAAAGCCTCATAATAAGAAACTGCTTCCAAACAGAGACAGACCTAGTTAGCTTACTTGCAAAAGGCTGGTAGGAGATCTAAGCAAACTAACGCAGATGGAAACACTCCAGTACCTCCTTAATATGGTAGGATTAGACATCATTGATATTACCAGGTTCCAACACTACAATGGAATTGCAATATAGATCCTGTTCCTAGTCCTGTATTACTTTGGTCTATTTCTGCAATTCTAGACCTTATGTCTCAGTCAACATAATTCAGGCATCTCCTTGAACCTGGAGCACTGTGAACCACGTAATTAGTGTGTTTTGACAATATGGGAAAGGTTAAGACCAGATTAGCCTTGAATACGTTCAACTAGCTTTTCTCTGCAGACTTCTAGGGAAATCTGGGGTGGGGGGACTAGCAAAGGGCACCTGTCTTCTACTGTAATTAAGTAGGAGGATAGGGTCTCAGCATCATATTGTGCTGCAAGCTTCCTTACAGGAAGATATCTGAAGCCTGAGCAGTCGAGCTGTGTGGCAGTATTTTGGTGAAGGCAGAGAGAAATCACCTTTACTCCATGACTTTCCAAAACTTCCTTTCCTTTTCCCAGAAATACCTGGTTGCTCTACAGAGAAATAGTAGCCTACTGCAAAATGTTACCACAAAATACTATTTTGTCCAGGTATCTTCCATGTTTACTGATATACTGAATTTACTGATTTCATAATAGTTGAAAAATAGTTGACATTGCTAGGGCATTTAAAGACCATAGACACCATATAAAACCTTTGACAGCATTAACACAGCTACCACAATTTGTCTCTCCCTTCCTTCCCTCAGAAATACACCATTTACACTTCTGAATAACAGAAGATTATTGAGTTTCTAAAAATGATTGCTATGAATTTCTCCCCTTTGTTCCTTAATTGTTGCTTTTAGTAAAGGTAGGTCACTGACAGCAAAATGTGAAGGTGCTCTTTGAGCAAATATGTACCAGAAAGCACATGACCCTTAAAGAAGCAGTCCAAATTTCTATCTTGGCAAAAATATCAACTAGAAAAACTAAAACTGTAATTAAAACAAAAGCCATAAAAAACAAAAACAAAACAAAACAAAAAAAAAACACAACACTAAGCCTTTAGGTAAAGAGACAACTTTCAGTGGATGATTTGAAGAAAAAGAAGCTACTTGATCCAACCTCCTTAATAACCAGATGTTTGCAATCATCAAAACCACATCTTTAACTGAAACAATTTCTCTGTTCAAAGCATTCAGTCTTTAAGAGCATTTACATAACAATATGTGACACCTCAAATGCTTAAGGCCACCAACCATGGCAGTACAAATTACAGTCATTTTTCAATACTCTGTGCAAGGTGCACCACTTCCAATTCCCGGATTGGTTGCATGCTGTGTTAGTTTCTGCAGTGAGACACGATCAGCATGCACCGCAATCACAAACAGTTTGCAGCCGTTGGAAATTCACGGTGTTAGGTAAAAGAGGCTGATCTCCTTACCCGCCGTAGGCTGGAATCGGAGGGGGGGGTGCTGCTGCACGAAACGTGTTGTACACTGTGCGACCTCGGCCTCTTAGATGGGCACCTCTGTACGCGGCAGCTGCAGTTGCAGCAGGGTAGGGAAATCCTGGCACTGCGCGGAAAAAAGAAGAGAAATATAAAATACTTGAGATCAATCTGGTGTTTTAAAACTAGGTAAAAGACTTGCAGTGTAGCAATATATTTGTGCCTACAATGAGGCACAGTCTCTATCTGGATGAGGAGGTTTGTCAAGTAAGTAAATTATTAGTCTTTCAACCAGAGGCCTCAACATCTTACACAAAATCTTTGTATGTGAATAAAAGACAGCAAGCTGGGAATTTAGATGGCATTATCACAGGTAGCTCTGATTTCCCTGGAAGAGACTCATTAATAAAAACAATGCTGTTTGTTGCAGCCAACACTGCTAAAACACTCAGCCCAGGCTAAATTTACAGCACTAGAGAAATTTCTGGATCTATCTTGCAAATTCATCCTGTTTTGAACAAGTGTGAAACACTGCCCCAGATGACCTCCAACAGTCCCTTTTGATCTGAATAATTCAATGATTTTACAAATGTAATGGAGATTCACTTTTATTCAAAACTTTGATTACTAATGAGTCTGAATTGTATATCAAGGGGAAAAAAAAAAAAAGAGAGCAAGAGTCTGCTCAGAATTTGGGAGGTATATCTTGCTCATGATGGCACCTGCAATTTTTTCAAAGGCAAAACCCGAGTAGTTTCTAAATACATGAACTTAGAAAATAGTCAGACCTAATATAAACAAATTAGATATATAAAGAAGATATAGACAAGTTTATATTGTCATTGCAAGTAGCTGTAAATATTAATTACCATTCCACACAAAGGTAAATATTTTTATCAGAAATAGAACAGTAATACAGCATTAAGCTTCGTTTTCTGAGAAACATCTTTAAAAGTTCTCTCTTCACAAACATTTTTACTAAAAGAAGAAAAAAATGAAACTTTGTGTTTTACTCTTTCTGCCATTTTTTTAAATTAATACTTCATTGTACTGTTCTTTTCTTCTTTAGACATATATTGCTGCCAGTGTAAAAACATGTATTTTTGGAACCAATTCATCAGTGAGACACATAAAATTGAATCCAGCTCTGATGGCACTCAGGTTACTTTAGTTGTGTTTCAGTGTACTGAATTATTTACAGCATATAAATAAAGAGATGCATTACTATTTCTTTGTAGCACCCTGATAAAAGCAAATGAAGGAAATGATGACTAAAAGTTTCAAGTCTGAAATATGATTTCATTTCACATTTGTCTTTCATCTGTTAAATTTTAAATATAGCCTTGAATTTGAAATAAAGAAGATAAAAACTTCTTAACTTCAAATGTTATAAGATGAAATATAGAGGAAAATACTGTAATAAGTTACTTCAACACTGTCGTAATGCTATGCCTTATATAGGGTGCCTGGTCCCTCTCCCTAGAGAGTCTGGCCTTGAAATCATATCTAAATTGTACTTATTTTAAATGAAAAGCCTGAAGTTTAGTATTCTGTAGCTACCATTAATAAATGTAGTTTTGGGGACATTTTTGAACTACCAACAATAAGAGAAACTTATCTGACTTAAATGCCACTAACAAGAAATTAATGAAGTCTGACAAGCTTTAAGCAGTTTGTATAAATTCTTCACTTATATGTGCATCGGCAATTCTCTACACAGTGAAAACACACTTTTACACAGTATCAGAAGCAGCTGTAAAGAAAAATAAACCAATTCAAGAAATTCTAAACTCAAGAAATCAAGTGGGGACTTAACAACCCTGAGGTTGTTAAATCACATAATCTGAGAACCTCTATTCTTAAGATCTGTTTCAGCAACTAATTCTTAGAAGCTAACAAGTTTGGCTATGTTTAAAGCACTAAGTAGTTAATCTTTCAGGAAAACAAACAAACAAACCAAAATAAACAAACAAAAAAGCAGTCAGGGTCCTAGACAGTTTTGCTTTGTAAAATGTTCTGTTTGCAATTAACTCACCCATTTCTCCATATAGCGTGGTAGGTGTATAAATAATTGACTGTCTTTTTATTTCAGAAGAAAGAAGTAATGGTGGCTGATGTTTACGTAATTTTTCTTAACTTTTAATTACACCATCCCATAAAGCTTTCACACACACAGAAAACTTTGCAATTCTTTTGCAAACATTTTTGAGAGATGCAGACAAGAAGGGGATTTCTACCACTTTCAAGGGATCTGATTTTTTTCTATGAAGTGTTAGAAAAGAAATCCTGAATTAGTTTCATAGTTATGCTATGCTCATCTCACATGTACTGACTCCTTCAGAAAATCATGAAACGTACATCTAGAGTAAAGGCAAAATTAGAAAATCTCACAGAAGCAACAAGTAACTTTTGGAACAATGATCTACAGTTCTGTCAAGAAGATAAGTTGTAATAGGAACTAAACCTGGGAAAGATGGAACTAGGACGTCCTATGGAAAGTGATCACATATACAGTAGAATTATATCCACCCCCCTGAAATTACTTGGATCTTCCTGACAAACAGAGCACGTGAAAACATGCCTTCTAATTACAGATATATTATAAAATATTAAAATTTTTGCCAGAGGTGTAGTTAATTGTTAAGATCATGTCAGCCTAGTTTTGAATTCAGCCCAAAAAATGATGCTACTTTATCCCAGCTGAGAAATCAGGTGGTTAGGAGCATGCAATAACCACAGAATTTATTTTGCGACCAACTTTTTAATATCCTAAACCCCAAAATAACCAGAAGTAACACTACTGGAATACAGCTGAATAATGGGCTTAATAAAAACAATTTTATGAAAAGGTCTTTCCCATCAGGAAGCATTAAGCAGTATCAACCAGCCCCCGAAGTAATGAATATACTAGCCAGGAGGGGTAAAGATTTAATGACTTCCAGTTTGTAGGTCAACCTTCCTTAGTGCCTCCGTGCCAAACTACTGAAACTAGTCAGTGAAAATGCTAACATAATGGTACTGAAAATGTATTTGACTCTCAGCTAGGAAGCATCAGAGTCCCTTTCTAAATAAAAGTAGCTTAAATTTATCAAAGTAACTTGATGACTGGAATTCTGACCTGATATAGGGAAAAGGGAAATTTCTGCAATTGCTTGTTATTGGTAACAATATGAGGTTAAACAAAGAAAGAAGCAAACAGAAAAATTAAAAAAAAAAAAAAAAAAAAAAAGAAAAGAAAGCAACAACACAAAACCCACATCTCTAAGGACTTTATATAATCAAATATAAGCCAAAGAGGCAATTTACTTTCTCATCTAATAGTCCCTATCCATTCTATAGTTGGTTATTATGCTGTTCAAATGTGAATGGCACTGCAATCATATGAGAAAAAAGCAGTTAATACAATGGAAATACAATTTTGCTTTTTCTAATGAAAAAGAGTAAAAGTGCTTCGTTTTTGCCTAACATAATTATCAAAAAGCACACAAATAATCTTGTATTACGGCCTAAATGGAAAACAATAGGAATGCTAATTTGGTAAGATCTCCTATTTAAATATATCTGTTCTACATTTAAGAATATAAAAAATAATAATAAAGCACTTATATTATTACACTGAAAACTGTCCGAAAATGCATACTTTATAAACATGGAAACGCTGCCTCTGTACCTCCTTCACTCCTTCATCAAATTTCAGTTTAGATCTTAAGCATGACATTTAGTCAGCACAATGCAACATTTAAAGAAGTTAAAAGCCTTTTGGAATTAACTTGTTAAAATGTGAGTAAAATTTAGATAAATTACAGTTTCATAAAGGAAAGAAATACACGTAATGGGGGATAGGTCCCCTTCATGCCAATCATCTTCTTGTTCACTAACTGCATTTATTCAAATTTTATTTTCTCCCAAAATATACAACATATGAGCTTTGGTTTTATTCATTTTCTAATAAATAAAAATGACAGAGAGAGAGTTGAATTCCTAGACACCACATCTCAACGTAAACCTTGGAAAACAAAGACTGAACGTTAATAAAGCTTGAGTTCTGAAAAGGAGGAACATAACCTGGAAAAATAATACTTAAGGGTTATACACTGCGTATTAAGGTTTTAAAGCTTTGGGATGGATGAAAGAGCAGCAGATGTAAAAAACAACAGGGGGCAGATTTTGTATCAAAGCCATAAAAATATATGGCCATTTTAATGGGCAATTATTCTTTGCATTTGTGCTGTGGTTTGAATTTGTATGAATGCGCCATATGCCTCAAGAAAGGTGTGCCATCAAAATGGATGAATGAATCTACCCCTCATCACTCCTAATCTCTTCTGCTCTGTACAAATCATCAGGTCATCTGCTATCAAGAATTTTCCAATGTTTTACATTTAAGAGTTTTAATACTACATCGCATTGGAATTGGTTCATAGCTAATTTACTGCATGATATTTTAACTGTTAGAAACGGAGAAAGATGTATTTATATTATTACCACAGTTTAGAAAGATCCTTTTTGAGGAAACGCTTCAGAAGTGATGGACAATAAATTAAGAACAAAGAGGTACAACAGATAATATGCCAAGGAAGGATAAGCATAATAATCTATACCATATTATCTGAGATAGCTGAGACACAATCAGGAACTTTTCCTGATGTACGTTGCACGTCAAGAGAGTTTTTCATTGGTCTTAGTACTACTAAGTAGTTTTAATTGATATTCCCTTTAAGAGTTATAAAAACTATGTTAGAGAAGATAGTTGTAGAACTTAGTATTTAAATACACAGTCCAAACTGCTGTGCAAGTGAAAGCTCCATTATCACAGCTTTTAGAATAAGAAAGATTTTAAAATTGTGTATATTTATGGATATATATATGAATATATTTCAAGTTCAAACTCTTTAGAAAGTTCACAGTGCTTAATAATACCAAACTAAAACTCTGTTTTTTTCACCTGTCATTGCTGTGAGATTATTATCCCCGGGATCCAATTGTGAATTCACTGAATTCAAAGGAAATTTGCCATACACATCAAATACAGGGATGACTGGTGACTTCTATTTCTTTCATTCAAAATATAAACAACATATTTGTTCTTGAAACCTACTCAGAATTAGTGGAACAATGATTTCCATACCCTTGTACAAAAATATATGTCAAGATTAAACACTGTTGTTTAGGAATGAATAGATCTGCATTTTGGACAAACAATTTCTTATAGGACATCCTCATTTGAAATGCATTGAAAACGAAAACAAAAAATCTCTAATTAATGTACAAGTCTAATCACCATTCTCCACATGGAAGAGTAATTTTTCACTGTTCATTTGCTCAGTGTAATCTCAAAACTGACATAACAGAAAAGCAATGGCCTATAAATCTGCTCTCATTTGTTTCTTTAATATTCATATTCCATTGAACTACAGCTGCTTGTTGCTGCAGTCTATTACAACATGCAAAACTCTTGATAAAAATATTATGAAAGGCAAGATGTGTTTCTTCATGGCTCCGTGTGCTATTTATTTTGAAAAAAACCCACAACAATAAATGACTCATGGATTGTCCCTTAGTTTGCTGCATGCTGGGCGATTAGTGATTAATTACCTTGCTGCAAATTGACATGGCACAAGGAAATTGACACAGCTCTGATTAATTAACTTTTTTATGTAAGACAGTTACTTACAAAACATTGCACACTGTAATTGAATCCCTTTTTCAACAGTACTGCATTAACTTCACAGACAAATCTGAAGTAGCCCAAAATTTCACATAAATTTTGTGACTTTTTATAATGAAATATGCCCAGAAAGATTAAATAAATATATGTAGTGATAGTTGGTACTGCAACGGCTTTAAGACACTTTTTTTTCATCCTCAGATATATACAAAAAATAGGATTTGTAAGGTTTTTCCACACCAAATAATCAACATAAATGAAGTCGAAATACATGCATAGTGTATTTCAGCAAAAAGAGCAACTTCCTATTTAATATGCTTAATCTTAGGTTGAAGTCAATCTAATCTAGGTTTCTTGAGGACAATTTTAATTTAGGTATGAGGACAACTAACAACAAGACTGCATGTTTGATTACTTTAACTTAAATTTGCTTCCAGATTCAATTGATCTGTTATACCAACAATGACTTGCACATCCTGAATGCACACATAGATTTCCTTATAATTCTTTCAAGTATATATAGAGTGAGTATATCTATATACATATTTTTTCTTTTTCCTCCCCCCCTCTTCCTTATCTCTAATCTACAAACAAACTGCTATCAGTTTCTATGTATATTGACACCCTTGTATTTAAAGAATTTATAACCCTGGAGCAAAATCTTGATGGCAAAATCTGTACATTGCCATCTTTATGTAAAAACTTGCATATGTTGAGGGTGACTGAGCACTGGAACAGTGTATCCAGACAGGTTTTGGAATCTTGATCCTTGGAGATCTTCAAAAGCTGTCTGGACGTGGTCCTGGGCAGCCTGCTGTGCTTGGCCCTACTTGAGCAGGAAGGTTGGAGCAGATGACCCCCCTAGGACCCTTTTCAACCTCAGTACTGAGGGATATGGCTAGTGAGGATGGGTTGATGGTTGGACTAAGTGATCTGAGAGGTTTTTTCCAACTTTAACAATTCTGTGAGTATAAGCATAAAACAAACAAACAAAAACCAACAGCAACAACAACAACAAAAAAAAACAAACAAAAAACAATTGCAAGTGCAATAGATCATGTATATGTTAGAAATAGTAACACATCAAAAATATTTACTATGTATGAGATTCGGGATGAGAAAATTTTGTTGTATGAAACATGGTTTTAAGATACATGATTTAATAACAAGTATTAAACAATATAAGAAAGAGTGACACTAAAGTAAGACTTTTTTGAAACCAGATCTGACAGGGTAAACTGCAAGCCACCAATGAACAACTTTCCAACAGACTGAAAGAATGACTTGACATGTATGGTCAGTCATGTTTCCCTAGCTAGTGAAAAAGAGTAGGACAGCATCTAGAATGCAAAGCTAAGGAAACGTTAGAACCCTGAAAACAGGACTAAAGAATAAAGATATGTAAAATAATGTCATAGATCATGTTGCAAAGAAAAAGAACACAAAATATTATCCTCGCTGTCCTAAATGTCTTACTGTCCTGACAGATTAAGCATGAGTACTGCCATCGGCCAAGTGCTGTATCTCCATTAACAGGAAAAAGATTCCCAACTGTCTTTGGTCAGACAAGACCTGTAATCTTTGAGGCAAAGAACAAAGACAAAATCTGCAATTTAAGATAAAAAATGTTATGCAAACCTTTCTTATCATTTTCCATAACCCAAGTGTGAAATGGTGTATAAATTAAACAAACAAACAAACAAACATCAGTAGCATACAGTTCAGTAATGTCTCTATCTTTACGGTACCTGTTTAGATACACTGCATCATCACTAGACAGATTAACACAAGAATGAATACAAAGCACAAGGCACCAAAAAATAAATCTGAAGGAATGAAACAAAATCCATATTTACAAATGCTGGATAAACACATTACAGCTCACTGATGCCTTATCAGTCACCATTTAAAAAGCTGATGGAGGGTAGATGTACAGTGATTCTGAAAACAGCTACAGAGTGGCAATATAGAACAATACAGAATATAGAAAATGCCATAATAAGAATTTCAGGCAGTACTACCAATTGAAAAAAAGAAAAAAAAACAACAACTAAGAAGATGTTACAATTACAACAGAAGTTGATCTGTAACACAGTTGTAATATAACACCAAGAAAAGCACTTTAAGGAACCCACTCAAAGCCACTTACATTATTTCGCTGACTGGAAGAAACATACACCTGTAAAAAGCACTAAGAAAAACAGGCACAGGAAGCAAACCAGATACTAATGCCCACTGAAATGGTTTTCTCAGCTACTAAAGTAAGCTGTTTTTTTTTTTTTTTTAAAAAAAAAGCAGGAACCACACGACCACACAGACAAGGAAGGTCAAGATGGGTAAATATAGGCAGTTCTTAATCAGGAAGCAGAAGGGTACTCATAGTTTTCAAGGAGGCTCAGAAAATGTATTTTTCATCCAGCCTAGACATTTGCCTACGTTTCCCCTTAGCCACTATCAGAAGTTAATAAATGGAATCTAGTAAACATTATAGAGTATCTGCATTTCACAAGAAAGGGGAATGAAACACTAATAGCAGTCACTGAAGACAGAGCTCACTTGAAACTCTCAGAAGTATAATTTTGTGTAATAAACAGAAGTATCTGATTCATAATCAGTTGTTAGTCACTTATCTGATTAACTGACAATGTATCAGTGATAATTCAGTGCATTAAGCGTAACTAAAATCCTCCTGTACGATGTTCTAACTTTTTTTTTTTTTTTTTTTTTTAAGATTTTCAGAAATTGAGACAACAATCACCATATACACTGAAACTTTACAGAACTAATTGTTCCTCCTAGAGGGAACTGCACATTTGCAAAAGAATTTACCATTTTGACTTCTTCTGGACAGAATGACTTTTATAATTTCTCTGGACCTACTACGCAGTTTGCTGTAACTCTCTATACTAGAATAATTTCATTCTAATTAGCTGTATTTGTATCGAAAACTTATTTATTACGTGCAGCTACAATTCCTGCGACATTTATCAGTAAACTCAGTTCAGATGCAAACTCCTTTTATTTGTAATACATAGGAAGTTTCCCCCTGTGCTATCTGTACTTATTTGGCACGTGATGACACACTTTGAAGAGTTATTGAATTCCTCAGCTAATGAAATGAGAGCCAGTAAGACTTGTATCCTGTATTTTTACTGCTTTCTTGCATATTTTAGCAATGTGCTTCACAGACTTCTCTGTGAATATTTTACAGTAAATATTAATCCATATTTCAACTGATGGCTTAGGTTCAAATTAAATACTTTTTTTTTTCCCTTGGAGCAGATTACTTCAAATAAACAGCAGCCTGTACAAATGAAAATCCTTTCAGAAGAAGCAAATTGTTTTCCTATAGGAAAGCTGAGAGTGCCTGGATAAATAGCTTAACTGTTCCTAAAACGTTTAATTTTGAAACATAAAAGGCTTTATAGAAACAACCCAAATTATGTTATATTCTTGATGTTAAAAGTAAATACAATCATTATGACTTTACAATCTGATTAGAAAGCTTTATACATGACATAAGTGGAACTGCTGTCACCTATCTCCACTACAGCACAAATGCTGAGTTTCACAGTCATGAGTAATTCTGTCTTTTTTGCTAAACAGAAAAAGGATTGCAAGATCCAAGTGTTGCAGAAAACTAGGAGTATGTCATAATTCACTTGATTTTAGAATCAAGTGAATTTATTTAGAACAATTCCGTTCCAAATCAATATTATAAAAGCAGGAAAGCTAATTTGAAAAGAGAAACTGGCCTTTCAAATGCAAAACAAAGAAAAAAAACCTAGAACAAAAAAAAATCCCCGTTCTCATTACACAGAACGAACATTAAGGTCAACTGAATCTTGAATATTTCCCAACGTACTGTTACACTGCAAGCAGATTTATGCAACTTTATACAAAACATGATCCCTGGTTTAATACAATGGGCTAAAACAGGGCTTAAAAATCTTCTGAAGATATTTCAATAAGAGCTGACATTCACATTTTTTCTCTGGAAGTGATGTATAATTTTTCACCCTTTTACACTTCTAAACTTGAGTAGGGGGCTGAGAAAGAAAATTGTAAAGCTATTAGCAAACTTCCCTTGCTACTTATTACTGCCACCTTTGTGTAACTTTTAATGTAAGCACACCTGTATGTAGAGACCAGGAAGAGCACTTTTAACGTTAATTCTGGTGATTCTTTACATTTCATAAGGTTAATGAATTAATTCAAGACCAACATTAAATGATCATGACAAATCACAACACATAGATTAGTAAAAACTGTGATGAAATCAAACAGATTAATAATTGCTATAATTACAATAAAGTTTATATTCATCTGAAGTAAATATGGTCAACCACGTCTTACAAACATAACACTGAAATGGATACACCAACTGTCAGAGCACCTAAACTGTGGCAGCTTGGAGTCTCAAGATAATAATGTCATAACAGGATCATCATTACATTAATATTTTAATGTAATTATGCAACAACAAGAGATAAAATCTGAAAGAAAAAAAAATTAATGTTTCTACTAGTGACTGTGCTTAAAAGGACATTTCAACCTTTTGAAAATTTGTTTTCCCCATGTAATCTCTGTGTTACTGTAAACATCCCAGTACTGGGATAAACTCTGAAGCCTATTTGCAATGCCACATCAAAATAAAATCTGGAATATCTTTGCTGAAGAAAAAAAGCATGAAAATTTTTTTTTTGAGCTTTTTTTTTTTTTTAGCTAGTTTGCTAATACTCATACGCCATGTTGATTACTTTTAAGTGAGGACAATCAAAAGAAATATTGAATAAAACACACTTTACTTAATTGGCAATTCTATAGCACGAACGGACTAAATTCTACTTGTGGATGCAGTATTTACACTTAGTATTTATAATTTTCTCCTCTTTTACACATACCAAAAAATCCTCAATTATACACCTATGAAACAAAACACCCAGAGGAAAAAATAAGTATATATCTTAAAAGCAAATATGTTGATCATATATGCATTGATAAGTTGTTTTAATACTGAGTATATACACAGAAGCAAAATTCCAAACATAATATAATTTATCATTTAAGATTTTCACTCCTTACTGGCGCCTTATGAATAACTCTGAATCAGGAGCATTACTGGGACAATTTAGGAACATTTCTAAAGCGTGCACCAATGTAATGGAATGATTTGCTTTAAATAACTTAAGCGTTCAAAATACTTTTTAAAAAAAAAAAAAAAAAAAGGACCAAAAGTTTCCAGGGATTTTTCTAAATGAGCTGCCTTCCACTTTTCAATAGCTTCTCATCTTTGCCTTGCTGTTTTCTGGTTGCTCAGAAACTAAAATCCCAGGGCAACACAGTTTATTGTTTTAATATCCATCTGATGCAAAGCAAAAGTATTCTCTGGTGATTGCTTATCTGTCATATGTATTTCTGTGAAAGGAATATCTAGTCAAATAAGACTAGGGCATATCATGGGATTATGAATTTAGCACTGCCTGAATTCTGTTTAAAAATAGTTGAAAAAATAAATATCAAAAATATCTACACTGCTATTTTGAGATGGGAACCCAAAGGGGAATGGGCTTAAAATATTTCAATCATAAATGTTAGAAAACAGGGTAAGTAGAGAATAAAAAAACAAACCCATAAGTAGGACAAACAGAATGGGAGAAAAAAATGTTCATAATTGAAACAGTTAAAAGAGTAAAATTGTAGTCTAATGATACAATGGATTGTGAACTTGATTTGTATTAATTAAACTCAACGTAATGGCATTTTCTATATTGAAATGAATAACCAGTGATCTGGAAATTCATTTAGACCATTAGGTTAATTACAGAAACTGATGGAACTTCTATCAGACAATTACAATTAAAGAAGAAGAACAACGTGGGACAGATTTACAAGCATTTGCACGACTGCAATCATATTTTCTGGATTATTCCAGCTCTTGCAAAATTTCAATGAATTAAAATTTAATCAATTAAATCAATTAAAAAGTAGGCTAGCAACTTTATTTGCTCAAGTATGATAAGATTGAATAAATGAATATCCTCTTTCAGCATTTTTGATTTTTTTTTCTTTTATAATATATTTATTTTTAATCCAAAATATACATGCTAGCTGAATATGAAGCTAATCTAATATTTAGAAAATGTAACTCCAAACTAACATCAGTTAAACTCGTAGTCTTATTGAAGTTGAGGTACAAATTCTTTTTTTCTGGGCACACAAAACGTTTGGGAAACACAGACACTCATCTGTGAATCACAAAGGCATATAGCCATTTACTGTTTTACCATATGTTAGCTGTTCACTGCAGTGAACTGTCCTCTCATTCATGCTTGGAAAAATATCATAGTAGTTGCACACCTGACAGCTCAAGTATCTTTATTTTTCAGTTGGAACTAAAATAAAGCCTAAAAGTTACAAAGATCAAAAAGCCTTGATGTAGAGATATTTAGCTGCCATTGAAAGTTTACTAGAATTTGTAATCACTCATTGCTTTCCATGGAACCTGGGTATGCACAACTGCAAACTTCTGAAAAATGTGATACACAGCTGTGGGCTGGCTTCCTTTACCAACTCTTAGTGTTCCTGATGATGCTGATGAGCTACTGTGGAACGTATTTTTTTTTACTGGCAGATGCCTCCATCATTAAAGGGTAGAGAGATATCCAGACAGAAGACAAGTCAGAACAAATATAACTTGAAAGATTTCTATTAGGGATAAACTTTTAACCTAATTCTGTTAAAGCATTCAAACACTGAAACAGATAACCCAGAAAAGTTGTGCCATCAACATCCTTAAAGGCGTTCTAAGCAAACTGGCCCCTCAACCACAAATTTCTTCATGCTTTCGTGGCTGTCTTCTATACCATTATTTGGCTCTAATTAACTAATATTTTATTCATGTGTCCCTTCTACATTATAAGAAAAACAGGCATGTAAGAGCTTTAAAATTCCTTGCAGATAAATATTTTTGCTTTATTTATGTATTTTCTGCTTATTTTTCTTTTCACCATACATACCCAACTATGCTATTGCCCTTGAACAGTGATACAGATATTCAGTAACAGAACTTCATTCTTTTGAATCTTCCTTTTGCCCAGCATGATCTTAACATTCTCATGGATCTTATGCTCAAGTGCTTCATTTTAGATATTTCCAACATTTTCTTTCTTATACTTCTCATTGAATATAAGATAAAACTTTTTTTTTCAGGTTTTTAAAATTTCTCAGGAAAGCAATTAGTCTGAAGAAGGAAAAAGAGACCGTCAGTTACATGCAGCCACGCTCCTTGATTTACTAAGTTTCAGTTTAGTAACAGTGAGATGCCATGAGCCTCCAGGAAGCTTCCTGCCAATGCGTACTTCCTCATCAGGACCTGAGGTTCTCTAATCCTCATATTCTAGATCCATGTCCTACATAGGAACTTGTCTACATTTTTCTCTGGACTTCCTTCATTTTTCATTAGGATGATGGTGAAGAAATCTACTGAAGGAACTAATTATTTTCTTCTCAAAGCCCCATTGCTATGGGAATCAGGAGTAGCCAAGAACCAAAGTTTCCTTACTCTGATTATCTCAGTAAAGCAAATTGTACTACCAAGAGACTTGAAGGCTAAATAAAAAATGATATATTCCCAGGAAAGACAGACAAGTGAAAAAATGATCCAGGTTTTACCTTCTGCTTCAGCAGAAGAGAACAGATGAGGCATGAGAGACTATAGCTACTGATTTGTTCCACTGCTTGCAGAGAAACAGCTCATTTCTTTCTGTATTATGAAAAAGACCAGAAGTGATGGGAGGAAGCAAAGCCATGTTTCCATTGCTCGACACGTTCAGAGGTGTAACTAATCGCTGTACTGCAAAACGTATGACGTGATACATAAAATATTTCCTAGGCAAGCAAAACGCCAGAAGTGAAAGGGTTGTTGGAAGAAATACACTCTTCTTTCTGGCTATCCAAGCAATGGGGTGAAAGTGCTCAGAGCTATCACAAACTGTTAGTGACCAATGCAATTAAGAATCAAGAAATAAAGTGAGAAATAAAGCTAGTCAAGCTAAGATAAAAAACATTTTACCATCATTCTTCAGCTGCTCATTCTTGACACAATGTAATTACTTAAACAAAACACATACAGTCAAGTTAAATATGGTAACGTCAATAAAAGAGGGGACATATCCTTTTCCAAATATCTGAAAATTCCCAAGTCCCATCAGCATTTAATGAAATCCAAACCTCTCAGCTTAAAAAATCTCAGCTGACTATTTCCCTTTCGTTCAAATCATTAGAAATGTTAAACTTTTTAATTCTTCCACTGTAAGTTGTTCTGAAAAATGATACAGTAACAACACAGAAAATAACAGCATAAATGGTTAATAAATGTTTCAAAGATGAAGGCTGCCATGCTATTGTCTACATGGAATAGTATTAGTAATAACAGTAGTCTCCTAGATGTTAATATTGATTTATCAGATTTCAATTCAATGTCAAAAATATGCAACAAAAAAGTTGTACAGAAGATCATTAAAATATTAAAAGAATGACGATGAGGGAAAACTGAAGATTCATTCAATTCAATCCTATTAAATTTGATCTACTTTACATCTTTATTTAAACTTTTTTAATTAGGAGAAATTAAAAGACAAAATAACGAAGATCAGTAATTGTAAAAATTTCATTATTAGCAGGAGTTGTGGACCTGTGAGGAAAAAACATTTTGGCAATATGAAATACTATTATAGGAAATAAAACAAAAAGTATGACTTGCAGACACACAAATTCAACAATTATTTCTACTGCAAGGACTACTGGCAATCTCTATTATGAAACTGTGTATTACATATTGCCCAGTGGGAGCCAGATAGGCAAAGTCTGTTTACTTGTATATTTGGCATAATGGAAAATAAACAGGTGTTTGTTAGTATATCATTATTCAAGGAGCACCACTGCAAAATAGATTTTTCAAAGGGACTGACTCATGAGAAATAATGTAAACAGTGAAGTCTGGAGCTTAGCTAGCTCTACAGTGGCCATGTAGGGATTTAAAAATAGTGGAAATACTGTAAGATGTAAACAGCAGCCCCAGAAATAAATTTGCTAGGAAATAACACAGTGAGTTAATAGCAATAAAGTAAACTTTAGGTTCTAAACTTTGTTTAGAGTATAGTACAGAAAATAAACATTTCCTCCCATAGAAGGAGAACATTCTCTCCTCCCATAGAAGCTCCCTAACAGTGAAAGGAATGAAATGTTTGGATAATTTTGTACAAAACAAATCTCAGATGCCTGGGGTACTTCAACCAAAAAGGAATATTAACCATTAAATATACTCAAAATATACTGTAGGGATGAATTCCTTATTGATCTATGCATTACATATTTCATCCCTATGTTACTACTATGATAAAAATAATTTCTGCTTGGGAAAGGTGACATAATACAAAATATTCTCAGAGTATACGGAAGTATACACATTCAATTGATAACTTCAGCTCCGACGTAAACAATTTAATGTATTTTGCTATTTTCTATGATTTTAAAAGTAGATCCCATATTTATTCTGTAAATGCAGCAGCTCTAGAGGTGAGACTGTTCATAACATTTGACATAAGACAGTGTCACCACTGCAGAGATGGTCACTTTGCTCTTATTCCTGGCTTTAATTATAAAAGAAATTAATTCTTTTGTAAGTCTTCAGTGCCTTAAAAGAGCAGGATTGTATTCCGAATACAATCTTCATAAAGAGTACATACCATAATGCTGTTAAATCAGACAATTTATTATTATTTATTTATTTTTCAGAGAACTGCTAAGAACATAGCAAATTCTCCTCTTCGCCCGAATTCAGCAAGCAGCAGGGAAGAAGAAACTTCTGTACCTCAATAAGCAAAAGATGTTCTTTCTCATTGTTAATCAGCAATTCTTGCTTCCATGGATCATTTAAACAGTCTCTACATGAGAAATAGGGATTTCCTCATCTTTGGCTACTTGCACTGTTTCACCTATATTAATAAGCACAGTTGTTACTATGTCATGTGGCTAGACACCTGTTCATCTGATGAGATTTCAGAATGGGCATCAGTGGTATAAACAAAAAAACCAAAAACATTCTTAGAATTTCAATCTACTTCTACATCAGAATTTTAGAGGATATATTGATACTCCAAAGTTTGGTACATAAATATGGCTGATGGCAGCCAGTATAGTATCACCTTGTCTTTGTTACTTTTCTGATGGTACTTTCTTACTATCCAAAATACCCATTGCAAAGTCTTTTTCCTTTTTTATTTTTTTTTTTTCCAAGAAGAAAACTTCATATATATCTTTACTTCCTGGCACAAACAAGCACTGGCATGTTATGAAACTTCTTGTTTATTAAATCGAAGTTGTGGCCAAGAAGGAAAAAGAAACACAACTTCATCTTCTACAGAAAACACAGAGTGCACAACAGACCTGGATTCCAAAAGAAGTGACAATTAAAAAAATATTCACTGTTACTGCAGACCTCGTGACCATTTCTGTAGAGCAGTACAATGCAGGGGCTTTTCTTTTCTTTTACATAAAAAATACTCTTAGGACAAAGATGCAGGTAAAAACATTAAAAGACCCATTAACATTACTTATGTACACAGGTTTACAAACACCACATTTACCTTAACAAGAGCTAGTCAGAAAATTTACAGTATAATGGGGCTTAATTCATAATAATGTCCTTTGTCACAAAACAAGAAAAAAATAACAGCCATTAACACTAGCTTACTTGTGGATGTGTATACTAGTGAACTGGGGGCACTGTACACGGGAGATCCCTCCTGGTTTGCCTGGCACAGCAGCACCCTGCCTACAAGAGAGAGAGAGAGAGTGGTATCTGGTTTTGGAACACTCAAACTAAACCTCAATTTTATCTCACAACAAATAAAGCCATAACTGAAGCAGTGCAGTGAAGCAGAGGCACTTTACGTCCTTTAATTTCACCAAACAGAAAGAGCCCCAATAAGCATGTAACATTTTACACTGGAAAAAGCAAAACACGGTCATCTCTCCCCCCCTCCCCCCCCATCCAAATACCCTTTTTATCACATGGGGAAACAGGCGCAAGCTGTGTTCGTTAGCAGTACACCGTGGTCCCTCACCCTGCTGCTGCAGCTGCTCTCTCCCTCTTTGCCCTGCATCTCCAAAGCAGAGGCTGCCCCAGGAACCCTGCTGCGAGCTTCTGCAAAGCTCCCACCCTCCACCCAACCACTGGTTTCTCATCCCCCAAACCTTGGCTGAGATGAGAGGCTACTGAGCAAACATAACAGATAAATCAGACTGCAAAGCTCATAGGTACAGACCAAGAATGATCTCAGTTGTCTCTTAAATTAGCACTGGGGTGAGAGAAACCAAAATATGACTCTACATGGGTTGATTTCAGTGCTCTTCACATGAATGAGAAACACTTAAATATATTCTATTTTCCAGTATACAAGGTGGCTTGAGAATTAAAAACAAAAAAAGAAGAAAGAAAACCATCAAAAAAGGAAAAAAAGAAAAGTAATAAATCAATTAAAACCAGCTCTTCTTTGACGCATTTTCATTTTGCAGGAGTCAGCAAAGATTAGAATTGTTTCATGTTTGTTTTAATAAATTTAAATTGAATACCTTGCTATTTCAGCATCTTTCTCTGTGATTATGTCCTGGCATTCTTAGATGAATACAGATTGTTTAATGTAATATTTCCATGGTATGAAAAAACCTTCTCTCCACCTGCACACCTCCAGGAGGAGCAGGCTGTGATGCATCTGTTTTCACAGATATATTTATATGCATATATACAATATATAAACATATGAACATACACTGAAGAACTTTAAGTTGCCAGAATGTGTGAATCACACAGTTCCAAATATATTAAATGTACCTGAAAATATCTGAGACAATTAAGAGAAGTCATGCATTGACTTGTAAGAAAAGTAACTAGACAGATCAGAAGTCGCTCATCTAACAAGAGCAATCCTTGACCTACATGCAGTTACCACACCTAATTTATTTCAAAAACAAATTGACAAATATTTTTTCTACCATTAACCCTTTATTAAACTGTCACTTGCAGCTGTCAATTGAAGTGGAAATGTGAAGTATAACTACAACAAAATTATTCTGGTAATTTCAATGACTTAGCTAAGTGGTGAGTGCTGAAAATCCCATGAAATGTTGTGCTTTCAAATTCTCAGACCATAATATACACTTCATTAATGGGCTTTGGAGATACTTGTTTTTTTTTCAGCCATCCAATACTAGTCTAAAAAGTAAAACAAGGTCATCTGTTTGTTTTGTTTTACGTGTGTGTCTTATTATTAAGAAAGAATATCCGTCTAACTGGAAGCTGCGAAATAAAGGAACATATACCTGCTGAGATTCCAATGACAATCCCAGTTTTCAGACTGGCAGATGAACAACAGTAGGGAATGCATACATTGGAATATGGATGTGTTTAACACCATAAAGATACATCAAAATATGTGCTCCTATGGAGGCCTGAAAGTGTGAACTGAGTTCATCCAGAGGAGTGAAATGAGAAAAGGGAAGGAATACTCAAAACCAGTAATTTACATTAGGTTTTAAAAGTTATTTAAGTGTCATGACTTCAAGTATTCTTAGTAAGTATAGATGCTACAGCTTTTTCAAAATCTGAAGATTATATTTCATGTATATTATTCAACAAATTATGACACTGCTTTTTCCATGGTGTGCAGCTAGAGATGTTATTACTCTTTGCAGTTAATATTCTTATTAAAATTTCTCTGAAATACAAGACCACATTTCCTTTGCATAGGTGTATTTATAATGAAATACTTTAAAATGGGTGCTTTTTTCATCAATGCTACTAGGCTTTGTAATTGTATTTTGACATTCTGCCTTTGAATTTGTACATAAAATTAACAGCTAGATCACTATTATTACATATATATATTTAAAGTATGTAACTTTTTAATCTATCTTTGTGTGAAAAATTAGCTTCTGCTTCTCATGTTTTGTGTTAAAAATACTTAGTTTTCTATTGGTAGGACAGTGTAACAATTAAATTATTTTCAATAAATACTTCTGTAAAAACCTCAGAACACATAAACGATCAGTAAATTCCATAATTGAAAAAAATATATATATTTTTTTCCTCTAGAGTACTGCACTCTACCATGATAGAATGAAGATTTTTTTTTAAAGAAAGAAGATTTTAATAGAAAGTTATTAATATTTCTTTTCAAGCTATAATTTAATAATATCATGGAGCTGATGAACTTCAAAAAATTAGTCATGCAAGAGCTGATCCTTAATTCTGCAATCCCTTCTGTAGCAGCATACTTCGAGCAGATATTTTCTCATTAAGAAGAATCTGCAATGATTTTTCACTTTTTTTCTATTGTAAGTATTTACATATTTGGTCACAGAAGGCACATGACTAGTCATATAGGACTTCGGAGATCATCAGCTGAAAGCCTCTCCTGATCGCCACTGTCAAACGGCTCAGAAAAAAATTAGCATATATATTTGGAGAGTGGATTCACTAGAGGCACACTGTGGCTCAGAGAAGAGCTTCGGACATACTCATGGCAGAAGGGAAGCTGGGGCAGCCTTGCTGCTCGGTGCAGCTGTCGGAGAGCAGCCTGCAGTGGCTGAGCCATGGGCCATCCTGTACACAGCAGTGGGCAGCCTGCTAGAGCAGGGCATGCTGGCAGCACACGATAACAACAGCAAAGACCCGCCAGGGCTGGTTCATTGTTCATCCTTGGCTTACAGGCAGGCAGCATGCACAAAAACGTACTTCCCAAGCTCATAGTTCAATGTTTTCTCCTACAGCCCATGATTAAGAATATACAGTTTGATTAGGTCCTTTGTTGAAGAATTAAAATTACTTCAAGGAAATAATTACTCTAAAGATATTCAGGGCACTGAGGAAAAATATTTGAAGTTATTACTATTTTTAAGATACTAAAAATTCAGTTCCAAATCATTTCAAGATACTGAACTAAAAGTATTTTTCTACTTTTTTCATACTTTCAAAAACAAGGTTGTTTTTTTTTTTGTATAGTTCCTATTCTCATGACTTATAAAAATTAATCTGTAGAGTATAAAAAGAAATGTAAATGTAGTAGCAGTAACCCACAGAGTACTTGCTCATATGAGAACTGTTACAAAGTTGACGGTATTTCTTAAATGTTCAGGCAGCTCAGGAGTAACCAGACTGACCAGGAACCCATCGGTGGAAGGACGTTTTAGCAATCTATAAAGGATTTTATATCAGCTCTGCCAAAAATGCCTTATTGGGCTAACTGGAACCACTTTGTAACCAGCAGTACAGAAATCTTAAAAGTAAAGATCTGGAAGAAGCTTAAAAGAGTTTGAACAAACAGTTGGAATCTGGCATCCTTTGAGGAAGTATAAATTGAAACTACATTTTTGGAAAAAAAAAAATCAAACCTTTTATTTTTGTAATTTTGCTGCTGAAGCAGACAAAATCAATAATTCAGCAAGGCCTTGATCATGGGAATAGCTGCCCTTTGTCACACAAAGTAGGTAGAACTTTCAGAAACCTCACTAACAATTGTATAACGTTGATAAACAGTTAACAAGAACCTGAGCTCACAATGCATCAGCACCCGCTGCCTTAGTACACTTACTGCCAGGAAAAGTGTTCCCTGTTTACAGTGTTATTATTTACTCTGCAAGAATCTTTGGAGAGTTACAAAAGAGAAGTAGTCTGTGTCAATCCATGGCAAAAACACAACAACACAAGTGCAAGTACCCAAGTATTTTCAGTGGCAGAAATTAATCAAGTTGATATCCAGGGCTGGTCTCATTTACTATTAGTGCACAGGTAAATAAAACGAGAGCTTACTATGCAAAAACTAAGGTTACTACTTACAAGGAGATTTTGTAAAGATTACAGCACTCTAATGTGTTGCACACTCAGCTCCCCAGGTAAAGAATCTCTTTATCTATTCTATAACAATAATAATATAATATTTAGTCTATTCTTACCAATAGGAGTTTCTTCCTGCTTTTGGCAACCAAGCACCAGGTTGGTTGCTAAAAGGTAAAAAAAAAAAAAAAAAAAAAAAAAAAAAAAATTGTGTCATATTTTATCTATATTATCATAGAATGTCAATTTATACCTCTAATATAAAAACTGCACTGCTTTCTAAATTCAACAATTTCATTTTCCCTTTCTTGCCGTACAACTGGGTGGTATATGGACCAATGTTGTGGCTATCCAAGTTCTCAGTCATTCTAGTCCTTATTTTCCTTTTACCTTCTGCAGTAAGTGTTATTCCTATACTCTCAATGACATCTATAATACCTATACTTATAATTTCTCTTCCATGTACAACATACGAAGAAAACTGTGAGGCTTTATCTCTCACAAACATGTCAGGATGTTTGTTAGTCATTAGAAGCCTCATAAATGAATCATGTCAGCTCTTGATTTGCTGTTTTAAAAGTATAATTAGGCCTTTTCAGCCAGAAATAGCTGCAAAGAAATATTGTTCTGTGACGAGTTATGTAAAATACGCCACAGAAATGGATAAGAAAGACGTAACTTTAGTTAGGTCCACTGTTATACAGTAATACTGAATGCTAGCATCCATTGTCCCATCTGACTAAGGAGTTTAAAGAGCTTAAATATATAGTAGTTGATAAGCATAAGCTTAGCCCTTCATTATCAATAGCCAAACTACATGGCATTAGTATGCTTTTAAGTACGATAACAAAAAAGTGCTTTTTGAATGTCATCAGTTACTAGAGAACTTTCTGTAAGCAGAGTAATAAATACTCCTTTGGATTTTAACATGACCATTCCTGTATGCCTTTATTGATTATTTAAATACTTACATCTGCAGAAATAAAGTAGTAACATCCAAAAATACCTCCTTTAACCCTTAAATCCAATATATTATTATTTTAAACACAAACTACCTTTAATTCCATCAAAGATAGACATGGAATTTCATTTAAACACAAGAATCTAATGGCAGGAAGGAGAATCTAAAGTAGTGTATGTCCAAAGGTGATTTTCAGAGAACAAATCAGTGTCTGTATTACCTTCTGACAGCAAACATGAAATACATTCTATTACGAATGACCTGTGTATAATTACTTGCCTTCTGATAAGTACTACACAGAACAATGAGAATTTGTATTCTATACGTAACTTTAGTATTTACGTAATACATCCCTTCACAGAATCCCATCAGATCATCAAGTCCAACCCCCCCCCTTGATCTATGTATAACCTCATAAAGTTTGTTACAAACAGGAAAAAAAGAACACTACCTTCCCAAAATGCTGAAGACATTTTACGGAATCCCTACATGCAGAAGTTCTGTTTAAATTTCCTTCCATCACTTTTCTGAGCATAGTGCATGTTTCTTTATTACGTTCTCTCAGAGTGTCACCAAAACACTCAATAAAATTAAGCAATGACTCAGGGAACAGCGAAGCATTTTATAACAAAGGTCATTTGTCAGCCACCCTTCCAATTACTCCTTGCTCTTGGGAAATAGACCTCTTTTTCCTGTTATGTATATTCATCGCCCACTATATTAAGTCACGTACTGGGGCTAGATATTTCCTACGTCACCAAACTAACAACCACATAAGCAACAAGTTCTGCAGTTCTGCTAATAATTTTATCTGAGATTCTCTCAATTCTCCTTCCCCTCACCTCTAACTGGCAAACACATTCAAGCCCTGCTCCCATGCCAGCATACTTCTCCTGACCCACAATGCTGCTTTAAAGCTTTACCAATAAAAAATTGAAAGGAGCACACAATACTGAGGCACCAAGGAGGAGCAGATTACCCATGCAGCCATAGATTGTGCCATAGCATTCTTGGTCTGTGGCAAAGTAATGCCAACTTAGAAACAAACACTGTGTGACTGACTTGTTTCTATTTCCTTTAGCATGCCAGTCCAATGTGGATGAGCTATATTTTGCTCATTTTTCTGGTAATGTTTCCACTTACAATGTAAAGCAATCACAATAAACTGCCCTTTCCAAACAAGATAAAATAATTAAAAAAAGCTTAATCAGCCATATGCATTCCTTGTGTTGTAATTAGAAGGAACAAACTGACAAACTCAGCTGCAGCTCAAATAAAAATACCTAGCAATCCTGGAGAGTTTCCCTATGCTTGTTACTGAATTTTTAACATTCACATCCAAATAAACCTTTATTCACATACTATCACCAAAAAAATCCAAAGCTGGAAGTGCACTGTGTAATCATGTAAAAGCACCAATACTCCTGCCCATAAGCGTAACTTTCCTTCAAAAGTATATTTATTATACATTTTCAGATACATGCAGACAAACATTCTGTAACATTCACCGTAATCATATACAGAGAGATGTGTCCCACTGAAGTTGTTCAGATCTTTCTATTCCACCCTAGCAAACTAAAACCTATGTAAATGATGGTTGGTGTTGGTTCTTTTAACTTGATCTTGGTTCACTGGCAACATTGAGAAACAAACACAGGAGAAATTCGAAACAATAAATACAAATTCTGAGCTGGTACTACACCGTTCTCGAAACAAGATAATTGAGAATATAGAAATACACCTACATTCTGCTGATAAGCTGATGAGTAGGGACTGCAATATGAATTAAATCACAAATAAATGAAACTGGAACCCTTCCACAGAAACATGAACACTAGAGTTTCTATAGCCCTGGAGGGATTACAAGTAGATGTGTATAAGCTTTATCCTCTCATACTGTGTCAAGACACTATTTTCTGTTTAAATTACCTATTTGAGTAAATTGATAAGACAGAAATGCAAATCTAATGCAATTAGATGCAGAGATGCAAACTACCAATTTCTCGGTTCTATTTGCTTACCCGAATGGGTGCTGTTTTTGTACTAAAAACCTTGTATGACAAGCTATAGCTGAGAATATAAAAGAGGAAAAAAAAAGAATCATTACATATAATTCTGATTTCTGTTAGCTTATTATTTCCCCAGCTCAGTTAGAGTTCAGAATTTCACGAGCATGAAAAAACTACAAGGTAAAGTCACATTTCCAAACTTTCCCAAACAGTCACCTTTTGCTATGAGCAGTTCAATGCCAGAGGATTTTCCTCAAATAATTTTCACAAAGAAAATCTGGCTCAGCAATACTGAGTTTTGAGTCCCGCTGTAAAATAAAGCTTTGTCTCAGCCACCTCCACAGATACATAAGCTGAAATCTCAGTACCCTCAGAATGTATTATGAAATTCAATTGAAATGTAAATGTACTGGGGATTCTGTGATCTGATGCCCCAAAATTAGAAGAAAATGCAGGAGAGAAAACAGAAGACATTAGCTGTATGTTTGGAATATGATTCAACATAATCTTAAACTGCTTTAGCATTAATTTGTAAATGTAATCAAGGTTTAAAACGGAACAGAGTTGTTTTCCACTCCACTTAACTATATTAACTTCACATTTCATATATTACTTTATTACGTTACATTTCAAAATTGTCTGTCTGCCTGACTGTCCATCCTAACTCACAGATCTCTCTAACTTTGTTATCCTTTCAATCAGAGGGATTTATTCCTCTGATTTTTATTAATTTACAACCTTATCTAACATAGCACACACCCCACTCAGTCCTGAACAAACAAGTGATTTACAAATCACCCTGTGGTTTGTCTTAAATTTTCCTTTGAGTGACTTTTAAGACAGTACTCTTTCCATATAGCCATGATTGGTATTTGAATTACAGTATCGAGTTTAATTTCAAGAGAAAACCTCCATTTCTACTGGAGCTTAGGCTTCAGGTCCAGACAGCACACACCAACACTAAGTCTGCATTGTCCAATTCATAATACATTAGCAGTAGCTATTAGCAGCTGGTTTGTATCCAGTCTCCAAAGCAATACCATACAGTTTGGCTTGTCTGAAGCACACCGAGGGAAGAGGAACTGTCTGAGGCCACATATAAAATGGATAATATAGTCAGTGTATAAAACTAACAAAACTTACTTTATTTGCAATATTTTTAGTAGAACATTAAAGAAAAGGGCAACAAAACATAAAACTAGCAGGCTGGACACATATGATCTAGAGGGTTCCACTGGACTAGGCTTAATCTTGTCCCCTGAAACAGAGTTCAAAGCTGTCTAAAGACAGTTTGGCTCAAATGTTTATGTCCCCTTACAAGGTACATGACATCAGGTGTGCATATGGAGCTTACAGTGCAGTTTCTTCCAAACTGAACAGATTTCACCCTGTACCAAACCTACTCTGTACAATCCCAAGCCAACATGTGGCAAGTGGGGATAACATATTTACCTCAAAGAAGGCTAATGCTCCAAACAGTAGCATGAACTTCACACTGTCCCTGTAGTCTCTACTACCATGCTGTCATTCAGGTAGCATTTTGACATCTTGTAAACAACTTAAAAAGTATTTTTTTCAAAATCATCCGAAGTGTGTACCCAAAGCAAAACTCAAAAACACAGTGAGTGTGATACTCCTCTCCCATCTGTTCTGGTTTCCAGATACTTACATACACAGAAACTGCCCTGAGCTGGTTTAACAGTCCACATATTTCCCCATGAACCATTTACAACATACCTTTAATATAAACGTTGCACTTCCTAGGATAAAGAACTAAAACAAATAAGCTGCAGTCAAACCAACATGTTTGATTATGACTATTCCTGGTCCGGTATTCACCCATCAACTCACAGGTTTTAAGCAGAATTCTGGCTTAGTCATGTATATCAGTCTGTCATTCTCAGCCTACCTCATATACACAGTGCTTTATTTTGGATTAGATGTAAAATAAACAAGTTCACCTAAAGAAAGCAAGAAACGTTCTTACATGTTATCTGGCTGAGGAAATCAAACTTTTTTTTTTTTTTTTTTGTAGTAAAAACATTCATAAGGTACAGAGGTTGGAGAACATTTCCAATCATTCAATCTGGCCCTACTTCTTTTCTCACAATACTTACTTAAAGGGAATTTTTCTATTCTACTATGTATTACTTCATTCCTACAGGGTTTTCTCCATCCCAGAGCAGCTAATGTGACGATTCATCACTTGCCTTTCCGGCCTCAGCTGTGTGTTTTGCACCCATGCCAGCTCTATCAGCTTTTGGTACTGCTTTATATTCCCATGGCATTCTTCATTTACATTCAGTAGATACTGATATGACTTTTAGAAAAATCATCATCAGCAAGCTGACCTGACAAATACCACAAGGTAGCAGTGATGCAGCACTAGTTTAGACCAACCAACTCCAAATCCATTGACTCCAAGCGGTGAGATAAGGTCAGCATGGTTTAGCTGCATAATTATATAGTTAAATAAGAATAGCTGAAGTGAAATAGAAAACTTGAGACCTACATCTCAGGAAAACTTTACTGACAAAGCAAATAGACTTAAACTCATCCCTCTCCCCTGACACCTCCTTTTTCTGTTTTGAAAGAATTTCAAATTTCAGCACATATACATTTTATGCTTTTCCAAATTCTATTTGTGCAGAAGTTCATAATCATATCAAACGATACCTCTATTCCAGACTGTGGTCAAACCTACCAAACTTCTGCACTGAAGAAGCCAGAACCATTCTCCATCTGCTGTTACAGAGCTCTATCTACAGTTCAAGATTTACCAGGAAATACTCAAGTGTAGAGAATTTCTTTTAGTGATCAAATAGTAATAATATTAAAGCCAAACTGTATACTGTTTTCAAACATATATCCAAATAGAAGACCATTGTTTAAAAGAGTAGTACTGGCAGTATCTCATTTTCTTTTTAAAATATACGGACTTGCAATGCAATAATAAATCTGTATCGATTAACCTTGCTCCAGATTTAAATGTATAACCAATTAATGAAACTAATCTTTCAAAAAATAGTCATTGAATTATTCTTTGATTAAACCTTGTTTAGTTTCTGTAACTGTATACACTTTAATGAAAACCTCATTATACTGCATTATAAGGCATAGCTGTAGATTTTTTGTTTGTAAATAGCTAGTACAGATTCTGAATCTCATTTTCTTCTGACTTTATTAATTTTTCATAAACTATTATTCCAACTGCAATGACTTGTAGCAGCTCCTCAGAAATTTCAGACTACCATTAACTGTCACCACTGATGTTTATCTAACTAGGATGTCACTAGTTATACAATAGTATTCTAACATGATTTTTGAAACAACAGTTACAGATGTGTTTAATACTTTGTAAAGGAACATCTATATGAAACTAGCAGGGAGATACTTATTTCATTTTTATGTATTTAGAAAATCATTCAAACTTCTTAGTTAATAATGTCGAGAAAAGCTCATTCAGAAAAGCCCTTTTAAGTCAATGGCCAAATTCAAATCTAGGCATTTTAATTCACTTTAAAATAAATTATATCTGCTTTTTGATGAACAACCAAGTTTCACCAAAATTAAATTCTATAGATATGGTGCAATGAACTTTCACCCTAGGATCTAGAACTGCTGGACAATCATATAATTCAGCTTCACAAATTCCAAACACACTAAAAAGTGTTTCTAAGGTATTATGCAGCAGACATTTAAATTCAAATGAAAAGGCTAGAAAGATTACATGAATCCCAGGTGCTTCTATACTCCAGAAATACATGCTTTAATACATGGACAAAGAGAATTAGCATTAGCAAACATACTAAAACCCTCTTTTCTCTTGGGTTCTTATTTAAGTGTATGTTTATATATATTGAATTATGGTATTTCTTTATTTCTTGATTAAAAACAGCATTATAGTTCTGAGTTTAAAACAAACTTACGAAAGGATGCTTGTTACAAAATCTGCCTCTTGGAGGATAACTGCTAGCTTCCAATTCCACAACATGCTAACATCTCCCTGTCTAAATTTTAACTGATGGGAAAAACTTTCCAAGCCACCTCGGAATGACATACATGAGGCTGAATATCTACAATAGTGGTTACTGAGTTAAGAGTACTGATGAAGTAAAAACAACTATTCAAATGGTGCAGGTGGAAGAAAATCTACTATGCTGAACTAACATAAATTGAATATGGAAATAATGGCATTAATCACTAAGATTATTTAGGAAGAGGCCCATCTCTGATACGAGGAATGCTCTGACAGCTCAGCCTGGAGAAGAGAACATATGGGTGAATTTCATCAATGTGTACAACTATCTAAAAAGAGACTGTTAAGAAGAAAGAGCAAGGCTCACTTCAGTGGTGCCCAGTGACAGGATGGTAATGAGCACAACCTGAGGCACATGAGGTTCAGTCTCTAAGCCAGGAATTACTTCTTTATGGTCAGGGTGACTAAGAACTGTTGTTCAGAGAGGTTGCGGAGCCTCCATTCTCGGAGGTGCTCAAAAGCTGTCTTGACATGGGCGTGGGCATATCGCTTTAGGTGACCGAGCTTGAGCTGGGGAATTAGACCAGATTCTTCAAAACTCAGCCACTCTGTGGTTCTCACCATGGATAAATAACATCCTTATAATATCTTATATTTAGCTATGTAGGATGACTCTTGCCATTAGCTGCAGAAAAACATCTATTACTTCCTGACTATTCTGGAAAAACAGTATATAATTACCTAAGTAATAGTACAGGATCTCTATTAAATGTTTGTAAATTGTGTACTATGACAACTATTGGTTCTTTTCCACTAATTGGAAGTCCTTTCCTCCCCCCCCCCCCACTGAAAATTGAAAACTTTGGAATAGTATACTGTTTCCTGGTTATGACTACATACTTACATTTTCTCCTGTAGTCACTCCTGTCCTCTGAACGAACATTCACTATATTGCCAAGTCATTCCTGTAACATCTTTTCCCCCAACTTCACACACTGCAGCTGTCCAAAAGAAACTTCTCACCAGCTACGAACCCTAAAATACATGTTCTGACATTTGCAAGTACAAATCTTCTTAAAATGGCCTTACTGAGCCTCAAGTTACCAGCATTAAAGGACTGATTGGTCGTAGTGATTTGAGTGCAACAATACATTTCATGAACGAGTGCAAGAGAATGCTCAACAATTCCTCATTTAAAAAAACAACAACAAAAACAAGGAACGGCAACAGCCCTAAAAAGAACAAAATGGCACTTTCAGACTGCCTGAGGCAGAAAGAAAGGCTGGGTATCAAGTATAAAATATACACCATATAAAAGAAAGCAAGCAGGTAAAAATCATGTTGTAACATCACCACAGATGCAACAACTTACAGCAAGAAAATGCCACAGCACTCATAATAAAGAAATCAGTCTGAAAATCTGTCTTTTTGTCAATCACAGACAAGCATACAAGGATGGATAACAGACACAAGCTTAACACAGCAAAATTACATTTCACTACGGGACTGATTTAAAATTGGAGGGATACACAAATAAATGAAAGATTTGTCCCAATTTATATGAAGACCTTGTGAAATGAATCACACAGTGCTTCTTACAAATTTCTTCATTAAGACCTTCCTAACATCTTGATAGTTTTCTGTAAAAGATGTGCAGAAATTGAAGTATTCATTACTTTTCCTTTCTTATAAAGTTAAAAAAGCACTTAAAAGGTATCCTTTTATTTACTAAGGGGACACTGGAGGTACGAGAAATTTTTAAAGATACTTATTGATTACAATAAGCTTATATTGAAAAGCGGAATTCTGCGAAATGGTACTAATAACAGTGCTTTTGCATTCTATGAAATGTAATCCTACAGACCTGGGCAAGGGTTGAAGGTGTACCAGTGAGCCATACCCTTGTAGACCCACAGTCAGCAGCTGTGAGGGAATCTTACTGGAGCTCTAAATTAAAGCCACAGCCTTCAAATGGTGCTTTGTGAACATCGCATTGTTAATCCCCATTGATGATATCACATGGCATGAATGTCCATGTGCCTGGAGTGTTCTAATTTATTACAGGATGGGCAATTTAAAGTCAGAAAAATAGTCTTACGAGGGTTACACAGGAAGAAAAATTGATAGTATCTTACTAAATACATAGCACATAGACCATAAGTAGTGGTTTACTTACACTGTACGTGGTGTGTATCTGCTGTTTCTCTTACAGTCTCCACACTTATCTGTCATGTGTTTCCTCAAAAAGGTAATCTTTTACAGAAGTGCACACTCAGAGGTAAAAAAAGCAGAGCTGTAATGATCATGTCACTGGTCCTATTGTTTACCATTATCTTCAAGGTTTTAGATTTGATTTACACTGCGTTCCTCCCTGTTTGACTTTAATTGTCTGCTTCAAGTTGTCAGGACATAACTATATCTTAGATTTGCATTGCATTAGGGGATCTTTTCCTTTCTCTATTGATCTTGTCTTATGGAGTAATTTAACTCAATTCTAATTTTCTTTTGCATGCGGGGTGCTCTTTTTCCAAGGAAGTGAGTTATGTGTATTCAAGTGGTGCATCTTATGAATCTTGTTAAGCTTTACCGCCTTATAGCCCACACTGATGGAATATTTAATCACAGAAATGAGTTGGCAGATATGATGTACAATACGGTTAAGCCTTGCGGCATGTGTCTTCACCAGCAATTGAGAAACGGGTGAATTTGCCATTCATCAGTGCCATCCTGACAGCTTTGTATAACCTTCTGGGTTTTTTTTTTACTTATTTATGAAGATTAAAGGTACTTTAATCAACAGTTTCTCTGCAAATATTTCATCTTTATTTCAGAAGTGGCCAAATTTTTCATCATTTATTAGAGCAAAAGAAACTTCTTGCACCGACTGTGAAATAGCTGGTAGCACTTAAACACTGCAGCTTTCGAGAAAATAATTAAACCAAATAACTGTATCTTTGACCGTCTTAAAAATCAAATTTCTAAATTTAAAATCTTCAAAAGTGAAACTGTTTTTTCTCCAGGTAGAGTGGGTGGGCACGCAAATATAATATGCCACAGCATTCTAGTATTGCATACAAGAATTTTTTCATTTCCTTATGGCTTTAAGAGATCTGCACAGTTTTTTTTGTTCACCTGCTTTAATCTAAATTGCTTAAAAGAATGTTTAAATACCTGTGAAACAAATATATGTTTCAGTTATTACAGAAAATATGGGGAAAAATAGGGCCTGTATATGTACACAGAAAAGGAATCTGAAATACATTAAGTATCCTGGATAGAACTTTTTTGCATAGGTGTGGTGGAGTGCACGCCATAATTCATAAAATTAAATTAATACTCTTCTAATGGTAATTAAAGATTCTCATTAAGAAGGGCAAACACCTCCCTTGTGTTGGCAATAAAAATGCACTTGGGACTTAGTAGGTTATACAAAAAAAAAAAAAATCAATAACCTGCCATTTTATAATTAAAAGAAAAAATAAATGTTAGGGAAAAATCCAGTAAATTAAGAAAATTACCTTCAGGAGAGATTGAAAATATTGATTTTAATTTACAAACTCTGTGAACTCTTCATGCCCTACTTCATGAGACAATTATAAGTCAGATTGTTAATTCTGCATACGTATTAGAAAATTGATTACTGTACTATGGGAATATTATTATATTTGTCATTAACACAAAGTCATTTATATAAAATGACTAATAACTCTGACTTTCTAATTTATGCAGGTTCAGGGTTGGTTCACTAACTGCTCAAACAAGATCAATGTTAAATTCCTATTTTCAATGTAGGCATACATCAAAGAAGGAAACAAATTCTGCCTACACTAAGCATTGCTCTTCCATGAATACCAGCTTAGTGTTTTTATTATTCTGATGCCACTTTCTGATGCAATACCCTAATTTGTATTGTTTATCTATTTTGGTAGTTGGCACTGAATGCATTACAGACAACTTCTTTAAAATAAGTATTCATTCAATATAACATTTTTTCTCTCTTGAAGTTCCTTGAACTAACCAAACATTTTTCAGCTTTACCCAGTGGAGGCATAAGTATCCCTGAGGACAGAGATTCCCTAGTATCTGTTGGCAACTTATTCCCATGCTAGAGCACTGTTAGTGAAAAATGTTTTTCTAACACCTATTCCCTCGTTTAACTTGCTGTAACAAATGCATTTTACAATTACTACTTTACTTTTTTGCAACAATGGATTAATCTATATATTTTTAAAATATGCACAGGCATTTTATCCAGTCTACTGTATAAATTTATACACAACCTGACCCAAACAACTGAAAAACTGATCTAAATGAAAAACAAAGTTTCCCAGAGCTTCCCACGAAATTCACAGATTTGTGTATGATTTGGGAACCTAAGGAAGGAAAACAACTATACTACCTATTAGAAACATTTTGAGCTACAGGGATTATTTCTCCTTAAGTTTTAAACTATCAGTTTTTAAAAACACATCATTTTTTTTTTTTTTACTTTTTAGAGGCTACGATTATGAGTGCGAGTCAAGTTCTTCTATAATCAAGTTGTGTTTGGAGTACACCCACATCTTCTGCTGTTGCTGCAGTATATTTAGAAATTGCTACTAGCAATGGAAAAAGAAAAAAACCGAAATCTCAATAACTCCAAGTTGTACCCAATATTAGAATTGTCTCAGTGAAGTCTTGAGAGATAATATAGATTACAAATATGGAAGTTTTAAAAGACTGAATAACTAAATATAAAATTTAAAGTAACACATTCAAGAAAAAAATAGGAATGAAGTCCAAAATTGTATTAATTTGTGTGCAGACACAAAAATATGCCTATATAAAGTATATATTTACAGATAGATATTTTTTGTTTTTCTTTCTAAGCTTAATTAATTCATGACATGTCTGTACTGAAATATAAAAATAAAATAAAATAAGAATAAAATAAAGTATAAAATAACAAAAAAAAATCTCACGTGAGACTAAGATATTCCAATTCATGTTTTGATATCCAAGAAAAGATACTCTTATATATGCCCCATAAACTTTAGTATTCCTAAGTTAAAAAATCTTAATATAAAGCCTTCATAATATATCTGAAAATGGCTAGCAGGAAGCATGAGTTGAACAAAGAAGCTAAACCACACACCAAATGTTCAATCAGTACATCTACATCTTTAAATAAAACACTGCATCAACAACTTGAGTTTAATCTTACCTGCATAGAATTCTGGACTATAAACTGCACCAACAACTGGATTTAATTTCCAGCCTGCAGCAAACATAAAAACATAACTGAGTTAATATTGCAGTTATTGATAATAGTAATGTATTGGGTTTTTATTCTTCTTTCTTTCTTTCTTTCTTTCTTTTTTAATGTAGACATACACATAGAATGCATTCAAGGTCATTTTAATAGAAGTTTTATAGATGTCTTAGGTTACTGATCTTTAATATCAGAACATTCTGATTCTGAAGTATGGAAACAAGTAATGAAAGAAATCATTATCTGGACATTTCAATACTGTAAGCAGTAGGAGCAAATTATCAGGCAAATTAGCTTAGTTGAAATGCACAGTTACCATGGTATTATTACCTTAAGTTATGCAATTAAGTCAAATCTAGTTCAGGTATCACTATATAATGTAATAACAGAGTAGATCAGTTCTTTTTCATTGCTTTAAGTCTCCAGTTACACACTAGTGAGGCCAAACCAGCTCATTTGCTGGACATGGCATACTACTGCTAAGCGGGCGTTAGTATACATTACAAGGCAATAAAATGAGCATTTTCGTTTTACTTCAGATTAAAAAAATGAGAGTGTAGGCACTTTAAAGTACAGTCCGACTTGACGGGAAGGATGTCTGTGCACTGCGCGAATACAGAGAAATGCCAGAGACACTTTTTTTCCAAATTGCATTTGTACTTTAGAATCTCTGCATTGAAATGGTACAACACAGTCATGTATCAGAAATGGTTGCACAACCTGCATGTACAGGTGGCATATTACAATGAAATAGCTGGCTTATATGAAAATGCTCCAGTCAAGTTCTGCCAACCCCTCACATTGGCCAATGTAGCCAGTGTCTTTGTTTTAAATAACCACTGTACTACAGCTGGCCTAAAAGCAATCCAGAACCAAGAGATGTTCTGTGCCATCTGTTCAGGCAACACTCCAAAGAATTGCTGCTGTTGGATCCTTACAAGCGATGCTGCTCTTCCAGGCACACAGAGCACACAGCCTGGCTGTAGATGCAGGGCCTATGTTCAAAGTTTACACGATGCTATAAAGACAGCAACGCTGTAGGATCTTGTGGAATGACCCTATAGAGTCATCTAAAAAAGGTGCACATTAAACATGCGAAAGGCAAGGAAATAAATACATATTGCACAGTGGAACAAGCTTTGCTAGGAAGTGGGGCACAGCAATGTAGAAAGGATTGTTTTCAGTTTATAGATTAGACAGGTGTGCACTGCCTGAGGAATGCTTAGGTGGGAAAGAAGTCCTGCAGTACTGTTTGCTTTCTTCCTGTTTGTATCTAGAAGAGAAGGAAAGGGAAGTGGAAGGGAATTTAAATGCAATAATTGTCACTAGTTCTTATTTTGAATGTAAGTTTAAATTAAAACAAGTCTCACATTCGAGACACTGCAAATATTCCTCATCTGGTCTCTGTGTCATGTTCCTCATTCATTGCTGAGGTTCTCTCTGTACTTGCCAATAATTCTCTATTCCTCACTTTGAAGAGCAACCTCTGATGCAATATAAGCATCAGAGTAATGCTAAAAAATTTTTAGAAACAACAACTGCGAACAGGATAAATTGGAACATCTGAAATCTATCAAGTGTTTTTGCCAACCAGTAGAACTCTCAACTCTGAATTGATGCCCAAGGAAAAGGCAATTCTATCTCCAAGGCACATCCAAAATCATTTCATCTGAGAGAACAGACACATTCAAAAAGCCCTGCTAGCAACTGACCATTTATGAACTCTTCAGTCCAGAAACTGTCCAAAGTCTATGGAAAACATATTAACTTCAAAAGCCACCTAGCATACAAGAGCAAACTGTTTATCTGAAGGAATCTGCGCATGTATATAAAAAAATAAATAAAAAACTGTTGAGATTTTTCTTTTTGCTTTAAAATCTGTTGCCTTTTGCAACCATGTTTACAATACAAGCCCTGTTATCAAGCAACCAGCAACATTCAGGAATGAAAGGCAAAACAGAGTGCATTTTATTTTTAAATTACAATAAACAATAAGGCCTTATATCTTTTCATTTAATGCATTTGTCTGCCTGGCTTCAGTCTCCATACGTGCCAATAATGTGACAGTCACCACATATACTTTGAAAAATGAAGCCACATACTAATGAAGAAGCGGTTCCGAAGAAAGACACATGAACAAAACATTTCTGGCTATCTGTCTCAGAAGCACCTTACGAGTGCTAATTGGCTCACAGAACAACAGAAAAATTATCTTTATTTTTTCATTTTTAAGAACTTTAAACAATCTTTAATAATCTTTAATAATAGCAAGGTTAATTCCTGAGCAGAGGGTAAAGAACTGGAATCTCAAAATCACAGGATAATAAATAGAAACAATGATTAAACTGAATAGAACACACTCCATGTCTACACGTTATTCTTTGTCAGCTGTAATGACTGTGCTAGAAGAAGATTCTACTTGTGTGTTTACTCCAGGGGAGCTGAGTATATATATTTATATATATATATTTATAACAACATTATAAATACATGTATCTATGAACTATAACTAGCCTGCTTTGTAGACACTTATCAAAAGATTAATATTAAAAAAGAACATTCTGCACGTATATTCACACTTGAAAGCATAGATTCACAACACAAATACTAATTTTTAGGCACTTTGTAGGATGTTTCACAGTTCTGCTGAGATCTCATCCAGACAGAACAGGCTGGAGAATCACAGACACAAAACAGTACAAGTGAGAAACACTGAACAGCAAGTTATCACCACTCTAGTTTTGGATATAAATAAATGACAATGTATGACACAAGTAATCCTGCAGTGCAGGATACAAAGATGAACCTTCCATAAAATCAGACTCCTAAAATCTCATCTCTGTATTTCCAGCATGACCATCCGCCACCATCAGATGTGTTGATGATTGATGTGCTACTGAAGTGTTTTACCTTCAGCATAATATGAACACAAAATCTACATCCTCATAAGTTCATGATATCACATGCATAAATTTAATATAGCTCCTTATTGTAACAAAATCTTGCTTTGTGATCCAGTCAAGCTTCATGTCTCTCTTGTTAGATTCACTGAGATGTTTTAAAGTCAGTAATAATGAAGGAGATTTCCCATCTGCATCGTTTGGCAAGTTACACATTTACATACAAAATGAGGAAGAAAACACTTTCTGAAAAATCACTAGGAATTTCAAGACTCTTCTTCTCCATATCATTATAACTTGCTCAATTATTACGTGTCAAATGAAAACTGTCAATTTATTTTATTTTTACCACATTAAGAAAAAATTATGACTCTATAAATAAAAAAAGACACTGTTTGCCACAGTTTTTAGAAAAATCTCAGTAATGAATGCTCAAATACAGAAAATAAGATTCATTACATTTCAAAACGGCAGAGTCTAAGCTAAATGCAGAAATTGTTATTGATGTATGTGCAGATTTCATCTGCTTTCTACTGGATGGGAAAAGCTAAATTAAATTGGAAAGCAAATAATTACAGCTACACATTCTAGTAAAACAGGAAAACGTAAATGCAATTAACTTCAATTGATGCATTATTGTTTGACGATGAGTTAGAAACTTGTTAGCATTTTCTGAACTAGCAAATGCAAATAACTTCTGGAGCACGTGATAAAATGTTGCCAAATAAAACATTTTCAAAATGTATTGTTTCCAAACACCTTGAATATCTGCAGATTGTTTTTTTTCATAATTTATTTAAATTTTTAGATCAGTATTAGAATAACTTCTTTAAGCAACTGAGAATTTAGATTACTCCACAGAAAAAAAGCTGGAGTCAGCATTCCATTTAACAAAGTGCATAAGGAAGACAAAAGAAATATCTCTGCTCAGATATGTGAGTAAGTACTAAAAAGGATCCCATGCCTGACTGAGACATTCTTCCTCCATCATCCAAGCAAAACTGCATCATTTGATCAGTTTGTTTGTCATGTTAACACCACAGAAAGCTAGAAGAGAATAATGCTACCAGGAATATTTTTGTATACAGAAGCCAGGGTGGTTAAAATCACGGATCACAAACAGGCAAAATGCTCCATGCTATGCCCATCCCTGTGAATTAGTGGAAGTCCACAGGGATGGAAATTAAGCCTAGCCATAATATGTTTTCTTTCTGGGTTGCTGTAGAAATCATGAGCCTAAGGAGATGCGGAGTATGCAGAGTTGACATTTTATCAGTGGATGAGTCCACCCATCCACTGGATAAGTTAGATTTCTCATGCATTGACATAAAAACCACGCAGTGAGATATCATGCACTTACCATTCGTGTAAGGGTTGACGGTCTTTTTATTTGTCATTACACGTGCTGTTGCATTATTTACCTAAGCACATAGAACACCGGATTAGAAAGGGTTACAAGGATGGCCTGTGATGTTATTAAATGCATGCATTATCATTGCTATTAGTCATGTAAAAAATAAAATGCAGTTTAATTTATAGAAGGCAACAGGTGCATAACAAAATCATACTATTTATATTTACATTTACTTTCATAACCATTTTAACTTAGAAATCATTTCAATAAAGCAAAGTCATATCATTTAAACTTTAATAAAAAGACATTAAAAGCAAATTAAAAGGTATTGCATAATTTAAGACTTAAGAGCATGCTTGTATTCCATGATAACACTGATACAATAAATATTCAAAACAGAAAAAAAAAAGATTATATGAAGGAACATGCAGTGGAGTAGAAGGGAAATAGACAAGGTACAAGGAAACAAAGAAAACGTCAAAAAAAGGGACAAACGAATTTTAGCAGTGTGCAACATAACCCTTTAGAAGAGAAGTACCATTGGAAAAGCAACATCTAGCATTCAACACTTGGAACAAGAGCCTTTTTCATTGCAAGAATTAACAAAATCATTCAAGCTTTAAAATCACAGCTAACAAAAGGATAAAAAGAGGGTGCATTATTTAACACAATATGGAGTTAACAATCTGAGTAAGATGTGCACGAAGTCATATCCTCAATCCAATCAGTGCCTCCCAGGCTTGCTTAAAACGTACACTCAATTACAGGCGTACCAATATAGAAAAAAATGTAGCATCAAGAAAACTTAATACAACAAGTCAAAAAAATCCACGTGGTATATCAGCGCTAAATACGTGAAACGGCAGATGGACTTCTCCACTTACCATTCAGCACCATCGCCAGCATGGGTATGTATACAGTTACCATGGTTACTGAGAGTTTGGTGAGGGCCCTAAGCGCTACCGTCGAAGGGGGAAAATGAAAAGGCAAAATATGCAACATCTTACTCAAAAGACGACAGCATTTTCAATTGGTATCTTTTTTTTTAATTCTAACAAATACGACTGAGGCAGTATTGAAGGGGATCCAGTGGTACTAAAATGCATTTGTATTGTTTCTTTGATAGACATGAATGGCTCAGGCCATCTAGCCAAAGGAGCCTGATGGTTTTGATAAAAACGAAATCTTAGAATCAGTTGGCCTCTAGTCTGGCTTTGTTTCTTTTTCTTGTACATCTTTTGGATGCTTCTTTTCCAATCTGAATTTTTTGAAAGCCACTGTGGATCCCGCATCAACCCTGCAGAAAAAAATAAAAAAATAAAAAAACAAAACCAAAACCAAAACCAAAAAACAAAAAACAACCTTTTGTTCGTTTTTGTTTTGTCTGTCACACAGTTTTTTTGTTGTTGTTGTTGTTGTTCTCAATTTTTGTTGTTGTTGTTGGCTGTTTCTTTTTTTCTTTTTTTTTTTTTTTTGGATCTACTGCACCCATTGATTCACAAAATATCCAAAATAATAACTCCAAAATATTAAATATTCCTCAATTCCACCTTTCAGTAATAATGATAATAATAATAATAATTACAAAAGAAATAATAATAAAAAACCCAAGTAAGGCCAGATTCTCTCTCTTTATATATAAATATATATATAAACAATGGGAAAGGGAAAGGGGAGCACACAGAAGACACCAATGATGCATCTGAAACAACAAATGAGAGTGAAGCAGACATTTATAAAAAAGATGAAAAGGAAAATATTTTGAACATGCACCTCGATTTTACGGCCCTCTACCACGGTGCCGTGTAATTTCTCCCTCGCCCTGTCCGCATCAGCACTATTTTCGAAAGTTACGAAACCAAATCCCTGCATGCAGGAGGGAGAAGGGGGGAAAACAACATGCACATTATTATTTCAGTCAACGACCACTTGTTTGCTTATGTTCTCTCTCTCTTTAATTTAATATTTTCTTGTCCTTGCTTCATTTCTGTAACATGCAAATTAGAAAAATTATAATTGTATCGAGATGTGCAATAAATAAGCGACAAATGTGAACAAATTTTTTCTATCATCTATCACATAATACCCTCTGAGAAATTCCAGGAATGATACCAAAAATACCTTTCTATGTGTCACTACAGAGGAAAATAAATCTAACAGTAAGAAAATTAAATCAAAAGAAATTACAGTGTTTTCACATAGAAAAAAAAATGAACTAATGAGAAAAGAAAATGAATCACATTTTAACAGCATGCAGATATCTCAACAAAATAAAAAACATGTGCACAAAATTCAACACTGAATGTCAATATACTCTAAAACATTGCCTACTTAATCATGCTGTTGTGATCATAAGAAACATTGTTCCCATGCAACACTAGGGTAACTTAAACTTTTGTCAAACTATACAGCCTTTACTTATTTTTTTATAAAAATAAAAAGAAAAAAGAAAAGAAAGGAAAAGTAAACCATCAACAAAAGTACTTTCTGAACAAAGTATAGAACTTCCTTGTATTAACAGATCAAATAAAATCACATGATGTGAATAGAAAAATAAACTTTGGTAAAGGAATAAAAATGAAAAAGCTTTGCGTAACTTTAACTGGTTCATTTACTGTTTCTATATTTTGCTTTCCACATGCATCTGGTAGTACTCCAGAATCCCATGTTAATGGGACAGGAGAACACTTGACTAATATGAAATTCTCCCCAGGACATATACTTCACTTAATAACATCAAGCTAAGCAAACATTTCCAATCCTACTAAAATTCCTTTTATTATGCTAAGTTAAGCTAAGCATTCTTTACAAATACTTATATAAAAATGTTGAAAGTATTTACCAAAATCAGACATTAAAAAACATTTCAGAAAAATACACCAACCCTTTGAAGTAATTCTTACGTTAGCACTACAATGCCTTTGCATGCTTTTTTGAATAAACTCAAATAAACAAACTTCTATAATCCTGAATGCTTCACTACTACAAGCATTTGCAAGTTAGACATTGACCATGTTTTTAGTTAAGGCATTGCTACATCTATTTGAAGTCTTACTGCAACCTTTTCCTTCACTGTTAGTTAAAGTTTGCTTTTGTGTTGCTGCTCAACAATAGGCCATGCACCACATCTCCTCAAGCTTTATCCTCCCTTTCATCCTCATTCTGCAGAATGTTCAGTGAATTTGGGGTGGGGGGGGGTCAATATTCAGTCATTTACTCTCTGAAGTTCAATGTATTATTTACATAGCGGTTAAAAAAAAGAAAAGAAGGAGGAAAGGAAGATATTTATCCTTTTCATAGCAAATACATAGCTAAGGCAAAACTAAGTATTAACACATAAAACACTGAGGAAAATGATGGACATGAGCTACAAAAATAATGCACGGACAAAACAGTTTGGAGAAGCTGTCAGGATATGGGTGTTTGCCTTAATCTGCCTACTAAAAGAATGTATCAATACACGCCAGTTCATAACAGAAAGAGACTTTCATACAGTAGCAGATTCTATCCCATTTTCCATAGTAATTCAAAACTACAGATCATTGCTTTATTTTATGTATTTATTTTCATTTTGAAAGCACATTGAAGATTGAGCTCACATGACTCCACATACTTCCTCCCCTTTACCCATAGCAATTTTAGGACGAAGCCACAACCTCTCTTGTCACGTGACACTGAGCATGTAATGTACAAAAACAGTACTCCTCAAGAGAAAGTAAATAGCCCTCCTCAGTATTAATAACTACATTTTAGATGCCTGCATTGATCTCTCTTTATTTCCTCTTTATTTTTTCCTCAAGCCTCTCATCTTGTAGAAGTTTGTTTAAAAAGCTCATAATTTAAGAGACCACTAAAAAAACTTCACAGAAAAAAAACATCTCTGAAGCCATCTACAAACTGAACCTAGCTCCATACAGTTCTCTACATTTTCTGTATTCTTCTTCCTCCTTCCTGCTGAACTACCCCTTTCTCAGTGGGGTAGCTGTTCACAAAATTTAAAATCAATCTTATGAGCTCACAGTAATGCCAGTTTTTTTGTTTTTTTTTTTCCCCCAAAAACTGAATAGAAAGACAAAAAACTAATTGTATTAAAAAAATAGAAAGAGATAGGAAGTGGAGCTAACAAGACAAAGATAGGAAATGGAGCTAACAAGACAAGACAAGACAAGAACTTCAAAGATTTTGAAAAAAATATCCATTGTATGTTTTTAATTTTTCCTATAACTAACAGTATCGAAATTAAGATTTTAGTATTTATGCAAATGTATAATCTTACCCAGATGACTCAGAAACTCAGAGACCAAGGACTTGTTCATCCCATATTTAAATAAGTAGACAAACATATTAGCATGCATTTTACATGGAGCTGATTAAACAGTTAATTTGGCTTAGCTTATTATATATTTTACTAACGAGTAATGTAAATCATTTTATTTTTAAAGTCTGTCAAAAGACCTAAAAATAGTCCAGTTTGTACAGGGCAGATTTCTGTTTTATTTTGGGTGGTGCATCAGAGCTTTTGTACAGTACACATGTAGTACATAGATAGCTGTCTAGAACACTAATTTACAGCTGTTAGCTTTTGTACTCAAACTTATTGAGAGCACTCAGTAGCCCTTTCAGTTTCAGTGGGATTGAAGTTTTAGAAAAATATAGACAAGCACTGACAGGAACGAGACTTTAATCAGATGCATCTTAAATCCTATAAAAGAACATGATAGATAAAAAAAAAAAAAAACCAAACAAATATATTCTTGTTATTCATGACATGTTTTCACTATTGACATGTCTCCACTACCGTAGGATCACTAGCAAAAACCCCCAGTTTAGAAACATTCCCCACCACCCCAAAAGACAAATTTACACAGCCTGATGCAACCTTGGTGGCTGAAAAGCCTAGGTATATAATGGCTAAAGGATGGTATAACTACCACAAATTGTACTGATTTCCACCCGGAACCAACTGATGGTTGCAAATGTGGGATGTCATTTGAAATTTATAAAACTATCTGGTAGGAACAGGTTCTGCACAATCAACATCTACTGAACAGCCATAACGTAATGATAGTAAATTTCGGCCAACACAGGAGATCGCTGCCAACTTGAAGAGATCACCCTCTCAGCCATTACTTTCCATAAGTTTTTGTTGCTTAGTGAAAACACAGTTAAGTTTTCAAATTGGGTTTGGAGAGGTAGGCAAAGGAACTAATTAACAAATGTCAGAATAATTCTGGAATATTGACCAGAAAATTTGCGGTATTCTATTAAAGAAAGATGGAAGGATGGGAGGAGAGACAGGAGGAGGGATAGCCTTAAATATAGAAATTAAACACTAACATGTGAAAGAAAATAAAAAAAAAAAAAAAACAATTAAAATTTATCTTGAGAGATTTATGACATGTGTTTCATCTTAAACAGTGAAAGGCTACAGAATAATGGAAAATAATTACTAATGATAAATCATACCTAAGAGCTGCAGGAAGGCTGAAACATCAGTGGTCAAACATAATAGTTTTCTAACATGGGAGAAAAAGGAAAAAGATGGCATGCACATGCCACACACATAAACCCTTATTACTGCAGCTGATATCAGAGATAAGTATACTGGCAAATTGGCTACTGCTTGGAACCAGGTATATATACTGCAGGCATAATCATTCTATTTCGATTTATTTCTTAAATATGCATTATACTGTATGTATTTAAGGCAAAGTAAATTTCAGAGAAAAATTTTAATTATTTTCAGTACGAGTACACTTTTAACCAACTAAATGAATAAATGTTCAAAGGGTTGGTGTACTAAGTTTTTACTAAAGAGGAAAACATCTGCACTTAAATAATCTACAACAAACATATTTTTTTCACTTGATTACTGAAGAAGATAGTGACTAGGTATTTTTATCATCCTACATTTAAATAGCAAAAAAACCCTACATTAATACAAACCTGCCTAAAAATATCAATATGTATGGACTCGTCTTATAAAACACACAATGATCATTGAATAATAAAGAAAGCAGAAATCAACATTCTCATAAAATGAATGACAGTTTAATGTTATCTCTTAAAATACATAAAAAGAGTCCAATTATTTTCTTTCTGCTTAGCAAACTAAATCAGAATGTGCTTTTCAATAACATGGAGTTTCAGATTTTATTTATTTAATTATTATTATTATTATTTACATTAGTGCAGTTGTTTCCTTTTACTAGTTAAAAGTATTTTAAATAAACTAAAAAAAATCTTTGGGTGAATTGAACTGCTTACCTTTGAGCCTCGCTCATTAAAAATAATTTCAACATCTAAGATTTTACCAAATTGCTGCAAAGAAATAGAAAAGCTACATGAAAAAGAGATAATTTCATCCCATCTACCATCAATAGCACAAGTGTTTGTTTCAGAAATTGATACACCATATCAAAGATTTAAAGAACATAAAATCAAGAATAGCCAAGCACCAGAAAAGACACACTGAAGAACAGTCAGTACCACTAAATCAGGTACGTAATCACACTGTGTATTCATTTATGAACTTTAAATTCATTGAGATGTTCTGACAGACATCAGTGAACTGCAAACATAGAGAACTGAAAGTCTGAAATTTCTCTTGTTGTTTTCTTTTCACATAGTAGGTTATTTCCTGGTGATTCATCCAGTTCAGCTGTCATCAATGATTTTTTAAAAATGCAATTTGTTATCGGGTTAATTTGACCACTGCATGATAAAATATCACTAATGAGACAAGATTAATGGCTAGGTGAACACTGTCACCCTCTGGTCAGCACATCCTCTGAAGTATCTGTGTTTCAGAAGATTTTGCCATGACTTTCCAGAACAGGTTTCTGCTTTACAGGAATAAGATGGAATCAATTGGGAATTCTGTCACTAGCTTCAAGGGAGTGAGGATTTCTCTGTACCGTTGCTGAAAAGGGATATCCTTTATTCCCTGCACAATTCCTGTCTTCCTAGAATGTAATTTGGCAAGCTAGAATAGATAATTACGTGTTGGGGAATTTTCCCCTCAGAAGGGCACTTTATTATAATATTAACTATTATGTCTATTGATCTTCCAACAGTACAGTCATCTGGGCACTGCTCACGCACACAAAACCTAACCAAATATTTGATTCACACAGGATTTAGTTAGAACACTTCTGAAGATGGCACATTTTCATGATGTGACTCTTGAATACATCAGTGGGTCATTTCTGTTTTTTCTTATGTCATTAACATGCTCTATTGATCATTGTCAACACTAGTATATGACATAAACAATGATTAAACAAAAAGGCAGAAATTAGAGGCAGACAAGTGAAGAACAATCTATCCGTAGTACAAGGAACTGCAGAAATCAACAAGTACTGCAGTTTTTTTAAGACATAACAAATACAAGACAGAAAGGAGAGCACTTCTTTACTTCATAAACAGTTTCATCTTAGTTATGAAAATCAACCATCATCTGTTATCCCTAGGCTTATTTTACGTTCTTGTATTCACAATCTAATTAACTAATGTTTTAAATGCTATTTTAGCCTATTAGCAGACAATGACTGTTTAAACAATTCCTCCTCTGCTGTATTCATATAAATAAAAAAAATAAGCTGTCATGTATGTAACACAATCAAGATACAGCATTACCATTTAACTTAGATAATTCATTGCTCTCACACTTGCAGAAATTTAGCTTCTCTCACAATAGAAAAATTGTAAGTTTTCTAAGTAATCCTAAAGCTAGAAAACTCCAACCACTCTATCTCAAGAGCCAAGACACAGAAAAATTGAAAAGACATGTAATTGTTATTCCTTAACTTTTCCTTTAATGTACTCTCAAATAAAATCCACCTGTTTTAATTGGTTTAAGTTAAATAGTTTTTTACTCCTCTAGAGGGTTAATGGGAAGTTACTTGCAGCGATTCAGGTATAGGAACACAGTCGCCATAATTTCTCAATATCATAGCAGGATACTTTTTTCCAGCGAACACCTCCTTCATTTCATACAATTAAATGCTAAGAACGTCTTAACAAGTGATGAAAGACATTAGAAGAATTTAAGCCTGAACCAAACAAGAGACCAAGGGAAGGATAGTGGCAAGTAGTATGAGGGCTGCTCCTAAAGTAATGCCTCCTATTTTATTATGCTGACCCACAATGTCAGAGATAGATCTTGATGGGATGGGAGCAGAGGTTGAACCTTTCCACCAATATTCTTGCAATGTGAGAGATGGCAGCAGAGGAGCACTCCAACAGAATGGCATCTGACGTGGAAGTGCATACGATCAAATGTGCGTTATTGAATCCTTCCATGCAAAAAAATGGCACCCACTGACATTCATCGATATTTGCTGAACATATATGGAGGCCAAACAGTGAATGTAGCACACCACGAGGCAGTGAGTGGTACATTTCAACAATTTCAGACAGTGGTGTGAAAGACAATCCTCATTCCAGACAACCAGCCACAGCTGTCAGCCCACAAAATGAACATCACGGTCAGCCAGTTCTTCCACACAGCTTGATGGATTACAACCCAAGAACTGTGTACGAGGCTGAATATTGGCTCCAATACATTGGAAACAGTGGCAAGGTTGGAATACCAAGAAGTTTGCAGCAGGTGGGTCCCACAAATGCTCACATAGAAACAGAAAGAACAACGTATGCAAGTTTTTCAAGACCTATTGAAATAACTCAAAGCTGAGGGTGAATACTTCTTGTATCACAACATTATTGGTAGTGAGATGCAGCGTCGCCACTATAAGCTAAAGCCAAAATAGCAGTCCACAGAATGGCAACATGTAAATTCCCCATTGAAGAAAAAGTTTAAGGCACGGCCTTCAGTGAATAAAGTGATGTGCATTCCCTTTTGGGAAAGGAAAGGGCTAATCTTCTAGTTTTTCTGGAACCTGGACAAACCACCAACTTCAACCACTATATTGCAATGCTGACTAGGCTGAAGGCTTGGGCTTACAGAATCAGACCATAAAAGATGACAACCTTTCTCCTGCAATGTAGTAACAATCTGTTTGAACCAATGAAAGATGTACTGTGTGGGCAACATTGTCCTAGTACAAACAAACAAACAAAAAATCTACTGTAAAAACTGTGGGTCATTTCCACCAGTGCAAATTTTTTTGATTGCAGCATGCAGGTGCTTTTTCATGGCTGGAGAAAACACATAGCTAATGATAGTGAGTATGTCAAAAACTGATGTTTGGTAGCTGAGAATTTACTCTGTCAAATAGTTATTCCATTGTTTGTAGCTGTCATAGCTTCCATGGAGATGAATAGGAGGCACTACTTTTGGAGCAACCTACATACTTTATGCTGTGCTATGTAACGTGAACTCTAACACAGAAGGGAGATAAGTTTTAGTGAGTCAGAAAGAAGAAAGTAAGAGATGCACAAATACTTGGGAATACTCATTTGGAAAAGGAAAATCTGTGTTCTAATAGCTGCTCAAGTACTATTTCCAGATTTTATTTAATAAGTTTTCAAAATAAACCTAATAGTTCTCGGAGCAGGGAGAAGAAACCAGGTCTAACCTCTCCATGGTTATGAGCCTAGAACAGATGGCAACGTATGAGACGTGTGAAACAGCCAATGCACATGAAGGTAGCTGATGGCCTGAGCAAAAGCAAAAATTGAGACTTAGAGAAATATATCGTCAAAAAGTTTAGAAGCCTACAGGTCTATAATAACTGTGGGAATAGGTAAAGATTCCTATGCCTGGACTTCTTGCTTAAAACCAGCCTGTCTTACTGTTTATAGATTCAGTTCTCTTGCTCATGAAGTCAAACATTGATTATTTTGCATTACACTGTCCAAAAATCAGTAAATCAAGCATATAAATCCAGATGGTACAGCAGGAGTATGTATACAATAAATATTTGTGGTCAATCTATGTAGCTATTTTTGAATGAAATGTAGGTAGCTGCTTTTGAGCAAAACATAGAACTCCAAAATACATGGAATACAGTAATTTGCATCAAATATGACAGAATTCATAGAAGTTTTTTTTTCAACTCTGACTGACAAATCAGATGTTTAGTTACAACTAAATGAAAAGAGAATCTTCACTGAAAATGGTTAAGCAGTCTAAATCATTGATATCTCTATCAACATTGCCTGTAATATAAAGTACCTCTTGCAATTCAAACATGGAAGAGCACAAAGCATTAGTACTTACACCAAACATTTGTCTAAGATCTGGATCGCGGAATCTGAATGGTATATTTGAGACGTGGAGCCGTTTTGGCTGTGATTTGTTTTCTGTGTTTTCAGAAGATTGCGTCTGTTGCTGACCATCAGTCTGTGCTGCATCTTCTGTCTGCTAAAAGGGTAAAACAAAACAATGTAAAGCACACTGCAAGTGCTTCTGCATTATCACGTAAAGAAAGCGGCAGGCTTAAATTCTCCAGACTTAGTGAAAAGGACTTAAACCCAGACAGGCAAAGGTGCTGAAGGACAACAGAATTAGAAATGAAAATCAAATCCCTTTCTGTATCTATCTCAGAATGTGCATTTGGTGATATTTTTAATATGCATTTTGAATAAGTCAAAGAGAAGGAAATGTATTATTTTCAGTGTTGATTTCCTTAGCTTTTCCTAAATAACATCTCCCAATAATATGAGGCCATTGAGAGACCATCTCCAAATAACAGCCTATTTACAGCAGCAAGCTACGGACTCTCAAACAAGATTAGTGCTTTCATTCCGAGGCCACTGGGATTTCTACACAGGAGGTAGGTAACACATCACATCGTAGTTGCCATCTCATAAGCAGTACTAATAGGTACCAGAGAGTCATTTTGTCTAGAAAAATGGTCACCATTATGGAAAAGGCCTTGAATTGTGAAAAGGAATAGAAGTATAACCTGTGCAAAAGGTTGCCCGAGATAAAAGTGAAACCCCCCAAAAAGTTTTACAGATTGTCTTTCTCACCAGAATAAGAACATAGTATGCTATTTCTTACAGGGACGCCACTTCCTAGTTTTAAAATGCAGCTCTACAAAAGATGGACATCTCTTTGCATTAGAGTTTAACAAACAGAATTATAAACCTTTAGAGACATTAAGAAAAACAGAAACACAAACATTTGAAATACAAAAGTATTCAACACTGCTCTATTGGTGTATTACAGAAATGTATGGGTTGTGCTTTTTAATATCACACAGTGTCTTATTCATCATTGTGTACAGCACACATTCAGCAGGAAAAGATTTTGCACAGCGATGTAAAATCACCAGTTATTTTCTTCTTCACTAGTAGGAAAAAAAAATGGAATAGGAAAGAAAGTAGACTAATGAAAGTACAAGGATTATCTTACAGCTGCTACACTATTTTCTCTGTGCTTCCTCTTTCTTCTGATCATATTCTTCTTCCACGTATTCATTTTTCCCTTGTGTTCTAATGTTACAGTTCAGTTTAAATTTGAATTTTTAAAATAATATAAAAAAATGACATCTCCCACTTCCTGCTGGTATCAAATTTATTTTAATGGACGATCGTTTAAGGAAAGTAAAATGGTTAAATAAAATGAACCTTACTGTAGTTTTAGTACCAATAAGCCCGTTAGGAAGGAGGTAAAATAACTCCAACAGAAGACATCACTTATATCAGCATTATATATAAACTTAAAGCTAGCCAAGACAATTTCAAAGTCATCATCCTCAGCAAAAAACAAACTTTCTCAAAGTACAAGCATATTTTCATTTTTTATGCTGGTTATTATTGCTTTAATAATCATCAAGAAAAATAAACTACATGTAGTACAGCGATCTGTTGAGATTTTTCAAGATTTCTTCTTCTATTTGCTATCTTTTCTTTAAAGATCATGAAAATCTAGTTATTTCAGAGAAATTTAAACTGAATCTTCAGCTCTTAAAGCACAATGCATATACTCTTATCCTTTCTCTTATAGTCAAATTCCTTGATATGACTTCAGTTTAGAAATGTGAGTGTGTTTCACTGCAAGACAGAAAATAGCTACAGTATCTTAGGAGAAGACAGGCTAAGCTATACCTCCATGAAAACTTCCAACTCCAGCACCATGCTCTAAGTGAAGCAGTGTTTTCTAAGTGATAATTCTTAAAATAACTTTATTACATTGATGACTTTATTATTATCTGTTAACATTTTACAATATATGCTTAAATAGTGCAGGCACTCTTAAATATATATAGAAACACCCAGCTTTGATGTCTGAATCAGAGGCCTAAATCTCACTATTGTCACTAATCTCCCCAGATAATTAGTTCTCAATCTGGGACAAACTGGAAAAAGCAAAGGAGGTGCAAAGCAAATTAGGAATGGGGCAGGAAAGAGTAAATGTTTACAAGGGCAAGGGGTGGGGTGAAGGATTACTCATTTTGTTTTCTAATTTCTTCTGTTCATACTCTATCACTGCTGAGCAACAAAACACTCAGATGACTTCCGACAGGAACAGGACAGGTGCAGTTTGTGTCAGTTTGCCATGAGAACACATTGCATTTCTAACCGTGGATTCTATACATGCAAGAGAAAAGGACAGAAATGAGAACAATTGATGAGTGAGCGGCAGATCTGGTCTTTTAGCAACAACGACTACTGGTGTGTTTACAAAAGGAATATCGTATTACATTCTGTCTCCATAATGAGGCTCAATGCATGTTATCTTTCCTCACAAAAACACCCCATCTTTATGCTTCTGTTCCTCTTCCTTCTATTCAAGTACTACAACTAAGTGTGGTATAAAAAGCTAACTGAAGCGATCCCAGTTAATAAACAAGTAAGGAATTTCTAGGCTTTATTTCGTTTTTTTCTGCAGTGATTCAATTTACAGTGTACTTCAGCCAGTGGTTGAATGGGATAAGGATTTCCTGAAGGAAACAGATTTGCACCTGCACCGGTATCGATGACTGATGTCCCTAACTTTTTTTTTACTTTTTTTTTTTTTCAGAAGCACCAGTTCACCAGTAATGTCCACTTTCACACCATAGAATGGTGCTTGCACACACATACAAACCACTATGCATGCTAAAGATCAATTTTCAAGTGATCCAAGTGTAAGTCTAAAACTATTTGTTTTTTTTTTTTGGTTTTTTTTTGATCTGCTGCTCTGCTGCCTGAACTCATGGGTAAAACCAAACAAACTAAACAGTTCGTCCTTCAGTGTTTCTCATGATTTAAATAATAATGTGGAAATGTAGTTGTTCAGAGAAAAAAACTCCCCAATAATCTCTTTGTAAAGCACCTAAAACCAACTCAAAAATTCAAAAGTTAAGTTTTAGGAAGTTACTCCATCCATTAAAACAGCAAGGATTACGTTCCATATTCAGGCCTTAAAAGGAGAGAAATACAATAGCAATTTGGTGCACAAGAGGCAGGTAGCGAATGCAGGACTGGAAAATCCTTGAAATACTACACTTACAAAGAATTTAAGGTCAATTAGACTAATCTGAAGATAATTAAAGAATTGTGAAGGTGCTGTTCACCTTCATGAACAAAGGCTGCCCCGGGAAGAAATTATATAATCAGCTTACTGTATACATGCAAATTGGAAAAAGTAATTTCTGTTCATTGTATTAATATAAATGATGAGAAACAAGGAGTGGAAGGGTTGAATCATGCACAGTCAACATACCAAAACTGAGAAATGTGACAGACATATCAGCAACAAGCAGTGAGGTTTATGAACACAACAGTAAAATGAAGCTGTAAATTATGGGTGCAGTGGGTAAATCCAGGTACTGTTATTTTCTGGGTGTTTCTTTTCCATTTTAACTTTCTACAGAAGCCTAAAATTTCCGGTGAAGAACATCTAAGAGTCTGGACAATGCAGAAAGAAAATCAGAAAGTTCAGAAAGTTGTCATTATCAAAGATTCATACTGGCAAATGTCTTTAAAGAAGCCTGTGGCAAAACTAAGGAAGAGAAAACATTCACAATGCATTATAGGACTTGACGTTACAATGGTACATTTCCAAAGTGTGCCACCAGCCAGAAACATACACATAGGCCTAGGAGATCTGGAGGAGAGCTGCAAATTGAAATTGAAATAAGAAGCTTACGTGAAAACTTCCAAGTAACACCAGGGAGGTGAATGCACAGAGGACATAGAATACAATCTGGATTTTGTAAAGTCCCCAAAAAGAAACCTTCAAAACCCTGAGGACTTGAAGAGCTACAATGCAATTTAACTTACAAAGAAATAATACATTTCAAGAAAGTATTTTTATGCACAAAAACTGTGTTTGACATATCTTGAACAACTAACTGAAATTAGTATGCAAGTATGCCTCACTACATGCCTGTGGGTTAGCATGCAACCAATGCAGGTCCTGATCCATTAAGGGTCTGTTCTCTTTTAATACCTTTCCTAATTTAGTCAAGAAAAATATGTTTAATTCAAAAGAAATAAAAACTTATTTATTCATTATCATTAAACAAATGATACAAAAGGTAAGGTCATCAAACAGGCTTTTTTTTTGTACTAAGTTATGTCAGATTTACCTTTCCATATGAAGAAGTTATGAGTTTAATTGTACAGAGAGATCACAGTTCATACGCTGATTACTCAGGGAATTTTACTCCAGGAAATATCTACCATCACCACTTATAAACAATTGCATCACAGCCATTCATCTAAAGATCTTCTAAACTATCACAAGAGAAAAGTAATTTTTTAACTAATCCTACAAAGCTAGCTTAGAAGACAGTTTTAAATCTCAACTGTAATCACCACATTTACATAACAAAACTGATTAATAACATGCACATCTATCATGCATCCACATGGTCAATAAGCTACCTCAGGCTGTTCAACACTTTGTTGAAATGTATCTTTCAAGAAAGATTAAGTCAAAACCATTGCTTGTCAGTCAGAGTAAAAAAGATTCAAGCTCTTGCTGTTCATACGGAAATCTACCATTATCAATCATCACAGTCATAGATCTTGTTTCTGTCAGTCACAGCCTTCTTGTGTGCATCAAACCACCGTGCTATCTGAGCAAATGCAGTTGAAGACCATCTGGAAGGACAATGTTCATACAGAGCTCAGAGACATTTAGTGGCAAGAGGTTTCACTTCTAAAACCATGGTTTCTACATTCTTTAATTTGTTAAACACCCCAAACACCACATAGGTCAATAACACCATGATGTTGATATGCCAATAACTTCTAGGAATAGTAAATAATAAACCATCATACTCGAGCTCAAAAACATTACTTCTCTTATACACCATATGCACAGAGCAGTAATTAAGACTGTTCCACTTAGCATCCTGTTCTGCATGACAAGTATGGCAATGGTTTTATTATTTCCTCTTTGGAACCACATTCTAAAATATTCACTGACTTCTCCATTAGGTCCACATCCTTTTGGCTGGTCCCTAATATCACATACAATACTCTGTTTTAGGCATCAACGTTTCTTGCTTGAATCAAAGGACAGCATCAGGTATTTTCAAGGCAGGTTTCTGTTATGCATCAAAATGGTCCTTGCTTTTCCCCATATGTCTCTTACTTTTGTGGATTTCCTTCCTTTTTTTTTTTTCTTTTTTCCCCTCTTCAACAGGATTGCTTTTATATTCACATGCACCTTGTAGTCCATGTGCTATACAGTGATTTTTCATGCCATATTAGTCTAGTTTCCTGTTCCTGTGTAAACATGTAATATTTTTGTTTTTTTAATACCGTGTTATTTATTCAGAAAATATCTTCAGTTTATCAACATCATTTTGAATTCCAATCCTGTCTTGCAATGTACTTGCTGTCCTTCCCAGTTTGGTTTTTCTTAAAAATTTAATAAGTGCACGCTCCATCATTCAGATTACTAATGAAACTACTGAATAACATTGAGTCCCTGCAAAACCCTGAACAATTCCTCTTAATAAATTTTCATATTTTGATATGATACTTAAATACATTTTCTAGTTTAGTACCCTGCCTATTTGTGGTTGCATGTTTACTGTATTTCCCAGCTTAAAAATAAGCACATCTTGTGTGACAGCGTCAAAGCCTTATGATAAGTGAAACATAACACCTATGGCTTTTCCTTTGTCCACAAGGCCATTTTTTTGCAAAACAAAAACAAAAAACAAACAAACAAACAAAAAAAACCCTAACAAACAAAGAAAAAAACCCAACAAAAGCAAACACACCTATGCTGATGCCTGTTACATTATTCTTGCAATTTGAGGAGTTAAATATATAATTCATACTAACTTTGAGTATTTTCAAAGGACTGAAGCTCAGATGATAGCACATACCTTTAGTCTACATAACCAACCAACACTTCTGTTTCCGTTCTTTTACAAAGCTTGTTTACTACATTCCAGTTCTCTACTTCACCTACTCTACTCTTCTCCAGAAGATAAGAGAGAAAGACAGGCATTAATGGCCCCCCAAAATCAGTTTAATCTTTAAATACAGAACAGATCTACTTAGAAGCAGTCAACTGGGAAAACAAAACCAAAACCAAATCAATGTACTTGAAGATTCTCTATCTAGCTTCCTCCCTTTTTGATACAGATATGTTTCTCTGACACTTGGGAAATCATTTCAGTAATCACTTGGCTAAGCCTGACTTCTACAGAGAGCAATCATGCAAAGGAGAAAGGCACTGTTTTGCACCAAAGGCAAAAAGGCACCTTTGCACCAAGACTGAATTTTACAATAGCTCTCAAAGATTCTCTCCATCCATTACCTATAGTTTCTCCATTCTGCCTCTAATACTCTCTACCAGAACCTCACTCCTAGTTCCTTTTTACATATTCAGCCACAAAACTTATCACCAGTAGATTCTCGACTGAGAGCTGAGACCACAGGATTTGTCAAATCACCTGAAATCTCTAGCAGTCATGAATAACGTACTATGGATGATACCTCCATTTGCCCACAAAAGATCTCATCCACCAAATTTTATCATCTGGATGTCAACGAAAATGCTTCACAGTAAAAAAAAATCCTCAAAGCCCAAGGGATCAGATTTATAAGAAGTTCCTAAGCATTTCTAGAATCACAAATCATGCTTCATAACTATCAAAGATGTACGTATAGAAAAAAAATCCAACCCGTGACAGTTCAAATCATAAGAAAATAATTTGTTTTTCTAATCAGTTAAACCAAGAAGTAAAGCACAAATGCACCTGGGTATGAAAGCAGAGATGATATAGACCCTTTGTGCTAAAAGAAATCAATGGTAACTGCAGGTTCTCGGCATCATTGAAAATTACTACTTTTTGTTATGTATGTCAGTCAGCACTGTATGAGGTTAGTTTTCAGCTCTGAGATTTATGTCATTTGTCATCTTCCCAAAAAGGTCACTTTCACAAATTCTCTGCATGTGTTTTTTTCTGGTTCTACTAAGAACGTATTTCTCATTTAAAAGTCCTGGTAAACAGTTAAGACATTTTAGCAAGTTACTGATGAGTACTGCCTCGAAAAAACCACAGGATGAAAAATTTGGCATCATATTGACTATAAAACTACAGACACTGATAAAAATAAAAATATTGTTGGAAACATTTGCTGTGGATATTTATTATTACATAATTGCAACTTTCCAACTTTTTAATACTGTAAATGTTAAAATAAGTTGCTGAAACTTGAACCATTTAACTACTGTTGATTGCATTTGCAGGCACAGACAGAATTGAGATGCTCAATTTTCCATAAAAATTTCTACCTCAATTGACATATATGAGATAAACAAGTTTAATCTTGATGAAATGCAATTTAGGTATGGACAACACTCAGAAAAAATAGTGTGAAACATTCCTACATCTCTGCCCAGAAATATGTCAATTTTAATTTGTCATTCCAGAGAATAAATAATCTTCTGTATCTTACAACCCAGCATCATGCAATTATTATTCTTTCATAGGTGTCTTCGATAGTTGACTTCTGTCTTGACCTCTCTTCAATGTTATTCTACATATGTATCTGTTTTAATAAAGATGATGTGCTCCTTTACCATCTCATAAATATTGAAGAGAAAATATTTACTACAAAAAATGAGGACCTAATATATATCTAATATATCTATCCAAATCCTCACAGAAACTAACCTCCTGATACCTACTTCTTGAGCTAGCCAAGTTATGTGAGATGGATATGTTCACAGTACTTACTATGAAATTACTTCTGTATTATAGAATTATATTAATATTTACCACTAAAACTATCAAATCAGCTTACAGATCTCTGTGAATATTGAAATGACAATAAAAGTACTGTAATTGTAAAAGCAAGATGGCCTTGCGTGTGATGCTTCACTATAGTATCTCTAGTAATTCTGTCAGTTCAAAACATGGGAAAAAGGGAAAATGACACAAAAAAATCTTTTAATGGTCTGCATAAAGAAAACACTGTTTCTGAAGTTAATGCAAGTTCTATCTCATGTAAAAACATCCTTCGAGTCTCTGGCATCATCAAAAATTGTACATCTTTTCTAGGAATTTTCTTTTACACATTTATTTTTTCTTCTCTGTGTATACCACCTCCCAGGTCTATCATATCACTTGACAGTTCTGGCCAAATCAACATACTGCCTTCCTGGTTCCCGTTTCACCATGTATTCACGGTTATAAAAATATTCAAGAACTTAAAAATTATGATGAAATTCATAAGTACAGAATACTGAAATAGAAGGGCAAATCCTCACATACACAGAAATAAATTCAGATGAAACCCCCTTACTTCAGTCAGCTACTGCCGGCTAGTGTTAGGATAAATTACCATCAAAAGCATTCTCATAGGTAAATAAACCCAGATAAAAAGATGATGTTCCAGAAACTGCTTTAAATTTAATAAAAATAGTTTTAATAAGAATGTGGTTTATTTTTTGAAACAAATCTGTCACAAGGACAGCTCAGATAAAATCTAAATAAATAAACATTTTCTTCACCCAAATACTTTTTTTTTTCTCCTTAGTTCAGTTTTAGAAAGAAATTTCTTTTCAGGGAGTGAAGTTCATTTGCCACTTTGTATGGAACCTCTCTAAGTATAGGAGGAGAGCCAATGAGCAGTCCTCAGAACTTATTTACCCCCCCCTCTGCTGAGGCACAGAGTAACTGTTAATCTTGAGGGAAATACTTTTCCTTGTCAGTTGATGGGAATTAGTGGATTTAGTATATGCACATGATGCCAATATACAATACACGAAACGAAGCAGTGAAATTTAAACCAGAGACCCCAATCTAAGAAGGTTTTGTGTCTTACTAGAAATTTCTGCAGTCACCTTCTTTATAATGACTTTGTAAAGGAGTCAAAATTCTTAAAGGGCTTCACACAAGATCTTTAAAGACTGAACACTGACTCGAGCCCCTGAAATCAATTAAAAGCACATCTTATTCATTCTAAGATGGCATGGCTAGTCTAGTTTTCCTACAGTCATCCAAATGTGACCAATTCTCCCTCTATCTTATTTTGAGAAATTATTATCCCATGCTACCACTCCCTTTTTTTTTTTTAAAGCTCAGACATAATCGCTATTAATCCAAACTTGCCTATGTTTCCCTCTGTTCCTTTGTGTTGACTAATCTTATTTATTTTTTCAGAAAACAAAGGTGTTGTAGACAAGATTTTTCACCCCCAAACTATGCTTCAAATGCAATGAAATGCTGTCACAGAAAAGCTGTTTCCATGCCACTGCAGAATGAATGCTGACCTTGATCTCAATTTTTTTTTTTTTTTAAGAATATATAGAACATAAAAAGTAAAACTGATCTAAACATACTATTCTTGGTCACACAGAAAACCTACTAGATTAGAATAACCTAGTTTACCAAGCCTTGATCATTTTTCAATAATCCGTAAATACCAATTCTTTGTGTATTTTTGAAGCCCACATGACATTTAGAGTAAGAAAAGCCTAATTCGACTAACAGTAGCCTATAAAATATTCAAATGAAACAAAGAAAGAGAACAAAAGCAATAAAGTATTTTTTAAACATAGTCTAACAGTGTATGCTGAGTTTCTCATATGTATACATATTCATATAAGGATAAAGCTCTATAAGAATTTAAATTGAAAAAAAATCATTAAATAAAAAAAAATCCTCAAAACAGCCACCTGTTTTTATTTTCCTGCTACACCAATCAAGTTATTTCTCAGAGAGAAAGAGCTTGTGAATGTCTTTGAGGCGTTATTTGATTAAGTTGACAATATTATGTGAGCAATGGTTGAGTACCCACTGTGCTCTACTTTTGACCAAATTGATTTGTGTAATGAACACTTGCTCTGGCTCTTCTCTAGCCTGAATAGTGCTCTTGATTTAACCAGTAGTGCTGGAAGCCAAGTGAATTTACAGCCCCCACAGTCATTCTCTCTCAATCTGGAGAGAATAGCAGCAGCAGTACGTGAGCAAGTATAATTCAATACATTGTGCTATAAGCGCAGAAAATAATATCAGAGAGCTCTGCAATATACCTGTTTGATTTGATTTGTAAACTTGATAAAAAAGCAATCGAGAAAAGTTCAGCAGAAAAAAATATATATGCATCCTGAGCAAAAAAAGTAACTGTACTGAATGTGTAAAAAGAAAAAAATCATGCATAATAAATCCTTTTCATACTTCCTTCAGATAACATTACACGTTTTCCATGTAAAAAGGGTCTAGATTCTGAAAAGTTACCGTTCTACTTAAAAGTCAGCAAAGAATAACTTAAACTGAGTTTAGGACTTTTTGAAAATACAGTTTTTCAAGTATACTGCCGATAGTGTACTGACAAACAAGAATGGGCTTGTATCTTTCCTGTTTTTTTTTTTTTTTTTTTTTTTTTTGAGAATAATTGATTAATGTTTTTCAATGTATTTGAAAAATACATATTCTGAGAAGTTCCATCCTTGGAACGAGCTTCCCAGAATGAAAAACAATACACGTAAAAAGTCATTTACATGCATATGTGCTCATACTTAAATTTTTACATAAAGGGGCTCAAATGAAAAAAAAAATTGTGTTTTCTTCATATTATTATTAGTGGCATAAACGTTGGCAGGAAAAGTATTAGGGATTTTTCTTGTCAACTGCATCACTCATGACTGAAGTTCAACAGAGTCTCTTTCTTCAGGATATTACAAGGTGTGATTATTTTTCCAAACTGGTTTTAAAGATAAAAAATATATAGTTAACTATTGTATAATGCAAGGCATGCCAATCATGCGACACAACTCCTTAAAAATCCATTTCTGAAGACAGCATGAATTGTTCTTTGTGCTGATCTAATGAAAAGTGCACATAGATGTTGACTTGTCATCATGCACAAAGAAATACATAAGGAAGGGTACACTCATCCTTACATTGCTAAATTTCCAGTTCAACTGTGAATATTTTTTTACTGTAGGAATTCTTGGTTTTAGACACACTGATGCTTACATATAGCGCAGTAAGCTCTGACCCTCTTATTTCTAGTAATTAAATTCCTTTTTAATTCTGTTGTGTGAATACTCAATACGAGAATTTCACCTTTCCTATTACTTTTACTTAACTTTCCATATTAGAAAAGGTAGAGCTCCCATTTTCTTTTACAAGAACACTTGACTATCCAAAGCACCAACTGAAAACAAGCCCAAATCACTCCTTTAGCAGCTCTGAAGAGAAATAAAGAGAGCAGTAATGTTCCTGTTCTATGAGATAGTGTTGACCCAGCTCCAGAGCACTGAACAACCACACTGGCTGCTGACCAGCCTATTAGTGCATAAATGCAGTTGCTCCTTCCATTTCTCTATTGACAGAACTATGTTAATGGTCACTTGTTTCTTGTATTCATATTAACATAATACATGCCTTCAATTTGAGATAATATGTGAGGCACACTCATAGCTTTCAAGACATATAGTATCTCAGTGACCTCAGTGGAGCTGAGACAAGTAGGCTCTAGTGTGGAAGAGATTTGTTCACAAAACTGTGCTTCACAAGATAGCAATTGCTTCATGTAGAGTGGCATTCAGAAACAAAGGCAAGAAAAATCATCTGTTTTTTCCATAGGAGATAGTCCAAAATTCTAACAGCCTCAAAGCATTTGTCTTCTTTATCTTAAACTTCCTATCAGATCAGGAAATGCACCCTCTTTTTTTCCACAGACGTAGAGAACAGAAATAACCTCTCCCCTCATGTATACATTCCCTGAGTTTCACACTATATCCAGTATAAGATCACTTTTTAGGTGAGAAGATATTATGGCCTCCAATCTGGAACTTGTTATGCTAGAGTTCCTTGATCAGTTGGATTTATACAGTTTACTACTAAGACGACAATATATGGTGGTTACTGCTGAGAGGAACGCTTGTTACAGAAACAGCCCAACACAAAACCATACTCTGGTCGAGTCCCTTAATCAATATATTATCAAGTGGGGAAAAATTTCTAAATTTTGTGCTTTGTTTCAGAAGTTTCTTTGGTTCTGCTGTTGGAAAGTGCTCTGGGGTTTCAGTTATTGTTTCAGGTTAAGGACTTAACAGAAGTACAGATTATTTATTTTATTTCTAGATGGCTGCATTCTGGATGCTGCTACCACAGACAACAAGAACGTACTGCTATTATTGTGACAGCTTATGCATAGAAAGTTAGGAGCACATATAAGAGATCATTAATTCTGAGGACAGGTAGGAACAATAACATAGCTTCTGGTGCTGCAGGTAAATCAAAGATTCATTAATTACTTGACTATGTTAATTATTCTCCCAATCTATCTTAAAAATGTGGAATATATTCCTTATAAAGCACATTATATCCACATTGTCAGGTCATCGTTTTTCTTCTAGAATACTCAGACAAATACTGAAGGATAGAATATCAATCATGTCTGAAGAGGAATCACTAGAATTCATGTATGTTTTGGATTCTGAATGTTCTGTCTCAAAACTTAGACAGAACTTACTAGTATAAAGAGTGAATAAACAATATTTATGATTGATTTTAATGGAGCTTGGAGTAATTAAGGGGTTGCTGAGTTCAGTTAAGGACAACAAGATGACATCACCACATCAATAATTTGGAATGGACAAAGGAATCATAGTAGGTTGCTTTAATGCACTTATGTACTAATTGTATCAATAAATATTTCTGACTGCCTACTGATCACATCCATGAATATCACAACAACAGCAATTAACAAAATAATTCTCCTATTAGCTGCTTCCTGTATCCATTAGCCAAGAGAAGGGCATACATTCTAAGCACATTTTTAGAAGTTCATTCCACATCTACAAAAATTGAATTATTGTGACACCATCACAGGATAATTTAAAAAGAAATTCCTTGCTTTTATCCTTGAAAAAAAAAAATAACTAGACAGTAAGAAATGTTTTACTGGTCAAAGGACAAAAATAATTAATTCATTTCAATGTAAACATCTTAAACAGTATTACACAGACATAAAGAAACATTCAATTAATTTAGTTATATCTCTTTCATCTATTAGTCATAATAATACTATTCCTGATGTATTTCTAGTAGTTCTTTCAAAGGACTTCAATTGCGGAAACTAAGTGCTTAAAAAGAATTTCTTTTATACTTGAAAGACTCACATAAGAGAGACAACAAATGAAAAGGTATGAAAACAACATTATGAAAGTAAACAGAGAAATGTTGACTGGAGTTGATTAAAAGTTTTTATCATTTAAATGAAAGCGCAGCTTTATTTCGCTTGTATATTTGAAAATCAACAACACACACCAAGAACTATCAATATTCCCAGTGCTAAAAATCACTTGCTCATGTCATTTTCACCCACAAATTATGACCTAAGTTCACCTCTGTGATTTCTCTCATGGTACAATTTGTTTCTTGTATGCACCTAAAAAGAAACAGAAGGCTGAGTGTGGCTACGTGGCCAGCTGAAATAAAGTTCTGTCTCGTACCACCATTGGACACAGGTCCCTTCCATCTCCCTTTCCTTCATTCCAGTGCTTGTACAGATCAAGTATTGGGTCAGATTTGTCAATCCAGTCGAAAACTAGCACTTCATAAAATTAGTCGGTGGGCTGTTCAACTCACTATTGATGGTGGGTTGAGAGAAAGATGGAGTCCTTTTCCTTCTGACAGCAGCTTACGTTAAGATTAATCTCAGATTACCTTAAGTTAGGAAATGGATACTTACTGAAGCCACAGAGAAAGACTTCAGGGATTGGAGTTACATGGATAAATTATAGGATAAATTATATGGAACAGGAGTGGAGAAGCTTTCTCAGACTGTACTAATGGGTACTAAATACTCCCTAAATAAGTTTTCATCTCCACCTTAATACCTGAGGAAGTTATTCATGAAACAACATAAACAGGAAGGTTACTGTACTTTTGTGTGGTCATTAGTTCACACACCACTGTTGAGTAACACAATGAGATTCTTTCTTAAATATTTAAATTTGTTTAAAAATTCTTACAAGTACTCATACACATAAATCATTTAAAAAAAAGGCTGCAAAGCTACAATAATCTCATTAATTTTTTTTTTCTAGGAACAGACCCTATGAAGTATGTCTTTTAAAGTTAGTGATGTTAACTAGTATGAAGTCACGGTCCTATATATCTTAGTAAAGGTTTAATATTTGACATTACTTGTCTAAAACAAAAATCATTAAAGAAATACTACAGCATACAGCTTCAGGAGACATTATTTTCTTTAAACTAAAAAAAAAAAAGACATGAATTGTCTATAGCTGGAGCGTTTGCAGATTTGGCTAGAAAGAGTTGTTCAGAAAGCTATGTTCACTCTCAGCTGGAATAAATGTACTCTATTTTCTGAAATTCTCCCTGAACTAGACTTATGTTATGCATGTGAACTCCCTTTTTGTAAGAGCTGTGTTGACACAACCAACTGCTGAGTGAACTTGTGAGAATACAGTTTCACACTGTGAGAGAATGGCTGATTGCTACAGTGCAAGCTCATGAAAAGAAAGAAAACGTGACAACATGATAAAAGCTGTTCATTGTTTGACCCCTCACCTATTCCTGAATCCCTGCTGCGACTTTCCATTTGCTCACTTACATGTTTTTGCACAAGGAGTCAATTCTCGAGCCCTCTAAACAGCCCAAGCAAATTTGAGGGTTTCCCACAACACAAAAAGACACTTTCTAAGGCACGTTTACCTTTTTACGCAGAGATATCACTTGCTGACTTAAATGGCAGTTCTACTGCTAGGCAGGATTGTAATTCTTCAAGCACATACGCAATCCTAGAGTTTATGGACATTCCTTGAAAAAAATAGCCGCATTTATTTCTCTTAATGGTTTGGTTCAGTTCTCTCCTATCTTAGCATACTGCAACCAAAAGATCTACCTATTTTCATCTAACATCTGTTCAGAAAAGCCATCAGCCATAATAGTCTCAAACAGCTTTGCTGTGTATAGAAATCATATCTGTGCTCTCAGCTATTATTACAGAGGAGCTTCATCTTGATCTCAGGATTCAGTTTAGTAGCGATGTTTGTAGACCAGAAAAAGCACAGCATGGCTGAAGTCCAACCCCATGCTCAATCATGGCCACTTAAAATAGGCTGCCTCGGCCAATGTCCAGGCAGCTTTTGAATCACCCAAATTAGGCAAAGTATATCCTCACTCTGGACAGCCTGGCAATGTTCAGTCATCCTCACAATTAAAAACAAAACAAAACAAAACCAACACAATTTCTGTGGCTCAGATAGAATCTCCTATGTTTCAGTTTGATATGATGATAATACAAACCTGTAAGGAGTGCCTTCCACTCTACAGGACTGAGCTGACATTCAAGGGGACAATAATAGTCTGAAGAAATGGGCCAAGAAAAACTTCATGAAAATCAGCACAAGGAAATGCAAAGTCCTGCATCCAGGCATGAACACCCCTATGCACCAGAGCACTCTGGGGACTGACTAGTTGAAATACATTATGCTTTAAAAAAGATGTGGATTATGCTTTAAAAAAGATGTGGGAGCCCTGGAAAACAACTGGAATAAGACTAATTCATGTGCCCTTCTGTAAAAGTGGACACCAGCATAACGAGCTGCATTATGAGCACCACCTGCAGCTCCAAGGATGTAAACCTTCTCTACTCAGCACTGGTGAAGACACATCTACGGTATTTTGTCCAGTTCCGGACTTCCTAGCATGAGACACTGACATGGGAGAAAGAGTCCAATAAAAGGCCACAAGAGTGACAAAGAGACTGCAGTATCTGGCATAAAAGGATGAAATGAGAGAGTTGGAGTTGCTGAGCTTACAAAAAGAGAAGACCCACAGGGAATTTTATCAGTGTGCACAAACACCAGAGGGAAGAGTAGAGAAATGATGGATCCAGACTCTTTGTAGCTGTGCTCAGTGACAGGACAAGAAGAAATACACAAAGACTGAAATACAAAACATTCTGTTTAGATGCTATGAAAAAAATATATACATATCTTGCGATAGTGATCTAACACTAGAACAACTTTTCCAGAGCGCCTGTGGAGTCTCCATCCTTGGAGGTATTTAACACCAAAATGGACAGAGTCCTGAGCAGCCTTCTTTGGCTGATACCACTTGGTTTGTCAGCAAACCAAGACAAGGTCCAGTGATGACATTCAGGGAAGGACACGTCCTAATGGTCACTGGATGGGTAGAGAGTTTTGGGGGGATGTCAGTCTGCAGGTTAGAGTCCAGCAGGCTGGGTGATGCTGTGGCATGGCAGCAGAGCAACACTGGAAGAGGACTGAGCTGGGCCAGAAAGGCCTAATGGCATCAACTGGCCCTGAAGAGGATCAAGTCGTGATGCAGAAGAAAACAGCAGGCTAACGAAGAATATTTTAAAAGGGAGAGGCAAAAACCAAACCAAACCAAACCAAACCCAACCCAACCCCTCCATTTGGATGGCAAAAAAACAACATTCCTAACAGAAATTAGTGGTCCTTTGTCTCTAAACAATATAATTACATGCATTTTATTCTCACGTAAAAGGCCACTTTTCTGACTCTCAGCTGCTCACTTGAATCAATACACTTTTTTTAATTTACCATTAATACATTATGTGGATTCTTCTATTTTGAATACTTATCAGAAACAAAATTTCTGCAGATGAAAATGTATGCCCTCTATTTCAGTGATGTGCATTAACTTTGGTATGACTGTTCCCCATTTGCACCTGTCCAACCCTGAAGTACAGAGGATGCTGCTCCAACTGAACCGATTTCTCAAAACTGCTGAGGGTGCATGTGAAGCAGAAGAACACAACACATAGTCTCTAAGCCACATAATCTCTGAAACAACTATTTTAGTAACTGGATATCACTGGTATGCTGCACATTTAACACAATAATGACAACATTTGGAGCTACATTAGAAACAGAAGTTTAGTCTAAACAAGTGAGAAAAAAGTCAGTCTGGTTGTTACTAATATGAAATGACCATCGCAACAAAAGATTATAAAAATATTAGGAATATTATATGAGATGCCCATTGCAGCTATTAGTGCCTATCTCCATTCTCTTCACAGACTATATGCAGAATTAATTACTTTGAATTTCTTCTGAAAAAATATTTTTTTTAAATACCAGACTTGACGAATGGTCATTCTGATTCAATATCTGACATCAGTTACATCAAAGGATGGAAGAAACCTTCTAAAAAAGACAACTATTTCGCTAATTTCCCAACCTCCTCTGCTCCACTCCCCACCGAGTGTTCTCCATTACCACAAATGAGTACTGTGATCTTTCTGAAATGTAGCATAATTACCTCAAAGTCCTCTGTATATCCTTTCTGAAGTTTGGATAGTGTTACAATTAATCTCTTACCCATTTTTATGCTGCATATAACATGCATTTGTAAAGACATGGGTTTTCATTCTTTCCTCCACCATATCTTGCAAACATATTTACTTTCTTCTATGTCTGTTAGAGTACCTTTGAAAACATTACTTATTTAAAATAAAAATCAACATGTCTCTCATGTCTTCAACTGTCAGGATAAGTATGGTTAGCATTTCATAAAAGTTTTCACAGTTCTAAAAAGTACCCAAAATTTATGCAGCTGATGATCTTGCAGGAATATCACAGACATATTAAGTGTGCCCAGACACTTTTTTGAGGTATACAAGCTATGTTACAAATGCCAAGCGCCATGGTTTCAATGACTTTGTTCAAAGCAGAAACAAACAGAACACAGAAAAGTACAAGCCTTCACCTTTGCAGGAAATTGCAGGAGAATAAACATTCTGTAAACATACTGACAGCAAATAAGACTGTACATCATATTCTCTCATCACCATTCTACCATATCCAGCATCTGATAGCTGTAACCCAAATAAACAGGACACTCCCCAGAGGGATGGATTAATATGCTACAGAAAGGCACTCATGATCACTTTCTTCAGTATTCATTGATTTACACATTTCTACTGATTTCCACTTAAATCCCATTTGTATAACTAAGGTTTCTATATTACTTTCATGCCCTCTCTTAACGTATATATCTATATATCTGCCTACAAAATATAGAATATAATGGCATAAAAATATAATGGCATAACTATGTAAATCAATAAACATATTATGGAAATTTCTGTTTATTGGTGTTTAACCATGATTACTGCATCAGCTGCTAGTTCATAATTTCTACATTATGATAGCCTTTCCACCATTTTTCTTGACACTGTGTGACACAACTGAAGTTTCTCTATAAACACTCTGTATCATGTAACTGTAAGCAGTAATGCTCACCATATTTCTTGAACTACAACTGAAGTCTGCTTTATTATTTCCTGATAATCGAAAAGAAAAATGAAACTAAGTTAAGAAACACTAAAAACAGAATACTATTACAGTATGTCCATCACACCGCTTATCATACATCAGTTACAGTAACAGCCTTTGTCTCCCACATTTCCAAACTACTCTATCATAATGCTTAAGGAATTATTTTTTTCATTGTTTTTCAAACTATTTCAAATGTTTAGTGAAAAAGAAACAAAACAACAACAACAGTCTCCTTTAGAAATCCATCTACATAGGCTATTGGACAGTAACTACAGTTAAGAGAAAAAGCAGAAAATAGTTTTCAGTTTTTTCTGAATCCTGGGCTTGTTTCTCAGTTTGTACGAACACCAAGCCAAAAGAGTAATACTTTCTGCAGTGATCTTGGAACATCCAAGCACACTTCAGTACTACTATGGAGAGTATTTGATAATCTAAAATAACTTTAAAATAAATCATTTCATGGCTCTTTTTTGTTCTTTTCTAGCCATGGAAATATTATCCTATTCTGTTCTCATTTTGCATTTGCTGTTTTTTTTTTTTTAAGGAAAAAAAAGGTTTGGCAACCAAGTCAACACTGCATATAAGAGTTCTCCAGAAACTTGAGGTAAGTTTTCTTTATATACTGATAGACTTTATTCAGGATGAATGAATATGAAGAATCTTCTTGTCAGGAGAATTTGGTCACTAAATTGAGAGTAACTTAAAGTAATAATTAACCGCTATAGGGAATAGAACTCATTTAGAAATATAATAAGCTGAGAATACTTATGTTAACTTGATCCCCCCCCAAAAAAAAAGAAAAAAAAAAAGGAGATATATGGCACAAATTGCATTTACACATACTGTTTTGTAACTTCTGAGGGAAGTAATGTTGTAAATTACACCCTTCTGGCAGTCCTGCCTGTGGCAGGGGGGTTGGAACTCGATGATTCTTGAGGTCCTTTCCAACCCAAGCCATTCTATGATTCACTGTCTGCAAATTTCTCTCTCAGTAATGAAATAACCCACCCTAAAAGACTGGAAATTTCCTGACATCTCAAAAGCTATAGAAAAATATCAGAAGCATTTCCATGACTATTATTTACAAGAGCAAAAGGAAGAAAAGCAATCAAACGAGGCTCACAAATAGTAAGTACAACTTGAGATTCCCTCACTTATTTGCATAACCATCCAATATGTTTTAATGACTGCAGTTATGAGATCATATAAATTCATGAAGAATATATATTTATTAATGCATATACTCAGGACTCTTTCTCTCCCCCAATTAGAATGTCAGGTGAACATTTCAGCTGAAAGAAAATGAATTGTGAGCTAAAGATGAGCAGTTCTGTTTCACTTGACTTCCCCATGTGAAGAGCCTCTAATAGACGTTATGGGGCAGATGCATTAAATTAGAAACCACACCATTGATTTTTTTTTTTTTTTTAATTTCCTTGGGAAGAAAAAAAAAGAAAAGGTTAATTAAGTTCCCCCATGCAATTCTATTAAAAACATTCATGATTATTGTAGCACGAGGAGGATATTTAATTCAAAAGTCAAGTAAGAGGCACCATTGAAATCTACACCTAGTCAATGACTGAGCAGCTACAGCTGCTTTAATGTAATGCAGACACTTAGAGCAGAATCAAACAAAGGAAACAAACCATTTGTGTGCCCAGAATCACAACATAGAAAACCTCATACCCTAACCTACAACTACAAGCTGCCAATATGTAACTTCTTTTGCATTATAATCAAAATCCTGTATTTGTAACACGAAGCAGCATTTGACAATTTGAGTCAGATATCTCTAACTAGACAGAATAGTCCACTGGGGCTTTGTTATTAGGATTTCTAGCTTTAAGAACTGTCCCGAAATAAAATAAACCTTGTCAAAATTTATTAAGAAGGACACTGTTTTCAGAGATGTTATGAAGGCTTTCAGAAGATGCATATTTCACTTTGTGTTCTCTCACTCACAGGTATTTGGGAAATAATCCACTGCACTGTGCTAATTCTATCAGAGCAGAAACTGCTTGCAGTGTTCTTTCCAAGTTTAAACATGATCTTACAGAGATTTACTAAAGGCATATCTGCCCAATCCAAATGCCATCAACTTTCTAATTATACCTTAGTAAGGAAAGAACATGTCTATTTTCAATATTAAAAAAAAAAAAATACAATACAGGCTTGTGCAACAGGACATACACGTATCTATATAAAATACTTTCCTGTAGACATTCACCTTTAATCCTCCAAAACTACCGAATGTCCTCTCGATACAGGTGTACTTCACTGAGAGTATAAATTGAAAGTAAAGTCCTTCTTTGGTTACTAGAGATCAGAGAAACCTCACAGCAAGCACCAACCAACACTCTGCAAATAAAGTTTTTTTCTCTTTGATTTTAGATTTTATTAACTACTTCACTCGAGCTTATCTGAGACACAGCACTTCATTTAAAAGAGTGGAACTGACTCAAAAGATTAATTACAGTAAAATTATCCTAATTTGCCATAAGCTCTAAGAGGAAGTGATGAAAGTTAACACTTCAGAGAGGTAGATATTAAATGAGAAATATTAGCTGCATCAGCATATTAGACATAACTATAGACTGCAGCAGACTTCCATACTGGGAAGTTCTATAGTTTATTATGATAAAGTCAATTTTACCATAAAGTAAATGCTCACTTAGTCAGTTTAGCACTGTATTTCCCTTCCTCCTCAAAGATAAATTTCAGGTAACATTCAGCTTTACAGAATTTATAGCACTTTTGTTTCCTTTATGCACTATTACTTACTTTATCTCATGGAAACCTATTAACATATAGAAGTCAAAAAATCACCAAGCATTACTTCATTATTTACTTTGAGTACACAAAAGCACCTGTGACCTACACTCTTCAGAAATCAAATTAGCCAAAAAGAGGGTATACTTTGTATTATTTTTTAATTTGTTTTACCACTTTCAGTCAGCATACACTAATAAGCAGAGGACAGCTCCTGCTGAGAGGGAGACAGGGAGATAAATAAATACAAAAAGATAAGTACAACTACACAGAGAAGATACTCCGGCTTTACATTCTTGTATTACAGAATAAATTCAACTCAAAGATTTTATAACCGCAAGCATTCATACTGAAAGGTGCTAATGCATCATTATGATCTAGCAGGTTGCTTGCTGTGTTTTACAGCCTTTCACACTACATTAACCTTTTGTACCTCAAAGTATTTATGATCTCATAAGTAAGTATTTATCAAACTGAAAGCTCATATACAGCACTGCACTTCAGCTATCATTGTTTGGGAACATTCATAATTTCTTTTTGCTTGAATTCTGAATCACTGGCATACAGTTCGTATTGTTATTTTTTATTTTTTTTTATATCAAAAACATTAATGCCAAGTAGAATGACTTTTCCACTACTCATGAGACTGACTAGATATAAAAAGCCAAATCCCTCAATTTTTGTCTCATGCCAGTGTGAAAAAAAAAAATCGGGTACCTTTTTTGTCTATTATTATTACTATTTATTTTTTTAATTTGACTTATGTTTTCTGCTATATTCAATGTCACAGCAAAACAATGCACAGAAGTTCTCTGTACAAGAATTTCTGAAGTCACAGACAGCACAGATGTATGCCATGTCCTCTAATTAACAATAAACAAATAAATATAACCACAAAATACAGCAATTCAGGCAGTATGCATCCTTTGTTAAAGGTCTCCCCTTGCCATATGCTTAGGCATGCTTGAGAAAAATATCAGCAGTTGATGAATGCTTTGCAGAAATACTGGACAAATACAGTATTGCTTGCAAGTTTTTTTCCTGGCAAATCAGTATGAAATGTTAGGTACTGAAATGTACCATGAGCAAAGTAATACTATAAGCATACAAGCATTCTCGTAAAATTTATGGCTAACTAAAACAACACTGCATAAGCTAAACATATCTACAGGGACAGTCTAAGCCCGCTGTTTCTCGGCTGTCTACTGAGGATGTGTGGCAGGGATAAAGCATTATGATCACCTTCCACTGCCTTCTGAGATACGACCAAAACCAAAACCAAAAAACAAACAAAAAAAAGAACGAAAGAAAGAAGAGAAGACCATAGAAAAAAAATACCACAGGAAAAGACAAAGGGCTTTTGCTGCTGTGCTATAACGTTCTGCAGTTATGCAGGAACATTGGTTGAAAAAATAAGAATTCAATCTCAACTTCTGATGGATTTCTGTTTGCTGGTAATCACACCGAGATATAGACTACTATTAGCCTTGCTTGCTGCACTTATTATAGAAAACAGACAAATGAACAACAACAAACAACAAATAGTTTTATTACACCCAGAATAGATTTAAGATTTACTGACTTGCTTGTCTTACCATAAAACCTTCTTCTGCCAAGATGCTGCAAGTTTACACCCTTCACTGAAGTGCTCAAGCTCCTTGCCCATATCAAGTTGTCCTACCACCCCTTCCTGCAGCTTTCTAACAGCTTTTAAGCCCAGTTAAGTTGCAGGCCGGTTTTCAGACCCCCTCTCATGAAACCCACAGGTCTCTCTATATGTCAAGCAAAGTGACACAGCAGAACACTTTCAGTCTTGGAGACCTGAATAAATGGACAATACACTGCAGATGCTTCTTACTAGGTTATACTACACACCATAACCCCGTCATAAGGTGGACTGTAGATGGAGCGCTCAATGCTCCAAATGCACACATCACTTCCAAATTAAATTCAGCCGTAGCATTCTGGCACTAGGAGAAAAAAATCCATCTCTGTCTAGAAGACACAGGACAGCCGATTGCTGCAGTCTGCTTTGATACAGATTTGTCGTGTGCAGGTTATTTAAGTTATTTGTTTCTTAGTCACAGGGATGAAATCAAGCATTTCACAAAACGCCCAGAGAATCATCCCTCTAAACTGAATATAAAAGGAGTATTCACACTAGATTTAAGTAGCAGCATCAAACTCAGAAATATCTCAGCTTAACCATAGTCCACTCCCACATTCAAAGAACTCCCATGTTTAAAAACGTACTTTTATCATTTGAATCCACCAGCTTGTAACTCCTCAGTCTCAATACACTTTGTGCTATCTCAAAGGAGTGGTAGAAACTGCAATTCAAATTTCCTCATGTAGGGAAGTACCACCCAGTAAAATGTCAGAACTTTTAGCAAGAACATTCAAAACCATATCACTGCAGCCCTATGTTGCTCCAACGAATTGCTTTGTGCCCTGACCCTGCTAGTAATATAATCCCCTTAGACCCTCAACTGCACTGAAGCACCCAGACAACACATTCTGGTTCTAAGGCAGAAACACCGTAAGCCATACATCCTCCTCCAGTCACTATGACACCTCTATGAAAAAAAAAAAAACAACAAAATTTCATAACATCAGTCACCTCTCTGTGACAAGGCAATGCACCAGCTCCTACAAGTTCATATACTGAACCTTCATGTTAGGTACCTGCAGCACTAACACGAGCCTCAGATATTTGGTGCACTCCTTACTCAGCCTTAACTATACAGGAGAGTGGACAGTGAATTCATGGCTACAGAGATAAGAACAAAACAAATCAAAAATTAAGCTAACTAGCCATTTTTAAACATATCAGGTCAGAATGATCAGTATCTTAGACACGTCAGATCAATAAGTCAACGAATTAGACAGATAATATATAAGAGTCTAAACTCCAAAAACTGGAGATTGTGAGACCAGACTTTTTCAGGTGGCAAACAATGTCTATGGAAATAATAAACAATTGATGATAATAGAAATCAACTTTATATAGTGAGCAACAAAGGCATAACCCCCTTATTAGTACGGCAGACACATTTTTCAGTCAGAAAGTAACACGTATAAACCGACCGATATTTACTACTGACCAGACTTACAACACATACCTGGTTAGGATGATTAACTTGAACTCTATTATCTAGCACACTGTGAGTATATGCCACTTTTCTGGGCATGCAAGAATCTGTTTGGATGGAGGATCCCGATTTTCAGAAATGTGCCAGACATTTGTCCCAGACAAATATGGCAAATCCTCCAATCACACCTAGATAAAAATGTCAGGTAAAAATTTAGATGCATCGGGCTAAGGTGGACACACAGGACTCTGAGTAATATTAAATCTGAAGTTCTGAAAGCATGCATACATAAAAGATCTTGTGAATCATTAGTGAAACATTAGTATCTTTAGAAAGTTCACTTTCCTGAGCATGAGAAAAGAGAAGTAACATGGGAAATGGCTGCATGTTTCTTTTAAGAGGTAACAGAAATAAAGGAACAGAACTACAAGACTTTCATATAAAAAAGAAAGAAGAGGGAGCTTAGTTCAAAATGAGAGGAAGGAAACCCTGAAATTGGAAATGTGTGTACTGGAGACAGGATAAAGTCAATAGCAACATTTTATGCTGGTGTCAAACTGCTTTTATTTCATGCATGAACCATTTCACAAATACACAGCACTGCCAGTTTCAGACATCTGTATGTTAATGTCATCTACTTTATAACGATTGGAGTCCACAATGTCCCAGAACTTTATAACTCCAAGGTAAGGCTTAAGATTTACTGCCTTGTAAACAAGTTTTTAAATATCCCTAATAGTACCCAATACTGCATATCTTTATGCATACCAGCAGGTACTGATGTTTCAGCACAAGCTTGATGCCTCGATTAATTTCTAAAATTCAATTAAAATCTCACTCATCAGCTTATATTGAAGGCAAAATCTTCTCATGCTATGTATGCAAATACTACTATTCAGATGCTCTGCATAAACTTGGGACCCTGCTGTGCAGGTATCTACTCCTGACTATAAAGATTTTGTAAGAAGTTCTATTGCATTATAATGAACAACAGTGAAAACCACTTCCAGTTGAAAGTGTCTGCAACACATCTCTAAGGATCAAATTCTGCTTTGTCACTAAAGGAAAGTACTGTGAATCACAGTGAAAATTTACTAGACTATAGCATTACCAGCGATAATGTTCAGGAATTAGGAATGATTCAATGTCTACCTTGAAAACACAATTACTTCTCAAATTTTTAACTTAGATTTTGTTGATCAGAAATAAAAACGAACAAAGAAAACTGGAATTTAGGCAAGCTTTCTAAAAAATACCTGCTAGATGTTAAGTACATCACATTAAATAATACATAACGGATTTTCAGTTTGCTTACAATCTAGCTACTGATCGATCCTTTAATGTTTAACACTTTACTTTTTCGTTTGTTTACACACAAAGTCATAGTATTTGTCAAAATTAGAACACATTCAATAGTTAAAAAAAAGTGACATTCACATACAAATGGAAATGATCCACTATTTTTCCTGCTGCAGGTTTCGACAGCATGCCATCTGTGCCTGCCCATTTCTTTTTAAAGAAAGAAGTGAAAAATTTAAGCATAAGGAAATAGTAACATTTTGAGGTGAAGCTAGGCATCTCTTTCATAGATTTTGCTAGTGCTGCATTTGAAAACTATGTAATAAAAGAGATGAAGAGAAGGAACGTGTCCACAAGAAACCATACTTCTCAGCTCAATCCTAGTGTTTTCATACTCTCTTATCAAATAACAGAATTGCTCTAAGTCACAAGTAAGTGCAAAAGTTAAAAGCAAATTTCCGTAACCTAACCTGCAATGATTTACCTTTAAAGCAAGTGAAAAACACACCAAAGTTATTTTTGAGTATAACTTCATTTTAAGATTAATTTTATCAATTTTTTTTATAACATTGAAGTTATAGTCCACTATACCATTTTAATGCTATATGGTAAAATATTGTTTTGGAAGTACGAACATACTACAAAATATATTGTATGCCACTACAAAAAGCCGAGCTATCTAATTTAACTTGTAGCAGTAAATTCACATATTTTTCTTTCAGTTTGGTAGCCTTCTCCAGGTCACAATCTCCTACTAAGTGCTAGACCTTGCATTAATTGAAGCTCCTCCTACAGGAGCTTCATTTGCGAACACTCTAATTAGCACAGACAGACTTGGATCTCTCTGGATAGCTGAGTGATCGTGACTACACATACATTGTAGTTTGGTTACACATACTGTTTTCAAATCAAACATTTAGATACTACTCTAGAACAGCTGGAAGTTATGTGAATCCTTATTAAATTATATTGTTGACATCTTTTGATGCACTTCTTGTTAAAAAAACTGGCAGTCATTTGTGTTTTTTCCAAGTATAATCACTCTTTCCTCTTTTTTTGAGTGAATCAGAGACATTCTGCTTCTCTTCTTTTATCTTTTATAAATAATAAAAAAAAAAGTACTTTGATTACAAATCAAAGAAAAGACAAATAATCTCATTCTTGCCAGTCTCATCTCAGAATCAGTCAATATATAGAAACTGAAGTATTCTCAATGGGAAACCATCTTTGACATCATCTGTTCCATTCATTCATGTAATTTGGCTGCCATACCCTGCCTCCACACCAAAGGACTTGGACTCAATGGTCCTCCTTCCAACTCAGGATATTCTATGATACTATTCTATCACACCCAGATGTTACTAGACCTCTGACTGATGTCAACACACAGAACATCCTGCAGTTCCCTCCCTCTTAAAAGCATTTTTTCAGAACTGCTTGCTGTGAAGCACCTGAAGAGAATGATACATGTTCCTGTCATACTGAGATGGATTTTAAATGGGCACCTCAGAATTCATGTACTGTGGTAAGACTCTGATTGTAGTTCATTGACAGTTCTCAGGCAGGGAAGAGATCAATGGCAATGGCAACTACTTCAGTAGGTGAGATTTAAAGAGTCTCTGCTGGAAAAGAAAATGAGGAAATTCCCTTTGATCAAGAGTAGTGAATGGCCTGAGTGCTCTGTAGTGAAAAGGTCATAAGTGGTTATGTAAAAATAATAATAATAAGGCAGTAAAATACAATGATTTAGTAACAAAACTGCATGTGATACTATCTGAAAAAGCATCTAGATACAGTGAGATGCATTAATCTAGATAGAGATACCAGAGAGTTTGAGACACAAACCCTTCAGAAGATTAAAACTTCATATAAAACACTTAAAAGCAGTGTTGTCTTTGCAACATCAGGGGGAGTGAATAGAAGAAAAAATATTACATAATATTGGAATGGGGAAAAAAAATGGTATGAAATGGGAAGTGCAGACAAAGCAATTATATTGAAAAATAACATAAGTGGAAAATCAGAGGATGATAAAAAGGGATTAAAGAGTCACAAAGATAAAAAAGAAAATAAATAGAACGCATTCAAAGATTAAAAGCAGGCAAAAAGCAGGCAAGAAGAGAGGCAGATTTTTCATTTATGCCATTCTTTTAAGAATATTAGCAATTATTTCCTCTGTGTACATAAAGCCATTTTAATTACCCGTTTGTTGCAGTCCCAACCAAACCCATATGTGCAACTTTAATCATGAAAATAAAGAACACCAAGCACATGGCAACTACCTAAATCTCAAACAAACAAAAAAAAATCAGATTAGATGAAGTTATTCTTTGATCAGCTGTTTTTTCTGAAGTTAACAACAGCTCACATGTCAATGTGAAACAACCTCAGTTTTTATACAAAACAGCTAAGTAGGCTTCATGCACAAGGAAACAACAGGAGGTTTGCTTTTGCTTCAGGACAACAGTGCATAAGGTTTTGGTAGAAACACTGCACTGCAAACACATTTTAAGAAACTATCAATAACGTACATTATTTCAAGAAGTACCTAGCAATAAGATACAACTGTAATCTTAAGAGGTCACAAAACATAAGGCAGTTTTGAAAGTATCTTATTGTTTTTTTAAATACTAATGATGCTGATCTATGCACGTATTATTACGCTAACGTTCTGATCTAAAATATACGTTAAAGCATTTTGTTCTCAATATAAATCAGAAAAACAATGTCATAAGGAATAAGAAATAGGAAATAGTTTTCTTTAAACTTTGATATTCTATGTGAAACTCATAAAACGATGTACTAAGTGGTTCAGATTCACTAAGGCACTTACATTATCTTCCTGTTAATAGTTTTAACCACATTACCTGCAGTTTACAGTACAAAGGTATGTATGCTTTCATAACCAGAACTCATGTCCTGCTATAGTCTCATGTCCTGGATTGACCTCCCAGCCTCATACAAGTCTTTGAATGAAATCAAGACACACACACACACACACACACACACAAAATAAGCTATGCTGGTCTTCCACAAATTGCAGCAAATCTCTTGAAATGTAAATTACCATTGTCCTGTCACTCTTTTGTATATAAATTGCCTTATATATATAGCATTAATTCAAGACTGAAAAAAAGACACTCATTCATCCGGAATTTCTTTTTTGACAGATAATAAACAATTGCTCATATAACGTCTAGATCTCTGTAATTTAAAATGACAACCCAAATCTTTTTGTGTACCACTGAAAGGCTAAACACTGCACAATGTGTACTAGACTATTAGCTCTGTCTACGTCCTTTCCCACTAAAGTTCAAAAGGACAACCTGTAATGGTTTCCTGGATGCTTGTCTAGTTATATGAAATTTTTCCTTTGACTGCTTCTGTCTGTGATGTGTATTTTGACCTGCCTCATCCTTACCAGACTGTAAAGTAGCTTCAAACTTACAGGTGAACCAAAATGCTTGCCAGCTAAGTCAAGATAGATCCAGTTGCCTTGCTACTGCCTATCTAATACTAAGAAAGCAAAATAAGATGTCTGAACTGAAGCTGCTCTTTCAAACTGAGCCAAGAAAGGGAGCATATTAAGCAGGGAGAAGTGGTAAGACAGCCCACACACAAGTGGACTCAAATTAAAGTAACTCTGGGAACGAGTGGGTGAAAGAGCTGAAGAGAGAGCTGTGTGGGAGAGTGATAGAAACTTAAGTGTATAAATGGGGATTTAAAAGATGTTTTAGGGTTTAGGTGTAATAAACCTCGAAGACATCGTTAACTTAGACCAAATGGTAGTCATGCAGGAGAGTAAGTTACAGTAGTGTGAAAAGACTGTCACATTACCAGAAATTCACCCTTATGACTTAGGGAAGAGGACAGGAAAGCAATGTGAATGATCTTCACAGCTCTTAGTTACAAACATTATTAGTTTTCCATATCAAAAACTCTTCCAGTTGATGGAATGGTATACCCGACCACTCCAACTTCTTTGCTGAAGAGTTCTCTTGAAGCAAGAACCTAAGGATGTTCTTGGTTAACCAAGTTACTGCCAACATGTTTTCCTCATGCCTTTGCACAAAGTGCTCCTTATCAATACAGAAGTTTATACTAAGGTTACAAAAACTCAGTGCAAGGAGGAATCAATATCTTCTGATAAAGTTGCAAACTGTTAACTACTTTTTGCAGGCCAATTACAAGAGAATGGAAAACATAATTAGTCTTACCTAATCTAGCAGAGACACTCCTGTATTTAGTGAAAATGAGAGCTACTTTTCTAAAAAAAAAAAAAAAAAAAAAATTCCCCACGTAAGTGAGGATTGTTTCTAATTACCTTTTTATAATGTAAGATGCAGAAGGTCAAATATAAAGTAAGTTGTAATTAGCTGTTTCACCACAGCAAGGTTCCCTTTGAAATGTATGCTTCATTTATTCAGCAAAATGTGCAACAAATGTTTTTCTCGAGACATCAGAACCTGAAGCACAACCAGAACATTTGGATGTTTAACACTGCTGAGAGAGAAGAAAAACCCAATAATAAAACATAAAAGAACTGGTATGGAGAGCAAAGAGCCCAGGAGATGATATGAAGTGTAAGAAAACCAAAAACAAAGCATAGTGATACATGGCAAGTACTTTCTGGAAGCAAAGTCTAGGCTAACTCAGCAACGTTGGAAAAGGGGTGTTTATCTTAGCAGGAATACAACTAATACAAAGAGGCATTTTAAACTGTTTCATAAAAAGCAGTCTGTTTGAATTCCTAAACATCCCTGAGAAGAAGCTATTTTAGAACATGCACTGACAAATACAGATGTTTAAGTGAGCAAAATGTTTGTCCAATTCTTTAGCTTAAACAAAGAAACACAAACAGGGCCCAGTTACCAAGATTGCACGCAAAGCAAAGAAGCCTCCTAGTAGTAATAATGTCTATGATTACAAGACATTGTTGTGCCTCACTAAACTAGCACAGCATTATGTTATCTATTCGGAATGTCAGTTTTGATTTTTTCGCTATACTGTAGAGTTAGAGCTGGACTGAGTTGCTTGCTTTTGTCAGCTCCGGAGCACTTGGGGGTATTGAAACAAGCTCCTTGATATATTTTATTCAAGTATCAGGTGTAGCCAAGTTGCATGACTGAAACTGCACACCATGATGATAGCATAGCCTACATCATGATACTATTTAGATAAATGAAACTGCTGTAACTGTTGTCAAAGTATTATCAACTATCTAGAAAGCTAATTACAAAAGTCTATAGACAAACAAAACAAAACCACAACTGCAGTAGAATAAAAAATCTTGACAGCACTTGGGGGAAAAAAAGGAAAAGAAAAGCCACAACATCCATGGGGAAATGCGACTTGCAAGACAGCCACTTCATGGTGAGAAGCTCCTAGTTGCTCCGCAGAGAGAACACAGTCCTCCAAGAGCAGCTATTCTGAGAAATGATTGACATGGTTCTCTGCATTGCAAATCTGCCCCATGTGCTTTCCAGTTAGAACTACACGAAGGGGCAGTTCCTGGATCTATGTACCAGAAGTAATATGAAAACCTATTAGGCATAAGCATAATACTCAGAGAGATTAATACCAGCTGTATGCAGCAGCACCTGAAAAGTGTCCTGCTCTCCAAAAAGTTTCTCTGCATAGTGGACTTAAAAGAAGCCTACTTCTAGGCTAACGAACACAAATCACAGTTACATGACAAAGGAGCAAGCTAAAGACAGCTTCATTCTAAGTACCTCCGCTTCAATAGCACTTCTGTTAAAAAAAAAAAAAAAAAGAAAAAGAACAACCGACGAGCACCTTTAAGTCAGTCAGGATATAGCCGATTGCCTAACATGAAATAGAATTTCTTGAAAGAATTAACACCCACATCCTCAGGAGGTAGACAGACCAGGAATAAAGCAGCAGGATAGAAAAAGGAGAACTAAGGTAAAAAGGAAAAAAAAAAAAGAAACAAAACACTACGTTCCAGTCATTTAAATAAAGAACAGAGCAGTAAACAGAGCTAGCAGATGTATATATACTGCAGAAAACTATAGTAGCAACCTTCTCATCTTTGGGCTTAGGTGATGCACTCAAGCACTGTAATAAGAATATTTGTTCCTGTCAGTTTTCATACCCAAATTAAAAAGCTCAAAATAGAAATCAGTAAAATAAATAAACTAATAAACCAACAATCTCTTCACCAAAACGATCAAATTCAACTTGGATCTTTCAGCCTAGTGTATCACTAAGCCTTTCCAAATCCTGGTAAGAAGACATGGTCTCTGCAACATGATTAAGAACACACAAACCTAGATGTAACAAAGAAAAAAAAAATCATCACATATTCAAACCATCAATTCTCAAAGGAAATGCAAAAAAAATCACAGGAGAAGCAGATCAACTAAGAGTAGACAGCTTTATCTAACATACCAACTACATTCTCAGAAAAGACCATCACATTCAGTGCATGCTACGCGGGGAATTTTGGTAGTTGACAAGTTGAAATTTAACCACTGAACAGGAGTTATGCAACTTCACTTCAGCTCTTCTAAAGGACTTCAAAAGCACTGAACCCCTCAGTGCCATGCAGCATATTGTTTCAGAACTGCCAGTATCTCACAGCAGCTTTGCTTTTCCTTCAGCATGCCCATCCAAGCATACAACTCATCAAATGAAACTCAGCTTGCAAAATCTGCTGAAATCACACACCAAGGAAGAGAGACTACAGAATGACCTCATGATTTTACTAAATCAGGAGCATAATTAACTTCAGAGGTGATTTTTTTTTTTAATATATACACATATGTAAAAATCAGAATGGCACAAACCAGGTTTTTACCATATCATGTTTGTTTCAGTACTAGTATAATAAGCTTACAAAGAGAAGCAATAGAGAAACAAAATTTACTATTATCTGCTTTCTTACACATGCAAAGTTAATGCACTTTATATTTACAAATCCATTTCCAACTGGTATGAGTGGAAATTTTGTACAAAAACAAACAAAAGTTGAACGAGTTTTACTCTCTGAACTACATAATACATAGAGTATATTCACATAGATATATATACACATGCAAAAGGTGATACCATATTTCCTAAAATGATGGAACATGTGAAAATGTTTTAATATTAGTCCTTTGTAACAGAACACTCAAAACCACTGCAAAAAAATTTCAGATGTTGTTCATTATAACTTTGTTACAATCATAATTGATCCATTCTTCTTGAAAGAAACAATTTACTGTTTTAGTTAATGACTAAAAGTATGTTTGATGCTATGCAACTCCAAAAGTCTATTAGCACTTAACCCAGAGGAGAACCCAGTATTGGATGAGTATTGATTAAGCATACACTCATATAGACTTCTTCCTTGATTAAATTTAAATAAATATATTGATTCAAAAAGATGAAAATCTTATTCAGAGAAGACTCAAAATAAATTCTGACTGTATTTTATTACATACAGATTTTTCTATATTGCTTCAGTTAAATCATCCAGTTCTTAAATATTTACTTCCCTTTTCATCCTGTACAGTTTATTCTGTTTCATTATATCAAGGTAGACAGTTCGTAATCCCTAGACATAATAAACACCACTCATTTCCAAAACTTTTCCTAACAAAATATGGAGTGAAATAAGAGATTAAAAAAATCACTAGGAATAAAACCTTTTGGATATAGAAAAGCATTTCTAGTCCTACATCTTCATGGCTAAAAAGATATCCATTAAATTGTATTTGATCTAGGAGTGTGCAACATCTAGACAAAAAATATCTTACTAGTACCAAGAAGTTATGTACTTCCTGTTTGCAATTTTCAAAGTGCTAGGTAGGAAATCTGAGCAAAAGTAAGACGGAGAATAGATTTCTCAACTGAAAAGAACTTAGGAATGTAATGAGGAGGTAAGTCTAAGGAAAATGGCATGCATTTTTATAGAGTAGCCTACCCCACTTTACAAAAACTAATTAAAGGTGTTCAAATTAGTTGGGAGTGTGTGGAAAGCCAGGGCTACAAATGATGAAAGATGCCCAAAGCATTACTTACAGATATCAAGCGCTCTTTGGAGAAACTCAATCAGTGTAAGGGTTGGCTTCTTACAAATAATAAAATGTAAAAGGGAAAAAAAATGCTTCATATTAAATGGTCAACAAAATGTTATAGCTTTCATGAAAGAAAAGTGCTTATGTCCCACACCAACCCAAAGACTGTTCCAAGTGCTGCCTTCTTGGTTTGGTAGTAATTTTCACCCATTTGGAAAGGCACTGAACAAGCAAAGACTATTTAGGAAATATTTACCAAAGTCTATAGATTACACTCACAAGAAAATTGAATATACAGACCTATATTAATAGCACTTGTGTGAGCATGAAACTGCAAACCTGTAATAAAATTGATTGCTGGAATCTTGTTCAGTTTACAGTGAATGCAGATTCTGGCAGTGTTTCCAGCTAGGCCAGAATCATGCTCTGCATTTCACTAAATGATTCAAGAGAAGGTGCACGGAACATTTTTATTTTTATCTGTTTGCATCTTCAGTGTGGTTTGAGATGCACAGACCCCACTGTGAGCTCTAGCTTCAATACACGATTCATACAAAAAGAAAAAAAAAAAAAAAAAAGACACGCCAAGAATGCCAGCATACATGTCTAGCCCAAGTGTGAATTAAGACCTTTTCTGCGAGGAGATTAAGTCACTTCTGGTAGCAGTTCTACAAATTAGGAAATTGTTCCACAGCTTAATAGCTTCATATTTCAAAATTCTAAGATCCATTCTTTGTGACATATGAAGCTTTAAAAGCATATAAACATGCAAGTGAATAAGAAAACTCAAAAACTGGCCTTGCTTTCAGTAGCTCGTCTAATCTACATTAATCATAATAATGTTATTTTTGTGAAGGATTGATCAGTGGACTGTTTTTCTTTTCAGTGCATGTAATAGAACTTATTGAATGTAAACTATGTAAAAATACTGGAACCTAACAAACACCGCTGTGTCCCCACATCAGTTCCACTTCAAATTCATAAAGCCAACACAAACTGGAAAAAAAGCATAAACATTTTTTTCCTACATCAATGCAGACAATATGGAATTACAATGCTGACATGGTGCTACTGAAGCTCTATTTCACAGTGAAGATCCATACTATTAAATCCAGCTGGACACGTATCAGATCTGCCTGATATGCATCTGCATACACCTACATGTAATGTCTCTTTGGTGGGTTAAGTGGAACACTAAAGAGACACAGAATAACAGATTTTAGATATAGGTACCATAATTAAATTGTGCAAACAACATCTGACCATAATTTTGTAAAACGGGTATACTATACATTGTAACCTGGCATTTTCAGTGTATACATTTGAAGACAGGGATAGTTTCCACAACTTTCAATATAACACTGCAATTTAGAAAAAACATCTTGTTTAATTATTTTCTGTTAAATAATTTTCTCAATAATATCTTAATGTCCAATGCAAGGAATTCTAATTCTTTATGAACAGCAGGGGAGCTATTTAAACAAAGTTATGCACATATCTCTGCAAGAAAGGAAACAGGAAGGCAAGAAAAAGATCCATAATAAAGAGTCAAATAAATGAAATTCCCAAAATACAAAGGGTTAGTAGAACTGAAGCACTATTCTTCAGAGAACGGAAATTCACACCAAGTGGAGCCAGAAGGGAGAAATCATATGACAAGTAAAATGCAAGCTGCATATTAGTAAGGCAAAAAGGAAGTCAGAAGACCAGACTGACAAGGGTATGAAAATAAGTAAGAATCACACCTTTTGGCGTATCAGAACTTGCAAAGGAATCATTGGATTTACTGGAGCTAGGGTTGAATGGAACACTTGAAAAAGATGAGGGCATAACAGGCATTCCAAGATTTCTTTTCATCGCTCTTTGCCACAGAAGATGTTGGAAAAACATACACCCAACATTTCTGATAAAAATGCTCCTTCAAAGTGAAAAAATCAAAAAAGAAGAGAAGAAATACAATAAACTGAAAGCAGTAAGTGATGAGGGATGAGCTCAGCCCTATTCACAGACAGGTGTTTTACCACTGACTGTCACAACTACAGTCTTTTTTCTTCAGAACTGAACAGCAACAGGCCAACAGTTCTGAAACACAAAAAGGCTGAGCTGGGCATCACAGTGGCCTATTCAGTGTGTTGCAGGGGTCAAAAGAGCAAAATAGAAAGAATGAGATAGGGACAACAGAAAAGACTATACTTTTAATAGTAATCTTTTCAGGATTATCTACTCAGCTTAAAGTTTCTGCTCTAAACCAATGACACTGGCATTTGGCGATAGCTGACAAAAATGACTGCAGAAAAAGAAAGTCAATGAAACAGAAGTTAACTTGGCAAAGGATATAAAAGAGAAGACTGTACAGAAAACTCAGAAAACTATGTGATACAGGAAAAGAGGATGCTCTTCAACTTCCTCACATCGTTCAAGCAAAGAGCCAATCAGAGCAATAAAAATATGCCAAGTCAAAAGTAAAAGAATTAAACATTCTACTGAAAAGATCACAAAACTGTGTATCCAATTCACAAAGGCATCTCCTTAATGTGGTGGTGTTAATGAAATAAAAATAAATACACAGTTCATGATAATAGCAAGGAATAGCCTTTGGTAAATTTTTCCTTGTTTGGTTGGTTTTGGTTTAGTGTATGTGACTGAAGGTGTAGAGGCACAATACTCATTGGTCAGTACTGATATATCTGTGATGACTTTGCTGTGAGCATACAGAAAAATCTTCATATGCTTTCTCAAAGGTCCATTACAAGGACTCCCTTTTCTCTCAGAGGTTTAACATCATAAACAAGATGCAAGTGCCTTAGGTAATTCTCAGTTTTCTGGACACAGAATAAAAATGCTAGAGTTTTAATTTCTTGTTCATTACCATACAAAGAAATTACTGATGTGGCAGGACACACAACTCTCCAGAGCAACTAATTTAATGGTAGGTACTTTCCCTTTTCTCTTGCCCTGGAGTAAATTTGAGGTTGGAGGGAAGTTAAGGACAGTAGGATGATGTATTGAGCATAGCTGTAGCAAGGACAGTGATGACAGCTAATAGGTAGGGCTGCTTCAAGCATATGCCCAAACTACAAGGAATTATCTGATATGGCATGCTGGTGGTCAGCAGCTCAGAAATTTGCCAGCCATCGGCACTGGGTATACTGGGCTTCGATCTAGAATTAAGACAGAAGCACTACAATATCAATGTATGAAATACGTGACTTTTAAATTACAAGATAGGGACATGCAAGGAGTCTCTTGCATAATTTATAACACTTCTGAATTTCATATATAAACCAAATAGAAGGAAAGTCTATCATTTCCACTCTGTTGAGCACAGACTCCCCCACAGCTTTTGGTAAAGACTGCATGAACAAACTCTCTGGAGTGTTGCAGATATGCTCTTCACAATACTCATTCATACACTTGCACAAGTAATTACAATATAGTATCATTCAATGAATATCTCTATGAAAAGTTTCTGCTCATGTTCATCAAAAATATAGAGTTTGTTGAAAATGACAAAATGAGTTACTATTTGTGTTTAATTCTTTTTTTCCCCCTTGGTTTTCCTCATCTATACAATTCATGGGCTTGCTGTTGATGAGTTTGTCTGTCTGATACTAAAGAACGGGGACTACAGATTCCAGAATACTCCCACACATCATATGAGGCTTCAAAAGCAGAAAACTAATATTCTCTAATATCAACAAATTTTAAACTGCAAGCAATCCTAGTACAAGTGAAGTGTAAAATTAAGTGCAACATAAGTATTAATGTTATCAAAAAACACACATCACTCTAAATACACAGCTTTAAAAATAGCCAAAACCTTGACTTACTGTGGCTGTGCCGGAGACAGTTTGTGCATTTGTGTCAGCTGCACTCTGTTCAGAGTGTGTCTGAGCAGGAGGGTACATGTTTAATGTGTGCTCTGGAACAGTGGTTTGGCCTGTGTAGTCTGGAGCTGGATGAGGATGTGGGGCTGTGTATTCTGCAGGGATACCGTTCTGAGGAGGAGCAAACTGGGCTGAGGCATAAGGCTGTGCCATTGTGTCAGGAGGTGCTGTAGCTTCCTGATTACCCTGTGAAGATCAAAGGGAAAAAAAAAAAAAGGAAGAAATGTGGGGTGAGATAAAATAGTTTAGTAAGCAATTATATTATTCTGCTATGACTGCTGACCTGAAAAGGGCACAACACAAGTTTCTTGAGAGAATTTCTTATCTGAATTAAATCTACTTTCCTAACACTATTAAATCTTATTACAATAAGAATCTGCTATTCCCTGGATAACTACAGATGGTTCCTTAACTATAAAATGACAGAGAAACCTTACCTCAAGTAAAGCCTCAAATCAGAGGAGAAAGATGGACAAAGCTCAGTTTATTCCATATGTTTCTGAGTGCAACTGCCAACATAGAACTCCAGTAAAGTTATCCCATAGCCTGGGATCCATTCTGACTTACCATCTACAGAACTCAATACATACTCCCTGCACTCAGAGCAGGAGAATTCAGGTGTATTTTGTTAACACACCTGAAAATATATATATTAAGTAATGACATACACAGTATTCAGAGGTACTGAATCAGATTAAATCTCAATATTAAACATTTAAAGCTAAAAACAAATCAACTTGAAATCACCATTTAGCCTGGATTTTTTTTTTCCACATTACAGGCTCTGAAAAGAAATATATATAAGTTCTTTAAGGGTAATACACATGTACGAAGACCATAGTATTTCATCGCCATTTTACAATATGCTCGTGCAGTTAAAAATGAAGGACCTCATCTCTGCATATAGTTAGATCCATCTTTCTGTTTGATAGAAAAGTAGAAAGTCAAGTTTGATAATTTGTCAGAGACTCAGGATCACAGAATAATTTATGTTGTAAAAGACCTCTATGATCATCAAATCAAATATTAACATAGCACTGCCAAGTCTACCAGTAAACAATGTCCCTAAGCACCACATCTAAATGTCTTAAATACCTCAAGGAATGGTCACTCAACCACTTCCTGGGGCAGCTTGTTTTATAGCTAAATACTGAATTTTTCCTCACACTCAACCTAACCCTGTCCTGGCATATTTTTGGGCCATTTCCTCTTGTTCTGTTGCTTGTTGCTTCGGAGAATAGACCAATCTCCACCTCAATGCTGCCTCCTTTGAGGTAGTTGTAAGAGAGCGATAAGGTCTCCCTTACGACTCCTTTTTCTCTAGGCTAAAAAACTTCAGCTTCCCAAAGCTGCTGCTCATAAAACTTGTACTCCAGGCCCTTCACCAGCTTCACTGCCCTTCTTCGGGCACAATTCAGCACCTCAGTGTCTTTCTTGTTGCGAGGGCCCAAAGCCAAACACAGTATCTGAGGTGCGGCCTTACCAGAGACAAGAACAGCGGGATAATCACTAGCGTCCTCTGCTCATCCCATACACTAATGATACAATGGAAGAAAACGTATAGAACAATCTTTCGGGTATAAATAATGCCCAAATAATGATGTTATAGATAACATGGCACTAGTGGTAAGCAACACAGGGACTACGAACTCCAAAATTCAGATGGACTAACTGGTCAAAAAATATACAGCAATTATAAATATTGATATTTGAGTAAAAGTGTAATTTCTTTTTAAAATATATTTTCATTTTTCCCATCAAAGTATGTGGAAGTACTACAACGATTTAGCTTAGTTCTCATATGTCTTTGATTTCCTAATTTCAGAATAGCCTTAAATGAAGAAAAGTCATTCTTTTCACACCTAAGGACATTTCCAGCCAATTTTTAGTTACCTCAGATATTGGTTGCCTGACCTGAACTAGGCCTTAACTCAAGAGTTTTTAAAAACTTGCAAAATTACATTTCGGGAACAAGACTTGGTACAAGGAACACATGGAAGAGAAAATTACATTCTTCTCTGTAAAAGGAAAAAAAAAAAAAGAAGACATTATATTAGCAATGAACACCTCCTCTATTTTAATCTGATTTTTGGTACTGTTTCACTGCATGGCCCTGAGCAAGTACTATACCGTGCTTCATTCACAATCTTTAAAACGAAACCAGTTATATTTACTACTTCACTTGATTAAGTCAGTAAGTTTTATTTGTATATATCTACAATGTTTCCAAAGGTACTGTTACACTGAATCTCACCCTCTTAATTGTAAGGGAGATTCCAAAACTCCAAATTTTGGAATTCCAAAATTTCTTCCAAATGTGTGTTTATGTTCTCTTACACCTATTTACATTCTCTTACACTACAATGGAAAGACTACTTTCTTCCCTCTCCCTATTTCACCTAAAAAATCCAGATCAAAACTAGCAATGGATTGATTCCCACCAGAGACATTAATTAAATGTTGAACAAATAGCTTTAAAAGCTTCAGGGAGGGCAGGGGAGCTTTGCTTTTTTTTTTTTTTTTTTTTATTTTTTTTAAATCAGCCGATTTAGGGTTGGCATCAGCAAGTGGTAAGAATGAACTGCCTACATAAGCATTTTTCACCATGCTGGCTTTGAAGTAACTGGCACTGATGGTCTTCAGGCTACTCCATCTTATATGCTAAACATGGCATTAGAGTCAGCAGCTTTTAGAAAAGAACAGTAACAGTAAGAAAGGGACCAAGAGACATGTCCAGGTGCATTTGATCTACAGGTTTTTGTACAACTATGAGTCCTAAATCAGATGTTGTGAGACCACCCACTGTTTCTCATTAACATTGACAACAGCACTATTAGACCCTGATTAATATTCAAAGCATTCACACTTAGTGCTAATTACAGCTAATAGTTAATTAAGAGGAATGAGTTTTTATACAATTTCTCAGCTACTCCACAAAATTCACTATTTAAATTTACCACAGAATGGCAAACTGCACTGGAAATTGCAGCACCTTCACTGTAGAGGCTCCTCTGCCTCATTCATTGGACACGCAATGCTGAGGTTCGAATTGCTTATTAATAGAAACTTGGTAACAAATAAGCATTGAAGGGTCAGGCATGGCTTGATTGGTTCAGTTTTTTTTGGTTGCTGGGTGTTTGTTTTTTTTTTTGTTATGTTTTGTTTTTCTGCTTTAATATATGTATATACGTATACCTTCTGTAGATTCAGGAATATAAAGTCTGCATTAAAACAAAGAATGCTTAGGGAAATGCTTTAAACTGGCATGCAAAGTTATCACTACAAACAGTGTGTGTTCATTACATAATTTGGAGTAAAAATAATTTTAAAAAGTAAGAAAACCATGCTTATTCTATGCAAGTTTAAAAACTATGACTGTAAGTCTGAGTTGTTAGCCCCATAAAAGCTGCAGACTTCTGTAGCCTTCAAAATCAGTGTGATTTTTGAAACACAATGAATTCAGAAGACATAATATTACAAAGTATAAAAGCATGTGAGTATAAACATATTCTTTACTATTTATGTAGGTATCACACCAGTAGCTCACTGTTCATATTATGAATTTACATTAAGAACCATGCAGTGAAAACTAACATCTGTATAGACACGTGGTTGACAGAAATCCCAGGTGACAGAAAATTCTTCTACGTTTGAATTGATCCTAATGATCAGACATTCTTTAAATAGTCACCTAAAATTGCACATCGCCTCATCCTTTAAAATAAAGTGAACTGAAATGAATAAAGGAAATAGAAGAAAATTGAGATATGAAATGGCCCTGAAAGCAACAGGAAACATCGATCCTAACTTAGCCTGTGAACTCAGGTATTAGGGCAATCTCCAAACTGTGGATGACAGTATGCAGATGTTGCTTAATACAACCTAGACATTAGAGGCTAAACAGAAGTTGTCATTTCAGACTCAGTTCCAAGTATCTTTAAGTTTAAATGATCCTTTAATGCTCACTTTGTGCATGGTTTTTAATAAAGTAGTTGCTGGCAACAGAAAGAAGAACAAAGGATGGCAGACAGTCAGGCTCTGTTAAATGTTCTGGCCTGCGGTTTAATGAAAACCACATTTCAGCTGAAAAATATGCTTTACGTGGCAGTGTATAAAACCAGCTTTATTGCTTTCTGGTTAAATGTTGAACTCGAAAGAACAAAACAAGAATGCATCCAACAACACAGGTAAGTGAAATCATTCCTATTGAATATATATAAACATAGATTATTTCAGTAGAAGAAAAGCTTAGAATTTAAAATATTCCTAGTATCTCAGATCTCAACATGTCTTTTCAGCATCTTCAGCTCTGAAAGGATTTCATAATTAAGAAATCCATGAAAAGTGTCACAACATAATAAAGTAAGCTTGTTATGTTTGTATACAAAAGACAGTGTACAGAACACATTACTTATGCAGTACTCCTTTTTAAAAACACATTTGCAGCATAAAAATGTATTTATTCAATGAAAAGCATTCTGCTTGCCTGCATTTTAAAGTCTAACAGTTTATTGTTTGCTTTACTCAGTTTTCTGTTTGGTGCATCCTGTTCCTTTGGCAAGAGATATTTTACATTTAGAGAAAGCCACTCATACTGTAGTTAAATGAGCCAAACTGCATCATATCCTTAGGGCATGGAAACAAAGAAGAAAAATGCAACATTACTCTGTAAACCTGCTGCTTATAAGAACGGATCTGTCAGATATATCAAGCACAGCAGACACATAATCACCGCTGTAGTTTGCCTTCCTTCAGAAGGACTTAAGCAACAAAACATGTATTAGAAGCCTTACATGCAGTGGTGCAGCTGGTTAAAGGAAATGCCTTCATTTGACTGAAATCAAGAGTTTCAAGTGAAAATAAAAGTGAAAATACCTGCTGTACCATCCTGCTCCCTTTATCCTCCATAAACTTAGCCAGCTGCTCTAGTCCCAAGCCATACAGCATCTGCCCAAAGAAAGCACCAATTATGGATGAGGGTGTGTGAGCAATGTAATGTGTGTAGGAGCGTGGATGATAGGGGTGTTCAAGGAGGGGGAGCTAATCCAGGGTTTACTGACCTCCCTCTCAACATCTGACTGCTCCCAAAACCTAATCCAGATGGGGCTCTTTTGGCTTGCTGGGCCTCGCCCCATCAATCACAGCAGGCCACTCCTCTGTCTCCTGCTACTAGTTATAGAGTGCACCACTGAGCAGATGATTACACGCAGAAGAAGAAAAAACACAGCTTGACTACATTAATAGCTGCTTCAAAAACATTAAGAAATGCTACTATGTCAGTTGCCGGAAGCAGAACATTTTGTTTTAAAATTAAGATGGCTGTACTCAAAGTTACAAAAAAAAACAAACTTCCAGTGCTTGATTTCTGATACCTAGAATGTGCATGTATCTCTATGTGATTAATTCTTCCTCCATGGCATAGAGTTAAAACCAATAAGACTTCCACTTTATGATTGCTGAACTCCATAAGTAAACCAACAATACTGAAAGCAGACTGTTTCAGATTAAATGTACTTTATCCTCCCATACAAATGAAGTATTATTTCCTTCTTTGTTTCATTTCACGCCATCAAAATTGCTTCCAAGGTTTAGTTCTATGAGGCACTCCAAGCAAGTTAATACTTCAACATTAAAGGAATTTTCCTAGTTGCTCTAGAGTTGGTTTGAAAATAATTAAACTTCTAATTAAATCAAATAGTAATACATTTATAGACAGGGAGATATAGAAAGGCCCCAAAGAATACACTTTTATTGCCACTCTATCCCAGACTGCATACTGAAAAGAAATTGCAAGAAAGGCAGGCACGTAACATGGAAGCTATTCTTAAAAATGTTGGAACTTATGTTACTACTATAGTATAAACATTAGAAGAGTACACAGGGCAGCAGATAAACAGACACCAGTTCATCTTTAAACTTATATTCCATCTGATATATACCAGATTTCTTTAAAGCAGTGGCGTAACTCTTCCAGATTTGTTGCTGGCACTCTCCAGTTAACGATAATAAGAGCAGCCACTTCAGATTTTTCAGAAGGAATCAGACATCCAACCACAGAGGACCAATAATCACAACCGACTGATTTTGCAAGCTTTCTCTGTTGTAGCTTAATTATCTGACCAGGCCACTTGACTCAGATCATTTACTTCTGCAGTCTTACAAAATGAATTCTCCAGCCACCTCTTTTTGGAAGGTTCATCACAGATACAAATTCAGATTTCATTTAAGAAACAATATCATTCCAAGAGGTGTACCCTCAGAAAAAAGAAAATGTACACTTTCTTCAGAGAGCATAGGACAAAAAGGAAACAGTAAGGAAGCAAAAAAGACTTTCTTCACTACCCCAATGAGATGCATCTGCTTTTTGTTTTCTTCATGTACAGTGTGCTGTAGCCAAGTAAAAGTCTGTTCTTGTTACTGCTACGTATACATCTGAAAATGAAACGCTCACTTTGTGTTGATGGCTGAAGTACAAAACAAACTAATAAAGCAACACAACACCCACAAAGTAAGAGGGTTAGATATATTCACTTACATTTCAAAGGTCAAAAACCTGCCAAAAACTAAGTTCTAGTCTGAATTCTTGCCTACAGTAAAGACCATGTAGTACTATGGATGTAGAGATATATATGAAGAAAGCATTCCCTGTGGCACCATAATTCTTTCCAAATGTCACCACCCAAACTTCCAACTATCTTTATGATGCCGTGATTTATTACACTAGCTCTCCCTGGTCCAGCAAGACAACTCTTTCTCTTGCTGTTTTCAATGGCCCAAATAGACACAATTCTGTCGCATTAATTTGTATTTACTTTCACATTACCAGCAAACTTTTACTTGCATTTCCAACCTGTCTCCCACTTTTTCCAACTCTGTTAGGTGTTTCCATGAAGATTTTTTCAACTACATCAACCAGTGTTTTCCTTTTTAAAAAAAATGAAAAGTGTTTTTTACATCACATTTTGAAAACATAAGTCATCAGAATTGCCTGAAGAGCCACATAGCAACAGAATCTGAAGCAAACAGCAAGTATCAACCATATTCATTTCCATAATGAGAATTAATTCCTATAAGGTTTCAAACTAAGTCATAAAAGGAGCTTTTCCAGCAGGTCAAAAAAAGAAAGTACATCTAGGTCCCATGTTGCATTTTTATTAGAGCGTACTGAAAAAAGAAGATGCAGCATTCTTGTTCCCAAATAAAAATAAATAAATTAAAAAACAAACAAAAAAAGAGAAGCACTCGATTGCAGACATACAAGGTGCACGAAAAGCTACCCAGTCTGCTGGCCTTTAAAGGAAGAAGCAAGCAATGTTTAGAAGTCTAACTGTCAGCGAGCTATGAATGCCACCCCTTCAACATGAAGTCCAGTTCCACTACAGGATAATATCACCACAGAAGAATGTATGAAGAGGCAGAAAGTAAGTTCACAAGTGATAGCCAGTGGAACCACCTAAGGGCAGTTCTGGCATTTATAGAGAACTTGAGAAGTTAAAAGACTGGGATGAGATCAACCTGACCCATGGACACAGTAGCCCCTATACCGCACTGCAGAAAAGGATTTGCGGGAGAACTGGTGGATGTTAAGTTAAGCATGGATCAGCATCAACCTTTAAGGCAATAAAGGTTAACTTAGCATAGTGGGCAGCATTAACAAAAGGATATTCACTGGACTAAGGAAAAAGATTATTCCTCCCTGTACAGCTCTTCTGAAGCAGCATCTGGAACATACTGACCAGCCTGGAGTCCCCCAGGATGGGAAATTCATTTTTAATCTGGAAAGCACAGTGGTGGGCTGCAAAGACAGCTGGAGGTCTGCAGCACATGATGGGAGCTCTTCTAGCTTAGTCTGCAGAAGAAAGGGCTGGCAGAGCACTCAACTACATCTTCTTCAATCTAACGGAGCGTTACCGAGACAGAATCAGACTTTTCTTAGAGGTGCAGAGTGAAAGAACAAGAAGCAATGGTCAAAAGTTGCAGAAACAGAAAGTCTATTTGGCTATAAAGAATAAAAAGCTAATAAGGGCAGTTAAGCCAGGAATGTGCGTTCAGAAAGGTAATGGAGTCTTAAAGATGTTCAGATTTAAACTGGACAAGTCCCTGAGCAATTTGATACAACTTTCTTGTTAGCCCTGACTGAAAAAGGAAGTTGGGATTTGATGGCCTCTGAAGTTTGCATTCATCCTAAAGCATTCTAGGATTTCATGTGGCTTCAAGAGTACTGAATGTATTTAAAAATTTTATATTTCTATCTTACTTGATGGCTTTCCTCATGAAGGATTTACTGAGGAGGAAGAAATGAGATACAACTTCTAATCTGCTTTCTCTCCTCAAGAAACAACATCACAATTCTTTCAGATGGATTTTGAAAGCTCTCTCAGGAAGATGTATTTACATTTGATTAATACACAAGTAAAGCAGTAAGAAAGTACCAATCACTTATGGTGCATGCAAGGCAAGAACAATTTCGCAAAGAATTATGATACATCTTAATTATTTGTCAAACGTCATAATTTTCAATATATATAGAAGAACACGACCTTCAGAATTGCCATAGAATCTTCTTCAGAATCTCCATAGAAAGTGGATTTTTTTCTGCCTTCTACTTCATCTCCCAAACAGTAACTTCTACTGGCATGTAAGCTTTCTAATTTTATCCACAATTTTCATACTCAAATATTTTTACTCTTAATATACATTAACATATCAAAAGCTCTGCCACCTCCTAAATCAGAATATTAACAAAACTAGTGCATCCATTTTCTTATATTTCAGTGTCTAAAACAGTGGTTGCACAAACCTAATATTATTAGCTCAATACGAACCGAAGATATAGGATTTCCAAAGCTGCAGCAGTTTCTAAATCAGCTCATAAGCAATTGTGACAAAGAGAAGTGAGAAGTTGCTGCAAAAAAGAAACAATCAATGGGAGGTGGAGAAAGAAGACAAAGAGGCAGAAATATATGATGCTGTATTGGCATAAAATGTTTTGTTCTGAGAAATCGTTTCTCAATAAAGCCAAGCTACAAACTGGTAAGGCAACATACACCAAGTGGTGAATTACAGGTCTTTACCAGGAAAACCCCAAAACACCAATCAGTTCTTACGATCACCCAGCACACAGTTCAGAGATACTGCAGCTGTTCTGTAGTGAGTGAGAGGAAAGAAGTGTACTGCTGCCATGTAGCCTGCAGGTCTTCAAAGCAATCCAAAACCGGGTACTGTTGGGCCTTCTTTTGTAACTTCAGACAAAAACACAATTCATAGCTCAAGCAGTGAAAGCAGGAGGAATGAGTTAGCATGACCATTCACTAGGATGCACTGGCTCTTCTGAGAAGCCAGAAATGCTATCCTGGGTGCCATACTATGCTTAATATGTAGCAAGATTCCTAATGGCTTTGACACAGTCCCACATAATGATTTGTAAGACTTTATTCTAGGCTCCCCTGAGACTATTCCCAGATTGAAACAAACATAAAGGCATAAACATTTTCAGAATACATATAAAAACAATTCTCAAACATCACTAGATTTGCCAAGGACTGAAGACTGCAAAATACCAGAGTCTGGAGAAGCAAAATGAACAGCAATGAAATATCTCTGAAGGCCATTTGTTGTAGTTTGAACTATCACAATTTCATGTTATAACACGATGGAAAACACACCCATGACAGCAGAGTAGCAAAGTCCCACACTGCAGCAAGCGAAGACTTGCTCAAATCCAAAAGCTGTGGGCACAGAAACAAAAGAAAGAAGCTGCTTACCTTCGGAAGGCCACAGGAATACAGGGATCTCTAGAGAAATGCCCCTACCTCCACTGCCAACCCTTAAATGAGGTCCAGCCCTTCCCATCACTTAGGTACATTGCATGCACCTGGGCTGGCCCTGCTTTCCCACCATGTGCTCAATCACTGCTTCAAGCCCTGACTTAACATTTCCAGTACACATGTGTACCTAATAACTTCTTTTTCATGTAGACATACATTGTTTTATGTAAAAAAAAAAAAAAAAAAAAGGCAGTGTAAGTGATGCATGTTTCACAAGCATTACACACAGAAAAACAGAACTGCAGATAAGCACAGTGGTTTCACTGTTCAGCCTAGCAAACAATGGTCTTAACCAAAGCACCACTAAAGTTAACTGCATCAGAATGCAACCTGCCCTCATAACTAAATTTCTGGAAAAACAAGGCTAAAGGGATCCTGCAATGCTACACAAGAAGACTGAATGGCAGCAGCAGTTATTTGAGTGCGAAGTGACACACCACCTCTTTGAACTGAATACTCTGACTGACCTCTTTTAACCAGGGATACAATCTTTCACTGATGAGCTGTAATTTAGCCTCAGAAAATATACACATTTTTTCTTTCAGCCCCTCACAGTGAATCATTTTCTAAGACACTACCACAGTAACCACACTTCATCCATTACAGGTGAAACAGGTCCAACTTTCAATATCACAAATGGCAGGATCATTACTTTACTGAAACAAAACAAGAAGCTTAGTTACTAAGGGAAATAAGAATGTAATGCCATAATAAATTGTCTTAAACAGCAGAATTGACTGAACATGATCATACCTGCTAGGTATTTGTTAACAAACATCAAAATATACAGGGCTGGCTTTCAGTCCATCCACTTGAACTAACCAGAGTAAGCAATATGCGCTACATCCCCACTGAACTAGTGGGACTTGTTTTGTTTCAGTTTACTTTGTTTAGCTAGATACATTTAGGAGTTTGATTTACTTTTCAAGCTCTGTAAAAATGATGACAAGATTGAGTTCAGGAAACCAGAGGAAGACAAACAGCAGACCTAGCAATTTGGGGATCGGGAAAACTGACCTTAATTCATCCATCCCAAATATTTCTGAGAATTGCATGTTTTCTGCAAAGTACCTGTAATTGTTGCTTTTATACACCTGAACTTAAGGTTTTCATGAGATTTGGCAGAATAATTCTGGATTCAATGTATTCCCAAATCATACCTTCTAGTTGTGAGAGAAAAAAAAAAAGATTTTCTCTTCCATAAAAGTTTCATTAAAATGAAGGATTTATTTTAACAGTCAGATACAGTTTTCAAGATAAGAAATTCACCATTATGCTGTTTGTCTTCTTTATTTTTTTCTAAAACAAACAAACAAAAACCCTAAAAATAAGAAGAATATAGAAATTATGTTATCATTGCTATCAGACAACACTAACTTCACATTTTTGTTTATCATTTTCATCTCTTTGCTACTGATGATGGAAAACAGAACTGCAAGGACAGACTAACAGAGCAATGTTATCTTGTTTAGTACCAGTAAAGGTGGCATCCGTTTTTTGGCACTGAAGCGATATGACAGAACATCATCTCTGCTGTTATTTACTTCTAAGATTAAAATGACTACCAAAATATCATTGGGCACAAGGAGCAGAGAGATTGGCTTCCCATTTCAACTATACTTTGCTATGTTTAGCACAGATATCATTTGTGTTCTTCAGTTACAGCATCAACAACTGATTACCTAAACAGTGTTCACTGCTAGCAAATTAAACCACAGTACTGAGAAAAAGGGAAAGCTCTTCTCAATGCTGAGATGGCAATGCCAATATAATTTGCCTGCAAAGTTTATAAACACTACTGAATACCACAACTTGCCAAAAATAAATTCTGCAGTTATGAAGAAAGTTAACAGAATTGTTTAACAGTTCCTACATGTTAGAAAGGATTCCCCTGAGTATGGCAATTAGTAAGTTACCCTTAGTTAAATCTCTAAAATCTTCAGTTGAAGTTGAAGGAATGGCCATTTTGCCCGTGTATTTTAATTTCCCCCTCCCTAAGACAAGGCCAAAAGCCGCCCACAGATCTGCAGAACTGTACTGCTCCTTCCTGAACATCTTCTCTGGAGATAGAATTTTTAGACTAGCTCTTCTTCACAAGGCTGAACATGCACACACAATAGTAAATCTTGCTACAAACCTGGCTTTTGCCATATACCATGTATTTAACTCTGATATGCTTAACTATTGCTTCAAATAATACTTCAAAATAATAACAGATGGTGGAAGCGGACATAAATTATTTTTCTCAGTCTAAAGTTTGCTTCTGTGCATAAGAAAGGGAGGGGGATGGAGTGGCAGAAGGAAAGGTGACTCCAAAACTGAAACAGCACTGAGAACTCGTTTACTACATTTACCAAAGGCACACAGCTAACCAATAGCATCAGCATTCAAGAGCATTTGTGTGTTCAAGTATAGGGCAGCAGCACACTTAACAGCATTCAGACCCTAGAATCAGCAGAAATAAGCATCTGCATGGACAGTTTAGGGAGAGAAGAGTTAGAACCTTAAATTGCTTTTAATTCTCGAAGAACTATCCTTTATACTAGAAAGTCAGAACATTAGATTAAATAAGATATCAAAAAATATTGAACCAGTTTGGCATCTGCTGAGTGTGCAAGTAGCAAGATTGAGAATACAGCAAATGTGTTAGTATTCAAGAGCTTCTAGCTGCAAAAAGAAATTCAGATTAGATATTGCTACACAGAAATTGATAGCTAGTAGGTATTCAATCAGAAAAGTGCCTTTTCTTTTAAATATAACAATCACATGGTATAGTACATCACTTGTGTCAAGTGAAATTTAATCATATCAGCATACTTAAAGGAAAAAAAACTGAATACCTACTCACACACTTGTGTCAAGAGGGAATATGAGGCTTTATGAATCCTTTTCCTTTTATTTAATATTCTGATATCTGTATAGAACAATTTTGGTATGTATTATACCCTCAAACTAATCTATTCCATTGTCTTTTTAATGCACACCAAGTATGCCTGAATTCATAGTTACAGTATAATGTGTACTGTCAGTAACTTATGTTCTTCTGAAGTCTGCCTATGTTAAGGGAAAGACACTTTCCTTGAAGCAGAAATAGGTATAATGAGAGTGATGCTAATTTTCTTGAGAGTAAAGCAACACCATCTGCTTTCTACTAGTTAAGAGCACATCTAAAAAGGAACAATAATTTATGAGCTCACTAATGCCTAATGATTTTTATCATGGTAGAATCAGGGCTCCGCTTCATTTAAGACAGGGTCTTTGAGAAATGCAAACCAGAAAGGTGATAGGCTTTTACCTACTTTTCCTACATACATTCAATGGTTTATCTGAACAACAATGAAAAACGATCACTATTTAATCCAGCAGAAATAAACCTAACGTGTTGCAGCTGAAAACTGCTTGCTGTTTTCGGAAAGGCAATGGAGAGCTCTCTAAGATCCTTCACACTGAATTCACTTTCTCGGCTTAATTTCAAAGGAAGAGAAGAATTACTGTCCTCATTATTCCCCTGAAGGTGAAACACATCTCAGCACCGTCAAGCATTTTAAGATTTTGTCACTTTATCTATGGTTGTTATCTGCACTCACCTTACAATAGTAGCAAATGCATTCAGTGTTTAAAAGGAAATCTTAAATCATACAACTAGCAATGCTTTCACCGCCTACTGTTTTTAAGAGCACAACTAAAATCACAACAAAGCAGAGAGCTAATTTAAATGAACAAAAGGTGAAAAAACAGGTTGAAATCCACCAAAAGGGATGTCTTCAGAGACTAATAGCATCAATTAAGCACCAGCAATGAGCACCAAATTCCATTTTTGGTATCTCCAGTATGCATGTGTATATATATCTATATTGTGGTATTCTACTAAGAACAAAATTAAATTGGGAATTACAGAGTATGGCAATTTGACTTAGAATGTTGTTTGATAATAAGATCCATAAAATGAATTTTTCAAATTATTTTTTTTAACTTACTTTTAGCAACACAATTTGAACACCAGTTAAATAAGCTGAACACAAGGCCTTTCATGCTCTTCAGAAGCAACAAATAACGATAAAAATATTTCTGATTAAGCAGAGAATATGAAATTAATTCAAACAACATAAATGTTACACGTGGTAAAAGTCTCTGTTGCTATGTGCAGAAAAGTGGGAGTGAAAACATACCAACTCTATACCCTGATTTCAGCATCTTTAACAATCCAGTACATTTTGCTTCAACTTCTTACATACTTCAAATAGAAATTAAAAAGCATAGTTTGCTACAGAAATTTGTTAATGTCTTACATTGAATGAATCTGAAGGAGCAAAATCATCGTCCCAGTAAAATTAAAACAATACTTTTAAAAGAAATTGCAAGCTACTACAAACCTTGCACAGACCCACAGATAGCATAGCTAAACTCTGGTTCCTATTGCGTTAAGTAAAGTGGGTTTTTAAATTACAACACAGCAAAAACGCAAGTCAGTTTTACTGCAAGTTTGTTAAATGATGTCCTTTTCTTCTTGTAGTTCATCTAGAGAAAACACTGAGTCTTGAAATACAAATTACTTCAGAATTTGAAAAGAAAAATTAATATGGTACTAACAAAAGTCTCTGCAACTGCATTTTCCAGTACGTACTGCTAAATACTCCACAGTATTATTTATCATGAGTTATCAGAGACCATGCAAGCAAAATAGGAATGGAGGATATTTTCAAGAAATTCATTAGATAAGTACTTGCTAGACCTTGACCTCTAGCAAGAAAGTCCTTTCCTCGCAGAACAGTTCTCTAAAGTTAGTTCAGCAGAATCACAACTTTTTATATTCAACAATAATCCAAACTTGTATTTTGGTCTACCTGACAAAGTATTGAAAATATCTGGAACTAATAGGAAAATCTGTTCAGAATCTTTGCACAAAGCTCCATTTCATCTTTAAGCAATAACCACATTCCATAAAGATGCTACACTGAATTTATTTTTTTGTTTCACGTATCAGTGCTTTTACTTTACAGAAATTGTTGCAGCTCTGTAACTCTAAAAAACTGAATTAAGCAAGGACAGTGAAGTAGAAGCACAGTTATGATGCACCAACTCTGATCTCACTACGAGATACATACTCTGCTGGATTAAATGTTGGGATGTGTACTGTTTCATATGAATACACTGCAACTTGAGGTCAGATGTTCAGCGCAGAAGTGACAATGCCCATCTGCAGCTCTGAGGAAATTTGCAAGCTCCTTATACTGCTTCTGCTATCTGCTATCATCCAGTTTTGCTTTCTGGAAGATCAAAAATGGTTTAATAAAAGCAATCCAGTTCTCCACTGAACCAGATGAAGCCTGGCACGCAGTGTATTCTGCTGACTCATCAGGAGGACTCCAGCTAGAGAGCTTCTCAAAGAAGCACGGTCATTCCCGCAATGCCTGACTGCTCCTTCGATTTAATTGCATTCTTCTGGAAAGAATCAGCAAGGCGAGGAGCAGAAATTCAGGAACATCCCTCCACCAGTAATCAGAAAAATATGCAAGAACCATTCATTTTTCCAATTCATTTTCAAGTGTGAGCTGAGACAACTGAACTAGGAAAGTGTCTACACTCATAAACTCAGGAAAACTCTAGCTTAAAAGCACACATTCACTCACACCAGAACAACTGCAAAAGAATAAATTCTTGACTAGAAAGATTAGCAGTGCCTGGAAGATGGAAATCTGACTAAAAATTCAATGCTGCAGGTTATACAAGTGCACACACTGAGCCTACTTCTTCCCACTTAAAGCTATTTTATACAGCTTTAAAATAGTTCTGCTCTTCTATTTAGGTTAAACAATACTTCAATCTAAAAAAAAAAAAAAAACAACAAAAAAAACAAAGAGGCTGCCAGAGCACTTTATTCACTAAAGAGACATGAGAGAAACATTAAGTAGAAAGTGGCAGCTAGACAAATTCTCTTCTTGAAGTGACAGAAAGGCAATAGGTATGACACCTTGGAACGTACAGACATTTCAGTGATATACATGACTGCACAACAATAGATTACCCAGTCTAAATGGTAAGAAATAAATTTGAAATTGTTTTAGATAGCATGTATCAACTGCAATAAAAGTTGAGTATTAACTGTGCTCTTCATGCAATGCATATCTTAGATAAGATTATGATGTTCTCTTGTACTTGAAGTACTTTCCAAGACAGCTATCCTAACCCAGTTAGTGTCCTTCGATTTAAACAGACCTTCTTGGTGGAAGGAAATCCTCCGTTGCTTCAGAAAACAAAAAAAAATTAAAAGATCACAATTTTTAATCTCTGCAGCTATCATGAAAAGAAGCCTAACAAAAATTGATTGTTCTGATATTATTAGTAGTTGTGATCAACCATCAAGACTGTGAAGGTTCTGAAAAGAAAAAGCACAGAAGGCGGTAATGATGCTATTATTTCTGATGAAAATTATGGAAACACAGAATCAGATAATTCAGGCTAAAAAGGAACATCCGAAGGTCTATAACCTAATATCCTGCTCAGAGCTGGGACAAACACGATTTGGATCCAGACCTTTTCTGGTTGTTGTTGTTGTTTTTTCTATTTTTTATTTTATTTTATTTTTTATTTAAATATGATTTTTTGAAATCCACCAAAGATGGAGGCTGTGCAGCTCAGCTGCTCCAGCAAGCATCCTATCCCAGCGCTGAACAGTTATCATTGAGCAGTTTTTCCTCATGTTCACCTATTTCTCTCTTGTTCTGATCTACGTACGTTGCCTGTTATCCTCCCATGACGAATATCTGGGTAAAGACTGGCTCCAACTTCTCAATAACTTCTCTGTTGGTGCAGGAAGGCTGCCATGAGGACACATTTGGACACTCTTCCTCCTCAGGCAGCATGGTGCTGCTTCCTCATCCAGCCTGCACCCTATCTGGCATAGGAACACTAAGGACTTTCTGCCGAATCCACTTCCCAACACTGGCCAGCACCTGTCTGCAATCAGATGGCCCCAGAATAGAGTACATATCTTAGACATGATTTAACAAGGTCTAAGTAAAAGGAGATAATCACTTCCCTCCTGTTTATACAGCCCAGGATACTGTCAGCCTCCTCTGTTGCCAGAGCAAATATACTATGCTAACACTACACTAATTCAATAAAAATTCACTACAGGAAATGCTTATATTACACACTGAAATTGAGATGTAATCAGGTGTGAGCAGGTTAGAAATGCTAACAGTAAAGACAGTCTTCATGAGCAAAGTGGCAAGGACTACCTCGTACTGAACAAGCAGAATAGTAGCATGTAATAAGCTTATATAGTCCCACAAAAATGGTGAAGGGATTGGAGCACTTCTGTGAGGATAGACTAAGAGAGTTGGGGCTGTTCAGCTGGAGAAGGTTCAGGGGGATCTCACACTAAGTGGGATACAAATAGATATGGAAAAGAGTGGGACAGTGACTGCAGGGCAGGAGTATTTTCAAGGTAAAAGTAGATAAATATATTATAAACACCAGCATTTACACAGATAATCACATGAACAAATGTAAACCAGCTAAGACAACTCTTCACCTCACCTCTACCCTTTTTTTCACATTTCTTTGTATTAGTGGGTCTGAAAATACACAGCACTTCTGCTTGTGGCTATTACCACTTGATACAAATGAAGCTGTAAAGAGAAATCAGCTCATCAATCACAATGGAACACCGAGGAATGAAAAAAAGGATTAACACCTCAGTCCTGCTCAGCTCTTCCCTATCACCATCCTAATTAAATACCACCTTAAGTGCTTTCTTACAATTAGAATTCTCAGTGTTGAAGGCTAGCACACTGAAACCTAGGCACCTAAGCTAACTGGAAATGAAAAAAAAAAAAAAAGAAAAAAAAAGTATTCATTAAAAATTTTGGTATTCCTGTAACAGAAATTATCTATACCTTGAGAATGAAGATTTGCTTTTCTGTGGATTTAAAATAACATACTAAATAGTTTTCATTAAGCAGGAACCCTTTCACTTTGAACCATGTTCCTGCCACAACCTTTCATAAGTAAAGCTAGATTTAGCTGTATTTACTAAACCACTGCTACAATTTGAAAGATTCTAGACTTTCAGTTAACTGCTAAGAGCCATAATTCCTCTTCTAAAATGTTATACACTAATTTTAATTTTTTTCAGACTTGGCACATCCAAGGGCTTTGTGCCTTACTTACCTGGATATACATAAGCTAGTCATTACTATTTATGAAGATGGAGAAAAAAACATTAAACAGTCAAAATTGTAAATTGTACGTTCCAACACAGAGTGCAACAGCAGAATTGAAAACAAAACCAAATCCCGAAAGCAAATACAAAGATATTTGCAATTTAAAGCAATTCAATATAGCTTTAAAAGCAGTTCTCCCCTCCCTTTGACGGCCAAGTGACCTGACTCAGGATCTTGTGGCTTTCCCAGGAACAATATCATGATACTGATACCAGTAACATCAACACATTTGAAGAAAAACTGCACTGTCATGAGAAACGAGGAGTGGATGGAATCTCTGACTCAAGTAATAACATTCCATGTAAGAAATTAAAAAAATAGTAAATATAAATTTCTTTTTTATCCTATGACCTGAGGAGAGCCTATATATTGCTGGAATCCCACTCAGATAATTAGGGTCAGGTCTTTACGTCAGTTTTGTCTATGAAATACTTCACGTAATTCAGATATAAAGGAGTTCAAACAAAGAAGAACAATTGTTTTTGAAATAAAAAATCTGTTATTATCAAACAGTGTAAACAACATGCTACTACTACATTTAAGTATCAGCGAAACACTTAATGCTACTGGAAATATTATTACTATTAATTCCAAAGGAAACAGATGGCTTTAAATAGTTACTTATTTCAACATACGGAACCTGATCACTGAACTATGAAGAATCAAACAGCAAGCTGTCCCAGTCATTTTTTATTCATTTTTACTAATAAGAATAAAACAGAAGAATAAAATAGCATCTAAATAAAATAATTCCATTTCTAATATAACTTCTTTTGTTTAAATTGTAAAGGAACAAGGAAGGTTTAAAAATATTTGACCTAGATTTTGTTCATAGCATTGACTCAGTTTCTAAATGTACATCTTCTTAAAAGAAAGTAACAATTCACAATGCACAGACATTTCTTACATTTATCTCCCACTTCAAAAATTCAAAGATGATCAACTCGCTTATAAACAGTTCTCTCATTGTGAACATGTATGCAGGAGCTTCCATAGCTTTCCTTGAAATAAAGCTGCTCTTGAACTGAGAAAGAAATTCACAAGCATGTAGCATCAACTGACAAGAGTTTTTGCCAGAATACAGCAAAAGGATACACTGTGCAGGTATTAACGAAGGTGTAAAATAGCTGCACTGGTCATTTCTGTGGCTAGCCAACATACCAGAGTTCACTTTTCTAATCCAGCAAAGCAAATTAAATCTGTCTATTAAACTGCCAATTAAAGTAAAGTCAATACTCCAGTTTTACTACTACTGTGGAGCGAGCATCATCTCTAAAAACCAAACTATAGTCTTGGAGAAGCATTAAGGGCTCATTACTGCTTTCTTCATTCTGAGAAATAGAGGGGTGGCCAGTATGTTCGTGTCAGTTTATTATTGACATAAACAGAATCAGCAGCTTAAGTGAATTAAACAAGTTCATTTTCCACCTCAACTTTCTCTACAGGTAAATTTTTCAAGCTGCTTACAACTTTCTAAAGCTGCAGCAAAGTTTGCCATTTTTTTCTTTTTTCCTTGCTCAGAGCTTATATAACAACACACTTAAAGGTGTCCCTGCATTATCCACAGTTGGTGGGCAGAATTGTACTTGCTTTAGAATAATTTTTAGTGCTCCATTTGTTGAAGGGAAAAAAAGGCTGCTTAGGCGTTTCTGTGCAGAACATTCAACACGTAGGAGTGCCTTATCTGCATAGTAGCATGTGGGTAGGATTTGGACAAGCGCATTGAAGGATATGACAATCAAAACCAGATATGTGGGAAATCTCTTTTAAATCTAAGACCGTCTCACCCAGGTTTCACTGACTTAGGTAAACATTTCTAAGGGAGAAATTAGTGCAGGAACTACTCATGAGGTAAAAACTGTCTTTTAGCACTGCAGTTTCTGTTGGGTATCAGACTACCCCCAAGAATAATTCCTTATTCTGTTTAGCACAGAAAAAAAAATCAATGAGAAATGAAATTTTGATCAATGTTAAGAATTTGCATGTGATTGTTCTAGCTAATGAGATGCAGAACAAGTTTAACTGATTTCTGCCGCTGACATTCTGTCAGTTTAATAATAGATCCCTCTTTTGATGTAACTTGACTGCCATTAGCATTCCCAATATAGTGAACTGGTTTGTTAATATCTCTACAGAAGTTAAAAATGTAAAACAAAAGAGTACCTGGGCCATTTTCTAGCGTACACCACTTGTGTTTAAGCCACTGCTCAAGGGCAATGTGTAAATCCAGTTCCTTAACTACCCCAGCTTCTGACCTAGTTCCTATTAGAAAACCCCGTAAAATATATTTCACAACATTTATATGAATTCCGTATTTTAGATACAGGTCTAAGCCCTACTGCCATCCTAAAATACAAGAACGTTTCCTTCTCCCTAAATATTACATGCTGAAGTAACGTTCACAGGTAACTGGATTCACAAACAATGGCAATAAAGCAAATAATAACCTAAACCAATGTGCTGTATGCAGCTAAACAGTAGCTTACATTCCAGTAGTTTTGTATGTATTTGGTATGCCATCAATACATGTAAGATGTATATTTTCCATTTCATCTTAAATTAATGGGCACAAATTGATTACTATTTGAAGTTAACATGTTCTAAAAATAACACAATGGAAAAATTAGGGAAATGAGATAGATTTTGCATGAGATAGAAAAAGATATTTGTACAAGACCATACAAATTGCTGCAATAAAAAGGTGGTCACCTCAATTATACATGTGTTGGACTTCAGTTACCCTTCATCCCACAATAACATTGAGAAGATCAGTGCTGAAGAACAAAACATCCAAGTATCCAAGAAGCTACTAACAAATTCCATTTCTTGTTATTACTAGCTCATAAAGAAGTGCCAGCCAGACTTAAAAAGATGAAAGAAAGTTAAATGAAAAACAAACAAACAACTTTTTGAATGTAAGGTCAGATTCCCAATGAACATGAAGATATTTTTTCCCTCTCAGCTGTATTAAACTAATACATGGCTACTATAATTATGCCATCCTTCTAAGTACCAGAACACTCATAAACTTCTGTGCAAAAGAGTGCAAGATTACATCAAGCTTTATTATGAACAATTTAAACTCAGACTTTGTCTTGAAGCATATAAACACTCATATCTTTCCTTCTGTCAGCTGTGATGTAAATACAGACCAACCACTGCACATCAACTGTCCTAGATATTCTGAAGTGAGCTTGAGCTGCCAGTCCTGATCATTTCATATCAGTTTATTTAATTCCATGATGATTATCATTCAGGCTTAGCAGATAACACATTTAATTGTGCAGACAAATAGTGGATTTCACTTTATTGAAGTCGGTGGCATTGATAGATCTTGAAATTCTACTGCCTTATATCTACAACAGAAAATTAATAATAAAAAGTTGCACACTTTGTAAACACAAGGAATATATAAATGATGCACAATGATTCATCTGAAAAAAAAATATGAATGATACAATACCATAGAAAAAAAAACCCAACAACAACAAGAAGCAAAAGAGATCTTGATGGCTTTTAATTATGATAGATTTAGGTCAAATTATACATGTAACAGGCAATGTATTTCAATCTACAATTGTTCTAAAGGGCAGTTGTCTGTGAATTTCATAACAGGTTTAACAACGTAACTGCAGTGTATACACTAAAAATCAAACCTAGCTGATTTTCTACGCAAATGCAACATGAAAAGATCCTTAAGATCTTAAGATACGCCTTACACACTAATACACACATTAACTAGCACATTCACTAATCTGTAATACTTCCTTCATATACTACACAGAGCAGGAAATTGATGAAAGAGACAACTGCACACACTGGGGGCAGGACTTCAGCCTCTTTCTACTCAAATGCTTGAACTTTTGTCTTTAAAATATTTTTTGTAAGAACATCTGCCAAAACAACGACTCACTTAGCATTTCTTACATGTGCTCACATAATGCATACGTGAACTGTGTGAAATAGAGTAATGCCAAAGTCCTGTTGTTCCCAGGGAACATTGGGACTAATGGCAATCTTTGGCTCTGCTCTAAACTGTCCATCTACAAGCAAATGTAACTTGAGTGAAGATATTAAACCTTACAGGTGACATTCAAGAAGACAAAAATGGTCCTTAAGAGCTAAGCATGTAACATAGCTGAGGTTACATTCCAGTTTTCACATCCAACTCATGCAACTTCAGTTAAAATAGAAAATGCCAAGGTGTTGAATGGGAGATCCTCCAGAACTTCTAATTCCAGAAACAACTGTGGCAGTGACTAAATCTTCCCAACAACAGATCTTTAATTCATGTTACAAAAAGGACACAAGAGGATGAACTACAGATAGCCAGAGCTAACAAGCCCTGTTTCTTCATTCAGTGCAACTCAGCTCCCAAGCATAAAGCTCTAACTAGTGGGAAAAATATAAATACCGCTATTTCTCAAAAATAGGACAACATCAATAGAGACAGATTATGAGATTTAGTTGTTCATCTTAGTTCAGTGAATATTCTCAAATACATATTTATATACATATTCAAGTACTGATCTAACACTAAGATTTTTTTGATCTTCTAATGGCAAAATTTCAATTGAAGCTGATCAAGATGACAAATACTAACACATTTTATTTTACGCAGTGCTAGTGTTTCCAGCAGGACTTCTTTCACTAATTCTCAGTCACGCCATATGCGTGCATTGTCACACTTCTCGTGACTATTTGCTGTATGCAGCACAGATTTACACATGCAAGGGAAGATCCTCAGTTAGTCTGTATTCTCACAAATGCCTATCAAAATTCCATCTGCAAAGCTCAAAACTTCACGTTGCTAGAAAAAAGATTATCTATGCCTTTAATATATAGAAATAGTTCCAACTAATTAAGAGCTAAACAACAGCACTCTATTGGTATACAAAGGCAGAAGTGAAGACAGACAAATATATTTACTGTCTTTTTTTGCTTCAGAATTCTATTCTGATGCAATTCATCTAAGACCTGCTAAGCCTAAGTTCTATGCACATCTTTTAAAAGACTGTCACCTACACTTGAAGTGTAGATTCATTTTTAATTCTGATCTCTTGTTGGTGTAAGCTTGGAAGAGAAAATAGCCTTTCTAGCCCTGCCCTAACTCACATACACAAAAAATGGTAAGGACTGGTCTCAAGCAGAGGCCAAAAGAATGAAAACAAGCCCCTGTGAACTTGGCTTGCATGTAACTGCTGCCATCTTAATAAGGTGAGAGCAGCTTTTAAATCCCAGGCAGATTCAGAAGCTGCAGCCCAATCCCTGCCATATGGAGACAGCCTGGAATCTGTCAAGTTCACTTAGTGAATTTTATCTTTGGGGAGTCAGTCAGGCAAGCTAGATCAGAATAAACAGGATGCTGTTGAGATCTGGAGGCTAATGCTAGTACAGGCTGGACTACTGAACCAAAAAAATCAGTTTTAAATAAACATGTGCTTGACTAGAAAAATTAGCAATAATTAAATCTGCATGGGTAAAAAACAAAATGCAATTTATGTGTGCTTTGAAAAATGCTGTTCTCTCTCTAATGTCAGGAACTGGACAGATTTTCCCTTTCTTTCCATTATTTCTTTTATGACAACAACAACATATTAATACTTCATTACACATATAAGACTTAATTATTGAACATTTTGAATGCCCTTGTTTAGTGACGTGCATAATTATATAACCTTTCTCATTTTTCAGTAAGAGCAAGAAGCATCACATTCATAAAATCTACATGCAAGTCCAGGTTTCTTCTTCATGCTTCAATAGAATTCTGGGGTCTACAAACCTATCAAATTCTGTGTTGATGGATGGGGATAAGATAGACTTTGTTGTGCTCTGGGTAAAAGCCAGAATCTTAACTGTAATCTTCTGCACATGCTTTTACTGATATTCAGCATAAAAATAAGCCTTATCCATTTTTATTAGTTGGCCTGAGCCAGAACCAATTCTTTTGATGTCACCTAGCTTATAAAATGAAGCGCAATAAGCAAGGGACATTTTAGAATGCTTCATAGACTTTACCCATTATATTAATGGGTTTCAAATTGCAATCTGTGGAGCACTTTCTGGTGCTGATCCACAGGCAGCTGGCCAGTCACCTGGAGCTGGCTCCTCTCCTTGGTTCCCTCTGCTTATTCACTATAAAAAGCAGAACTGAAAACAGGCTAAAAAAAATTCCAACAAAACAGAATGCCGTTTTTGATGTAATTCTTCTAGATTAACAGTTACAGTGTTTGCCACATCATCATTGTGAGAAGAAAGGACAAGTCAATTTCGAAATGCAATACAACTAGCCGGCTAAATAGACAGTGAACCACACCAGGCTGTACAGGGATGCAGAAAGAGCACAAGAGAAAAAAACCTGCTGATACTACAGGAATAATTCAATTAAACTTTAAGGTGATTGAGAAAAATAGCTCATTATTTAAAGTTCTCTTATTTTCTAACTTTATCTCATGCTCAGAGAAGATGGTATTGCACTACATAGTCATTTTCGAGAATTACTTCCAGTTTAAACCATTTCTTTGTAGCATGTATTAATAAATATTTTTCAGAAATGCCACTTTAAGTGCCACTTACAATCTCTTTGAGGAATTAAAGATATTTGTGAGCAAAGAAAGATACACTGACCTGGGTCACCAGAAGAGTAAAGGTTTCAGAGAACCTAAGTAGCAAATCATAATAACAGTATATCTATGTAGGTCACTCTGAAAGTAATGCCTCCTACTTATTTCCATGGAAACTACAACAGATACAAAGAACACAATAGCACTCCAAGATAGAGCAGATTTTCAGCCATAAAAAATTCTAGTTCTCAACAGTCACCACCATTAGCCAACCTACATTTTTGTCAGAGATGAAAAGGAGCCTGGATGACGTGCTTTTAAAAATCTGCACCAGCAGAGGTGACCTGCTATTTCACAGCTGCTATGACAACTGTTGCTAGGAAAATGTTGCACACAGAGTCTATCATTCACTGGCCCAAACTAATGGAAGTCAGAAGGCACCAAATCTGGACTATACAGTGTGTGTGTTAGAACAGTGCAGCCAAGTCTGACAATGTGCTTTATAGTCTAGAAACTGGCAAGGGGTCTGGTGTGATTTGTGTTTCAAGAGAAAGGATGTCTTCTGCTCTGACCTGACTTGGAAGTTTTAGACTTCAGCCTAGCTAGCATCTCAAAGTAGCAGTCATAGTTGATGGTTTGTCTGGGTTCTAGAAAGCCTTTCCTATCCCAGAAGACAGTATATATCACTTGACCCCTGAGGGCTGCATCTTGACTTTGTCTTCAATGGGGAATTCGGGTTGCCTCTCCATAGATTGCCATTTTGATTCCAGCTTGTAGTGGGGATATTACTACGATATAGGAAACTTTCACCTTCGGTTTCGTATTTATTCAAAAGGTCTGGACAAACTTGCATATAGCGTTCTTCCTGTTCCTGGGTGAGATTCACAAGACCCACCTGGTAAAAAACTTAGTGATATTCCAACATTGCCACCATTGTTTCCAATACACTGAAGCTGATACTCAGCTCCATACACAGTTCCCCAGTTGTAATCCACAGACGAGCTGGTTGAGACACTTTGTTTTATGCTGTGACAGCTGTGAAAGGCTGTCTGGAGCATGGCTTGTCTTGTTGCTGTAGTCACCACACCTCCTCAGTTTACTCACTTACACTGGTCTCCACAAACATTCAGCTGAAGAACGTCAATGGGCACCTTCTTTTCTGCAAGGAGGAATTCATTGACATACCTTTCTTTCATATACACTTCCACAGCAGATGCCATTCTGTCAGACTGCCCTTCTGCTGCCCTCCATCACACAGCAACAAAATGAAATGGGACAAGGGTGGGAAGGTTCAACCTCTACTTCCACCCCATCAATATGACATCTCGGGCCAATATCATAAAATAGGAGGCATTACTTTCAGCACTCTTCTTATATTTACGTGGTCATTTAAAACAACTTTTTTTTTCCCCTGTAGATTTTATTTATTTAGTATTTTAGCAGCTTTACTTCAGCTAAGTCAGTTTACCTTGAATGAGAAATACAGCTACCACAGTATATTTTGGATGTTACTGAGACACCACACTGAGTTAATGCTAATAGTAGACAATTACTTAAAAGTAAACAGATTCAACAGCCGAAATAATTTAGGCTATCAACAACAGCTATTATTAAGCCTCACAAAAATATTTGTGAGCAAATGCCCAAACAAACTATAAATAGCACACCCAAAGTTCATTCAAAGCAGCACTAAAATGTGTAATTGATTGGTATTAGTTACAGAAAAGGAAGCAAGGAGGCTACGCTACTGAAAGATGTGTGTTCCACTGAAATCCTCCACCAGTGAGGATCCAGTCAAGCCAAATCTGAGTCACAAAGCCATCAGAGAGGCAAGACTACTGATAAAAAACACTCTTCCCTCCTTTCTCAATGCAATCTGTCATTGATCCATCATAATAATGTGGACAGCTTAATTTAAATTTAGACTTAAAAATCATCTGCACAAGTTCGTAGTTTCCTTACAGTACAGATTAACAACACAATACCCTAAATAAATCCTAAGTTCTACATATTCACTATACCCAAACATGACAATTAATAATTCTCCTTATGACAGTTATTCACTACAGCAATTTCCTATTTACACTTGCAGGAACCATTACTCCAGAAGTGAACTGCTAATTTCTAAATAAACCTCTGTATTAATAAGTGATTGAGTGTTATATTTTGATTATTTTCTCATTTGTTTCCATAGCAGGAATATACAAAATGAAACCTACTTTATTCTGTCATTAATCGCTTAATTGATAGTCCTAGAAACACCCTTATTCACAAGCCAAATACATTAAAGTGTAAGTCTTCTCTTCTAAGCATCTGGATCTTAACCAAGAATTCACAAACTATTATGTGGGACTGCTCAGGTGATCACTGATGGAAGCAAATAATAACTTCAATAAAAAAAAAAAAGTAAAATAGACTGTATGTGAAAAATAGGCTATAAGTCTACTCCCCTAACTTTCAATGATTTCATTATATCTTTACCTTCATTCCTTCTCTGTGTTTCCCTTTCCCATGTTTTCAACAACCACATCTACACAGTTTATCGGTCTGTAGAATCCACGGATTTATTCTGTGAAGTACACTGATGCCAAAAAATAGTGCAAGCAAATCTGGATCACAACAATGACAGCAGCTAGGCAAACAAAGTCAATGCAAGGCTGCCTTGGTACTCACATGATCAAGTTCTGCAAATGAGCCACTGGGTCTAACATGCAGTTGTTTTCTAATTTGCTGCTTCTTGCTTGAAAGTGCCATTAGCTACTGGGGTATTTAGATGGAATGGGAATGTGAAGAGGGAATGCTTAATTTCTGGAGAGCACTTCACCCTGAGACTATATTACAGAGATAAAAGAACTGCAAACATCTTAGCAGTGCTAACATACTGCTAACGTGATCTCCAGGCTAAAGGTGGAGAGACCTCCTGTTATTGAGCTGTGCTACTGAGAAGGAATGGGAAAAAGATTGCCCTGGATTCTGCTGACTGATTAAATGACTACGCTGAACAGACTATTAGTACAAATAAACTAACAATTCACTAGAGCATCTACAGTTTATCCAGGAAGATCCTGTAGGAAATCAGTACAACCTAAGTAAAAATGTACTATTTGAAAGTTAGTTCTACTTCTGGATTACAATAAAATCTATAGGCTACACAAGAACAGTATTTGCTTGTTACTTCCAATAAATAAAGAAATAAATAAGTAACAATCTCCTTTTCAGTAGACTTCCAAGCAACCTCGTACACTGTAGAGCATTTTGATCAAAATATGCTTCAAACCTGGTTTAAAATTAGAGCAGGTCACATTCTACTTCTTGTTATTTCAATGCATTTGCAGCACGCGTATTCTTTCATCCTACAATGATAAAAGGCAGGATAGGAAATGATCCTCTCATTCTTTTTATTGTTCAAAAGTACGTTCAAAGGATCTGTCAAGCATTTTCTTCTGGATCCCAGAGATTTCAGATGCAGTTTGTTACCTTCTTTCCTCTTCAACACAGTTTCACAACGTATTCATGAGGCTGTGACTGAACTAGGTCTGCTTGGAAAATGAAAAATCTAACAAAAGACATTTAATCTTCTGCTGAATTTCTGTTAACCAGTTCAAAGGTTTATGCTGCTGTAGTAACCCATGGTTGCAAAGAGAAGAGCTATATACAACGTGACAGGAAAAGTCACTTTCTGAGTTTCCTTGCAAATATTTTCAAATGTTGCAAACAATCTCATAGATCAGACCATAACTAAAACGAATGTGTTACTATTAAGGCACTCACAGCAAGAAGCAGTGGTTTAGCAGTCAGCTACCACTCTGAAGCAATCGCTGTTGGAGCCATTTGAGTGCATTCACCCTCTGTCCTGTGCACAGAACACATGTACTGGGCAGCACTGTTGTGCACATTCTCCCACTCTGTGCCAGCGTGGTTCGTGAGCACACTGCTCCCCACAGCCTCAAGAGCAGATGCAGCTCAGTAGTGGTAAAACAGAAATTTAGTTTAAGGTCAAATGGAAAGAATCTCCACACAGCACAACAGTAGGATAATTAATATTACCGATCTACTTCAATATAAATCAAATGGAACACTCCATTGATTACTGTGCATCAGTTTTGCAGAGAAGCTTCCATAACATTGTGTCACATCTGTTAGGAAACAAACACTTGACTTCTTCAAGAAGGAAAGCACTTTCCCATCCCTCATTCACTAGTGTTACGATACAGATATTACTCTTACCGGTTACACACTTAAAAACCAAACAAAACTAGAAGATACTACTGAGCAATGTGCATCCCAGACACCCAAAAGACCGTTCTTATTTTATATTTCTGCAGCAGAACCTGAAGGTAATGTACAGTTTAGGTAACTGCATGTTATTTCCTTTCCTTCACTTCAGGTAAGAGCTGGCACTGGTCGCACAGGCACAGAACAAGTGAATGACTCCAGAATTTAAAGATTGTTTCTGGCACTGAACCACTGCAATGCCTACAGCATATATATCCCTGTTACTTTGTGTTATCATATCTGTTGTTAGGATTATAGCTTCTAAAGCACTTTGGAGATTGCAATTCTGCTACTTTAGTACTTTTTTTTTTTTTTTTTAATTCTACTTTAACATATACTCTAAATGTCCTGTTCTGCTTCCTACCATAGAAGAAATATAATCTTATACCTGAACAGTTATATCTTTTTCTTCAGTGAAGGCTCAGTGATACACATCGGTTTAGTCATATCAGACAGTTCAATACTTCTTTTTAGCTTAACTCACCAGTTCATCAGGATATCAAATTTATCACTCACAGGGAGCATAATGAAATAAAACATCAGATGTAGAACGCAATGTATTCTGCGTCATTCTCATCTTTATACCTTTTAAAAAATAATATTTTGGACTATCAAACTAATATGATAGAACGTATGAGTTTTTGTGTTTTTATAATTATAAAAAAAAAAAAAAACAAAAGTGAAGGGGCAGATACTTAAAAATCTGCCTCGCCTTTCTGTACCTCAAAGCCCCAAGTAACATGCAGCAGTTGAAAGAGTAACTGAGTTAAAAAAAAAAAAAAAAAAAAAAAAGCTACCCTCAACCTGGGAGTTTTCAAAAGTACATTCACTTTAATATGTTCACACTCCATGTCAAACATTCCCCTTTAACTGAATTTCTTACCATGCATGGCATTCGAAATTGCAAATATAAAGTATCTGATAGCATTTAACGGCCTCTAGGTATAATCAGCATAAAGCCAGCATAAAAGAGACTCAATATGAATATGAAATGTTTAAACCAAATGTGATGGAACCTCATGGGGAAATCCGCCACACAAGCTGTCCTTTATTCTAGGAGGTCCTTCAGCTGTCTACCTTCACGGTCTTTGTAGGAGGTAGAGGAAAATGACACAAAAAAGAAACGAAGCTTAAGCATCAGCATGCTGCAGCAGTGTTTAACCACTTTTTCAATGAAGCAAGCTTTGATCACTTCTTAGAAGAAAGCAATGACCTGTCCTTTAAGGGGAGCATTTTTCCTTTTGATCTCTATGTTGCAGGCATTTAAACTGAATTCCAAGTGTTAGTGTTTTATTTAACACTTAGTTATAAAAATATCATATAAATAGATAAAAATTCATGACACATCTCTACTGCGTTTATTGAGTTAGTTTGAAAAATTTTAGAAGTAGGTTCTAGCATACTACAAAATATGCACTAGTAAGTAGCCAGTACTGTATGTATCCCCTAAAGATAGCCACTCTCTTATCTGTTATTTATACACTAAATACCACATCTGCCAAGTTAAAACAAGAAGTGACCACACCGTCTGATCTGCATTTGTCCCAGCATAATATTACCTACGTAAATTACTGCAAAACTAGATTTGAGTAGCCAGTAGCCAACTGTGTCAGAATCACCTACAGCACATCTTCTGTACGTTACAGAAGAGAACAACATATCCAATTCACTAATTTACGTTCACTAAGAACCTATTTATTGCAATTTAATTCTCAGTTGATAAGAATAATTTTCAGCTTTGCAGACCTGGGACAAATTCCATAAAAGCAGTCATCAGAGTAAAAGTTTAAAACAAGCATACAAACAAACAAAAAATCCCTCTGGACATGACTTGAGACAACTTAAAATAACGATCACTGATATCCATGTTATATAATTCTAAAATAATTTTACTCTTAAAAATCAAAACTCCTTTAATATTTCATAAGCCATAACTGTACAAAAAACTTAAGATACTGGTTGGTTCAAATCTTCCTAAAATTCACCTTCCCCCTAAAGATTAAAAAAGTTCCCCTTACATTAAAAGTTCAGACTCCAAATTCAGACCTTGAATTGAAAAGTTCATTGAGCTTTTCCATTACTTGGATTCAAGGTCTTAGCCTGCATCCATCTTTAGCCTAGAATATCAGAAGTAGCCACTACAGAAGACATGACTCTTTTCTTCTTCTTTGGCATGGATCTAGAACTGTTACATTTAGATCTAGTCATTAGATTAAAGTTAAGTGATGGAAGATTGCATATTAAATTTATTTTGCTTTTTTATTAACAACAGATGACAGTGCCATGACAGCTAGAACTCAGTTACTTAATCCTCACTTCCGCAATGCTGAAATCACAACTGTAATCTGCATTTTCCCAAGAAAGAATAAATACATAGTGAACTAACTGGAGCTTGTTTTCTCCAACACTTTTTGTATTAAGAACTGCCACCTCGAAATGAAATCTAGGGATAGCTGCATATCAATTTGTGTATTTTCCAAGTTTCAGTTACCTCTAATTTTACAGAAGGCATCTGATATGATAACAGTAATTTCATTACCTGTCGCTCCACTTTTTTTTTTATGACAATCCAGTGATTTATTTCAATATCTAAAAGGTTAGTCTTTTAAACTTCTATCAGAGCTGCTTAAGCAATTCTCCTATAAAGTCACTTGGATTTGCCTTTAAATCTCAGTAGTAATTCCTTTATCTCACATCTGATATTCTACCATTTCTAGACAAGTAAGACTTTAACATATCTTCATTATTAGACAAATTAAAACTTTTACTTTTTTTTTTTTTTCTGGAATTTCAGTTACATTTTCCATGTAGTGACTCTGACCTGCTAATGTAGTTATTTTATAACTGTTCTTTCCTCTCTTTTGGGGTTTAAATACAGAAAAGGTAGAAACTCCCAGGCTCTTGCATTTGACAGGCATAAGCAGACAATGAAATTGCCATTATTTGGACTGAGGGAGTTCAAACCCCAGGAATGTTTTATGAACTACCTAAATACTGATAAAGGAGCAAAAGAAGTGAAACAAAAGAGCTTAATTTAATAAAGTTATTACTCAGAAGTACCCATTTCCACATCTTCTGATCTAATATCTTTCTGATTTAATATAAGAGAGAAACTAATTTAACTATAAACAATGGAATTAAAAAAACATTAAAAAGGCGTGGGTTTCCTTGTGTGTGTGTGTGTTTTTTGTTTGTTTTTCTTTTTGATTCCTAATCATCCACAATACTATAGTTTTGAGAATATTAGCATCGTGCTATGTAAAAAGGGATAAAAAAAAAAAAAACTTGAGGCGCTTATTCCACTGGCAAATTATGCTTTGGGATTTCAATATGAATGACTATGTTTACAGTCTTTCAGCAGAGTGCTCACTGTTTACTCTGGAATTAATCCAGGTCTATAAAACTAGTGATACATCAACATAACAGATGTACTTAAGCGACTACACATAGTAAGGTGATTCACTTTAGTATCAAAACTCAGCAATCCATTTGAAGTTGATTTCTTTGACAACCCTAGTCTGTAAACCATCAGATCCAACAGTATAATTATTGTTAAAGGAGCTAACAATCTCTAGTCTTTTCTAGACTTCATAATTTCATTAGTTTTTCTTTCAAAATTATCTAGACTGATAAAAATATTAGAGTTTGAGCATAATATCTCAGATATTGGCACAAGCCTACTAATTCATCACTATGATACCAGTGTGTTGACAAATTTAACTTGTGCTGATTTCACACTTAACAAAATAGTGAAATGGGAACACAGTGAATTCTTTATCTTCAGGTCACACAGCCAAGATGAAAATGACAGAGCCTAAAGCAATGCTACTGACTGCTCTCTAAAGAGAAAAAAAGGAAATACAGGCTTTGCTGTAAACATTTTAACTTATATTGTAAATGTAACATTTTTCTGCAAATACATCATTTTCATTAGTTTCTACTTTCCAAATCAATGGAAGACTTTCTGGTTACTTGCAAGTAGATATTTTGGTTGAAAATTTTGGAAATACATGTCTGCATCCTTTCTGCTCTTCCATTTGACTCTGTCAGAACTCTTACAGAAAACGTGTAATGAACAGCCATGTTAAAAAAAAAATCTAAGAAAAACCTACTATAAAATGCTTTCTGTTCCTTTTCTTTGACAGTCTCCATTGTTAAACTTTTATAATGCTAACGAGAACTTCTTTCTTCAAAGTTCATGATGTTACTGAACTGATAGTATAAGATACGATAGGCTTGAAAACAGTATGTTTTAAAGAGTTCACTAAAGCACTTACACCTATTCTTCATTTTGAAGGATTGACCATTATGATCTTCTGCCCTATCAGCAAAAACTTGGACTTTACAGTATATGTAAATTTACAGGCCTGGTATGGAGACAGGATTCTGCTTAGAGGTCTGTAACATCACACACAAGTTGTCTTGTCTATGGTCATACTCAAGAAACACTTTGAGTTTCATTGTGTGGAACAACAACACCAGATGAAAGCAAGTCTCCCGCAAAACATACAGTATGGTTTGAGAGCTCACAAGCCATTACACTGTTTTAACTAAAGATAAAGAAAGAAGCTAAATGTTAAGTGTGATAAAACCTGAGGATACTTAAGCCTGTAATGCTAATATATGAATTTTGGAGAGCTAACTATTTGTATTAAATTACCAAACTATGTTACACTAAGTACAATATTCCTGAAATGCCATTACAAAGCCAGCTGGAAATCTCGACTTTTCATCCATATTGTTATTTATATACATATTTACTGCTGCCACCTGCTTGTAACTTGGCTCATATCACGAAGCAGTACAGTTCCCTTGTTTCATTATACTTTGACATTTCACTATAACTACACAGCCACCCATTTCTCAGTTTCCAATTGCTCTGCAGCCGCTCCTGAATTATATTGGCTTAGTAATAGAATAAAGATCTTTCACCATGGTAGTACTAGCCTCTTTTTTTTCATACCCAGATGGTACAAATCACTGCTGGCACATGTAACAATTATAGCACAGCTTCTGCTGCTTAAATGAACTCCCATAAACCCCACAGAGTTAGATTAGATTAGGGAATTGGGAGGTGAGGAGGAGGTCTGGCCAGTGGTCTCGTCTGAAACAGATATGTATTTGCTACTGCCTGTGTATGGCTGTGATGGAGTATGTAGCATGTTCAGTGAGTTTCTTCTATAAAAAAGAAATGAAAACAAGCAACTAAAAAAAAAAAAAGCTGATTTCAAAATCAGTACCATAGCATAAACTTTTATACATTCTTATATATTTACTTCCTCTATATAACTAAGTTGAATACCTCATAACATTTCATAAAACAGACATTTTCCAAGGAAAGAGCAGTCTCCCAAAAGCGAATAACAAGGAAACTTGGATCAGTTATTCAGGTTTACTTATGTTCTTACTCTACCCACGCTATCAAGTGAATCAATCAGTTTTTTGACATTTCTGAAGGAAACTGGTAGCCATTATCTCGACCCTCAGACATTTAGAAATACATATAAAATGCTAATGAGTAGAAATGCCAATAACTGAGCACTGCATAATGAGATTAACTGAAGAGGTCTGGTGAGAACACTGAGCTAAGCTGGTCTTGAGGTAGTGAAAACTCACTCTGGGTCAACCTACTTAATACACGAACATTTGTGTTGTTAGTCCAAGAGCATGTCATGAGCCATTTTAAAGCTTTCAAAGGAAAACTATAACATGAAAACCCTTACATGTGAAAAAAATAAATAAATCACTTCACCAGAGTTACACTGTATTAAATCCAGTAAAAGATGCAATCTAGCATGCATACACGCAGACATTTATGTAAAAACCTCCAGGCATTCAGAGTGTAAAAGACACTAATGTTGAGAGAAAAAATACATGAAAGAAGAATAAAATATATTAAAATTTATTGTGAAAGTTTGTACATTTGGTATTAATGTAAGTCATACAAACACATCTGTGTTCTTTTAAGAAAGAACCTGATACACTTTTTTCTCAGCTCCATCCCTCTTAGAAGTGCGGAGTATTTCTGCACACATGGAAGGTTAACAAGTACAGACTTACTGCAAAAAGGAGAAAAGGAGGAAATGTACTGTCACTGTTCCAGTTCCCAACTTACAATGACAATACTTAGTTTCTCCTTGCTGCTGATTGAAGTGGCCGGACCGAAGAGAACAGAAGGTTTGTCAAAAAGCCAAAACTAAATGGATTAAATGTTTACTGTGCAAAACCGTCATTTCATACTGCACCTCTAAATCAAATACACTATGTTAACTTACAGAAACCTGTCATTTTTACTGTAAAAATAGTTTAGGAACAGACTAAAATAACTTGAACTCCATGCAAACCACTGATTTCTCCTGATGTTTTGAGAACATCATCCTAAGACAGAACGGGAAGAGGGAAAGACTATTCTTATCTTGGGAAAAGAAAACAGAAAATTTGAACAAGCCATAAACCTAATTTAAATTTCAGTTGAGAATGAGAAAACCCATCCTCGTTCAGCCACAAAATAAAGGCCAGGTTCTCAAAAATAAAATAAATATATTAAAAAAAAAAAAAATCAAACACAAACAGCTTAGTTTCCGTTCAGCTCCTGGGAAAGCTTGGAGGGATTTGGTTTGTTTATATTATTTATCATCATTATTATTTCTTTTAATATATGCATTTTTAAGGACGATGCAAGGATTTCCTTATGCTGAAAGGAAAAGGGTACACACCGTTTCACTAGTGACAAAAGCTTCGAATATATTCTTCCTGACAGAATTCCAGAATCTGGAATGAAAACTTAATATGCATTCATAAAATTTAACCACACAGTTCTCTTCGGAAAAACACTTTGTAATCATCTACCCCAGCAAGGGAGCAGACTCTTGTCTCTCTGATATATCCCATACACTACTTAACTGAAAGCAATGGAAACCTATCTAAGACTGCACATAAATCTCCCATATGAACTTAAGCAACACTGTAACTGGAATAAGCAGCCCACTGAAGATGCTTCCTTTAATCATTCCCTCCAAAAGTAGATCTAACCTGAATTAAGATTCCTCTCCCACTTCAAGGTACGGTTACAACCTATGTCCTCCAGAACATTTGACGTTATACTGGAATTATAAGACAAGGGCTCAAAGGATACTTGGGGAACAACTTAAGAAGTTAATTTATCTACAAAACGTCAACTTTCAAATAAATATAGTTTTTCTTGCGGCTTCTGAAAACCACTTGCATAAAGGAAGTCTGCAAACTACCAGATTTTAAGCTGAAGCAAATTTTCCAACTGTAGCTGCACTGTCAAAAGCTGATGTGAAATTCTGGAGAAGCAGCTCAGGAGACACGTGAATGAGGAGGAAAACACTCTACTGCATACAGTAAACGCTGCTGAACATGCATTTCGGTAGACTCCTAAGCCACCAGGAAAATACTGGTGGGTGAGTCAAACATAAGAAAGACTTCTGCTGATAACTCACGTCAACAATAGACTTATTAGAAACACAAAAAAGAATCTACCAAATTGGGAGATACTCAACACAAATTTTCCTTGCTTTCTGAAGCTAAAAAACTGCTAGCAAAACACCAAAAGCAGTAATTTACATAATGAAAATTAGAATTTATGTAGCAATAGAAATCTTATGGAAGAATCAAATGATAGCTGATTAAAGACATTTTTTGTCTTAGAACAATGCAAAATTGACCAAGGTGTGCTTTACCATCAGTGTCCAGTCAAAGTGTGTTTCAGTAAATTTCTATACCTAGCTGCAAATGACACAATTCAATAATCAACTCAATAACTTCCAATGATTTTAATAACTTACAATGATAACTTTAAAAATTTATGATGATTTTCATGTAATTTTTTAAAAACATCATATATTGGCAACCAAGTTCTTGCTCCTGACAAACCAGGTCTTTCCTTGACATATATGCTACTTGATTTATTCATGTTTGTCAGTACAACAAACACGTGGCATGTCTTCTATTAGCAATCAGGTCTTACAATCCCTATTGACAAGACGGACAACAATCCAGTCTCGTAAAAGATTCATGACACAACTTTGCACTCTCTACTGCTTGCTTTCTCATAAAACCAGTGCAAATCCCATCAAAAATTTAGCAGAACCCCTGCCTCATCTGTTTAGGCCTGAAGCTAGTTGCAGGGACAACTCATTAGGGACAAGCTCATTAAAACCAGCCCTGAAGCAAAAGCAGTTTGCGAGTCTCCTCATTTTTATTCACTTTCACCTAGCCATTCGAGCTTCTTCTGTTTCCCAGATACAGAGCTTCTAATGATTTTGTACAATAAGTAAGGCTGTTTTTAAACTTGCGCCCTGGATTCCACAAATACAGTTCCTTCCATGCACTAAAGCTAGCATAGTTCTACTCATTTGTAAGGTTTGGATAGTTCTATATAAGGATAATATCAGAAAACCTAATGGATGCTCTTCTGATTACATGAGCAAAACGTACCTGTGCATCTACCAAACTCATGCTGGAAGCTGAAGAGTGGATAGATGTGCAGAATAAAGGCTGGTAGATACATCTGCTTGAGAACTCAACTCAGTTGAGTAAGACTGGATTTAGCATTTGAAAAAACAAACAAAAAAAACCACACAGAGACTATGCCATATAAATAGAAAAAAAAAACTTCGTTGTTTTTTTTTCAAGTTGTTTACCTTTCTGTCATTTGCTATAGATTCTTTGCTTGTATTTCCTAAATTATATGCCTAAAAATAGGCATATTTCAAAAGCTCAGCTTCAAGTGTCTACATTCAGACAACAGAATTTGAATATCAAAGTTATTCGCAGCTCTGAATATTGGCGACCACAGGCTCAGCTCATCTTAGGCTTATGTGTAACATTCACTCATGTTCTTTACATCATCACTCAAAGTAATACAGCATCAAGGTATATAGTATGTTTTAAGTTGAAAAGTCAAAAATGGATTCTCTTGCCTTCTTTACTTCTGGTAGTTCTACCAGACTTATTTCAAAGATCACTATCCAAAAATGAAATCTAGTTACAATCTGTGTTGCTGCCAAAAACTATTAGATCAGTCCTAAACAATTTTTGTAACAGAAAGTCTACTGTCTAGAAAAGAGCAGCACCAATACAACTGCTCTGCATTTTCAAGTGTTTTAGAAACTCTATACTTCGTCATCTCCACTAACACAAGTTTTCAGCATTTATACAACATTAAACTTGCCTCCTTTATTTTTACACTAATCTCTTGTGTCTCTACTAAAAAACTACCTGAAAGCTGAGAAACTACATGTCTCATAAAACTTCCCGCAGATACAGAATCTTCAAAAAAAAAAAGAAAAAAAAAAGGGGGATTTGAAGAAAACAATGAAATGAATTTCAAGTAAGAACAGCAACGTTACTTTTCTCTTTTGAATCCTGATAAATCTTATTCTAAGAGAAGTTTAACAAAAGGACTGAAATTCAAATGCTTTAAAAATAACTAGCTAGACATTTAATAATGTTTGCTTCTTGTTTCTAGACTAATATAGGTAAGCCTTACCTAAGCTTTCTTCTATCTTTTCAAAGGCACCTCAGATACAATTTGGCTTTTGCATTTACATATAAAGTGTAAGAGAACTAGAAAACAATTAGTTACCACATCAATTCATTTTTTTCTAAGATGATAGCTTAGGAAAACAAGTAATTTCTCTGCTTCCAAATGAATTATAAAATACAAACAAATTCAACATAAAACATTCGGAAATAACATGCAAAAATATCCATCAGGTACTATGTGTGGGAAAAAAACAAAAATGCATAGGTTTCAAATAGTTCCATCAACACAATACTGAACGTTAATATATCGATAAAACTAAAGAACATAAATTTTGATTAAGCAAAGTTACTTGTCACGAGATATGAAGCATCTCTCTTGGTGAACTTGCTTTAATGCACAAGCATATCTACAAATATCATGATGTCTTTTCCAGAAGATATTGTAAGTACATAAATTCTATCAGACAGAAATTTAGAATGAGTCTCTAAGAACCCAATGACTTCATGTACTTTATTACTAACACAACCTTCCCTTATTAAAAATTCCAAACAAACAGGTGCTTCACACTAGGTCTACTTCTGAAATTGCTTTCTTTTTATTCCCAGGGATACATCAAGAGCTGGGGGAGAATTCATGCAGTATAGATCAGTCAAGCATTGACAGCACATCACACTTTGACAAGCTGCTTGGCTCTGTTTAAAGTCTAAGTTAGGCCTTGGCCCATCAAGGCCACGACTATTGAATTATTGACAGCCTCTCACTGTGGTGCAAAGGGAAAGAGTGCTATAGTCTCAGTTCGATAAAGATGAAATGGAAACCCTCTCTGAAGCTTACTTTAGCACGTTAAAGGAGTTTTAATGGTCTTGTTTAAAATTCAGTAAGAGAATATATTAGAATGATTATATTTTCACCAGCTAAACAAAAAGTTTGGGATGCTCTGTAGATTATAAATGAGAGGAAAACTGCATGAAGTACAAACAACTTCTTGGCATAGAACAAATGTTTCAAAATAATTACTAATCCTGCAGCCTTATGTATTTCACAGTTTTTGCACCACCCTATACCATTACACTGTATGTAATCAAGCATTAGCACTGATGTGGAGATTAATCATCTGAAAATACAGGCTGGCTTTCATACTAGTTACTTTTTGCAGATGTTATTAAACCTACAAAGGAAAGCAACAGTCAGTCCATGTTTCCAATCTAACAACTGCATTAGTCCCATACCTCTTTTCAGGCCTTCAGAAGGGTTGTCAGTAAGTAACCAGTTGCTCAATGTCTGGTTTTCATTTGCTTGTTTGTTCTTTTAAAAGAAGGGTTCTACAGAGCAAACCATTACACTTCCACAACTAGCTGATTATTAGTAACAACTCTGATCTTCTTACATAATCTCTTTTCTTCTTCAAATTTACACCTGCCAAGCTTTACTTGTATCTTAAAAGCTGACGTCAGACAAGCAACAAGCAGAAAGTTCCATCTCAGGACTATAATTTTAAATACAATGAGATTCACATCAATTGTCGCATAGACTTGCAGAAAATTATTCCACATTGACTTCTAAAGTGCATCCTAAAAGCTTCAAAGAATGAGTACGTTTTAAAAATAATTTAAATTGATGATTATGTTTTCGGGTTTTTTTAAGCAATTTGTCTAATGTGACCCTATACTCATTTCTCCAACATCACTTCCAATATGCTGCCTCCTGTCAAATCAACAAAGAGAGCCTAACAGCACATCTAAATTTGTGTTCATTTGCCTTCTGCAGGATTATCTTTGCCATGTCAAGCATTATAAGTAAATCAAAGATGCTTCTCAGGGACTGTAAGAGTCGGGCTAATCTCCAGACAAATATTTAGAAGGCAGCTTAGCCTGTTCTGGCTTTAATCGTTTCCAACTGATTTGACTTATTCTAATTACAGCCTTTACGATATAAAAGCCATTTTTATGTTCCTGAGGAGCAGCTTCATGGCAAATACATGGAATTTTGCTGAGTTTCTGTTCCCATGTCGATTATGGAAATGGTACTCTACAGCTTTCCTCTAATTAGAAAAACACACTGCACAGAGCATCAACAATTTTTAACATTAATAACGGAATGACAGTGTCCTTTTGTGTGTCTTTAAATAATTCCTCAAAATATGACACCACAAAGGCACTGCTTCCCACTTGGGTATCACCCTAGAAGCAATTTTCACATTTTTGCATGTTACATTTATTCAAACAAAACAGCATCTTTGAAGAAGCTGCTAATTAATTTAATGTAACAGAATAAGATAATTAAACTTCTAGATAGTTTATGGTGAGGTGCTTTCCAAGTCCATGAACTTGGAAAATTCAAACCCTCATACAGAGCGAATTAAAGATATCCTTTGACAAATCAGACAGCGTGGCTATTTGTTATTTTTAGTACTTACTTACCATGCTGTCATTTCCCATAAGGAACAGATGACTGAGATAATACAATTTTCCTTTGCATCAATTCACTGACTTCTCTTGACGTTTAATGGAAATCTAACTGTATTTCCCAAATACCGTGGACAATAGAAATTGAGGCAGAGGAGTCACAGAATGTGTAGCTTGTGTCCATTCCAATGTCAATACATTGCTAAATAATGTTTCTCTTGAACAGAAAAGGCCTTTTCATTTAGTGACAAGCAGATCCTATAAAAAGTGGGTATGGTGCTACATAAAAGCATGGAGGTATAACCATTTGGCTTGTTGGACCACACTGAGCTAAGATCAATTTTCTAGGGCTGCAGCACATATGAAGGATGCACTGAAAATAATGCCTCCAAGTTACTTCCGTGGAAACTACAACCAATACAGAGAGCACAATAACACTATTTGATAGAGCAAATTTCAGCTACAAAATGCTCTTTTTCAACACGGGCAACACCACTAGCTGTGCTTTTTCAACAGTGATGAACAAGAACCTCCATACACTACTTGTAAAAGGCTGCACCAGTGGAGCTGACCCACTGCTGCTGTCACCACTGCTGAAACTCACCACCTGCTGCCTCACTGTGCTCACAACCACTGTTTCGTCTCCATAAACTTAGGTCAATTTTTCCCCTAGGACGAATTTGGTGACATATCCTTGCTTCACCCTAAGTTCCATGGCAGAATTCATTTTGTCAGAACACCCCTCTGCTACAATTTGTTGCAACAAAATGTAAAAGGGTATTAGAAGGAAAGTTCAACCTCTACTGCAATCCCACCAACATTTGCCTCTGACATTACAGGCCAACATCATAAAAGAGGAGATATTACTTTCAAAGCGGTCCCCACAAACTATATAGTATATCTAATGTATATAAATAACTTGTTTTAATTTTTAACATTTTTTTCTAATGTTTTAACTTTTTTTTTTTATTAAAGCCCACAAAAATGAGCAACAGCTTAAAACTAGTGGGACGTGACCTTGTTGCTGTAAAATCAGAGCATTACGCTGGTTTGATGGCAGTGGCTGCAATCTGCAGTGAGCTCTCTCTCAAGGTATTCATCTGAGATTTTTGATTAAATTTTACTTTTCCTATGCTTGAAAACAGTTGTTCACAATTGCACATACTGCCAAAAGCAATGAAATGAGTAAAGTGTGACTGCGAAGTGAGGGATATTTCTCTCTGGCAAGAGATGGCTTACAGAAGTCTGGTAAAGAAATGCAATCACATTTTTAATTGCAACTCTATACAACCCATTTCTGTTGATAAAAAATAAACCAAAAAATTGACTACTTAATTTTTTTTTTTTTTGCATTCTTGAAACCTGTTCTTAAATTCCTTTATCAAAACAAAAAGCACAGCAGCTTATTTTTTGCTGTTCACAGGACTCTCCTTGGCCAGTGCATAACACTGTATGCCACAACTTGAGTTAGCAGTGCACTGCACCCTCCCTGTGCCCTGGTTTCAGGGCAGATGGGGTTGATAGTGCACCAGTGTTTGGTTTGTGCCGAGTGATGGTTGTTTGCCCAGGGCTGGGCTGCATTATGAGCTGGGCACAAAGGCCAGACATATCTTATATAAAGCATGTAATAACATGCAGAATTTTGGCTGTGACTCCACAATAACAGCTCTAAACAAACTAGTTACCTCTCTCTCTCTCTCTCTCTCTCTCTCGAGTGTAGAAAAAAATTAGTGTTTATACCTTGACACAGCGACAAATAGAAGATTAAAGCACTAACAAGTCGGTGTGATTACTATTTAACATAAAGAAAAAATAATATTCTGGGAGTCCAAACAGAAGGAAAAGACAATTCTTACATTTCTGACTCAGATGTATATGCTGACAAAAATACACATGCTGCCTTCCACTCTGTCTGGTCAAACTAAGATGCTAGTGTACTAGGCAGAACTCTGTTCTGTATGGTGTTTAAGAGCATAAGCCTTCAATGTCTCTATGAAATAGTAGGCAGCACACAACTCTGGGGATCTCTAATGATAATGTCTGCAGACTCATTTATCTGAAAAGGCTAAATCTATTGAAGTGTTCCTTTTAATTGCCAGAAAAAAAGAGTTTATATGTCCCTATTTGATAAAAAGGGGAACTTTAATTACTCAGCCATTAATATGATCTCCTTTTGCTTACTGTTATTGCAGGGGCACAACCACAATTATTGATATCAGGAACACGGGCCTGCCAACAGTTGCTAGCAGAGGCCTTCAATATGGGACAATCATCCATTCCACAGGAACACTAGCATGGGAGGACTGACAACAACTTCTCAGTGGCCAGTGAAAGTTGAGCAGGTGCTGGAATGCTGCAAAACCATTTTAGCTGAATCAAAGATAACTAAACACCAAACAAAATGCATTGTTTCATCCAAAGTATTTCAGATGCCCTCTATATGGTGAAAATTGATTTGAAAAGCAATTGCAGACTACTTAAGAAAAAGCAAATTGTAAAACAGTAATGTATGCTGGTTTATATGCTCATATAAAAATAGACATGTAAAATAGCTCCACATGTACCCTAGATTAAGGAAGAGGAAGACTTCATCAGCTACAACTCTGTATTTTTGGGAGGCCCTGTGCAGAGCCAGGAGCTGGACTCAATGATCCTCATAGGTGCCTTCCAACTTGGGCTATTCTATGACTATGACTGATATCAGTACTATTCTACCCAGTGACCATGAACCATCCTTCTGGCAAAGGACACAGGGTGGCAAATTGTCAGTGCCTCAAGACTGAAAAGAAAGAGGTAGCACACAACAGAAGAGAAAAGCAGGAACAGAACTGTGTGTGCAAAAACTTTAAATGCATTACTACCATGGAAACTATAACAGTTTGTTTTCCTTTTCTTTCTTTTTGTAAAAATTAATCCTGTACTACTAATAACGCTTTGATGTGACTTAAAACTTCAAATACACTATTTAGAAACTCTTGGCTTTAGGTGTAAGCTGTCAATCCCTTTTGTCCAAAAGAATATCAAATATAACACAGGGGAAGAACCTGGAAAGAAAGCAAGGCTGTATGATATTCCCCCAAACAACTTTCCAGACATCTACCTTGTCTAACCCAGAGGCCTCCTGAGTTGGATGCACATTCTGTGCATTTAGTAACCCACATTAGTTTTATCCTCCACCAAACTGAGTTTTGCAATGTTAGAAATGGCAACAGCTCCATAGTGAACCAGCAAGGAGCAGAACGCTATCTTTATTGTTTCTGAAGTGGACACAGTTTCTCTATTTTATTGGAACAATAAGACAGCTTATGGAGCAAATACAAACTACTGCATGCACTGGCACAGAAAAGGAATAAGTTATATTAAGCTTCAGATACATCACCTGACTGACTCTGAGTTTAGAAAAGAGACGATCTCCAGGGATGAGGAAAACACCCACAGGAGATTTTATTAGCGCCTCAGGAGGGAGTGTATTAGGAATACTTTAAATGGATTTCTTGAGATCATCGCAGCTTTCAGAGGCCAAGACTCCCTTCACTAATACGCAGGGTAGGTTTTTTTTTCCTGGTCTGTACATCCTCACTGCATTGTCCATTTGTAGAGTGTGTTAAGTACTGCATTTTCTTTTTTCTTTAGGCATTCATGCCTAGTGTTAAAAGCATTCAGTAATAGAACACTAAGACATTCACCCAAATAAATTTCAGGATTTGGTTCAGTGAACATCTATTGAGTAGAAGGCAAGACTTCCTTATGAATTTGCAGTGCCACCTCATTTCCCCCCTTGAAGATGGGTGAGGTATGGTTTCATATTTTCCCACTCTCCCAAAAAAGCAGCTATGCAAGAGAGTAATGAGAGGTGCAAAAGAAGATTCAGTTGACCTTCAGCAAACCAAAGCATCTCTAGCACCATTTTTTATTATCTGCTCAAAAGAACAGTAATTGTCTAGAATTTGATTATAAATTCCATAATGTCAAAGTATCAGCCTTGGTTAGTCAGCGTCGTATCATTTTTTGATTCATTAAGTCTATCGCTCCTCCACACCTCTAAAACTGCAGCAATACAAACTTCAGAGACCTGGCTTTGCTGAGGTACAGCCTGGGCCTCAAAGTCAGAATTGCTCTTTGCGCTGACACTTGTAAAAGCCTTTTTATCAGAAATGAGACTCTAAAGGGACCTGACACTCAATTCCAAAAAGATGTTCTAAGGCCTCGAGGGAAAAAAAAATAAAAAATCCACAAGTAAAAAAGGTCAGTGTTTCATTTTCCTTATCTGTATTTAATCATGATACTTCAGAATGAAGCCTAAGTGTATAAAATTTTACACTTAGTACCAAACTCAATTTTCTCATACAATAATTACCGAAGTAGGTTTTTTTTCCTTCCTTACTCATTTCCACATTTTTATCTGAAAATCACAGATGAGGCAAATAGGACATCCCAATGCTATTTAAGCAGTCACTGTGAAACAAGGAACTGCACTCTGAAGGAACCATATCATCGATGTGCTAACAGATGATTCAGTAAGAGACATGTAAAAGAAATTGCATGCCAATACCATATATCTCAGGAACTTGGAGTGCCTGCAACCATAAATAGAGCTGTGCTTCAATCATGATTCGTTTGGTTCTGGACATGATCTAAGGCAAGTTCATGCTGAAACACACTGCGTGGTCTTTGCCCTTTTTTACTTAATCACCTGGGTTTCCTTTCCAAAGATGGCAGGAGAGGACACTGTCTGCTCCCAGTTTTAATCCTGACACAGGCTCTGGATGTAATCTAACGGTACTTGGAACTGGAACTCACCCATAGGTGCTACAATCTAAATTCTCATGGCCCAACAGAAATGCTGCACTCTACTATGCTAGGTAGGTAGGGCACAAGAAAAATCGAGAATGAAAGAATAAAACTGTACAATATCCAGCCTTAGAATTCATCCCTGACTAAACTACAGTAAGCTGTTAACATCAGGAATTCTAAGTGCATTCAGATTTCAGATTTAACTGAAGTCACTAACAATTCTTTAACTTCAAAGGCAGTGATTTTGTACATTACTGTACACATGCTTATATTAGATATGCTAAAACATGGAATCATTAACATGCTCTGGAAATCTGCCTTTATCATTGTAAAAATGATCCCCAAGAACAAAAACAAGATAAAGAAATTACAATGAAAAACAGAGATTGATAGGTTAACCTTGAAATAGTTACAGATGCCACCTTTTCCATACCTTATGCCTCAACCCAGTTAGGAGACATGCTTGTTAGCTGCCACCTTTGTGTTTCTGCACTTGAACCAGTTTTTTACTTGAGAGAAACCTTTGTTACAGTTCCGGTAACATAAATACGTTTAACATTTAGCTCACTGGTGGAGTCCACAAAGTCAAGAAATGGTATTTGAAACATTACACATATGCACTGTGCTCAATGTATGCTGTGAATCTTACAGACAGTCACTGACATCAAAAAACAAACCCAAGTCAACCTAACCTTGGACACAGACTGGATGTCACTAAAGAGGTCATCAGGGTAGATCTCAAGTTTAGACTTCAAGACTAAGATTGAGCATTGTGTCAATAAAACGTTAACTAAATAAAAGCCAACTAATCCTTGACATGTTTTACAAGTGCTTAAAAATCTGCACATATTTTGCAAATTTTAACTCAGGCCCATCATGCAATTACTCACTGCAACTGTTACTTTATACAAGTTCATATTTCATTATCACTTTTCACCAGTGCCGATCGCATTTGTAAGTGTATTATATTATCACTTACAAGGAATTACATCAGTTATCTGTCATCAGCAATGCAATTAAAATAACACACAGGGAAAGTGGGGCCTACTTGCTTTTTGACGCAGGGTGAAAATTCTCAGCCAGGTTAATCAGGGTTACACTCACGGGCTGATAAAAGATGTTTGTGCCATTATTTTGCTTTCAACTTGGAGTATTCTACTATACTTTTTGCTTTCTATTTTTTTGCTCACTGAAATGTTTTAAAAGGAACACCAAATAACACTAAAATAGTGCTGGAAGCTGAACACTGTTATTAGATAAAAGTGGCTCTAATGCATTAGGAGGTGTTGAGTTAATAGGAAAAGAGCTTTGATTCACTAGCCCCTGTCTAACATGCTACTACAACAGAAGTAAAAAGGCAGTAGGCAACTCCCCTCTAATCACCTCCTGTTAGCTGCAACTATAGGCAAATTGCTAGTGAGGATTAAGTGGGGAGACTATCACAGGATCAGTGTCAAGCAGAAAAAAGACTCAATTTGTGAGCAATCATGACTCCCTAATCACTTCCCTAAGAGCTTTAGGAATTACTAACAGTCGTCTTTAGAACTGTGGGCGCATCATAAATACCGACCTAAAGAAATCAGGAGGCTTTTTTTTTTTTTTTTTAACCAAGAGATATGATTGTGACGATAGATAGAAGATAAAACAGTTGAGTACATAAATAATAAAGCATCTGAAGGCTGAAAAAATAAATAATTCATGCTCACCAATGCTGTACATTCTCGAGATTACTAAGATTTAGATACGTGTGTGTCAACACTGTGAATTCAAACCGAGATAAGCTAAGACTTGCACGGTTTGGAGGCTGACTTACAGACGAATCTGTCACTAGTACAATAAGTTTAAAATGCCCCTACTAGAGCAGCGCTGCTCCACAGGAGCAGTGGGAGAGATCCCACTGATCATGTATTTCCAGGCAGTTGCCACAGACTAATTCCCTGTCAATTACTTTATTCCCTGTTACTTTTACACACTGACTTTCCTCCAGAAAGCACAAAAGTCTTAACAGTATTTGTAAATGTTTTCTTTTTTTCTTTCTTTTTAAATAAGGAATAATAATAACAAATGGAAAAATGCAAACATCTATTTCATTTAGAGAAAGATATATATCTTACTGATATTGGCTTGAAGTTTGTAAGTAACATAACGTTACACTGGACTACAAAATTCAATAAAGACCACAAGCACTAGTTTCATAACACCTGACAGATCTGTAAGTGCTGGTGTGAAGATTCAGCATGCCCAATAAATCAATTTCTTTTTTTTTCTTTAGCATTTTACAGATCAGTTTTATTTGACTCCTTTATATGGCTCCTTTGTAGTCAGAGTTTGCACTGACTCAATTACTTAAGCACAATTATACTTCCCATTATTTATTTTATAGTACTTAATTTCCTGTTGACAAAAATAAATAAATAAATAAATAAATACATAATATTCAGCCATTAGAAAAAACGACTTTCAGCGTAAAGTATTTTTCAAAACTGCTATTACAAAAGGTAATAGTCAAAGCATTAATTGATAATGACATGTCAGGCTATTACTCAGCAAGAACAGGTGAAAAGATGACTGCATATGCAAAAGTCAGAACAACACTGGACTCACAAAGTACCTGTTATTTTCAATTTTAAATGTTTCAGCAATTGCATTTTAAAATAAGAAATAAAAATTAAAAAAAAAAAAGCATTACCATCAATACCATTTTAAGAGTAAACCATAATAGCTTTTTTGGAATGCACATTGTAGTGCTCATGTATATCAAAACTTAGTATCACTAATATCAATATAGAGAAAAGGAATGAAAAAAAAACAACTTAAGTCTCAGTAATCAATCAATGACAATTTCTTCTAACGCTATGCTGATGAACTTAATAAATAAGCCAAACAACAATCACTGCTTGCAGGTTTTCTGTGCATCTCAGAATTGAGCTGGAAGCAGTATCTTTGCAATAACATTGTAAACTACCTTTCAGGAACTAATCAGGACCTCCTGCAATAAGGTAAGAATTCCCAATAAAAAGTAATTGAAAATTAATAAGAATGTGAGTGTCACTTAAGACTACATCATACAGAATACTACCAACCTAATACTAAAATTCATTGAATTCCGTTCCTGCATTACACCAGCTTGTTTACAGCACATAATTCTCTTTCAAAAACAACTAAAAAAATACAAGAAATGTATAATTTCTTTTCTTTCACCTAAATGCTTCAAGACAGATATAAGGTGCGGACTGCCTGTACACACAATGTCTGTGTTGCTATTAGGTAGGAATTATTGTTTCTCTTATATAATGGCTTTAAATCAAGAGGAAAAGAAATTTAGGGGGAAGAAAAATGAAAACCAACTGGAATATGTATGTTATATTAATGCAAAATAGCTAAACTGAACTCTTTGCTTCCCTATAGCTTGAGAAGTACAGATTAAAAAAAAAAAAACCCACAAAAGTGTTCCACTCTAACCCAACTTCACTACAATCATCAATGCTACTTTCTCATTGCATCATCTTGTCCCTTTCACAAACAAAAGTACTGTGTGTATAGATACACATACAAAAATATTCAGAAAAGTTAACCTTTCTGCTTTTTATATGGTAGTATGAGTATATGCTGCAATGTGTTTCAAGGCTGTAAATTCTCAGGTATTTCACTGTACTGTGCTGTGAATTAATAACAGCAAATTTCTTACTCCTGCTATATTAATTTGAAATAAAAACATACACTAACAGTACTGTATGAATTCATAAAACTTGTCAAACCTAGACGTATGAAATCCAAATGGAACTCCCACTTCCTTTATATAGACTGGACACATGACCTGGTCAGCGAATCAAAAGAGAGAACCTTAAGGTATCCCATGCACGTGTAAACATTATTAGCACTCGTCCTATCAAACTGCTGCTTACATGTCCTCTGTTGGCATATGACTCCCCACTAAAAATAATACTGATCTATTAATGGTAGTTGATCACAATTATTCCACAAAAATCACAAAACGAGAGATTTGTGATTGTAATAAAAGCTATTTGCAACATAATGAGTCTTGTAAAAGCCCTGTGTAAGGAAAAAAGAAAAAAAAAGAGCACCACCAAAAAAAAAAAGCCCACAGCTTGTCCAATTAACTATCATTAACTCCCATTTTCTATCAATTTGCACCCTCTCTATGCAATCAAGTTTTCTAAAGGGCCAATTTTAATTAGTGCATATAACAAGAAACAATGTTTATCTGTCCATGCAGTGCAGTACTCTGTAGAACTAACAGGCAGACACTGCAACAAATTTCTTGCCTTCTAGGTCAGCATTAGCTGTAGTTTTAGCAGCTGTAGCTAAAAGGCAACTGTACTGTAATCAAGCATCACAGGGACGTCTTTGCTTTCTCTCCTTTTTTATTTTTATTCTTGCTGCTTCCTTGCTGAATCCCCTATTTTAATATACAAACTCACCCCACTGTGAAGTAAGCCCTTGCAGGGTTGGATAGCCACGAGAATGTTAGTGGCTAGTGGTGAGCTCCATGGAGAGGAAAAAAAAAAAAAAAAGAAGAAAAAGAAAAGCTTTTAAAAAAGGCAAAGCATCAGGGGTATGCGTAAGAGAAGGGAAAAGGGATGGAAAATTAATAATCCAACAGGCAGGTTCCCTCAGTGTTATTAATCATGCTGCTTCTCACAAGCCAGAGAGGAGCTGAGATTTGCACATGGGAGGGGAGGGGAATGTACACTATTGGCCAACTAACTCATTCCTATACATCTCAGCCAATCCTTCCTTCCTTCCCCCCACCCCAGCCCCCCTCCTTTTTTTTTTTTTTTTTTTCCTCCTCTTTCCTTAAGGTACAAATATATCTGAGAAGCAGTTACAAAACCCTGGAAGATGAAAAATCATGCTCCCAGGCTAGGCAATGCTTGGTCCAGTTAATGCACTATAAACTTTATTTGAGCTGACTTCTCATTTGATCCCCTTGTGACAGGGTCAGCGAACGGCAAGCAATTCCATCCCAAATCATGCCATAATCGAATTGCTGCCTATTTCCCGAACCTATAATGAAAAAGGCAACCGAAATAATGCAGGTAATGTTGGCAGCCTCCCCTTGCTGTCGTACATTATTACTGCCGATTGCTTGCCTCCATTTCCCCTGTACTCTAACAATGAATATATTTCACAGCTCACTTGCTTTACTGTGTGGGTGGTATGGCACAGACACCTACATGATATGAAAGAAAATCTAAAACAATAGGGTTTTGTTTCTGTGCACAGCACCTAACAGGCTGCTGGTAGGAAAGGCAATTTTGTCAAACTGCTACAGGAAAAAAAAAATCCAGGAGACTAGGGAGGCTTAAACAAGACTTGGGCAGAACGCTACCAACTCTTCTTTATCTATTTAACCCCAGCTTCACCCAGTAATCTACAGAACGATCAAGCATTTATCGACAGTCCTCACATAAATTAAATTACACTGTTGTTTCCAAAGGATCAAAGTTCGGGTTTCCTACACAAAACACTTCTTTAGACAGAAAAGACTTCACAGACAATACAGAAATCCTGAAAATACATGAACTAACAGCCTGAAGTATATGCTGAAAGGAACGTCCATAAGAAAGAGGAGCATCTTTACCAGTTCACTGATACATTACAACGGCTGACGCAAAATTTTCCAATCCTTTTCTCTCTTGTTCCCTCCCTGAATGCCAGTGGGACATGCGCCCTGGAAAGGACTGCACCAGTCACACCACAGTCAGTCTGCATACTGCTGCTGTCCACCGGCAGCATCGCTGCAGCTCCAAAACACAACACAGAACTGTGTGAAGCAGGCAGTAATCGAGAGGTAATTACGTCTTCAAATGACATACATTAACTGCAATTGTGAGGAATATTCCCTTTGATCCACTGCTGGATGGCATAAATATGACTGTTTATATAACCTTCTACTTTGAATCTTACTTTTAAAAGAGTTTGAAGCGCAAAGCATAGCAAGTGAAGACTTATGTAATGAACAAAAACTATACTTAATAAGGACAAAGCAATATTCCAGAGCATTTACCCTAAAAAATGCTTGTAACAAAAGTCAGTGTGCGTAACTGAGGCTATAGCAGCATCCTATGAGCAACCCAACTGATAGCTTTGAACTTTTGTGAAAGGCTGGGCTCAAACCTCAACTGCCTACCAGACCATCACTGACCCCAGGCAAAGCAGACACCCAACCTAAACGTGAAATACTGCCCATCTTTCCTCCTGCCCCATGGAGACATTTCAGGACAAACAAAATAACTTTATCTTCAATCAGCATCAAGTGTTTGGGTCAAATTATTTATCTGACACTGACATGAAGAGAAACAAATGTTAACAGATGGAACAAAGAATTTCAACAGTGTTTGAAAATTATAGAAGTATATTTTTACTACTTCAGCACCATTGATAATATTTACCATGCACAACAGTATGGCATACAAAAGTAGATTCAAATAACCACAAATCTACTACACGAAAGTGGCTTTCAAAATGCATATTTTAATTTTATCTGGATTATAATTGTTAATGAAAAATGTTTTCATTAATTGGCCGGTAGCCTCATTTCATTATCTCAGACAAGAGAAACAGAGGCTGTAAGTAGGCATTGTAATTTTAAAGTAATGCAATCCTTCATCTGACTGGAATACAATATGAATATTTCACTATCTGAATGACTCTAATTTTTCACTTACTGCTCAGGCAGAACTGATTCAAGCCACCATTCCTTTTTTTTTTTTTTTTTCTCCTCTTTTAAAGAAAAAAAAAAGATGCATGGGTTCAAAAGTGCATGCCAACATATGGACATAGAGTAATTCTTTAAAAACTCAGCACTGGAGGCTATGAAGAGCAGATCTTATACAGAAAAAAAGATCAATATAAAGAAAAAATTGTTCTAGATGTAATTGAAGTCATACATTTTTACACGACTTGTGCTATACACCCAATTACTGCTATTTATCAAACAGCAGACAACATTGAACCTGGCAGCATAAAAAACAAATTTTACTAAGTCAGGGAAAAAAAGGAAAAGAAAAAAAAATCATCAGAAAGGGAAGGAAAAAAAGATACAAATAATAAATAATTCAATATTCCTGAGGAAAGCTCTTGCAGAAAAGACCTGACTGATTCAAACATCAGACGTGAGGCTGACAAGAGATATATCGATTTAGACAATTCTATCATTATTATTCCACCCTGAATCCTTCAGAAAAGCCGTTCTTTTTGCCCCTGTTTTTATTGCTTTAACTACCAACCTTTTCTCTTCTACCTTCCTCTCTTTGAACTTGTACTCATTATGGCTTTAATCTCAGTCTGGGTATAAAACAATAAATAGAAATCCTGGGCTTATTTGTCTGAAATGTATATTCAGTTTTCTTAAGACACAATAGGGGAAAATATTATACATACACACACACACGACATCCTTAAATTAGGTCAGATGCGTCTTGAAGTTTCTGATTATGAGAACAGGCCTTTGACTTCATGATTAAATACACACAAGACAGTACTATTCATCTCCAATTTAACTTTGCTAAACACATACTTTTACCAAATTTATCACCGTTTCTACGCTCACATTACATGTGCAGGTAAACTATAGCAAAATTAACCTAGTTTTTAGCTTGCTTTCCTTAACTAAATAGAACTATACCATTGTAGATGTTCTCTAAAATAAATCTTTGTAGGTCAACCCAAATCACTGAAATGAAGCTGTATAATTACTGGAAGAAAGCATTCCTCCATTAGGCATCTGCAAGCAGAAGTATTTCTATGCTGTTCGATGTGTTAATTACAACCAGATAGGATATGCCACAGAAAATTAACAGTCTTGCAAAGACATCAGAAGTAAACACACAAAACAGGAGCTGCTTAAGGGTCATGAGAGCAAGTCAATTTTGAAGAAAGATAAAAGAACTGTCATGTATATGATTGCCTATGAAAGAGAAGAGGGCAATCCTGCCTTGTTATCATCAGTTAATTAGGCACTACAGTCAGGCATGCATACACTGCAACATTTGCCATGGTAATCAAATGTATTATTCAAATGTGAAACAAAACAAAAGCAACTGCAACTCTGATAAGGAAGAATACAATTTGCCCACACAAAGGTGCTGAATTAACTTTATATAAAGTTAAAAGAAAGCTCAGGAATATATTACTTCAACTTCCTCAAATGGCACAACCCTTTAATTTTGACTTAAATTCCACTTCTAAAGCAAATATTCTTTTCCAAATTTGATTCACACACCATGCGATGACCTTTGCAAGCAAAGATGATGATAATAAAAAGCAATTGATACTGCAGTAGGATCCAGTTATGTCTTTAATATAAACATGACTTGGTGAGACTAACAAATACACTCTAGAGGAAGGCATGCTATCTCATGGGTAAAAGAAAAAAAAAAAAAAGGAACAAAGCAATGCATGACATTTTCCCTGTCTTGAGCTATAATTGCAAAGCAAAATTAAAAAAAAACAACCAACACCCTAATAACTAATTGCCAAATAGTACAACACAATCCAAGAGGTTGCACTTCAGTCTCACTAAGGCTCGTACGCTATACTGTAGCGCAGTCCAATGCACTTTTCATCCTTCCACTGATGAAAAATGGAAGTGTTTGGTCTGCTTTGTATTAGACTAGACTGAAAATATCCCACCTTAGTTCAGCAAGAAAATTAGAATAGAAAATTAGAATAACAACCAGGGAATGACAGCAAGTTTTTTACATAGTTTTCAGCTCATCTGTTTCTTTTACAAGGTAAAGACCAACAAGAAAAAAACTCACTGTATTTTCTCCAACTTAGACATTCTCCCTGTGGAGACTCCCCACCTACAACATGTGCTCCTCTGCAATCATTAAGGAATGGGAGAGCAGGAGAGACCTCTCTCTTTCAAGCCTGTAGTAACACAAGAGAGTTGAAAGTATGGAATGACAATTAACAGATGCTACTCCCTGTGTCGCTCAATAGGATGACAAGGACTTGGGAACAGCAGACGCAGTCAGACATACACACACTAACATCCCTTCTCCCCACGTATGTGGGGTCTCTATTTCTCAAAATTTCCAATTCCTCCAAAGCAAATGCAGCAAAGGAGCATATGAAATTCAGTTCCCACTGCTTTATAATCCAATCTACTCACTTTCATGCAGCACAGAAGTGAGCAAGCAAGGACAGGGGCTCCCCAAACCAGTCACAGTCACCCCAGTTCTCATCTGTCAAGCATCAATCTGATAAACCTCAACTAAAAAGCAGACTGTAGGCTGCCTTGTGTACCTTAGAAAGACAAATTAAATAATTAAATAAATATTTTTTTAGCAACTCTTCAGATACATTTCAACTTCCTATAGCTGCGTGATAAGTGACCAGAGCTTTGTCGTATTTTGCCACAAAGCATTCAAAATACACTTAAGAAAAATATTTTTCTTTGGTGTGCAGGTGCAGACTAGCTTCAGTGATTAAATTAGTCTACAAATACCAATAAAAAGAAGTAATAAAAACACAAAATTATGTGGCAGGGTATTATCTATTAGGTTATTATTTTGAAGACATCTGCCACGGAAAGATATATATCCATACTGAAAATCAATGCAAACAAAATATATCTAACAAATTTGTTCTTCTTCATTCTCTCTCCTTTTCGATCCTTTCTCCCCCACACAATATTCTCCAAGTTTGACCATCTCAATCACATAGTAGAGTGGAGAATAATATGATACAGAAGTCTCTCTTCTGATCACATTAGCCTAACAGGGATTGCTATGAAACCTCCGTACATCCGCAATCTCTAAGTCTTCAGTGTCCAGGCATACAGTAATCTGTGAGAAAGAAGTAATATCTGTTTCTCTGGCACGGAGATTTTCTTTTAGTCAGTCTGTCACTTCCCATTTCAGTTAACAGAATGTTGAATGCAGCTCATCCTTGGACAAATATCACAGCTCTACAGAGTAGAAAACAGGAGGAATTGTTTCCGAATGGAGATTTAACACAAAAACAGATCTGCAAGAAATTCCACTAACTCCAGGCATCCATACGCTGTGTGGAAAGAAAGTAACACTACATATGCCCTATTTTCTGTTTGCTTCAGAAATGCCTAGAATTTAATTTATACAAAAACAATATTCAAAACATACAAATGAAAACAAAACCAACTTGAGACAATTCCACTTTCCTACCATGCAAACAAACGGGCTTCACTCTTTCCCTTTTTAAATCAATGAAAGTGCTTACTCTGATCACAGACAGAAGACATGACTACTAAATAAGTTAAACATTTATCTTGCTAATACAAACAAGTATGTTTTCATAATCTAGGAATGTGATTATGTCTTGCAGTCAACACACAAAGCACCTGGATCAATGAGTGGTGTGGGTACATACCAAAAAGTTGGGATTCTGGAAAATTCACTCCATCTATTCCTCTTTATACTTTATTGCATTCACAACTCTCTGACTCGTTTAGCTGGAATTCAAACTGAGATAGAAGTAATTAATTACCCTCTGAGATTCACAGTTCACTGTGTTTGTTACTCATGTTACATCCAATGCTGCCTATTGTTTCAGAGCCTCTGGAAACCTCTGGGACCTTTGTCAAGGATTAATAACAGAATGCTCGTCCTATAAAAGCACATACAGCTGTTTGATATGTAAAGAGAGAAATGGCTACATAGGGGAAATCAGTGGTGTTCCTGTCACTCTAAAATTGTTTAAACACATGAAATGAACCAAAAATATTTTAACTTTCATATTATTTTACCCAGCCAAAAAAATAAAGTAAAATAAAACAAAACGAAAGAAATAAATAAAAACCTTTTACTTTTCGTTCCCTAACGCAGTTTTTATGTCACAGACACAGGCTTCTCAAACATTTCTTTGCATCCACCTGAGCCTTATTCTGATTTCTGCTGCCACATGAAAATGCATTACACTACACACGAAGTACTGAGAACACAATTTCCTCACTAATACACACCTGTCTCACAACTTAAATGCAAGCAAGCATCTTTCACTGCTTATGATTTAGCTCTTCCATAGCTTCCATCCTTTCTCCTTGGCAGGTTCAGAGACATGGCTGTGCACAGCCTTACCGACACTCTCCCTCGCTCAGGTACTCCAGACAGAACCAGGATTCCTGAGCCAGGATTCCTCCAGAGCGGACCTGATTGCAGGGCTGAATTGCTATCTGTGGCCGTTACTCATCAGATAAAACCAAAACCCTGCCTGCCCTTCCTGTAATTACTACATAACATTAATTGAAAGACAAATCCAAATTATGGAAGTTGAATACATTATTTATTCCCCACAGAAGTAATACTTACACCTACTAATTTCGTTGAAGAAGTTGCAAGCTTCTACTTTTCCCTTTAATTGAAAGTAACACTTCAATATGTCTGTTTTTACTTAGGACATTTACAATATTTAAGAGACAAATACATCGGCTATTTACTCTCCTACATTTCCCATCACATTTTTACAAAAAAAAAAAAAAAAGATGGTGAATTTTTAAAAGCGGAGTGCAAAAACATTTTTATCAAGTAACTCTCATCTTCAGTTTTCATTTTAGCATCTAAGTGCTATGGAACTAACTTAGTAAATTGTCCTTACCCCACACAAGAGAAAATGTGCTTTCAGAAATGAAACTCATCAGTATCAGGAACAATTATCTACAAACAAAGCTGGGCTTCCATATCTGAATGATTCACATATGTCAACTAAATGTTCTACGGAAGATCTTCATACTACGTAGCTAATTTTTTAGCTTATGTGAGAATTTAAAAGCTCCAATATTCCATTTAGAGTCTCAACATCGTAACATTTCTTACTGATGTATAACATGGAAACTGATTTTCAGGAATAAGGGTCAGCACGAACCATAACATTATTCTCATCAACCCAATTTAATATTTCAGCCCCTTAATTTTAAGACATTGCAGTCTTATCATTTTTTTTCCACGCTTTAATTTGTTTGATTATTAGGCAAATACCATATCAAAGCGGTGAGACTAAAGAGAAATTTCACACTCTTCAACTTCAGTGAGGAATGCCCACTAGCAAGAAACTGAACGCAATCCAACCTTGAATTTCTGAGGCTCTTCTGAGTCCCAAAGAGAGCAGGTAGGTGGTGCTCAGAGAAATACAGATGTCTGGAAAGACTTGGTGCATTATGAGAAGCTTTTATTTTACATAACCATTATTTCCTGATTATAGCAGTGTCACATGGTATTTTTCCTACATCACTAAGGAAAAAAAAACAACACTTTGGGATTTTAACAATCTCTCTGAATGTGTAAAATAAATTAAACGTGCACTACTATGCATTATCTTTCAGTGGAATTGTGCTGTGAATGGGTATGGATATGATTACAGTATTAGCTTTTCCTTTTTTGCATTTAGAACATTTTTTCCCTGCTCATACTGATAGAATAAATAAATAATAATAATAAAGGTATCATCAATCCACTAAAATAAATACTTCTGTTATATTCTGTTGCTTCAACAATGAATAAAGCAACCATGCAGGTTTATAATATCAATTCACAGGGCTCTTTCTGCTTCAGTGAACTGTTACTGAAAGGTTCAGAACAAAGCTACAGGCAGATCGGACAAAGCTGCTGTAACAGGATTTACATTATACTCAAACTGATAAGACCACATCAGAGAACTGCTCAATCTTCAGTACCTTTGATTGGAATAGCACAAGGGCTGTGAGTATTTTGGCTCTGAGCACCTGATCATAGCATCTGTATTACACCTACCTAGCTTCAGTGCAGATCTAATCTTACACTGGTAAGATAATTTATGCTTCCTCTTTTCCTTTCCTATCTCTCTGTCAAACCCCTTTGGATGGCAATAGAAAGGGAATGCAGGAAAGCTACAGTAATACTGAATGATCTATTACATGTGCACTTAGGAGAAGGAAATCAGTACTCATATAAACATTTTTTTTGCTATCTGTATTTACAGTAGCTAAAATTTTCTAAATTCAAATAAGCAATTGCTATTTTTTTGGTGGAAGGAGGAAAACAGAATGAGAAAAACCACACCCCAAAGGAAGGCAAACTTAATTCTCAAAATATAATTAAATCCTACCAGGTGAATTCACTGCCATGGATTCCTTACAAGTGATGACTTTTCTTGTGCAGACATTTCTGAATCCATTCCTGTATGAAGTAACTGCTACTTGTCAGTTATTTTTCTCTTCCTTTTCTAACACCACAATTATCTTTTCAATCCACACTGATTATGCCAGACTAACCCCAAATGATCTTTTTATTTCATTTTTGCATTCAATAAACATTCTAATAGAAACTGTATTTGCACGGCAATAAATTCCAAGCTTTAGTTACATGAAGCAAAAAAATAAAAAATAAAAAGAAATAACATAGCATATACGGAACTTAATGCTACTGCAAATCGTTACTTATTACACACTACAAGGCTAATCCCTAGAAGTTCCTTGCCCAATGCAATAGCTAATGCAGGTTTTTTTTTTTGCTCTTTTTTTTCATCCCCAGCACCAGCAGACCCTGATTATACCTTTCCTGGCAACTGATTCTGCAGAGTCCATGATCCGCTCTTTTTGACTTAAACCATGCTAATACTTCAGCAACAGTTCAAAAATAAGTATTGCAATTAAAATGCACATTGCTTTTCATGTCAAAGGAACAATGGCTGAACTCACCAGGGAGGCAGGATAGAAACTGCTCTGCGCCAAGTCTCTGAATTGATTCCTGCTGCTCTGAGTGCTGTTTGCCTGAGCATTTTGCGCTGCACTGTTGTGATCAGTCACAAGTTTGGGGCTCTTATTACCTCAAGCAAACCTTGGCTTTTGGAAGCAAATTCTCTTCCCAGAAAAACCTGAAACAGAGCTGACTTGTGATATACAAAGCTCCCAACTCCGCAAGACAAAAGACAAACAAGGGAAAGAAACATCTTCACCAAAATTATTAGAAATAAAGCATTCAAAGCAACTTTGGTTCTTTTGTTAAAATAAGAAAAAAAAGGGGAAAAAAAAGAATAAATCCAAATTACAACTTCAATAGTTTGAACATATGAGAAAATAATGTTCTATCACACAAAATTAAAACAGTGACAGCACTCACATGGCTTTAACGAGTAATCAGGCTTTTTTAAATTATTCACAAATAAAGAAATAGCAATGTGTCATAAGAAAATACATTTTTAAGAACATAAATGATATCACTCTTTCTATCATACTTTTTTTTTTTTCCTAGCACTCAGTTACTAAGAATTAAGTGTACTCCTTAACAGGTAGGGGAACGTGCCCCTACTTCTGAAAAGGCTTTTAATGACTGTTTTCATGACCGTGTGCACACATGTTCCAAGCAACTTGTACTTAAGCTGTAAACTTTGCTTTGGCTACATGTTCTTTGGCAGCACCTGGTGGAGTTTGGGTAAAACTACAATAAAGCCACAAAAGAAAAGTTACTAGAACTCCAATGCTTTTTATATACATCCTTCTGATGAAGTCACTTCTCTAGGAAGTGGGAATTTCAAGTTAACATCAAAACAGATCATTTCTTAAATTTTACAAAACATCAGTGGGTATTTATGTAGCACCATCACATTGTAACTACAGTTCCAAGACTCAGCCTTAAGATCAATATTCAAATGACTTGTCACTATTCTACTATTAAAAAAAAAAAAGCAGTAAACAAAAATAAAAAATACAGTCCCTACCATAATAAAACTTGGAAGAAAATGAAGATTTGATATCTACTATAAATCCTACTGTCACCACCAGCTAAGGATAACATCAAATAAACTGACATCTATACACAGAAAAATAAAATGAAACAACAAATGCTTTTCAAGAATTTTTAGATTGAGCATTTGCCCTCTTATTCCTCACCTCCCTGTCAATGACCAGTGAAATCTTTCCCATTTAGTCATTAGCAAACAGCAATCATTCAAACTAATCAGAGAACTGGTAGATAATTAGATATTATCTGCTTTAGGTGCAGAGCTTCTAAATTATAATGTCCTATCAGAAAGAATTCACATGGGGGAAGGGAAGGGGACATCTCCTCAAAGTAACAGTATAGGAAGTACTTAGCATTTTATGAGCCGGTGGCTGTCAAATTAGTCTCATTTGAAATACTGTAATTAACAGAAGGGAGCCTAACATACTTATCACAGTTAGCCACTCATATTCAAATCATGCTGAAGAGTTCTGAAGCCCGGAAATGTTTTTCTTTTCACTCCCACAGCACTGAAACTCAGCAACACTTTACCTCAACAATAACCTTTAAAAAGCATTTTTTTTTCCTCAGAGTTTAGGAATAAATTAATAAAGCAAAACTATTGACAGAGGTGGGATAATCTTTTACTAAATACTTTTAACTTATTAAAATCAATCTTAAAACAATATTGTGATAAAGAATTTTACTAATGGCCAATACTCGCACTTTTTCTCCTTTCTTCCACTTAAAACAGCATGATATTTTAAAGCTTATGAAGACACTATTCCCTAAAGAATTTGGTTTTGTGTTGTCAAACATTTTTGTCAGACAGCATTCAAACTGCAACGTGAGATTAACGTAGGACCACAGGTACTAAATTACCTTGAGCGCCATCGCTTGCCATTCCCATCCATCTTACGATGCATTCATTTTACAAACAGTTAATGCTGCAGGCTGAAAGCTGGTTGGCAATGAGTTACTAGAAGACTACTGAGTTCTCTAATAAACACTGTCCATTTTAAATTAAACTCTAAACATTAAATAACAGAACCAATTTTACTTCTTCTTATGCCTAACAACTGAGGACTACTAAGCTCTTTATAGATATTAAGCTGAACCACACAAGGTACAGTTTCAGTATTATAGTATTGGAGTATAATGTCTCCTAACCAAAAGCTTCAACTTCCCATCAGTAACGAGAAGCTCAGATGAGTCTTTGTACATGTTTTCTGTTCTGCTGAAAAGTTTGCAAAGCTAACACTAACCCAAGATGATTAAATCTAGACACAACCAGATTAATTTCAGATCTGAGAGCTGATACTGTTTCTCTAGAAAAAGCTCTGCAGAGCATTACAATATGCATTTAGAACTGAGCTCAGTCTGCATGACTGCACATTTCTACATGCTTCCAGTATTAGAAAAAGACACCTCTTCACATTCTGTAAATCAGGATCTTACCAACCTCAGAAAAATACATTCTTCAATGAACATTTTAAAGGCTTTTTTTTTTTTTTTTTGGTGTGTGCTCTTGATTCAACTATCTTAAGATGCTTTTTTAACTTTTCAATGGCATTATTTTCTTTTTTTTTTCCCTTAATGAACAAGGCTTGCAAAATTTAAAGCATGCATATATTTCCTTTACCATAGATCTGTGGTCAGGGAAAAGGAAGAAAAGTAGGAGATAAAAGGTCCGGCAACTGGAGTTCAAGATCTAATTTCTTTAAATGCATTTACTTGAAGGCTCTAAAAGCCATGTTATAGTTTAATCTTCCCCAAACCATTCCGTTTCTGCTAGATTTAGCACTTTTGTCCCTTTGTATTCACAGACTTCATATAGCTTCTCCCAGGCTGGCAGGCCAACATATTAGAAATAAAATGCAATTCTGGTATCTGACACTTCAATTTAGCTTCTTCAGTAGCAAAGATCATCAACTGCACTGCTTTCTCCCATGACAGAAGATCACCTAAATATCACTTAACTGATGAGAGCTCTGTTGGTAATGCATACACTGTCTCCCCACTACATTACCATCACACTGCCTAGAACAAAAATCAATTTTTAATTGACTGGATTATTTGAGGAATGTGGTCCATCCACTGTACAGTGCTGATAGATTCACCTAGTTTTCCTGTCAGCGAAGACTGTAAAATTTCAAGCATCTTCAATGCTGTAATTCATGGATTCATCCAGAAGTCATGTGAACAGAACAACGTTACAGTTTTTTCAGGACTACCTCTCTGTTATTCTCTTCTCTAGCTAGAAAAGCTAGGTCTACAAACTGCAGTGCAAGTGAAACAATAATGACACGGAAAAGATGAGGAGGTTAGGACCAACATGACAATTATGCAAAGGATGCAATTAGACAAGAAACTTGAAAAACTCCTTTAAAGGTTGGCACTGTGAAGTTTCAACTCCAGGAACAATCTGCAGCTCCCCAGCAGTAACCAGAACTCTACATATCATTACAGTTTTCTTCAGTTATCATTGCTGCTCAAGACACAAACCCAAGCAGTAAAGGCAAAGGGCTGACATTAAGCAGAAACATCCAAATCAAAAAATATTATTTTATCAGCAAATACTGCAGTAAGCCATTTTTATGATACAGTGTAAGGTATTCATCGACTATCTTGTACAGAAACTATAAACGTTTTGTCCACTTCAAGAAGTTTGCTGACAGGTTTCTTACATAATTCCACTCTCCTTTTCTTACTGCTGAAACAAAAGAGAGCTGCACTGAAGTGTGTACTAAACAGAAGATTCTAGCCTTGTACTGCAACTGTTTCCAGCATACTCAAGTACCGAATGCTGCACTGTACTCACATTAGTTTTAATTGACTCACTCTAAACAATGGTGACATTTCTATAATCAGCAAAGTTCCATAAATCACAGATCTAACATGCTGTTTTCTCATCAAGAAAAATATATAATAAGATGCATTTAGCTTATGAATTTCGCGTCTCATCTCACAAAGGTCCAAAACATTTATTTATCTATAAGCACATGCAGTAAATATTTACTTAACAGTCAGCACCATGATGGCTGTTGGTTTTCTTCCCCACTCTTTCTGCATATCACTTACGTGTATACATTTTTGGTGCTTTTAGTAACACTACAAAGTACCATCATTAGCATTTTTTTCTGTAGTCTCCTGGACCACCCTCAGCCAAGGACTCCTTGATCCTTGTTCCTTGATCCATTCTCTACAGGATTACTGCACAGCCCCTTCTGCTGCCCAGTTAGAGAGACAGTGAGTGAATGCCTGGTTTGGGCTAAATCTGACAGTAAAAAATGAGCCAGCTGAAGCTGGACCAGATCAACACCTTGACTCCTGTTGGAATGGTACTCCTGATGCAGTACTAAAATTCTAAAAGCCAGACACCTTGGATCCTCAAACACACCCCTCTCATCTTCGGTGTCAGAATTCACAGATTCTGGGACTTGATGCTCACAGAAAACTCTCCTCCTCCACTTCAACAACAAATGCAAATTCTGTTTTCTCAGAGCTCCATCTATTTGCAAGTGTCTCTATGAACTCTAAAGGCAAAAAGGAAAAAAAATATTACAACAGCTATATTTTTTTGTTTACTCCCTGGCAATTCATGTCAGCAACACCCCCAAAACATTCCCAAATGTCAGATAAAAACAAGTCACTTTGAAATATATGAAACAATCCGGGACTGAATATTTCAGTAATTGCCCATCAGGATTCCAAAAGAAACCAAGTATTTAAAACTGAATTCATGCACTGAAACAAGACCAAAAAAAAAAAAAAAAAGACAACTACTGTCAAATAGCAGTCAATTAGAATAGGCCCTTTCTCCTCACTTTGGTTGAAAACTATTTCATACACTGCTGATGCCCACTTCCAATCACTTCTGCCTTCGTGCAAATACTCTTGAATTGCTACAGCCCTAAAAAAACCCTGAATACAATGACTATGCTGTCAGGAACACACAGGTTATATTTAGGGCATATCAAATTACTATTATTGTCTTTTAAATACATTTTGAAAAGCATTCTGTGATTCTAGAAATACCATTTAATGTGAAGTAATCCAGGAAATAATCTTCTTCATCTATGTATGCAATACAGACTTGGCATTTCTGTTTTCCAGTTCACATGAAAGCAAAGGACGAGGCGTGTAGCCCAGATTCAGTTGTGACTTCCCTGATGTGATGTCAAGAATTAATTCAGCTTCATAGCTTCAGCTGCATGAGCCACTGGTTTCCATAGCACATGTTCACAGGAAAATAGTTTCTATCACACTGATAGGCAGTGAGGAAATTCCTGAATATTTTCTAAATATCTGCATAACTGCCTTCTGTCAGCCTACGTCCATCTAGCTTTTTTAGCTCTAAGGGCTTCTGGTCACCCTGCATGGCTTTTTCCTAAGACTACACAAATCGTACAGTTATGTATGCACATAAATTCACTTACCATCTTCTTGTTAATACAAAATATAAAGAACAAAACAACACCTGAAACCTTAAGTACTTGATTAGCTAAACTACTTCAAGTAATTTATTTGCAATTTACAGCTTCTTAACAACAGCTTTATTTTAACTCATCTTCACATCTTTAACACATCTTTTACTCATCTTTTAAATTCTCACATTGCGCTGTGAAAACATGCATTACAAAAGCATTCATAAAATAAACAACAGCTTTGTCAAATTATATATATGTCTGGGCAAACTCACTCACGTGAGTGAATCTTGAAGTTGCTGTCCATTAACACTCGATACTTGGGCACCACAGTTCAGCTTTAGCAAATTCACAGCATGGTGCAGTAGCCTAAACCATTTAAAAGCCAATCCACGTATCTTGGGAGATTACATTCAAGTGCTTGTTCATTGCTGGTCATAATAGAAAAGCTGTTTTGTTTTGGTTTTGTCTTAATGAGCTGAAATTTAGCTCGAATATAACTCTGTCTGAGAGTACTTTGTGGATGACTGGAAGTGCAAAAGATTACAATCTCAGTTTATTAAGAATGGCAATGGTATGCTACCTTCACGCTGTACATTCGCTCTATTAGCAATGTTTTACAAATCGAGAAAATAAAACTATGGATAAGTGGAAGTTTCCATTCCCAAATATGATTGGTTTTTCAGCCATCAGATTGTTTTTTCTGCACCATGCTTCATCTCCAAAAATCGAGCCTCTGTCCCTAACACTGAGCACAGCATCCAACTGTTCAGACATCTAAGAAAACACAAGATTTCCCCAAAGAAAAGGAAAAACAGTGAAACAAAATAGAAGTCAGAAGCCCTGTCATTTTGGTCTTCTGACAGTTTATGTCTGGACTTTAAAAAACAAACATACAAAAAAAAAAAAAAAAAACAACTCCCAAATTGTGCTGGTGACTGAGCAGCGGCACAGGCTGTGGAGATAAATTGTGGAATCTCTTACTATAGAGATGTTTAAAAGCTGCCCAGACATCATCCTGGCAGCGTGACCTGATGGCCCTGCTTGGGAAGATGGACCCAGAGGTCCCTTCCAAACTCATTCATTCTGTGATTCTCAGAAACCTGAATGATTTTTTCCTTCCTCAGATGAGCACAATTACCCCAAATGAAGAAATCACTTCCTTACAGGCCAATAGAATAGTTGACTGCTGGCACTATTATGTCCATAACATGAAACATATTATACAGAAGGAACAGTATTACACACAACAAAAACAAAGTTTGCACATCAGAAATGACTTCTGCACCATTGAATGATGATCCAGTGACTGACAGCAGTGTTTAAACACTTTGTATAAATACAGTTAGCAGTACTTTGTTTAGTTATCTGTGTACGATTTCACCTCAAAAGGTGTTTTTCTGTCTACTAAAGACATGAACAAATAGCAGTTTCAGTAAATTGTCTTCCTCTGTACTCATTTTTGTTCAATTCTTTCTAAAACATCTACGTTTGGATCTTCTGTAGGTTACAGGACAGACTGCAAAAAGTGTTCTTTTCAGCGTTTCACACTCCTACGTGTTGCAGAGAATTTAACACATTTGTACCAGCAAATGATTCTTTGCACAAAGATCCTGTGCTCGCAGAATATCTGCAATGATCAGTTTTCAATTTTCTTGTTATTTTATTTTTATGTATTATGTATTAAAATTGCTTCTATTTTACAGTTCTCTAGAAGGCTGCTTCAAACAAGTAATGATGGATGCCAGTATCTCCCTCTGGCTCCCTCCTGGCCACACTCTGGTTTTTTAATTCACGCACGCCTCCGACCTATTTTACTTTCTATTTCATTGTTTCTGATAGCAAGTTTACCTCCATCCTTGGTGTATAGAGCTGTATTTCTTTCATCTCATTCCAAATATATTTTTTTCTCTAGCTGCAGTCCCAAACAGGGACATAGTTCCTTTCCTTACATCATTTTTCTGTTTTACACTACAAAATCTTACCAATTTAGTCTAAGTATGTATACTAGTAGAAGTGTTTAGAGCAAAAACAGACATTTATTCTTTTCTATTTCAAACATTCACTTAATAATGCTAGCCTATTAATCTGATGAACGCTAAGTACAGGACAATGTGCAAATACCTGATTTTACCCAAAGGAAAACAAAACAATTTCCAAAACCCCATCACTTAATACAGCTCTCTGTTGATATTTCAAAACACATTTGTCCCTTGGATATATTCAGAAAGCATTCTACAAGACTACAAATGCATCTTTTTAATAACAGCAGCACATAATTCTTCAATGCTACACAGATATGAAAGTGCAAATGTTTTTTCTATCCCCAAAACACAGGTAATAAGCCTTTCTCTTTGCTTTTTTTTTTCCCATTTCTGCTTGCTTTAAGCGTTTACCTTAATGAGCTTTGTTTCTTTGTACCTCTGAAGATTAGTATTCTGCCCAACAAAACAATTTATTGCCCAAAATGTTACTACCACCGATAAAATCTTAGCTGCTCCAATACTTCTGGCTTGACAGCTAATACCCTAATGTTTCATTTACAGCTGAACAAAGCAGCTTATCTCTACTAAAAGGGGAATTAGTTAGTAGTAAGAAATAATTTCAATCATCTGTTCTGCTTCCAAAGTAAAGTGATGACTTGTGCATTCTTGCTTCTATCTGATGACAGGTATGTTGCAGTTCTTGGAATACAGAACAGGTCTGTCACATAAGCTTTGTAATTCGTACAATAGAGCTACATGGATTAGGGAAGAGTCAGGTCTTCGCTGTCAAAAAATCTGCAATCAGCAGTGTGCAGCAGTCAGCACTTTTACTTCACAGATAGGGCACTGAGTCAAGGAAAAAAAAAATCAGTGCTGATCAATAAACAGCTTCGTTTTGAAGCTGCAGCTCCTTGTAACACTCCAGCAAGTATATGGATAGATGAAAACCCCTATTAATAACAAAGGATTTGTTGACCAAGTCATACCTGCCCCAAAACAGCTTTGATCATTACTTCACTATATAAATATCTAATTACTAAAATAGTAGTGCCATTCTTGAATTCTCTAATTGGGCACTACAATATTTGACAGCACAATAATGAATAGCTAGCATCTTAATTCAGTATCAGTTTTATTATGAAAAACTAAATTACAGATTTCAGGTGACAGACAAAAATGTGGACGGGAGAGAAAGAAGCTTTAGATTAAAACAAAACTACCAGAAAATGGGCTAAAATTAAAATAATTCATCCAGAAAGATTTTACAAATCACTCTGATATTAACTTTAAGTGTTACCTGTGAATTGTCCAGGTAGTTAGAAATGCTGACTTGGTTCAGCTTGATATTCTAAGCTGCAATGACTTCATTACTCATACAATGCTGGACCTGCCTTGACACTGCAACATTTTCCTAAGTGCAAGTGGATTAGTTAGGGAAAATGCTGCAACAATTTTAAGTGCCACAAAATAAAATACATTTTAATTGATTACAACACTGTGGCTTTGGTCACTTCCTGCTTAGAAATTTACCTAGGCTAGAAACGAGGGCCCAGTGGTTAGGGAGTCAACAGCATCTAAATGGACAGTGTTAATGATCGAAAAGTTCTACTTCCCTTCATTATTATTATTATTACTGTTATTATTACTGTTATTATTATTTTTGATGCTTGTTTCCATGCAAATCATAATTAATCTGTTTGATAGGAAACCTTCACTGCCCAACAGACAATGGAGTGCTCAGAAATGACAAATCTGATTTCTCCATAGAGAGTAATGTTAAACTAACTAGGCATGACAAAGAGGCACTATCATTGGCACTCTTGTTATATACTCCTCCTCACAGAATCTTCACTCATTTCATAGTGGATCTGCAGCTGATTTGACATTAGTTCTAATTTCTGTAACTATTTAATTATATGGTTCTTTGTAATCTTATAGCACACACTTAATTTTCAAATACTTTTGAAAGTCAGGAATCAATCTAAAAATTAAATTTCGATATACTCTGTTACAACATACTTACTACAAAGTTACCAAAACATGCACTTTAACTAAGATAAATAACAAAAATCTTTAATTCCTACTTGGCTGCCATGCCACATGATTAACTGTATACGTCTGGCCAAGCAAAAGTCAAGACTAATCCAACTACTGTGATCCAAAATGAAGTAGCAACCACTTTGCACAGATGTATCCCAGAACTTAATAGCATCAATAGCATCACTCAAGTTAAAAGCCATTAAAATATAGAAAAGTGAACCACCTCTGAGATTCAAACGCATTCTGCAAAGGGAACTACTACACACAATTCAAAAACAAAAACAAACAAAGAGACTAAGAGCATGTGTCAGGCAGAACATTTTCTCCTGTACGAATGTAGTTTGATTGCAGGAAGGCGTCACAGTCATTTAACAAAGAACTTAAGTCTTCATTTTGTGACGTTTTCTATTAGCAAATAACCCCCCATTAAGATAACCACCAGCAAAGACCAAACTGCTTGTTAGCCATTCCACCATACTCTGTGTTGTTGTTTTTTTTAATAATGCATTACTAGCCATCTTTTCAGAGTTCTGCAGGTTTTAATTTCACTATAGAAAGTTTTGTATTAATTCTTCTTTTGAAATTAAATCTTTAAGAGTGGTTGAAATGAGCTAATGTCACAGAATCACTGAAAATGCCAACATTTTCTTAAATTGAAGTCCAAAAAGGAAGTATCAATTCCTGAATATTTTTTTTTTAGCAGTACTGCAACCTCTTGCTTGCGTGCCTATGAATATCTCAACAGACAATGCAATGTGGGCAATGCCAAGGTCCTGGTGTGCAGGATAACTTCAGGACCACTAGAAATAGTGTAGGAATATGAAAATATACAAGGCTAAGTCCTGGGTTTCTTACTGGAATCTCATTTAAAAAAAAAAAAAAAAACCTTTGTGAATGAATATTATCAGAAGCGGTCCTACAGAATCTTGAAGGTGAAATGGAGGCAGGTTGGATCTCTTCCATAATTTATGACAGTAAGGACAATGTCAGCATACACAGAACCATAAGTCTTATGTTTGGCCTGAAGTTGCTGTATTTTCAGTGCACTGTGCTGTACTTTTGAAAACAGTATTAATTCACTGATGCACTCATTGAAAACAAGCACACAGCTATACAGAGCTTTAACTCCTATGACAAAAGAGTCATCGAGCCATTCGTTGATTGAGATTTTAATTCTGAAATTATTTTTTTTGTGCACAATGTGTTCTTGAAAAGTTAATTACAAGTATGATGTTACATGTGAAAGACTTATCCGTGCAGTTCATTCTGCTCGCAGCAGAAAGGTCTTCATATAGTGCGATATTTGACATTTAGTATAGCTTCAAAATACATCTGCTATACATCTACATTCTCTCTGCTCTTATTAGCAATTTTAAAAATATATGGATTTGACAGCATGCACAGAAAGATGTGGAAAATACCCATTTGCTGCACACTGTCAGCTCAATTGTACCTAAATGCTTAAGAAAATGAAAAAAAATGGTAAACATGTGGACTGCATTCAATGACTGTGGTCACTTCTGTTATTTTTTTCCACCTCAACACACATTGTGTCAGCTGCATTTCCAATTAACCCTCCCATGAAATAAGGCAACTTGACACAGTCTGTCATTTTGTTTTATACTGATACAGAATTTAATTCCTCTATCACATAATAAGATGGGCTATTTGTATTTGCACAGAATCCTAGACCTCACAGTCAGCATCACAGACTTAACTGGTGTGTCCTCAAAGACATGAAGCCACTGATCGTCCAAACAGTGTAAATTTCAAAGTAAGATTTTTCCATGCATAAAAGATAAGGTTCAGGAAAAGTATCACTATCACCAAGAAAAGGTAGTAACAAGCGTGCATAACTGCATGTGGATGAGAAAAGACATTTCCTATTATTCATGCACAAATTTAGCAGGTTAATCCTATCAACTGCAGGGATTTTGGCAGTAGAAAATGCCAGAGCATCTGTGACTTTGACTTTTCTTGGAAAGAAAGCAGAAATTGAAGGTAATTCCTAAGTCAGTGAGGCTAGCGCACAGACTAATTCACACTAATATAATTCAGTTTATTACTCTCTCTTTAAATTTGTTAATTCTCACCTCCCCCACTCCATGCTCAACGTGGACTCCTGCTACTCACTGACATGAACCTCACTAATTTGGTTATTTAAAGATTCTTCTTGAAGAAGAATCTTTATAAATTCTTCAGGAAGAATTTCTTCCTGAAATTATGATGGACGGCAAATGCCTGTGCCAATATTGCCTTTTAACAGGGGTATGGTGAGCATTTTAAGCTGCTTAATTCAGTGTACAAAGAGAGGAAACATATTTCCTCTCCTCATGTTCTTTTTTTGTTTTTGTAACAGAAGGCTTTGCCACTAACTACTTGATCTTAAGGGTTATATTAGCAGACCGTGTTAGCAATTTCCACTGTTCCAGACTTCTTGAAGTCCAGACTTTACTTTATACACCTTAATCCTTCTCTGGTTAGAATTCTGCAATTGCACCTTCCACAGATTTACTAAGTGTACCTTTAATTCCTTATGACAGATACCTCATAAAAAAAATCATACATAATAACTGTAGATTAATGATTAGTGCAGAAGCCGTGTATGGACCAAAAAACCCTAGCAAACGATGATGGCCTGAAACCCAAAACTTACGGATAAAAGAAAAGGAGGATTTTCTTGCTGACTTTTGAAGGGAAGAGTGATAGATTTTTAATCATGCTCTTCCTCTTTATATCTATTTGCATATCTGCAGCTTGGGATTGCATGTAACTTAGGAAAAGTTTTGTGCAGTTTTTGGTAAACTTACTAAAGGGATTTAAATTATGTACAATTAGCTCTTGAGGTCAGATCCTCCAGGTCAGCTGTAATGACCTAGAGAAGTGAAAGATCTGGTCTTCAGATCATATAAAATGCAGTCCCTTGTCAATTATTATACTTCTAATCAATACTGTCAATATTGTACTGCTAGAATAGAAGGCTAAACTGACATGATGATGTTTGCGGCCTGCCAGCAAATTCTGAACATTCAAAGTGATTTTCATCACCTTAATAACTTTAAATAGTTCTATGAAATACTGATGCTTCTCTGAGATCTTTTGATCAATCAAAACTATCATTAAACAGCTATTATACAAGCAATATCACTCACAAATGCATCTCATTGACTAGTATGAAACCACATGAGATTTCAAACACATATGGCTTACTGTATCATTCGAGAAAGATACGTAGGAGCCTGTGTAATTTGTGGTCAACTACTGCTAGTTGCAAGCTCTTAAGTTAGACCAGAATGGAATACCCACACAAAAGGGTCTGCAGTCTGGGGTTCCAGGCCCATTCCACATTTCATGGCTCCTGTCACAGAACACTGCTTGATGCTGTGACAGCCAGCCAGGCAGGAGGATCTCGTACAAGAAGAGCAAGCTTACTGCATACAGCTCACTGATTACACTACCAATTTTATATTGCCATCAATGGCGCTCAAGAAGCATGAAGAAGCACAACAAAGGTCAAAAGCAACGTAACCTGTAACTTCACTCTTATCAGCACCTTTGTCACTGCAATGCATTATTACTTTAAGAAAACTGAAAAATTTTACACAACATCACTAAGGATAAAACAATTTACAAATTGTCCATCAGCTGTCTGCCTGTCTTTCCTTCTCTAGGAGACCAGACAGATAGAACCTGCCACAACTGATTCCTTCCGCATGCCATTTTCCTAAAACTTATGGTTCATGAGCGTCAGCACTCCAATAAACACAGTAACAGTGACAAAGTGCATAAATTTCAGATAATAGTACAAAAACGGGTGTTAAAATTAGAAACCATTACTTCTGTGATAAGTGGTTTGTCAAAAATCAATAAAATTATGAATCCTCTATACAGCTTATGTGAATCACTGTAAATTCATTCCGATGAATTATTTATTACTTACATTGCTTTTGTTTTGCTATTGTGGATAGCTCTGCAGCAGGTATCTTAAATAAAAATACCTAAACTAAACTTAAGAGATCTGGGAGGCTTACATCTTCTCGACTTAATTGCATTACATGTCTATACCACTTTAGTCTGAAGTGGTACTTCTGCATCATTTCATTAAAGATTCTCAGCAATGCTCTGAAATCCTCAGCATTCAGTGTATTGCGGTTTTATAACTAGGACACATTTTCATTTTACTTATGCAGTTTAAGAAACGTCCATTAAGCACGTGAACTTTTAAATTTTATAATAACAATCAAAAAGCAACTTTTTTCCCCATAATTATTAAATTAATCATCCATTGTGTTATGAATTCACAGGCTCTAAGCTGTAGGAAATACCACTACTTTCTAGCATTATATTATCTATAGACAGGAGAACTGTCAGTATTTAATATATGTTAACAAGAAAGCCAAGCACTTAGGTTTAATTAAAGCTATACATCATCCTAGATAATTAGTAATAATTAAGAAGAATTACCACCCTAAAAAACGCAAACAATATTATTTCAACTGAAACTTGAGGTCTGAATTCAAAAAACCTGAAATAAACTCTTGGGAATGCAAATACACCATTATGCAAACTGTTTTCTTTAAGTATGATATAATTTATGTAATGAAATAAATCTACACTGTTAAAATATTTAGCAGAACTGAGAATAATGAGTAGAGATAGGATTAGTTTAATTAGTTTACTGAAATGGAGTTCTCAGTGGCTAAGTGTGATGTATTAGCTTTTGTCACTTGGAATAAAAAAAGAGGTAATTAGCTCTCATTCAAATATATTGTTTTCTTTGAAGAGAGAATATTTTAGCCCATGTAACAAAAAAGATACATGGACCATAAAACTTATCTTCGTCATCCAAGAGTACAGCTATGATAAATTAGAAAAAAAAGGAAAACTAAGTATTTAGGAATGTAATCTTGAATAAATAGATTTAGTTCACATTGATGCAATTACTTTGATTCAAATGAAGTTAGAAGTACTTGATTTGCAGAAGTCCATTCATAGTTTCTCCCTGCCTAATTTAAAAATTTATAACAAAATTTGTCTCTCTATTCAGCAATTACTTTCCTACTCGGAGAATCCTGTACCACAGTCCTAAATCAAGGTATCCGTCAGAGTGACTGAAAATTAAGAGAGAGAATGTCTTCCTCAAAGACATTTCCTGTTGAATTATAAACACATCTATTGTAAGGTCACTTAAGTATCATTTTGCAGAGTAAGTACCATTTCTGCTAAAGAAATGGTACTTAATGCTAATTGTACATTTCTGAAGACAGCTGTATGGAGGACACTTCACAAGGAAAATGTTTTATCCTTTTTTTTTTTTTTTTAAAGAACATTGTGTGTTTGAATACCACAACTACACTAGACTCCAGCAAAAAGAGATATTATTCCTCTATACTAGACTGTAGCAAAAATAGGGATATTATTCCTATCAAACCATATGAATGTATTTAAACTAGAATCTAAGGGTCCAGCAAGTTGTTCCTGCATAACATCTCAACATACACAAAAAAATGGTAACAAAGATGGCAGCAGGAAGAATACAGAAAAGGTAAAGTCTTGCAAAGAAATTAGTTCTATTTTTCATTTTATACCATAAAGAAGTTATGAATGGAACAAATTTCATTTTACTTTAAATAAACAAGAAGAAGAAACCCTCTGCTGTACCATACTGAAAAGCCTCAGGCGTTAGTATAACAACACATGCCATCTATCATTTAAATTTGTCCTTTCTGCAACAGTACTGTTGTATATGTGGGAGCTGATTTAGAATTCTGGACTGCAGTTTGAACGTTTCCGTGCACAAGCTTAAAACAGTTCCTGAACTGACATAAAGCAAGTCTATCACAAAATAAAACAAAAACCAAAAACTCTTCCACATTTTATCTCCCAGGCTAGGCACACCAACAACTTACACATAACACTTCAGCCAGAACTTAATATTAATTATGAGAATATGAGGGTGTACACTGGGTGTACTTGGGATTTAGGAGTGTTTATGTTGATGGTCAACACAACACATACACCTGAGCTATGAAGAACACAAGGAACAAAAATAATGCAAGGTCTTCACTCTCCATGTATTCAATTTTTCCCCACATGCATCTCACAAACCACAGACATTTACCTTCCAGAAAAAAATTTGCTCAATAGATAGTTTTGAAAACTTAACCCAGAACTTGCTTCCATATGACAGCAGTAACTGTTAATGTAACAACAACATGACTTTTAAGCAAGTTGTCACATTCCTATTAGTGGGCAATGTTGTGATTCATGCATCTTAAGAAACCATCGCAGTATTACTGACACGTTGAAATGAAAACACGTCATGAACTACTGCTGCTGCTTCTGTTGGGTCTGGAAATAGGCTTTCTTTGAAGAGACAATTCAAGATCCAGAAAGTGAAAATGTTCTACTGTTAAGCTATAAGCAAACTATATTACAATAGCGACTTGGACACAATTGGACTTCTAAAACTCAGTACAGTATTCATCTGCCTTGTAATGAAGAAAAGAAGGGAGCTATACAATTTAATTTGCACCTTTTAATTCTAAAGTCTGAACAATAATTTCAGAAGAAATTAACTTGCTGCATGATATAATGAAGATAATCAAATCAGAGATGATTTAATAAAGCCAAAGCACACAAGCTTTGTATTCAAGAGACTCATACATAATTCATAAAGTTGCCACATTTGGGCATTAGGTCAAATATATTAAGTAAGTAGTAGTTATTCTGAGAACTGGCTGTGAAGTTAAAAACATCTTATGCATTGGCAGTAAGCACAGAAAAAATGTTTCACTTTTTAACATTATAATTGACAGTTTACTACATGGTTTGCATGAAACTGCAGACAGAAGTGCTGACTGTCATTTTCTACACAAACCTAGAGACACTAATTCAGATCACCTCTCTCTATTCTTCCCACCTCCAAAGGAAAATACAGTGGGGAAAAAAGACAGCAAAAATGCTGACATCAGCAGAAAGTTCACAGGGTGATGGAATTCCCTTTACAGTCACACGTTACAGAGGACGTGATACAATATCAGCCCATGTATTACAATTCTAGAGATAACACTAATCCCTAGGTGCTGCTAGAAGTGCTAACTCAATGAAGCTCTACTTGTTATCTTCAGGAGAGGAAAAAGAAAGAAATGCCTCCTTCTCCTCATGGAGCTGCACAGGGATAAAGATGTAGAGAAAGAGTATCCAAAGCTCAGAACATAATGACATAGAGCTGCCAGAAAAAGTGACCCACGGAGAGGTTTAGTTTCTATCTATTAAAAGTGAGAAAAAATACACCCAGCTAGAAGTCAGAAGTCAAACAGTACTAGCACTGCAGTTTCCAATATCACTCTAGTCTCCCTCTGAGTGTCGACCATCACCTAAGAGGCAGAATTTCACAATTCATTTAAGGTCTGCAGCAGGCAAGTGAGATTATCACATTTCTGTACCCAAGACCCCACTGGGTTTGTGTATTTTATGAACCAGCTGAACTTCTGAAGGGAAGGCAAAGCTAACGTTCTTTCCATAGGAAGAGTTGAGAGGAGACTGGAATCAGATAAAGACAGAATACAAGAAATCTTTGTAGGGAAAAAAGAATCTAGAGGCTCAGCTGTGTAGGAATAGTCATATGACAACTACACAGTCCCTTTCAACATTTTCTAATGTATGAAAAATCAAATGAAAACAAGACAGAAACAACCCACACCTTACAATCTGGGGGAAAAATCCTTGCTATCTTAGCAAACTCAACCTACACACTGAGCATTTCCACCCACCTGCTGAAGAATGAGTATGCTTCTCTATCCCAAGAATAATAAGTCCTGCTACTTAAAGCAGATCATCTACATAAGCTAACTCGGCTAACTTGACAACACAAACACTGTCTGCATGAGAAGAAAATCAAGTCCAAAATCGAGCAATCTGAGGCATGGGATTGCTTTGAAGGAATCAGTTGAAGACATCAGTTAAATACGGAAACTATGTAAGTTTCTTAACCTGCCCTACAAATATCCTTTCAAAGTGAGCAACAAATCCAGTAATATCCTATGCAACATAGTGTGTGTAACTATGTGAAGGAGGGAAAATAATGATAGCAAAGCTAGGGTCGTAATGCAAACAGGCAAAAAACACTACTTGCATTGTACACAAAATAAAATTTGGTTTCTAGTTTTGTTTTTGTTCTTCAGTTCGGTGGAAGAAGTAAGGGTGCATTTCTCATCACAAAGTCTAGCAGTAGATCACAGGCAAAATACTTTGTAAGCTGATATAACTGTATAAAGTTCCTGAATGGACTCCATTCAATACAATGTACCAGGAGTTTTGGTGTTACCCTATTATGACTACACCATGAGCAATGCTGATGTACACAACAGGCAACAATGGAAGTGGATACAGACAATGTTAAAAAGCATCAGTTTTTACAGTTTAGTGAAGCTATAAGAAAAATCAAATTTAATGAAAATATATTCTTATTTTTTTTCCTGTTACCTACATTTGTATCTGTTTTACTAGTTAGAACAAACAAATGCTAACAGCGCAATCATATCAAACTCATGTGAAGCGTGCATTCTTTGTCCATAAATCCACATACAGTGCATACACCAAGAAACATATCTGACACAGTTGTTCATTACCTTATTTCCACCACTTAACTGATAAGGAAAGACTAGCACAAAATACAGTGTGGCTGTTGAAGCAAAACAGATGGACTCCATAATGGTATTGTAAGTTGAAGGTCAAACCTGATTAAAATAGCCCCTTCTGGACTTCTGGCCTATATATTTTATAGGAAAAAAAAAAGTTGAGCCATACTTAAATCACAGCTCTTATCTGGAATTTATTTTATTTTATTCCTACTCTTTCTTTTAAGACTATGAAAAGAACCGATTCAGCTCTTTTAGTTTTAAGTGTTAAAACAGAATTGCTCAAAGAATCCAATTTTCTGTGAACCGTATGATGAAATTTGGTATGATGTTAGATATGTCACAGTATCACTGAAGCTCTTAACAGAAAAGTTAAATATGATTTTCTTTTCTCCTCTTAACTTCTACAACACTAAAAAATAGAAGGGAAAAAAAAAATCAGAAAAGATACCAAATGAGACGAATGGACTCAAGAAAACATGCAGTTCTCTGGATAATGTAACTTGTGAATATAAGAGGAAGTAATACAATTACTCTAAAAGCCTTTCTTCAGGCACAGTTTGTGTTTTCCACTGCGCGGTCATCAATCACATGACTCTACTCTCTTGTTTACCCACAGTCTTCAAGTCAAGATAAATGAAGATGAACCTGACTCCCATACAAGTGCATGAGACCAGGGCATAAAAGCAACTGTTAGGTATGTGCCACTACATAAAGCAAACTCAGTCTAATACAGGGATGTTTAAAAAAGACTTATTTCATTTGCTAAGATTTTACTGTCAGCACACAGAACACTAAAAGCTAAAGCTGTAATTTTTAGAATGCGGGCACAGATTTAGCAAATCTCACAGTGTAGTTCCACCTTCAGATTATTACCTTAAACCACTTTTACTTACAAATGCAACATGATATCAGTGACTGATTTTCAAGTACAGCAACAGTTATCAGACTGATGAAATGATTAAAACATTTCTCACCAAACTTTAAATGCCTGTGAGTATTGGCGACCTATTTAAAATGCAAACCATGCCCAGCTGCTCCAACCAGACTTAGCTGACTGGTAATTTCTTCTGATCACAAGCACACATCTCTTGTAAGCTATTAAATTATGCCATGTTGCAAAATATTAAAATGTTTCTGTTAAAACAATTTGTTGTAATCATTAAACAAGAGTAAGGAAAATAGACTTTAATTTAGGCTGGATTAAGAAATGTTAATGCCTGTATCAGGTTTAAAAAAAAATCAGTGGCCAATACACAGAATATATCTGTGATCTACGAAATAGTAACGTTATTATATTTATACTGATTCAAATAACCGTCTTACATGGATTGACTAAATTCAGAGGTGAATCAAGCAGACAACTGGCCCACTATTTTACCACCCTTTGCAGACTTATTTGGGACTACAAAAAAGCTCTGCAAAGACCACCCAGCTCATGTCTAAGGGCTAGCCTAGTCTCTCTTCAGGCAAAATACTGCCCTTAAAGCACTACATGAGCAAGGGGAAAAAAAAAAAACAAAACGGATTGGGAATGTACAGCCATGCTTCACAAGGGCTGAGAAACTCACACTTCTGAACAAGGCTGCTGAAAAGTTTTCTGCCCTTAACATGCGTTCTTGGCTGTCTGCCCATGCCCATCTGTCTGAAATGGCACAGTGCCATACTTAAATTGCTATGATCCTAACTTAATAATATGATGATGAGATTAGATGAAAAGTCCACCGACAACTACATCCACAACAATGTGTCCAAAATCACCACTAAGAGAATAAATTTACCACGCTCATAGCAAACAAATGCTTCCAAGCTCCATGAAAAAAGCCAGCAACATGGGTGAGGCAAATATATAAAAACAGGCTAGCAAAATCATCTGGAAGTTTCCTATAAAGTCTCTGGTTTGGAAAGGTACGTTGAGTATCTGCCTTTTAGAACTTGTGGCTGCCATTTGCAGCTTGCAACTACATAACGCAAGTTAAAGCTCAAGATAATGCAGAACTGAAGCTGTAGTAAGTTCCTCCCTTTTCTTGTAGTGCAGTATTTGCAGGTAAAAAGCACAAAAGAAGCAGTGATGCTCTACTGAGACACTAGCGCTGGTGAGTTTTTGCCGAAGGGACAGAAACATATCTTCTTAACAGTACCTATTACTCACTTCAAAGTAGAATTATTGAGAATTGTTCTCGTTTCATACAGCATTGCCAATCATTCCTGCAGAACAAGGGTGACCATGAATTTAAAAGCACTCAAGTGTGTTTGAGATTTGTATCATTCTGCAGTACTACAGCCCAGATGTACATGCTCTGGATATGGATCACTTGTGAGACGCTGTTCTTCTCTGCATGGATTTTCCTGGTAAACTCCTTAGGCTGACAATCTGCAAATCTGCATGAAAACAAAGCCTAGAAACTAGCTTCCTACTAGAAACCGCTTTAAAAATATCCCAGATAATTCCTAGTGTGACTACTTCAAAAGAAGTTATAATTATGAAGCAGGAGAGTGTTCCACAGAAGTAAAACTGCTCGTTGTTTCAGACAAGATTTTTTTTTCGGTCACTTTTCTCAGCATACTTATAACCATGCCTATCTGAGACTGCATAAAGGGAAAATTTAAGAAAACTCAGTCAATTCATATATGGCAGACAAGACTATATGAAAATAATCAGTGATTTTGCATGGCTTCACCCCAGCAGCAGATAAACCACACAGCAAGTCTTTTTAGTACCTTAAAAGTGCAGTTCAAGACCCTGGACCCACGGAGCATCACCATGGGCACTTATGATCCTATCTAAATGATAACCTTAGAAAGAAAAATTGACTACATTTGAAGATACATTGACTGCTTTTAAGTAAATATCAAGCCCTAGAGAATTCTTACATACACATACAAGAAGTCAAAATAAAACAAACATATAAGAAAATGTTTTTTGATTCGTAAGATTTTGGAAAGATTGAAATTGCAATTTGGTGGTATGTCATCTGCTAGTACACCTGTCCCACATTGGGTCTGTATTTACAGAATGGATATTCTCATTTGTTTGTAAAATCAGCATCTCTGAAACTTCAGGCCAAAATATTCTAAAAAAACCTAATTTTGCTGCTTTATCTAAACCTAAAACCTTTCAAAAAAGTCCAACACCTTATTAACAGCCTCTGATATTCCTGCAAAGGAAGTACCATATATTTATATATAAACACTGAAATGACCGCATTATAAAGCAGTGTTGACAAATCTTTTTTCCAAAATTCTTCAAGATTCTGGATTCCTCAAGGCTAGCTAGTTTGCTTGAATCCATCAAGCAAAGAAGGCAACATCTGAGCTGCTTCTGTGGATTTTACAGAGAACTGCAAAGACATTCCAAGATGGGAGCACGCACTGCTGTACATCTGCGTCTGAATCACACTAAATCATATTCTTTAGAAGGCAGAAACTGAAATTTTCAAGAGTCCAACTGAAGCATGACTCAGGAGCCCTTTGCACACTCCCAAACCAATGACTGCTGGCACTCAAACACAGGTGGCAACACAATCACAAATAGGTGTCACTTTTCCAGCTGAAGTATTGGAAAGTATATCAGAATGCACACAAGAAACTATTACCAAGACTTCTAGAAGGCAGACCGTAATTCAAAGAACTTAAACACTCAACTTTTGGATTGTTTCTTTCATCTAGTTGAAAATGTGGAGAAAAATAAATGCAGAGCAAAACAAGCAGACATTCATCTCCAAGAGCTGCTTTTTGTTTTAGCATGAAAACATTTTATATTTCTAAGTAACAAACAACATTCATTTAGCACCAGGTATGGCTCTGTTTCCAAGTTTAGGAGAAAGAGGTTTCTATGTATGTTCAGCATAGAAATCCATTTTAAATTTTGCTTTCACATTAATAACCAGACTTCCTTTTGCTCCAACAACTCACAAATGTCAAATAACTAAATAACACAGGCACAATAATAGCCCCAAACCCAATAAAGAATAAAGTAGCCTTTCTGGCCTGTCAAAGGACCCCATTTTCTATTCTGAGCAGGCAAGCTGAAAGCACTGCTCTTCTGTCATTCCTTGACAGTTATAGACTAGTTCTGAACCTTATTAAAGATTAAGGCTTGCCCAGGCACTCTCTTTTGGCCATCTCCTATCCACAGTCCAGCATTTATTACATGAGAACTGGAGATCAGTACCATATATTCTGCTTTGAAAGAATACTATACCCTAGTGTCAGGCTTCATAACCAAATGCCAAAGAACAATTCAAAATGTACTCAAAGAGAGAACACATTTCCCTTAATTATATATATATAAACAATCATATCCTCCTATTTACATATAGAGCTGATTTCTCTCATTTCATTTATTTTTGTAGTTAAGATATAAAATAAAGCTGGTAGCATGTTACCTGCTTATGACAAAAGTATGTATTTTTGGTTTACTATAAAAACACTTTTATGAACTGAGAGTTATGCAAGAAATACATAAAGCTGTGTTGCATGCAAACATTTGTTGCTCGGTTTTGGTCTGATGCTAGCAGCAGGCTAAAATGCTAAATGATAAATACTGTTCTACGGGATTTTTACAGAAAAGTGATTCCCAAACTATTTAGCCAAGGACCATTACCAACCCTTAACATTTCTTAGACACTGCCACAAACAATTATATCCCAGTTCTTAACCAAACGCATTAGAAAGACTGTGATCCAGGGGAACACTTAACACGGCCAACACTTAAAAAGCTGTAGTGTAGCATTAATATTTTTAGGAACTGATTTAAAACCAATATACTAAAAAGACTTACTGAATATCATCTTACATTTCCAGAGTATCCCTTCACTTCCTCTAAATTCTAGACACTGAAACCACGCTGCAAATAACTGCAAATAGCCAAAGTAGCAAATTTGTAAATAAACAAAAGCACTAAAATAATAATAATAAAATCTTTTAAACTAGTTTATAGCTGTTTCACTCAAATTATTTTGAGAACATATAGAAAATGCAATTTCATTGCACTTCAAATAGAAGCTATTAAGTAGTGTTAAGCTCTCAACAAACTTCTGCATGAACAAAAGAAAACCTTACAAGGAATATTGGAAAGGCTCGGCTTAACCTCCATAGAAGTACTATTAGTAAAAGCATGAAAACCTGAAGCTCATTAAAATACAAGAAATGAAGGCAGGGAAATCTGTTTGTCTAAGATGACTTTATTATTATTATTTAAGCATTGATCATTTATGACAAAATGCTATCTTCTGTTCAGCCTTTATAGTAAGCACTGCTTTCACTTCAGGTACAAATTGGCAGAGTGAACTCACTGGATTAGTGAGTTCATCTAAACCCTAGAATTAGGTTAATGGCAATTTTAATGAAAGTACCACAGAAACCAAACACTGAAGAGTTAGAAGATGACTTCCTCTGCTCCAAGTACACAGAAATTTAGTTTGATTGCTCTGTATCATGTATGCATAGATAGCTTTAGGTTAATGCAGTGCTACGTTCATTTATGGTGAAAGAAACCTACAGTTGCTTTATAAGAAAGAATACCCATCAGGGTCTCTTGATTCTTAAAAAGTTCTGAGGCTTAGGAAAAGCAACCCATAATGATTGCTGTATCCCTATCCAGCCAGAGCGTTACAGGGTACTGACCTCAGTATTACATTACGCTTGTGTAGCTGGAAGGGGATCCAAATAGCTGTGGACTACTCTTAATCTTGTCTTAGTAATGACACTATGAATGCGGTCTGCACGTTATTAAGATAGAATCTTAGTGTTTTTAATTCCTATCTGCTGAATTATTTACTATTCAATGTGCTTACAAAGCATGCTAAAACGCTGTTACAGACTGTGTCCTAAGAACGTGGAGCGTTCATTTACTGATAGGAAATATACCAACACAGAATCAAGAAACCTCCTTCAAAATGCATGCATAATTATCATCAGAATACGTTTCCATTACACTTTGCCTCAGAGAAGCAAATCGATATAGCCCTTTCCCAGCTAGTAATTTGATGCAGGTTTCCAGTAAATCATTTGACAAAGAAGTATCCAAGCCAATTAAAGGTTACACTGTAAAAATAATTAGTATCTGTGGTATCCTGGGGTGGGAAGGAAGAAAGTTAAACAGAGAAAGGAAAGCAAAGAGGAGGAGAAGAATATTTTGCAGTTCTAAAACTATTATTTGCTATTGATGCAGAAGTATCATTATTCTCAGTACAAATCAAAATGCATTAGCATTCCATCTGCCAATGCTGCAGCAGCCATTTTTCTCCATTTCTGTTTGACCTCAAGCCTTTTATGCATAAACGTCAGGGCTCTTTACAATTAATCATGTCTACCACAGACTAATTGTGGACAACAGTAGTGCAATTAACACAGATTTGCTTCAAATATTCATGAACATTCAAAAAGCATTCATTGACACAAGTGTTAGTTACCTAACCACAAAAACAGATAATTCTTTACTGATTTCGAGCAGCCTCTATATTAGGAAGCTAAGCACACCATCAAGGGCAATAGCAAGATGAGGAAAATATTTCACCAATTCCCAAAATGCAATTGCTTCAGTGACGCCTGGTACACATACATGCCAACAGGAGACAAACAAAAGAACAAATGTAAAATCTCTTTCTCTTTCATTCCTAAAAGTAGGTAATCCAGAGAATGTAAAAGTACTGAATACACTTTGAGTGATAAAAAAAAAAGACCAATTTTTTCATAATTCTACCCTGACATAGAAGACAAATATAAAGCAACACAAGTTTTTATTTTGTTATTATTCCTAAATCTGATTTAGAGAAAAAAAGCCTTTACAAAATAACAAACAATTAGACCTGCACTGGTTTTCCCAATTCATTCTTAATAATACACCTGTTATTTTATTTGTACTTCACTACAGAACTGATGGTAGAAGTCTCTCTAACCACAGAAAGCTATTTGTAAAGCCTGACCTAAACATAGCAGATGTAATAGACTTTTTTTTTTTTCCCCTTAAATACATGCTTTACATTAAAGAATTTCTTGGACAGTTGTGCTATTTCTAATCAGGCCCCATGGCAAATACTCATCAACCCTCACAGGAATAAACTATTCTCACTTCAAACAATTGTTACAGTTTGAATCCAATTGACTCTAGACAAAAGTACTGAGATAATCAGCATATTAAAGCCAACACTATAACCATATGTTAATTATGTAAATGATTCATTTTAATCAGCTAGAACCATGTAAAGAGTTACAAGGAATGCAAATGTAGGGAGTTATTAAAAATCTCATTATTATTCATCTTGGTTCCATGCGTGAATATATCCATCCAAACAGATGAATTAATAGTTAGATGAAAGATGAAAGAGCTAGAGGGGAAGTCTGTGGGAAACCATCTGTCTTGCTTTGTATCCCTCCCAGGCTTCAACCATCCTGAAACAGCTACATGGAGAACAACCCCAGAGAAGAGACAGTGACTGCCTGCTCTGCACCTCAACCAGCAGTCAATGCTTCTACAAAAATCTCTGTGCTTCTCATTCGTTCCTAAACTGACACCCTTAGCAGGTTCATGAGATACAAAGAAAAGCCTGATTAGTAAGCTCAGATCAACTGCTACGGAACCGTGGTTCCACCCTGACCAAAAACATTCAAGTGAGTATTGATTTATGCAAAGATTGATACACTTTATACTTCCAACTAAAGAAGGTCCTCTTACAATTGTCTATTAAATGTCAGAAGATGCTCAGGAGCTATTGTGATCAGGACCCATATTAGTACTAGGTAAACTGGTTCTGCCAACTTCAGCAGAAGTGTTGGATGTAGCTGTCTTGCTTTCAGCTGAGACAGTTGATTTTCTTCATTGTATCTGATATGATGCTATGTTTTGCCTCTAGGAGAAAACTAATGTTGATAACACTCCAAAGGTCTAGTTGTTGAGCAGTGCTGCAGACAAACAAGGACATCTCAGCTTTCCAGCTTCTTGTGCTGTCCTGCCAGCAAGGGACAGAATCAGGACAGCTGCCCTAAGCTGGCAGGTGGTGAGCAACTACACTGTGCTTCACTTGTGTACACGTGTGGGTGTGTATATATATATATATATATATATATACACACACACACACACAAAACATCCACACACACAAAATATGATTACTGTCATTTCTCTTTTCCATCTTACAAAACAGGGTAGTGTTTGTTTGCTCATTTTTAATCATCTCAACCTATGAGTTCTACCTTTACTCTCCTATTGTCTCCCTATGGGGAGCAGTGAGTGAAAGGCTCTGTGGTGCTGCTGAGCTGCCTTCATACAGCAGTAGGAAATAGAAAAATGAAGGAATAACATACATATATATCTGTATTTTATCTGTTTCTTCCAAGGAACATGGAAAAAATCTCTATGAATTATTCCTGAAAGGATTATTTTTCATTTACCCTATTCTCCCTTTTTTTCCTATGCAACGAAAATGGATTCTGTGCAGTAATTATTCATATGAAGAAGAGTAGGGATCAAGGGGTAATGCCATGTCTACTATACAAGGCAAAGAGAATTAGCTGGAAAGACACGATTTTAAAACCTCAGGAGGATAAAAGGGTTGACATGTTCAACACAGGAATGCATGCATTAGGGTAAATCCGCCCTGAAAATCTTTCTAAATCTTAAATAGCACTTTACTTAAAATTAAAGGTATAATCTGTTTCCTAAGGCCTTGGTGAAAGCCAGTTAACCACCACTCTGCCAACTAAAACTCCATAAACTAGATCAACAACAGCTACAATTCAACTGTTCAGTTGATTGCAACATTGAAATAAATGTACTTTTCCAAAATTGTCTTTATTTTAATAAAGAGAGTTAAAAATTTTAAAATATTTTTGTTGGCTTTCAGAAGCACAGTAAAACTTTGTTCTTCATACTCTAATTCTTTCATGTTTTCCTGCCTGATGTCTCCTAATGCAGTTTCTCTGGAATCATTCTATTTTTGATCTTTAATCCTTTTATATGTTTTTTTCTTTGCTTACTCTTGCATGCCTTTGTAGTTCCTATAATTGGGTCTTTGCACCATTTTAACAAGGTTTAGCACTGCACAGCTTGTCAAATTTAAGTAGAAGTGAGAATAGTCTATCACTGGTATAATAAATAAGCGACTAAATTCACATATCACTAAAGTGAAGGTCTGCCAAAAAAAAAATATATATATATATATATAAATATACATAAACTACGTACATAGAAAGTACTGCTCATCCTGCAAAGGCTAGTTTTGCAATCCAAAGGGAATTGTGCTTTAAAAAAAAAAGTTCTTCAGATCACTAATGTATAGTTTATTAAAACTGGCTATGCACCTGCAGCGAAACAAGACTTCATTAATTTCTTCTTGAGGTGCCAGTGTAAATTCAACTTAGGGAAGAGCACTTGACAGCTTTGTAACTATTGACTGACATTCTTCAGCAAAGCTTCACTGAGTACAGAGCATAATTTAAGCACATCCTGGTGATAATAAACACAGCAATTGAGAAAAGATAGAGTATCTTTACAAGCACTTCATCTCCTCAGTTTTTTTCTTTTTCTTTTTTTTTTTTTCTGATTTCTAGTGATATTTACATCTCAGAAATTTTCATACAAAGCAACTCTTGATCTCAATGCAACCTGAACTGCATTCCTGCATGTCCACACAGCTTAAAACTGACCACAGTTTTACACAATTTTCCCACATTACACCACTGTTGGGGCACTTCAGTACTACACTGCTACCTAAATATCTGTCCCTGCAAGGTTAACATCAGTTGAGGCAAGTCTCGTGCAATGAAAATATGTGATCCCTGTTGGGCTACAGGAGAAACAGATCTTACCTCACATGAACCACACAGAAACCTTTTTTTGTGTAATTAAACAAGCATGCACGTAAATCTATCTATGAGAAAAAATATAAAACATAATAAGCAAACTGAAAGTCATCCCATCTTTATACTCACAATTTTGTCCACATTACAAGGATCAAATCCTATTTACATAGGATTTGATGTAGAAACCATAAGAAAAGAGAATGATAAATTACAAGGAGAAAAGGAAATGGAAGAAAAAACTACACTGAAAATAACAACAGCTTTAATTGACTAACATCTTAGTTATCCTTAGAAAATGTAAGGAAAAGTAACACTCACATTCCCCTCTGTTCTTCCACGATATGGACAGGATATGAAATACAAACTCTATAAATGTACCTTTAACGATGTTCTCTTTTGTGTCTGGTACTGGTCAGTAAGAGGAGAGAAAGATCTCTTTCTTCTGTAAGATTACATGCTAAATTCTACATGAACAAGACCTGGCAACAGACACCTGGCAGCCCTCAAGAAGGGCAGTGAGGTTCCTCTGGACTTCCCGCACTAAGGCCTCATCTTCTGCAGAGCACACCTCAACACATTAAGATTCTTGTGATGAACCAAAGAAAAGTAGGCTAGTCCAAAAAAAAACCCAGCAACAACAGCAACAAAAACCACTATAACAGAAATGTTGTATGTATGGGGTTTTTGCAATATTCTGTATAAAGTGATACAAATAAACCCAGGAAAATTCCAGATTGCTAAGACTCATTTATTTCACTTCTCAACATTTCCCTCTGTTTTGCTATGATCATTTATCTTCTGCTTCCTGATCACAGACTGTTCTTGGACCCTACCTTAGATTTTCATACCCTATCATCAAGATAACAGTAGGGGAAAACAGAAAATGTGATCACACTTAAATGAGTACTATGATCCCAATTCAGGAAAGCATTTGAGCATGTGCTTTACTGTAATTTCATTGCCTTCTTGGCCAGGAATGTATCTAGACACATGCCAAAATGTCTTCCTTTACTGGAGGCTGTCAAAGGAAATATGGATTAACTGTAATTTGTACCACATGACTTTACAGCACTGAAGCTCTGAAAAGCACACGTATCATACTTTGTCACTTTTTTTTCCAAAATTTAAAAGAAGAGGTTCATATGGCTTAGATAATCATTCTCTAAATTACAGCAGCAATTTTAAAAGGAAAACTAAGTACTGATTACACAACAGTAGTATGTGTGCTTTTTCTGTTTACTGTTTGCTACTACAATTAGTTATCAATATCAGATATCATTGCCATTACACACTGCACTGAGTTTGTATTTCTTCTTAGGAGAAGACCATTATTCTCTTATACCTAAAGAGTACATGGTTTTTCTGCTGTCACAGCTGCAATTATTTCAGCTGAGAAAAGTGGACATACCAGACTTTGATCTCGTGTAACGCCTGTACAAAAATACTGCTCTGCAATGCAATAGTTAAATTTCCTATGTTAACTTCAATGCCACACAGTAAAATGAGCTTTCCTCACACGTTTTCTGTAATATATGGGATCAGGGCACTGTGACACCATTGCAACTAAATACAGCCAGACAGAAAAACGTGGTGCTCCTTTGGATGTTCCAGTGAAGATAATACGCTTCACCAAAGAATGCACAGAAAATAGCACCGCCACACACACACAGTAGCCTCTCAAAATTAGGTCCCAGTTGAGTTGCTGATGAAGAAATGGATACACAGAGATAAGGAATTAGCTAGTCTATGCTTTAAATCTTTTTCCTCCTGCTTCATAGAATTTGACAGTCAAAAACCCCAGATAAAATTTCAGTGGTGATTATTTAAATAGATTATTCTACAACTGTCAGTTTTCAAAAAACACAGAGGCTGCATGATTGCTGTTTCTTTGAGCATTGTATCAGAAACAGATTCGATAAATTAGATGTTTTAAAACTACAAACTTCTATAAATCATTTGAGTCTACTGTACTGTGTCTTGTTTACTGCTGCCTAAGGAAATTTTTTCCTTTTTTATTTACATAACATGTTAAATCTCAGAGTGATAATGCTGATCTTTTTTTTTAATAACAAAATAAATTAATTCTTCACAGTGCTCAGTGTCTCATGACTTACTGTTAACTCTCACCACTTCCACACTGCATCTGCATCTACTACCAAAACTGCATTATTATTTCCTAGTTAGACTTCAGGAATCTGATGGAAAGTCCTACTCCATGCATAACATCATATTTTCCTCAAAAAGAAAAACTACGTACTTAAATACTTCCATGAACCTAAAGATCTCATCTATTATGTCTTGCAGTTGTAGTAGGTTAAGGAAAGCTTTCTAAGGAAAGACTGAAGGAATAAGGATGCTATCACTACACAAGAGAAAGCTGACGCATGCATACTCATCTTCAAACAGACCATGGGCCACTAGGAAACAGGTGGAAATATTTTTCTTCTGTGTACACTCTACATTAACAAATGTGCAGGGTTAAACTCTAAAACGAAAGACTTCAAATCAGGCACTAGGAAAAAAAAAACCTCTAGTGAAAGTGCAATATGCCTGGAGAGGATTGAATCTCAGTCATTAAAGATCTTCAGAACAGGGTCAGAAAACATCTGTCAGGTATGGCATAGGCAAAGTTCATCTTCCCCTCTGGCAGAGAAGCAGATTACACGATCCTATAACATGCCTCCTTCCCAATTTTTCTCCATCTCTGTGATGTACACATCTCTCCTTGGAGCTGGTTCTTGAGTTTTCTTATTTGTCTGTGGCTATTTTGCATTTTAATTCTTGCAGGCAAAGAAAACAGCAGGAACAAGTGGCTAAAATAAAGAGAAGTAGAGCCTCACAATATCCTAACTGCAAGGGTAATTAAACATTCAAACAGTTCAGTAGGGTATCAGTGAAACTGATGGATTTGAAATTACTTGGATGTTTAAAACAAGATTAAATATCTTCCAAGATGTCTGTTTTCAGCCAGTCTCAGAGAAATCCTGCAGCATGTGCATTCAAGAGGACAAGCTGAATTATCATAAAGATCCTCCCTTGTTGAGTATCTTTGAGTCTGTGAATCTGAAATCCCTCTTCACAGCAAGAAACCTTTTTTATATAAATGTATACATTCACTTTGATTCTGAACTTAAAAAAAAAGTAATAAAACAAAAAATACATTTTGCTACATTCGAGAAATGGCTTTTCATCAAAGACTATGGAATCTATTTTTAACGGTGTTCTCCCCTGAGACAGGGAAAAAAAACCAAAACATTATAAAACATCATATATTCAATTTGACTTTTTCTATTCCCGCAGCAGTAAATATATTTCAAATCTCCTGTCCTGATAAGGACCAAAACATAGCTATTACAGAAAGTGAAAGGTCCCTCCCACCCTCCCCACCCTCCCCCCTCTCCAAAAGAATAAATAAATAAAATTGTGGAGGTTAAATAATACTAATGACTTCACTGAATTCTTGAATCACAAATTATATGTAATGAAGAAAAAAAAAAGGCAACAAATAAATTCTACCTACATTTGGCCCCAGGGAACACATTGCTTAAAGGGAATAATCCAAGCATACAGAACAAAGTGCAAAATGCAATAAATATTAACAATGCGGTGGTATCACTGTATAGTATAACCACAGAGAAATGAACACATCTGTTTTAATCTTTAGGTTAGGGGGCTAACAGCAAAATGGATGGCAACTTAGTACATTTGAGAATCATCTCAAGAGCTAACAGGCGTCATACTCAAGAAGCATTTTCACAAGTACTTTAAGTGCTTGCTGGTATACAGTGTTCCCTAAAAATATACCCTGGATCTGTCTCTGAAGGTGTCTGTCTGCCAACTCGAACTATTTTTATGCTGTGGGCCACGTATCATATTTTTTGAAAATGAACTGAAGTGTGGCACTCAGAATATAATTATAAATAATAAAATGCAAAATAAAGTTCATGCCATTCTAGTGAAGGAGAAGTGTCTCAAGTAACAGAAAAAAGAAAACATTATAAAAGCAACAAAATGAGGGAAAGTACAGACAGAATACAGAAAACGATAAACATTATAAAAACAATATATCACAACAACAACCCAACAGAAGGTTATCAAGAAAATGAAGCACTCGGCAGCTTATTGATGCATTAGAGAAATAGCCCTCAGAAACCAGGAAGAATACAATAAATAAGGGCTTAAAAACATTTTCAAGGATTTCAGTGCACAACTTTAATTTCTGAAACTTCAGGGAGGAAGATGTTCACAATTCAACTACAGTAAACTGAAAATTCAAATGAGAACTTCAGTCATCTATCCAGACCCACAATACCATACACTTATTAATGTTCTAAAATCTCTCTCAAAGAAAATAAGATACACTGGGCTACCTTTTTCCTTCTTGATTTGCCATTTCTTATTGGAATCAAGATAATACAAGCACTTTTATCAGCACTTCGCTATTACTTTGCTAAAGGAAGGCTTCTATTCAAAATTTTTCATACAATTTTGTATCAACCAATATCAGTGCAAAAGACAACACTGCAGTGGAAAACCTTCCACCAGGAATAGTCTGATAATGAAAGAACACTACGTAGAGGATACGTTTCACAGACACTTAAAGAGAGTCAATGCTTCTTGCTTAAGTGTCACATACATAATGTGTTTTAATATCACAATCACTTTTAGCCTTACATCTGTAAAGACATAGGCTTCCTAGAAATATTCTGCTCCTCAAAAGTCTCCACCAGTTCAAGAGGTCTGACAGTGTAAGAGCTTTATCTCGTAAGTACAAAACTTACATTTCAGAAAGCCAGTGAATTCTCACTTTCTTGCAGTTATGAAATACAGGCAACCACGTATCTTAATCTGCATCTACAGGCCAACTTTCTTCCCACCTCTGCTATTAATAAAGATAAGACAAGACATTAAACCCTACTTCTATCCATTTAAAGAGGAATTTAACACTGATACTGTATGGAGTACTGAGGCTAGAGACTATTATGGAATCAGCCTCACCTCAATTCCCAGAAAGAAGATGGAGCAGCTAGCCCTGGAAGTTGATTCCAGGCACATGAAAGACAAGAAAAATCTCCAGAAGTAGTCAGCATAGCTCAGGAAGTTATGTTTCAGAAATTTGATAAGCCTCTACACAATCAAATGAGGAGCCTGGTAAATCTAGAGGAGAGGAGTAGATATAGTCTACCTGCACTCCAGTAAGACCTTTCACACCTTCTTCCGTAAGATCCTAATCAGCGACCTGTCAATATGGGGGCTGGATGATCAGACAGTGAGGTGGTCTGAAAATTACCTCAACAGCTAAGCCCAGAGAGAGCGTTGATCAGTGGCATTAAGTCTAGATGGAGGTCAGTAACAACCAGGGGTCAATACTTGGACCAGTCTCATTTAGCATCCTCATCAACAATGGGGCAGAGTTTAACTTCAGCAGGTTTTCAGATGACAGACACTGGGAAGGAGTGGCTAACAGGTCAGAGGGTCATGCTGCCATCCAGAAGGACCTGGGCAGGTAGAACAAACAGGTGCCCAGGGAGAAGTGGACTCATGAAGGTCAACAGGTTAAAGTGCTATGCTCTGAATCTGGAGAGGAACCAGCACACGCTGGGGCTACTCCACTAGAAAGCAGCTAGGCAGGAAAGGTCCCAGGAGTCCTGGTGGACACCAAGCTGAACATGAGCCAACAATGTGCTCTTTTAATAATGAAGGCTAATGATACCCTGGACGTTATTAGACAAGGATGTGCCAGAGAGTTGAGGGTGGCAATCCTTTTTCTCCATTCAACACCGGTGACAAAAACTGGAGTACTGGGTCCAAAACTGGGCTCCCCCTATACAAAAGAGACAAAGACATACTGGACAGAGATCAGTGAAGGGCCATTAAGATGCTTAAGGATCTGGATCATCTCTCACATGACAAAAGGCCAAGAGAGCCAGGACTTTTCAGCCCCAGACAGGTCTCATAAGCTTGTACAAATAGCTGAAGAGAGGCTATAGAGAAAATGGAGCCAGGCTTTTCACAGTGGTGCCCAGTGAGCTGCCTGGATGTGGGGCTGGGCCCCCTATTCTGGGTGGCCCCACTGGGGCAGGCTCGGACAAAGTGTCAGGAGGTGATTCTCATTAATTTTGTGACTGTATTTTCACATTTGTGTCTTACTATGGAAAAAATAAGAATAACAGAAAGATTTTAAAGTTATCCCATATACTTCAGACAAAAGACTCACTGACTGGCCAAACAAATTAGACGCTTTTTACAGACCCAGTACAAAGCTTTCTACATTATTAAAAGACATGCATTACATAACAAAAAATAATGCCTGTCTTGCATTTTTGTCTAGTGTGATGTACTTTATTTTTCTACAAAAAAAAAAGTTACTGAAGAAAGGTATAAAATGCCTACTGACATTTTTAGGTCAATGCACTTTTGTAGTGCCTAAGATATTCTGATACAACAAAAATAGTCAATCATTACAAACTTTTGAGATACCAGAAATGCATGCTTTTTGGGAACATCAACAATAATGTGCTCAGTAACAACACACATCACAAAATACAAGAGTGGTTCCCAGCATCTTTTTCAACAGTTGTTGCTATCATATCATTTGAAATGATAAATCCCACTCTCTGCAAAAATAGATGTCATGTACAATTTTAAAAGTGCACAGTTCTAAAAAAAAAAAAAAAAAAGGAAGGGTGCTCCTTCCTTTCCAACAAATATATTTCTACAATGAAAAAGTAACTCACATTGCATTCATAATATGTAAAGAGCAGGAAAGTATAGTATGCCTGTAGTCATCACAGGGAATTGCCATCATAAAGCTGATTACAGTGACAATTACACTGAATATGGAACACTACATGGCATGCTATCACAAGCTTTAAGAGAATTGGCAACATAATACCAAATGTCACTCAGAGATCAGATTTCAAGTGCAAGCATCCCTGAAAAGCATAGTCAAGGACTGAAAGTTGCTCTGAAAGATATAGTTTACAACACAGTGCATGAGAGCACAGACTCAACCGTGAATCAGGTCTCCTCACTTTTTTTAACACAGTGATTCTCAAAAAACTACTGCAGATGAAAGTTCATACAAACTCCCTTCAGTCCAAACCTGCATTTCTCAGTTGGGAACATATTCCACAGATTTGGCTTATAGCACAGGATGTATATACTGGGCTTAATTGTGCCTAACAATTGCCTTGGCCAGAAGACGGCATTTTCGGATGGGAAATGTGTATGAACATCTGTTATATTTCCCCACGCTTGATTTTAACTGTTTCTTCATGAAAGAAGGCATTAAAAAACAACAACAAAACAACATTCATTTCTGCATTAAAAAGAACATGTACTCACTTCATTCAATCCAACAAGGTTTTTCAGTTAAAAATGATACTCTGACAATCCTGCGATGGATTTATCTTCATTCCACTATCATCAATATTCAAAAATGTGTTCTGATAACATATGTCTACAAACTAACTCACCACAGGAGCCAGCAAGACAGCTTCCCAGTACACCACTGCTATGGTGGAACTGATCCTTCTATTTTCTTTCTTCCAGAATTAGTTTTGAAAAATTATCTTTGATCATCAACAATTTTAGGCAACTTCTATAAATCCTTATGCACAACACTTTCCCTAGCTTTTTTTTTTTCTCCCCAAACTGTACAGTAAATGGGTAACATAGGGGAATTTTTTTTTAATAAAAGCAAAAGAACAGTTTCGAGGGACCATAAACTTAAAATCCACACAGCACATACACTCAGCATCCTTGACCACTCTATATTCTGATGTGTTTAAATAACTTTTTTTTAATAACTGAAGTTATAATTATTCCATTATAAGACGGTGTTCAATAGTTATACAGCTTTACTCCTCTCTGTCTCAAAGGTAAATTTATTTTCAAAGCTGTGATTCAACTGATTATGTTTTTCATAAGAATTCCAAGGCAAATCTGAATACGCAAATGTGAGCTTAATTAAAAACAAGCTTTTCTAGATTTCTCAAAATATTCAAAATTGATGTCTATTCCTGTTTACACAGACAAGATCTAACATTAGAAAACTGGTCAAGCACTAATTTCACTCATCTAAAATGAAACAAGTCTACAATCACAGAATACATAGATAACAATGTTAGAGAATAGGAAACTGTTTAGCACAGGAAAGTATGCACCTCCAAACTTCCTTTCTGATGAACAAAACAGGTCCCACCTTAAGCACCTAGTTCAGTATCCAAATGAGACTTGTCACTTTAATCACACTCAGAGAGAAAAGCTATCTCTAAGGAAAGACTTCTCAAGATTTCTAATTCAGCATTACACTGAGGCTAGGAGGAAAAAAAAAAAGAAAAGAAACCTCTGGACATCAAAGAAAAATCATACAAAGCCAAAATATGAACCATTCTGACTCTTGAACATATAGACAAGAGACTTCTACTTGCTTCTCAGCTTCAAAATATTTATATGGAATAAATAAACACATTCCTTATTGATTTAATAAATCCATTACAATTAAAGAGGATTTAGTTGTTCTCCAAGTTATCTAGCTCATGTATCTCTGTCTGTTAGAAGAAGAAAAGGAACCACAGTACTAATCTACTTCTGCTTGTTTCCTGCAAAATGAATAAATAAATAAATAGTGCACAGAATTCTAACCTTGCAATTATTTACTCGTGTTTAAGAGACAAAATTCAATTTAGCATTATGAGGAAAACAATAAAAACTAAGATTTCAGAGTATTTTGCCAAAATCACACTTTAGAAAAATGCTTTCCCCCCCCCCCCCAGAAAGTAATTTTTATCTGAAGGTTTTAAGAAAACAAATCTTAGAAGTTTTGCCTTATCGTGGAGATGAATTAATAAGTAGAATCTATCCTAAGAGAAATTACTCTGAGCGAAAACAATTCTGTTCTTACAAGCTCAAATACCCTTTTATTTATTCCACTTCTAAAAGCATGGCAGAAGAAGCAGCCATGAACTTGCAGGCTTAGCCAGCTCCTTGTTGCTTCAGAACATCCCACTGAAGTATACTATTCAAAACACTAATTAGTGATGCTGTGTCTTTGCCCCACTCTCCCCCTCTACAGGTATTTCATGATATCCTCACTTACTGGCAAGTAAGGCAGGTAGAAGAAAAAAAAAAAAAAAAAAAAAAACCTCTTGCAACAGCCACGGCAAAAGACTTTCAACTTAGTCTGTACATTCTTGAGCAAATAACAATTCAGGGGGGTTGTATCTTGGCTACATTACTTCATCCATGGATAATATGAGGGGAAAAGAAACCCTGTATTTCCAGAAGTAGCAACAGTGATAACTGAAAGTTACAGTAAGTGAAGTTATACAGACCATGCATCACCATACGCTCTACTCCACTCAGGTACTGTATCAGGAGTCATTTCAATACAGAAGAGAGAAACACATTGCAACTCATCTGGGGAGAGTGAAGAAATTTTAGATACACTCTCTCCCAAACAAAGCAAATGAACGATCAAATGAAGAGCGGCTGCAGCAGCATAGTGTTTGTCCTTCACCCACAGAAGAACAGGGAAGTACAGAATCAGTAGGAAAGCCTTGCTACCTGCAAACACAATATGCTACAGCAGGCCAAAGCAGATCTGTACCTGAAGTAAATTATCTGCTTACTGCATTTCAAAAAGGCAACACAGTCAGTGTAAAGTGAAGGTGTTCATTCCATCCCACTAGACTGCATTCTAAAATCCAACAAGACTATTTCAGGCATCATGGGAAGAACGAAAACCTGATCATCCTTTTTTGTAAAGTATTATTCAAGTGAAAACTGAATTACACAAGTATTTTCCGTGTAAACTTACACAACAAAATATATCCACAATATTTTGCAAAACCGGACTGCCAAAAAAGTAGGTGAGATTCTGTAGGTAGCCTAACACACTGGCATCTCCCAGTATGCTGAATTTATTCACTGCTAACACTTCCCCATACAGCACAAAGACAAGAAATTTTACAGACTGGTAACGAGACAGCTGTGAAGCAGTCTGCACCACTACTTTTCACAGCATATTCTAAGCAAATCTCTCACTTGGCCCTAAAATAGAAGGGAACTGTCTCCAGATTACCACTTTCCCAGTTGTCAGTTCAACATACCAGTAAACCAGCTATGGAAAATCAGACAGAATCAAAATCCCTTAAGGAAAATTTAGAATGATGGATGATGTACATAAAAGTACAGTAATTCCCAGTTTGTCAAAACAGTTAATCCAGTGCCATCTATTCCCTATTTTTTTTCTGCCTTCCTTTACCACCACGCAAATAAATAAGCAAAGAAAGAAAAATAGGGGCGTTAGATTAGTTGACTGAAGTCTCTGACAATGAATATAAGCTTAAGCCCTCAGAAAGATTCCAGCTTTTCTTGTCACTAGGTCTAAAATAAAAGTGTACTTTAAATGTACTTTAAAAAATAGTGATTGTATTCAGACAATCTTTTTAATCTTTAAATTCAAGTAGCACACTTTGTATAAAATAGACTTTCCTCTACTTAAAATTTTCAAGCAATTTACTGAAAAGTCTTAGTAATTTCATCATCAATAATTTTTATAATAGTAATACCTACGGAAAACTCTCTTGCTAAATGGAAATGGAGTCACCTCAGCCAGGCAACGCAATAAATAATTTAGTGTTCAACAGTATAATCTCATGTATTACACTCGCATTTTTAAAATATCTTATCGTAGGCCTAACATAAAATATATCCAGAGCAATTGCAAATGTTTTATATGCCTAGTTATGAAGAAGGCACAAAAATGGAAGTTCACATGTAGACATTTAACCTATTATTCTACAGACCGTTTTTCTATGAATTTCTAACAGTTGTTTTGATTTTGGTCTTGGTAAATGTTATGATAAACGAAACTACATTTCACATACTTACCCTGACAACACCTAAGATAGTACATCAACACACACGCAAAATTACTGCCAACGGAACAGCGGTCCTGTGCTCACATAGATGGATCTTTTTTGCACACATGACATCCTACTGACTTCGCTATCTGGACATAAGGGATCCCCTGTGGGAATCAAATGGCAAAACAGGGATATGAACCAAGGGCAGGATAAGAAGGCTTTTCCTGGATTTCCACATAATGCTCTATGGCACTTCTTTGGTCTCACCTGCCAAGGAAACAGTGTGATAGTTCTAATATGAAGCAGCCTTGCTGCCCGCAACACACACAGTTGCTGGATGGCTGTACCTGCTTCACTCCTCATGGCAGCATTGCTGAAAGCCTGTGAAGCTGCCAGTGCCTCTTCTGTGCCAAGTCAGATAACAGCTCTCCAAGCACGAGGCATAATGCTATTTATTTACTGTTTGTGCTTTCATGTGATTTTTCCTCCTACAGTTTTATCCAGGAGGCGGAACAGAGGAAGAAAAGAGATTTTATCTTTCTCACAAATAATAAAAATAACTCTAACAAACTTTCTTTTTCAACTTTTTTTTTTACTTGCACATTTGCAAGTATCATATTTCACACTGATTTGATATATTTGATGTATCAGTTACTTTAAACAAATACACTCTCTTTCCAAGAACACATAGGTTCCATTTTCATCATCTCATGAAATACATGCTCTCAGTAGGAATAAAAAATCCTCCGATACAGTAATATATGCAACTGGGTAAATACACATGATTGTCTATCAAAAGTGTTTCTAGAGATGTATCCAAGATATCTGCCCCTTCTTGGCTGTAAGTTTCACTTATTCCAACATCTGCAACCAGACGCTGTGACAAAAGCAAGCAGAAGATGTAGGATGAAGCTCACCAATGAATTCAGAAGCAGAAGCTGGCCAAGGCTGCATGTTTTTTTGCAAATATAAAATCACATACAGAGTTTGAGGGTACAGAAGCTTTCAATACTAACTGTCCTTTGCAGAGATCTGTGCACTCTGCTCCATCACGCAACACTGAAGGCCAAAAAGCAACAAAAAAACAAACCACAACAAACCACCAAAACCAACAAAAAATGCAAAACGAAGTTCCCCACATCTCTGAGCAGTTCTTTGGCCTAACTTTATATGAACACCAACTCAGTGTAAATGCAATTGGAAATTATGGGGAAGTCTAAATGAGAAATCCCTCCAATTTCTGCAGAAATTCAGGCAAAGAAATCAATTTCAAATGTATACATCTTTAAAATGTTAAAACTTAAAAAAATAGGCCATAGTTATGGCTCTCAATGTGCAACCCACTGCAAATATTTGCATAATTAGATAATCAAGGTTTTTAAAAATAATCTATCAAAGTTCTGAACATTATGGAATTACTGCTGAGAAGAGGATGATAAAGGTATGTCTATAAAGCATCCTTTGCACCATGACTTTTTGGATAGTTGGCTTAAGATTTTGGAAACTCATTTACTTTAAGAGATAAACAATAAACATTCACGTACCTTAAGCTGATTGCATATATCACTAATGTAGATAAAAACTTGAGCTGGAAGAAACCATTGAGCATTCCAGTGTACCACTAAGATTATACATTTGTTTTGTTTTCCAAAACTCAGAAATTGAGTACTAGATTAGGGTGTGGGAGAAAAGAGGGAAGAATATTTTTCAGACAAACCCTAAAGAAGTACTTATTTCATTACAGAACAATTCCTACTGTTTAATTGTTTCAGACCTATGCTAACAGAGCAATCTAGACCTGGATATAACTTCCCACGGAAAGAAAAAAAGGATTTGAAATAAGGCATCCTGAATTTTCAAAGGGCCCTTTCTTCTAATCTATCTGCTTGGATAATGTGCCCAGAGTGGCATTTTGTAATGACAGCAACTTTCCAACAAATCAATAGTTATTTAATTCCCAACAAGCTCTTGAGTCCATTAAACCTGATTACATTCACCCATTTCAGTTGGGTGCAGTTATTTTTCCTACACCAGCACTTAATCTATAACAGGAACTTATGAGAACTTTCAAAAGCAATTTCAACATCAATCAGTATAGAGTGAAAGGCACAATTTGCTTGTAATTATTTATTGGACAGGATGGCACAGGGTCTGACTGAGCTCTAGTGTCCGACCTTCACCCCCAAATTCTAATGGATATTAAGGCCTGCTTGATGTGTTCAAGTCTGCTACTGGGTCTCACTACATTAAAAAAAAAAAAAAAACAGCATCAGCTTGCATGGCCCAGCAGACACATTTTTTCAATACCTGATAATAGCCACTGTGCAATGCCATAATTCTTTTTCAGACATATATGTCTGATATTAAGCCTGAAGTGAAGAAAAATTCATGATCTTGGAATGCTGAATGGACCTATAAAAAAAAGTGTTTCATGTTTTGATTCCACCTCTACACCCACCAACTATTGCAGCAAAGCAGCATAGCAACAATTTTAAACAAAAGCTTCCCCTCCAAAGTTAATTTCACTGATCACCCACAAGACACAGAAATGCAGCACTACACAGTATTCTCTCTTCATAAACATTAAACATAGCAGCCAATTTCTGACATTTACAGGGGACAAAGTTCATCTAGGGGTATGCTTGCAAATTTTACTTGAATTTTTCTTAGCATTTCTTACTACTAGAAACAATGGAATAGCTTTTGCTTTATTCGTACAAATCTTAAGTCTAACAACAGAAAATTCCACTTTTTGATAAGAACATTATAAAAACAGACATCACAGCAACAGTAAGTAAATCCAGAAATTGCCAGTTAACTTCTAAAATATAAAACTCTCTCACAAGCAGGATCTTGCACTTTCACGACTCAAAAGTAACACAGATACTCTACGGTATATTTTTGCACACACAAAAACTGCTCTTCATTCAGTGAGATGCATAACATATTAATTAATGCTTATTTAACACTATTCATACTTGCTGTGCTAAAACACTTAACCTAAACACATCACGGTAAGTTACTTTGTCTTATGATCTGCCGTGGGAATGCTGAGTCCCTCAGAAACACAGAATGGATAGCAAATCCTCTGCCCTGTGGTCAACCTCGTGAAGCAAAGGCATGAATGTTAAATAGCAGACAAATCAATAGAAGCAAATATAGCTCAACTACACCATTTATTCAGCCATGAGAGATGTCAATACACAGATTAGGGTGATCCATCTTTTTGATTTCCTACTGTCTTCTCACCGAATACATGAGAGCTTTTGCTTGTATTAAAAGTGTTTGCTTTCTCAACCATAAAAATTCCAATTATTACTCTAAGTGCACTAGAGTTAAGTTGCTTGTTGGAAGCGGCCTTGCATTACCTGAACAAGTCCAGCGAAGTATGGTGCTGCCGGTAGAATCATTGGCACTCCATATGGATGTAGCAAAACTCCTTGAGACGACAACATGGTTTAAGTGATAGTATTACTCCCACTAAAGCTAAACACATCAATTGAAAGTTAGGGGAAAATCTATATACCAACTTCTTCCAAACTCAGAGCTAGAACCAAATAACTTCTGTCAGGGGCAAAGCCCACATCAGCTGTAAAAAAAAGAAAAAAATTGACGTCAGCAACTCTTAATGTTAAATTTTTCTTCAGAGACAACAGATAGAGACAACAGCTGCAAAGCTAACTCTACCAAAAAAGGAAGGTGCTATTTTGGGACCAGCTTAAATAACATGACTAACCATCTACTCTTTATCAGTTCTGATTTTTAAGTAATAAACACATACAGTTCAAACTCCCCAACCTGGATTTCAAACAGGATTAGAACTAATAATACTATCAGAATTGGCATATACACAACAACAGTTGCTATCAGAAGCTTAAATCAGCTTTATTACGGCTTTGTAAATTACTGTTTCTTTGTATTTATTAACTGTTAAAACAATATTCATGTGAGAGTTGAAACTCAAGCCTGTTACATTTCATACATATTGTTTTGATTCATTGCATTTTTCTTGCTTATTTTGAATATTTGAGCTAGGTAATGCTAGATAACCATTCATAGTGTATATTATATTTTAATGGCTTTTCTAACCTTTCACAACATCTATGTTGCTGCATTTACCACAGTCTTTTGAAAAAGACAAATTTGACCTTCAGCGAATTTCATCTGTTCTCCAATTAAACTTACACTCAGTGTAAGAGTCAAAAGGGGAGAATTTAGCTAGTTTTTTCCCCTAAACAAAACAGATTTGCTTCTTAACACTCTATTCGCAAGTCATTCTCTTCTATAGCCAATCATTTCTACTTTAGACAAAACACAGTCATTAACACTTGTTACGTATGCAATATATATCTTCAATTGCAGATATGGTTAATGACAAAAATAAAAATTGAGCAAGACATTTTTAACTCAATTAAGAATTAGGTGTTTAAAACTTCATGTTACAAGTTAGAGAAAAACATATATATCATCCTCTCCTATAGTTTCTGAATAACCAGTGTGCTCCACATCACTAATTTAAGCTATTTGATTTTGTTGCATAATTACTTTTCCAGACAACTAATTGCATACAAGATTTGATGCGATACTCAATTATTTAATGTCACATTTTGACCATCATGAAAGGTTTTCAGTAATTGATTCTCATGTATCACAGCAGCCGTACTGCGTGATTTAGAAATCTAACATAGCAGGTGCATGTTGACCCTTGTTACTAACAGCCTTACACCATTTCTAACTTTAGATGTTAAATAGTGACCCTGTATGATGTTTTTCTTAGAGGCTGCCAATGAGCACAGCAATTGTCATGTGATGACGCGATGTTTACCTAGTTCCATTTTCTTTTTATAGAGTGGCTTCACGTTTCTCCTGGGGATAATGCTGTCCACCTCGCTACGCTCAGCCGTAAAATTGTTTCTTATTGAGAAATCTATAGTTTAATTATTAAGCACACTGTAACCTGACGTTTTTTGCTAAAGGATTTTCAAAGATTTAAATACAATACCAGTAATCTTTCATACAAAAATACAGAAAAATTTCATACAGAAATATAACAAATGACATATATGGGAAAGTGTACTGCATTACTCATTTTAAATTATTGCACTTCTTAAAGTATATACTTCAATTTTAATTATTACCTTTTGTTTGGTCTAACAGAATAAGCTACGTTTGAAAATAAAACATTTATTTCACCTTGCAACAGAGATTATAAAATGGATTTTGCAAGCTTTACTTAAATGATTCCAATAGGACAATGGGCATAGCCACAGCTTGTTAAGCTGCTCTGTAAAAATCACTTTTGTTTCAATAGATATGTAATTGATATGATAGAAAATCTAAAGGCAAGATGATTCGTATAGGGAAAAAACATTCTCAAGGAATGGTTAACATTTTCATTATTTATTCTGGCAGTTGAAATTTCCCAGAGACAAAGCTGGAAAGTTTTAGGACATAAAGAATATAAATAGGAATATACATGCATCTATAGGAAGAATTGCTCAAATACAGCAGCTGTAGAGGAATTCCTTTATGTGCCATTCAGGTGGATGGAACAACTATGTCATAATAGGAAATAAAGAAAACTAAGAACTCTAAGAGTAGGGGGAAAAAAATGGGAGGAAAAAACTTTAAAGATAAGGGCAATTCTGGAACACTTTTTGAAAAAAAAAAAAAGCAAAAAACTAATTATAAAACATATTTTGGTGTTGAATAAGTGAGGTTCTAGAACGGTTTTCCAAATCCAATATCTTGTCAATGGAATCTAGTGACGTTATGTAGCAATAGTCCAAACTCTTCAACTTAGAAGAGTACCCTCCCATTTCCAGGAAGGATAAACACTCAAAAATAATAAAGTAAAGCGTCTTAAAAACACTTATATTCACTACATTTCAGACTGGAATATGTAAAAATAAACTTTGAAAATAAACTGTAGTTACCTGTTTTAATGAAAGGATGCTTTGCTTGCCTCACTATAACAACATGCTTCTAAATGTATAGCTGTATGGCACTCCAAATCCAAGCTCTGACTTTCTGGTTGGGCTCTTTGATGATGTCCCATGTGTGCACCAGCTACCTAAGTTCGCACAAACCTCTGCGAATCAAAACCACAGAAGTACATACAGCTTTACTTGCATCTCCATCCCGTGCCAAATTCTGAACTTACGCCAATGTAACTACATCATGTTCAATGGTATATACCAACATACTTGTTTTCACAGCAAACTCTCCCTCCCAACCACATAAAATGGAAATTTCTTCAGTTTTACAGTTCACCATTAGCATTAATGGTCACACTTGTTTTGCAAGAACACTGGAATAAATAAGATATCATTATAAGGATTGCTGACAATTCAGGGAACAAGACAGAAGAGAATTCAATATGCTAATAATTCTATCATACTTTAGCAGAACCTATAGCAAGATTAAGGTTAAGCATGAGCCTAAAAGCTTTTGCTAACAAAAAGCTAGAACAGTCAGTGCTAAGAACATCAATCGCTTCTCTGAAGTCACTGATGGTAACAGCACATCAGTATTTTCACTGCCTGAAAAAACTGCAGATCACCTATTTTCAACAATTACATAGTACTCACTTTCATACATTTCTAGAAAATTGTAGCATTTTTAGAAAAAAATACATGCTAAGACATTTCCAGCGTGCTGAGGGCATGGTTCTATCACCTGTTCCCAAACCAACCATATTTTTTTCATTTAAAAATTTTAAGGATTTTCTGAAACTGAAAATCAATTTCAGAAATGAAAGACGAGAAAAAAGGGGGAAAAATAGATGAACAGTATTTCATATAGAAAATATAAAGAGAAATAAAGTAGACAATATTTTGCTTCTTTTCTTTTTTCCAACAGCATTTTCCTGAAGGATAGGAGACAAGTATTACACACAAAAGTAAATCCTGAAGGTTCTGAAACGTACTGAGTATTAAAAAAAAAAAAAAAAAAAAAAGTAGCAATGTAAGAATTTTATCATGTTGGTCTGAACACTTCCCGCTTTTAGCACATAAGCAAAAGCTAAGAAGCCCAGAAAATACAGTTTTTTAAATCTTAGAGGCAATCTTTTCCCACAGTAATACAATGTATTCTTTGAATTAAAAGACTATAACTATTGTACAAATTTACAAAAAAAAAATTTTTAATCAAACTTCCAAAAACCTAATCCCATTACAAACTAAAAAGAAACTGATCTTAATAGGTGTGCTAAATAAATCAAGAATGCTAAATTAGTGGTAAAAAGTCAGCTAATGCTAAGGTGAGAAGTAAAACAAAAAGGTGTTGTGCCATAAACCCCTTCTCTTCTCAGGTCTTTCCATCTAATGACCTAACATCTGTAGTCTTGCTGTTTTAGCACAAAGCTACTGACATGAGTGCTCCAATAGCGATTTTTTAGGAAGTCAGCAGTGAAATCATTTCAAAGGAGGAAGAAATGGAAATGACTACATGTTAAGAACCCAGAGAGAAAGAATTAAAGCTGCGAGTATGTCAGCAAACTGCGCTGCACATCCAAGGAAGGACATGAAAAATAGAAGTGATGTAAGAAGGACCAAGAATTTGATCCCATCTACATAGTCTACCTAAACAGTCTATTAGAATGTGTCCAAAGGAGGGCTACAAAGACAATGAAGGGTCAGGAGAGCAAGAGGTATGAGGAGCCGCTGAAGTCCATGGGTTTGTTCAGCTCAGAGCAGAGATGCTAAGCAGCAGTACTGAGCTCTGCTCTCTCAGAAAACAGGACTCAAGGGAATAGCATGGAATTGTGTCAGGGAGGGTCAGGTGAAGACCAGGAAAAGGTCCTGCACCTGAGGGCGGTGGGCATAGAACAGACATCCCAGGGCAGTAGGCATGGCCCCAAGCACCTGGAGATGAATGAGCATTTGGACACCTCTCTGACATAGGATTTGCATAGCCCTGTGTAGAGCCAGGAGTTGGACTTTATGATCCTTGTGGGTTCCTTCCTACTTGGGAGATTCCAGGATTCTGTGGCAGATTCCATGAAGCCACGCTGTTCCATCGAGGCAAAATTAGACGCTTATTCATGCTGTGGTTCAAGATAAAGAATAATTTAACAACTTTTCTGAAGCTACATTGCCAGGAAAAGGCAGATCCCCGCAATGCAGTCATCAGCCGATCAATGATGTATGCTTTAGTCTGATCCTGACAGAACTGATCTATTCAGACCACATTCCTGCCAAATAATTAATACTTCTTAATGCCTGTATCCAGCTACAAAGAAAGGTTCTTCCAAATGCTATACAATATCAACAAATGTCAAATAATTCCTACCCCCTTCCAACATTAGGCAAAGTTTCCCATTTTGCATATCATAAATAATTCAGGTTTCACTCCGGCACCTTCTTTATGGTTTATGCTATTTCATATTTGATACCTTTTAGTTCTTCTTTAAGTCTCCTTTTTAGAGTATTTTTGTGACCCTCCTCTGGACATGTCCCAACAAATCCACTTCTCTCCCATCCTGAGGACTTCATATCTGCATGCAGTACTCCAGGTGATGTCTCACTAGTACAGGGCAGAGGGACAGGATCACCTCCCTCAACTTGCTGGCCACACATCTTTTGATGCAGGCCAGGATACAGATGGCTTTCTGGGCTGCAAGGGCACACTGCTGGCTCACGTCCAGATTGCCATCCATCAGAATCCCCAAGTCCTCTTCAGCAGGGTGTGCTTTATTCTTTCATCTCTCAGTTTGTATAGACAGTGAAGGTTTGCCACAACCCTGGTACAAGGCCTTATTATTAGGCTTTGTTGAACCACATGAGGTTCTTCTTGGCCCACTGTTTGAGACTGTCTAGGTCTTGCAGCCAGTTCCTCATCCATTGAACATGTCAATTAATGCAATTATGCCATCACATGGGTAGTACTTTCTATCGGTGAAGCCACGCTGGCTGGCTTGTATCACCTCCCTCTCTTCCTCATGCCTTAGCATAGCTTTCAGGAGGATCTGCCCCATGATCTTCCCCAGAAAGGCATCTCCATATATGCTCTGAAACAGGTGAGCTGCCACTGATTACCAGTGATTACCACTGCTTGAGTTAATCAGATTCAGATATTAAATGAACTATGACAGGAAAAAGTCCCAGGTCTTTTTTTTTTTTCCTTCCCCCCCTTTTACTCTCCTGAACCACCACTGCTCCTTTTTCCTATAGCAATACTTGTCTTCCAAAGGCTCTACTTCCACCATTTGCTAAAACCATATGAGACCAATGTCTCTCTGAGGTCATTTGATGCACTATCCAAACTTGACCTTTGTCATCTGCTTAAAAGAACAGAATAATGTCAGCAGCTAAGTTCCAAGTACATGTACAAGCTGTTTACGCCAACTGCCAATTCCCCAGCCAACTCCTATTATACTTAACTGCAAAACCAAAACACAACATGTGATACTTTATACTTAGAAGTTGCTAAAATATCCATTTGCTAATCAAAAAAATCTCTACTGTCCTTCAAATATCTGATAGAAATATGGCTGATACAATCAGCGTACCAAGTTATAGAGTATTCCCGTTTAGACCAGCATATAGGGAAAGGACACACGAATTGTTTAAACAGAGAGATATTCATTTTCTTAGTGCGTAGAACATTTTATTTTCTTCCTAACTTAAAAGTTTCTATTAGAAAAATCACATGAGCTCTTGGGGCCAAATTAAAAACTATCTGCTGTTGAAAATGAACCTGAGTCTGTCGTCCAGAAAGCCAACAGTTCTTCAGCTGCACTGACGTTCACCTTTCTTTTAAAGCATACAATCCAGTGACATACTTGGGCAAAAAAAAAATCTTCACTGTTTTAATGGTGGCAAACGTAGAGAGAACCAAGACAAATGATTATAATGCAGTCGACTGAGTGCTTCCAGACAGAAGGACCTCAAGCAAAAACCTAAGAAGCATATTTGGAAACAGTTTGCAGTTCTAGAAAAATCCTGGCATTCACACTTTCAGGGCAAGTACAATGTGTCAGCAAATGTAGTTTTCTGAGTATGTGGTCAGCACTTACTCTTTGGTTTGACTGACTCCAAACTTCATCTTCTGCAGTCAGAGCTGTGCACTAATTCATCTGCTGCTTTAGTATTTTACTGACTAAAGAACAGCATGTTTACTTTGTGATCTATTTCGAATGCTCCCACAAAGATGACTTCTGCTTTCCTTTCTTGCACTGCCCCACAGCATCCCCTTACTACCTCAGCAACCATACGGTAGCTGTCATCACCTTCAGGGGCTGACTTCAGCTTATTCCTACCCTGCCTACTACTGTGTACTATGAAGAGATCAGTTTCTTCACATTACCCAGACTGTCATCTCCTCATCTCCTAGCTGTACTGTACTCAAAACACCATTGGTGCTTTTTCCTATGATTTTCTGGTACCAGGTAAGGAATTCACCTAAATTCTCTTTTAGTTCATAAAATCTTCTCACCACAAGAACGTTGGTACCTGACTGGTAGATGAACTGACTGGTAAGTAGCACAATGACCAATATCGCTGTTCCACTGCAAGTCAGCTTGCATTTGTACCTGCCTGTTGTAGCTTAGAATCATATACAGTATAAGGTAATTATCACATACGACTATAATATGAAAGGACAAGCATGTGTAAATACATGTTAAAGATACATAGCAACATTTTTTTCAGGGACGCATGAAGGTAAGGATTTTTGCTGTAAACTTTGTTCTCCTCTACAAGCTTAGTAAGCATCAGTTTTCACTTTAACTCAACATAGTTGTATCCTGATAGCCAATAAAGAGGGACCTACCATTCAGTGAGTCACAAAAGTTCACTTCTGTAGATGACACACGTAGAAAGGAGGTGAGTGGGGAAAAAACAATGTCTCAGTGGTTGAATTTCCATTTGGCTCTTGCACAAATCTAAGAACCATCAATATATATTACAGTACAAAGCACACAAGTCCAACCAGAATCTCCCCTGGTGCAACTACAGGTCATTTCCTCCCATTCTATCACTAGGTATGTGGGAATTTTCACTTGAGAATAATCATTCCCAAGTCCAGGTTACTTCAGATAGCCTTCACTACTTTGCTTTTAAATTCCTCTATCATTTCTTAATAAAAATAACTCCGTCATTTTGAAGGCATATTTAGAGATTAATTGGTCCAACTGCATGACCATTTTAGGGCTACAGAAAAGTACACATCTGAGGGTGTTACCCAAGTGTCACTTGAAGACTGACAACCTTGGGGCATCAACCACCTCCAGAAAGTCCATTCCAGTGTTTGATCACCCTCACAGGAAATATTTTTTTTCCTAATGTCCAGTTTGAACCTCTCCTGGTGCAGCTTTGTGCTGCTTCCTTGAGTCCTCTTATCCATTCCCAGGAAGAAGAGCCTGACTCCTCCCTCTCTCACTTTCCCTCCTCAGGAAGCTGCACTGCAACGAGGTTGCCTCTGAGTTTTCTGAAAGGTGAGCGTGAGAAGCCTTATGTTCATATATGAAGTTCATCAGTTTGGGAAAATTCTATATGAAATATAATCATTCCCTTGAGGGTGCATTCATTTGCAAATGCAGACAAGCAACAACAAAATATATTTTTCCGTGCAAATCAAGAACAGGCTGACTTTTAATCAATATCCATTCTTAATGAATGCTACTGATATACTGAAGCAACGCCATGATAAATCATCAACCCTTTCACATAAGATTTTTGCCAATACTTGGGTTACAACCAGTCTCACTCAGCATCAGTTCATGGCTGTCTTCTTGTTGACATCAACAGGTGTAAGACAGGATCTCAGAAATGTATTCTAGAATGGTGCAGACAAGCCACCTGCTTGTCACTGTCATCTATCAGGTTTGGGTTGAGTGGAGATGGCAGATAGCCATGTAATTTTACTGCCAAATTTGGTCAAATGAACTTTTCTTTATTGCTGTAGTCAGGCTACTCTGACTACTATACCAAAGAAAGCTATGACTTCTTCTTGACCCCAATTATCACATTCATTATTCATCAAAGTACACTTTTCATTTGATTCCCTGGAGAACAGCAGAGTATCACTATAAGGATCTTTCAATACAACTTCACCCCCTTAACATACAGAAGGTTTGTCGACAAGTAACAGCTACTCATTCCCCTGAGTAAGGTTCACATTAATAGGACTGGATGGTGAATCATGAGATGGTATTAAATCACGTCTCCTGCCTGTATAAAGCCCCATCCTAAGCCAATGGTTTTAGTGCAGAAACCAACATAGGATACAACTACAAAGTGAGCCAGATAATTTGGAGAAATAATGTATTCAAATCCCAAAGCGAAAAAAAGACCCTATGCATCTTTAAACATATCAGAAGGAATTTCATTTTGGAAGTGGCAAGCTTCATATTTTCTGGAACTAAAATATCAAAAATTGAAGGCATCAGATGTAATGTAAACTATAATTCAATTCAAGACACTGACAAGAGGTTATAAATACTGAAGCTGAACCAATAAATACAATCTAGGAGCACTTGAAGCAAAAAGGATTTGGCTGAAAGAAGAAGATGACACAACTGATAAGAAGTTTGCTTCCAAATCTAGATATCATCAAGTTAAAGCTTTTTCAGATTTATTGCTACTTTATGTCTGAAGACAGTTCAGTCTTGCAGGTTCTAATGCAAGAGTTTGAGGAGACACTTCATCCCACGTGCAGCCACCAGTCCTAAAGTCAGTCTGGCTTACAGACACCTGCTGCATATGACCTAGCAACCCTCTCAAGGTATTCTGCATCTCATCAGCCACTCATTTGAGGGTCTGTGGCTGTGGCCAGGTCAAAGGGAGTGGAATTGTACTGGTACTTTCCACAGGCACACAAGGAAATCTCTTTATACAAATGCGAAATCTTCCCTGAACCAAGCTTTCACTTAACTTCTCAGCAATACAGTAAATGAATTGAATCTTAAAGAATCACATCATGTGTTTTCTTCCCATCCCCTAGATCCATCAAACAATATCCTACTTATTCATTATTGAATATTATACATATATATTTACACATATTGTTATATCCTACATACCATTACAGTCTTATCCTAAATCAGTGTTCAGCAAAACAGGTGATTTTCTACAGAAATCAATCAACAGTGGATACTGAATTCATATGGATACTTCATTTCTGAAGCTCTATCTCACAGCAATGTCCTCAAGGCAAGCTAAATGTATGGAGATCGTGGTACTGATCAGAGTAACAGTTGAGGACAGAATAAGGATAGAATATATGGAAAATGATAACACTAATCATATCAAATGTCAAACGGTAACAGCCCTCCATGTCAAGTTTTCCCACTTGTCAAGTTTTTTGCTTTCTACTTAAGTCTTTTTCATGTTAGAAAGGACTAAAGAATGATGGCCTTTTTAAGATTACCTTCATTTAGGTTTTAATCAAACATTTGATTTGTACCTTTGGAGCGTACAAGCAAAGGAATGACATAATTTTGAGCTAAGAAAAGGAAGGCAAAAGAGGATTATTTCTACTTTTTCTTTCAGCTGATTTTAGCTGATATCAAGACTGTAAGTTGGATACAACTAAGATTTTACTGCTGCAAGAAAGACAATGAAGAGCAAGCTTTTAAGAACTGAGATTTGACCAATCCTCCTGCAGTAAAATAAAGGAGGATCAGACAAGAAAAACAATAATTTTTTAGCTCTCTGACTGTGAACAACTTACCTTTTCTCAAGCTTTTTCAACAGTGGTCTACCCCAAACTGGGAGAAATAATCCATGATACAATTAAATAATTAAAAAATAAAAGCTAATAAAAATAATAAAATAAAATAAAGCAGTACACTGAAAGGTGTATTAGTGAATGCTGGTAACAAATGAAAACAAGAAAGGTAATATTCAACTACAATTCTTGACTTACACTGCTCAAACTGGAACTGTACTATTGTGTTGCTCCCACAACTTTGGCAAATCTTGATTGCAAATGCTATTACAAGATCATCTCTCTGCTACTGTTGCATAGCTCCTTCTCAAGAGCTGTCAGATTTCAGAACAGTTAATGAGTCAACTGGGACTACAGAATTCTTACAGAACTTATTTTGGTAGTTTATTTTCATTTATTGTGGTTGTTGTTTTCCTAATGATAGGTCTCCCTCAGATTCTGGTTGCAAATATGTTTCATGTAATAACTACTATTGCATACAGCAAAAGTTAATCACCTTCACTGCACACTACTGATCTGGCTACTTATAGTACAAGAAACAGAACTAAAACTTTGTGAACTGTTATTCTCTTCAGTTCAGTTCTGAGTAACTCTTCAAAATTGTACAGACAGTTCTCCATGGGACTAATTCATGGTGAAGCCATGCCAACAAGCCATGTCAGCCACTACCCCAGCTCAGATGCTACCTGCTGTAATCCATTTTCTTTAGTGAGTCTGTGGAAATGCCACTTCCCTTGAAGTTTTCATCAAAGCTCATTTGCAGGTGAGAGTGGGAATAAACTATTTGTATAATTTTAGTGCAAATAAGCACTTTAAACAATTTGCAAGCAAAATATACAAACCTATAAGAGAGAATGCACATAACCTGCTTAATGCATTAATTTTACATCCAAGCTGAGGACCACTTCTTTAGTGAAAGTCAACAAACTGTGTTGATCCACCCCAGCAGAAGATCTGACCTTGTTTTTCTCTCCCATTAAAATTTATGTCAGCATTGCACATCGGAACAAAGCCTCCAAGCTCACAGTTGAAGACACCTGTGTGGTTTCTGTGCTGTAGACAAACATATATGTTTATTTTAAAGAGAAGCTCCTTAGAGACATGCCCTACTGAACCATCTAGCAATAAACACTATAGAGGGGAGAAGCAGAAAACGTTCTTTTTTTCCCCCTCCTACCTTCCCCACAAGTTTCTGGAAAGTTAATCACAAGCAGTATGACCTCAGCATTCCTCTTCATAAAAAAAATAAAACGCTGGTTTAAGAAAGTTCCTTTTTAAGTTTTCATTTGCCAATGTTTATGGAATAAACAAGTCAGAACTGTAAAGACTGAAATCCCTGACTGACATTTACATCTTCCACAACTGATGCATGTGAATAGGTGAAAGTGTCTAGTTCAGTTCTTGCCAATAGCATGAGACACTGCTGTCCCATGCTAAAATCTGAAAAATATTTTATGAAAAATTTAAATAAGAAACTGGAACACCAGTTCTGTAAGAGTTAATGATGCACACTTTTGAGGAACTATTTGCTTTACACTTTCTTTCCTTAGAATTCAGTCTTTTTTCGTATATAATTGATGGTTTAGTTTGTGTTAAAATTATATTTAACAACATTCTTCCAATGAAATATATGTGTGCTGAATCAACCACATTGCATTAACAGTAATTCTAAGGCCTCAGATGTCCGTATAACGAACAGCTGTGGATAGTCATAGCTCAATAACTATACAGGGACAGCTGAATAGCTGTGAGTATACTACATTCTCACACTCTTCCTTAAACATATTTACAGGTGACATTCTTCAATAATGAAGGTTACCGAAGGCCTTTCAGGATGTGTTCATCATTACTGTCAGGAAATTTTTTTGAAAACAAAGCAATGAGAAGCTCTTTGAAAGTAAAGGCAGTTTGAGCCTTGCCCTCCCTAGCTGACGCTTCGGGAGTAATGTAAACTTATACACAGAAGTAACAAGTTAATTCACACTTCATCTGTAATATGAAAGAATTCATCAGTACCTGCTTCAGTAATAAATAAAATCACAGTTAACACACATTTCTAGTTTTTATTTTACCATTCACAATTCAATGGCACTGCTTATATATAAAACAAATGAGTTTATAAAACACAAAGTGAAATCAGCCTAATTCATATATTATAAAATAGAAATCATTATTAGTTAAAAACTGCTGGAGACCATCACGTATTTTCAATGGAAGAGCATTTACTTGGGCAAAATAAAGGATTATTGTGCAAATACTAGATGACTAATTACATAATGTACCTTTACAAAATTACATAATATGGGTGCAGCTTGTTTCTCTGTGTTCTGCTTGAAAAATAGATTGTTTAATAACCCACCAAAGCTATCTGTAAACCTAGGAAACAATAGAGCAGATGTTGACTGTTGTCTTGTGCCTCACAGACATAATTAAACACAATGAAACACTCATGCACCCGAATAATAGAGGACAAACAAATACAAAAATGGTACTCTATAAACATAGACCTCCTCTACTGGGCACCTGCTTATATTAATCCATGACATTTAGATCAGCAATGAAAATGGAAAAGAAAATATTTATCTCTCTTCAGACTACACCAACTACAAAGAGTTCCCCTCTGGTAGCTCTAACTTCTGTAAAACTGAATCCCACATTGCTGACTTTCAAGAAGATAGAAGCAAGAACCATATTTTCTACTGCAGCGAAGCTAAGACAGGGCAGACACATTTCCTTTAAGCAAAAGCTACATGAATCAACAACTTCCAATGATCCAAATAGACGATACAAGGTGTCTGCTGTGTAATGCAAGATCCTAAGATTTCCCTGTAAAGCTAGTTTCCCTTTAACTGCAAAACACTACTTCTGTAATTATTTTCAATTTCTTTTTTTTTTCCCCGTGCTCTTTTGTGAAACAATAATGGAAAGACTAAAAGGCATAAGCATAAAAGTGATTAATTTCTAGGCTAGCATCCCACAACACTGCTTAATGCTATTCTATACCAGAATTCTGAGAAAGTTGTTTGGTTGTGTTTTTAAACATCCCTCTTAACCTACATATCCATCCTTTCTAGAGACACATCACCTCCAGCAATATCAATACTGATCAACTATTTGAATTTAATAATTATCTGAATAAACACAAAACTGAGTACACATTTCTGCAGTTGCCATTAGGAAACAAAAGTTTCGCAATAAAAACTTTAAAATTAATACTCATATCTTCAGCAAAATAACACGAAGGCTTATTTTTACTAATGAGAAAAATTATCCCAATTGTGAAATAAAACAAATGTTATTACTTTTCTGTTTATTTTAGATAACAGGTACAAAATTGCTTTGTTTACTACAAATGCATATTTTGTCTTCACATTTTACATAGTTATGTCTAAGAAAGAAGGCAATATAATGTGATCTGCATCTCTTTATGTTAATAAAACCATGCTAAACTCCACAGACAACACCATAAAGCATAAATACCAAATGGAAAACAAATGGAAGCATAATGCTACTGTGAAGCAAACCAATCAACCCTAAAACAGCTGAGATACATCTCATCCAGTACTCATTCATTCATTCTTTATAGAGAAGAAATGAAAACATTCCTGAGTGAATCAGATTAAACAAACAAACAAAAAACCCTCAGCAGCTCTAGAAGATTGTAAAGCTCTAAATTCTTTTTATTTATGAAGGCAGCATGTACTGCACTGAGCAAAACAACCCAGCATGCCGGGACCCTTTTCCCTGAAATTCCTTTATTAACACAACCTGGCTCTGCCAGTGAACAAAAGCAGTGGTGTGGTGTGTATAAATCATTAATACTATGCTGTGCAATGGCTGAATTTCCTGTGTGAGTTGGAAAGCCTTCCTGCACAACAGGGATTTGGGGCTTGGAATTGGCTGCTATGAAATGTACTTCATCATTCTCTGTGTTTGACGCTTCCCAATAGCTTTCTACTTTTCCTTTCGCTTTTCTCCCCCAAGCCCAGCAACTGCAATAGAAATTTATTGGATTTCATGTCTGCAAAGAAAGGAAGAGAAGGAAGAAAGAAAGAAACAAAGAAAGAATGAAAGAAGCAGGCAAGCCCATTTAAAAATCAGGCTGCGTTCAAATAAAATCTACTGCTAATAAACAAAATTAGAAAGTTTTAAATGCTTGATTTCCTGAAAACAACTGAAAATCTGTTTAGCCTTAAAGAAAAAAACTCAAACAAACAAAAAAATAATATAACTGAAAAGGCAACAAGTACTCTCTAACTTTCCAGCAGAACACTTATGAGCAGGCAGGAAGAAGGGCAATGTGGCAACGCCTATGCACAAGGAACTCCTCAAGTAAACCACATCAGCGATTTTACTTTGGGTGTACCAAAACTTGTTCCAAAAATCAACAGGTAATTTCATGTGTGTGTGTGGAAAACCTGGTGTCCTGAGTGGAAATGGAGGAGATGGCAACAATGGGAGAAAAAATAAAAATGACAAAAAAGAAAACAAAACACCAACATAAAAAGACACCATCACCAAAAAGCAACAAACTCTTGGAACTGTAATTGCCAGATTTCCTGTACTTTTGTAGATTCAGACTGAATTTGGAGAGGAGTATCAAAACTACTCTTTTAGCCTGCAAAGCACATGTGATATAACAAAAAGTTCAATGTTTTTTCTAACTTTATTTGATGGAAATGAAATAGCAAATTGTCTGTATACAACATTCTGCACCAAAATATTCCCTATAGGGGTCCCTCTTAGAAAAATCAAAGAGAAAAAAGACAAAATCGAAAAGAGAACAATGCTGAAAAAGCTGTCTCACAGCACATACTCCCCATCAGGAAAAAATGAGGTACATTATAAAGGTAACTGAGGATACAATCAGTCTTCTAGCTAGGCCAGAGCACGATTCCCTATATATCAAGCATCAGTACCACAGAGAAACAATTTTACTGCCATCTAAACGGTCAATATTTAAGACACTTGGAATGCAGTTTGCAAATCCAAATGTGCTAAAGTCAGAATAGGGAAACATTCCAGTGTGCCATTTTGCACTTCTGCTGCTATCCAACAGCCTAAGATTACAAGAGTAAGCCTGCAATGCATGCAGAAGTCCCTCTGCATTACACAATAATGACATTCTGAACGGAAATAAATGAAGCCCCTGCAGTGCTATTCTGTCAGCTTTTGAAAGTAAATAACTTAGCTTCTGACAAGAGAGACATTTTTTTCCTCCTCCTGCCATAGAGCATTAATTGAGCTATGCAGCCATGCAACATCCCAGAGAGGACGACTAAAACATGACAAAGAAAAAAGCTTAAGAAATAATGGGACACTCATGGAATATATGGGCTGACTGACTTCTTTTTGCCCCCACATTTTCTCCTTAGCTTCTGCTTTAACAAAGATCACAATCTCTGAGAAACTTTGAAAAGCTTTGTTATTGTCTTCCTCCACAATTCTTACTGAAACATTTCAAATGAGTATTTTAAATTCACAGCATCTTACAAAAGACAATGTCATTATGAAAATGAACATTTTACAACTTACTACCACTTCTTGTTTTAAAGAGAAGAAACTTCCATGCCCATGGTCAAGTGCTGTAACTATGTAATTTAAATAACACTTACTTGCCACTGTAGAGAAAACTGAAAATAGCTATTAAAGAACAGGTGATCAGAAGGAAAACCAAAGAAGCAGCCTCCCAAACTACATAACAGTAATAATAAATGTTACTGTAATTCAACAGGAGGTTGAGGAAAGGCATATTGTAACTATAAGCATATACACACCTCATACAAACATACAAGATTCTGTTAAATTCATGTAGTTATAAAACAAAGCATATTCAGGATGTAAAAGATGGGAAGACCAACAATTTTTAGAATATTTAGATATAAAAGGTCAAAAGTTAAATTTAATAACGGCCTAAGATGAAAGCATTCACGTTCTTATTCATGAGAAGTACTTGACGTGTTCAGATGCTGTTGTGAAGTAGCACAGACTCTCCTTCCATATCAGGAGGAGGCAGAGGGAGAACCAGTGAACAAAAAATAATTCAGTGAACGCTTTAGTTCTTACTACAGTATCTAATTTTGATTCTGCGTGTGTTCAACACAACGAGAAAGAGCAGGATCAAAACACAGTGAGATCTCTCCACAGCTGGAGCCTGCTATAGTGCAAAAGACCAAAGGCCTAGCAACAACTAGGCAGGACACTATAGACATTAGATATGCTATTTTCTCTAATTAAATTCACTGGGCTGCAGCACTGACAGAGCAGGAAGAGAAGCAAAATGTAACAGGAGCCAATGGTGCTGCACCGGGCAACTCAGGGGGAAAGGAGCATTGCCAGCAGAAGAATGACAGGAGTTTCTCTGGAGAGCCCTTGTACCACACATCACACTTTAGAACTGATAAATCAATCATACATACACCTTTAAAAGGCAGAAAAGCTTGAAGGATTCTTGGAGGGTGTTGACTTCTCCTTTCCACTAACATTATTATAACCCTATAAAGCACGGCGATAAATTCTAGTGCCACAAGTTACTACTTCCTGTCATTCATACCACCTACTAAAGACATCAAAAATATTCTAAACAGAATGAATATTAACATGATAGTAGCATTCATTTACCAGATCCAGAAATTTACACATTAAAAAAAAAACAAAAAAAAAAACTTCATGGTATTGCATGGCTACTGGTCACAAAAACAAACTGAAAGAACCACCTATAGCTGCTATGAAAAAAGCCCCATTTAGACAACCAATGCATGCTTCCCTTGCTATGAAACGCCACTGCACTTTTATTTTTCCCCCGGAAAATAACCACCAGACACACATTCAGCTGATATCAACAAACAGTGACAACTTACGAGCAGCTGACACCACAAACAGCCCAGTCACCGCTTCACAGCCCGTTCCAAGAGCTCCGCTACAGAGCAGGGATGGCAGCCAGAACTATTCACCTGCCTCTGCCACGTGGGAGCTCCTTCCCAACTGCTCTTGCAGTTGTATTCCAAAGCAGCAAGCAACCTTCTCAGCCGATATCTTTTGTCCTCTAGTTTTATAGAGGTGGGTACTTCACTAAAGCATTTCCTCTTGCCGTAGTGAGGAGAGTGACCTTGTTTAACAACGCCCAAACTAGCTGTTCAGAATGAGAACACAGCGCTTGCTCTCAGCCACTTCTCATTAGCCTCTGGGAAACAAGAGAACGCTCTTGTGAGACTGAAGATATGAAAACATTAAGATCTCTTGAATCAGAGGAGCCTCCCCGCATGCTTGCCAGATTGGAAGTTGGTCGGTAAAATCCAAACGGCCTTATTTACTCTAATTAAGACAAACAGCACATCACAACAATTTGATTCCTGCATTAACAGCGCTTCGAGATGGCACAGTTCTCCCACCTTTTGAGGTCTGTTTCATTCAAACACTGAAAGTCCCTATGAATGCCACAGTGCCCCCTTAGGTACAGCCACATCCACATGAGGTTGTTTCTAGCATAATAATATATTTTGCTGTTGTTTTAACAGACTATCATTTATCTGACAAAGTACAGATTTTTACTCTACACATATGAATAAACAAGCAATATGTTTCTCTCGGGGCAGCAATGCTGGTTAAATGAATCAGAAAGCCCTGAAAAGATTGCCTACCCCCAGTCCATCAGCTACTGGACAATTATTCAAGGCCCAGCTGTAAGAAAAACAGATGGTGAGTGAGCATTAGTAATGTGGACTTCTTTTCACTCATGCACTCATAAGCAGAGGTTGTATGTTCTCACACAAGAACTGCCCTGAATAAGAGGCTGAAGAAAAAAAAAAAAAATGTGCAAAGACTCCAATTTGTAAGCTAACAGATGCCTTAAATTTTCACAAACTAAAGACATTAACTGATCTTACAGTAGAGATCAAGTAAGCCAGTAATATAAGTGGACGAGGCGAAGAAAAGCAGCGTTTGCACAACACATTTAAACAGTGACATCATAAACCATCAGCTGCTGCACACAACTAAGAAAGCTGGTCCCTTAAAGGCTCACTACACTATAACGTGCCAAAAGATGGGCGCACAGAACTGTAACTGCGATGGAGGCATTCAGCAGTTGATGTGCCTGCCTCTGTAAAAATGGTAAACTGTATCCAGAGATTGTTCATCTATTTTAATTTTTGATGCAATTTTAGCACAAAGATAATCTGTACTAATCCTTTTTCCATTATTGACACTATTGACTACATCAATTGAAAATGCTATCAAATAAATCAACATTGAATTAAGCCATGAAGAAAGAATGTGATAAGAAGTCCTTCAGATTCCTATAAATCATCAGATCCAGAAGCATGACATGAGTAACTGAGTAGGGAATTCAGCTTTTCTCTATAGTCATAATGCTTAAGGCCCAAATAAAATTACACTAATTTACCATGTAAGCACTAATGGAATAACCAGGGTAGAGATGGAGACTTTGTTGGGTTTCGTTTTGTTTTCATGGTGGATTTTTTTCATCATTGATATGAGAGCTGTACCGTGAACTACTTTCTTGTTAAAGACAGAAAAGGTTGATATTGAAGTTTCAGTTCAATTCTTTTCGATCTATGAATGTCCAGTATGAGCAATTGCTCCATTTAAAAGGAATTACCCTTTGTACAAACCGCTTCACTATTTAAAATAAACCACATGAATCATCATTAAATAGAAAAAAAAATTACCATTTTTAAAATAACGACAGCCACACAGTACACTGATATGGAATACTGCCTGATGCTTCAAGAAACATAGGTTATTGTTACTTTATCCAGAAAATACCAACTAAATAACCCTATTTCCTGGTAAATGTAAGCGATAGGGAAATGCACGTTAACAGAACTATGCCTCCATTAATATACCCTAAATCTTAATTTACAGGCTAAGTTCTGCTGCAGAAATTCCTTCACGTTAGCATTTGATACAAGTTTGAGATCAGTGCAAGAATCCTTCCTTTCACTGGTGTGTCTCATTAAGGAAGAAATGAGAAAATGGATCAATTTAGCAGCTGCTAACACTGTACAATATAATAAAATTATAGGGTATACCACAAATCCAAATTCCTTTTCTCTATAGCTTTAAATATTGGCACTAGGTAAAATTCTAAGCCAAATACACCTATACTTTTCCCAATTGGCCCTGCCTTTAAAATGACAAGAAAAATATCCAAATTTTATTCTCCTCTGGTTTATTGCTGCCACTGACACAATCGTTTGGGTTTTAATGTGGTTTGAAAACTCTCAGGTTTCTAAAGTTAAAGTTTAAGATGTTTCTAGGTTATTTCAGACATTTTAAGTAGCTTAAATAAGTCAGAAGCATTCTCCAGGTTTTATTGGCTTTTTAAAATGAATATTTTATTGGCAGTTAACTCAATGTGAACTAGGCCTCGATACTTCATTTATTTTCAAATTCATTATCAACAGTTAAACTTTCAATGTCCTGAGTGAACTGCATAAACCGTTCTTAAAAAAAATCAGTTCTCACATCTCTTAAAACATTATGCAGTCATGTAATCTGGAAGGTATCAGAACTAACGCAGTGTTTAACACCAGACAAAGTAATAATGCACTTCCGTGGGTACACTGTGGAGAAGAGTTTATTCATTCATACTAAACAGACTGCCACAGTGGTGTTAGTTCAGCAAATAAATAATGGACAACATTAAACAACTACCAACACATTCATTTCTTTCCCCTTCTCAAATGATTAATACACGTCCCGAGAAAACAGCCATTCCTCGTGGCAACTTACATGTGTACTGGTGTGCCCATCTTGAGAATGCAATGCCTCAGTCTTGCACAAAAGGTGCATCTCCAATTACAAAACTTAAATAGGCCAAAACACTAACAAATTTTGCAGATACAAACAGAATCTATGAAAAAGCCGGTTTTGTAAGTAGACAATAGAGGTTGCCAACAGAGAGCCCTGTTGAAATGAAGATGCCTGATTCATTTTAACTGAGGTGCAAGCAAGCAGACATAACTGAAGTGTAATTTGAGGATAAAAAAGTATACTACTGAACAGGTTTCAAAGAAGGTTTGTGTACTACTGCTGATGAGGCCCACAGGTAGAGGGGAACTGCTGATGATGAAGTTGCCAGACAAAGCTTTTATGTTACCAGTAGTTAAGATAGTAGATAACTTCATAGCAGTGAGAACAAACACTCACTGAAATAGTTATATACCCACTATACATACAAAACGTACAGTGATATTTATGTGTTTGCTAGAAAATGAGCAGCTGTAGGGAAAAATAATTGTCACAATAAAAGTTTATTCATGTTTTTCCAAGAATACAAAACACCTTTTATCCTTCCCTCTTTAAAACTAGAACTATGCAAGATGTTAGAATTTGGTAAAGTAACCTATACTTTCTAACGAAATACTTCAAATACATAAAATAATTATGAAATACCTGAAATAATAAATCACATCTGAGTTAAGATGATAATTATCTGACTTTCTAGGAACCCAGAAGAAGAGAATGCCAGTCAGCGATCAAAAGGAGTAACAAGCACAGCATTTTGAACCTGGCACAATTATCAGCAGGAATTCAGGTGAATTTCTAACATGTCTAATCGTGATTAGTACAGGCTAAATGTTTCTAAACCAACAATGGGATTAAGCAGACCAGAAAGCCAGCACTTGAATAAAAAAAATTACTTTCAGTGTAGCAGCTAATCCACTTAAAGAGTTAAAAATTATTGTGTAGATATAGCACTTTGTAAAAGTGCATTAGCAATCACTTCTCATCTTTCTCTCAAATGGAATGGATGGAATTGAGTTCACTATTTTAGAAGAATCATTATGGTTGCACAGTTTCTTAAACCTTAAAGCAGTACCACACCAGAAAAGTGTTTGCATAATGATACTGCAATAGCTCAGACAGGAAGATTATTACAGCACCTAACCTCATCCTTGGGTTATCTTGTATCAGCTCCTTGTGTGGCCATGTTGACCTCTCACCTTCATTCACGTTTTTCCTTTCAAAAGCCACATCAAACATTCCATCAGCGTTCACATTGTTGTTTGGCAAACTCAGAGCAACAATCCCAGCAAAATACAGGAGCACATTTTGTATGCAACCAGTAAGCACAAGTCCCACAGCATCATTAAAGCTGATCTATGTCATTTCCAAAATGTATCCAGAACACAGAACATACATTTTAATTACAGGAAAAAAAATAAAAATCAGATATTCAGTACATTATATACATCTTCCGTAAAAGCCCTAATCCTACCCCTCCCATATATATATATATATACACATGCAATAATGTTTTATTATACACTCCAAGTAGTAAATCAGAAATGGTTTATACTACATTACTGAAGAAAAAAAAGCTACAAAAGGGTTTATACCCTCCAAATTCTTGAGTTCTGTTCTTTCAGCAGTATCAGACAGCATAGACAGTGGAAAAACAAGATCTTTACATCTATTTCATTTAATCTTTAGGAAAAGACATATTGTAAAGAAATAATATTTAAAAAAATCATTCAGGCATTTGTAAATACAGAAATAAAGTTAGAGACTGTCTCACAGAAGTCCACATGCATATAAACTATTGTAATGGAAGTTGCAAGGTCTCAGGCATTTCTTACAGTGAGAAAAAAAATAATTCCTGAAGTTTCAACAGAAAGTAACAGAAAAAAACAGGATTCATCATTTTTGCTTGAAAACATATCTGTGCTGACTCTCCACACCTACCAGATGACACTAACGGAGTCTGCCGTTGTGGAGAAGCAGCATACAATGAGGAACCCAAACTCCTAGTTTAAATAATAATGTGGTATTATGACATCAAATAAATAGCGGGGTAACAGAGAGCTGTTAACAACTGGTAAGCAATTGGGGGAGGGGGAGGGGTGGGAATACTTCAGAAAAAAAAAAAACAGCAGAAGCAAATATGACATCAAATGAATTTTTAAAAATATCTTTTAAAAATCTTTTAGGAATTGGTATCATTTAGCCGATTTCAAAACCTCTTTCTCAACCCATTCCCATATACTTCAGTGACAGAAGTATTTTAATTCTGCACAGACACAGCTTTCTGTATTTTTTGTAATGACTAAAATCAGCTTGATTTCAATCAGCAGCATGTTTCAACGCAGACTTAAAATTTCTGGCTTCAAAGAAAGCTTAAACAAAATTGCCATCGGGCACATTTACATTAGAAGTATAATTTATGCCTGCAAGTGAAAAAAAGAGCAGTCCTTTATGGCTGAAACTCTGCTACAGTATCCACGAGAAACGCAGTCAAAGTACCGTGTTAAATGCCCACGAACAGCATCAATAAAGACACGGCAAAAATAAAAAAAATACAAAATAAAGATATGCAGAGGCTTGAGTCCCTATTAAAACATTTTCTGCTCCCTCTCTCCATTCCTAAGTGCAAGCACAATATTCACTCCACACAGTGGGAGACATTTATACAGTCGATTCACACAAAAAATAGCTTCACCATTACAAATCCCCCGAACGATGCTGACAAAGCAGGCACTATAGGAAAAGAAAGTTGAGCAAACTTACCTGCTGTAAGTACATAAAAGTCAAGGCACAGGAGAGCTGGGGACACATGCCCACGTTCGGCAGTGCCACGCAGGTTGCACCCGTAAGGGGATGCTGCATGGTGTTGCTCTGAAGTCTACGTAGAACAAGTGAGGGGGCTTGCATGCAAGCACGTTTGCCCTATCTTGTCACTACAGTTTTTTTTTTTTCCTTTTGATTATTTAAGTAAGGAAACAGTCTTTCTTCACTGCCTTTCTCTCCCCCAGCGCTAGATCCCTACATTCATTTGTCAGCTAAGGCAACTTGGTAGATTTAAACTACGGATTTTTAATAGAGAGGAAAAAAAAGAAGACACAGCCTGCAGCCTATTGATGAGCAAATGGAACTTCCTCAATGACAGAGAGCTGAAGCTTGTCTCACAACAGTAGCTGCTGACTAGTAGAGAGCGAGATTGACTCGGGGAGGCTCGGTCGGCTGGTGCTGATGCTGCACAGCTTCTCATTTGTCAAATGGGTCCTAGGGCAGGGTCTTTACCACTCACCAAAATTCAAATACTGCATTTTAAAAATCCCCGGAGAGGATAGGGAAGGAGAGAAAGTGAACACGCTGCATCGCAGGCAGCCATGAGATCTAGGCAATTAATGTCACTGCCCAGCTGGGACCAGGCGCCTGTTAGGATTCCACACGCACGCAAACACACTCGCACACGTTTTTTTCTCCCAGGACCCACACCTGACAGAAAAAGGGCTTTCCCCTTCCAAGAACAAAAGTGCGAGGCACGAAACAGGAAAGGGGAGAACCTTGGCTAGTCGAGAGGATTCCAGCAAACAGACAGTGCAATCAGTAAATGAGCTTGTTTCTAAATACACGTTAATTTTATATCTACACGTCATTTGCCACCTAGTTTCTTAGAGAAACCTATGAAAACGTGACAGAGAAAGTGAACTATCGGTGTAACCACTGCAGCAGAATCACTGGGAATGAACAAAATGCTGTGGCACGCTGTCTCCTACCAAGGGGGAGGGGAGGGCAGCAGGCGTGGATAAAGACTGTATCTTAAAATTGGTCTAAAACCCATCTAATCTAAAATTACAAATTTATTTGACAGCCAGTCAATCTATTACAAAGGACTGCCCTATCGGGTTACATGGAAAAATTACATTTGCAACTTTTAGAATTTAATGTTTACTTTTTACTTTGAGAGCAATACCTCAAATTAGTATTCTGCTCTTGCAGGCCCCCCCCCCCCCCCCCCCCTTATTTTATGGAGTAATAATTATTCATTAGTAGATCTAGTTAGTCTTTATGTAATAAAGTAGGATGTGACCTGCAAATCAAATAATTTATATTACAACTTGTCCTTGAAGTCCCATATTACAAGTCTCTTTTTCTTCCTCTTAGATACAAGTTCAGTAAAACAGAAAATACAACTGTATTTAATTAGAATGTAACAAATGAATGCAATATTAATTCTGCAGGAAAGAAGGTCAAACCTCAAAGCAAAAACCCAAAGTTTTGAAGGAGTTCCTTTTAAAAAGACTCTGCAGAAGCTTTTAAAATTACCTGTTACAGGAGATCTAACTCCCACAAAGCACATCTTACACTGAGACTTCCAAATTAATAGCAACCAATAAATAACCCACATAACATCGAAGCCTTTTTCAAACACAGTGCGACTGGCTCGGCTTTGAAAACTACCCATAGAAACAAGTGAAAGCCCCCCACTTAACTGGAAACAGATACACAACATTGCATTGCAATTCAGGCGCTGTATTAAGAAAATAGATTTGTTCATCTTACATGTGCGCACACATACCTGCACCCACACAAGCTCCAGAGACTGATTTAGATCCACTAAGTCTTCGTCATGCAAAACCAAAGATTTTCCAGCAGAATTAGATATTCTCTTTTTTCTTTCTCAAAAAGCAGTCAGTGCAACAAAAATATTTAAAACTCAGCAATTAATACTGAAACAATAAATGCACGAACTTATAAGATGGGGATTGTTTTAGCTTAAGAAACATCCATACTTTGCAGTTTATCACAGGCTGATCTACCAGAACAGCCCAGATATGGAACAGCACAAATTACTTTATCAGAAAAAGAAGAAAAAAAAAAAAAAAGAAAAAAGAAAAGCGCACCACAGAGAGCAAGACAAAGCAAGAAGGAGAAATGAACTCTCTCTATGCCCTTTCTCCTTTTTTCATTCTTACTCTCTGCCTTAAGCAGTCTCCTGTTCTGACAGGAGTATGTCATGCTTTCCTTTTTTTTTTTTTTTTCTAGCTCAGAAAGTCTGTTATTCTGCAAATGCCCTTAGCTGATGGAGTTTTCCCTTCAGCTCATTTTCATATGAAACACCATAAATAATACATGGTACTTTAATAAGAACATATCAGAATGTTTAATGAAAAACAAATACGTTATGTAAGGAGTCAGATAACCAACTCATTCTATATTATGTCAGAATCAAAGGAAACATGCTTCCCAGCCAGCTTGGAACCACGTAAATCTATCCAATTTTCCAAAGTGAAGTTCTGGAACAGCGTGATGACCGAGCAACATTTCTTCTGTCTACTGCACTCTTTCACAGTTAAGAGGACATCCATAAAACAGATGTAACTCTTAAAAGCAGTGCACTGAACAATTACTTCAAGGCAATTTAGTACAGTAAATGTAGCTAACTTTAATTTTAAAATCAAATTTTTCTTTGATCTTTCATCCTTAGTTTTCACATATTTCATAGGAAGAAAAATATACTGAATTCCCTAGTCTAGTATGACACACTACTGCAACTGATGCAGGGCAACATCCTTAGCAACTTTCATCCCTTCCTTGGATAATTCGCCATTTTGTCTAAAAGGAATAATATATACATATAAGAAAGCACTTTATTTTTATAAAAACTAAAAAAAATAAAGCACGTCACTTCTTTAAGTCATTTCTCCTTCTATGTGCTCCTCTACCAAATCCAACATGGATTGGAACCACATTTGAAGTTAACTGCCATACATATACTAAGTACCACAAGTTTGCCATAGGTACATGTCTGACCATACCACCCACTGAATTTCTTGCATTGTGCCCAATAACATGGTCACTACTCCATAACTTTTATAGAACAGCACAAGTGTCATCAGTATCTCATCTGTAAATTATCCGTACTTCATTTCACCCTTATTCTACAACAGGCATGATTGCCAAGTCCTCCCTAACCTATAAGACATCTTCCAGTTGCTTTGACAGTTCTCTGTCGCGATCGCACCAAATTCTGTACACGAACAGTATTTCAGCCCTCACTGGGAGGTGAGGTACAGCAATTAACAACAACTGAATTTTTTTTTTTTTTTTTGACCATGCAAAAGGAGGCTACCAATTGACACAACCCAAATCAGACTGCTGGCATCATCAGAACCCGGCACACAGCACAGCTCACAGGTACTTTCTCACTGCCCACATCCAGCCAGACTGACGCTGAACAGCTAATGATGCTGTTGCTCAATCTTGAAAACACAAATATCCTATCAAAGTACTTCCGAAGCAAAGCAAAAAGGAGCAACATCCTTTCTCACATGCCTGAAGTACAAATACAAACACATCCTTTATTTACAAATGCACTGAAAAAGAGCTCCATTTACATTCACCAACTCCATTTGCTGTCATTTGGTAGTCAACCTCCATTTCCCCAAAATTCCACCACAAAAATTAAACCCAAAAATTTAACTGTTAGAGTTATCAGAGAAGACTGCCTCGTCAGCAGCACTATCAATAGAGAGATCTGAAGGAGGTCACCTGTGAGACCACACATCATTTGTACTTCAGTCTTGTCTCAACAGTAGCTTACACTAACCAGTGCACGCATATAGGAATGGATGCGGGATTGTAAGGAGCATACGCCTCCAGACTTCAAGCATTTAAAGAAATATTTCAACAGCACAGTGCATTATCCACGTGATGAATATCTTTTTATTCACTGCTTTATAAAATGGCTGATGTGGTATAAAAATTATTCTGGCAAGTGGTTCAGAAGCTAAGAATAGTGCAGTCCGTTCTCTAAGCACTGCTTTTCTAACACCACATGAAAAACAGTCCCCACAACTTGGGAGCAGGGAACACGAGCTTAAAAATAAAATTCTTCATTAATATATTTTGACAAATTATTAACAACCATTAATAGTTCTGTCTTCCTTTTAGCACACACTACTCTGATTCCTTATGTGGTTTTCTTTTAATAAACTAGAGAAATATCACTGATGTTACAACTACTTTTATTTTTTGAAAGAACTAAATAAAAGATCTCCATCTCTTCTTTTCAATTAACGGGTGACACCTCATACTCCAGCGATATTATCTTGTCACAAAAAGCACCATTTCTATTTTAAGGTTTTTGTTCAGATCACTCCTTACCAGGTCCGCACAAAGATCAAGACATTGCAGAGGCTCTCATTTACCTCAGGCAAATAAGAATCACTAATTTTCTGTTTCTATTAAGCACTGTGTTACGTCCACTGACTTTGCCAGTATCGCATACGCCATATCTCCAAAGACTACAGCACAGTTAACCTTTTCAGCACCACCTGATATGAATTTCTTTAGCGTTCAATGGGATCTGTATGGATTTTTCATAACATAAAGCCAAGAGCGATGCCAACGTCTTCAGGCATAGAAGGAAAAATAAATAAGGTAACAGAATAAATAAAAAGTCATAATGGCGTTGCCCTTAAAGAGTTAGAGACAGCTCCAAAGAGAAGATGCGCTTCCCCCTCGGCAGCGCGTTCCCCGGCCGACAGCTGTCCTCCAGACACCAGGGCAAAGAGGTGAGCAGGAGAAAGGACGGAGGGGGAGACAGCTCTAATTCCTGACTTCGTTTCGTGCCACTTTACACCAAGCGTGGCACTCGCACGTCCCGCGGGTTTGCCCGGGGTAGGCAGCGCACGCAGGTCAGCGGCGCAGCCCCGCTCCGCTATACCAGCACCTCCACCTAGCGGGGACGCGGCTCATACCAACCTGAGCCCGGCCGGCTGCTCGCACAAAGCCGGCTCTGCCCGCCTCCTCGTGCTGCAAACCGAGCGCACGGCGCGGTTCGCGTCGTAAATGACCGTCCTGCTGCTTTTCACGTCGTCTTGAGACTCGTGTCTCAAGAACGTATGCCTCCCCTCCAAGCTGAAACCGGGCGCTGATGAAGGGACGAGGGCACTGAGGCTCCAAAGGACTGCGATTTACTTTGGGATTGCTGTTGTCCCTCTGTATTTTGCCAGGCACTTTTCGGGCTAGCATTAGCATAAGCATTCCATTGCCAGACAGATGATAAGGCAGATAACTGCAGGGACAGAAGCTTTTGGGAAGCACCTCACACCCAAAGCACCAGCAGCACCGGCACAGAGGGACTGTGTGGGCAAAGCCAGAGCAAAGATCACAGCAGTCCTGGCCTAGGAAAGCTTCAGGTGTCATGCTATTATATTTTTAGGGGAGGGAAAAAAGCTTTATCTAAACTAACCTCCATCACACAGACTGCAAAAACAGAGAAAAACAAGCACTCAGGATCAAGGAGGTGAAAAGAAATCCGGGCAGTAACAATATTTTCACAGTCCCACTGCATCCAGCATAAACGTAGCTGGAACACTCCACTGTTCTGCTTTCAGAAGCATGAGGTGTTCTCATTCACCACGCACAACAGGAAATAACCTTTTCAAGACAGACATATAAAGAGATTCCTTAAAAATCAGTAACACAACAGATCACTTTGGTCAGTGCATCCAGCTAGAATAATTATGATTATTTCAAATATCTGAATGTTCGCAAGGAGACATCAGTAGTACATGTAGTGTTGCCAAATAATACTCTTCAAAACTCCAGGTGAAAATACGTAGCAGTGTAACGCGTATCAATAAAGCAATTTTCCAAAGTGAGATTTGACGCAATATACCAAATTGAGCAGTATTAATCGTAAAAAATGTAGAAGAACTTGTTAAGTAGCTTAATATGATGGAAAACCTACAAACCAGCCGGATCTGAAGTTATGAAGCCTACTTGTACCTGCTGTCACTGCAGACTTGGTTAAGGATCACACATGAGAGGGAAAGTGAATAGTAGAGATGTACTGTATTTCACTCAAATTTGTTTCTTTTAAAAAATTGTTTCCTTCTTTTATATTGATGTATACAGATTATGATTTCTATTTTTTTCACACAAGCTAAAAACTTTACACAAATTAATGAATCAATATATATACCATTTAATGCATTTGTTTATGAATACATATATATCTGTGTTCATATTCACACATCCATTAATATATACACACACAAAATTGCACTGATTTTGCCCCTTCCTTTGCACCATCACATCTCACACTGCCACATTTATGCATCAGAAATAAAAAAAATAAACATGGAGGGAGGAGTAAGTAGCAGGAACATGTGATTTTTGAGCTTGTTTTCATACTGTAGTAATGAAAGGAGGGGAAAAAAATCAGTGATTATAAGTATACACAGTAGGGCAGCATAAACACATCTTGTATAAGTTTCAGTTCTTCATGAGATTACTAGACTCTTAAAAAACATTAGAAGAATGTCATATCTCAGAATGAGAATCAATGATGGATTAATTATGCTATTTTGTAAGGGTTGTATCATTTCTCGCTAGGAATTAAATTAACTGGACATCAGCGCAGTTCCTTCCTACAATGAAATCACTTTTTATTATTCTGTCTACAGCTGGGTATCTCTCATACATTCAGCCTGAATCTAAATCCACCAGTCTTAGTCCACAGTTCAGGAGCTCAAAAATTAACATGCTCATGTATCCAACCAACAAATCCTCCACTAACTGCAGCTGAGTCTCGAAGTCTTGATTTTCATGCCCTACCATTTACAGCCTACCCACCGCTCACAAGTGTGCCATCCCTCCATTGCAAAAGTACAGTGCCTCCACAGCTCCCTGGGGGAATTCAGTTAGCTCATCTCTACTGAGAAACCTCAAAATGCTCCTCAACATTTAGACACTTCCCCGTAAGATGGGCTATGTCAGTTTCAGATTTAGCTCCATGGCTTTTCAAAATCTAGAGCTTTCCTCCGATTACTTCTTGTGGCTTTTCAATCTGACTTTCAACTAAATGATCTTAAAATTCTCATAGCCAAGCCTGAAGAGTTCCAGTTAAATACTCATCTCCATCCAAAGAAAAATGGGGGTGGCTCAGGAAAACTAAAATAGAATCTTGCGTAGCTTTGAGCTTCAGCTGACGCAGAAGCTCTTCCAAGGTTTTCAAGAGTAGCCAGGTATATACTCTCCAAATGACCATTCCAGCAGAAAAATGTGAGATGTCATGACATAACTTCACTCTGAAGCCAGAAGTTACAGGGACAGGGCTTTTTGGAGCTGATGAGTTTGAGCTCTGCGTCACCCTTGAAGAACTACATGTTTTGGCACGCAGACTGCTTTGCATATGAAACTGATACAAAGCTGTCTGTGCGAGCCTTCCAGCTAGGCCCGTGAGACAGCAATGCAAGTACTGTGTAAGGAAGCTCAATTTTATACAGAGTCGATATTTAGCCCCCTTTTATCCAGTTTATTCTATCTGCTGGTTTTGAAGCAAGCAGTCACTTTTTTCCTTAATTTTTTTCCTAGGTCTCTCCAGGATCCTGTCCCTCCATAACACCTTTCCAAATGCTTCATTAGTGTAACCTCTACCTGGACTGCTCACAAGTCCAGCAGCAGCTCCCTCCTCTTTTCACTCCTTAATTGGTGCTTTTTATCTCTCTCCCCTTCAATTGATAAGGTGTCGCAGATTCAACAACTGAGTCATCCTTTCCCTCAGCTAATAACTAGAGTCTGTGAATTCCTCTATAGTATTCTCTTTAAGTTGTTTTCTTTTGACAACGCTAATCAACTCTCTTGTTATGGTAGCATTTCCTTCTTGCAATTGTTACACTTATTAATGTGAAACTCACACTGATACTACTGAATTCTTTCCTTCCCACCCACCCACCTCCCCCTTCTGCTGCTTCTTGTCACTATGAGCATTTCTCTTGCTTTCTGCAGTACAGATCAAATCTTTCATCCTCAATTTCTGAGGATTCAGACCATTCCAGATTTGGAAAAAAAAAAAAACCTGTTTCTGTTTATTATTTATAACCTGATTTATTACCTGACATTCCTCAAGACCTCTGTCAATATTCTTTCTACACTTACAATTGGATTCCCCTACGTGGAAACATTACTATTATTAGGCCAGGTAGCTAAGTTACAGCTAACATGGGCAACCCTGTTCCTTCTCCTCAATAACAACAGAGTACATGCAGGCTTTCATAAACATTTGGGAAGCAGCAGACTTGTCATCTTCTCCAAAACACATGCTCTGCTACAGGGGGAACAAGGCAGAACAAGTATACGTCAAACCAATAACTAATACTGTATTTAAATGAAGGGATGGCACAGCATAAATGCTGATGTATTTTGAAGTGGTCATCCAAATCAATACAAAGCCAAGACTCCAGAAGTAACATCTTTTATTTCCTTAAATTATACTATTATAACCACCGCTTGCATACATCAAAAAAGCATCATCCTTGTACTTCATTATGGAGGTAAATGTAATTTTTAATTGCATTTAAGTAATCATTATCAACATCAGACTCTTACATACTGCCTTCTCCTTATAACTAAAGGCAGAGTTTAAATTTCCTGGTGCTACCAGGTATTTGTGTCAGTCCTGACCTGCAGGGATTGGCACTCCAAGTGCCCCCTTAAAGCAACACAAACCCTCTGTCACCTCATCAAGTTGTCACAGGCACCACCTGCGAGCAGGGCATCTCTGCCGCAGGATGACCAGCAGTGAATTTCACACAGGTACTGACTTGCCATCAGGTGCTATGTCTGATCTAAATCGAAGTACACACAACTAATCACAAGTGCTCAGTGCCGTGCACACACACCTCACCATGAGCACCACCACCTTCCTGCCCGGGGCAAGTTCAGCTCTTAAAATTTAAAACATCCTGTACAGAACTTGTTTCTATGAGATGCAGTCTGCATTCTTACTACAAACCAGTACTACTGGTATCGAAACTGCATTCTTTGGTACTGATAAGGAATACCGCAGAGCTGTAAGAATCATACACAGCAACAGAAAGGCAGAAATATGTAACACTTGAGCTGTCTCCATTGCAGTACAGATACTTGAGAACAAGATCAGGTGCAAACACTCACGAGTAACCCCCAGATATTGCAACTTCAGTGTCTCACAGATGAAACAAAAAGGCTAAAAACACAAAAGCAAGACAGACTACAATCAGCAGCTAGGCTACAAACGCAAGCAAGAAAAGAATCCATAGCAGCATTTCATCCTCTGTTACGTACCAAGCTCACCAAAAGTCTGACTGCTCAATATGTTCAGGCCTGGGCTTCTCAACCCCAAATAGCTGCAGTGCTGCACGTGGAGTTAGAAGCAACATTTTTTAATCAAGGATTTTGTGATCATTTTCAAGTTAAGATAGATGAAAAATTAGTCTCATCTTATTAGTTTCTGGAATAGCACACTACTAAAACAGAGGGCAATCATTTACACCTGATGAACCCCAGCAATTCTCAAAAAGCTTGAACCAGAGTAATTTCACTGTCTTCATGCACTCATAATTCTCACCCTAAGTATTCCAGAACCTGTTGCTCAGGAACCAACATGACTTGCAAGATGGAAATAATTCGAAAAGATGTACATTTGAAAAAAGCAAACAAACAATTTTGTTTGCTTAAATCTTGTCCAAATAATCCTGCTTTTTAAGAGTATGACCTTCTGTACAGAAATGCTTTCAAAGAACATTTAAGTAAAGCCATTGCTAGTTAGAGATTTATGAGATACAGCACTAAAAATAAGGCTCACCCTATGGCCTCTGTAATCATGCAAGATATTAATGGAAAGAAAACGCATCCCCCTCCCCTGCAATCATAAACAGTGCGCAAATGCTGATACTTTACATGGTGAAGAAACTGGCTAACGACCACAAACCATCCCTCGGAGGGATGGACTCCATTTGTATGTTAACGAGGCCAAGTACTCAGCCCAGGGAGGGACTAACTCCTGAAGTCATTTGTTAATTGGGCTCCCGGGCTCTGCTGGTGGAGGCTGATCCTCTCTACCTGAAAGTTACTGAACAAATCCAAAGCACAGTCCTGAACCTCACTGTAGGTTGCTCTGCTGTTACACTGAATGTGGTTATACAACTTTCAAACTTCACGCCCATTTGTTACTGGCTGTGGAGAAGAGAAGTAAAAGGAATAAGAGCTGATGGTGGGTGTAGTAGGTCACTGGCTTTTATCTGTTGTTGTCACTGCTCTTAAGCAATCACAATCTAACTAAAAAAAATCTTTAAAAACAACAAATAAATTTAATATAATGAAGCTATGGATCTGTCATAGTTTAATGATTTCTGTTATCGGTATTCCACATCATAAAATCACCAGCAGTTAAAGGTTCCATGCATCTCCAATAGTTCCAGGTATACATGTCTCAGAAGAGAAGAACATACCCCAGAGAACTTTGTGTTACTTTATGTTTTTGCGTTTTCCAATCAGAGGAAAAGATAAAGAATGTCAGTGAGTCATAAGATCCCTGTCTTTTCCCTTTCAGAACATCCAAGCAGCGTGTGAGCTCCCAAGCCTCAACGTCAGTATTAGAGTAAGGCCTTCGATGTTCGGACACTCTCACTTCATTTCTTAGCTTCAATTCTAAATATATTTCATTATATCATTTTGCATTCTGATACATTATTTAGTAAATTAGCTTTCCTCCTCAGATCATTGCCGCTGTTTTGCTTTTAGGCCCATCTCCCTGCCCTTCCCCTTTTCCCCTTCCCTGGGTAATGGGTCCCCCCACCCACTTCATTAAAGAACCAAGCTGACTCAGCCCATAAGCCACTGACAGGACCACAAATAAGCAAATAGCTGTCTGCTTTAGTACCACTATCACAAAACATAAATAAGTATAAATTAAAATAATAATCATAACTATCATGTAGTATGCCATCTTAAAACTCCTTCCTTCACTGTAGGATTAAAGAATAAATTTGCACAAATATATGTGAGGTTTTCCACACTTGCTGCAATGTAGACAGTTAAGGCTTGGGAGATTTTCCTTTTTGGTAAAAGACAAAAGGAAGAAAACTGATTAAATAATCCTCAGTATAACGGCAAGTACGGATTCCACTTCATACCTAGCTATCATATTACCGAAATAATACAGTACTGTTTTGCTAATATGATGTATAGACTCCTAATAGGAATTTCATACTTATAACTAAATTACTGATATGCCAACTAAGATATATTTTTATGTTCATGTGGTACAATATTTCATTACATGCTACAGCAATTTTTTTCCCTAGACGTGCAAAAAGTATGAAGAAAAAACAATAAAAGATTCAAATATTCAACTTGAATATGTCAGTGCTTACGACGTGAGTTGATTTTGTACACCAATTCCCATAAGATGGAAGTGTTAAAACCCTCCAAAAAATCTTGCAGTTATGAAATGGCAATCAGTTAAACAACACAGCAGCAAGTTCAATGGACTATCATTGAATCTTCATTACCATGCAAGAGGTTGCAAAAGATATTTCAAAGAAAAAAAAAAAAGATGCATCTCTAAATATTGTACTCCGGATGATAATTTGCCTATTCAAACCAAACTATGTTGCTTTTGTTGTGAAGGTATATGTTGAAAAACAAAACAATACTTTCTTTCCAAACGCAAGCTATAAGGCACTGATAATACATGGTGGTACTAAAAACTAGGCTTTCTACTATCCTTTGGTAATAACTATGTGAAACAAAACCAAGATGTGCGACATCATCTCAAAATAATACAAAACGCATTGCTATTAAAACTGAAGGAATTTAAAACAAACAGTACAAAAACACCACTCACACACCAAGTTCCTGCTCATACACAGGATTTGCACCGTTAATGGTTGGTGCTTCACCCAACTCTAAGTTCTGCTCATATCCCTTTTCAGGCAATCAGGTAAAGACACGTTTATCTTTAAAAATATGTTCAAGGCACCCAAAGGGCATTATCTGGACAGTTTTCTAGGTCTGCACTTTCAAGATTACAACCCTGCTACAGTGCAATGCCCTTTGCTACATGGCTCACTCTAATGATGGGTTGCAACCTGATGTGCTTCCACACAACACTGTAAGAAAGCCATGGATTTAATGCTGTATTTCATTTCTTTTGCTGCTGTTGGCTAAAGCATTAAACTCAAAAATATAACACGTGCATGACATCAGAAATACTCATTAAACTTTCCTGGAAATTACAATAGGAAGCTCTGAAATGTGACAGCTTTAAGCACCCTGATTTGTTGTTATCCTTGAGGGAGATAGTAAGACCTGGAGAAAGTGCAAAAAACATTTTATAACTTACCTAAAATTTGTTTTTAAGTGACTCATTCTAGAGGATTTACAAAAACATTACTTTCTCATTTCCTTTTGAGGCAGGTTCCTGAGGGAAGGCAAAGTAACAGCCAAGTCCACTTTAGCCCAACTGAAAGAAACATACAGATAGTCACATGGCGGTACCTCAGCACTGCATGCAGTACTAAAACTTCATTTAACAGTAATAATATGACAGCACCTTCTACTGGCAGAACTGCTGTGTTTCTGATATTTGCATTCTGACTTACTACAAAGACGGATTTATTTGACAGTGGCAACTTCTGATCAATCTGCAAGGAAATTTTAAGTTCAAAAGGCAGTTACCTCCAGTAACAAATTCTCTCAAAATGTGATGTGATGAAATTAGTTGCGTAATCTTACCCGTTGCTTTCATCTCATAGCACTACATGCCATATTCACACCATAAACTACACCTGAAGATAATTTCTTCCTCTATTGAAACGCTGACCCCTTGCAGTTTCAAGAGTTAAAACATTTATTAACTCTAAAATTATGAGAAGAAATACATCCCACGTTTAACATACAGTTACAAAGAAGATACAAATATCATTACCTCAAAGAAAATACTTTAAGACAGAAACTGATCAGAAACTTGAATTTATATCCCAACAAAAAGAGAGTGCCCTTCTGTACCCCAGTACCCACACACTCACATGCTGCTGGGGCTATATTTGCATGGAAGATTTCCACCTACTAAACTGCAAGTTTATCCAAACATTCCAAATTAAAGGTACGCAAAAAGAATTAAAAACTTGCTTTCCTCCTCCTTATTGATTGGCTCCTAGGATTGGTGCCAGAGCCAATTAATCTGTTTTGTTGAGTCTATCTCAAGAAAAAACATCCCCAGAATTCTTAGATCGAAACATGAAAATACCTTAAATATATATATATTTTTTCAAACAAGTGTGAAACACAGCTCAACCAAATATAATGCAGTTCTAATTTGCAAGACAATTAAGACTTACAAAACGATAAAAGTATTCAGAAATGTACTCTTGGTGTGACTGAATATGACATCTGGATAGAACTGGGAACTACAGGAGAACCCTAAAAATCATTTAAAACACGTGCATGAACTTTAGAATGATGCTGTCATCAAATTATTCATATTCTTGTCATACAAAAGCACTATACATTTTAGGTCTTTCATGGCAAAACAAAAGCTTTACACAAGTAAAATCAAGTAGCTGCACGCTTTCATGCAGGATTTATAAGTTCACATTTTCCCCTGTCTCTGTATTTCTCATAATTTTCATCATTTTAGCTTTATGTTGTGTGGCACATTTGTTTTGTTATATATTAACTGATGAGCAACCTGAATTCATGCAGAAGTGGATGTACTATAGGAAACCTATCCTCACACAATCATCACACTAAACAAATACAAGAAACATGCTATGAAAACTCAGTTTCATAGTATTTAAACAGAAATATCTTTGCACACCTTTAATCCTTATCTAAACTAATTGCACAATAGAACAGTCGATAGCAAGAAGGAAGATTTTAAAATAATGACTTTTATCATCACCAAAATTTGTTCTTTTATCCAACTTTTAGAGCACAAGGCTACACCATACTTATCTCTCAATAAGGACAATAACTCTCTTTCCACATTTCCTGTGTTATCATTTACGTGTTTATTCTTTCCTCCAACACTAATACTAAAATGCTGTTAGCCACTACTGCATCTACCAAACTACAAACATTTTTCATACTCCTTCAGTCTGAAATTTTCCACTCTTCCCAGTTCTCACTTTATCATTCTGCCAGCTATTCTGAGTGCAGCCATGTAAACTTTCCTGTATTAACTTTTACTAACTTGCTCCAGAGCAGCCAAACATATCAAACATTCAAAATCCCACAGAATAAACAGCTCCAGCTCAGGTCTTCCCTCCTACTATGCAGATCTGCACACCAATTTAATGAAACTTTTATTTTAAAGGCACATGTGCCAATGTGGTAGAAACTTACAGTTAAGCATAATTTTATTTTCCGCTTAGATACAAGTTAGATATAAGCAAATATATATATATGAATTAAAAAACACCCATTCAAAACTACCCTGACATTTGCCAAGTTGTTGTTCTGCTTATGGGGGAAGAGCATCAGGTACCTCCACCATTTGGATTTTAGTACTGAAAACACTGAACTGTATTCCTCTTACTGGCACATACAGAACTGGTAAGCCCCAGTTTAAAGAGTCATCTTAATTCTACTTCTTTGTGAGGTGGTACATTACATGCTTAAAATATTCTTATGAAATAGAGTTAAGTTTTTTGATTGATATGCCCAATCGTGACAATAGGGTGGATCGATAAAATAAATTAAATAACCAACCAAAGAAATACATTACTATCTGTTATAGATCCAGGTCTAAAAATGCTCATATATTGATTCACCAGTATTTTATTCAGGCATACAGAAATTAGTCTTCACTGTGATAGAAACAACAGAATGAAAACAAAGTCTGAAGCTACTTAAAACTTTTCATGTCAAATCATTTCAGCACGCACCAAAGACTGCAGTTTGTTGATTCAGTTTCTCATAGCGGACTCAGGAATTTCTCAGGAATCTCTTTTCTTTGAGATGAAAAGATACATCTTCAGATTTGTTATACTTTAATTACACTTCATGTATTTTAATACTTCACTAGCTATAGGAAAGTTACCTTACAAGCTTTTACAGTAAAGGCAAAATTCTTTGCTTGAGAAACCACCCACTTATAAAACCAACAACACAAATGCTGACAATCAGTCTGACATCCAATCTGTTTCCAACCTACAGCCACAGAAATAGAGCACTGCAAACTCCAAAAAAAGATCACTAACATTTTCCCCTAGTTTAAAGTGCTTTAAAACTTGTTCTATGACTCAGAACCTCTACTGGGTTCATCCTTCCTCCAACTCATTAACATGTATAATTAAAAGGTAAAGACCAAAAATTTTTGTATTGGGATTTTCATAAAACTAGGCAACAGACTATCACTGAAATTCAAGGCATTGAGAGCTCTAAAGTTTTCTAAAAAGCTCACCTTTAATAGCTCTGACTGTAATGTGACTACATTGGTGACATGAATTGATCCGCATGAGTTATGCCTGGATTTCCAGGTAGCCAGTAATGAAAATAGCCTGACATGTAAAACCTCTGAGATAAGAGAGGAACATAAAATAAAATGAACAAAAAACATTTAAACAACACTGGTGGAATCCAGCATCAATACTGTAAAACATTGATTCATACGGCAATTCAAAGCTTAGATCAAGCTTTCAAGAATTTGTATACAATAGGAAAAGTTCTAAAGTAACAGGGATCATTGTAGCTAATACAAGGAGTTGCCACTGAAGAAGCAGTATGTATGGCATTGGGTAGAAGTCATGGAGGACAGCTGCTTTTGAACCTAAGCTAAATTATCTCCAAGTGCAGTAGTTCATTGTTTAATATCTGCACTGCTCTTTGACGTAACTGGATAGTTCAATATATCAGCCACTCTGGTCTCACTGATCTGTGACTCTCCTGGATAGGCTCTACCTGGTGCTGGAAACTGAAAATAACAGTGAAAGGGCATCTTCTGGCCCACACTACTAACTCAGAGACCTGGCAATGGTTTGTCGGAACCAGCAGTTTTAACTAGGTATCTGTGATCATGTCTTGCTGTTCCAGAAATATTCCTTGGTAGGAAGATTCTCAATCTCTTGTCCTATTCAAATGAAGTGCAATCCTGCTGGAAACCAAGACTGCTCTGAACCACCTCCACTACACCTCTTCAAATATAGAAACGGAAAATTTAATAATGAAGATACTTAAGCATATTTGAAAACAATCAGTCAGACAGCAATAAATAATATACTATAAGAGTTCAACATATCCGTAAGGTAAATTAATAAAAGACAAATACATGTCTCAGCAGATACATTAAAAAAAATTACAGTATGCAGCTCTACAGCAAGAATGTACATTAAGAGAATGAACTGACAAGAGATTTTAAAAAATACACATTTGAAATTTGTTTTTTTAAGTATAAAAGAACTTCAACCCTATAAAGACAAATCATGCTACAAATAATCAGCATTTTAACAAAAAAATTATTAATCAAAAATATTTGTTTAAAAACATTTTTACGATGTAGCACACATCAGTAATGAGATGTTTGAATAATTTCTTCTGTGAGCTGCAAACTGCAAAATACCCAGGAGAGTTATCGCATGCAGAATTCAGTTCAAGGAGTTGGAACAAAAAAACCTGAAAATCAGACTTTGTAGCAGTACAGAAACTTATGCCTCCACTAAAAATGCAAGTGAAGTGCTGAACTCTCATAAGTAAGACAGTGAAAACAGTGCACTGACTAATGCCAAGACCTGCACCTAGGGAGTAATACCCAAGCTGGAGAACAACTGGCTGGAAGGCAGCCTTCCAGAAAGGACATGGGGAGGCCAGCAAGACAAGCTGAACTCAAGCCAGCAACTTGTCCTTGCAGCAAGGAAACCATCCAGCATACCAGGCTGTGTTTGGAAGAATCCTTCCACTCCACCCAGCACAGGTGAGGCAATATCTGGTGTAGTAGTTCCAGGCCTGAGCTTCTCAGTGCCAAAGATGGGTGTCCAGAATCCAGCAAAGGGTCAGCAAGATAAGAAGGCACAGCAGCACTTCTGTCTTTGGAGATACCCCAACCTGCTCTATGTGATCCCCGTGTACCTCCCCCAGCTTTATGTGGATGGGTTGAAGTGACAGCCTCCAACTGCAAGCCTTCTATGATTCCACAGTAGAAAAAGAATTAGAATTGTAATAAGCGTAATTACTTTTTTCTATTACTAAACAAATACCAAATTATTAAAGCCTTTGTGGCATACTGCTTCTCAATCTTTACAAACTGAATTACAGCTTCTTTTGAATCAGCACTTGATTTTAAAACATCATTAAAATATATTTGAAAGCCTCTAGAGAAAAAAAAAAAGAAAAAAGGTGAATCCAGTTTATGTGCAAGATCTGTGAAGCACTGAAGTATAAAAAAATAAGTGGAAAGAAATTCAAATCTCTAAAATAAAAAGAATAAGCAATGAAACTAAAATGTTTCAGTGATGACATCTGGAATTCCAAACCCATAAAATAAACATTTCATTCCAAGGAAAGGCAGATGAAGATTTAACTCCCAAAGAACTACACATGTGGATATCATGTGATAGAACACTCCTAAATTCCACAGTGCCAATTTTATTATCCTGTCAAAATTCTTGAAATTTATTAAAAGTTTCAGAACTCCACTGCTGCTAAGATGTAAATGGTATTGATTTTGTTGGTTCTTTTCCTTAATAGTTAATAATGAAAAGTTAAGAATGGAGCCAAAAGGTTTTAGTAAGAACAAAAGGAAATAAATAATCTGTTTTGTCCAGGTCAACTCTAACAACTTTGCTCTTACTCCTCAGTCCTGATTCTGTGACACTGATATAATTCTTAATAGCTTTAGTATGTACCGAAACCATGAAAGACATAAGATATTGAAACTTAAAGTGGGGGAGAAAATGCTTTATTTCCCAGATAGATGACGGCTTTTGAAGTCTTTTCAACTTCCTCCTACCTACTGTGTTTCATTTCAGAATCCAGCACTGCCACACGAAAAGAAGGCTTTCTCTGTCAATGGGGGAGCGTACTGTCCAAGTATTCATCAAAAACCTTTATTGTCTGCTTTAAACTGGGTCTTGGAAACCATGTTTGACAGTTGAGTCACAAAAGCAATCTTCTGGAAGATTTTTTTAAGCCTTGGAAAATAATATTTTAACTAAAGTTCACCTCAAATTGTCTCTTTCTGATCAGTGTGTCTTTAAATAGCGCATTTCCCTGAATTAGTTAGCACTTCTCATATTTATTACCATTGCAGTCTCACTTTAGGAAAAAGAAAAAAAAAGATTTTGACTGTTCACAGAATCTCTATTTTACCACAGTGATATCAGAGAAGACAGACTTAAAAACAGAAGAGATGAGAATTATCCAAGTCACAGTGCTTATCACCCTCACATAATCAATACATAGAGCCAATTAAACACGATGATAAACCTTTTGTACATACATGCTAACTAAAAGACTATAGTTCAGTTATAGAGTATACAGTTTCCAGTGGCCTCACCATCACTGGAGGCTACTCAACTTATTGCAAACACTTTTCCTTATAGTGTAGAACTGCCCAAGAGAAGAAAAATCTGACTACTTACAATATAGAATAAAATATTTTGCTGTTTGGTGGCCTTAAAAAACAAGAACAATAAATATTTGGATGCAGATACAAGGACACAAGGATATATATGAACACAGTTTAAGATGTAAAAACTAAATTTACCAAATCTTACCTCCTTGAATCTGCTGCAAGGATTAACATTGCAAAAAGAATGTACATAAAGAATTTCTTTGACTTACAGCAATCTGACATCTGTAAAGTTATTAAACTTGGAGAAATGAAAATACTACAGTAAGAAACTAGAATGAATGAAAGTTAAATGTTTACTTTCATAACTCTGTTTTACAGTGATCTGGTTTTACTTTGCTCTGTATGCAGGTCTCTCCAAAAGTAATGCCTCCTATTTACTTCCACGTTAACTGCAACAGGTAAAAAACAGTATAATAACAATGTTTGATAGAGCAAATTCCCAGCTACAAAACTCTATTTTTCAACTCAGTCTGTTGACCAGCAATGAACAAGAGCCTGCATGTTGTGCCTGTAAAAAACTGAACTAACTGAGAAGATCTACTGTCACAGTGCTGCAATGCACCACCCACGACCTCACTGTACTCATATCCACTGTTTGGTCTCCGTCAACATTCAACAAGCATCAATGACTGTCAACAGGAGTCATTTTTTCGGCATGGAGAAATTTAAGTCCACACCTTAGCTTCATATGCACTTCCATTACAGATGCCATTTTGTCAGAGCACCCTTCTGCTGCCATCAGTCACATGGCAACACAATATAAGGAAATATTGTTGGGTCTCTACTGCTATCCCAACCAACATCCACCTCTGACGCTGTGGGCCAACATCACAAAATAAAAGGCATTATTTTTGTTTTGGAGCAGCTCTTGTTTTTCTGCCTCCCCTCCCTCCACGGTTGCCCTCTTTTTATGCTCTGTCCTATCCAAATGCTGAAATATAAACAGATAATGCATTTTTACACATATGTATGTATGCGTTTATGTCCACAAAAATGCTTATATCTTTCCTAAAGTTAGGAATTCTCTGGGCTACAAACTAGCCCAGAAAATTGCTATGAAGGTAAGAAAAGGGAAGGGAGGAAAACACATTTTATACCCACCCCAACTAATTACGCTTGTCTAGCTTTTCCTCCTCTTTGAATGACACGCAGAAGGCACAGATGCCAAGCCGTGGAAGTCAATTTCCACTGATGGCATCTGGCTCTTTGGCATACTGCACTGACATTTGTGTTGGCTACTTTACAGTTGCCTCTGGGCTTCTTAATGGGTAAAGATGGTGATAGAATGTTGCCTGCTCCTGGATGCCACATTCCCTGTACCTCACCTTTGCTTCTATTTAATTTCTGTAAGAACTGTGCTCTTCCCAATCCTCGTGAAATCTCTGTACTCTAGCTGACATGCATGAGGATGTAATTTACAATAGTCTCATCGTGCAAATGGGTAATTTGGATAGCAAAAACAACAGCTTTGTGTATTTTACACTTTAAAAAAATCTGCCCAAACTTCCTAATACAAATTGCTTATTCAAGGACACTTCTTTCTTTTGTGACCTTGAAAAAAAAGTACTAAACCACATGAAGTACCACTACTGACAAGGTCAAAAGCAATCATTTTCAAAATTTGGTAACATTCTATTACAATCTCTCCTCCTATACTCAAAATAATAATGCTATCATTGTATATATATTGCTGAAAATTCTGATGAAACATTCATATTCTAAAGTAACAAGTCAATAAACTGTTCCAATATATCACAAAAGATAAACGGAATGGGCAATTGCATAACAACATAGTCTCTAGTTTAGAAATATCAATTTACATGACAGTAATTACTAAAACAGATGGGCAAGAATCCAAAAAGTGGCATCAAGTCACCAATGGGCTGAATGCAACTGGGAGTAGTGCAGCAGAAAGGAACTAAGCCAGACTGTGTGGCAGCTGAGAATCTTATTGGTGACCACTTGCTGAGCAATCTCAGACATCTTAAAAAAAAAAAACAAAAAAAACCATTTCCTATTGATTTTTTGCTAAAATGGCAAGGAAAAAACCTCTGTTTGAACTTGAGTATAGAATACGCTCACAAGTTATTTTTTCCTTTGAGTACTCAGTATTTTCCTCCTTGCATTTTCCTGTTCATTTTTACCATTCATAAGACTTTCTTCACACTCCACATCAACACCGCCAGAAGTTACAGAAGAGGTAGTCCTAATAACAATAGATCTGCAGACAGAATCGTCCAAAAGATTCAAAATATTTCTAAAACTTGGCAGAAAAAGCATGTTTATGATCTACATATTATTTCTTCCCTTCAGGAAATTAGTTTTAAACTACTGACAGAGTATTGATAAGAAGCACTTTGCTAAAATAAATATCAATAAAAAGTAGATTCAAATGAAATCTCAAAACTAACTACAAAAATGAAAGGAAAATTTTATTTTAATGCACTGTGTTACTGATTATTTTGTTCAAAACCCAGTACATACAAAACTTTCATTTAAATCTTCTTGCTGTCAACAGAACTGCTGTATATTTTAGAAAGCATATTTTTCTACTTATTATTGGAATTGGTCATTATTATGCAGAATGTTAACAAGCTAGCTGAGTGGGTTGAGATCAATACTCACATGAATTATTCTGCTACAATAATTAATAGCTTCCAATTGTTAGGACTAGTACAATGATAATAAAGGAATGTTTTCAGTCCAACCTGATATTTAATGTTATTTAGATTACGAACAATGTTTAATAAATAAATCCTTTGGATATAAAAAGGATGGCACTTCCTTTTGAGTTCCTCAACAGGATATTCAGGAGGGCAGCTCTGCAATTAATCTCAGCAGTTCATTCATTTTCCTAACATACTTGCCTATTGGCTCCTACAGAAAAGTGCTCATTCACTCACTCTTTTGCATTAATTATACATAGGAGATAAAGCCAAGGAAATCTGCAAGACACCAGAGACTCCATTAGCTTTCTGTGTAAATTCCAAATTTGTTTCATGTAAACAAAATGAGGCGCATTATTGACATTGGCAGGTTCCTGTCCAAACAGTCTCCTGCACTGATACCACATCACCTTTACAGTTTTCATAGAAATTCTTTTGAACCATTACAGAGAGGTTTTAGTTTATTTATTTACCTTTCATAATTTCAGAGCCAAAGAAGAGGCTGTGTAACACTGTAAGACTGTAACAACACTAGAATTAAGTGAAGAAGGTATTAAAAAAGTTACTGGTAGGGCAAATAAACTAGTCCATCCCTCCCAAATAAAAAAACAACAAAAAAGACAAGGCAAATGGAGAAAAACATGTCTGTTACATAAATAAATCAAAATAATAAAAATAATTGATTTCCCTGTTCTTCCCTTAAATCGTGCTCTGAATTTTATTCTAACTACAACTCTTTTTTTTTCTAAAGATTTTTTCTAAAGAGAAAGTTAGGGAACATCTGTTACATTATTATTTTTTTAATTTTAGCAAATATATAATCTCTTCTACATGTACCAATATACTCCATAATAAGGTACAGTACCTATAATGCACATTGAAAACAATTTTAAAGTTGAAATGAAATAGGTATGGGGGAAACAACTGTAGCTGTGAAAACTCCAATTCCTGTCTGAATCACGGCATACAGAAAATATTCCAATTTTTGTGTATGTGTAAACTTAACACTGTTTCATAGAACACAAATTCTGTGAAAAATAAAATATATTTCAAAATAATGTTTGTGGATATGGATTTGGACCATAATTTGCATGTTTATGCCTATACACACACACGTATGAATTAAACACTTCACAGCAATCAGCAGCTTTCTCCACAGGGGAATAGTGAAGATCACAGTTTGCTGGCTTTAGTCAGTTGAAAGAAATTAAAAATAATTACAGGAATTAATCTTCAGTTTACAACAGAAATATTCTCAGTACAGTGAATTATTCATTGGCTTCAAAGGAAAATATATTTAAGTGCAACGAAACATATAAATACTTGTGTGTATACACTAATATACACACAAACGTATATATACACACAGATATACAATCACAAACAAGTATATGGATATACACTCAAAAATGTGTAAAGCCAAAATTAGGGCTGTTTAAGTTGAGGGCCAAAAAAGTTGTATTCAATCAGTATTTTCTTCAACGCTATTAATTCAGTCAAAAGAAGTACATAAAAGACAAAGGAAGAAACTGAATATTTCAGCCAACTGCAGAACAGAAGTTGCAAAAAACCTTTGGAACCACTGGCTCCAAAAGGAGCCAGGTGTACCCTCTGTAAGATGAGAGATGTTCATCTACTTAAATTTTTACCTGAAGATAAAATTATGCTCAATAATTTATCAATAATGGTAGAATACATTGCAATAAAAGAGAATTGTTCTTTTCAAAGTAAATTCAGAAAAGAAACTGTCAAAATGTCTCCTCTGTTATGAAATTATCTCCAAAACCTCTTAAAAAAAAAAAAGAACAAAGGAGTGTCTCTAAAACTCCATAGTAATATTTTTATTAGGGGGTTCACTGGCAAGCTCACAACACTGTCATTAGCTTTGTTTTCGGGAGCAGCACATGCTGGACATGTTCTGTGTAAAATGAAGTGCTGTAACAGTAAAGTTTGTCTTCCTTTGCTCTTTCCTTTTTCTCTACGTTTTTTTTTTTTTTTTTTCCCTCCAGAGAAGAAAATATATCAAGATGAGGAGAAAAAAATGTCAGATGGGCTATATCTTTTTATATGTACTGTTCTGACTGAAAGCTATAAGTGACTTCCATTGGTGGGGAAAATGCAGCAGGACTGGTGATGTCATGGCAGCACCACAGAACAGGCCATATAATGCTGCTGACACACTTGACCTGTTAAGAGCTGATCGTTATTTGGCTAAAGCAAAGACTTTCTTTAATGACTGTGTCAGAGACTTCTATTGGATTATTCTCTTTTACCTAAGAAAATCCTTTTAACTTTGGATCATCACCTTAAGGATGGTCTTTAATGTTTAAAAACATTAAAAAGATTGCAAAACTGTCAAAAGCCCACCGTTATTCAGATCCTATGGTCACCATTAAAAATTAAAAATGCATGAACGGGTGGCAGATAACTACGCTACCAAATACAATAGGCTTGCAAATTCCAATTTAAGTGAGGCACAGACTGTGTGAGCTCTTATTATTCTGTCTGTGAAGGGAACAATTTCTAATGAAGAATGCTTCTGTTAAGAAATACAAACTAATCCTAAATATATAAAACAAAATATATAATACAAAACCAGACGCTAGTTACTGAACATAAGCAAACAGCTACTCTACCTGACAGTATAGTTAGAGAGACTTACTCTAACTATACTTACAAATGAGAATAAGCCATTTTAAAAACTCTGTCATAGCAGAAATACATTAATATCAGGTATTATAAACAATCTAGACTACAGTTACTATAAGGTATAGCTTCACACTTAGGAGAACAGTCAAAAATATCAACATTCCCTAATGGAACTAGACAGCTCTAGAGCTCTGAACCCAGACAGGGCAGCTGTCACTACCAAAGGCAATGGTAAGAAAACTGGTTTCTGCTGGAACTATTTTGTTCAGATGTGTTGTTGACCGGGAAAGGAAAAGAATAAATAAATCAATAAATCAGAGAATCTGCATGAGGAGGAGGACCAGGAAAAAAAGAATCTGAGGAACTCCAGCTAGGGGTAAAGTTGAAGAAGGTGGTGGGCTAGAGGGTTGACTCTATGGAGCCATTTACCTGTGAATAAAGAAATTATCTTCTCTTGTTTTCATTTAATTATGACTTTGTAACTTCTTGTTAATAAATGGGAAAGAGTTGTAGCAGGAAATCTTTTATTCAGTTTTTTTCCTGATAAAAGAAAAATGCATGACTGAAAAACTTTGGAGGATGGTTCAAGATGAAAAGAACATCAGGAAGTTTATTATAAAATAGACAACTTCAGATTTTACCTGAGATAACACATTAGGAACAGTAAAGCAGATAGGGTATATTGCTCTATGAAAATACAGTAATTCTTTTAAAAAGAGGGAAGTTTTCAGTTGTTCGTCCTTTTAAAGGGAATTATAACTTCTGCGAGGTATGTAAAAAATATATTTGTCTTTTAGTCAATTGCTGGATTTCAAGGCATTATATCTATCCTCCTGGTACCTTAACTTCATTAGATGCGTGTCTTTCTTGATTCCCATCCTCAGCACCTATAGACATGATAGACCCCATTCTATAATCTTCCCCTTTTTACTCCTTTATGTTCTGATGTCCCTCTCTCTTCAAATTTTTTCTGTTGGCTTTCTCAGTTTGTGAAAGACTTGGTTACTTATATCAATGGATCCTCTATCCTACAATCCCACCAGCAGCTCTGAATCAAACAAGCCTATCTTCTAAATATGTCACCATTTTAAATATTTCTGTATGAACCAAGATACAAAATATTGTGACAATACCTATGTATTTTCCCCAGTAGTTTAGAACAACAAAGTACAGCATTGGACTCTGTACTCAAAATCCATAGTGAAATGAAATTACTCTTAAAGCTAAAATACTGTTTCTTCATTTCACTTCTTCCCTCAGCCCCATGTCCCTTGAGTAGGGGCAAGGGAACTTTAAACAAGAATCTATTTAAAGCAAATGCAGTACTTCCATTGGATGTAAAAACACCTCTGTGATACCTATAGTTCTGGGGGGATGGCATTGAAGGGGTTTGGAATAAGGATGCAGAATGGCAAAACTTAGCAACACAGCCATACAGTTTGATTTTTAAAAAATTATATGCTTCAATTTAAACAAGACATATAGGTGTTATTTTTTGTGCTTTTTTATTTTTTTGGTCTACTTTGTCCCTATGAACTTCAATAAAGATTATGGAGGTGATTAACTTTACAAATACGCAGTAATAAAATTTATATGCATAATTTTCTGTTAAAAACAACAAAAAAATTACCTTGCTAGCTGTAATCTGTAAAAATACAGTACTTTATCAAAAGATGAATATCATTGAAATCTATCATTACTCTGGTTTTGCCAAATAGCGACTGTCATGTAAAAAACACCAGAAATAAGGCAATGAATTTCACACTACTGTTTTGAAAAGGCAATAGTTGAAGTGCAATATGCACTGTTCAACAGTATTACAACATTAAAGTATAATTAAAATATTCAGCTGTACTCATTGGGTATTTATATTACTATTCACAAAAGTATGTATAGATAGCTTTGTATTTAGTTACAAATAAATACATTAGCATATAGAAATGCCATTTAAAAATAGATCAAGCAACATAAATTACCTTGGAACAATAGTTTTATCCACTGGATCAACACAATTCTTAATTCAGAGTACTGACAAAAGGCATTAGAAATAATCTATATATTGTTCATCTGTAAACAAGTTCACTTAAATAAAGGGAACTGTTTCCATTCATTCCATCTAATGCATATGGCACTCATTTGTAAATTAAAATACTTAAATATTCATAGGAACAGTCATATAAAATTTTCACATTTCTGTTCACTTTATGAATTTGAAATTATTTTACGTGACTCCTAAAATTTAGGACCTTAAAATGAGCAATTCTGGTAGTACTCCTGAGCCCATACAATATGATCAGTGTTACACAGGCTGACCTCAGTGGAACAACATCTATCAACAAACAAATGTTTTAGTGAGTCGTATTTCATTGAATAATGCCTGTAAATGTGACTCCAGTAAAGCTCCAATATCTTGCACACAACCAGAAATGCAAAGAGACATTTTCAAAAGCCGGGGCAAATGCTATGGATGACTTTCCCCGGCTTTCACCAGGCACTGCCATTAGAGTGCTTTAACTTCCATTAAGTTGTCACTTCCCTGTGCTGCCAACTTTTCAAGGGGGACAATTCATTCTGACAGAACCACAGCCTGTCACATACACTAACAGTTCAGTAGAAATGAACAGGAAAACCCTCAAAGCTGATGGATTTAGTGCTGATTGGAGCTGGCATATATATTGCTTATCCGTACAAAGCTGGGTAATTAATAATCTCTAACAGTCCACTCTAAGATCTTCATATTTATTTGTGAAAATTTAATTCAAGTCATAGAAACATGGACTACATGTAGGTGTCCCATCATTGTTTTCTGAACATTTCAGTTGTTTAATCAGCCTTCATTGCTCAGGACAATTTTGTTAGAACATCTAGTTCACACATATTTAAAACACAAGAACTGCCATATGGCCCCAGAGAAAGGGCTCATCCATCTAGTCCAGAGTTCTGAGCAGCAGCAAAGACTTCAAGAAAGAATATCAGAAATGCTATGTGAAGCACAGCATTTGCCCTCAAAATGCGCTCCTATTTTCCTGCAATCAGTGGTTTCTGAACCTCCCGAGCTGGAGCACAGAAACAGATAGCTGTACATAACAGTCACAGCTTGTTCCATGTTGTACTAACCTAGTTAAACTGCAAGGTTTGCATTTATGTTCATGTGAAAAGAGTACTTTAGTTTTTTTTATTTGACTGACAACATCACTGGGCACTAATTTCTGTGCAGTGAAAAATACTTCCTCCACTGAGAAACATTCCTGATTGCATACATCTCTCTTTTCACTTAGCTGTCATTAGTCAAAATCAAGAATCCTAACCTATTGAAGCTTTCATCCAATCAAAGCTGGTTTATACTACTTATTCTTGTCACCTTCTGTCTCAGTATGTTCTGTGTATCTACCTACTGGACATATGGTAGCCAGAAATATATTTGCTATATATGCATTCACCAAGGATTTAAGCATTAAAGATCTGCACAACATTCAAGTTTCTGATTACAGAAATGATCACCAGTCTTCAACATGTTCACTGTATTTCAGGTTCTCATAAAAAGAGTTATATTTGCACTTCATACTCGAGAAGTTACCATGAAGAAACTTCATACTACCTGGAAAGCAACAGATTAAATGAAACTTGTCATTTAGGTATTAGTTTGTGTCTTTACAAAGATAGAAAAATGAAGCATTAAGGAGAGCAAATGGTTTTCTAAAGTACAAGTCAGACATAATTATGCATAAGTAGTAGGGCCATCACATATACGTAGAGAAACAAAAAGACAGTATACAGTGTGAGAAATATATATAGAATTGAGACACTTGGGAAAGAAGGACTGGCCAGTTAGTGATAGCAAGAGCTCGAGCTGTGACAGAACTACAGCCAGCTGGCTGAGGAGGGAGGCTGAGAGCCACCAGATCAGCTGAGAACAGCCAGCAGATCTCAGACACCACCACAACAGGGACACTTGGTCCATTAGCAAGGACAGAACAGAGCATGTTAAATGCTTTGAAGGACACGAAGAAGTGCAGTTATTAAAGGGGAGAGAAAGAATGAAGTTAGAGGGTAGATGAGAGACGGTTTACTAATTTATGGGAGATAATGAAAACCAGGACAGGAAAAGATTAGACAATGCAGTAGGTATGCAAGGAGAATAAGCAAGAATGATTAGAGATAAGTATATCTAATACATATAAGAATGATTAGATGTAGGTATTTAGAAATAGGAGGGTGAAGATGAAAACAGACTAAGAGGTGCAGAGCTGAAGTACTAAAAAAAAAAAGAAGTATGAACAGTGGAAAAAAATATTGCTTGTACGTTAGAGATGAGACTGCCTACTTAATGAAGAAACTAAACATAAATAAAAATGAATGCAATTAAAAATATTTAAAGGTGCATATTCATTACTAGATAAGTGATTAGGTAGTAGAAATTCAATCTTCCAGCAGCTGAAGACTCAAGACTAGAGGAAAATAACTACATAGTAGGGAGTAGAGTACTAAGTTTATTTCTGAGTCTTGTGATACCTGACTTTTTTTTTTTTTTTTTTTTAATAATTACATCTTTTAATTTCACTTTTGGAAATAGTGGTTAATTAACCACTTGGCAATACATGTCTCTATGAATATTCTTTCTTGCACAGCTACAAGGTCCTTCTGGTATTATCTTGTTTTCCTTTCCAAATTACACTTCTGGTATATTTTACAATTTATTTTAAATAATTTTCCTTTAGATAATAACAAATAAATACATTAAAGGTTAACCAGACAGTTACACATCACAATTCTTGGTGATTTCACTGTGCGCATCATGAAGTGCTATGCTATATCTGACTAAACATAATACTTGGGCAAAAATAAAACAGTATGAAAGCATAGCGATCAAAATTCAAATTGTTTAGAATGGGTATTTGCTTACAAAAGACTTTAAATTAGCTAATGTCATTGAATAGTCAAGGTTATGTTTCTGTTATTCCATCTACGTGTGACCAAGGAAATGGTACAGGCTTGGAATCAGTGTCCATTATCTTCCCCCCATGAAACAGCTTGTAAAAATTGGGATTCATTTTGATAACTTTCCATCTTACTAAAGAGGTTTTTAGGACAATTCTCTTTAAAGAAAATACATTTTTAAAAGAGTTTTGACCTGAACTGCTCTGCAGTTTCTGCACATATGTTTCAAGATGAAGTTACTCTGTGATTTATGTGAAGCATTCTGTTCATCGGTTTTCTCCCCTATTATTTTTAATATTAGGACTTCCGGGACAGGTGGAAAAAAAAAAAAAAAGAGGGCTGAGTGATGTCTTATATTGCCAGATGGTTGGGCTATTGAGAACCCAAGTCAGAGAACAATTAGTCAAGTTTTCATCATGAGTAAATAGCACGTACAGAAATAACCAGTTGAGAAGCTGAATCCTGACAAACTTGGTATAGTATCAAGCAAAAAACCGCTTTTTTTTCCATATTTATTCTGAAGTGCTTTTTAACTACTTTAGTATGTCTAATAGCTACGCTGAAAAAAAAAAAAAACAATTTATTAACAAGCACCATTTTCACTCTCTGACAACCCCCTCCCCCAAAGAAATTAAGCAAGCTCATCAGCTACCCTTAGTTGGCAGTGTTTATCCAACATCCTTCCAGAGTTATTCAGCTCTATCTCACAGCTCATTAAAAGGATCTCTATTTATCTGCTGTGTGTTACAGTTCTTAACTTCAGCACAACACACAAAAAGAAAGCCAATTTTACTTTTCCCTGTGGTGTTAATTGGTAGAACATGCTGCCTGCCTCTTCATTAATTATGTCAATGTGTATGAAACTTTCATTTCTGTGGTGGTGTATTAACAAAGCTTTGGAATGAGGATGACAGAAATCCAGGAAATTATTGTGTACAAAAAGTGGATAACAAAGGCTACTAATGGTCAGTGTTCATCTCCAAAAATCAGCTTTTTTTCTCCCTGTACCTTTCAGACACCACCTAAAGCAAGTAGCTGGTAAATTAAACAAGATCAACTTCGTTGCTAAAACTACGTATACTTCTACAGAGTGCTCAGATAACAGACCTGGCAACTCTATAACTTCACAGAACATAAAGAACAAGGGAAGGACCTTTAGTCCAGTCAGAACAGTTTTACTCCTAAGACCATTTTGAAATAATTCACAGATCTCATCTCAGCAATAATATAGATATCACTCAGTGCATGCTTAGCCACTAACCACTCGTTTTGTCTCTAACCTACCACAACAAACAGCTGCTGTGCACATGAAACTCCAGATGCCTCCTGCCTGTTCCACCTAACTAACCATGAAGTTTGGTAGAAGAGTGACACCTAGCTTTTGTCCCTCCTTTATTTATTTACAGTTTTTGTGTGCGCTGTTGCGCTGCTGTAAGCTGAAAACATGTACAACCTAAAAAATAAGGTTTCCTTTCTGTGAAGAAAAAAAGAAAATATATGCTTTCATTTAGTAGCAGCGTTTCTGACTTTGTTCATTCCTCCACAGCGTTTACGTCTGCAACATACAATTTTACAACATACAATAGGCATGTAATCCTTCCTATGAACATTGAGCAATGTTTACCAAGAGCTTTTTGATGCAAAGTGGTCAAAACACTACATTTTTGCTTTTGAATAAAAGCACCGCTTAAAACTGAACAGAACTAATTTAAAAGATGGTTGCCTTCAGAACGGAAGAAAAGAAAAACAAATAGAGAATGAGGTTTCTATCTGCTGAGGCAGACAGAAGTCACAGACACAGGAGCAGAGACCTCTCGAGAGTGATAAAAATACATATATTTGAAGGTTTAAGAACAAACAAACAACTTCTGAACAGTAAAACCAAACAAAAACTGAAGCCACAACCTAAGATAACAGCAACATCTACTTCTCACAAACTAGTGAGTTTACCTTTTAATCCATGATTTCATCCCTTTCCTTCTTTATTTCTCAGGTTCCTATAAACAATTTGGGTTGCCCTTAAACCAAGTCTCTGTAGAAAGTTCAAGCAATATAAACGTCTTGAAAAAGGTTCCTACAACACACCTAAAACAGTAAACAAAAAATAAACTCATCTGCATGTTAAAGGCACTCATCTTTAAAATGATTCCAGCCAGGACAACAGCGAAGATGGGTAGAGAGGGAGCGCACACCTTACGGTGAGTTCACAAACCATGAACAAATATTTCTGTTCCCTGTTAAATCCTCATTGCACCTCTGTCAAAACCATCAGAGCTGTCAGACAACCAGCATTCCCCTGAGAAAGGGCAGCAAAAACTCCAGTTGCCAAATACTCTTTCCTGTTTAACACTGAATCCCAATAGCTTATTGAGTCTGAGAGCATCTCTCTTTTGCCACTTTGGTTTCTACATTCCTTCCTTCCTATTTGCTAAATTTGGATGCTATTTCTCTTAGGCTACAACTTTGCTCATGCAGACTGCATCTGTGTGTAGATATCATGGGCCCAGCGTGAATCTCTACTTTGAAAAAGGTTTGGTTACAAAGACTATATTTTGTTTTATATTTCACTTTATAAATGTATTTAAGGCTTTTTGTTGGTCTTAAAGGCACTGGAATACATGCATGTGGACATTTACTATAACAGTATGTTATGGTAAATGAAAAAAGATGTGTAAGGCTATATGGGAACAGGTAAGCTGCTTTGAGGTTGGTTTTTCTTTTGTAGGATGGTTTTGTTTTATTTAGTTGGGGTAAAACATAAGGGAAAGAAGTGTAATTCTGTAGAACAGAAAAGGGTAGAAATGCAGCAACTGCGTGAGAATACTTACGTGCCAGCTGCTGAACATAAAACATTCTTCACTGAAGTATAAAATCTGACAGGGAAGTGTAGCTGCTGACAAAGAACATTTTATCTCAGTGACAAAGAAAAATTTATCCATATGGAAGAGAAAAAAAATATCCATCAGCTGCCTTTGGTATATTATCTTTCAGTTTTGATGAATTCTAGATGAAATGACCATAAATCTATTTTTTAAAATTTCCCTTCTTTACTCACATGCCTTCTACTGGATGTGCAATTCTTATAAAACTTTCATGTAGTAATTTTAACCCTTTTACATTAACACCAACATAATGAATTTTTTGGGCAGCAATAACAAAAACACTGCACAGAAAGTTTGAAGGAAATAGCTAACATGAAATAACACACGTGCTACAAGATTCAGCTACTTCTAGGGAGAAATAGTAGCAAGTCCCCCCAATGTAAGACCTGTTTTCAAAACTTGATGCTAAAATAACATTGCTGCTGCGAGCTACCATGGCTCTGTAGAAGCAATGCATTTTGAGAAGGGTGAAAACTTTCCCAGCGTATTTCCTTTACACCTAAACATTGTTTTAGTTACAGAATGTTGATATGAGCATTCAATTGCCTTCTTAAATCCCAAGTTTAATTTCTGTCTCTTTGCTAAACTACTTCCTGACAACTGATGTGGAAAGTATTTTCATGACACAGAAAATATTTTCATGACACATCATTGTCATAGCTTTAGCAAAGTGGCTGGAAGCAAGCAATAGTAAGAGTTGAGTAAATTTTAGCATAGGTTTAACGACACTATGGGTAAAGAAACGTGGTGTTTATACACATATTTGCAGCATTCAAAGGGGGAAGATTATAGGGACTACCAACCAGACAAAACTGACTACAGACAAAGTTGTTGGGAACGGACGAGTACATGGGACCTTTCCAGCAGTGAATCATCTGCTAAGTAATAGGAGGGATACAATCAGTAATGTAGCAAAGAGCAGGAGATTAACTATGGGCCTTGATTTCAAGCAAGAAGAGAAGACGGGCAATTCTGAGAGGATGGATAGGAAGAATTGAAGTTAAGAGTTTATGAGTATGGGAGAAGTTCAGTTAAAACATGATGGAAGAGGAGAAAGAAGAACAGAAGATTAAGAGAATCAGAGTGAGAATACACTGACAGTGAGGAGCTGGCAATGCTAAGAGAGAGTCATTACCATGAGGAAAGATGGAGAGGTCCAATTGTGAAGAAGGGAAACTGAAGAATAACTATAAATACAGGATGACGAGGTTTTGTTTTTTTTTTCTGTTAGGGTATATTATTTTGCTTACACAAACAAACATGGATTTCTGTGTGCATTTCTCAGTACACTTCTTGCATGTTTCTGAGTTTGAAAGAACATGCATAAATTTACTCATAATATGAATATCTTGTGCTTTTTGAGTGTTCTATAGAACCATAGGAAGTTCCTTATCCATTTCCAGAATGGTAAAGGCTACATTGTCTAGACTCCACTCAATCACAGAACGGAAATATTTATTAGACCCTTCTGACATTTCTGCAAATGATATCTCTATCATTTCTATTCAGTAATGGACTAATAGCCCTGTTAACATTTAAATTTTAATATGATTAAAAATTAATACTACTATTAAATTTTCTAATTGTTGCTGTTGTGTCAGCTCAAAAGAACATCTGATTTTTCATACAAGAAGACACTCGTGCAAGAGAAATAAGGGAATCACCACGAGTTATTTCAGTTCTGCCTGTTCCCTTTACTAGTCTAAACAACAAAACAAAAGGAAGCACTGCTTGCACTGCCTTTTTTTGGCAAGGAAAGAGTATTTTTTACAGTACTTACAGACTGTACACACTTCATTTTTGGCTGCTCCTATGATTACAGCAATTGCACGTATATGAATGTGCCTATGAAAAGGATCAGTAAAAAGAACTCTACACATTGCACAAGATTCAAGCATACTGAAAAGTACATTAGAAGGATTAGTGCATCCTAATGACGACAAATTAGTACTTTAGTATCACTCTTCTAAAATACACGATGAAATAACACCAACATGATAATACCACTCGTATTTCCAAAGAATTTGCAGTAACGGCTTTAAGCCCTGACTTCCAACAACCAGAACCAGCCACTGCTCTCCAGTCAGCTGTCTCCAACGTGCTGCTCTCTCTGCTTCTCTCACACACTCCTTAAAGTTCAGATAACATCACTTGCATAGCTGTTCTCCCTCAACAGTGATAAGTGGCAGTAGTACCCCTTCCCTCCAGCAACCACCACAGAGAAGTTGGACTACAAGCAGTCTGCAGTGCTTTTGTTGCTAGGGGCTCCAGAAGCACAGGGGGTGAGGGAAGAACTTTGGTTCAAGAAAGATGTGGATTTGGAGAGAAAAAGCACAGTTGTTCCCGGGAAATAATTCTGTATTCCAGAAAGGATGCCAAGGAGAAACTACATCTTACCAACTTCCTGCACACTGCAGTGCACAAACTGGGCTCTGGGGTCTGGGTGCCCAGCCACCTCTGTTCTCGTTATGAGAACATTCAGAGTCAGCATCCGCTGTGCTACTGTACAGACTGGAACACCATGTTGGCAAGCAGTGGGCTGTAATCAAATTCAGCAAACAGCTGCAGATCTGGTCACCAAGGCTGAGTGAAAGCAAAGCCACAGCATTATAAATTCAGTCATTCAGATCAATGTCATCCACGTACAACATTTCTAAGCCATTTTCCTTCGTACACAGATATGAAAAGGTTTCAACAGTGACACATATCCCATTGAACACATGTGAGAGAAAAATACTACGTGGACATCAGCACTAGAAGTGAGTCTTACTCTAATGCATTCGAATTACTGTGCTAAGATTAGACATGGTGAGAACACCTTTCTCTCTCTCCTGACATCCACTCTCATATGCCTTCCAAATGAAGTCTTTGCTGGCACGTAACCGGGATGTACCTGGCACTGCCTGTTAAGCCCCTACAGTTCTAAATCCTTAGAGCAATACCCTGTATTTAGATATAAATGCACTCTCTAGGAGTTGTGCCTCTTTGTACTGTGCCATACCCCTTCTTCAGCTGTGACTGTAAGATTTTATTTTCAACTTGTACTGAAAGAGAATGAAGTGCTCTGGATTTTGGGAAAGAGCCAACAGGAAGTGCTAAACAAATAAAGACTGACTGCAAATGTGCCCTGGGGACGAAACAGTTCACGCCTTTGACACTGACTCTGCTTCCAATTTAATATTCTGATTCTGTTTCCAAGAACTTGTGTATCATCTTCTCACTTCAGCTGTTATTTATAAATTAATACACCCTATTAAATGACCAGACCTCTAAACAAGCTTTCTACCTTTTTCTTAGTTTCAAAATTGAAAGAAAGAGATGTAACACAGCAAATAATTGCCAATATATTTGAAAAGAGATTGCTTCAAGTTATTTCTATTTATTACAAAATGAGTTTACCAGTAGACAAAATAAAACACGGATATCAAGCACGAGGAAAGCACTTTTCATCAAGAACACTTAACTGTCATTACTGCCCTCAATCGGAGTTAGCTAGATAAGCAAATAATAGAGCAATAAAACTGTGATCTAGACAGATCATTCTCTCTTCTCAGTGTTTCTCTCTATCCCAGCTTCCAAGACAAGCTATACCTACAACTTATGCGTCAACTTCTCACAGATGTTCAGCAACAGAGATTTCACTGCCCCCCTGAACAACATTCTCAAGTTCTCAGCTGCTCTTCCATTAGTTTTGCCTGCTTTTGACCCTTAACTGACATTGAAGCAAACTACATCACAAATACAATCAAAAAGTTAATTACATTCTTATTTGCAGCTGCCTTTTATGTATGTCAAGGCATACATATCAATCACTTGTTCAGGTTTCTCTTTCCCAGCTTTACCCCATAGGCTCTGTTTTCCAAAGCTCTTCTGCTCCACTGCTACTCTCCTCAGTGCTTCTATTGTCAAAGTCTTATTTTTCTTGAAGCAGTGTTCCCAGAACACTGCCTTGCAGCTGAAACTTTACAAATGCCAATTCTTTCAAGAGCATTATTTCAAAAGCCTTAGTTGTTGTCCTAAAACAGCATGTTGCAAAATCTTTCCTAAAACATTCACCCACCTTGACAGAAAGCTATATACAACTACTCTTTGGGTATGGTATTCTGTGGGCTTTTTTGGCTGGTTTGTTTGTTTTTATTTTAAGCAAGATGACTTTTACCCATGTGCAATGCTTCCTAAGAATGAATGCCACACTTCTTCATTGGATCTCAAGAGGCAGAAGCTTGCTACCGAAATTCTGCCACGCTGCCTTCTATATATTCCTTTAATGTTACTATGCCAAATCCAAACCAGATTTGAAATGATCCAAAATGGAAATTCAGACCAGTGGAATGCTGTACTTGTCCTCTCATTAGAATAGGCAGAAGAAACTCGTACATGCAAAAACCAGTTATACGCATCTTTCACAGCACACTTCAAAATGAGACTTGGTGAGTAGCAGGGGGAAACATGAGAATGTGCCTATTCCACCAAGTTAATTTTCACCCCATAATCATTTTGGTACAATAAAAACTGTCTTCTAATGCTTCTCTGTAGATGACAGAATTTTTAACATGCAGAACCAAAACTGAATACTTCAAATCTTTATTTTCAAAGGACACTGCAATTAATTCCTTTACTGAACAATATGAGCTTATACTCTGAAGAAAACATAAAGATCACGTGAGAAAAATGTATTGTTTGCTGGAAAAAAATCCATCACTGCAAATTTCCCCATTTATGTTGTTAACGGTATAACAAAAAGAAAAAAATAGTTAATAATATTAAACACCAATAAGAGCTTAAGACAAATTCTGTATTTCCTGACAAGTGTAATAGTGTCTTCTTATATTTTTCTTATGCCATATATTTGTTTCTTAGGAATTCTTGGAGAGAGATGGAGAAAAGTGTTACTGAAAGGGGTAGCATAAAGAATCTTTCTGAATTCCTTGACTTCCCAAGTCTTTTATAACTTTTATCAATGTTATGTGGCTACAAGACAACCCTAGTACTAACCTGGCCTGGGGAAGTATTAGGGACAAAGAAATCAGCAAAGAGACTAGAGAAGCACAGCTGAGTGACAATGAAGAAGCAAAACTGCATGCAGTCAAATACCTGGCTTCTCCAGAGGTGGTTAGGAGTGAATGAGGAGAGTATGGCTAGGCTAAATAAAATAAAAACACTGCTTGATTTTTGATAGATACTTTAGTAAATAGATGGATCAAGAGATAGAGATATGAAAGAAAAAGTAATGAAGAAGTTGGAAAGAAGATTAAATCATAATCCTCTCACTGATTAAGCAGAAAATGTCACTCATGCGGTCACGTTAGACACTGTTACCAGCTACGCTAAAGCACATACACATCTGCATGCTATTTCTAGAGCCTCTGAAAATACAGGGATGAAGAACAAGATTAGGATGAGCCACAACGAGCTGGACTGGCCCCAGTAGGCCATCAAACTATGTGAACTATCAGTGAAGCAGAGCAATAGCAAAAAAAGAAATGAACTACTATTACCTGTCAAGATTATTTCTCCAAACACCCTAAAATGAATTTCCATTTCTTCACGATAAGCTTATTATTTAGGTTTATAAATACTGACTTGCAAAAATAGTTTTGCTTTTTACCCAATGTATTCTGCTGTACTGAAGTGTACTATTAAGCATTTCCTAAGACATTTTCATTCTGTCAGAAGCCTTAGAATTCACTTATTGAAAAGCATGCAGGAACTGGAGTGGGCATGTGCTTGTCACTCTCAGCAAATCCTTGTTCTGTGGCAGACATGATTTGAGATCACTTTTGAAAGCTTATCTAAGTGAGGGATAAGACAGCATTCACAGGGCTTCATCTCAAACACAATATGGTCAGTAACAAAGTACGTTAACATATGATTGACAGAGAGATGTTCAATTCCCTGCTTTTTACTTAAGTCATTTCTACCATTTGCCCCTCCAAGCATAAGTTTTTTCTTTCTGTTCTTTCAGAGTGGGAAAGTCTCAATGTAAAGATGTTTAAGTTCAGCTTTAAATAAAATGAGTATTAAAATAATTTCTTCACATAAGGTTAAATTTACCATCGCCTTCTATCTGCCACACATTACTGTGAAAATATAAAGTGAAACAACTTCAGCAGTTTAACGCATTATTAGCAAGTTTATTTTTAACAAGTTTGACTAAACCTCTCTTCCAGGAACACCATTCTTTTAGTACAGAACTGTAAATACATAGCACAGTGAATTATCCTGAAAGGAGACAAATTAATATTTAGTACAACCTACTGAATATTTTATTGAGTCCAAAAGGTCCACCCACTTAAAACACTCCATCACAATCTCAGAAAAAAGCTTCACTTAACAGCAAATGTTCTGATGTCAAGCCGCAGCCACCACCATTTTAAAGCGTTACCATGACAACTGATAGTGACTTAGGGCCATGCAACACATAGCTCAGCTCCAATGCTCAGCTAGCTGCTCACCTCCTGCAAAACATTCATTTCCATTAACAGAAGCCCTTAAGAGTATGGGAGATTTCCAGCCAGGTCCCTCAAAATGGGCCCAACACAGAAGTCTCAGAAAGCCCTGCTGTACTACCTCAATTGACCTGTGGCTTTGGTGCTGCTCGGCTTCACAGGCACACACAACATTATTCAACTACTCAGTGAGCACTCCTAGATTTCTGGACTTCTTACCACTATGTAATCTCTAACCTGATTTAATGAACATCATAATTACTGACTGTGCATATTTAATTCATCCTGTTTTAGCTATCTTCACATTTTATCTTCAAAGCATAAAATCTCATTTCAGATACAGCTCTGAAGGCAGGCATCCTCACATAGCTCACACCCATATTGGTCTCTAAAATACAACTGAATGTACTCCAGACCTGTACAGAAGTCAGTAACAGAGTAACTTGCTAGAGAATGTTTTGACAACAGAAAAGTAAAATAGCACTTATCTTAGAAACTGAACCCTCCAGGACAAAAAGAAAAAACAGTTGCAGTTACAAAGAATTATTCCCTGTCCTTCACATGCAAGCGGAAATAACAACATGTAAATGTTAATGTTAGAATTGGCTGGAAACCCCTATAAATTCTAACAGCATACTACAGACACAAATGCATACCTTCCAGTAAATCATAGCGCTACAAATTGTAAACCTCAGTCAATAAGCACCTTACAAATCTTTGGTTTATAAGGACCTTTGTGCAGAAACAGTTACTATGATTTATTTTTTACTCCCCCCCCCCCCCCCCCCCAATAAAGCACAGCAACACGCTTTTCTGGTACAAAGCTTCTTTAAAGACATTTTAAACCATATTTCAAAGAGAAGGTAAAAAAATTTCTTCTAAAATAACTGATTTCTGCAGACAACCTCTAAGACTAGGAAATCACGAAAACAGTAATAGTTTGCTCGATGGTATGCAAGCAAGGTGAAAATATTTAAACCTTTATGCACATACTGCAGAAAGCTCCAACTTCCATTCTGAAATTGCATCTCTTTTGCATTCCCCCCCCCCCTTTTCTTTTTTTGTCTACTGTCAAGAAATGCCTGATATTTTTAACAAATTACCACCAGACTCCTTAAATGACAGAAGAAGAGAACCTTTAAATGCTCAATGATTCCTGAATTATTTAAGATAAAAGGGTACTTTGGTATATTTATTATCATATTGAAGGAAATCATCATCATTGATGTCTGGATTAAGCTCTTATCTTTTTAAATGGTCCCTTCAATGCTGAGATAAACTTAAAGATGCTTTGCTACAGACCTCCAGAAATGAGATTTTGGTGGTAGTTCTTTTGCTACTTTTTCATCTTATTAAGTGTAATTTCACAATTTCACTGTGCAGCACAATGAATAAAAGACAGAAAAAGTAGTACCTATATGAAAGGCATGAAATGTTACATTTCACAGATATATGATTTCTTATTGAAATGAACAACAAGCATGTAAAAACGCACTAGTACAAGAGGAGAAAATAACCAAATACCATTATTTTATCAGACAGAAAAAGAAGTGTGCAGCAGTTCTTCAGCCACAGGTCACCCCTGTAGTTCTTCCAATGTAAACTTAATAACATGTAATTATCCTTGTGAGCAAGACACACTAAAAATTAAATTCATCAGTTACACATCATGAGTACCTGATTTGTTTTGCAGACACCACATATTGCCAGTCTTCTACACTAAAAATTTATCAACAGTTCATAGATCACAAATGAGTGAAACGCACAGAACAAAATTCATGGTGATTTGCACATTTTTGAATGAACACACCTAATTTTTAAATAAAATTCGAAGAAACCCCATGACAAAGTACAGATTATTCTGAAGTCTTTCCTACGTTACACCTCTGATTGGTAAGTGATGTACTTTCTTGAAAGCTTATCAGCTAACTAACCCTCAGCCTTCTGCAGTTACCTCACCCACCTTCTCTCATGGATGTGAAGTATGCTTTCATTATAGCATAGTCATTACCGTGCAGATAACCATGTTTATATACGACAGCATTAAACATATAGTAAATAACAGGAAACTGGAAGAGATGGCTTAAAAGAAGAAGCACATTGCCTCCTTTTGCCCAACGCATTCCAGTTTATGAGTGAGAGAAAATACATTTAATTACAGTAAGAAGTGAGGAAAAGCCAAGGCAAGAGATTGAGTAGTTCTCTTAAGTCCTGTTATATATTGCTCCCCAGAAATATGAATCCCACCAACTTCATCCCGTCATCCCATATGATGGTCTTTGTGGCTAGGCAACAAAGCAGAATGGGCAGCTGTTGTAGACCAAAGGCCAAATGGCACGCTACAGTTCATATCCTCTTGCAAAACTCCAAGTACTGACCATTATGTGCAGCTGCTGTCATCTGTCATCTTTAGGAGCACGCTGAGGCCTGAGAGGAACTACTAATTGGCTTAGAAAAAAAAACATGTGGCACTGCACATAAGGCTACACGCACAAATATTTGTTCTATCTTGCTTTTTCAATGAGGACTGCCCCAAAATTAATGCTTCCTATTTTATGATGTTGGTCCATGACATCAGAAGCAGATGTTGGTAGGATGGCAGCAGAGGCTGTACCCTCCCACCAATAGTCCATTACATTTTGTTGCCATGTGACAGGTGACAGCAGAGGAGCACTCTGACAGAATGGTGTCTGACATGGAAGTGCATAGAAGCAAAAGTGCAGAACTGAATTCCTCCTCACAGAAAAAACTGCACCTGTCAACATACATCAGAGCTTACTGAATGTCGATGGAGACAACAGAGCGGATGTGAGCACAAGGAGACAGCAGGTGGTGTGCTTCAGCAGTGACAACAGTGATGTGAAAGACAAGACACATTATGGGTTTAGTGGGTTTGGTCACAATGAGTTGACAGTTGGACTAGAAGACCTTAAAGATCTTTTCTAAACTTAATGATTCTATGGACGGCCACACATAACTGTCACACCACAAAATGAAGAGTGTCTCAATTAGCTAATTGTGTATATTGGTAGATTACAACCTGTAGGTCGTGTACTTCAAGATGTTGGAATATCACAAAGTCTGCACCAGGTAGTCTCAAAAACAGGATCAGAAAGAACCATCATATGCAAGTTTATCACTATTTATTGAACCAAAATTGAAAAAGAACTATTCTATGAAAGGTAAACAAAAATGTAAATCAATACATTTAAGAAAAATAAACAAGTAACCTTAAAATTATATACTTCAAAAGAGATGCTAAGACAAGGTCTTCTGCTTACGTTCTCTGCTTCAGAAAAACAACTCTACAAAACAGCCTCAACTTTGATAAAAATGATTTTTCCATAAAATTGCAGAAAGCTCAGTGTCACATCTCTAAGCTGACCCTTAAAAGAGAATGAGGAAAAAGAAGAAGTAAAAGCATACTTCAGCCTGAGTTAAGGTAAAAACATTTTATTTGCATTGTTTCATTTTATACCATGGTAACAGGTACAACACATTACCTAATATATCCGCAGAAAAGTCAACTTGATATTACGAAGTTCTACACACACCAAGATTCCCAAGCAGGAGATGATGGTCAAAAAGATCCCAACAGCAGCAGAAATTCTCTATGAGCCATTCTGTGAAGTTTCTTCATTGATGAAACAAGTCAAGATCAACAAAAGAATGACCATCTTTTTGTCACAGTCCTACAACAGTTCTGTTTTTGTTGTTAAATGGATGATAAGCCATTTAAATAGAAATAAGACTGCAAGAAAAGATCCTTGGCACCTACAAATTCTTTCTGATGAGAAAGATGAGGAATCAGAAAATCTGCCTCGTAAACCATGCAGAGTCTCCAAATAAGCTCTCCCCTCCCACGGATTCTTTTCTGCAGGAGATGATGATCAGGTCATATGTTACTATGACAGATACAGTATTTCATAACTGAAACACATATAGCTCCAGTATTAATATTTACTCAAAATCAGGCAATTTTTAATAAAGTGCAAAACATACTTTCATTCCACAAAAATCATGGCTGAGGCACTGTCCCCAAAAGCATCTCTATATTCAATTACTTTTGTAAATACATCTCCTTTTATTATTTCTAAGTTTTAAGAGACAACTAAATACTCTATTTAATAGTTAGCATGTGCCCTACCAAAGGGAGCACAAACTATAATGATATGCCTAGCTTAAAAGCAAATCTAATCTACTTGCTTATTAAATTTAAATGTGTTTAAGGCTGATATGGTTTGAAAATTATATGTAAAATAACAGCTTCCATGGCTATAAATGTCAAGTCTAAAAATTATATGCAATATAACATACAAAATAAATGCTGCTTCATCTTTACATTTCAGTGTGTTCAATTCATTAAATGAGGTATTACAAGCTATGAGAAAATTTTACAACTCCTGAGACATAATTCGTCACAGCGTATTACAATGCAGCAAGGAAATACTTCAGAGGTTTTGTCATCAATGGATTAAAATTCTTATTAGAAAGAAGATGGGGAGAAGTAGCTTTCTGATATGCCATAACCAAAATGACTAATCACAGCATTTATTAAGCATGTACACCATCCTTTCTCATGACACAGTTTCTGCATAAAATGTTTGCTTTTTTTTTCCCCCTTCAGAAATAAAACAAGGAAAAGATAATAATATTGCAACAAGACTCCAGATAAAGCATCTTACAGGACACAGTGTCCTCCCCAGCCCCAAATATTCTCAGGAGGTCTGGGGTTTATTTTCTCTGTTTGCTATTGCTTTTTAACTGCAGTCTTAGGTATGGTAATTTGACTCACCATGTTTTCCAAACATAACATACAACAACAGTTTTACACCAGTGGTTGGAAAGAAACTAAGAACCATGACACCAAGAACAGTATATGTATTCTGCCCTTCCAAGTCCCCACCAAAAAGCTCCTGAACAGTTTATAGAGACAATAAAACAAAACTCCATCATGGAGAAAGCTGTACAACAATCTCTATCTTGAAACTACGCCACTAATTATTCCAAAAAGTACTCATAGAATCTAACTTAGGCAGGCAGCTCATTTTGGCCCTCTAACCAGCTAAAGAGGACACGACTCAAATCACCTAATCAGGCTTTTACTCTGAGTTGCCTCCTGAAGGTACACCTCTTTTCCATACTGATTAAGAGGGAATATCAGTAGTTTATGTTTTATGAAAATCACTCACACTTGACTCCAGCCTTCATCTTTCCAATCACTCTGTTTCCAAATGAGAGGCCCCTGACAGATACTCTGATTGCAACATTGTTAGCTACTAGCCCTTAAACTTCAAATAGACAAATATAAATTTCAAGGAAATCATAAAATAGTTATGATCATGGAAATCTCCAACAAAATCCTTTAACGAGTGAATTCCCGTTACAAACAAAAAAAAACAAAACAAGCTATAGTTCAAACTATTTTTACAGCTCTTAATTAGTTCTCCCAAGCTTTCTATGTACATGCTTTCTACTCAAGAGTTCAAAAAGTCCTGACTGTAGGTTATTATCAACATTTAAAATGCTACCATATATTCCTTTAAAATGCTACCATACATTCAAGACCTTGCTATATGTATCTAAATCCTAGTTTGAAAACTATTCAGGCTGAGGACCTTTTGATAAGACAGCAAGAGAATAGCAGTTTTCTTACGTAAACCTTGAGAGCTGCTAAATGAGATACTACTTATTTACCTGTAAAATACAAATAATATTCATTGTTATGACAAAAAATATTTTAAGCCTCATTAGTATTCCTAAAATGTTCCTGCCTCTTATCCCTACTCCAATCCATCTAACATTTAAGACATTTGTCTTTCTCTGACATATAATTTTGATATCATGTAACAGAAAAATACACACTGCCTTGTATGTTCTCAAGGTGTAATAAAATCTGGCAATATTTTTGCAGGTCAGTGTCCAACCATGATTTTCTGCTCTCACAAAACCATCCATATTACCAAGGGAATTATTAGGTGGCTGTATCTTTCCAGACACTCAGAGCAAGATAACCCTAATCTAGTCTTATCACTTGCACACAAAAGCATTGGATCCAATAGGCTTCCATGTAATCCATCTCTGTCAACTGCATTAAGGAAATTACCTGTCAGAAACATCACGGCCAAGATTTTGTGATTAAATGCTAACTTAGAAATGCTCAAGGGTATAGCTTAAAAAAAAAAATGCATAAAAACCGCTTTCATTTTACTCTTCCTTACGTTAAGTTTGTGTCCACAAACATTTGAACAACATAAGGAATTTTATAATTTATGAAGCAACTACTGCATTGCCAGAGGGCACAAAACAAATCTTGTTTGTCCAAAGATTTAAAATTTGTCATAACTCCATGAAGTTCAGACACACAAATATTTGCACTTCAGGAAAAAATAACAAAAAAATTACTATCAACATCTGTAAAAAAATAAAACAAAAAAAGCAGACAAAGATCATCTTATTTGCTCCAATTCTCCCCCCACCCCTTCACCTCCTCCCCCTCCTTATTTTTTTCCAGAAGCAGAAATAACTATTACATAGGTATAGAAAATACCTAGTATTTTATTTAAATTTTTTTTCTTCTATAGTGTTATGTTTTTGTGAACTTAATCATGTAATGGCTACTCGTAACAAATTCACATGACAAACGTTACAGTCCTATAGCTCAAGTCACCCAGGTCCAATCCCCTGCTCCATCAACAAGCTAGATCTTTTTCTTAGGTATCTTCCACCAAAGCGGACAGAACAACCACATAAATGTGTGATTTGAATGTAAATGAACTATTAGGTGTGAATATCCTGGCCACATGACAATGAAAAGAACATAGCTGTATCCTCAGAAGAGTAAAAATAAATAGTGAAAAAAAAAAACACACAAAAAAATTCAAAAACACAACTGAACAACTTGGCCCAAAGTTCTACAGCTAAACAGATTTGTAAACACTTACTAAGGAATCCTATATTCTAAAACATTTTACTTTAAAGAAATTCAAGAAGAGGGAAAAGAGACCCTAATATTTACTAATACTGAATAATACACTCAGTACAAGACACGGATGTACTGAAGCAAGTTCAGTGAACAGCCATGAAGATAAAGAATGCAATGAAGCACTTCTCCTGGGAAGACAGGATCACAGAGCTAGGACTGAGGCAACAGTCTGAAGTTGGACCTGGGGAGATTAAGTCTAGATTTTATGAAATAATACCTTTCCAAGAGCAGTCAGGCACTGGAATGGGCTGCCCAGGGAGGTGGTAGAGTCACCAACTCAGAATGCGTTCAAGGAATGTCTATATGTTGTGTCGAGGGACATGGTATAATGAGAACTATTGGTAATAGATGGATGGCTGGACTAGGTGATCTTACAGGTCTTTTCCAACCTTGGTAATTCTATGACTGATCAGCCTAGAGAACAGGAGGCTAAGGGAGGATTTAATCAGTACCCATCAATACCTGAAGGGAGGTGCAAAGAGAACACAGCCAGGCACATAGCGGTGGTGCCCATTGCCAGGAGCAGTGGCACTGGGCACAAGCTGGAGCACAGGAGTCAGCTCTACCTGTCAGGTAGCACTGCTGTGCTGGAGCCCTGGCACAGGCTGCCCAGAGGTTGTGGGGTGTCCTCCTTGGAGCTCTCCCAAAGCCTCCTGCCCATGGAGGTGGGCCCGGCTCTGGGTGGCTCTGCTGGGGCAGGGGGACCCTGAAGTGTCTCCAGCCTCAGTCATCCTGTGATTCTGTGACTGTATGAGCCCACTTATAACTTATCAACGTTTATCTAAATACAAGATCTCTAGAGTATTTACTACTTTCTCCAGTTCGCTATCACCATCCACAAAGTTCCTGAGAACTGCTCCAATCTGCTCCATTATCCAGATTGTTACTAAACAGAATTGCCCTCGGTAACAAAGCCTGTGATATATGAACAGTAATCTGACACTAAGTGAACTCTGAACCACTGATCACAGACATTTAAACCTAGTAGTAAAGCTAGTCAACTTATCACCCACTTTATCAGTTCCACATTTCACCAATGAGGCTGTAAGAATAGTCATGTACAATATACAAAAGCCCTTGATAAAAATCAAGGAAATCAGCATCTACTCCTCTTCCTTTCTCTTCCTGATACAGACGTTATCTTCCTAATGAACCTTCCTCTGGGCAAGTGTTCAAAAAGGGTAGATTTGAAGCATGAACACACAAAAAAAATTGAATTCCTTCAACCCAGCAAGAATATATAATGTTTATTTAACATTACTGGAAGCTTAAAGACTCCAAATTAAAAATTAAACACTACAAAGAAAATGTTTCCCTGAAGTGACAAATTGGAGGTTATTCCTTTTTTTTAATCAGATAACTAAATGACAGTTGATAATGCTAGTTGTAATGCTACACTCTTAAAAAAAACAGATAATACATTTGCTCAGCTCAAAGACTGATCATGGGATTTACAACTATTCTTAATCTCATTTAAAGTACCCAGCAATAGGATTCAAAGTGTGAATCCAAAAAAACCTGAAAATATGTTTTGACAACTTTATTCATTGTTTTTATAAAATAGCTATTGCACAAATGCAGCTGATTAAGTCAGGGAATCATTGTTTTCACACAACATTTACAGCTCAGAATATATCATCAGAAACTGAAATCAGAGACAAAACAATTGTGAACCTTGCACATTAATTATGTATAGGATGAAAGAAACAGTCATAAAAAAATAAAAGCGGACCTATGCTCCATGTGGCACTTTTATTAGTTAGTTTATCACCCACCGTATGTGCTGACAGGGAAAATTATAATAGTCTACCACTTCTAACTACAAAAGAAGACTATGAATTATTATTTATAGTCTTATTAACCAAGTTAGTAAACTCAACATAACTCGGTTGTGATCACAGGGAATCAAACTCTGTGCTCATCAAGCGTGTTGAACAGAACAGTACTTTTAAAGTAGGGACAAAATACAGCAGAACAGCAAATTTACACCTTAAAGCACATCTAACTGACAGAGATTACACCCAAAGTGAGCTGGGTAACAGTCATTTCCTGTCAGACCATTTGTATAATGCAGGATTCCTTCTCCAAATAACTATCAGATTAATAAGCACAGGAAACAGAATTATGAAAATATTACTTAGCCAGTAAAGCAACAATTATTATTGTCACCACCTACAACCATCTCCAGTAAACAATAGATTAAAACTGCAGTGACTCAACAAATGCAATAAAATGCAACAACAGCAGAAGCAAAAACTCCAGGAATTCCTGATTGCCAGCTATGCATATTGGCTCCACCCTTCGGTGCTCCGCTGCTATGTCAGACAGAGCTTAAAGCAAAGAGTGTGAGTCATGTTAAAATAAATAAACAAGAAAAAGGGGATAAAAGAAAAGTCAGTATATTTTCTTTGACTCATTGTCCACCAAGATAAGAAAATCAGAGTCATGAGTAGTTCACATGGAAGACATGAACTTGGGGGGAGTTATGACACGTTTTTCATAGATGAAAATTGAGCAGTTGCTAAAGTCTAATCGCTTTGTGGGAAACCTTACGTCATCCACTAATGTTCAAAACTGTAAGTAAAGCACTGCCTGGTATACACTTGCATTTAGAGCACCTGCCTTCAGTGTACTTATGCTAAAAAGTAAGTATCTTATTGTTTTCACACCACATCCTCTCATCTTAATGTCCAAAAACAGATCAGTAGAGAAAATAAGTAGTATTGATCAACATCCGTCATTTCAGTTCTTCTAGGCATTCTTCACCTTACTCCTCAGTAAAAGTTAAGATAAAGAAAGCAAACTTGCGCAAAAACAGTGCAGAGAATCTCAAAGAAATATGCTATTAGTGGAATACTGCCATAAACCTTACATTGTGCAGCACACATGAAAAATAACTCTATCACTAGAACTGTTAAATAACCATATTGGATTTGCAAAACAAGGTGCATTTTCTAATCTCACTGAGAGCTTTTTAGAAATTAACATTCACTTGCTTTAATATCTTTCTTGTAAAATATTACAAAATTTATTTGATATAAAAAGATAATTCATTTCTGTAAGGTATAAAGTTGAAATGCACTGCATTTTACACGACTCGGTGAACAAACTGACATTCAGAGCTAATGGAATAGCTAAGCACCACTTTCTTAGTCAATTCTGCCACCTAGCTCATCTTGCAAAAGCAAGCCCCACTGTGTTATACTCCTAAAACTCAATTTTGATCATATTGAGAATTTAAATTTGCAGATAACCCACCCAGAATGCCTAAATCACTTCATTAAACACAGGTAACACGGCATATTAAAAGGAAGAGTCATTTACACCATAGGTATTAAAGGAAAGTTGCCGCGCATAGAAAATCTGTCACTTAAATGAAGTTTAATTCTGATTGATTCAACATACAGCAAACCATTTCGCTTCATTTAAACCCTTAACCACAGCAAATGATTAAAAATTTTCCAGGGGATTTTAATTTTCTTTTCTTTCACACTTTCAACAAGTCCTTTATCCACCGTAAACTGAAATGGATAATACTGTTCCTTAGATGGTAATATTTTCATTTCTTTACCAAATAGAAAACCATTCCTCTCCTTGTCAATGACTTAAATATCTCAGAGATGCCTTAATACCTCCAACACTCAGCAGTATTTTAATCATAAAGCAGAAGATCACTGCTTTGAAAAGTTCTGTGATGCTAACTCAGTAACATTTATTTTACATGATCTAAAGAGTTTGCTTTTTCCACTTTCTGTGCTCTTGGATTTTTAAAATTGTATAATTCATAGCACTGATGCCAAGAGGTTGGTCTTGATTATCTGGCCCCAGTCATATGACACATAAAAACATCACAAGAAGATAAACAGCTGTCATCGTCTTTGATGCTTTTGTATTCACATTGCAGTTAGCAGCAAGTAAAGATGCAGTTACAACAATGTTAAGTAATTTGCTGGAAAATGCTAAACAGGCCACAACACAGATGCTCCCTCTAACAAGCAGGTCCAGTATGGAGGTAATCATTTACTATTTACCTTTCCCAGAAATTGCAGGTTGAATGTTAAGGACAGATGTCTGCTAGAGGAAAAAACAAAACAAAAAACTCCACAGGATAGCATCCATACTTAATGAAAATAAATAGTAATATTTTCACAAGTACTTAAAAAATATGAAGAGTAAATATACAGAGTAAGTAATCTCATTTCCCAATCTTGGCAATTCAGCTTCTAGAATTAATAAAGAGAATAATTATTAAACAAGGTTTCTTGGAGAATACTAAAAATTCAAAGTTTAACACGTGAAGGCAATGCTTTGAAAAAATTCTCTGTCTCTCACTAGGTAAGGTAATACCCCCCTCAATTCTATGTTGTTAACTTCCATCTCCATTCACTTGCTTATACCAACTCCAAGGAAACTGTTGGGGGTAGTGTCCACCTAGAGCACATAGAACTTTTCTGGGCATAACTTTTACTCTTAAAGCAGAGATTTTAGGGAAACCAGAACACTTTTTACTCCTCCATCCATCTTCTCATTTCTGTACATTCTTTCCCTAACATTTTTAGTTCTGCAGTATCTTCCATTCTTAAATCTGGCAGGCCCTTAATCTTTCGCTTCTTGCTTTCCTTCCCATTCTATCTATTCTTCCCCCTGCCATTCCAAGTGCCATATAACTGTTCTCCTTTAGTCTACACCTTTCTCAACTCGTTCAATCTCTTCCTTATTCTCCTGTCATCCTGAGAAAGATTATTTTAAATGCTTCCTCAACCTTTGCTTCTTTCCAGACACGCTGACAATAAATCTGAAGAGTTAGATCTAAACCTGCTTCATAACTTTCTGAATATTATGCTGGTAAGGACAGAACAGGAGAGCTGAAACCTGTGACAGTACTGTTTATGTCAGATATCCTTAATAAATGGAAATATGGAAGCGGGCTCCTGTAAGTATCACACAAACTCAGCAGTACAGTGTTAATTTAAACGCCGAACTCATCCGCACTTGGCCTCTGAGCTACCAAATACTTCTTGCCAATTACACCCGTTAAAGATCTGACTTGTTTTATTTTGAAATCAATCATGATGCTCTTCTTTACAGAACAGTAAAGTTGCTTTGTTTCCAGAAAAAAAATGTAGAAAATAGTAAGGTCTTTTATTATTTTGTTTGTGCATGTTTTGCCAAAGAGGAGGAGTTGCTTCGTTTTGCTTTAGAACCAGAAAAAAACTCTGCACACAAAAACATGCATCATTTATTAATGGGTTAAACAGCACAGAACAGCTGAATAACTATTGCAAATACACAAATAAGTTTAATCAGCAATAAGTCAAATGTTCAAGTTGCTGCTGATCACGTTCAGTCTTCAGTTCAAGATACACAGCATGCCTATTCCACTGTGGCATCAGTAAAACCAAGCAAAACAGACTGTTTGGCAGGTGTTAAGTCCATTATGTAATAGAAGCACATTTGGGCATTCAGTCTTACAAGCTTTCAAAGTAATTACTTACTCCAAACACAGTCTTTAAACACTATAAAAGGTAAAACTAAAGGTCTATTTTATTTTAAAGGAAATTACTACAGACAGAATCAGGGTCCTGAAATCAAACTGAGTATAAAAGACAAGAAAAAAAAATATCACTGCTGAAATGACATAAAAGTCAAAGTTTTTCTTATAAACCTTTCTTGTATCTTCATATCAGCATAGCTTTTTGTCTGAACATTAATTAATCTCACTATATCAAAACTCTAGTAAGCAGTAATTTGCAGTTTATACACAAAAGTTGACTTCTCCAGAGAATTTTACAAATAATTGGCTTCAACAATGCAGAAATCTAACAAAGGAATTTTTGTGCTTAAAAGAAAAAAAAGGTTGATTATCATGACATAAAAAGATATCAGTATAGTATCTGGTATCAATGTATCAGATGAAAAAGCATAACAGCAAAGTAATAAAACATCCATGATCAATAATAAATCCGCATGCATGCATACGTGCCTAAATGTATATTCTGTTTCCCATAATACACATACTTTCTGCCTGTCCACTGCAAGGAATTAACAAAGAATACAATGTTTTACACTGCCATTTTAAAAAGCTTGGCACAAATAAAACTCTTCAACTGTGTGCACAAATGAATTTGAGCATAGTTTGTAAGATCTAGAAGAAAACCTAGTGCTTCAATCACTGTGAGAGAATAAGACCTCATAGTCAATAGTTAGCTCATATGAAACAATCACTCAGTTTCTATATGGCCTCTGAATTAAACTACTTCTTCCCAGACAGAGTAGAAAAGCTCTCAGATATAATTTTCTATGTTCATAGTATATATACACACACATTCTCCTCTTTATCACTCATTACATTTTTACCTTTAGTCAAAAAAAACCATACCTTGATGATATCTCAGGCATTCTAGTCAAATGTAGCAGAGCAAACTCTCTGGTGAGCCAAAACAGCTAAATGACAAACTTGGTATTATGAAATACTCAAACAGGTGGCTGATTTACTAACTTTTTCCAATTTGTTTGCAAAGTAGGAGACAATTGCAAGTATAGAAACAAAACAAAGCACTAAACAAAGGCTAGTTCCTACAGCAATTTTGTTTCTTTCTTCAACCTAGAACAAATACTAATCTACATAGGGTATTATTTCTATAACGTATTCTGATTTGAAAAACAAATACATACTGCCTGAGTTTTAACATAGGAGTTTTTTTTTTTATTTTTAAAGCCTAGACATTAGGCATAGAAATAGCACAAAAGAGTAATTCAGCTTAAACATCTGATTCGTGCGCAGCCAGTGTACAAGAACTCAAGCAATGTTCTGTGCACCTCCGTTGCAATGTACTCATTCTAGTAACTCCTTTGGGAAATTCAGGTGAAGAGATGCACCAAAACTTTAGTAAGTGTGCAAAGAAAATGAATATTCAAGAGGCCTATCATTTGACAAAGTCACATCTTTCAATGCAACAATGCAATTTGACAAAAGCCAACCTCCTACTAAACCACAGATTAATACTCCTAGACATATGAAATTAGAGTGCAATATAAAATGAGTACGACAAACTCAACTAGAAGCAGAACAATATTTGTCCCACGCTCAGTTTCCTAAGTGTTTCAGACTTTGTAATTTTCAAGGAAAAAATACTTCACAGAATGTGTCTAGTCTGTAAAATTTTAACGTTAACAATTAACATCAGATAGCGCTTTATGCAGCCAACTCTAGACAACAGTATCGAGCAACCCTACTATTAGGTACTATTTACCTACAATAATAGGATGGCAGAGCCACAAGCCCAGACTCCAAGAAAAAAAATGAGTAGAACCACTTGAATTAATTAAATGCTAGTAATTTAAGAAATGCCAGAGACAGTGATGGTCTGCAAAGTCACTTATCAACCAGAATTCCTCACAAATGTTAAGTGTAATGGAATCTGACAAAACATGAACTTCAGCTATTTTAATATTACCTGCTATGAAATTATGCACCTATCTTAAAAACAACATATTTTGAAGTTATTTCTAGCAATGGAGGGAAGCTGCAGACTAATGTTGTGGTTTAACCAGAGGGTGACTGAGCACAGTACGCTCATTTGTTGGCTCCCCCACCCCACTTCCCAGTGGAACATCGGAAAGAATTGGAAAAAAATTAAAAAATTGGAACTTGTGAGTTGAGCTAGAGCTATTTACTATGAGAGAAGGATAATCATTTTGGCAAATGTACATACATATTTACATATATAACAATACACAAACAATTGCTCACCACCTCCCAGCCAAAGCCCAGCTAATCACCCAAGCAGTGGAAGATAGAGTGGTGAACTCCCATCTCCCTTCAAAACTCTTTCCATGTGATATCATATGAGTATACAATAACCAACAATTAATATATAATTTTAATTATAATTAATTATTAATAATAACATATAATAATAAACAATTTAAGCCAGCTGTCCACGTTCTGTTCCCTCTCACTTCCTCAAGCCCTTTACTGAGAACGACCTTGGCTCTGTACAACACAGCTTAGTGGCAACTGTATATAGTGGCGCGTTACCAACATTGTTTTTCTCCTACAATCAAAATGTACCAGACAGTGAAGAAAACAATTCCATCCCAGCTGAAACTAAGACAACTGATTTTTTTTTTTTTTTTTTTTTTTTTTTACTTTTAACAAAGCTAAGTGATAAGATAACCCACATACAGTCAAGTTCCAAATGGCAAAATGTAGCACCTGAAACACTGCCTCGAAATGCACCCAGAACAAATTTTGGTTGTTTGATAAGAGAGAACAGGTGAACCAGTCAAACTGAATGACAAAGGTAAGTGACCCCTGGCACTAAATGAACAGCAAAAGAAATCATTCCTGTAATGCCTCTGTGCATGCCAAAGCCTGAAATATCTGCATTTCTATTTTATTTTTTAAGAACTTGGAACTCATGCACCTCAAGGCAATAGCTAGATTTAAAGAGAAGAAAATTAATGTGCATTATGAGATGCAAGGAACAAAAAAGTAATTATTCATCACAAAGATAGGGAAAATCTGACTTGGATAACATAAGTGTCTCATGAAGTAATTTATATGTCTGTATTAAATTATATAATGCACAAATACTGAAATGTGTTTTAAGTTCCTCTAATTCTTCCTTAAGGCAAAATGAACAATTATTCCATTCTTGGCAAACAGTTATTGCCACTTTGTCAACTGCTGCATTCATGTTTTAAAAGGCAGGATGACCTCTTTGATAGCTGAAAGCATAGAGAAGCCTTCACATACATAGATGCATATCAGAATCCTTTTGCTTCTTTGTTTGGATTTTGCCACTTTGTGAATTATTATAGGAATCTGGTACAATATTTTCACATTTAATATTACTGATTGTATCATAATCAGACTTCAAGGTAGGCCCCTCTAAAGGTATACATGCTTAATGGAAAAAGTACTACAGTCTAAAGATTGCAGATTCTTATGTGCTAACTGCATAGCATTAATGGTAACACAGAATTCTCCAATAAATTTCCATGTGATCGCAGTTTGGCACAAGGTCTGCAAATCCCTGCCATTTGGGTTCATTCAAATTCAACGTGATTTTAAAATGCCAAACAAAAATGCAATGTATGAGGACTCAAAGAATACTGTCTAGCAGTTTGCATTAATTTTTTTGATTCCATAGCAATATCATACTATAATGACATTGTGCACAGGATACCGCTTCCTATTTACCCTAAATTTACTTTCAAATTGAAATGGCATCTTACAGTACACACGTTTTCAGTGATAGAATTTCTTCTATGAATGTATTTAATACTTCCCAGCTTCTGATTTCTGGAGCTCACATCAAATACTTACACGAGGAAAAGCTTTTCAATATAAAGGACTGCTACTGAGAAGATGACCAAATGAGCTTCCATTCATTAACCTACACTGATGAGAACACTACAGCCCATGTCATTTCTGTTACGTACCCTTAATGACACTGAAGCCTCTGAACACTTGGAGAATAATCAACAGTAAGACTGAATGCAAGGACTTTCTTTGACTTTATTAAAAATCATCCTGCAGGACATCTCTCCTCACTAACAAACAAACAGCCAAAATAATGTACTCTGTGGCTCTAGAACAAATACTTCTGTTTATGAGCTATGAACTAAGTGACAATATACCTGGATTTTTCTGCTGTCTTTAAAAGGTTGAGATGTTTTGACTTGAAAAACAATACAATCATAAAATGTGTATTAACATTTCATTGCATTTGGAGGAGATAAAGGAATTTACCAAAATACTAGCAGTACTGCTTTGAATTACTCAAAATCATATTCAGTATTCTGAGAAAATTTTGAAAAGAAAAATACAACAATTCAGTTGAATATATTCACATCATAAACGTGTATCTTCTGGTATGTTTGTATTTGTCAGTATACACTTTTTGTTGTTGAGCAGAACAGTTTGCTGTTTCAATTATTCCAGCATAATTGATACTTCAAATGTTTATTAGTACTCATCAGCATAGTTACAAAAAAAAAAGTTGCACAGCAGAATGGTGAACCTGATTCTGACTCTTGAGTGTATTTTTAACTTATCCTTAGTTAGATATCATAGTGTATTTTAGAAACGAAATAGTGTCAGATGTAAAAGCTGTGAATAACAGCAACGCAAGACTTGATTGCTTTACCTTTCTGCCTTAATTATTTTTTCTTTCCCCCTTCCCAACACTTTTCTTCATGGCTTCATTGGTACTTGGGGAAATCACCTTCAGGCTCTGCCAGGACATAATCTGTCACATTATGGGTTATTAAGTAGCACTGTTTTCCATGCTAAGTTCACTACCTCTGTGTTCAAGGTTAATAACTCCTGTTCCTGTGACCAGACCAGATTCTCACTCTCTCTTTGTCCTTAACATTATGGAAGAGAGATTATTTGAAGCAGATTAAATGAGTTGAAATGGCAGGAGGTGGAATCTGGTTATGTTTGATGATGTGTATTTCTAATTCAATGCATCATTACTTTCCCAAATCGTTCCAGTCCAACACAGGAGCACAATGATGATTTTGCGCAATTCTGAAGATTGCCATTTTTGTTAGTAAGCATTTATGTGCCTAGAATAAAAGGGGTGTTTTTCATGGACTGTGTTGATTGGCTAGTAACTTAGCGTGAGAAATATGTGGCAGTAAAGGTTTAATGATGAAATGCAAAAAGATACCATGGTGTCTCCCTTCTGGATCTGAAGGCCCTCTGTATAGGCAGTTCATGGTACTAGAAATGCACAGATTTCCTAGATCTCCTAAATGTTTCTTCATGTGGCCAGCTTGTTTTGAGTACAGCCAGTAAAAAACTGAGAGACTGCGCATTCCAGAAATGCACTGATAAATATAAGGACGTAACGTGTGAGCAGTCTCACTTCATATGTCTCCCAGGATTCTACTTCCAGAACTGCCCGGCAGTTTGAAAGTTTGGAGGAAGAGAAACATTCTACAATAAACTACGATAATTTCCTGGTATTTTCTTTCACCTCTGCCAAAATATGCCAAGAAGCTCTGCTTAAGTAATCCATTAGGAATTTGTCTTTCAAGCCTCAAATCATAATCACCTATTGGAAAAGACACATTCCTCATTGCCACGTCCACATATCAAACCTCCAGGGATATGGACTGCTCCGCTTCCCAAGGCAGTCCATTTCAATACTTGACCATTTCTTCATGAAGTAATTCTTAACATCCAATCTGAACCTCCCTAGTATAACTTGAGACTGTTTCATGTTCTACCACAAGTTATTTGAGACAAGAGACAGATAGTTGTTTCTGTAGCCTCCTTGCAGATAGGTGAAGAATGTAGAGGAGACTGAGGGGAGACCTCAAACTAACAGCCTCAATTCCCACAAGTTACTCCTTCTGAGTACTTTCTTCTCCCTTCCCTAACCTACTTGCTCTTATCCACTCTCACTTGAGCAACACAATGTTACTCCTGCGGTAACTGGACCCTAAATGAACAGCATCCCAGGTGCAAACTCACAAGTGTAACACACAACATAAGGCAACAGACACATCCCTGGTGCTGCTGGCCCCACACTACATTTGATACAGGCCAAGTTGCACTTGCTTCCTTGACCACCTGAGCACACTTCTGTCTAATGTTCAGCCAGCTGTCAACCAGCACCTCTAGGTCAATTCCTGACCAGCAACTTTCCAGTCACTTTTTTTGCATGAGGTTTTTATGACCCAAGTGCAGCGCCTGGTGTTTAGCCTTGATAATATCGTGCAATTGGACTCAGCCCATCAATGCATACTTTCCAGATCCCTCTGCAGAGCTTCAGTAGCCTCAAGCAAACCAACAGTTCTGTTTAACTTAGTGCCATCTGCAAACTTACTGAGGATGTACTCAGTCCCCTCTATTCAGATCACAGATAAAGCTGTGAAACAAAACCAGCCCCTTCAGTCAGCCACGACTGCTGGGAAATTACTGAAAGTGGTTTAGAGAGCACTTCAATTATCTAACTGCTTTTGAACTCTTGTAAGCTTTTGTTGCCTACAAATTTCTAAGACAACGAATTAGGTAGTTAATTATGTTGTGTCCCTCTTTCAATCATTAAATGTTTACTATTGAAAAAAGGAGAACATTTTGACCATGTCAGTTTAAAATAAACATGAAAAATAAATATTTATCTCATACCTTCCAAAAGAAGATACAGAGGAGAAATTTCATGACAAGGTGAGCAAGGAAGATAGCTAAATGATCTGGACTACTGTTTTGGGATCCAGCAGCTATACTTCAAAGGAAATAAAGCCCTGCCTATAGTGTTGAAAGACAGTATAACAGCTTCCATCCTCAGGAACAGGTACTTAACTATGGATTAACATCAGATATTAAGTGCGTCTGATTAATCTTGAATCTAAATGGGTGGAACTTCATAGGTCCTTTAAGTACATTAGAATTAAACACAGATGACATTGATCATCTGTTTTTGCATTTTGAGCTGCCAGGCCCAATCACACACTGGACATTAAACATAGGTACCTAACTTGCAGGTAAGAGAAAGATTTAGATATTTCAATTAAGTAGATGTAGACAAGTGAATAAATCTGCTGCTATTTTATCATTTCAGTGATGTGATTACTCTCCTCAAGAACTGAGTGCTAATATGATACTCTAAATGCAGCACAAGTAAGTCAAAAGAATCATATCAATTGCATCAATTCAAATACACTGACAAAAGAGTACAAATTTTCTCCACGTTGTTCTATCACACACACCATAGCAGCCTCCAGCATGCATCTATTTACACAACTTAAGTTAGAAGGGACCTCAAAGAACACCCTAGAAGTGCCTACTGCTGGCTCATGTTAAGCCTTTCATCTACCAGGACCCTTAAGACCTTCTCCGCAGGGCTACTCTCAAGGAGTTCTTCTCTCAGTCAGCAGACATATCTGAGATTGCCCCAAGCCAAGCACAACACTGCATTTGGCTTCATTGAACCTTTTTAGTTTTACATGGGTCCACCTTTCAAGTTTGTTCAGGTCCCTTTGGAGGACCACCCTTCCTTCTGTTGCTTCAACTGCACCACTCAGCCCCTCTGACATCATTATCATGTCAGTTTTGAAAATGAAACAGTTAGGAAAGCACAAAAGACCCTGGCCAGAAGTAAAAACAAAATTCTTAAACCTCTGTTGATTAAGAAGAAACAAATCAAACAAACAAGAAAACTAGACATTCAAAATTAAACAACTGCAGACCTTAATTTCAATTCAAAGTGAGACACCATTTTAAGTGGGAAAAAGATAATTCTGTAAGGCAGGGACATGAATTGGATACACTGATACATTTCCCAGCTTTCAGAGGTTTTCATTTTCAACTCTTTTTCAATCTTATTTTAATGTATTTACCCACACTGCAGTTTTCTCAAAACTATTAACTACAGAATGTTTGTGAGCTATATGCGCTGCTCCATTTCATGCAAGATAATAAATTTCATTAGAAATGCACATTAATTATTAGAGTGAAATTTACTAATCTTTTTATCTGACAAATAATTAAATCCAGGTAACAAAGTACATTTCAGGAATAAATTACTCTTACTTCATGCTTGCTCACTTGCTATATAGCCTAACCAATAAGGCACTCGAGTAACATGAAAGACCTAGAGCAGCTTCCACAGTCCAAAGGGTCTCCAGAAATATTTTACCAGATTTCATAGAAGTAGTTTGCAACACTTTCACCTTCAGCTGCTAGTCATATCCATTATGGAAGTTTACCATCCCTGCTGTATTGCTGGGCACAACGGAACACAAGCCAGTCTTAGTTGGACCACAGTAACAACCTAGCATATTGAATTCAATGTCTGTAACATCTGTTCAAGCTAATATATGAGAATGTGAATGTTAGTAGCTAATGAGTGAGCCTGCATCCTTTTTTGTCACTCTTAATTTTAACTTCTTGCTCTGGGAAGGTTGAAAGCTGGAGCAATAATTGCCTCTGCCCAGCTTGTTAGCTTGTATTACTGAACAGCCAGCAAACAATACACTTGGTGAAAATCTAAGTTTCACTTATTTGTCCTTTCATCAGTTTAAGACTGCATTTCAGAGTGACTTCAAAAGAAAAAAAAAAATCAGCAGCAGCTTAATGTAATACAGAATGCACACATCACCTATTAGCCAGCATTTCCCACAGACCGACGAAAACTTTTTTTTTTAATCTGCTAATTAAAATTCAGTAGTCTGCACATCATTCAGCAAATGGTTTGAGACCTAAACCAGAGGTTACTGGCATCTACCCTGTTACCAATCAGTGAGATTGGAATGATTAATATTCCTTTAAAATTGGTGTAACGTATTCATTCATATCCAAACTTTTGAACAATGTAAACGAGAACTGTACTACAGAACCCGAAAGGATTTTTCCTGGTGACTTAGAAGGAAAAGCTTGTGCTACTAAAAACAACTTTTAACATTATAAATTAGAAAACAGGGTTTTTATAAGTAATAATAATGTGTAAATCACCAGGTGATAAATCTATGGTCTTCAGAAAGCAAGAACAAACCTTTATAACCTTTATCTTAAAAAGACACCTACATCATAATTGACACACTTCCAATGGATCACTTCATTATTTTCAGCTGCATCTGCAATCATCCTTACAGAAGGATTCTAGAAAAGAAATGTCATAGTTTTCAAACTGTTTGCCAAGCATTTTTGGCAGCCCATAGCATACAAGTCAGTTGACTGGTCCACTTGTAGAATGAACCAGTCAGTCAATTTCTGTGATTCCTTTATGTTTGCATATAAAGGTGTAAATCTGTAAGCAACAACTTATATTTAGAATGTCTTGTAGGGACAAAAAAGAGAACAAATGCATAAACCACAATTCATTACAGAATGTGAATTCCTCTAAATTTAGGAGCACGCAGGAAGGTAATAGTTCTTGGACATCAGAATAGTGAAGTAAACCAAGAGGAAAATACTTGAATTCTCTACGTCAGTAGTTTAACATTGCATTAATCTTACTTCAAAGCATACTATCTCTCAAGAATTGCTCTAAAGAAGACATTTCAGTTGAATGTAGAGTCTGTCTTTATAAAGGAAAATATAGTAATTGTATAACTAAATTTAAGTACATACTTCATTGTATTCAAGTACAGTGAATACAGGTTTCAGTACTCTTCTGAAAAAAAAATTGATTCTCCAAAAGGAAGAATGTTGTGTGGATCGCTAACTACAAAAGACTGAAAAAATCTAAATATTAAAAGAGAAAATCTATGAAGTGGTACTGATACATCTTCAGTATTAATCTAGACTTATTCACTATTTCCTTTCCTGTAGGTAGACAATGGCAGTTCTTTGATTTGGGTTGGGAAACCTTTTTAAACAATGAATGATTGGAAGGTAAAAACTCAGTTGCTTTTTTTGTTGTTGCTGTTTTTCAGTTAATATGTAACCAAAATCTTTTGGAATAAGTTCTAGAATTACCATAGGAGTACACTGTACTCATCCCAGACTCCCAGAGTAAATAGCTCGACAGGCAAACAATCAGGAAACATTTACATCGCAGTCTCTCAGTGCCAAGGACACACTTATACATCACACCCTATATGGTCTCACAGAGATTTTATGAGTCTGGAGAGGGCAATGGCCAGAGAAACCTGGAGTCTTAAGGGTTTGACAATCCATAATTCAACTTAATATAGCAGATTCATGCTAATTTTTTAATCCATGCTATTTTTTTTTAATCCACAATTTGAAATCTTACCACAAATAAAATCTACCAAACTCTGAGAGCTTAAATGTGTATTGGTACTTCATAAATTGTTTCAGTAGAAGCGACCGACACTGAAGAACTATGCTGAGAGAAGCACAGAATAACATCAGATTTCATCTCAAAGAGAAGAGAAAATATCCTGCCTTGTCCTTTGTCTTCAAAAGAAAAAGAAACTAACAGAACAGTTGAACACTATGGTTTTTGCCATTCATTTCCCTCAGCACACCACACACTGCAGGGGGCACAATTTTCTTAGAATAAATTTTAACAAAAAATCTCAAAGACCGCTTTTATGATCAAAATTCTCAGCACTACGTTTAGAACAAAGAAGCTGAATTAATAACATTATAGTAATGAATACATAAGAGCAGGTCCTAGATTTTTACACAAATCTAAGAATGGTGAAGGCCTAGTTGGAAGCCACAGGCCAGGAGCATCCCTCTGAGATGCTTCCACTCTTGCTTGTGAATGTACTCAGCATGGGTCACACGACCAAGCAGCTGGCTCCCCAACAGCTACGAAAGACACTGCAGCTAAATCCCTGATGTAGCAGTCTTACTTGGCTTTTCACATGTAGATCTGAAACTATCCCCACTTAAATAACAGGTAAACAGAAAACAGTCACTCCCCTCTGAAATTTAATGAAAACACACTTCTTTCCACACACATCATTAGTGCTCAGTCCTTTTTACTCCATAAACAGTATAACAAAGAATTACATGTATATCTCAATCTTTCTGTTAATTGACTTTAAATAATGAACTGTAGAGAAGACTAGGCAATTAAAAGAAGCAAACATTCTGGAATTGGTTTTGAAACTTCTGGAAGAATTTTACTGGCACATCTCCATTAAGCATATTAGGAACTGGCTCTCATCCGAGCTCGGTAAGCAAGAAGCTAAGCAGGTAATGAGTCCAAATAAACTTACTAATGAAGAACATCAGCAAAGGCAGTGCAAAACAGGAGGTTTCTTACTGTTAAAGAAAACACATCTATCAGGAAAGGAGACAGAAAAGGGGCAAGATGATTACATTACAGATGTTAATTGCAATCCTGACATAACCTACTCCCTGAAATGAAATACCAAGCCCAGGCAGCACTCCTTAGCCAAGCACAGTGGACAGGCAGCTGACCTCAGAAAGCACGACTGCATGCACAGGTGTATAAAAAGTTTCTAATCAACATGCCTGCTGGACCAAGAATAGAAGTGTACAAACGTTGCCTGGGGTTGAAAGAATTTCACTTGCTGATCACTTCCCTTAAAACCTATTTCCTCTTGAGCAAAACCTCAATAAATTCAGCCCTCACATGTTAAAATAAAAGTAATAAAGGGAAAAAAAAACATAACTGTCAGAGGGTGTTCCTATCTCATCATCAAATCAACATGAACTTGGAAACAAAGTTATGCTTTAAGTACTAGGCTGGAAATGCTACTGTTTTCCTTTTAATGTTACAAACCAGTAAACATCTATCATTAACAGCTACTAGTAAAGGTACCTATGCGTCCTTTGCCCCCTGTAAGATACTCGGAAAGCACTTCAGTGTGTATCAAGGTCTAAAGAAGATTCCTCATCTTTTCCTGATCGTAGTACTAAACCAAAGTCTCTAACAAATTTAATCACCATTTATTCTAAAATGAAATAATGCATTATGCTTGAATACTTCGATGAACAGCCACACATTTTAGAGTTCAGTGCATTTGTAGTATTCAACCACAAAGGATTAATAAAATTTATTCAGAGTGGCACAGCTACTTTAGGAAAACAAACAACAACAAAAAAAAACCACTTGTTCATCCTTGAAAGGTGGCTCAAAAAATGCTCAGGTAATCAGAACCAGTTTACAGGGCTTGCACATCAAAACTGGGGGAAGGGGGGAGATTAAAAATATTAAAACAATTAAAATTATGCCCCTGCCATTGGAATGGATGATAATGCAGAATAAAAAAAAACCCTTAATTTTATTCAGTTTTGAAATACCTGTAAAGGGCAACCTAAAACTGAAAAATAGCCTAAGTGCAGTGAGGCCTTCCAAATAATTATGTGTTGTTAATTGAAAAATGTTAATCATGTCATATTAGGAGGAAGACAGGGTTAAATTGGTAAAATTTCAATTCACTTAGGCCTTATCTCTTGTTGGAATGAACCAGATGATTAATCCTTAATATTCTTCAGGGATACAGAGAACATCAGCAATTAAATTAACAACTACAAAGTTTATGCTCAGAGATTCAGAAATGAAAGACAGAAACACTTTAATTTTTCACAAGTTGTTACCTTAATTATCTTCTTATTGCTTCTGTCTCTTCTCCCTCATTACAAAAACACACCCCTTAGTATTCATGGATCCCTTTAATTTGCTGTAGCTCAGCAACTGTGTAAGAAATGTCATCTGAGCTGCAAAAGTCATAAATCTTACTTTGTGTGTGCTCATTGAAAATAACTCGTTCTGCTGTACCTCGTCCCAGTGTTCAAACCACAAAGTGCTGACAAATTTCTATTTCCTTACAATCAGTAACGTCCATCAAAACTCTGATGGCAGAAAAGGAAGGCTTTCTTAGCATCTAAAATGAACACAAGTCTTTTTTGTGACAATATAGAAGCAATACAACCAAATAATTGTTACACAAAGTTCTACCAGCTACGGGAAGACTTAGGCACAAGTTTCTTTCACAACCTAGCTCTACTGTCATGAAAGAAACACTGTAATCCTCTTTAAAAGTGTTAAATTTAGAGCTAATTTTGCAGACCATTGTTTTCTACACATATGGAAAATGATAAAAACAATTCATGAAAATCATATACCTGTAAGGAATACCCTTACAGGCTGATTTTGAAATAAAACTTCTTTGAAAGGAGAAAATAGAAGACTCACAAACATACTTAAGATTCTTTAAGAGTTAAACTAAAAGTCACAAAACATGTGGAATCTTGTCATCAATACCAGGCTGCATAATATATTGAATGATTTCAAATGTAATTGCTCTGAAAGTAAACACTCCTACAAGTTGAAAGGAAAAAATCCATGTTTGTGAAACACAGGGACTTGACACTGCTATCACTAGTCGTGCTTTCAAAATTACCAAAGTTTTAAAGGAAAATGTCATATCCCTGAAGGGAACCCTTACAACAAATTATTAACAAAGCTCTATTGATCCTCACCCAAACAGCAAAACCTCAATAAATCTCATCTGCACCTTTGCTGAAGCAAAGAAAATACATTACATCCCCCTACTGACCACAATTTTTATTATCACTATTGTGTTTGCAGGGCAGTCAATTTTATACAGCATAACAAACTGCCAAGTGCTAACGTTATTTCCTCTATTACTGAGGTCCATGTATTAAATTTAGTGAGGCACAATATCAAACTTCAAATATTGCAAGGTATAGAATTGAATGCAGCTGAACCTTACGTTACCAACCTGACAGATACACTGACATATTAAGTAGCCAATCATTTATTCATACTTGGAAGTGTTTTTCTTTTTCTAGTCAGCCATATAGTTTTAGATTAGCCACAATATTTCAAAATGTTGCTTTTACTGGGGAGTCCAAAGGCACCGTGGAATATGTATTCCATATTTTTATTACACACTGTAGATCAGAGAAATGTACTGCAGCAGCCTGTTAGCACATGCAAAAAACACAAAAATTAATAAATCTCCTTGTAAAACGCAGACTGGGGCCTCAAGTATTTCAACCCTCTTAAATCATCAATGGTAAACATTTCAGATACTTGGGATAGTCATTTAAAATGCTTCAAATCATGTAAGTTTCATTGTGTACTTCTATTTTCCTCATTATTTCCCACTGATCTAAAATATTCCAAAACAATGGATTTTATAACTTGCAGACATCATAAGTCTAGTTATAACTGGAATGTGTTTGTTTGAATGCATGTCATACCCTTGCAGCCTGGTACAGTGAACAAACTCTGAAAAATTCAACCAAGAAGTGAAAATACGTGTCCTTAATATTTAATGAACTATTTTTAAATACCTGATTGCTGAAACTTATGCAAATAAAGCTGTCTATAAATTTATTCTTGAATAAATAGCACAAGTGCTTCCTAAAACAAAGAAGCAAAGTCGAGTGTATTGCTTAGAGAAATAAACCAAATGATACACATCTGCAGCAAAAGCTGAAGCCACAAAGCTTAGAGGAAAGAACAATTTTGCAAAGGTATCTGCTACTTTAAGGAATGGCAGCTTCCAACATTTTGGAAGTCTTCTCTTACTGAGAAGCCTTCTCTAATTGACATTGCATCCTGACAGTTCCGATATTTTCTGCTTTTAACATCTAATTGTGAAGCTATTAAAGCCATAGTAGTTGCCATTCAAGTTAGCTTGCACCGGATCTATAGACAGAATTATCTCTGTTCCTGTGAAAATTCCAGGAAGAACTTTCTCCCTGGAAACCTCAGTCTAACATGCACTATTCTCCTAGCCAGGAAAAAATGAAGAATACTATTGTTATGTTTGTGTAACATTCTAAATTTAAAGGAAAATAACCAGCTGAAAGGCATTTAATCTCACTTGAATTTTTTTGAAGGCTTTTTTTTGTGGGGGGTGGGGGGAGGGCTAAAATACACAAATTACACAACCTAATTCAGTTCTTTAAGGCAGCCCCAAATGTCTACAGTCTTTTGCTTTAGGTATCTTACTAGCATAGGCATTTTTATCTTGACAGCCCTGCTAGATACTCTACTGCACAAATCAACCATTAAACTCTTTAGTTAGAAACTTTGTGTTATCAAACAGCTTATTACTAGGCAACAAAAAAAATATTGCTCCTTGCATCTTGGAGTTGGAAAGCCAACTTCCTGCTGGAAAGCCAAATTCAAACCTTGAATTTTTCCACTTTTATTCTACATACCCTTTCAATCCTTCTGAAAAGCTTACTGTAACACTAGCTAGTGGTAAGCAAATGATTAAGAAAACAGTAAATGCTGAAAAACAAGCATTAAATATTTAAACTTGGAGTAGTGCATGCTCTGAGTTAAACCACTCGTGCTTTTGTTGGAAACACCTTCCTTGAAAGATAAACTGACAATCTGACAGTGAAACATCTCAAACATTGCCAGAAGTTCCCCTTGTCACTGAAAAGAAATCAGATATTACTTTCCTAATTGGACTGAAAAACGATCTTCACATTCAGAGACTCCTTTGTGCTTCTGACTACTTAGGCTATGTACATCCCTGAAATGACTTCTCAAGGGTTTCTCTGTCCTTCACAATCTCATAAGTTGGACTCATCCATTCCAAAATGATACGCATAGACCACCTCATACCCTTCTCTCAAAAGGAAATCATAGAGTTAAGTTTCCTTCCTTGAAATAAAGATCTCCACGTGCTTTCTGGAAATAACATCAGACTGAATGCCTTAGCAAAGTAGTAACAATTTTTAAAAGGTGCAAAGTTCTGTTGAAAAGGGATCCTAAAAAAGTGCTGCTTTGGGCACAGTTCCCAGTAGAACAAAAAAGCTGAAATATTTTGTCAAAGAGAATTCATGCAATGCAAAGCAAAGCATTTCACCCTTAGAATTCTTCATTTAATTGCTACGTGCACATGGATGCACTTGGACTGAGTGAAGGAGCAGCAGAAGACACAATAACTCTTCTTCTAAGAGGTGAAGATTCTGTGAGGCTCCAATCTGAATATCTTACGCAGCTAAACAGATTACAGACTTTGGCAGGAAGTCACATCCTTTGAAGATTTATTTCATGAAAGGGAAGAATTCATTGAGAAGTGGCATGGCTTGTTACACTACCTTTTTCATTCCCTGATGTTTTGGGATTAGCAGCTATTACTATGCATGTACACTTGATATCTGTCAAAAGATATCTGAACTGCCAACAACAGAAGAGACATCATGTAGGTATACACGCACAAACACACAGAAGAAACCAAGAGTCAGCATTGGGCTCATACTTAATTACAATTCCAATGGTTCTTAAGCACTCACATTTTAATGTACTCTATTAATATATTTCTAATACCTGAGACACAGAATCTCTGCTTTTGGAAGATCTCCAGGAGATGTCACAATAGGAACTGCATCTTTTTTTCTTATTTTCACTTTTTCAGTGTAGCGTCACCTACTTTATTTAAGTAGAATTTAAGTAAGGAAAACTAAGTAAGGAATTTAGCAAGATTCCTTCCCACTGAGTCTGAAATATACTACATCTCAGAGAGAAGCAGGGACACACACAGAATCCAGGAGATTTTGGGATATTGATATATACTGAAAAATATCAATGTTCTAAAAGGTTAAGTGAAATTGTTAATGTCTGCCTTCTTAATCTACCTTAAAAGCTGTCAAATATTTAACATTCCTCAACAAGATACTCTCCCAGAGTAAATCACAGTTATTTCATCTTAAATAAGACTGAAGTACTCACCTTACATCAGTGGTACCATGAAAAAGATATATTCAGTCCATAAAAGGCTGCTATAATACACCACAAAGTACTCCTTTTCCATGCCCAACAGAGAAAGACATGAACAGGCTCACTACTCAGAAGACTGAAACTGAACACAGGGCTTACTTGCATACGTTTTTTAGCTGAGTTACATTTGACTGGCCCATTATCACTTCTTGTATGCCATATTCAATGAAGAATTTGTTTAGAGGATACAAGCATCTATAACATTAGCTTTGGTTGCCATGTGCAGTTCTGCACCAATGGTATACAGTAACAAATTCTACACACACAGACCAACAGTGAAGAATAAATAATGAGTGCATAGGGTATTTCATAAATACCAGTCATTTATGCCACCAACTCATAATACATGCAAGAGATTTACATTTTTTACATCCACCTTAGCTAGATTCCTACACATTGTCCTTCTGGTCTTCACAGGACTCAAAAGCTACATTCCATGCCTGCCAGCACCAAATATTTATTTCATAGAACATTCTGAGTTGGAAAGGACACACAAGCACCTGGCTTCACAGGACCACCCAAAATTCAAACCACATATTCCTATAGTGTTTGTAATTTTGTCTTCCTGTAAGATCACTCCACCTAGTTTGATAACAAATCTTTTACTCAACTACCAGTCCTAACTACCAGGAAGAACTGTTCAATACATAAATCAAAAACTGAGTCCTACTGATATTATTCTGTTGTTGCCTGAGGTATCAAACACATTGCTAAACTAGAGTTCAATTGATGCCAGGTTAAAAACACCTAATGCTGTAAGAAAAGGATTTAACCACGCTCCACAACAGAAGGTACTGCAGGTTTTCATGAATAACACTAGTGGCTCTGCCTATCAGGACAAGCATAAGCAAACAGCTGTCACTTATGCTACCTTTTCTCATTTCTCTATGTACTACTACTAATAAACATATTAAGAAAATTTCCAACACTTAGAAACTGAAAAAATGTGGAGACTGTGTACTATGAAGCATCAGGAAGATTGGAATACATATCCCAAGTGTCTAAATACTCCTGAAGTAACATAAGTTTTCAAATGCTATGCAGATCAACTATCATATGTTACAGATCTGTAGCAGAAAAAAAATCCACAAGAATAGTCTCACTTTTATTTACCCTTTACCAAAACACAGAAAAGAAAGGGCATTATTGTTAAGTTACTCTGAGGAGCAACGAGTGCTCAAATATTTCCCATATTACATGTTCCACACCGTCTTAAGTTGCTGCTGCAGTAAAACCACTTTGAAATAGATCATGACAAAAAAAAGTTCAGCTTGCATGTTGTTTTCAGAGCAGGACTTTTCTAACACAGTGAGGACGTGATTTCTTCATGTTTAATTCAAAAATCACATTAACTGTTCTGATCTCCCCTATACTCCTTTCATCTTAGCCTCCTGACCTACTTTATCACAGAAACACATGTAGAATGACTTAGGTTGGAAGGGACCCTTAAAGACCATTGACTCCAAACTCCCCTGACATCAGCAGGGACATCATGAATTCAGGTTGCACAAATCCATGTCCAATCAGACTTGGAACACCTCCAACGATGGGGCACACACAACTTCTTCAGAGAAGATATTACACTGACCTGTGATAAGACTTTCAAGCTAAAACACCACTGAAAAGCATAAGCACAATAACAGCCATTTTCTATTGTTTAACTACTTCAGCTCTTAAATAACTGAATAAAAAAATTAAACTCAAAGAACAAAAAATAAACATTTGAATCAAAGTTTAAAACTTAAATAAAAAAGTTACTCTTAATTTCTTCACTTAACTAAAACCTGAATTGGAGTTTTAGCTTCAGAGAAAACGACCCACTGGCTCCACTCTTCACTTCCTATTTCATAGCAGCAGAGACCCTGCAGCAGCTCCAAGTGGAGTACATACAAACACAAGATCTCTTTTGACTGCTGTTCCACTAGCTTGGAAGTCAGAGATGCACTTCACTTTAACTGCAACCACTAACTCACCATGCCACCAGAATTTTCAACAAATATTTTGTACAAAATCCAAAAAGCCCAAAGAAGCAGGAGGATAACTTTAAGTCCACTGCTAAAAGCACTTTTAACAAAAGGAAGCTCAAACTGTTCCAACACTATACTACTTAAACACTAAGTATACAGTACTTAAGTCAAAGAATAACTGAGTTTTGTTGGTTTTTTTTTTTTTACACTGGTTTTTCAAATAACTCTTATTGTCATGAGTCCAAGTATATGTGGAAAATAAAGTCAGACTGCAAATAAAAATCAGCTTTAAAAGCAAAGACCTTAAGCTTGATAAGCTTGAGAATTTATCAAGACTGCTCATTATGCTGTTTCCTACACAGAGCTATCAGAAAAGTAATGCTCATAACACACGTGTATTTATCAAATGAAATGCATACTTTCTTATCTGAAGAATCTTTTTTAAAATTAGACTGTTTTCTAATCTCAAAAAATTGCTGGTTGGGCAGTTTTCATTTTTGTAAAGTGACAAGTGATACTTCATTCTTAGCTAAAGGTTAATGTGAAGTCCTCAAACTTTAAAAAATGCACTTCTCTATAAAACAAACCACTGCATGCTGATGCATAACATTAGAGAAAAATGTTCACACAGTTGAAAATGAATGGATTTTGCATTTCAAGATGACAAGTACAATGTCAGACACAATCAATCGATCACTGCATAATTATTATTGCAAATGATCCATATCCATGCTGAAAACTTTAAAGGGAATTTAATGAAGCAGTAAGCACATCAATAATAAGATCTGCTTTGTTCTGTGTTATATCTTGTGATTCATAAATATGTTGTCATATTTTATTCTTTCTTGAATTCTTGTAATTGTATTTGAGGAAAAGCTAACTGAAAAGTAAAATTGGAATATATATCAGCATTTCCTCTAGATAGAGTACTTTGCTACTATTTATACACACACCACAAAAATTAAACTTTTAAATTACCACTTAACCAATAAACAGTGAAGACAATCAACAAAGGGAAGCACAGAATAATCTCTGATGAAATCTCAAAGCGTCCCCTATTCAGGCTTAGTCTGCCATGCTCAGACAACTGAACTTTTTTCTTTATTAGATGCAGGTGGCAAGGTTCTGGTAGTTAAGGAGCAGCTGGGGTGGCCTCTGTGGGAGACTGGGAACCACCCTGTGCCAAACACAACTAGTTCTACTCTATTTGGTCCAGACACAGCTCACACAATATCAACCAGTTTGGTGGTGTGTCTATGAATATATATGTAAGATAAGACAGAAATTCTGGAAGGGCAGAGGAGGAAGGAACACAAAGAGAAACAGCAGAGAGAATGCTGAGTTAGAGAAGAAGAAACTTAATAGCAAATTAAGAACACCTGTGAAGGGACTGCAGCCCACAGAGGTGCCCATATTAGAGCAAGTAAACATCAAAGGTATTCTCTGGAGGACCCACCCCGAAGCATAGGAAAAGAGGGAGAAAGCAGGAGCTGCAGAGAAGAAGCACTATTTTAATTGGAAATAAATAATTTAATTCCCCCAAAGCAAACCCGTTTCACTTGTGATGGTAATTGGAAAGCAATCTCCCTGTCTTTAAGTCAAACCCAAAGCCTTTTCACTCCTGTTTTTTGTTTACTCCCCTCCATCTTGATGAGTCAGGGAGCGAGAAGGCAGAGGGCAAAAGCCTGCCTGCAAGCCAGGGTCAACTCACCACAGACCATACTTCTGGAGGAAAAAGGAAGATAGCATGGTATATTTGTACACGGAGAACAGTCGGTTCTGCAGATATAGGGTATTACAATGGAGATTTCTAATCACAGAGAAAATAAGTGAATTTCTATATGATGCAATTAGAAGGCTCTAAAATCAAATTCGACTGTTTGGCAAAAACATGCAGGAGCAGAAGGAATACAAGAAACCAACACAGAAAGGAAAGAAAGTTCAAGATCTACTGCAAAAATGAATAAATACCTAGGACTCCCTAGGCATCTCCTTTTGTTAATTCAACAAAGTAAACTGACAAACGAACTACTCACACAACATAGAACGAACCTAATGGCATTTGCCCATTTATAAGAGAAACCATATGCAGGATCACGGTTGAAGGACTTCTACAGTTTCCTTAAGTTTCCCAAACAGACATATTGCACTGAAATAAAAACCCAAAAGTAACCAATTGAGATATTATCCTCAAAGCATGAACGAGGTTTTCACATTCCCAGAAGAATCAAGTGCATCATTTTGATGCACTGAAAATAAAGGCCATTCATACAGTACCTAAGCTTTTGCAGTTATACACATGGCCGCAAAGAAGCAACTCACATTATCACAGAACAGGTGTTTAGAAAATACTTCCACTAAAAGATAATCATAGTAGGACAACAGTAGAACACTACCCTGCTCACAAAGTTGCATTTCATAGTCTTTGATTTTCTCCTTACATAAATACTCCCAGACAAATAAAGAGATATCCATGTATATAATTCAATGCTATGATAGAAACCAACGATAACAAGATAGACAAGGTTAACTGGACAATTAATTGGACAAACCTTGCTAAAGGGAACAGTATAAAGCTTTAACATGATGAAAAACGCAGCAACAACAGCAAAGTGGTAAAAACATCAGGTACAAGAAGTGAGGATATCCTCAAACACAGCATCAAAATTAAAAAACAATCTGCCTACCATTAGAAGGCCTCAAGTACGCAGAGATCTCCAGCAAGGTACTTTTGCCTCCACTGCCAACCCTTAAATGAGGTCTGGGAAGGGGTGGATCCTGGCTCCAGCCCTTCCCATCACTTAGGTACATTGCATGCACCTGAGCTCCCCTGGGCTGGCCCTGCCTTCTCACCAGGTGTTCAATCACTGCTTCAAGCCATGACTTAGCATTTCTGCTACACGGGGGGGGGGGGGGGGGGGAGAAAGATATTTGGTAAGAATTTATTTGGAGTATACATACTGCATCATCAGAAAAGAACAGTCTATCATCTAACTTCACTCAAAATGTATGTATTCTGCTGAAGGAGAATCATAGAATTGTAAGGGTTGGAAGGGACCTCTAGAGCTCATGTAGTCCAACCCCCTGGCAAATGCAGATTCCCTAGACCAGGTTGCAGGAGCCACAACTAATCATGATACATGCATTCTTAACACCCAGATTTAACTCAACTTCCTGATACGCATCAGTGCCTAATCTATACACGTGTATATGTGTGTTTGTGTCTTAAGTGATACATATTATATTATTATTTGAACCAAAACAACCAAGCTGTCTTATGCCATTGTTATACAACATCAGATATAATGGAACACAACAATCACTTTATTCTCTTGTTCATATTGTTACCCTCTATAAATAATAAAGTGTTCTTCTACAAAATACTTCAGTACATCACAGAAATTTTCAAGGTAATATACAGTAGATGAACAAAGGTTGCTGTGAAAGCTAAATTGAAATTACCTTTCTTTTCTTTACATTAAAAACCTAATTCCATTTTTGCACATTTTTTATGCTTTGAAGCTTACTGTGATTTTTTATTTCTGTTATTCCAATATAAATCATTATGTATACATACACATGATTTTTGAACCCACTTACGTGGATACATCTATATTTACAAAAAGACAACCTACTGAGAATTGTCCTAGATTCTGTTTTGACTAATTACAAACCTGCGTTCTTTCAGCATCTCAACTGGCCCTTTCATTTCAGGCATCAAGTTTGCAGATTTATTGTATTGTATTGCTTTATTATTCAGGTTTATTGAGTCAGATACCCTTGACTATATTTGATATTCAGATCAGCATTCTCTGTTATTAAATCATTTTGTATCTTTCTGTATTAATAATAAAAGGTACATATTTATTCAATGGGCAGGCAATCAGCTGCAGAGTACAAAGCTAGATGTTTTATTCAAGGTCCCTGTAGAAAGCAGCATGATGATCATTTGGGCTATGAAGTTGCCTACAGTTTTTCAGCTAATATGTTTGATTTCCATTAATTTAAAATATGTAAATATTTTGATCATTCAACAAATTCTATGCAACAAAATCTAAACTCAAGTGTTCCATTGGCAGCATTGTCAATATATTCATTTACTCTTTCAGTTTAATTCAAAATGTATCTCAACTACGTTTAGCTCTTTAAACACAGTGAAAAGCAGAATTCTGGCTTAGAGATGCTATTGGAAAGGCCTAGATTGAGAGAAGAACACCTTACTTACTGGACACAATATCACTGCTGAAAAATTGTTTAGTGCTGCAAAAGGAATTTTATTACACAAAGGATAGTGCACATTCTTACGACAGTTTCAAGAGTCCTAAGATTTTGTTTGTTAATTTCACCTTTCTAGTAAACTGCTCATCTCTTTGGTGTTCTCATCCCCTTCAGATAAAATCTTTATTCTTCAAGGTTGTCAAAACAATGTTCTACTGCTAGAAGAATTTACCTTGCATTTACTGCATATCGTATTTTTCTAGTTTGTTTATCTGTATTTGCCTGCTCCAGTTTTGGTCAAAACCAAACTTCATTACTGTATTCGATGTCATGCTTTCTGCCTTGTTCGATCCAGTGTTGCTCTGAAGTTGCTACTGAAAATCCTCACGAAATATAAACAAAATTTCTGAAGATGCACTCCGTGTTATTAAAAAGAACAGCATGCTGACAACAAGGGAACATGTTTTTGACTGAGCAAACATTAATTAGGCATTCATAAAATTTACAAAATCATACTATCATTTATTATTTTATTTCAACATTTCCCCAACAAATTTCAGAAGGCATTTCCCAATTGTTTACCAAGAATTTTTTGCAAATGGAAAAAAAAAATAAAAAATAATGAAACTGTGTGGAAAATGAGCAGTTGCTTGTGCCATGAAGTAGAAAAGCTATGCTTCTTTGCAAGATGTGAAGAATAAGAGAAATACTGCACAGAAAGAGCAGATTTGGAGAAGTATAGATTCCTTGAAAATTTCTGTGCATTTCTAACTTTCAACCACCAACACTCAATTTGTCCACTGGTATTTCTTTCACGGAATGCAGAGGTCAGCAACTTTTCAGCCCTCTAACTGGAAGAATTTTCTCTTATTCATTGCATCTCGGGAAAGCCAGAACACTTGTGAGGTGAATTCCACTACAAAATGAGACTGATAATCTGCAGTGATCAAAGCCTTGCATCATCACTGCAACCATCTCGGCTTTGTAAGAACAGTATATGAGAGTAAAGGAGGATCAGAATAGAAAAGAGTCCATACCCTTTAAAGCTAAAAAGAATATGGGCCCTTTGACTTGCAGTAATACTTGAAAATCCACAGTTTTTTGACAATAGGAAATTGAGGATTGATGAACTCAGATTATTATCTCACAGGTGTCAGTACACTAAAGTACAGGGCAAAAAGTAGTTCAAGCAGCATTAAATGCTCAGATGGTCAAAAAATACCCATTTCCTTTGGCAGGATTCCCAGTATAAAAATCTTTCTTTATGTACTGAAATCTTGAAATAAGTATTTAAAAAGAACAAATCAAGATTTTTCTTTTCAACAGACTAAATTTCTTGCTGTACACTGCATTACTGCAGAATGTTTTGATTTGGTTAGCTGAACATATTTGCAGTTTCCCTGCCATAAAAGGAACTGAACATCAGCAGCAGCAGAAAAAGAACATCTATTACAGGGTAGTAATTAGTGAGATATTCTAAAATGTGAAGCTATTGCAATTTTCTTTGTAAAATCTTGCAAAGTATTTCCACGTGGTATGTGGAATGAAACAGCATGTGAGCACTGTCAGGTAAGGAAAGGACTGTATCAAAAAATCTCTGCTTTTTCAAGTAGAGGAAATACATTTTGCATCTTAAGAAAGCAACAGTGAAGACTACATTTTTACACGATTGTCTCCTTTAAATTTTAATATTGCTGAGGAGCTTTTATATAATTACATAAAATATTGATGTGGTGCCAGCAAGGAGCTTTCCAAATGCTGTTATGACTTTATATGTTATATATTGCACTTGAATATGTTAAACGTTTGTGTTTACATTCTGTATCTTCTACATGAAGATACATACACACGTACACATAACACACACAGTTCAAAAATCACTCTTTAGAGTACTGCACTTTCACAGTTTCAGAAATGTTTTCTATGAATACAGCTGATCTATAAGAACCTAAGAAGCAGCGTTCAGTTGCAATAACAAATATTTGTTCTCTGCTTCTTCCTACTAATCTTAGTTTGAGATTTTATTTAAATCATTCACACTAGTAAAGCTAATACGAAAACAAATAGAACAAACAGAATGAACAGAATGAATATCTACATGTGGTAGTGGCAAAAAAATGAGGCAAGAAATCTCCTGTGTAATTAATTCTGAGAGTAAAATTGAGACATGATATGATGTAAAAAGAATATAAAAACTGAAATAATACAAATTTTAAATGTCAAAATCTAATCACTGGAAGCTTGGGAAACCAAGAAGAAAGGGTACCATCAAAAACATACATTGCTGTGTTTTTGCTTAAAACATGTATATATAGGTAAAAGGAATAACTAGAAGAGTTCATCAGTAATATAAAATGCACCACCACATTGGCAATAATGGAAATCTGCATAAGTACCTGCAGTAAAATGTAGCTCGTTAACTTTTCTGATTAATAAATATTCCTAGGCTTACTGGGGGGAAAGAGGTGGGTGGGAAGATGGGGAGAACAGCCTTTAACTCTTAAACATATTGTGCCAGTACCACAAAGATACAGAATAATTCATGCTCTCTCACCTTACTGTCAGTTCAGAAAAAAAAAAGTTTTACTCTCAAATATTTACCATCTACTACAGAAACTCTTTCAGATGATGTTAACAACAGCAGAACACAGAAGCATCGAATGAAAACTTCAAGAAAACTACGGCTAAGTTACAAACTTAAAAACAGAATGAAATTAGTTCTTGCACTAGCAAAAATGCAGCTTCAATAAACCACCATTAAGAATTAACAAGTAAGAAATAATCAGTGTTGCTGTTACACACACAGACACTTGTTTGTGAAAATTAAAGTGACTTATTTTCAGAAAGAAAGAAAGCCCAGATCTTGACACTCGGTGATTGGTGAGCCTGTGGCATGATAACACGGGTCAAAGAACTGAAAGAAGAAACTCAAGTCGGTATGCAGTGCTGTTTGTGCAGACAGCAAAAGTTAGCACAGTGAATTAGATCAGCATCAATTAGAAGGAACCATAAAGGGGCACTTACAGAATGAACTACAGGCAATTTGAAAGTGCAAGAGTGATCTACTGATAATATCTCCAAGACAGGAATCTTTCTCATCCGTAGCCTGTTCTGTGAAGGTGGCTAGATTAGCTGCAAGCCTGTCTGTTTCTACACACGCTTAAGATAAATAAATAAATAGATTGTCAAATGAGATTAGTTTAAAATATTTCCCCAGAAGAGGAACAGGCTGTGAAGAGGAATGGGAAAATACTTGTCAAGTATGCATATTCATTCCATGATTTACTTCTTTATTTACACACAAAAAAATGTTCTGCGTCTCACCCTAGATGAATTAACAGGTAAACAGTTTCACTCATTCACAAGATGTATGCCACGGTAGGATATTATTTTAATTCCTAAGGTGAGCAGATTTGGCTGCAAGGAATCTGAACAATGCTGAATATAAAAATCACACGAACAAGTGCATTTTCTTTCTTCCTTTCTTTCTCTGCCGCTGTCAGTGCCATAAACTTCAAAAGCCTACTAAGATTGTGACAACCAATATGAACACAAATAGGTCAAGAAACACAAATTAGGAGTTTCAATTGCATTAGGACTGTTTCCTCACTTATAAAGAAAGCAAATTCCAAACAGCCACAAGTGATGCAGCATTCATTTTACGACTGAACCTCACCATGAATCTTACAGACAGAACTGCAGATTTTTTTTAGGCAATGAAAAGAAAGCAGAGCACTTTGTCACATCCTGCAAACCCCCCCCAATAAATTGCAGCTTAACATTAATAAACCACATTGTTTAAACTCCTACTGGAAATGCAAGCACATGTACTGTACTCTAGCTGTGTTAAACTATTCTGCAGTACACACACCTCTACATATTAGAAAACATGCTGTAACTATTGACTAAAATCTATAGTTCCAAAGTCAGTTTACTAATAAAAGATTGACATGGAGAGAGACACTACCTACCCACAAATACATCATCATCTTGAAAGAAATCAAGGGCTCTGTCAGCAAACAGAAGTCTCCTTACTTCACCAAGTATGTCTGGAAGGAAAACTGAAAACAGTGGGTAGAAAATCTTGCCTTTTTCTGTCAAGTCCTCACAGTTCTCTTCTTATACAAGGTGGTGGGGTTTTTTTTGTTTGTTTGTTTATGAGAATAGCATTCGTTCAGTGGCTCTTTCAGCGTGTGAAGTGACTTGCTTCAGGCTGTCTTTTTTCTTCCCTTTTTCCTTCCTAACTCGGTCTGTCCTTTCTTTACTGTCAGGCTTGCTTAGGTAACAATTCTTGGTGTATCTATTTAATGAGCAGGTCTGTGCACTAAAGGCAGCCAACTACACTGGAGAAAGGGAAAAAAAAAAAAAAAAAGGTTTGGGGGGGGTGAAGGGAGGAAGGGAAAAAAAAACAGAAATAATAAATAAATAAATGGAAAGATATCACTTCCCAATTGTTATTATGGAATCTAAAGGTGCTTCCTTTGTAGGAATTTCTGCAGGAATTTATAGGAGTATTTCAAAGGTATCTTAAGGAAAAAAAAATCATCAGAGAGCAGCAGCAAGCGACTCCAGTGGCACTCAAGCCATTACTTCTCCTTGCTAAAGGACCCAGTTCACAAATCCTGCATTTGAGAAATTTTTAAACTCAAAGCAAAGCTCCAACAGAAAAGAAAGGAACATGTACTGCACCCTGCTTCTCCTTTATCTCTTTAAACGTACTTCAGATAAAAGCCGCATCCAGTCAGGTCAAGGCCTTTCCCAATCTTATTACTCTAACACAAGAGCGTTCAACATACTTTTCTACAGCCATCTACTGACTTCATGGTGTTATTGCTGCTGCTGTTAGACCTGCTGGGAGATAACTGCCACTACGAGGAACAGAGAAACACAAACAGTAAATCAGATAACAGTAAAAGTACTCGTGCCAATTTATACTATTTTTGATAGGTCTCTGGGTTGGTTGGTTTGTTTTTGCAATAACGTATATTTTTAAATTAAAACTGGGGCCTGTTATTTGTATATTTAGCAAAGATAATAAAGTGGATTTGCTGTTTTTGGGGTTGTTTTTTCAAGTGCTTTATATAAAATGAATGAATGTGCAACAGACTCGAGGCTTATTGACTGCAGCTGAGACATTTCTTATTTGCAACAAGTATACTTAACTCATTTAACCTGTCTCACTGTAGTGCACACTGTAATTAGTAAATGGTTAAACAGCATCATCAGGTGAGAGATGAATTTAGAGTGTAAATGAGACAAACAGTGGTCAATTTTTGAACTCCACTGTCTTGAAAATCATCCCTGACCTTGTGAACCACCAGCACGTCACACTGTGACCATAATGTGCTTTGGGTACTGGTGTACAAAGCTACAAACACAGACTGTCTACTGAGTGCATCAACTGTTATAGTGTATATGGAATGACTGTAACTCAATGAATAAATTAAAAAGAGAGACAGAAAGTATAGAAACGGTCATGGGAATGAGATTAAGCAGAACTTTTATTTTTGCGTTTGATTACTTATTATCATTGGAAACAAACTGCACTCTTCAGACTATATATATGTATATATATATCTTTTTAAACCAAAGACTGCAGTCAATTCCTGCATATTCACTCTAACCATATAAGGTAAAATGTCACCTGAATAATTAAAATGCATTAATTAATTGCGTAATCATTCACTGCACCAGGGCAGGTGGCAAATGGATAGGCACCAGCGGAAGCAGCCTATAATGAGGGCAACTGGGGGGAGAAAACTAAAATCCATACTGTTAAACAAACAGTAATCAGGAGAGTTTTAAAGACTCCTGTCTCTGGAGAGAATACAAAGTAAGAATAACTGTGATACTACGAACATTTCAAAGCTAATTTTAAATAGAAAAACAAAAGAGTGATTGCTGGAAACGCTTTGTGCTAGGATGCAAATAGACACATTGATACACATAGCCACTGAGATCTATTAAGTTTGATCCATCTTATATCATGAAAAAAAGGATGTTGCCTGTTTCAGTGGAAGCAAAAGAGAGATTTAATTTACCATTTACCAAAGTGATAACTTTTACACTAATGTGAAAGGAAAATACAGACTTAAAGAAATTAAGTATAATTTCATAAAGAAAAACCCTTTACATCACTGTAGCAGTACTCAAAAGGAAAAGAGCAGCATTCTCATTTAGATTGCAATTTAAGTCTTTTAAATCATCAGCCAATTTAACCCCAGCTTCCAACAATCAAGCCAGACTAACCTAGTCACCTTTAACCTGTGCAATTCACCTCATTTTGTCTACTGTATAGTGCACTTTGTTATTCTATATTCAATTATGCTATAATAAACTTGAAATATCACATTAGAATGAATTAGATTATATTGGTTAAGCTGGAAATACATTTTCTGATAATGTATCTGCACATCTGCCAGCCAGCAGTTCTTTCTGATCTGTGCATCTCAACTGAACAGATGAGGCTTTAGAATTTTCAAAGACTGGTTAAAGATTTTATTAATATGATAAAAGACTGTGCACAGCTATTGCCTATAAATCACTTTTATATCAAAATTTCCCTGTTTTTGAGCATAAGCAGCGTATAAAATTTTAGTGAACTGTGTCCCAAGGCTCTCAACTAATCTTTCTGTATTCTAAATTCTGTTCATTATTAAATTGGTTACTCAATCAATTCTTCATATCTTATTCCTTCAAAGAAGTGGAACAATTTCTAATGCTGCTACACAAAGTGATCTGTTAAGATGTTTTATTTTTAGCAGTGTTATTATTGAACACTTTGTTCACTAGATAATCTCCAGTTTCTGCACAGGTAGAAAAATGGGATAGAAAGAAGACTGAAAACAGATGTACATTATCACAGAACAGCTTGCATCGGAAGGGATCTCAAAGATCACCAAGTTTTGGACTCCTGCCATGGACAGGGTTGCTGACCACTAGATCAAGCACTGGATCAGGATGCCTAAGGCCCCATCCAGACTGGCCTTGAACACCTCCAAAGACAGGGCATCCACAACATCTCTGAGCAGCCTGTGCCAGCACCTCACCTTCCTTTCAGTGAAAAACTTCCCCCTAACCTTATCTAAATCTCCCCTTCTTTAGTTTAAAACCATTTTCCTCATGTAAATTTCCTACAGCACTTTGCACTTGGCTTTGTTGAACCTAATTAGTTTTACATGGGCCCACCTTCAGAGTTTGTCCACATCCCTTTGGATGACATCCCTTCCTTCCACTGTGTCAGCTGCACCACCCAGCTTGGTGTTGTTTGCTAACTTGCTGATGGTGCACTCAATTCTGTCATCTATGTCACTGATAACGATGTTAAAGACCCAAGATAGATGGATGGATGGGGGACACCGCTTGCCAGCAGCCTCCACCTGGACATAGAGCTATTTACCACAACCCTCTAGCTGCAACCTTCCAACTAATTCCTTATCCACTGAATAATCTACCCTTCAACATGTATTGATAGGAATGTGGTGCAACACTTCATCAAAAACCTTTCATAAGTCCAGGTAGATGGCATCAGTTGCCTTCCCTTTGTCCACTGATGCTGTCATTCTATCACAAAAGGCCACCAGATTTGTTAGGCATGATCTGCCCGTGGTGAAGCTAAGCTTGCTGTCTTGGATCACCTGCTTATCCATCATGAGCATTAACATCTCTTTCAGGAGGATCTGTTCCACGACCTTCCCAGACACATAAGTATAGCTCACCAGCCTGTAATTCCCTGTGTCTTCCTTTCTCCTTTTTGTAAAAACTGGAGAGACGTTTCCCTTTATTCAATCACCAGGGAGAAAGAGAAAGCCTGGTCAAGGAAGCAGAGATCCTGTATGACACTGACATCCTCTGGCTGTCATTGGCACTCAGAGATGAACTGGCTGGAGTACTTCACTAAAGGGAGAGGCAAAAAGATCTTGGAAGAGACAGAGTAGGCAGACATGGAAAAAACAGAAATAAAAGCTAACAAAGTTATCTAGGTTCCTTTAAAAATCATCAAGAAAGAAAAATCTAAATAGGGTACTGAAGCTACTGAAGAAGCAGCAGAGGTTCCTTTGCTTCCTTCAGCAAAGAAATAAAAACATGATATCAAACTTCTTCCTGAGCAAGCAGTTGAAAATACTAATTCAAGAACTGGAAAGGTGAGGACATGTTCTAAAAAGGTACCACTGTTCAAGAGCAGAAGAACTTCTTCAATGAGAGTGAAATGCATGACGAAATAAGAAGAAAAAAAAATGCCAAAGCAACTTTATTACTCCAGCTAGTGGTAGAAATGTTGATTTCTGTTCAGAAAGGCACCTCCATTGCCACAGCCAAGTTTGATTACAGAGTTTTCATTATACTAGCTTTGTGCATGCGTGCAGTAAATGAATGTGTTTACACTGTCTTTACCAATGGCACAAGATTTTATGAAGAAGTTATCAGTTCATCTTGCAGAAGCTTTTAGCACTGCAAAAACTCACAGATGAAAGCCAGCAAATGTCAACATCCTTCTGCAAACATCTTATATTTAGGACAGCTACCTTTAGCATATGTTCTCACTTGTGTCTTCCTTCCATTAGTTTACAGAGTGGAAGTTAGGAAATCTTTTTTTTCTACCTTTAATATATGAATATTAATTCATTTCTTTTTGCACCTATCTCTGAAGTTTGAAGAAAAGCCTGTTTGTGAAGCTTAGTTCAGTATTCTGGATCTGTAAGCAGTACCACGAAAGTAAATAGAAGGCACTGACGAGTCATTGTAAAAAAAGGCTGGTCCAAGAGAGCTGTTCTTGGGTTGGGGTTAAAGGCTGTTAAAATCAGTAGGAATCTTGCTGTTCTTTTAAAGAACAGGCAATCAGAAACTCTGTTCCAAATATCATTATGTGCTCTTTTTTTTTTTTTTTTTTTTAATGATGGGCAATTTCCTATGATGCTATTAAAAATATACAGCGGTCTTCTAGAGGGACAGTGACAGGAGCTTTAGCTTTAGGGCATGGTGTTTCTGTACTAGATCATATCACAGCCCTTAACTAAATTTAGCTCTTACCATCAAATGGAGTATAATATATTTTGGCTATGGAATGAAAAAGGATTAGTTAATTATTAAGGGCACTTAAAATTAGTTGATAGTAAAAAAACTGAAACAATAAATAATAATTGTGCAACCATAATTAATCAAGTTATATATGATCAGCACATTCATACTGGCACCTTAACTACTAGGATTAAAAAAAAAAAAATGAAACTGTAGATATATTAAGAGTTCCATTACCTTATTAAAGGCACATAATCATATCTTGGCATATTTATTAATGACAGAGAAGATTGGAAATAATATCGATACTGCCACTTACTGCATTATAAGAAAATGAAGGCTAAGTTTCTCATCTTGCATGGAACATAAGAACCCTGGGAACTGCAAGATTATTACATAAATATTAGTGCTAAATGGTAGAGTCCCTGGTTTGCCAGATGCTATATAAACACTCAGAAAGATATTGAAATTAGACATTTGACTCATCAGTAGCAATGACAAAACTTCCACTGACTGTAGCGAGTCCTCCTCTTCAACTACAATCTCTGTACTTTTGGATTTAAAACAAAGAGTTTTGCTCACTAAAACAACAACAACAACAAACAAAAAAACAATAAACAAAACAAACAAAAAATAACATAAAACAAAAACTGATTAATAAAGGAATTGAGGTGGGAAGAAACATGATGGCCATGAATATACTGGCATTACAGGAGGTAAAATGAGTTTTGTTTTTTTTTTTGTTTGTTTGTTTGCTTTGTTCTTTACTTAGGATTCTGTCCCAGGAGAAGATCCTAATGAGGTGCATTTTATATGAGGTGCAACAACATTAAAATCTCACATAATTTATATCAAGTAGTGAAAATGATTTGAAACATTTAGAAAGCTAGAAATATTTGTATTTGTAGTAAAAAGAAATCAAGACCTTTATTTACTCTTAATGCACTGTAAATTTATTGGAGTTGGTACTGCTGCTACTTTTTTAGCTTTTACTCTTTGGATTTCAGCAGTACAGTAGAAGAACAAGCTTTATGTGTAGTTCAGTCTGTATATAAACTCTCTCTTTTCTGTGTTTTCACTGCACTTTTTTTTGTTGTTGTTTTCAATTAATTTGTATTACTTTAGCACTTTCACAGCTCTTGATGCAAGAAATTGGTTTCTGTGTGCGTTTGTTATACAGCAAAGTCAGGATATTGTCCCAGGAGTAGGAGCCAACAACCTGATCATTAGACATCACCACAGTTTAAAAAACTTAGCTTAGATTTTAAGCTGTCCAATGTACTACATTCTATGTATAGGTGTGACAAACAGGATGGAGACAGACGAGAGCTTACTCTTATTCTAGACCCCGAGTCATATACGTTGAATTTATATAGATTGTAATTTCCCTTACAATTAAGAATATGCAATTTATTTTCCCTTTTTACTCCATAGCAAAATGATACACAAAAACATGAAGGGTCTACCAATTAATCTAGCATGTGCTGTGTTCTTTCTGTGACAAAGTGATACTATTTCTCATAATATTCAAAACTTCCATCTCTACAAGACTCGTAAGGCAGCCAACATATTACAATTACTAGTGATCATTGTTAGACTGTATAACTTAACCCCTTGTCCATAATTTCTATGACAAGTGCTATACTTTCGCCGCTTCTCTACTGCTTTCAGTGAGGACTGATTCAGCCACTTGTTCTGACAAGGAAAACCCTGGCAGCCACCAGAAAAATCTTCCACAACCTCTCCCATTTTTAAGCTGTACTATTTGGGCTTCAACATCAGTCCTGATAAGGGGGGGGGGGGGGTCACTGGGATGATGATGGACTTGACTTTTTTTATTAAAAAGTCCAAGATAGAGGTTTACAAAACCTTTTTCCGGAGAACTGATACAAAGAAAAACCAGGTAAGAATTAACTGGCTGTTAGAAAAATAGTATTTTAACTAAATTCCTTGAAATGTTACTGTGTTTCTCTAATTTTCTTTATCCTGGAGACCTCCTGCAAATCTTCATTATGATTTTAGAGATTGCGCTTCCATGTATAACGAAAAAGAAACAAGACTTTCAGGGTGTAATCATCCTGATTTGAACAATACAAGTTGGATATCAAGTACTGAATACTGGTAAGCAGCGTCACTCAATTCATCCATTCATTAAGAACTTCTACTCATCAATATATTAGTTGAATAAAATGAAATCAATGAATTAAACAACTCCTGTTATTCCTGAGCAGAAAAAGAAGCTAATGTCATCAGATCATCTCCATGCAAATGTTTGCTCATCTCTGGCCAACTTCATTCCACTGCCCATAAAATCGATGATTCCACAGAATGCAGTGAACGCTTACAGTTGTATAGTAATAATGCTTTTTTAAAATCCAGTACATGAGTATTTCCATCTTCACAGTGGGATGCATCATTGTATTCTCCTTAAGACAGGCTGATCTGAAACCAACTACTGCTGATTTCTGTGTGTTTAATGAAACACAGGAATATTCTTTCTTCAAGATAACACACTCTGATTTGCTTAGGGTAAAGATCTTTTGCCAAATAGTAGAACCAACTAAGACCAATCGTCAGCTGGTATCAGCCAACTTGCCTCTGCTAGCAGAAGTATAAATCAGTCCACATTAGCTGATGTAGGGGACCTGATATGAAAAATAAAAACTAGTAAATAAATACAAAAACTTGCCTTACTTGTGCAATGTCAGACTATACCCATTGCTTTAACTGACTTTCCTAAGGTGAGATTTCACTTAGAATTTGATAATCATCAGTTGGGCTTAATCGTAAGATGGGCTTAGAATTCGATAATCATCAGTAATATGATAAAAAGTTACTATGAGTGCTTAAGTACTACTTCCCTGTAATTTTCGGTTTATGAGTTTATAAATTGCTTTGTTATTTAGTCCAGGCTCTTTAAATCTTGAAGTCTTTATGCACTGGATGATAACAAATGGATCAGTTTTATCACTTATAATAGTTCAGTAAATCAAGCAGCAGCCTACCTTTCAGCAAAGCTTTCATACGGAACTTACAAAGCAAGCCTATCTGTTCTTATTTCTGAATATATATCTGATAAAACAAATCCATGCTACATCTCATTGACATACTTCTCATTTTTAGTAAGGTGAGAACAGTCTCATACCTGAGGATTATGTCACTGTGCTGATTTGGGAGCCATCTGCACAGAGCATGCCACCACTGCCACTTGTCATTTTAGCATCACTGTTAAAACAGCTTCTGAGAATAAGCAAAAAAATCTGTTTCTTTGCAACCTGAAGTCTTCTCTTCTTGGGAACAATGCCAGAGTCAGCCATAGAATTAGGTTGCCCAGGGTCTCAACTGTTTTCCTCACAGTGTCAGTAAGACCTCCACAACTGATGTCCTGGCAAGGGCAGATATTTCTCATCTCCAGGTATGCAAGGTGCAACCAGAGCTGGCATCTGCCCCATATTTTCATTGCTCCACAATGGACACTGTTTCTGAACCCAGTGTAGGTCACAGGGACCAGCACAGTGGGCAGCCATATGCTGAGGGGCCAACATGTGAAAAGCCCCAACAGGAGCCAGTAGCTTCTCCTGTTTTAGCTGCTGTCAGAGCCAGAATAACTCATACATCCACATGGGGGAAATAAGGCAGAGGCAGTAAAAAACCTTACTGTTCAAATTTTTGCTCTAGTCAAATGTTCACAAGATTGGAAGCTGCTGGAGCTGATCCCAGTTAATCCTTCTGTGCCCCACAGCCTGTAGTACCCAGCACAGCCTGGTTCCAGGAGGCAGGAGCCCTCAGTAACCACTGCACAAACCCTGGCTGAGATACACGATGGGTGGAGACTCAGGAGCTCCTGACATCACTGCTGAAAGCCTTTCCTTCATCTGAACAGTTGCCCTTGGGCATTTAATTCTGACACAATGATGCAGATTTGCAGGGCAACAAATGAAATTACTTCCTCAAACGTCTAATCCATGAAGCAGTCACATGCAGTGCTGCACCACACTTCGAATTTCTCCTTGTGTCCTCAAGAAAACCAGCAGAAACTGAGCCATGTGTTTAAATGCAAATGAACCAGAAAAAGAGGTGTTTGGGATGTCTGTGATTCTGTGACAAACAAGTGGACATAGGAGGCATTATTTCAGAAAGGCTCTGGGGAGGGGCAGGTAGGAAAAGACAGAACAGAAGTACGTGAATATTCAGAGAGTAAATGTGGAAGAGAAAAGACAAGACATAAAGAGAATTCAGATATCTAGAGACATAAAAAAGATTATGCTAACTGAACTAGTGACTCCCAGTATATTACTGCAGGAACAGTACTGAGTTGTGAAACCATGCAGCTGACTGCCATTTTAAACTGTTGACTCATGAATTCTGTATTACTCATTAAAGGTACTTTTCATGCATCACATCATTCTTGAATGAAAAAAAAAAAAAATCTTACCTGTGCAATTGTTAGGGTATTTTTTACGTGAGCAGACATTTTGATAATAAGCAGAGAACCCACACGTGCAAGGCCCCCACAGATTCTTTACACCCAGTTCTCCATTAAGGTACGCAACCAACTGATGCTCTGGCAGCGGTGCGGGTCTGGGAAGTCACTGGCTTTAAGGCCTTCTTTTGGTCTTCTGTTTGAAATTCCTACTGCTCTTTCTCACGCAGACTGTTCAAGGAGCTGCTAATGGCACCATCACACTGAGAAAAGGAAGTTGTGATGGTACTCTTTAATAAATCAATGTCTCTTTGGCTGCTTTCCAGAACATTGAAACACTTCGGGCATCTTTGCTTGCCTTTCATTTTGTGTCTTGTAAAACTCTCTCCATCATCTTTATGTCAGTCTATTCCTCCGTAGCCCTTTCTTTTTCTTGGCTTCTACCTTGAGATTCAATTACAGTTCTCGGAGTGCATTTTTCCAGAAACCGTTGATGTTTACTGGAACCATTTGTTTATTAGGACAAACCGGTAATGAAGCAATAGCTAAGGCTGGATCAGTGTTTCCTGAAAGCATGTGACATGCTGTATGTACCTGTGTGCCCAAATGGTTCTGCTGTTCTGCCTTTTCAGCAGTGCTTTCAAAAGATTTTTGAGATCATTTCAAACACACTGGTAAATCACTGCCCATCGGTCCAAACTGTGTGAGGGAGCCAACAGTCTGTCAGAGGGAACATCTGCCTGTCCCCTCACAATATATAATACACACGTGAATGGATCAGCACCCGGTTATCCATCTTGTTCACACTGATTTCTTGAAAAGAGAAAATATCATCTCTGGATTTAGAATATTATTTTTTTTTAATTGTTTTTGAAGACAAAGTATTTCTAAAAGAAAGCTAAGTGCAGCTACCGGTAAAGAAATACTTGTATTTACTGGAGTACTGTATAGCTCAGAGTCTGTAAAACCACACTGCAGATAAATGCACACAAAGTACTCCAAGGAACACACCGAGCCAACAGAATTCTGCAATGCAGATGGTAATCAGGTCAGCAAACCCCTACAATATTTCAACAAAACTTTACACTGATCTTTAGAATGTTGGGAATAGGCAGCTTACTTTTGTCTATGTATATCAAACATCATAAAACAGCCAGCCCTCGAATTCTGTACCCACTTGCACAGCCACTGAAAGACCAATGAACTAGACAGTGAGAACACAAACCTTCACGTCAGCCCATCTAGAGCCTTCAGATCCTATCAGAAATTTCATTCAGCTAAGTGAAATTGGATTCCCTGAGCACACTCACTGACGTAAAGTTCACTTATCATAGTGTTCAATTCTTTGGTCAGAAATCAAAATATTCTCCCTATTGTCTATTTACATAGGATTCTACAATTCAGTTATTAAACTGGCTACATATTAGAGATGCTATGCTTACATCAGACCCTCTCTATTAGGAGGGATTCAGCCTGTACACTAAATATTTAATTTGTGTTCTGAAGCACTCTGAATTGATGCATCTTATAATTTCCTAAGGGGTTCACTTGGTTCGCATCAATTGGATACTTTTTTCCCAGGAACAAAACATAAAGGTAACAATTTACAACAGCAAATACATACATACCAAAAATGGAACAAAATGAAATGAAATGCATTACATTTTACTCCAAAGACAATGAAATTCTGGAAATATAATCTTACTCTCAATTCAAGATATAGATTCCTCTTTTAATAAATTGGTAGTTTAGATTGGAAATACTCGCTTCTGAGTACGTGTGAAAATTGAGATGAGCTTCTTTCCTCAGGAGGGAAATTCTCCAGCAGTGTCACAAGGAGTGATTGCTCTTCACTTTCCAGTACTAACTCTCATTATCTCAGACAAGCCACTAACACAGTGGAAACACTTTGGTGCAGTTTGAGATTACTCCACAGTTCTGAAGCACTCCCCATGACAAAAGGTTGTTGAAACTTTCTTTGCCTTGGACTAAAAGAGAGCACCAGCAAGTGGCAGAGCAAACACCTGCTGCTTTTTTGTCTTCAAACAAAACTGTGCATATAAATAAAAAGAGCAGCATCTCTATGACCACAGCCTTAGGTAACAGTATCACCATTTTCTCTAAAACTCTTAAGTCTCGGTCAGAATCCACACGCAGAGCAGGGATTTACACACAAAGTAAATTGCAAAGGCATCACAGTCACTAATTGCTTTTCACTAAGCAGGACTTCCTATCCCACAATAACTCTGCTAAGTGATCATTACAGGTAAGTGTTGCAGCATTTCAAAAGGTACTTAGATTTTTGACATAAACTTAACATGCCAATATGGAAAGACTGCAAAGAACGCTCATAAACGTGTGCCAAAGCACATGTCACAGAGCAAAGAACAGCAGCAAGCAAGGCTTGTTTCCCATTATGACCTGCATGTCAAGCAAGGGAATTCTAAAGGAGAAGAGATTATTAATGCAGCCCTTTAAAGACAGACAGTCTCAAGCCGCTACTCTGTCAGTCTGCACAAAAGCCCATATGAGCACCCTGTGGTGATATTCTGTGTTTTACTCTGAGGATTAAAATTAGACCCAGCCTGTACAGCATCTGCACATTAGTTCAGTATTTTGAATTTAGGTCTTCCGTGATTATAGAAGCTGCAAATTCAAACATGAATTCAGAAATGATGAATCTCTAACCAAGCATATTGCAAAGGTTTCTCTTATTTTTTTTTTTTTTCCTCAGATACTTTTTTTAAAGCTTTTTCTCTGGTACAGACTCCTTTTTTTTTTCTTTTTTTTGTCTTTGTTCCTGAAACGGACAGGAGGCAGCACATGGCCAGGGAACCGAAGTGCACTCAGTGCAGCTCCAGCACCAAGCCACGCAGGACGAAGACGCAGCTGTGCAGCTGAGAGCTCCAGAACGCATCAGTACCATGCTTTAGTTTCAGCAAGAGAACAAATAGAACAATAAAGAAATGCAGCAAGCATTTGAGTTGAATTTACAATCAGAGAACCATGAACCATGGAATGCTTTAGGTTGGAAGTGACCTCTAAAGCCCACTAGCTCCAACAGACACCTGCCACTAGATCAGGTTGCTCAAATGGAGTACATAATCATAGAATTTTTAATAAGACAGTTTCTAGAAACACTTTTCCTTCTAAAATTACATCCCTTTAAATGTATTATTAAGGGTGTGTTATTGAGGTTTTGATGGAAAAGGATGAAAGCCAATTCTTTTGACTGATTCTATCACAGGCCTTTAGACATGGTGAAGGAGCTCCTTATCATAGCAGTTTTCCCAACTCCCCAAAACTACTCCTGATGGAGGTAGTGTAAAGAGACTTATTTTCACTTCACACTTCTCAAAATTTCCACATAATTCCATTTTTCCCTCCCCACTCCTTCAAGTGTGGAACTGCTGGAGGAGACTGTTCAGCTCCTTCAGGAACACAAAGCAGTAGCAGGGAAGAAGGGGAAGATCTAATTAATGCAATGAGAAATTTATTACTGGAGCATTTCATTAGAATTTATTTATAATGATTCTTATCGGATGTTTGAACTGACTGCTGTTCACTGATTCATGAACACTATGGACCTTTCACGTCACCTCTGGTTTTGTCTACATAAATCATTTCTGGTCTAAAGAGTAGTTTTCCAGTATTAAAAAAAAAAGAACGATACGCAAACTTCTGTGAATATAAACAAAAGACAATGTTTTTCATATATTTATATAATTGGTTTCTTCTAAGTCACAGATGCCTCTAAAAACAGTAAAATTATTTCTGATAATAGAATATGATCTTAATGCTGTCTTCTATGAATTTGGATAAGTCTATAATATCTTTTCAAAACAAGCAATCAGTGAAAAAACATTGTTTGGCTATTTCAGGTCAGTCAGAGGAACAATAATGTACTGAGTAAACAGTGGAATCTACATATATATATATATATATACATATGCAGGCATTAAATCTGAAAATTGTATAGTAGGCATCACTTACTATTTTCAAAGTAGCAGGAATTATCTTTTAAAAGGCATTATGATGGAATGTGCTGGCCGGGTTTTACTGCAGCATTGTGACAAGAGCATGTGAAAGTCAGGAGAATTTTCATTAAAAAGAATGGAAAAGAAAAAAACAGTTATGGTACCAAGAAAAAAAATGAACGGGTAGAAGAAGGGGAAAAAGAGAAAGAGAAGAGAGAGCCAACTGGTCCCAAACTCAGATTTTTTCCATCACGTGCAGCTTTTAGATGCAAATGTATATGCCCAAAAATCTATGCCTGGAGAGTGCAAGCAGAGGTGCAAGTGTTTGAAGAGCTTCCACGCTATGTAGCAAACAAAAGATCACTTAAACAACCAAATACAGTTGTGATTGCATCATGAAAAATTGTGGGAATAAAACTGGAGATTAAGTAGTCTACCTTAAAATTCCCAGGTTGCCGCATTATGTGAAAACGTACACCAGAAATCTGGTGTAGAAGGTATCTTACCCTATGCTTGTAAAGTGCCTTTTATTTATGGTGCTATATAAATGGTTCTTAACAAAGATGAAAATGATAGTAGAAAGCAGTAGTTTGAGCGGGGAAGGAAAAGGAGAAATAGCACATGCTGCAAGGTATAGTATGTAGGGAAAATCAACCAGAGGGAAGGACTAAATCAAGTTAATACAAGTATTAATTACGTGCTCTTTGGAGGGAAGCTGCTATCAAGTGAGAAAGTGACCTTGATATGAGAGCTTTTTTTATTTTTTAACTTTCAGTATTGTACTGAAAGAGATCTTAAGAATCCAAAGGAGCAGCTAACTACTGAATGAAAAAGAAATGCTGCAAGCTGCCCCACTGAAGCTATGAGCATGGAGAAACTGTTTTTGCCCATCACCTATGGATAACAGTCTACTTGGCATTTGATTTCATACTTACAATACTTCTTTAGTTATCTCTTTACATAAGAACCTAATTTACCAGCATTAGCAGGGCATGAAAGATATGCTTGGATTTTGGATGTGCCTCCCTACTGACAAAGTACACAACAGCAAAGAATGTGGGATGGAAAACATCCCAAAGTCAAGGACAGCTTCTCCCAGGGGTGAGAAAGAACAAAGAATGTTACAAATCAGCAAAGCATTTTTACCTTTCTCAGCTTCCTGGTGTATAAAATGGATCCTCTAGATCTCATCCTACAAGGATAAAAATACCCACATTCACAATTTCCTCCATCTGGAGCAAAAGGGAGGAACCAAAAAAAAGCTCTACTATGGCCACATGTGGATGATGCAATCCTTACCAGCAATTCTGATATTTTATTCCATTCATTGTTTTTCACTCTTAATACAATGGAAAACACATTTTACAAAATCTCCACTGATTTCTTTTTAAGAAGTACGACAAATGACTTGGTCAGGCAATCACACCAATTATACCTTAATTTGGATTGAACTGAATTGATGTTTTGGCAATTACCTTTTCATAATTTCTTTGCTTGGGAAGAATAAAATGAATTTTATATTTCCATCATCTATTCTGTTTACCAGTAATTAGATACTTTCTTCAGTCTCAACACTGAAAGTATTATTACAAGATTCAACCCCAGTTTCACACCTAAGATAAGATCGTATTTTTCACAAAACAAATCAGCCTAAATCTACTCTCTAATATCAGAGTAGGAGGTGAATACAATTTGAAATTTCTATGAGAAAAAAATCAAAAACAAACAAAAAAAACCCAATTGTACAGTAAAATTTTCCATACAATTGTAAAGCTGTAAAAGCCTTACGAATGTGCACAGAAAATGAATCCACAATCTTCTGCAAAGCCTGTTGTGAAGAAAAGTCTCACATTTTTCTGACATTAACAACTGGTATCCTGTTGCTGGGGCAGTAGTCTGAATTGTTCAGACTGGTTATTTAAAATAAATAAATATCCCTCTGCTCTGTGTTTTGGGGGAGATCATTAAGTCTTTAAAAACAAGCAGTAGGAGAGATGTTTTATTTGCCAGATAAAATTCTGACATATCTTCTGCATTTTCTTCATTATAAAATGTGTAGTGTTTTTTTTTTGACAATTTTTCTTAAATGTTAAAAAAATGAAAATGTAAACTAATAACACAATATTTTTTCAACATGTAAATGCCCATTTACTTTCGAGAGACTTATTTTAATCCCATTCAAATGAAAAGGACACATAAAGGGGAAAAAAATTCCACATGTGAATGACAACAGCTGATTCTTGCCATCTTTAAGAAAAAAAGAAGTTACTTTAGTTTTTCTAAAGCAACAAAGAGGTAGTACTCTGCAATTCATATGTCTGTTCTTGACAGAGCAACAGGTTGTAGGAGTTTATCTAAGCCTTAAAACACAGAAAATGCAATGTGGCCTTTACTGTTTAAATATACTAGCTTCCAAAGTGATCATACTTTTGCAGTGGTTGGGTTGTACAAGACTGCACTTCATTATGATACATCTGGAAAACATCAAATAGGTAAGAGCATGATATCTTTGTTTGCTGATCTTACTGTCCCAAAGACTGCAAATACAGTGAAATTTGCAAAATTGTTGCCAAATATAATTTTGTTCGAAGTTTCACTGGCACTTTGGTAGAAAGAGAAAAATTAATTGTCCCCTTTCCTGTAGGGTTTGTTCATGCTCCAAGTAAATTTGAAATGAAAGTATTTTGGAAATTCTTTACTTGTATTCATCTTCTAAAAAGAGCAATAGTGCTACGCTTGAGTCCTGACGACTCAGCTTGGTAAAAACAATTGATTTTTTGCTTGTTTGGCTATTTCCTTTGGAGAAGCTTATTTTTATTTCTCTATCCTGCTTCCTGGAGATTATGTAACGTTGCTTGGGATTCTGTTCTAAGAAAATCATTTCTGTTGAACACACAGAAAGAAATGGCTTTTGGTGCAACTTGGGATTTTGCTGCAGAACAGAACAACAGAATGCAATTACTGTCCAGGTTTTCTTACCTCAAAAAAAAAAAAATAAAATAAAAAATAAAAAATTCAAGGAGCTAAGAACAAATATACAGTTCTTGTAAAATGCTATCATATCAACAGTTGAGAATTCACACTTTGTATAGGCAGTGTGGGGTATACACTGTCATAATTCTGCATGATTGGATTCTTAAACTGTATTGCATCTATAATACATAATTGCATCTGTAGGTATATACATACATACTAATTTTGAATGCATGTTGATTTTTTCAGAAGGATTAACTTAAACTTGCAGCTTTGCTGTTTTGTTAGAATTTGGCAAATGCTTAAAACAGCATAATTAGTTTAGTAGAGAAGTAAATGTGACTGGTTTAAGCCGGTAAGATGCAGAACATAAAAAGAAAATTACCACCAATATTAGAACACGACAGCCATATTACAATCAATATTCTTTCATTCTCTCTGCTTTAAACAATATTGGTTGAAGGAGTCAATATGGCCCAATGAAAATGTCTTCACAGCACTACATCATTTGGATTGTTGGTGTATATTATTCTTTTATCATTTAATATAGTATTTTCAATGCTTGTCTTGTTCCCCTGACAAACTAGTCAAGCAGTTAGTTATTCAATATATGAGTAAACAAGGATAGAAATTCACCAGCTAGTATAATTAAGGAGCACACAAAAATCCAGCCCTCTCCCACCAACCAATGACTGAAAAGCTTTTTGACTTTTTCTCAGCTGGGCCTATTGAAAAAATAAACAGTGTGAACCCTTCCTGCACATCAATAAACACACAATCCCCTGCCCAAGCCAGAAAGGCCTTGTTCAAAGACCATGGAAATATAAAACAAAACAAAAAGAAACAAAAAACAACAACAAAAGCCACCAAATACCAACAACAAGAAAGAGGAAGTGTATTCCAAAAAGAAGGCTCTCCTCTTCAGCACAACATACATTCCATAAAACTGATACTTTGCTCTCTGAAGACAAACAAGCTGCCACCTCCACTCAAGCTTTCTGAATTGTATTATACCATTGACTCTAAAGCCATCTTCCATCTTGCCCATAACCACAGTTAAAAATGCACAGCAAGAAATAGCAATGTACTCTTAAGACTAATTCTCAGAATGAAAGCATAAAACAAAACAATAATAATAATATCATTATAATATATATCAAGAAAGGTGAAATCAAATTGTGCAAAACTCACCAAAACTGGTACAGATCTTTTGTTTTTCCCTAAAATGACCTCTCAAATTCATACAGAATTTGACATACATGGACCTTATGTGTGTTAAATAGGAGCTTAATTCAGCTCACGACAGAATGCATTTATTTCAAGTAAGGTGAAAATTTATATTAAATCTCTCGAATCAACCTCCTCCCCCCAAATTAGTGGTTGATTTACTACTTTTTCTTTAGATCTCATTTCCAACTTTTTTTATTTTTGTCCCTCAAATATGTCATAGATTACTCTTTATGGAACTACTTGAAATGCAGATTTTGAGACAGTAAGATCACCCAAATTTAATTCTATGTTAATGTGTAACACAGACAAAAAATAAAAAACATTAATCTCACCTACCTGTATCTTCAGCGTACACCCACATGGATGATGACACATTGCTTGCTGCAAAAAAGTCTACAGATGTTAAAAAGAGATCATTTTAAGCCACTTCCCTAGCATGTCTGATGTGTGTCAATTCCTAACAGGAGGATGAGTAATTAACACACATCAGATTGAGCAAACTCTAATGCCTCACTTTGGCTTTTGTCCTTGTATCCATTTTCCCTTTGAGAGAGGAATGTATTAGATCAGGTAGCCCCAGATTACTCTTACTGGTAAAACATAAACTGTTTGCAAATGCATATCAAGACATTATCAGAAGGAAAAATGGGTGTTGTTAATGACCAGAGCTAGCTGCTCAGTTGCATTATTTCCTCATAATAAGACAAGACAACATTGACTTATGGATCAGGCTTATACAGCTTTGCTTTTCCATGATTTAGGGTGGGAAGAGGTAGAGATAGAAAACATGGGTCTTTGGGTGCTTTGGCTAACTACCACATCACTGCTGCTTTGTTATTGCCATAGTCAATTATCTCAACAAATGCTCAAAAATAACATCTACTTCACAAACCACTCTGAACCTGATTCTCTTCTACAGTTGTTGTTGTTTTTTTTTTCCTCTTCCCTCAGCTAAGACTCATTAAAAAAATGAGCATCTGTCAGCTGGCTCACAGTTTACTTCCTTAGTGCAACAGAGGAACATTGTACATAAAATCATCAGAGAATATTAATACCACAATGAAGAGCTTTAAAAAGTTTCTCTACAAAGTTTCTGTCAAATAAAATCTGCAGAGCTAAGCTCTTCACAACGACATAAAGATGGCCTGACAAATTAATATAGTGAATGAAGGCAAAAAGAAAGCTAAATATTGCAGACTGTGACTGCTTTAAAATGGTGCTGGAGATAAGTGGATTCGTTTTTGTTTTCTCTCTACCTAGCAAACCTTTAATACAGTTTTGGTTTTAGAGCATATTGTACGCATGGTATAAAAGGCAAATAGAACAATACTCAACCTAAAAATTCCATTTATCTCCTTGAAAATCAAAGAACTAGTTCAAATATAAGCTGACGTTAAACATGAGTTGATAGTAGGATCCTGTGTTTCACATACCAAAGGCCAGAGAAGGAACTTTGACAGTATATAATGCATCAATTTGTGAAAGAAACTGTTAATGAGAGCAATAACTGGATCACTTAAAATTTTAGACCACAAGAGTTAATCACACCCTTTACCATCTGACTTTATTGATACTCACAGGAACGTCTAAGAAAGCTTTCTAATGCTAGTTTTCTATGCCAACCTTAAGAGTGTTCATCAAATACTGCTGCATAAGGACCAAATGCATTCATTTATATTAAAAGAATAATACATATCAATACAGATACAGTTTAATTTAAACAGATATATTCAGTTAATAATGCAAAATCATTTCTTAGTTGAAAGGAAGGTTGGGTAAAACTCAGCAAAGTTTAAGCTACTCTACAAGTTCAAATAATGCCATTCTGTTATGATTAAAAAAAATAATCTGAAGTCAAAACAATAAGTAAGGTTCAATAAAAGCAGATTTCTGAGGCTTTCAATATGTTTTTTTTTTATATATATATATACCAATGTGAACTGCGCTTGTTTCCACCTAAGTCTGGCATCCTAGTTTTCCTCACAGACTTGAAAAAGTCTAAGACTGTCTTGTTCCTGTTTTAAAGTCTGTTTTTAGCCCCAATTATGAGAATAAAAGTATTTTATAAGTATTTTGAGCACACTGTGAGTTCTGGGTGTATAGAGGTCATTTATAATGCTTCAGAATGACAATTACATTAAGCTCCACACAGCAACTTATAAAACAGTAAGTAGGAAAGAGTAGGAAAGAGTCAGGGAGGATAGGGTATAACTGTATAGGAAGGGATTTATAACCAGGATCAGAGAACAGAAAACAGAACCAGAGGGACTAAGCAGTATCATTACTTTCTTTAAAGTTTCTTAAAAAATACAAAGAACAGTGTGTGGACGGAGTTGGAGAGAGTGATAGACTGGTGGTTCAATTTCTCTTTGAAGACACATTTATTTGTTTTCAGTACAACTCAATTTAAATGAAGCCAGAATAGAAAGCATAAATTAAAAAAAAATATATGGTTAAAAAAAAAAGAAAATTAATTATGTTGCATGGTAAATAGCACACTTTCCAACGGGAAAAAAATGGCAGAAATGCTTTCCAAAATTTTGTTTCAAGTCAGATGGAAATATACTAAAGTCATCACGTGTTATGTATATAAACTGGAAAAAACAAACAACAAAGAAAGAACAAAAACAAAAAACATTTGTTTACAGATACAATTCCCATAGCTTTTCACCACAGCTTGTGTACATGTTAGATGAGTACTCACTGAAAAGGTTCAAGTACAAAGCATAAAGCCTAGCTTCAAAGCTTGAGTACATGATAATCAGAATTGCCATTCACTGTTAATATCTAATGGCTAGAGGCTCTAATATGAATAACATTTTCAACACCATGGGACAGTGAGCTGCTCACTTGGCTCCCAGGCTTGAGAAAAGCTGTGTCTATTTGCTACCGACCATGTAACGGGGACATGCAGCAGCAGTGGGGGAGAGGCACCTAATCTTATGGAAAACAAACCAAAACATGTCTCCAACCTACTAAGCTCCACACGTGTCACGAAGAGGCGCATCTTAACGTGACACAAAGAAACCATAAGCCTTGAGCTGACTGCTAGTAGATGTAATGGGTAACAGTGGAATAGAAAGATACATTAAGCTTTTACTGTAGCACATTTCATTAATAAATTACAAAATCACACATATTAATCTGAACAAACAGTTGAACGCTTTCTCCCCTTATATTTCAGTGTTTTTCGTCTTAATTTAAAGAAAAAAAAATGTAATTTAAACATTCTTTGCTCTTGTGGCACCACCACCTCTTAAAGACTGCCCTTCAAAGTACTACAGCAACGTTTTAACCTTGACAGGTGCTCTGCTGAGATATTAGTGCTGATAAAACAAAGCTTCTTCATTCCACCTTCAGTGCAAGAGCACTGCAGTCACAGAGCAGCAAGAAAAGAACCAAGAACAAGATCGTGACACATCATTCTTGCATAACATGTTTTCCAAAAATCATACTGTAAATATGCAGGGAATGGATAAATGTTTAAGAACACTGAACAACTTACTTTAAGACTAGAGTACACTCCTTATGCTGGCAGATCATGTAGGCACTGTTGATGCTTAGTAATTACAAACAAGAAATGTTACTTTTTCTATTTCCAAAACTGTTGAGAGCCTTCAGGCCTGCCACTTCTCAACTTGAACATGGGATTTCAAAATGCCCCCATCAAGTGGCACTAATAAGTGTAGCTCCATCAAGCAACTCTTTAGATGATCCCTCTTCCAACCCCCATCAAGAAGAAAGCTCTCGTGCCTTTCCAAACAAACATTATTATTGCATAAGTAAATCGACGTGCTGAAAAAACATCTGAAGAGATACGTAGCATTTGTAGAATTTAAAGGGAGCAGGGAACAAGGCTTGTTGAAAACAGTTGCTTTTGTATGGGAAAAGGGGAAGAGAATATAAAGATTTGAAAACTGGGTTCAGGAAATGTATCCCGTTTACACAACCAATACACACACAAAATACTTGAACCTCTTTTGCCATTTCCTGCACATTCTTAGTATTAATATCTATTTGAAAGTGCACATACCACAAACAACGCAAAGGACAGTGTTTGCTTGTTTGAAACAGACTGAGAAATGTGGTGACCTTTCTCACACTAAATCTTCATGCTGAGTGTGAAGCAAGTTCCCATAAAGAGGTATTTACTACCAATTCTAAGTTATGGAAATAAACCTGCATCTACTGTAGCTGTTTTACACGGAGATATTTACAACATTTACCAACAAGCAAGAAATAAACTGAGATAAATATGTTGAACTCTGTAATTATAATAATAAAAAAGCAGTCCATCTCTATGCTTATAGTAGAAACTAGATTCTGCTTACTGTTTTAAAGAACATTTTGCATGTTGTTGCACTTACCCTTAGTTGTTCCCTTTCACAACTCATCTGTTGATTTGAATTCTGCAAGAGGAAAGAAGAAAAAAGCTTTGAAAGTATAGTATTCTTGCAACAACAAAGCCTCTAGGTCCTCACAGAATCATTACTGCAGAAAAAACTTTTTTTTTTTCATTTATTATTTTATTTAGCAAAGGTCAAACTAAATAACACTACACTCCACCACATGCCTGAAGTACAGACATGTTTTTGAGACTTAAATATATGAATTCTCTTTATAGATCTCACTGAGAGTCCGGTTTAGACAAAACCTTTCCTTTTTTTCTTTTTTATAAGAGATCCTTCTTATATTTTGGAGTATTCCACTACTGAGATATCATGACGTTCATGGCATACTTTAAGATAAAAAGATATAAGAACTTCAAGAATAAATGAAATGAATTGCCAACTTCCAGCTCTGACCTGGTACATGAATAACCTTAAAGAAGACTGGATTCTAATATCTTTTAAGAACTGCTATGTCTATGAGAAACATTTGAGTATGTGATTTGGTTGCTGAACAATTAACAGTTAACTACCTTGCTACCAATTACCATCAGATACAAGGATACAAGTCATCCGTCAGTGGCAGCATAATTTATGAAGGGATTAACTTGCCAAAAAGAAAGAGGCAACTCCTCTAGAAGAAAGCTCAAAGAAACTGAGCAGTAGCACTGAAATGCTCAGTTCCAGCTTTCTAGATCTATGACGTCTAAAGCAATCCTGCCATGGGCACCTCTCGAGCCCCAGAGGGCATGCAGTTATTTAACTGCCAGGCTCTAGCAAGAAGGGTTGGGCTGGTTGGTTGGTTGTTCTATTTGTTTTGTTAAATAATTTCAGAATACAGTAATTATTGTTACTGAGTATCATGAACTTCGAAAGTGTAATCGCTGTCATTTCTGTAATCAACATACATGCAAATGTAATTCACAAAAGATGAAAAAGAAATGAGGTACTATATTTTTTTAAGGATATTTTTGGATGTTCAGAGTATGCTTTCCAGTAATTTTCATTACAAAATATTAAAACATGAAACAATAGCCATTTGTACAAGATATTTTTACTCCATGATGATGACAAGAAGCGGAATTTCTCAGGCAAAGTCAGGTAACTTACAAAAGAATAAAACTGCCATTTTTTTCAACACAGAATAGTAAGCTCTAGTGAACAAATGATAAGGGAAACCTTCTCTATATATATCAGAAGCATTACAACAAAGATTCTATCTCTCTACCTGTCTGTCTATGTATTTACAGGTGGAAGTTTATTAAAAAACACCTGAGAAAGGGACATTTGGGCCCAAGCAGCTTTCTTTGCAGTTAATCAGTGCCAAGTTTGCTCTCTGTTCTGTGTTTCTTTTTCCTTTTTATTTTTTATTGCTATGTGTGCCAGTTTAAAAGAAGGATCCTGGCAGTACTGAGCACTTAAGGGAAAACATAAATAATGCATTTATAGTATGTAAACCTGAACAGATAAACCAAAGGAACGGAAAGCCATAACATATTTAATTAATGATCAAGATACCTTTGAAATAAATCTTGAGCATGTCCTGCAATTTTAAAAAGACAGCTTCTCAACCTTAAATTTAATTCATTACATTCTGAATTGAACCATATGCAACGAACTATTTATTTCATTTAGATCAAAACTGCATGAAGAACCTGGTCAATAAGTTGAGTGTCATTATGTCAAACTATCACGTAATACACTTTAGTGGAACAATGCCCAAAATATTGATTCTCTTCAAAGGATTTTATCGAAGAAAAACTTTTAAAGAACTTGAACAGTAGTTCAAGATCATTTTATATGACTGCTGTCTTCTAAGTATACTCATGCTACAAGGTTTCTTCGTTTTAAACAAAATAGACCTTTTGGAAATTGTCTGCAGCCTGCTGGTGTCATTCTGCTGTGAATTCCTGAACATAAATAGGATGGGGAAGTACATTTTGTCCTCTTTAAGTAACAGTAGCAGATAGGAGAACTGAGATCTTTCACAGTTTTTTTTCTGACAGTCATCCACTGCTCACAAAGACACACAAATCTAGACACCGTGGGACTAGTGCAGCATTGTATGTGACTGCAAAAGTTTTCCCATACAGATTTGGACATTTTCAGGCCACCTCAAAATCCATTAAACAAGATGTAAACAGATATGTAGTAATAGAATAATTAACATCACAGTCTATCCAATCCAAACCACAGAATTATTACTGTTACTATGCCAATTACTACCAACACTTTAGTACTTAACCTAACATACAAATACGTACTAAAAATTAAACCTAGGGAAGAAACTGAAACGCAAGGAAAAAATAAGGCACCTGTGGATGCAATAAGCAGAACAAGGGAGCAACACTAGCACTTAGGCTGACAATCAATATCAGCAAAACCACCTTTATTTGCGGAGTTTCATTTACTGCCAAGTTTTTTATTGTTGTTGCTGTTTTTAATGCAATGAAAGGATTAAAATTTTGGGCCAAAAATATTATATATAAAAGGACTCCCCTTAAAATGTGAAAGAAAAATTGTCACCCAAGTATTTGTTTTGCATTTATAATGGTTTCCTAAAATTCAAATTACTTTCAGGATTGCAAACATCATTTCAAACGAACTAGCAAATAAATTAAATCCTTTATATACTAATATTTTAGCATAAACAAACATGATTCTATGATTTATATTAAGTGGAGTTAGCCTGCATTCTGACAAAGGGGTATATAAAACTGACCAGATCCCAGTCAGCAGTTAACACCAGAATTATTTATCCACAACTGTCAGCGCAGCATAAGAGACCGACCGACCTATATATGAACTGTGGAGCATCGCAGGCACATATGAAAGACTCGGTGCTGATCACAGACACGTCGATTTTACCACAATATAGTTTCACAATTAGTAACTGCATATTTATCAGCTTTAAGGTTCCATATGTCTCCTCATACATTCATCAATTAACTAATAGAAATAAAATCATACATTAATCACCAGTTGTATTTCAACTGGATACAGTGTTTTCTCCCATTAGATGCTCATATGACTGTAAAGCATTCTCTTAAAAATAAATGATAAATTTGTATGGTTCTTTTTTTCTGTACTTATAAAAATGCTGTGCTATACAAGGAAATACGCTGTGCTGCTACCTGATATACTTCCCATGGAAGCAGTCACTTCCTTTGCATCATTTTATCACACACATTTTAGATTTTTCATCACAGAATCATAGAATCATTAATGTCGGAAAAGACCACTAACATCATCAAGTCCAACTGCAAGCTCAACACCACCATGCCACTAAACCATGTTCCTGAGTGCCACATCTACACATCTACTGAAAGCCTCCAGGGACTGTGACTCCACCAGTTCCCTGCACATTGTTCCAATGACTTATCACTCTTTCTGTGAAGAATTTTTTCTCAATCATCTTATTGCCCTGGAGAATTCTAAATAAAGTTACAAGAGAAGCACACTCTCTCCAGTGAACCTTCGTTTAGAGAGAGTATGCACTTGTATATTACAACACACAGACATGTTGTGTATTGATTTAAAATGGCTTCTTAGTACTTCATATGAAAACCCAAAACACAAATGAACAAACATCTATCTCAAGACCTCAGAGTTATGTGAAATAATGCCTGAGTTACCCAAATGCAGATGACTCATTACAAATATCAGCAAATACATAAATGTGGGATAATTTAAATTGGAAGTGAGGTTTTTGGAGCTTTTCATCATGACTGTCAACAGCATTAAGAGTATTTCAGACAAAAATCACAGCTTTCTTCCTCAAGGAGGAACTGGAGACATTATCCTCTTCTAAAAGCAACTTACATTTTTCATGTGTAAGAAAAATGTACAAATTTCCATTGTAGGTCTTCCCCTTGAAAACCCCCAAATGTTGCCTGCTGAAGAATCTAATGAGCAGCTCCAGCGCTGAGAACCTGAAGATATTTTGTACACACTGTATTTCTAATACAAATTGGTAATAGGTGTGTATGTCAATGCATATGCAAATTTTTCCAGAACACAGAGCTTTGGGTTTCTCTTGGCAAGGTATGTGCCTTTGCCCACACAGAATTTTAATTTCATGGGATTTTATTACAACCATCAGTTATTGTGCTATAGCAGTAGCTAGAGGGACTGATTTATTCTCAAATGCCTTTGGCTTGCTATTGTATATCGAGTAATGCTGCTGTTATAAATATACCTGGGTGAAGAAATGTCTACAGTTCTGTGCATAATACTAAGCACAGTTAAGTTTTCAAGCATTGTATACAAGAGGGTTGTTTTTTTTTTTTTTTTTTTTTTTGCCTACTGGAAGGAAGAGACAATTATTATGGCCCATTGAGTTCAGATTAAGCATTTCCATCAAGAAAAAGGAAAAAGAAAAAATGCCTCATGCTACAATCCTTGTAAAGCTGTAAATGCAAATGGGAACCATCTCATCTTCCATAAAAAATAATCTATGGTTAAGGTTTTATTTGCTTCTTCCTTTCCATTTCTTCTTATCCTCAATTAGCAAAAGATTCCAAAACAGGAGAACTGTACTGAGGCAAAATAAATAAAGTAAAAAGAAAAAAAAATCAATAATAAATCAGAAACACACTAAAAATAATTGCTGTATTTAATCAGTGTATAGGTAATTATTTCCCTGTATATTTACTCTTATAATCAGTTAAGACTACCCCAAGTCCGATTTTCATCTTTCCTTAGCCTTGGGCTAAGACACTTCTTTTTTTTTTTTTTTTTTTAAGAACATCTATAGTGCTTGACCAACACATATCTGGCAAATCTACCTTGGCTTTTGCTTTGTTTGCTTGTGATGTTTTTGTTTTAGCAGTTATACTCCCAAAATGTGCTGCAGGTCATGGAGACCTGCGTCACTGAATTTGCTCTTCACTTCCCGATTCCAGTCACAAAAACTTGCATTACCGCAGCATACCTGGGAAGCTCTTCATTTTCTGAGAGCCCTTTAAGCACAAGACCTACAACATGGCACAACACCAGCCAGTATGGCAGCTGTTCCTCCTCAGTATCCTACTGCATAACCATTCCCGTGATTTTTATAAACACTGTAGGAGCCATGAGTCTCTGGTGTGCCTTTTGTGAAATGTACCACTAGGAGAAAAACTGGTTTGGGTCTACTTTGCATCTACGTTACATGACTACGTGACTGTCCCTTGAATGCTAACACACTGCTGCTATTCAATTGGAAACTGTTCTGCAGTATATTTTCATAAAAACTGGCAAAAACATCTCTAAAAAGTATTTTTGCAAGTATTATTCAAAAAAAAAAAAAAAAACTTGTGTGGCAAAAATCCACAAAATTAAATTCTGCACATGTATGTTGAAGAACAATCCCATGAGACAGTTTATCTATATTTAGTATTCAAATAAATATTCCTTCAGTACACAAAAGACTAGCTACAGTATATTTTAATTTCCCTGCATAGCAGTCTGTATTATAAGGAATAATCAGAAGGCAAAGCCACTGTATTAAAAAGAAAAAATGGACACTATGAAAAACATAATTGAAAATACTGTGATGCTAAAGAAATAATCACTATAAAGTATGTTATCTTTGAATGCAAACACTACCAGACCAAGACCTGCTCATTACATGTATTACACTGTTTACTGCTGCATAAATCTTTTTCTTGCATCACAAGCCTACAGTTAATACAAGAATTTACTCTTGTAAAATCCTGTAACTTTGGGGAAATGGATGTTAAGTCTCTGCACAGAAAAATTAATGCAGTTTGTGACATGAATTCCTATTAAGTGATAAATTCCGAAGCCAGTGTAAATACAGAATGAAGTCAGACATATTAATTAATATCTGAATATCAGGTATTACTTGGAGCTTTTGAAATGAATGCTATGATATGCTATTTCACAGATTTTTTTAAAGACAAGTAATAGAGACAATGACTGAAAACTGTAGGTCAAGGATGCATAATAAAATAAAGTAAATCACTATTTTACATTCAAAAAATTCCTACGTTTTGATCAGAAAATGAACACAAGTCTGTTAAGGTGCCAACTATGTATATTAAACACATAATATCTTGGAAGAATACTTCAAGGAGGAAGAAAAAGATGAAAATGGGGATGTCACTGAACACAGTCATGGATTTTCAGACAGTTACACAAACCAGTTATGCTACAAATTGCCACAGTAGATATCACCTGTGTGTTATCAGTAAACATCTGGAAGGTTACTTGCTGTACTTGTGCGCTGATAAAAAGAAGTCACCATCATTCAGTTGTTAATGCTTCACAAATAACAAAAAAAAGCAACAACAAAAACATGAAAACACAGCTTTTATCTGGCAGATGAAATTATTAGCTGAAGGGGTCCTTATACGAACTGGGACAAGAAATGAGATATGGCCAGGTCAGCAAAAAGCCAATGAATAGACAAATATCCAAACTTTCATTTGTTCATTTCCTCAGAATTACTCTTTTAAATAATAAAAAATTACTCTTTGTAATGATACAAAGAGAAACAGAATATATACAGAATATATACTATGTATATATACACATACAGAATCTATCCAATAGAAACTAAAAATTGGTTAATTTATTCAAAATTACTGAAAACATAATGCTATTCTGGACAGTTAACCTAATAAATTAATCATCAACAGATTTAATAGAAAATCTTATTTTATTAATCGCAAATAAAATAAGAAATTAGGATTTTCAACATTAACTACAGCTAGCACTCAACAATTCAACAATACCCTTCTACTGAGTTTTAATAAGTATAGTCCATGCCTTTACACTTGCAGTTACTTTATATAGACATTCTTGTCAATAAAATCTGATTTAAAAAAGAAAAAAGAAAAATGTGAACACCATGAAGTAAGTTCACCAAGACAGTCAGTTTTCATATATCACTCTGCTTGAAATTTTGGTGGATGGCTTCATTATTTATGAAACATATCTGTGCTATTTGTCTTTAGATCTTGGGAGAGAACTGCAAGGACATAAACGCAAGATGCAAATTAATCACTAGAATCCACTCTGACGTTCAGAAAGAAGTAGACCTCCAAACGTCATTAATGTCTTTTAAATTACCCTTACTATTTTGAACATAAAACACAATGGTAAGTTCCGTGCTTGCACAAAAAAAAAAAAAAATCACAAATCAGAACACCAGTATTGTACTTTGTCACATTTATCATCTTGTTCTGTAATACATCTTCTCTTGTGAAGCAGAGGTTGCCTTCACTGCACTTATTTATCAAACAGTGGACCCCTCAGGTGATGTTCTTTTCCTAAAGCATATCAAAGCCATGGAGGAATTACGCCTTCATGAAGTTTAGAGAGAGAACTTCTCACACTAACATCATTGATGCTTTATATTTATTAACAGAAGTGTTCTTCTGTTTTGCTTTTGAATCTTTTGAATGAGTCCCATAGAGAAAAGGCTCACGTGTCCAAACTCGAAACAGTCTCACTTTTGTGGCACATGCTTGACTTGTGCTCTGCATTAGGATTAACAATTCTTGGGAGCATTCTTACTGCAGACAGATTTTATAGAGCTGTAAATTAAACATCACAGTGAATACATTTTGTACTTTTTCCCCCTCACTTGGCATTGTTTGGTAGAATGACAGGTTGTACAAACCAGCAGACTGTATGGTGCCACAAACCAATCCCTTTTCAAAGCTGTTGATGCTGGTAATGGAAAATTCCCTTTTTCTACTGTAAATCTGACATGCCAAAGTCAACACCTTTCTTTCACTTCCAGCAGCAGAATTGCAGAGGAACTCTACTGAGATGAATTATTTTAGACCTAGAATGTAAAGAATGTCTTTAGAATGTAAAGAAAATCTTGTAGCTACCAGCTGAAGGATAATTCCAGTTCCTTGCACTCAATGATCACAACTATCCAGATTATTCACTTCAGATCAGAGTGCAAAAAGACCTGGCAAGATTGTGTATAAACTTGTCCCGCTTGGGTGTAAAGATTATTACATAACCACTTCCAATAACTTTCCAGTTGTCACTGTGTTAGTAAGAAACAGTAATGTAAGTACAATAAGTAATGTCTTTAATTATCTGCAATTAATAGTAGATTACCCTGAAACATTCATTTAGAAGAAAACAATACCAAGATAAATTGCTGTGCCAAACGCAGTAGTACAGAGAACAAAATACACCAGTAAGTGAGAACTAAGTGAGCAGGGACTATCTAATAACGAGACTGGCTATACTTAGCCTCACATGCTACCATTAACTAGAAAGATATTCAAATAAAAACTTTTCAAGTTTCTATTCAATAGCACAATACTGTAGGCTACTGAAAATCATGAACTTTTCTAGGATGCCTCAAGACCTATCTCCAACTGTTATTTTGCACTTCATTACTTTTACTTACATCTCAGGAGCCCAGCTATCATGCACAAGAATAGGAACTGCTTCACAGGGTGGGGAAAGCAACACTCCAGGAGTTTCCCTCCCACCAGCACAGGCTGCACAGCTTCATGAGCTAGAAACATGGGTGCTACTGCTCTACATCTACATCTACCACAGCTGAATAAAGCTCATCATTAGTAATGAGAAGTGTCCAAAAATAGGAGCATCATAAATGTATGATTAGGAAATCTTGTATTTATTTTTACATGCAGGGTAACTCCGAATACCCATGCTCAATTTAGGAACAGTCCTTAGAAGGACTTCTTTTCAAAGAATCAAAATTCTTTTCCTCCACATGAACATATATCTTGTCAGCCTCACAAACATTGATCTTATCTCTCTATCTGTCTGCAGCTTTCAAGTGAAATAAAGGGAGAGACAAAACCAAAGTTTTTTCAGTCTTTGTAGTGTTGGCATCCTAAAGGAAGGTGTTTTACTCAGCACAATACCCACATCTAATAGCTACACAAGTAGGGCAAGGGCATACTGCCTTAATCTGCTTTCCTAAACAACTTAACTAACTATAGAAGATGCAGTGTCTAACATTCGATAATTACTCAGGGCATTTACTTGTTCTAAGAATTCATTCCAAGGACTGTCAATAAAATCTAATCAGCAATATATTTTTAGTGACAGTGTTACAACTTGCTGCAACAGAACCATTTTTTCCCCAATATTTTTTATAGCTTTCCTAAAAACAAAACAAAGCAAAGCAAAGAAAAAAAAAAAAAAACATGAAGAAATAAATAAACCTTGACACTTTGCAATGGAAGACATCTAGAGATTATCATAGAAGGGCATCCATTAGGGCAGTGTATTCTTCTTATTCAGGTTACTTTGGACAAGTCAGTCTCATTTAAAATGTTCTTTGCTTTTCTCTTAAGAAAATGAACAGCCACTGGCAAAAATTGGGTGCAGCTGTCCAAGTCAAACAGTTTTCACCCTTTAATGAAACTACAGTAATGGTCTCACTGACCTAAAAATAGAAAAGTAGAAGGAAATATTTCAACTTACGTATAGGCATGTGCATGCACACCTATGCTCATTTTGCAAACTACATGTCATGTTCTTCGATGTCCTCTGTGATAACAAGCTTGAAATTGTAGCTTCAAGATTCTATTGTATCTATACATCCTGAAGTCATTTTAATGATACATTGCATACAATCGTTATGCATGGAAGTGCTGCTACCAATATTTCTTTGAGACTTTGTGATAAGCTACCCAAAGGTGAACTAAGCTGACAGAGTTTCAGGTCACAGTTTATGAGATACAGACATCTTTTGCTATATATACATGAAAGATTTCAATACTGAATCTTTTTACAATAAAAATAACCTATTTTCTTCCTCATATAGCAATACATATCTTCTCTTTCCTGCCATATCTTAACCCAAATTGAAAGAATTCTACCCACAAGTTTTCTTATATCTAACGATCTGTAGCCCTATATACAAGGGAGGGAAGAAAACATTTTACTACCTATAGTTGGGGTTTACACTGCAGCGCAGGATAAATCAAATTAAATTGTAAACAATTTTAACGTCATGTTATAATATACATGGCTAATATAATAACTGAAGAGTGCAATGCAGAAGGTCTATTTCACTGTCATTTTCTTGCAAGTAATTCTCACAATGGGATGGTTGAGCCCATGTATTCAGTCTGGTATGAGATACTGGAAGCAATTCTTTGCTCCTCTTACAGATTTTGTAGAAATTATTATTATTATTTATTATTATGTTCTGGTCTTATCAAAATTGCCACAGAACTACTGCTGCATCCCTGAGACTAGAACCTGAAGGAGATCAGTGCACTGTTTCTGTTGTTGTTTTCCCTGAATTTTGGATATACTTAACAAGAGTCTGCTGTGGGTTTTTGTTTGATTGTTTGTCAGTCTGTTTCCCTCTGGCTTTCTTGGCACTTCTCACACCATAGCAACTCACACCTCCGCTGAGTTTGTCCCTCTGCAAGGTTCCTGCTGCAGAATGGCTGCATCATTAAGAGCGAAAGCTAAGGCTGTGAAAGGCAAGAAGTGTAATAGCAGCAGTGGAAGTGCAAGTGAAAAGCATTAGTTAACAGAATAAGAATTCAAATTGAAAAAGCAAGGAGAAAAAAGGAAAGAAATGCAAAATGGTATAAAAAAAAAAGTCAAACAAACAAAAAAAAAGCCAGGAAACAAACAAATTTGCGAGCACAAAAGCATTAGAAAACTAAGAGAAAGGAACAGTGTCTTCATGTTCTACGTCATTATGTCAGATTAAACACAATCTAGTCTACTGAAATCAAGGTCCAAACAACCTCATTATTTTTCAATCAGCTAGACTTCAAGTTTAGCAAATTTTCAAGCCTGGGATTAGTTTATGTGATTAATCGATTTTTAGTGTTATATGATGTAAAAACTATTCTGTTCTGCTAACTACCCGAAACACTGAGATCAATTTTGAGAGTAAAACATCAATTACCTCACTTACTGAGAGAGGATAAGCAGCAATTAAAAAGGTAGCTAATGCTTCTCTGCTTTAGGTTACTTGTCTCATTTGTCAGTTTTGCTTCATTTCTAATTTTGTACACAGACTTGAATTCAGGCCTTTTGCATCCCTGTTAGGTATACTATATTCCGAGACAGGGTTGTCTCTTATTACTTAGACAAAAATTCCTAATGTGTCTCAACAGCATGTTGCTACTAACAAAAATTATTTTCCATTAGATTAAGATACGTTCCTAAAAATCTTCTTCTAACCTCAGCTTGGTTACACTGTAATTTCAGTCATGGATAAATAAAGGCAAACTATGGTACTTCCAGTAGCTATTGTCCATCATTCCATAAAGAAGTGAATCTTGCAGGAACTAAGTGCCTCTAGTTAAAATACAGACTTTGCCTTGCATCTGTTGCAGAGCATGAGAGCCTACCAGTGTTTAAAGTTTAGGAAGATCGTGTGGTATTCCTGAAAGCCTAAAAACAACTGCAAAGAAAAGGAAACGAACAGAAGGAAAACACTGTTTCCAAACATCAGGTTGCACAGCCAACGTGGAAAAGGGCAACATACAATGATGACTTTGGTCAAAATCAACAAAGGTACAGATACAGCAGTTCACCAGGTAAGCAACTAAACAGGCATCGCCACATAGTTCAAGCTGGCTATGAGCATGCTGAAAAAGACATCTGGCCATTAGAATTGCAACACCGATGGAAAATTCTGCAGAGTGTGCTCAACTTGGTAACCCCAGCAGGTGCCAGGAGCTTTCTGTTATCTTACTCCCCTCTCCCTCCATTTCTGAGACACTTCCATGCTGCTTTTCAAAGAGCTAAGCTTCCCGTGCCTGTAAAGCAGATCCCAGGCTAAAGCTCCCAGGACTTGGAGCTGCCAGGCAGCAATCCCAACAGGCTGTGTTACAGCAGAGAACTCAAGTCAGGGAGATCCTGTGGCTTTAGAGCAGGCTTATGATAAAGCCCTGTCCATTTTTAGTGTTAGCAAAAAACTGCTTTTGTTCTAAATAAAGATAAAACCTATTGTGAAATATCAGAATCTTCCACGAAACTTGACTGCCCTTTTCTTTATTCCCTCACTCTCTGCTCTCACTGCGTCTGTCTGGTTCTTGATGCATAAAGATTTCCACTCTACTAGAAAGGGGAAACCTAGAACCTAAGCTTCCCAACTGTACATAAGTAGGACAGGTTGTGGATGCAGACTGGCAAATGACAAACATATTCTGCTCAGTAGATGCTCTGCATTCTAGTAAGCTGCAGTAATTTGTTGAAAACAATATGCAGTATTCTTTAGAAAATAAAACCAGACTAGAAATACATTATGGAAATGCTTTTTTTTTTTTTTTTCCAGAGTCATTCACTTGATTCCCAAGCACTATAATTCAAATGTTTGCATTCAGCAGGCAGGAGAGTTGTGACTCAGAACCCTGGAAAGAGGAAATAAAAACACCTTTCATCTGCCCACACTGGGCACATAGTAGCAGTGAGACGGCCTTCTATTTGCAGGAAAAAAAAAAAAAAAGCCTTGATTTTTACAAAAACAACAACACACAGGCATCTACTAAAGTCTCATTTTCAGCTGTTTGAATCTTAGAGCTGAACCTGAACCTTCTGGGTAAGCAGTATCCTACAATATTTTATATTGTGTGAGTGGGTGCACACGTGCTTGTCTGTATGTTTTGTGTTCTAAGATTTGGGTCAACATTGATTTTATCTCCTCTTAGTATTTTATAGTTCTTAGACTGAAGTAATTTCTTCTTAAGCTGTGTACAGATTTAAGTATGCAAGCTAGGACGGAAAGGTACTGAATCTATAGTGTGCCATAAATCTGAATTATTCGTGATTTATTTTACTGTTACAGTTTGTGGGAAGATAACTGCGTGGTTAGTTTATGTGTCAGCTCCTCTGAAAAGTCAAGGGAGATTTTGCAACACTGGAAACAGGCACACACTGTTGATCTGGTCTCTTCTTGCACCTTACCAGCTGTTCTAGGGGGTTTTGATCTAATTTATGGGAACATTGTTGACACCATGAGTCTTAAAGCAAACTAAAACATCAAAAAAAAACCCCGCAAAACAAAGCCAAACACACACACAACACAGAACAAAACTCCCATTTTTGCTCGAAGCTCATCAAAAGCATAAACAAAATTGGGGAAAAAATCCAAACTCATAACTATTACAGTGGAAAATGGATTGAAATAAAGCACAAATTGAGTTCAGCATTTTCAATAGCTTTGCTATCATTTTCTAAATATCCATTCCCATCCACCAACGTTTCTGGGGAGACCAGGGGAGGACGGTGAGTCTCTTATTAAAAAAATAAATAAATACAAATCTGTTTAAGATATATATCAGCCACTTGTTTTGGGGAATAAGTTACCAATTTATCTGTGTATTATAACAAAATTCCGAAAGGTTTTATATACTTTTGCTGTACATATTATATTACATCTTTGGAAACATGTAAAGCCCAAAGACCACATAGCAGAAGAGATACTCTTCTTATCTAAGTCATACGAAGTCTCTCTTTGATGTCTGGATCTATTTTCACTACATTTTACCCCTTACAGTGCCTAATAACCAGGTTGCAAAAGTTACTTATTGCCTGTTGCTTGTGGGAAGGGAGGAACCACATGAACAGTGCCTTTGCCAGACATGCAAGAAATTCCCATTCTTACTTCATTCTGACTACTTGGTAGTCAGCTGTTACAACACTAGGAATCCTCAGCTTTGATCAGGATGAAATAGCTGAAACCTCCCTAAAACTGGTGCTTGGTGTCCTGAAAGAACTGCTGGCATCCTGCCTCTTCTTGCAGAAACTAAACTGACTTGATGTGGAATGTAAAGTAATATATGCTAATGGAGCTGAAATGATTTTAAAGCCTGGCACTAGGTGCTTGAAGTTTCCTCTTTTCTCCCTTAATGAGCACTCTCAGCTGCACATTAAAAGCAGCCTGGTCCATTCTCTGTACATTCTGAGTACTCATCACTGCTGATCCGTGCTGGTGAACTGAACTCATGGGCTGGCTCATTTATGTGCTTCACAAGTCCATATCTGGGTCATTTGAGCAATGCCACCTGCATGACTTACACGAAATAGGAATTAAAAAATATGAGAAGTTTTAAGTCTTTAAGTACTATTGTTGATGATCTTGAGATGATATCCCGTTGTTTACTGCACTCATTTCACATAGCCCAAAGTTTGTCCACTGTGATCACCAGCCAAATGTAATCAAGTACAGGTTGTAATATGGTACTGAAATATATGATACCAGTGGATAAAGATACACAAATATCTGAATTATACTGAATTTTAAAGACAGCTAATGGTAGAAATAAATAGTACAGAGAAGCCATAAACATGGAAGATAATACAGTGAGATTAAGAAACAAAGCCTAAATTTCAAAAGCAGAGCAATTCTGCTGTTAAATAACAAAAACAACCACTCATCAACCCTTTATAATGTACTCCAGATCTACTACTTTGCCTACCCTATAAAAGAAACATTGCATTCTGATGAGTTTTACCTCTCTCAAAATGTTAAGAATGCTTTATCCTTTTGTTTTCAAAACTTTGAATTTACAACATGTGGCAGATCATGAGAGGGGAAGAAGATTTCCTTTTTAATATCTTGATCATGTTAATCAATCTCGGTAGAATTCCTCATTGCGAGGCTATTTCCATTAGCTCACTGATTTCTGTATTTAGATGATCTTGACTCTGCTAATTATAGATGAATTAATACCTTGGGGAAGGGTAAAATCCCTCTCTATCCCTACTACTTTCAATTCTTCAAGCACTTCCAAGTCTGTAAGAGCTTTTAGGGTCACCTGCTGTCTAACAACTTTTATTTCAAGAGCATTCAGTAGAAATTACAAAAGGTAACGATACTGACACTGAAAGCTAAAGCAGTATTTTCTAGACAGAGCAGGCAAATGGAACAGCCATATTCTCATGGAAGAAGCAGTTTCTGAGAGTGCTTCTTCACTGCCTCAGTCCTCTTAGCAATGCACTACATTTCAGCTATACTTTAAACTACAAATAAAACAAACATTATGGAATGGTCTACAAAGATATATATATACATGCATTTAATTACATTAAACTGCTAAGAGCAAAGCAAAGTATTTGCATAAGTTCTTCCATTATGAATAAACTTGGATATTAACTTCACAAATGATTGGCGGCATCTAGCTACTTAATTCTTTGAGTGAGAAAACACATACAAAATTATTGCTGTACTCAGCTTATTTGTTGATTTCTTCAGGCTACCAGTTACTACTTCAGTCCTAACAAAGCGTCTTCATTTGCCTTAATGTCGACTTTTTGCTCTAATCTGTAAGTGAGGGGGAAAAACACCTCAACTATTTTACTTAGACATTACAGAATTATGCATAGCAGCTTGCAAATCTACTGGGATTACTCAAAACTTGAAAAGAAATCCAATATTTCTACTCTAATATTGCCTGTACAGATTTCCAGCAATTATAAAGCACACTGCTCAGTACTTTCTTTAAAATAGGCTGGCTTGAAATTAATTGTCCCAGAAAGAAATAAGGTTTAGTAAATCTCATTTATTGCCGTAACGTAACTTGAATCAGTTTCCCTGTATAGAAGTAATACCTTAGTGGCTAAAAACAAAAAAAAACAAAGACTTGAGGAAGTTGGAAGTGTTCCAAAGCAGTTATATACCACTACAGAGTTTAGACTTTTTTGGTTACTGTGTTTATACGGGGAGGTGTAAAGCTATGCATTATGAGTTTATGCATAGGTTTAGAAATTACACATCACAGTATTAATTTCTCACAGAAACATTTGCTATTAAGACCTAGTAATGGTAGAACTACATTCACAACTTTTTCTTGTTGTTGACGTTACACTGCAGTATTTTTAAAGCAAAAAATTCAATAACATTGATTCTATTTTCTTCCTAAAGAGAAACAAAAAGATACAAACGTACAATACAGTACTGAGGGATTGTGGGTTTTTCTTGTGATATTTAGTCTTTACAACTAAAGGTTTTGACAAAAATATTCTGAAATCTTGCCACTTTTCAGTATAGGGAAGCAAATCAAGAGAAAGTGATCAGGATTCATCAGAGTACAGTCTATGTTAGGTTGGCATGAGTCATTCCAAAAGAAGTTTAATAGGAAGTAGGAAATCAAGAAAATTAAATTCAGACTAAACTAAAACTTGATCAGTTCAACATAATGCAACTTCTAGGAATACATTTTTCAAATGTGAAATCAATTATAATAATTGCATTTTATATTTGATAAATGTACAGTATCCTGTTTACTTCCTGTAGATTCACCTGTCCTTCTCCAGGTGGCTGAACTTACACAAAAGAATGCTGTATATTAGCCAACAAGATGATCAGCTTGTTATTAATCAATTCATGGTATAACTCTTGGTATCCAAGACTCTTGAATCTTTCAGGAAATTCCATCTTTTTGAAGTCAAACTGAAATGAAACAAGGGCCCTATTCTGCTGAGACCTCTCTTGTTTTCACAAGCAGACAGTGCATGTAATTTCTGTGGATGACATCCAGATTACTGTATTCAAATTCTAAAATACTTATTGGAAATACTTTATAAAACTACAGAATTGACAAGCTCTTCAAGCTCAGTTTATAGCTAAATTTCCTGCTCTGACAGGCCACATGCAGCTTGGCTGATCACAGTCTTTCCTTTCAGCTCACTTAAGCAGCCAGAAAACTCACGTAAGTGTATCTACTATTCACTTTTTAATATCATTCTTAATTATATTATAATGAAAAATCCCTAAAATATTTAAAAGTTTTACAAGAAATCATCTTCTCAATTTTCTCACTTCTTTCCCATTGTAACCATGGGAGTGATCTGGTTTCTTTTGTCATTTAATTCCCATAGGTGTATATTTTAGAGAGGAAAAATAAAAGCCCTGTACAAATACTGGCTGACCAAAATTGATGATGGAAGCTGAAGGCTTAGAGTGCTGGATTTTCAGCACTAGGGCGTTAAAGTACTAATCACACCTGCCCATCCTTCTTCTGAGGTTGACAACTCCAGAATAAAGGATGCTAAAGCAAGACGCATAGGGCTCCTAATCTGTCATAGGTGTTGTAACTGATTTAATTTAACATATATGAATGCAAATCCTTTTGTGTATTTGTTATTTGCCTATACAATTGTTCCCTTACTTCTTTGTGCCAGCAACTTCTTTCAAGTAAGGAAAAAACAAAGAATACATTGGAATGTTATTCTGTTTATGAAAAACATTTCCACATTTCTACATTTCCATTTAGAAATGGTGGATATTGAAAGGCCCCAAGAACTATATAATATCAAAACTTCAACTTACACATGAATGTTTGCATCTGAAAAGTAGTAATTTCATACACTTGACAGAAACAAATAAAATCTATCTGGAATTAGAGCAGTCAGTGATTTCCAGAAGGAATAGCAGAATGATGTATAGATAGGTTCAGGCGCTTCCACAGTGGTTAGGAAGTCATCCATTTCCCTTTCTGTAATTGCTCGAAACCACACATAAACAGTGCTTTGTTCTCTGAATGCTGAGCTGCTCTGAGAGCTGTTACTTCTATTAGAAAAGAAATAAAGCCTAGAAACACTGTTGAGAAGGGATGAGGTAAAGAAAAAACAAAAACCAAAAAACAAAACACAATCCTGGCTCCACTGTTCCTCTAAATTTCCCCTTTTATGCACAGGAGAAAGCAAACCCGTGTAGCACCTCAGCAGCTGGTTCTCTATTATCTATAAGTATACTTATACTAATAACTGGAAAACAGCGCTATATTTTGGAGAGAATTTTGTTTGACTGATTGTTTTATTTAGGTAGATGATGGCTGATTCCTAATTTCAGCTGCAGGTCGAGTCATTGCTATTTTCTAAAAAACATAAATCTTCCTCTAGTCAACGCATTACACTGAGCTTAAGAAGGTGACTAAATTTCAGTTCTCTAAGGGTCTCTTAAGTATACTATTTTTCCCACCATGTATTTCAGCCTGCATCAACTCTAGTTGATTTCCAACATGGGAAACCAAAGGCTCTCAGGTCAGCATAGGATCCTTCCTCCTTGTAATTGAAAGATTAGTTTATAAATTGTTTAAACATTCAAATTTAATATATGTGCAAGATATCTATTTAATCTTCATAGTTTGCTTTGACTGAAATACAAATTTCCACATCAATTAAAGGTTTATTTTTTCTTAATGCAGACAAGCTACAGTGTTTGAGTGCCACTAAGCTTAGTGTTTAATCAGGAAAACTACCTTGGCAGTGGCTGATTGGGCTTGGCTCAACTGCTGCCTGCTCAACTCTTCCCCATAATTGCAGGATATACTTTATTGTGACAGGGCCTGAACAGTGGAATTCCAATACACTATACATCAGGTTCTCCATTATTGGATTAGCTAGATGTGGCATCATTACTGCTGCGCTTTCATGCCTATCATTGATTACATCGTTCCCTCTATTTCACAATTAATGCAAGCCAGTTGGATTGATCAATCTTCTGATGAGTTTGGGCCACAGTCAATACATTCTTATGGCTCTGTACTACTGATCTCTGTTTTATAGCTGTGCCTAAGGATTTGTCATTCTGCCTGGAGATTTTCTGGTTTCATAGATACTTCTGCTCCCACCCTGCTGCCTAAGACACACAGTGTTTATGAATTACTCATGTAACAAGAAAAAAAGGAGAGAGCAAGAGAGTCACTAAATTCATCATTGGAAAGAATTCTTTTTGCAGTGACACGGTTGATAGGTTCAGCACCAACTGCTCTGCTACACTTTAAAACACTTAGCTCCCAGGGAAGTGCAGTGGTTTTACAAGGTCTTAGCTATTTTCATTCCTTGTTCAGGCATGCCAGCATGTTCATGAGATATGGAAAACATGTCAGTAACTTAAATTTTTAAGAGTTTGCTAACACTGCAGTGCTTATTTTTGAAAAGTTACTCTTCATCCAAAGTGTAGAAAAAATTTGCAGTAAAGTCTCTCCTCCAAATGGGAGGGAGAATGAAATGTTGGGTCTCCAGAAGAAACAGCGAGTCACAATATTTGTCTGATGTCTCTCTGCTGCTATTCTATGTCACAAGTATAATCATCATTGAAAATTTTCTCTAGAGACCACCAAACCACCCACACCACACTCACTAAACCATGCCCTTAAATGAAATAAAACCAAGTTACCAAATTTACTAATAAAATATAGTCAATATACGAAAATGTGATGTCATACAGCCGCTGTTTTTTTTTTTTGTTATTATTTTTAAATGTATTTTCTCTGGATACTACCAGATATAGCTGTATCAATGATTGTATATTTTTTTACTGCTCATCAAATAACAAATTCAGTTGTTATTGAAAAGCAAACAAAATGAAAAAGAATAAGAAATTGAAAGATCTTGCATGAAAATGCAACTACCGTACATTAGCATTAGCATCTACATCCTAGCCTGATAAACATTATGAGAAGCATCACTAAATCAAATTTAAATAAGAAAATGAAGAAACTGAATTTGGACAAAGAGTAAAGAATTCTAATCAACATATTCCGAGTACAGTTTGGACTCTCTGGATTAAACTGCACATTACACAAATAATGCCCTCATTAAACCAAGAATAAATGCTTTTTTTCATCACACTGTCTCATCTAGTTGCCAGTGCCAGTTAAATGACAACTGCAAGGTACTGGCAATAACAATTACACTGATTTTGTCACAGTTATACCAATTTTTTTTCTTTTTTCCTTGAAAATTTAAATTTAGAGTTAAAAAAAAATATATAACTGAACTAGTTAAATTTCTTCCAGTTAGAAAAAGCAAGATAACCCCTGAAACATGTTTCTGGTAAGCCATGAAGTTACAGTAAAAAGAGAAAGAAACACATGACTTGACAGCTGTAAATGTTCTGTTAAATATAAAATGTATTTCATTCATAGCATGTCATGTTTCCTTAAACACTATGGCTTTAAGAAGAGCAAGCATTTGAGATTTTCCAAACATAATTCATCTTCATCTACCTGATCAATGTTTCTTGTACAATTAGAAATATAAAGAATAGAGCTTGGGCCTTAAACTTGGACAATATAACACTGGACCACTATACAGCTAACAAAAATACTTTTAAAACCAACACAGAAATACTGGTGTTTTGACATTGGTGCCAATAACACAAAGATCACTGCTAGGAGTCACAGTATTCCTCCTTTAAGAGTAACGTGAATTGAGAAACAGGCTCAGTAATTTAGTCTATTTAAGTTTCAGATTAGTTCATGAATCTCTATTTAGGCTACCTACGTATATGGCCTGGATTTAGAAATGCAGAGCACAGCAAAACCTAGCAATATACTGTGCTTGAATATTCTCACATCTTTGAAAAAAAATCAGGCCATTATATTTAGATGCCTAATTACAGGTGCAAGATTTGAATGAATTCAAAATTTTTGCCTAGATGAGCATACACTGCACCACAGGTTGTTTTTTTTTTTTTTTTTGCTTTTTATTTTTTATATATATATTTATTTTTTTTTTGAAGTTGCTTTAAGACATGCCAAGTTATGGTAGATAGCTTATATTCAGGTAAAAGTGAAAAAAATACACAATTAGATATATATTCCAATCCTATTTTTATTACAGCTATAAAGAGAATTAAACATGGATAACTGTAAAGGTCAACAAATAAACATTCTAATTAACCCCACTGCCAAAAGATTTACACTAAGGATAGTAATTGCTGTTACCTTTCAAATTCAGGAAATTGGGAAATAAGATAATAAAGTGAAATATTCCTAAAAAACAAGTAATGATGACTGTGGGTTTGGAAGGAAGAATTCTTCATCTCCGATTCCTTTGTTTTAATTTACGTGACATTATACCCCACAGGAAATAGGAGTGAATCCCAAGTTTTACAACTGCAAGATTAAAAAACGAAATTCTTAATGTAAATTATAAGTTCAATCTTGGGGGAAAATCTCACCTCTGTTAAAACAATTGCAACCATTTACTATCACTGTACTTTCTCCAATTTCCTTACTCTTTCTTTTCTTCACCCTTTAGGAGAGAAACAGTTGCTGGCTTTATTCTGCATATTTACCAAATGACATAATTTACACTGGGCAGAACTCTGTGACGTAGCTGATGCTGACACTTGAATGCCCAAAAGGAGTACAAAGGCTAGAGTCACTACAGCATGTCCTGGCTTTCTTGACTAATTTCCTTTTAAACAAATAACATGCTGCATACATGTACTGGTACTGCATATAGATCCCCTCACATATGCTTGCACAGAACAGCTAGATTTATCAAAAAGTTCAGTGAGTACAAGAGGCCAAATTGCTTTAATAATCTAAACATGAAAGTAACTGCTTTCGTGTTGATTTTTAAAACAGAATAACTGCTAATGCTGATGTCTCTATTCTTATAATGTATTTCTCTGTACGATTATGGCAAAAAATATACATTTTTTTTTTCTTGGCTGTGTTGTTCTATTTTTTTAATATTTTAATGTGATTGAACATTTAACAAAATATATATATGAGAAAACAATAAAACAGCGCAGCGCATCATGAATTTAGATGGATGCAATTGCAGTAGTTTCCAAGAAAAGTTAGACAAACTGAAATCCTGTCCTCAATTACTGAATTTGTGAATAAAACTAGCAACAAAACCTTCCTATAGACATAATTTATATTTAGTCCTCTACAGTAGAACAAATGAACAATGTTTGCTTTCTAATTGTCAAAGAAAACTATAGGAAAAGAATACTGCAGGCAAAAGAATTTACATTACATATAAATGATATAACTGCCACAGCCAGAGTTTTTTTCTCATGTCTCGCACAGACAAAATGCGTTGTCAGAACACACACACATGCAGCTTTAGATAGCATGAAACATATCTCACCTTCTGTTCCTACTCCCAAAATATACGTTTAGCACCTTTTTAAAGGATATGACTTACATGCAATTTATGAGGTGATACACATAAATGCTCCAAGCACTGGAAAATGCAGCTTTCAAATAATACAGAGAAACTTATGTCTCTTAGGACTATAAAGGCATTGCCAAGTTCTCCTTCGCAGAGGTATAGTATAAATACTATAAAAGCAGAGTAGAAAGCATTAAGTAATCCATACTTCCTTCTGAATTATAGATGTAATCAAAATGAGCAAACACACAACATCAGTCTTCACTATCCTTGCCTTCCCTGAGAATATAAGGTGAATCTTCAGTTTTTGTTCCTTGTCTTATATGCAGTCTCCACTGTTTACCTAAGAGTTTCTAAGTTTCATAACATAGAATAAAATGCCTTAAAAAGAAAAGGTATAAACCTGGGTGCCTCTCTCAAAAACAGTATAAAATGCCATAAAACAATATATAAACCTGGGTGTTTCTCTCAAAAGGTGTTTCTATCAATGGCAGCGCTATGAATACATATATATTTTTTTATTATTACGACCTGAACTTATACTTCATTGCTATGTTTTAACATAATGTTTAATATTTACTTAACATATTTCTAAAGACAGTACCAGTGTCATTAAATCAGAAAATGGAAGTCTGTTCCAGAAGCCGTAATCATTACAGCTTAACCTAAAACTGCTAATGTAGGCTTTTCTTCTAATTTTGCAGAGACAAATGCAGTTTCTTGTGGCTCACTGATCCTGACAATACCCTCAGACCAACTCCCATGATTCCTTCATCACGGGCAGATATCGTTTCAACAGATGTCAAGAACAGCTAAGTGCACTTAGGCCTATTTGTTAAATTCCTAGGGGGAGGCAGATTGGTGAAATTCATCCTGTAATTAAACCGCATATTTCTTTCAAGCTGCCTCTTCCCTCTTCTCTTCATAATCTCCCTGCCTCGCATCAAATCATTTAGGCACTTATTGGCTACAATCAATACAATATGAGATACATTAATTTAGTCCCTAGGAGATTTGCTGGGAATAGGCGGTATTGCTCCGCAAGCATTCTGAAATGTTCATGCAAGCATGCTATCAACTGCAGCGGTATAGCACTTATAGTCAGCATAGGCAGATTTATGACAGCTCCATACTGTGTGCCCACAGGTCTGGTCTGCAGCCAAACATACATAAATTGGATTGAATTGGGAAATGCTAAATATATTACCTAATGCACACAAATGCTAAATAGTGCAAATCACTGCAAAGAGTTGGAATGGGCAAACAGAATCTCAAACAAAAGCTCAAGCTTTCCATATGCTTCAATACCCTTTGTGTCTTGCTAAACAGAGCGAAATTAGGATTGGAAAGAAGCATTAACAAGAGCTCTCATTTACAGACATGAACTTCAAAGTAACCTCTTTCACTTATGTTGTCTTTTAACCTGCACATCCTCTTTCTGTTGCACTGTTTTTTTCTGTCTTCAAAGAAGCAAGACAGGATGAACCTATCAGTTTTGTTTTGTAGAAGGAGAAAATAAAAGTAATTCTGAAACAAAGCCACATTTCATTTTTTAAGGATGTACTTCTGCGATTTTGTTTACAAGCATATATACAAACCAACTCCCTAAATCATAGATGTGAAACGAAGACTCAGAAATGTCAATAAAAGAGTATTAAATGTCTCTTAAATCCTTAGGATGCAATGCATTGGGAAGCTTTTAATATGTATACCACGCAATACGCCACTTGGAATCAAAATTATATTTATAACAGTAATGATAACTAAAATCTGCACATAACACACATAAAGACAGATTACTAATGAGGTAGACTAGTAAAATAAGAAAAAAATACAATATGCAAACTTAATTAGGTTATTTTGCTGGAACTGCAAAACCACAATCTATCAATCAAAGAAATTTCTGTATGCAATTATATGTATTTAATTTTTAAATTAAAAACCTAATCAGGAAGCCTTTTTCTTCACTTTTAAAATGAGCACTATTTAAAATTTTTCTCACTGTCAATTTCTAATTCAGATTACGTCTATTTAAGCTTGTTCCTTCTGGAAGCATGATGAAAACTTCACGGTGCAGTTACTACTCCTTCCATTTGCCCTTTTGTTTATTACTAACACACTCTAAGAGGAATGCATCACATTTTGTCAATGGAAATGGTCCAAAAAGGCCTTTCTATGCACAAAGTATAGCAAAAATGCATGTTAAAAAACATAAAGTAAAGACCCTCAGTTTTATTCAGATAGTTTAAAACTAACCACTTGGATGCACACCTGCAACTCCTACTGATCTTACTATCTTCTGTTTCAAAATATGTCAGAAAACATAACGGCTTACAAAAATAAATGCTGAAGCAGAGTTTGGCACCTCAGAGACCCACCTGAACGTTCTGTGAGACCTTATGGATTTGAATATTGCCAACAGGGTTACATTCTCTCCCACCATTTTGCATTTCCCATTGTTTCCACAATATTTTTACTGCAAAGCAATTCTTGCTTCTCCTACTGCACTGGGTTTAACAGTGGAATTTAGCACCTCCTTATGTGAGTCAAAATGTGGGTGCCCCGGCAGCCCAAAGCACCAACCACCCCCTGGGTGCCCCATCACTGCAACTGTGATAACCCGTGAGTATGGAATGCTGCTGCTGTACCTGAGGTCCAGCAGAAAGCACTACAGAAAAGTGATGAAACATTAGGGCAGGCAGGTAGAACTATGCAGCAATGAATGACAAAAGTAGCCCAAATAAGGCGAAAACATCCAAACCTTCTCCTCAGTGTCTGCAAAACCTGAGGAGATGTGTGCACATAAGTAACTGAAGGCTGAACGAGATGAAATAATGAAGCTGTGGGAATGAGTGAATTCTCTCAGTATCACAGAAGTTTCAGGCATCAGTCTGCCACAGCTCTGTCTCTGGATGCTGTCATTAGTTTGGATTCCCAAACATTCACTTCATACATTTTGTTCCCACTCCAAATCAAACTGCATTGTAAGTAAAATTTGAAAATAACATTCCCTTTACTTTGGTTTTATTTGTATTTAATTTATTTTTGGTTTAGGGGTGAAAGCCATTTCTCATTACCTAAGCCAAGCAGTTGTAATGCATTGTTTCTTCTGTGTCGCATAATATACTTACACTACCACAATGCGTTTTCAACTGCAAAAACAAAAAAACAAGAACCAACAGCTCATAATTTTTTGATGCAATGATGTCAGTGAACTCTTAATAAAACAAATTTCAATTATTTTAAGTGATTTGCATTCTTTAAAACATCACTTCACTCTGACTAAAGCTCCTTTCTCCTTTAAATTGGTAACATCAATAACAGTTTCAGTATAAAAACTGAAGAAAACAGATAAATTCATTTTGTAGCCAATAATCCTTCAAGTTTACAAGGTTAACTCAAATGGAGTCTCATCTCTCTAATTGGAGAAGAAAGTCAGAAGCACTGCTATTTATAGTGGTGATTCTTTCACTAATTTAAGGCTATTTCCAGGAAATGCATTTTGGACTTTGTTACCATCTCCTCCTTAGGAAATGATAACCAGATGATTTTTATCTTTAAACTGTACAACTTCACAATGTTGTACAGTTCGCTGCCTTCTTGACTTGCCTTGCGCCCGAACTTTCTCAAAGAATAACCTGCAGGCAAAGGTGTAGCTGACAGGAATACAACTTGTACATGCTACATTAATATATAAACAACATTTGCATTTTCTTAGAAATGTGGAGAAAGGAAAAAACAAAATCTCCCGCGTAAAAAATCCCACAAAAACAACAAATCAAGAATAAAACAAGTAAATAAAAACAACAATAAACCCAAATCAAGTACAAGCAAACAAAAGGAATGCAGCGCATATCTTTACCATGGAAACATGCTGCATTAACCTCATGCCCCCAAGATCTACAATTAAGCATGGCAGAAATTAGAAAATTAATATAAAATTGTTATCCACCAGCAAATACTACTCAAAATATTTTCAAACTCTCCCTAGAGAGAGAGTACAATTTGGAATTGCTTACATTATTTTTTTGAAGTTCAAAAAAATGTTTATTTAAAAGTTTGCAGGAACTGCTGACTTGGCACCAGAAACAGATAATTAGACCAAATGCATTTTTGTAGTTCTTTTCTCAGTATACCTAATTGTTGTCTACCTTTTTTGCATTTGACTTCTAGATGCCATAAAGCTTTACAAGAAGGAGAAGAAAAAAAAATCCCCATTGGATACACCTGCTTAATGACTATAATTAGGCTACTACTAATTCGTTTGGCTGTTACTGCAGGCTGGGTAGGTAAATGACTAAGGCTGATAGCTTTAGATCAAAAATAATTAGTCTGTCTTTTTTTTTATTATTATTATTATTATTATTAATATTAGGACAACAGCTTCATTCCATCTGCCTATTTTTTTTCTTCTCCTCTCCTCTCTCCAGGTAGTCATTTCATAATTAATCGAGTAGAGCAACCTTCCACTTAAAAACAACTTCTGTTTTAACATTTCTTCCCTGTGAATTGTTCCTAGTTTGGGATTTTCTGATTTTCCTGCATGGGAAGGAGGAATAGTTATTTCCTGAATGTAGTTTGTGACTTTAAAATTTCTAGGTACGTTTACTGGGGGTTGGTCTTTATGATCTCTAGTGGTCCCTTCCAACCCCTACAATGCTGTGATTCCACATTTTTCTCATTTAATATTCTGTGATGGATTTCTTTTCCATTACATTCTCAAGCCTTCCTATGGATACATGCAAGTATTTTGTTTGCAACATCCCATTGCAAGAAAGCCTAAACTATATATATGTACAAATACACACTGAAGGAATTACAGCCTTTGTTCATTTTGAAGCTGACACCTGCAAGCATCATTTGATGCCCTTTATTATCAACGGAAGGACCAAATATCAATCAGTTCTTTCCATTTTTTTCCTCATGGCTTTACTGATCTTTTTCATGTTTCCCACCACTTGTTTCTTCTACTTAGCTCATGTCCATCATGATACTTGGTCTGGTTCGCCTTTTGCTAGTGCTTTAATTTATTCACATGGAATTCCATTATTTTTTTGGTCTCATAAGGTGCAATTTTCTACTGGATCATATCAACTTTGAATAACTTAGTATCACTGACAAACTTAAATATTAATGAACTCTCTATGAATGAATATGGTGAAGTGCATGGTCAACCTTACTCCATTGTGAGAGCCAACCATGACTTAACCAATATTTCTGTCTGTTTAAGGATTTTCTAATTCAACCCAAGGCTGTATAGATTCTTTAAGAGTCTTTCACGACAAAATTCAGTGCTTTTAAAACACTCAGGTAAGCTAAATGTATCAACATGGATCTTTTTATTTTAATACGCTACTGCTAGAATGAAAGTCGTTCATTATATTAAAAAAAAATAACAGACATACTTATTCCCTAAAATTCTAAATAGAAAGGAAAAATAACAGTCATAACATGTTAAGCAATTTCAGTAATTATTAACTCTCAGTCATTGTTATGTGGTGTGTTACAGTACATTAGTTAGCATAGATGGAAAGAATAAAATTTTGCCTAAAATAAGGGAAGTGGTCAGTAAATTTAATATGCAGTTAGAGAAAAATGAAAAAATATTTTAAAACAGCGAACAAAAATGTGATCAAATTAGCAAAAGTTGAGAAATAAGTTTTCTGTGAACTCATTTTCCTTCAATTCAATTACCTCCTCTTTGAACTATAATCAAGTATAACAATAAAGTTGTCTCTTTTTAATAATTACATACTAGCTGTGATTGGGATAGCCTGAAGTCTCATATTTGGTTACACCTGCAGACTAAATTACTTCCTAAGTATTATTAGAAGCAAATGAAGGAGCCATGAGAATAAGATTAGCATTATATAAGGCAACACTTTTCTAGAATATCTCACAAGGAAAACTAATAATTTTGCTTTTTGAAACAACTATGTATGAAGTTGGGAATGATGCACCTCAAACTACTAAAGGCAATAGGTTTTGTGCCATTGTATGTTTTTGTTCTGTTTCGTTCTATTATGAAAATGAGAATGTACAGTCTATTTACATTTCTGTAAAGAGTATTAAGGAGCTTTTACCTTTTCTAGACACTAAGCAGAAATCTTGGCTATTAAAAAAGAGGGAGTTGCTGCTTTTTCTTACCCAGAAGATCATCTCAAACAATCATATGTGGTATTATTTCTGCAACAATCATACAATCTAGATAGTATATCAACTTCAAGTTTGGGAAAGCCTGAAATCAGTCTTAATCTCATGAAAGATTCATTATCTAACATCTTGAAGCTGTATATTTATTTCATATATTTATGTAAAGCCTCTTCTACACAGATAAACTATAAATTCTTACCCTTGTTTAATGCAGCACCTGTCCATGCAGCAATAAGAACAAAATACACACACTATCTCTAAACAGTCTTGGTTGCTCTTGCAGTACAATGTAATTCACAGAGGCACTTACCAGGGTTTTAAAATAATGTTTTGGTGCCTAGGAATATAGCCCTATTTAAAATGAACCCTGTTTTTCTACTTTTTTTTTTTCAATAAAATATATTCCCTGGGCTACAGACTTAACGCCTCTGCTGTATCCTGTACATTTCTTCCTTCTTTCCACCATTGGACATTTATTTCCTCTCTTTACACATATCCATAACGATGCACTCTACATTTCTTCCATTTTAAGACTAAGATCCAAGACAAGAATTAAAAATCCTACTTGCTGCATTTCTATATTCAGTATCTTTTCTCATTTGCTGAATTCAGTGTTTACAATCACATCCTGGAGTTCCCCTCTTAGGTTCCAGTTCTATTCTACCATGCAATCCATCTGTTTAAGAAAATGTGGTTGGCAATGCCTTCTAATGAATGTTTTCTAAGCCAAGGCTAAAAGCTAATACTTCATGCTCATACTCATCTAATCTGTAAACCACTTTCTGTAACATCAGCCAGACAGCTGATCATAATTCCTCATGTAATTACCCTTTCACATTATCTATGTCTCCTTCTTGTCTACCATCAGCTTTTTTTTTCAGGTTCTCAGAGGTGCCCGTCCTTGCTTCCCCACTCTTTTTCCTACACATCTTATCTTTGCTCATTTATCATCTGTCATATGACTCAGAAGGTCATCTCTCTACAAATTTTAACTAAATCTTAACTTGTCTTTGTCAAATCTCTTCACGGATATCTAAGAGTTGTTTCAAGTACAAAGCAGAATGTTCTTCGTTCCTACTGCCCATCAGCTTCCAGGCCCTCATTTTCAAATCTTCCATAAATTTATCACCTTGAATGCTTACAAAAACATCAAGTATTTTTGTATAACATTTTAAAATCTTCATACTCATTCCAACACTTAAATTTCCACTCTTCCCCCCCTTCACCACACCATGTATATAAGCAAAAGTTTCTCCCACCTTGGCTGTTCTCCTCTACTTACCTTTCAGATTGCTGCTGCAAAGATAATTTTGTTAAAATATCACTGAGGCAATTTCAGCCATCTTTTTAAATCTTCCCTCTCTATGTCATCAGACTGCCCTCCCTCTTTCCTCGAGATGATTTAGGCTGCTCGCCCCACAGCTGACAAAATGAAGTTGATTAATTTGCTTGCAATATAGAGATTTTTGAGAAAAAATAGTAGAAAAATGTTATACTCTAAAAGCTTTCAATGTTAGAGCCATTTGTATCATTTTGTTATCATGCTAACTCTTATCCTCTTTGTAATGTATTGTTTCATCAGTTTCTAAATTATTGATTTTAATCAATCACACCATGTAGCCCTATAATCAATTGATGGGTACAAGAGGGAAAAACACACCAACATAGCTCTTAATCATTATTAGTTCTTCACTTGAAAGAAGTTTGGTTTAACTTTTCATCCATATACCTTAGAAAACATAAAATCTATTTGTTTGAATCTAAGTCTAATCAGTGCTTTGTCTTGGTAATTAGGTAAAAAGGCTGATAGCATTACTAATTTTAATGCTTTCCACAAAATAAGATCAAAACATCTCTTCTTAGGATGATCAGATGGAAAGAGATCACTAATATCCAAATCATACTTAGATCTTCGTGTGCTGACATGAGAGAGCTTATAATGAAGTCTTATTTTTCATAACAAACAAGAAGAGTTACATGGAAAACCATGTGTGGTATCTGCCTATAAAACACACAATTTCAGTAAATAAAATGCAGTCATTTTTCAGTGTTCCACAACTGAGTGAGACACAAAGTATGGCAGCATAGGCATTTATGGATAGAAATACTGAACTTAAATTTAACGGCTACTGTTAACTTCTAGTACAGTTAGAATCAACAGACATAACCTGTGAACACTTGGGAAAGCAAGATCATTTATTTATGGATAAAATTCTTATAAGAATGACTAATAGAAAGTATTAAAACCAGGAAACCTGAAGCCAGTCAGTACCATAAAGGACCTGTATTCTATTTTCCTGCACCTGTTTAATTGTTAACATTTAACATGTTATTATGAGAGAGAATTAATACATTACCTATATGAACATACAGAGAGCAAGGACACTGCAGGTCAACTCAGAAAGCAATGTGCTTCCCTCAAGGGCTGATGGGTCTGGCACAATAATTCTTCTCTAGCTGTTTTCATCAAGTTTTACTTTCAACTGCAAGTGGATAATCAATGTGTATCTCTATCTATATACAAAGTATGTCCAAAACATACATATAATGCACAATGCAAGACAAATATCTAAAGAACATCCCTTTTACTGTTTCTATGCTTCTTATGTGGGCTGCTAAGTATTTCCAAACTTAGAGAGCTAACAATACATCAAAATCCTCTCCTTACATGCAAACATTACCTGTTGCCCTCGCTTAAAAGAACAGAAGCCATGGAACTCTACAAACACACAGAATGCACACCAGATTTATTACTGAAGGAAAGGGTTCTCCAACCAAACGGAACAGCGACCAGCTCTGTGAAAATTCAAGTGTATTGTGTCACGATATTTTTTCTTGCCTGACACGTCTATTCCACAATTCAGCCACAAAAAGCCATTTCTGTCTGATCTATGGAAAAATGTCCTGTCAGCCAGAGCCCGGTTCACCTGAAAGCTACCAGAAAATCAGCCTGTTTGCAGAAGTGAGATCCAACAAAATGAGAAATTGTGATTGCGTTCGTTCAATTTTTAAATAGTGTTAATGCTAAACCTATGCCATCTTAGTAAAATCAGTATCTGTGACATCCATGGGCTTAGGTATGTTGTTAGCATTATTCAGGTTGAAGCAGAAAGATTGGAAAGATTATGCTTGAATTTTATGCTTATGCATGAATCGATCTAAAGCAACCTGCAAAAAGGGATTGAGGGTACTGGTGGCCAAAAAGTTGTACACGAGATGACCTCTGTGCACTTGTAACCCAGAGAACCAGACCTGGACTACATCAAAAGAGCAGTAGCTCAGGGAGGGGATTCTCCCCCTACTCTGCACTGCAGGACATTGCATTAACCTCCGGGGCTCCCACTCGAGAGTACTGGGACCTGCAAGAGAGAATGCACAAGAGGTCTACGAGTTTGCTCAGAGGCCTCGAGCATCCCTACTATGCAGACAGGCTGAGGGTGCTCGAGTGGCTCAGTCTGAAGAAGAGAAGGCTCTGGAGAGACCTTACAGCAGCCTTACAAGTGAACTTAAAAAAAGAAAATAAATAAATAAATAAATAAAGAATTGAGACTTTTTACCAGGGCCTACAGGGACAGGACAAGTAGCAGTGCTTTCAAACTACAAGAGGGAAGACTGAATATTAGGAAGAAATTCCCTGCTGTGAAGGTGGTGAGGGCCAGGCACAGGCTGCACAGAGAGCAGTGGATGTCCCATCCCTGGAGGAGCCCGAGACCAGGCTGCATGGGGCCCTAGGCAGCCTAGACTGGTGGGAAGCATCACTGCCTATGGCAGGGAGGAGGAGGGGGTGAAACTAGATGATTATTCAGGTCCCTTTCAGCCCAAACCATTTCCAGATTCTATGATTCTATGTATAACCCACTGATTCCCAATAAAGGTGCTCTTCATTGTCTTTGAAAATTAAAACCAGCATGGGAAACCTCTCCCTGGTGCTAGTATTAAGTTTATGATAAAAGCCAGTTTGCTCTGAGTTCTTTCAGAACAAAAGCCTTAGGTGAGTTAGAACTCAGTACACTTAAACTTTGGGGGCAAGGTAGAACTCTAACAATGCTAGTGGTAGTTTCTGTTATTGACTGAAGCATATTAACAGCATTAATTTCTAGGATTACATGATTAAAAGAGCCACTGTCAATTGCCTCCTGCTGCGCACTTAGGCTTTAACGACAGCTGTTTCCTATGATGTTTTTGGGAACATAAACTCATTTTATGACTAACAAAGGGAGGATTTTTTAAAACATGACTCCATTATTGTAAAATTGTGCTAGCATAATTCCGTCATGAAAATATAATTTTAAAGGCATACTACCACTTTAATTCTTTTTCTGTCACTGTGTAGCACTCTGTTATATTTTATATCTTAAGGTATAACAATAAGAAATGTTTGAGAACAGGGTTAAAACCTGCAGGATGTAACTTTATTGCATTAGGTCTGATTATAAACATAAAGGTAACTGATGCATTGTAATAGAATCTTCTTATGACCCACGCTAAGACTGTAAAATGTAAAGCTTCATACTGTGCTCACAGTGTTCAGTTAAAAGCAGAAAAAATAGTGTTGCATTTTCACTATCATCAGCAGAACTGCCATCCTTCCTCACAGGGTTTTCTAATCCGTTCTGGCACCTGAGGCATTTGAACAGTTGGTGGGAAGAACTGAAACTGTGACGAAGGGAGCGCCTCATTTCAGATTTACAGTCCAATTATTCACAGAATCTGCCAATTCATTTTATGGTATGTACTGTGAAAATTCATTACTTAATATGGGCCTAAGAAATCTATTGGTGCAGTACAGTAGTTTGATTTTGAATTAGGAAAGAACTGGCAACACAGACCATGGAATCCTTAAGCGTGTAGCAAGGCTAGCCCAGAATATACTTAAAATATCCTTTGTGTGTTTCAGTCAAGCATAGCATTTGTTCAGCCAACAAGTGGTTCTATTTCACTATATTTTCCTTTTATTTTTATACAACTACTGTATCTGTTCAGATTTATGTACACATGTACGTGTATGCTGGCAGCAAGAAGAGAACAAATAAATGACAAGTCTTAGGTCAGAAGTGGTTTCTATTTCACACATTTTCAGCTCAAACTTAGTTATTTCAAAACTTTTCAGATGGCAGTTTTTAAAGCTCAGAAGTAAAATATATAACTACTTAATGACAGTAACACAACAACAACAACAACAACAAAACACACAAAAAATCACCACCATCAACACACACACACACACAAAAAAAAACAGATACCACAAACCACCACATTTTAAATCCATAATTCTCAGCTAATGGAAATCATAACTATTGAAAAGCACTTAACTCACAAAACGTACATTTTTTTCACTAAATAGCTAGAATACTTAGGGACAAAACTATGCTATAGGAACCACAGACCAAACAGCCATGGCTTGGACACACTGTACAGATGCTAACTTGAAACTACTAACTCTTCATGCTCCTGGCTGATGTGGCTCAGTTAGGGTGTGCTCTGCAGAAGCCAATTTCTCTGTCTTATGGACCTATCATGTGCAGGGACAAAAACTGATAAAAAAGAAAAAGTAACTTACACTAAAAGAAAAGGCTGTTTTGAGGTATGTTTTCTATTTGTATCAGTCCCTGTTGACCCATGATGCAGAATCAAAATCACAATATGTCTGTATCTCAGAAAAATGCAATAAAATGAGGAGCAAGGCCATTCATCTTAGCTAGATGTAACAGGGAGAGCAGTGGTTTTCAAAAGTCACCAAACCCACACTTTGTTTTCCTGCTGATCCTCACAAAACATAACCTGATCCGGACTGGCTACTGTCCTAGCTGCTTTTTGGATGCAGACAGCAGCAAATCTAGAAACTTGCTTCAATATAATCTTGCAGTCTGCAAAATGTCACGTAACACCAGAGAGATGAGTTGCCTAATGACCGCACTTAGAGCTGATGACTATGTTTTAAAGTTACACTCTAATTTTTTATTATGGTTTTATGTTAGAAACTTATATACAGTTTAAAACTTTGTGATTATTTATGCTACTAGCTAAAATAAAACACACAAAATAAACCTCAGACAGGCCTGTAACTATTCTAAGTTTCCTCTCTTCTTATAAAATGCCTTACATATCCTTTTTAATTCCTTACTCTTTATAGCAGCAGTTTGATACAATAAACCACAGTTTGTAAAAGCCATTAAGAGTAAGCTTGCTAGTAGCAATCCTATTAAGTTACCTCATCAAGTGATAGGTTGTAATGTTTCCATATCAACTTAGTTTAGCTTTTATGTTATAGCATCCATAAATGTCTCTGATTCCAAAAGTTTAAAAGTATTTTGTCAAAATTGTGTGCAATGATTCCTTATTGTTTATGTCAGGGCATAAACAAAGTGAAAAATCAAGGTCTATTACAAAAAGAGTCTGAAAAAAATCAATTAGTGCTACCAATATTTTGTCAATTAAAATAAGAGTTGGAGTTCCTAATATAATGCAGAGGAATAAGTTTATAGTCTGCCTCTTATAGTAAAACATGAGAAACCAGAATTTCAAAAGACTTAATGTGAATAAAAATTTCTTAATTTGCCTGAAATGGTGATAGCCTCTTCCATGGTCCCTCAGTGCAGAGAAGGGTTAGCAGAATGTTTCTTGCCAGCAATTACAAGCCCCAGCTCAGCATACTCCATCATGTTCAACAGTTACCACGTTTCAAGGTTTCAAATGACTCCAAAATGCTGAAAATATTTGTCTGGAAAATGGGGCTAAGTTTATCCTCATCAGTTTGCAGTTGGCACAGGCAATTAGAAGTGTTTGGCCAACGTATCAGAAGGCTGATACATCTGGTGGTCATGCTGCCATCCAGAACAACCAGAACAGGCTGGATAAATGGACCAGCAGGAACCTTATCCTATGGACCCAGAAAAATGCTTGGCAGAAGAGGGCTGAGGAGTCCTGGTACATACCAACTTGAACATATTCCAGCAACACGCTCTTAATGTAAATACAGCTAGAGGTACTCAGCCTCTTCTCAACTGAGCCCAAACCTCAAGTATTGTGTCCAAACCTGTACAAGACAGACAAGGACAAACTAGAAACAGTCTAACGTATCGCCACAGAGATAGTTAGACTGCAGCACCTTTCCTGAGGAGGGGCTGAGAAAGCTGAGGCTATTCATCCTAGGGAAGGCTTCCTGAAATTACTCCAATGGCCAGAAATACCTGAAGGGAGACTACACAGATGACACAGCCAGGCTCCTTTCACCTGTGCTTCTTGTCTCAGCACTGGGTGCAACCTGGAGAACACAGCACTGCTGTGCTGTGCAGTGCCAGAGCCCATTAAAACTTCAACTCCCTCCTAGAATGAAAACTACCTCACTGCGGGGAGGCAACTTCCTTTCTTTTCATTATCTCTTCTTAAAAAAAATATATATATATTTTAGTCTTTTTATGGTTGATCTTCTGTTATATTCTTAGAGAACAATGGTTTAACCAATACTCCACTAGTCAGAAACTCCGGGGGCTTGAGTTCCTGCACTCTTCAACAAGTCACTCATTTGCTGAACCTCATCTAATGAGAATGCAAATCAGAAGTAGTAAGACTAACAGTGGTACAGAGCACCTCTTACAAAAGGGGCACGAAAGAGAAAATAAACAATTCCTGAAAGAGAGATGAGGGAACAGTAGTATTGTATCATATAGTGGCATGGAGGAAGTAAAAGACAAGGATTGCTTCACTTTTCCTTTCTTTTCATATTTTGCCTGATGCGCTTTACTTACCCTCACTGTGGTTTTCTGAATCTCCAATGCATCCAAATCATTCCTGAGCACTACATCCAAGTCTGGATGCTAGTTTTGCAAAACTTGATTCATTTGCACAATGAATCAACATTCTAATAACTGTACAGGAACATTTTTTATATAAAATCCATGACTTTCAGACATAATGGAAAGGAAAGGAAAAGAGAGAGTCAGGATTGGGCTGGGCTGTCCTTGCTGCATGCCCAGCATGGCCTTCAGCTTGGGCTGTTCTGCTCAGGTCCCCTGGCCATAGGACAAACCCAGGCTGCTACCCCACAATATCAGACAACCTGCCCAGCCTCACCTTCATCTAAGAGTGCAGTACAACGTTCTCATACGAACATCCACCATGAATGGTTATTTTCTTTTAAATAAATGACACAATAAATTGAATGACCCAAAAAAGAAGAATCTTTCTCCATGGACAAGATCTTTGCACTGATATTGAAAAATCCATCCAAGGTCCATTCAATACAATGGTTTCCAATATCTGAAGGGATGTAAGATTTCCTCGTTTTCTATGTATTTTTTGATCCCATCTTATTAAAACAGCTGTTTTTTTAAGCTTTTTTTTTTTTTAAGGCTTTTCTTACTGAGATTCAAAAAGAACCCTACATCCTGTACCTACATCTCCCCACAGAATAGGACCTAACCAAACTCAGTCTAGACTAACATGTACTTCAAAAACCTTCAGGGGATTTTACACACACAACCATGCATTGCTCTGTAGAAATGACACAAGTGATTCTACTTCAACACATTCTCATTGTGTTTATATTTAATTGACCAGTAAAGTAATTACGTTCTCTAGAAATAAATCAATTTTATTTCCTGTATTTTCCTTACTTTTTTTTATTGCAGTCAGTGCAATACAGGCAGACAATGCCATCTCTAAGTTCTACAGAAAAGATATGTCTCCATCCAAATTATACTTCTCGTTTCCCATGTTATGTGCCTCTTCAGTTATTTGTGTTTCTGTTGCCTATTCTTCCTCGTTTTTGGAATATGGAAAAAATATTTTCCCCATATTGGTTTATGTATGGTACTAATAGCTTATTTCAAAAGGAAAAAAATATAAAGTTATAAAGCAGCGCTCTATTCAAGCCTATCTTTTCACAAATATCACAGAATTACTAGCAGCATATGCTACCACTTTTAAAAAGTATCTTCATTTCTTTGTCCATCTCTGCTAAGCCTTAAAATGTTTTTAGTGTCCCCAGGCCAAGTAATCCACAACACAAAACTGCTGCAAAATTCTAACTTTAATGTTTTCACAAGGGCATACCTTACTATGTTTTATAAACCTATTTTATTACATGCATTTCATATAAAAACTATAAACCTAGTTTTACATCACATTCAGCTTTTGACCATTCATCAGTTTTTCATGATAAAACCACTGTGAAATCAATATCCTTGTAAAGTTAAGCTGTCAAAAGTTACTAGACTATTTCCAAAGGCAATTCCAACTAGACAGACTACCAGATGTTTTCAATATATTTTATAGAAGATTGCATGATAATTTTAGTGGGACCAAAAGAAACAATACAACAGATAGTGTTTTGAGTTTTGACATTTTAAATAGCAAGCCCAATTGATTTTTACAAGATACCTGAGACAAAAATGCCAGTTCTGGAAAATTTATATTTGAACATTAACCCACTGAATTTAAGAGCAATTGTGCTGCCAAATAACAAGAAAAGGAGACAGACTTCAGCAACAAAGTCTATATAAAACAACTTCATCACTATATGTACGTGTGTGTGTGTCCATATTTAAATACAGAGCTGTGCATTTCACACACACATGCGTATGCATACGTGTATAGTAACATAAGGTCTTTGCTACACTAATTTAGCCCTTCTGCTGATGTACCGGTTTTATTCTTAAGTCTTCCAATTATGATTAAAATTCTTCTTATAATTAATTTAAAATTTTATTAAATCCAGCTTTTATAACTTTAAATATAATAATGCCAGCCAAGTCAGGGCAAAGAATATGTCTAGCCATTAATTTTACTTGTATCATTTCTCATCCCTCAAAAAAATGGCAATAAAAGGATCCCTCCTTAGAAATCAAACTAGCCACTGCCACACTCATCTCCATAATATCACAATTTCCAATTCACGCCTCATTTTCATTAATGTTTCTAGCCATAAATTTTTAAGCATATGATAAAAAATTTCTGAAGCGGCATAAAACTAACATGAAGAGGGAGTTCATTAGCATGTGACCCTAATTAGAAATTCCATATTAACTTTCCATTTCTACTTGTGCATATCCAATAGCGGTGGGCCTAATATGCTCTGCATCAGTCCTACATTTGTTTTAAGAGGCCCTTCCCCCTCGCTTACTCATTTTTATTTTTAAACAATCTCTATGTTTTCCTTGCTACTGAATAAGTCAACAGACAACGGTATCAGAGTGGCACCTTTTGTGTCACAAATTATCCTGGAAAACTGCAAGAAGCTACTAACCCAATGCTTTATTAATGATATCAGATCATAAAAAGAAAGGGGAAATTGCTGACTCCAACTCTTTCCTAATGTTGGGTGATAAAAATGCTACTTCAGGATTCAGAAGGTTAAGTTCTAATGTGTATTTTGAATAGAGTATGCTGAAATAATTGCCTCATAAAGCAATGCATTGACCAGCCTGCTAATGGCTGTATAGTGCAAAACTCAGCAAAGAGTGCCAAGCTCACTGGAAAAAATGCTGTGGCACTACTTTTGTAGCTTCCCATATTAAGTTAACTTTTCCTTTTTTTCCACATATTTTTTCTGGTAAACTAATACCAAAGAGTACCTCCTAGCTAAACTTCTACTGCCTCCCTCTGACTATGTTAAATCCAAGTTATCAAAACCAAAGCAAACACACAAAAAGGCAAATAAGAAAATTAAAAGAAACAATAAGAAATCACAGCCACATTTCACTTGAAGGAACCCAGACACTAATTTCATCTATATTTTGCTATTCTCAATACAGTTTAATAACAATTCAGTACTCAAAATGAGGCCAATGCTTTAATCACATTTCAGTATATGAACTGATTTGTAGCTCAAAAACTTCTCATTGACAACAATCTTTTTGATGGAGAAAACTTCCTATCAATGCTCGCTGCAGGCCTCAAAACAACAGAGCATTTAAGTTTTGCTTTAAGTCTTTCCACATTACCTCCTTCATAACACTGCTCGAGGAAGTAAGAGACACTGAGAATGTAGCTGTACAACACAGACACCTACACCTGTACCACGTCATCCACAGTTTGCATGCTGCTTCAGAAGGCTCACGTTTATCAACCGGGGTGTAGAGAAAGCAGAGGGAAATGGCAGCAAGAGCAAACCAGAGTTCAGGAGAAGATAAAAGAATAGAGACAAGTAAAAGCATCACATAACTACGAGTTGAAATTAATGACATTTTAGAGATTTAGGTTGTCTTTATCCCTACATTTGGAATGATTACAAAAATGTTACACATCATATTCCTAAGATAAATAGATAATGTATTTATCCAACACCAATTTTATTATCACTGAAGTTCCAAGAACACAACTGTCACAATTTTAGCTCCAAACATTCCTGCACTCTTTCTGTATGGCTACACGCCCTGAGAATGAATTGTTTTTATTCACTTGAGGTACTTCATGAGACTCAGAACAGGCTCAGTGCACATCACAACTTCACACACATCCACGTCATTCACTTCCCAACTGCACGCAGAGCACTGAGGGCCATCAGTCAAGCTTTCTATAGTTCACACCTTTGCTTTCAGAGAGGCCAACTGTCACTCACATGTGAAAAAGACTATAAATATCACACAGAATGCCCAAGCTCACAGATCTTAACTTCTCATTGTCAGAATTTACTACCCCACAAATGACTAATTAAACCTAAGTGATACAATTTTGATTAAAAAAAAAAGCTAAAAGTCATAAAAATCCATACACTTTTTACTCTCTCTGATCTGTACGGGTAGAATCTGAAAATATGGGCAAGTCTTTTGGATTGGGCTTTTAGTTGTTGTCTTGCGGATATTTTCATGTTTCTCAATCCAGAGAGTTAGCAATAACTTTAACTTGACAAATGATAGATGAAAACATAACCTTACCAAGACCAATGCTAAAACTTCTTTGGGCTTCAACATCATTGTTATTAACACTTGGATGCCACCTTGTATGATAATTTCTGTCATTGTTTCTACTATAAATACCTAAGAAGTAGCACTTTATACAAAATTTATTCTGATTCAGCAATGGGATATTTTCGGGGTGGTTTGTTCCTGACAGTCATGTTCCGCAAAAATACAACTACCATAGAAAATAAGAAGATATTAGAGGAAACTTGTTTAGGTTCCTCGTTAGATTAAAAAAAATAATAATAATTGCAAAGTCCGATGAATAATTGCACTGAATAATAACTTACCAACATCAATGTACAGTGATAACTGTACAGTTAGATTACTAATTTTTAAAAAATCCTTGGTATTGTCTCGGTTGACAGAAGCATGATTTTAAAACTAATAATTCACGTAAAAACAATGACACTTCTCTACATTATAAAAACGAAAGGAATCAGAACACTGATTATTGGAAGAATAAATCAGATATTGAGATCTTAAGATGTCATAAACTAAACATTACACACAGTGTATATAAGATATATTACCAGCCATTTGATTGATTAATTACTCATCAGTCATCAGTCTTTTCAACTACTTTTTTTCAATCCATTATCACTTGGGCGCAAAAATATTAAAAGCCATTTGAGGGCAACATATATCAATAATCACATCTATTCCTAAAAGATTTACTGCATGTAGCAATTAGAGATTCGTTTATTTTTAAAGGTGCTTCTTTATATAAACACAATAAGAATAAAAGCAAAACAGAAGTAAGCAGAAGGTTTTGAGTACCATAGAGAAATAGCATTTGCAAACTCAATTCCATTAGGAGGCTCTTCTACTTTTGGGAGCATTCCTTTCTGAGCTAACATTAGATTTATTAGCTTGTTACTTGTGAATCTACAAGAGAAGAAAGAGTCCATACCATAATACATAAAAAGATCCATCATTATTGAATGAAATGAAATTTGGCAGAGAGTACTGTGGAAAACACTGCAATGATTACCATTGAAAGTACAGTTTTTTATCTTACTGAAATATGACTACCTTTGGCTATTTTAGAAATCTTACATTAAAAAAAATGCTTCTTCCTCTCCTTTTACACATAAGCCAGAAAGAATTCTGGTTTAAAATCTAAATGATTACTGTACAAAGAGCTCATGCTGACAGACTGAAACAGCATCAAAATGTTTCAAAAAATCTCTGTATTTATAAAAGGGATAATCATATGGTTTAGCATTCAAAATAAAGATTTTTCCAGTGATAAAATTATCACAAAAGTCTGAAATATATTCTAACTATTTCCATGTCACAGTCTCCTTCCAGTGAAATGTGTTCTTTTGGTAGCAGTGAGGGAGACATCTTTGTGACCCATGTTCCTATGTTTGATTAACTTATTTTTTGTTGCCATGGTCATTAGTTACTATATGCTTATTAAATGAATTGATGCTTTCAATTCTTATGTGAATTGGGAAAGAACATGTTGCTTCCTTCTACATATGAGCAGAAGAGGAAAGACATGTCCCACATGGTCCAACACACCCCATCTCTGCTCCTACAAGGTGCAGAAGCACTTAGACACCATATATTTGAATGAAGTGCCTTAATCAGTGCCAGCATACTGTTATTATAGGAAGGTTTTTGTTATGCAAGAAACACTACATAGATTTAGGGGCCTCAAAAGCTGCAACATTCTTCACCTTATGAGAGAGCAGCATTGGTTCCAACAAAGCTACTGGTTTCCGGGAGCCAACATTATCTGACTTACTAAATTCTGGCCAAAAATGAATTTGTCTGTTCTAAAAAACCTTTTAACCCCTTCAATATTTAATGGAGCAAAAGCATTTAAAGGTCATAGATGACAAAGTAGAAGAACTACATTTTGCCTTACAATTATCCAACATGAAAGTTCCCCGAGTTATCCAATCAAAAAATCAGTGGTTACCATAAACAACATTAATTTTAAACATTTTCTTGAAAACTCTCAATTTTAAACTCCACTGTAATCTATTTTATTTCAAATATTTTTGAGAAATAAATAAATCTCATTATTCTAAATATCTCTTTATTATAAATCTGTGCTACATTTTGTTTTATTCAAGCATACTAATTTGCTGATCAATGTAAAATTATGTTCCTTTACTGCAACTTATCAATGCAGCCTGTGCGTGTCCTTGGTCTGTTTTACGCTTTGCATTGGGATGCTAAAAAATCAAAATGTAGGTATACGACTTAAGTATTTTTACTGCTGATTAGCAAATTATAAGGTAAAATACAAAATTTCCTAAATGGAAACTTCCAAATGCATTGAAAATTATTAATGTTAAACAGCAGAGGAAGATTCTCCTCTCTCTTCCACTATTAACGTGCTAAGAATAGATAAAAAAAAAAAAAAAAAGGGCTTTTCCACTTTTATGCCTGCTTGTATTCCTCACAGAAAATTTATTCTTTGCAAACTTAGAGCATACTCACACAGAAATGCGCTTCCAGTGGGGCTCTTCCTTCCTTCAAAAGCCAGTCGGTGCAAGCTTTGTGGAGGATAAACCGCCTGAGAATGGGGATGGCCCCAAATTTCTGCTGGATGTTTTGAGTTCTAGTCAAAGAGTCTGAATGCCTGATTCCACTAACTGCATAACACATTCTTCTGAGATGCATCTGGAGTTTTAGCTAATGCACTTAAGATGACTTTAACTGTGGCTCCTCAGGTCCCAGTAAGGCATTAACTGTGGTCTTCACACTCTAGCAGTGAACTACAGAGTAGTGATACCCATTAAAGGTCATACAAATGACATTTGCCAATGCCTACATGTAGAACACAAGTACAGATTCTCACACTATGGGATGAGTAGAATAGTGACCAACCTATGCTATACAACTGCGATACCAGATGGCTATGTCAAACATCCTGCACTAACAGATTTGGTTGTGTTCTTTAAAATCAGAATTCTGAGATTTCATTGTCTATGTAGCTCCTACAAAGCCCATGTGTATAACTCTGCAGCTGGCCTTAACAGGTTGCAGTTTTATATGAATATTAACAAATATTTAAAATTCCTTAGTCATTTCAAGGGTAAAAATGGATATTATTTTCAGCACTTCTATTTCTCCCTCATCTCCCTCCCCCACACTTACTTTTTTCTCCACTGGGAAACATTAAAAAAGAACTATTAGTTATTATAAGAAGCAGTCAAAATCCTGTCAAACGACAATTCTGATTGATTGCTATTTGAATAAAAATGAGACAGGCATTGTATTTATATGACAAGTATAGACGTGATATTAAATGGTATTAGGGAACTTCACTTTTTTTTTTCTTTTAATTATCTCTGTTTGGATCAAGTATATTAAAAAGAGATGAGCCAAAGTTAGCTCAGATTCACATAACCTAGCAACACTGTGACCCACTTGAAATTTCTTTTATAACACTTGGCTGACATAGCCAAGGCTATGGCACACATATTAATATAATGGGCCTGAATATATATCAAGATTTATTTTTAATACTTCTCTAGCTATTCTGAGTGCATTTAGACTCAGTTATTCAAATCTGTGTTTTCACTGAACTCTGCTTCTTTCAATAATTTTTGAAAACAATGGAGAAAGGTCAAGCATAGGAAACTACGTCATTTACAGAAAGGCTATTATTTGAAAATAATACTGTCTTTTGCAAATAATATTGTTAGCAACTGCATGTTGATCTAGCACTATCTTTTTGCATCTGTCTTTAGATATTTCAGTACATTCTTTGGAGTAGAGGCTCAAATAAACAAACCAAATGAAACAGCAAATAAACAATGTAAATTTTCTGTTCCTTCCTCCTCAGCTGTGCTCAATCAGTTAAAGCCCATGTCCAAAGCCTGTCACTCTCTATGCAAAGATCAATAGTTTTTGAGACAGAAAGCATTCAGGCCACATGTAGATGAGTAAGAAACTCATCTGAGATATTAGAGTTAAGGTTTAACTCCAGTGAATAATTCTCTGGAGTGAACAGCATCCAAAAAAAGGATTTAGAGAAGTTTAGGTTACAATTCCCTACATCGTGTATAGGAATTCTCATATTTTTCTTGCTTTTGGATCTCTCTTGAGGCTTATAGAATCATAGACTAATGAAGGTTGTAAGGAGAATAAAGAGGTCTCTGTCCCAACCTCCTGATCAGACGTGTTTAGCTATAAGATAGTTGCTCAGGGTTTAATCCATCTGCTTCTTGAAAACATCCCAAGGTAAGGATCACAGCTGCCAGTTTCAAAGCTTAACAGTATCCCTCGTGAAAAGGTTTTCCCTATACCCACTCTGAATCTATCTCACTTCAACTGCAATCTCCAATCCTCTTGCCTTGCATCTCAGTGGAGAGCCTTGCTCTGTCTTGATCTCCTCATAGGGAGATGCTTGCAGGTCCACCCAGAACTTCATACTTTCCAGGCTAAAGAACTCCTGTTCTCCCACGGGGTTATTTGCTCCTGTCCTGACCAACCTGATGGCCCTTTGCTGATTCTGGTCAATCTATCAATTTCTTCGTATTTCTGCCAAGTTCAACACTATATGAAGTACTCCAGCTAAGGTAAAATGATCACTATGCAGAGACTCATTTCTAGTCACTAAAACATGAGGAAAAAGCTGAATTCTCTTGAGTCAAACCTTTTTGACTTGAGCAGAGCACCTGACCCGATGAAATAATCTGAACGATCCTACCTGCCAGCTTTGCAAACAAAACTCATTTCTAACCTGACATAAAGCTGGAATATTCTTTTTGTACTGGGGTTTTAATTGCTTATTTGTTTTTTATTTTAAGTTTTGTCAAGCTAAATAAACACACTCAACTGGAGGTTATATTTAGAAAAAGGTGAAAACTTAAAAATAAAAAGTAAAAAAAAAATGGTAACAAGACATCAATTTGTACTGACATAAGGCTGCTAGTTTAAAATAACTACATGAAATACTGACTGCTTTACCTGGTTGGTTGTTCCATTTTAGCCTACTTCCTCTCTTTTCCCTTTCCTTTCCCTCTGTAGATTTTAACATACATCTTTCTGTATTGCTTTCTCACTAGCCCGGGTAGCTCCAGCTAGTTCATAAATTCCATTGCTGCCTGCTGCCATGTGATGTGGTCATGCAGAAAATATTTCATAGGAAAAAGTGTTAGCTAGCTAGAGGCACTATTGTCGATCATTACTTGGAACTGCAACTACTGGTATGTGACTATGTATTCATTTCATGCACTGTAACACCTAATGTACATGACAAAATATTGAATATAAAGTTAATTCACAAACTAAAGTAGCTGCTGTTGCTGAAGCTGTACAGAAAATACATGCTATTATTCCTTCTCCTTTCCCAGTGCTCTCTAGTAATGTGAAAGCGGTTCAGTTTCAACATCACTTAATTTCACCATTTATTTTAGCTTGATTTAGTTCACCAAAGTTCAGAAAATATGAGCACCGCTCCAAACGTAATGCCTCCAATTTTATGATGTTGGCCCATGACATCCGAGGCGGATGTCGGTGGTAAAGATGTAGAGGTCGAACCTTCCCACCAATATCCCATTATGTTTTGTTGCTGCATACCAGATGGCAGCAGAGGGCACTCTGACAGAATGTGTCTGACGTGGAAGTGCACACAAAGCAAAGGTGTGTCACTGAATTCCTCCATGCAGAAAAAATGGCACCCAATGGCATTCATCGACACTTGCTGAAGGGTTTAGGAGACCAAACAGTGGATGTGAGCACAGTGAGGCAGTAGTGGTGCATTTCAGTAATGACGACAGGGACATGAAAGACAAAACATTTTTCATTTTTAAAGTGCATGTGAAGGTTTGTTGTCCAGCATACACTGATTGCTTCTGGTTGTGACCTAAGTCTGCATCTACATAGCATAGCATCTTTTATGAATTCTAAAAAAGCAACAATACATGAAAGAAACATTCTAAAATTATTGAGCAGAATTTATGCTCTGGTTTTCATTTGTCAGAGAAGTTACTTTGGGGAAAACAAATGTTTGTCCACTGAAGCAGAAAAAGGCAACCTTTGTCCCAATGGTAGATTGTTATGTGTTATTTCAGATAGTACATATATCGTCTGTTGTTCAGTCTAATATGTCTACTGTACACATAACAGTGGAAAAAATATTTTATCTGCTTTTAATTAATGTATTTTAAAAGTTAACAGTTCATTGGATCATGTGAAGAGGAGAAAGGATAAAACAATTAAAATAGTAGTTAACCACTAAAAACAACACTAAACCAGTCTCAGTGCCTCTCACTAGCTACCTGCTTTTTCCCAGGAATTACATTTCCCTAGTTTTACAGATCACCATAACGTTCCTGTAAACAATCAAATCAGATTTCTAATTACAGTTAGATTGCCTGCTAGCATCACACAAAAATTAATGCTTTCCTAAAACATTTGTTCTTTTACTGTAAAAATATACTTTAAGGCAGCAGATCCTGCATCCAAACAGGACATGAATTTCAACTGTATACAAAGAAAATCAAGAAGCTTGATAAAGGAGGAGGATGCTAAATACATGAATGTCCTTGTATATAAACATACATATTATTATTCTAAACACCAGGAACCAACTCAGTATGAGGCAGATTATGCATTTGCGTAGCAAATTACTACTTTAAGTATTTGAACACTCACTAAAACAGCCAAGTTAATGACATGGTTGAAAGGGAAAAATACAGTGTGGAGAACATAAAAAAAGTATCTACCTCTCAAGAAAAATATCCTTATTTGAAATGTTCTTATCTAAAATCAGGAACAAATAGGTTAGCTTTCCTTTAGACAATAAGGCCCTGGAAGAGTAATGTACTACCAGAGGAAGTTGGAAGTTATGGTTGGACTAGATGATCTTGTAGGTCCTTTCCAACCTAATGTATCTATGAATCTATGAAAAAAAGTTAATTATTTTGTTCTATTATAATTTCCTCAACAGAACCAATATTTCCCATGAGCAGTGAAGACACAGGGCAAAGAACGTGCACAACTATTTTCAGATCCCTTGTATACCCAGAGCACAGTCTTGTTGTAGATGATAATAAGAGAGAATTAAACCATATACACATAATAAATCCATTCAGTGAGGTCCTGTGCAGCCACGGAAATACCTAGAGTAATTATTAATTCTTATTTCATATACTTGTCCAGTAGTACACTGAGAAACAAAGGCAGGTTTAAAAAAAAAATACTTCAAAGAAATTAATGTTTTCTGTAGAACTCACGCGTTAGAATCAATCTCATAGCTGTTTCAGAGCTTTTCTAATTAGTTTCATCCTAACACCCCTGCAAACACCATGGACAAGAACGCTCAAAGATACAAAAAATAAAGACCACTTCTAAGACCTTTCCACATGGAATGAATCACTTAGATTAAGCTTTCATTACTACGTATAGATATGTATATATTTAAATACAACTTCAGAGTTCAACTGCATATTTATATAGTAAAAGCATTAGGACCTAATATGCTCAATATATTGATATATTTCTGGTTTTCTAAATCTGATTTCTGGAGAGCTACTTTTCATACTTATCCTGCTACTTCACTCACTCTACAAAATGTAAGTTTAATTAGTTCAGTTGGGTTCTAATCTAAAAGTTATCTATGAGAATGTAAAAGCAGAGTATTTCTGATTTCAATACATCTCTGTTTTGGATAAAATAATTGCAAATTAATTTAACGATGCAAGTTCTGTTTGAGTAGAACAGAAATAATAATATGCACTAACTACAACACCTTCTATCTCCATAATTCCCCCAACGATAACTCAATCATGGGTATCAAATTAGGGATACCCATTATTTGTGTCAGCTAGTAAATAACTAGTGAGAACTGTAATTAAAAAAAAATTAATAGGAATCACTAAAATCAGAAGGCAAAGTTATATGCCTATATATTTTATATATATATATATATGTAAATCGTAAATTATGAAAATTTTCATCACGACAAATATAATTTTTGCTGCCTCTTTTCAGCATGACTTTTGATTAAATACTGTATTTAGGAAGTAGAACTCATTAACTGACAATAAATTATTACTCATCTTAGTATTTATATTTTACAACCAATCTCAGGACAATTTCATAAAGAAATCCTGGACTGCTTGTATTTTGTATAACACATTTCTGGGAACATAAAACTGCTGTTTTACCATTCTAACGTTTATTTTTTTTTATTTTTCTATTTGCCAAACAAAGCATCAGACAGTCTTTCCCTGCTTGTAAAAAATCCAAGTAGCAATCTGTCCAACCGATTTAGTTGGAAAGAATGACACAAACATAGCTGTGTGGATTCTTTCTGTATGAACTCTCCAATAAGTAAGATTGAGTACAGAGGGGAGAGAGAGAAGAATAACTACCAAACTTACTCTGAAAAGCTTATATTGAGATTTTTCTGCTAAATCCAGAGGTACAAGAGGCAGTAGATGTGCTATCAATAGTCCAGTAAACTGCCTCCTTGCAATAAATTATTAATTACTGATGGAGAGTTTTCCTTCTTAAGTGTAAATGACTTTAATGAAAAAAGACGTGCTTGAAACACTGATCATTTGTGCTCCACTTCGAAACTGAACTACCTGAAGCAAACAAATGTCTGCTAAGCCACCAGGGCGAAGGATGCCTTGTTGCCTGCAGTGATGTTACCTAATCTGTCAGTGAGCAAAAACCTCTGGAACAAAACAAAGATTGTTCAGTCTACAGATAATTATATTAGATCAGACTAAAAGAAGTATGTACACATGTGTATATTTATATGTGTGTGTGTCTAAATATATACACCTTGACTGATTTACAAAGTGCAGGTCCTTCCCATGGGCTGCAGTTCATCAGATAAAAATTCTGCTCCAGCACAGACTCTCCATAGCCCCATTTCCTTCAGGATATTTCTGCCTGCTCCCCAGAGGCTGCACACAACCTCAGCAAGGCAGCACCTCCTGTGCTCCTGCTTTCTTGGAGCTGCTGCTCACACTTCTCTTCCTCATTCCCCACTGCTACGCAGCAACAGATGGCAAATTAATCAGGAGGGTATAACATCTGTTTTTCCCAACAGTGATCTGAGAGCACGGCTTTTATGGTCACAGATCAGATTCAGCGCTAAACAGTTACCATTATCAACAGAAAGGATTCTTCTGCCAACTTACCAGGATGCCTCAGCAAGACTTTTATCTGAATATTCCTATACTGCATTGTAAACATTTTCAAAATACAAGATTAAGCCTTCAAAGTTTACAGCCTACTCTACCAGTAAATCAGTGAATTCTACTTAATAACTGTAGCAAAATTTCACAGGAAATAATCCTAAGAAAAATATCATAACTCTAACAGATTTATAAACCAACCTGTAGAACTTGATATCTATTCTCTTTCCAATGGAGAAGTCCAGCAATGACAAAATACATAGACCTGCCACAGAAAATACAGGAAGATTTTGTGGAAAAATGGTTAAGAGTTGAAAATCATCCCACCTTCTTAAACAGAGCGAAGAAAGCATTTTTTTTTAAATCAAAAGTTGAAGTTTAGCAGATGATAGAAACAAAGAGAAAAATTCTGTATCCAGGGTAATCCTTACTGCAGAAAGAAAAAATCCTTTACTGCAGTAAACCAGCTCTGGGAAGTGAGTTTTATCCACATCGAATTAGAAATTTTGCCAATTAAGAGTTTCCATCATCCAGAACACAACAGAACCTTCTCAGAGCTAACAAAATGAGGTTAAGTGGTTTAACTTAGCATACATATTTTAACTCAAATTTATGTTAGATTAATACAACAATTTATGTTATTTTAAGAAGTCGTAGGGTTAGGTGGAAACCCCTCACCAAAGTGAAAATAGCACTCCCTCCTTTGGACGCTATGCTCAGTAGGGAGAATGTTTCCAAGCTCAGGATGGGGAGGCACAAGGGGACAGCAGGGCTCGTGGAAAAATGTGGTGAGAAGGGAAACACAGAATTTTATGGGGGCTACAGGGAGAATGGCACAGTTTGCTACAACTAAGAAAGCCACCAGCTGAAACCAAGTCTATAAACAGAGATCTGACAATAAGGACAGTTGAAATATTGTATACAAAACAAGTTTATTTATGATTTTTTTGCTTGGAGCCTTTGATTAAAAAAAAAAACCAACCTATTCTAATTTTAGTTCTAATAGAACCTGTCATTTGAATACATAAAAGGCATTTAACTTTTTTCAGAGAGTTCTCCAAGGAGAAAGTCTATTTAAATCCACTTAAAAGATCCAGCTGACTCAGGATCTCATTTGAGATCATATTATTCACATCCAAAAAAAGAATAATGTAGAATGAGAAAACCGATCATCCTGTCACCATTCATTCCAACACTGAGGACACACAGGATAGGAACAGATAATTAATTATTTCAGAAGCAAGCAGGATCATTTTCAATCCACTCTATAGATTGAATATTCAATATTCTTAATATTATGGTCAAAGAAACACAGTGAGGAATTCTTTTGCTGTTGTTCCCATCCAAACCAAGCAAAATCCTCCAAAATGGTTATCTGCAAATCAGAACTCTGGTTTCAGAAGGATGAAGGAAAAACTGCATTCACCTTCTGGAGATTATTCCCCACCTATTTTATTCCTAGTTAAAATAAAAAAGGATCCCATTTAGTACAGATGATGAGGGAACATTCCTTTTCCTTCCCAAATTAGCTGAATGAAAATCACAAGATCACTGGTAATGCAGTACTTGGCAAGTAGAGCAGGGACCCTGATGTGTAACTTTTCCCTAGGGAAAAGTATTATTATTTTCTACTCATCCTTACAAATGTGAACACCTCTGTCTCCATTATACACATTTCCAATAGTTCAAGCACCAGCTTAAAGCGTCTGTCATCTCTGAAGTTCAAGATTGATTTTTCCCCCTATACAAATATTAATAACCTTAATCTTCAAATGAAAAAAAAAATAATAATCACATCCACTCTTCTGAAAAGACAACAAGTAAGCCATACTGGAAATATAAAATTCTTAGAATCTGGAATGAGGAGGAGAAGATTCCAAAAATGATCTTAGAGAGTAAAACGAGTCATAACAAACACACAGGCCACCTCTCTTCCTCTTCCCATTTAAAAGAATTATTTAACAACTTTGTAATACTGCCATTTATGATTTATAGCTCAGACTATTTAAAAAAAAAAGAAAGAGATCCCAGAAAGCTTTGCTCTATGTTTTACTGAATCTATAAATGAGTACAAAATACTACTATTTTTTTTTAAACTGACTTTGTGTTTTCAACCTGGAGTCTATTTTCATCTTCTTAAACATCTAGTAAAATCGTATCTTAAATCTTGTTTCCTTTTTGTATATGTCTTCCACTCAAAATAGGAACTACCTTCATATATAGTTCCTTCTTGTAAAATCTTAAACAAAGCTTCTTCTGAAAATTAGGTAATTTGCTGCTGTATGAAAGGGGCTGATGGAACATAACAGTCAAAGAAATGTGATGAAATCCAAACTTCTAGCACTAATCTCCAGTAGAGATGCCGCAATTATTATCTTGACAGCCCAGAATTTCTCCTCCATTTTCACCCTACTGTGTATTCCTCAAAGAACTGCAATATCCAACTGTTGTAAGGAATGTTTTCCCATATTTGCAACAGCAGATTAACATAAGGATGTTTTTCCTCTGTATTTCATATAAATACATCTTGATTCAATGTCCTGAATTCAAATTCACGTCCTGTGCAACAGAAATGTTACTACATACAGTGTCACTTAGATTTCCAAGTTTCTTTAAATACATATCTGCCTACTTATGTATTGTAAGTACATATTTATCTATTCACACACATACATAAACACTAACATTTACTTCATCTAATTCATTAGCAGGGTATTAGAGCCATATATGCCCAGGTCATTACATAAAACGATCAGTATCTTTAAGATTGCTTGCTAGAAGTTGAGAAGCAAAATCTACATCCAAATATCCACATGCAAATGCAGCCCAACTGTAGGAAATGCTTAACAAAAAACTGAAAATTCTTGGAAAAAAATATCATCTTAATGGGTTTGGAAACAAACACCTTTGGGAAGAGAAGCAGAAAGTTCTAGAGCACATAACGCTTGTCCATGTAAAAGAGTCTTTCTAAACATGGTGAAACAACTCTCAGAATCACTTAGGCCACCAAATACAACTATAAATGTAACCCAAACTAAAATGCCATACAGATTGTACCTCAAACACAGCCCATTTAGAGAATTATTTGCTGCCACAAAGTTCATGTGCACTGCAGCAATAATAAAGGTGAACTAAGAAAACACTGACAAAAAAATTTGGGGGGCACTTATCTTAAGCTGATACTAAACAAATATGAGACATTTTCAACCAATCAACTTTTCTTATATACATACATCTGTGTGTGTGTATACAAACATTTACATATAAAAAGAACTGTAGTAACTTTTTTTTTTTTTATGTAGGTCAGAAGAAAAAGAACTTCTGCTTTTAATCTTCGAATTAAACAAGTACCAAAAAACCCTTTCAACAAAATAGTATAGCTACAGGAAATCCCCTGAAACAATCATTTCTAACCATTTTCTCTGCATTTCATAAATAATGAATACTCCAAAAGAACTGGCACCACATTTTTTCATGCACTTGTTATGCAACTAGGCTAAAAGATTCTCTGAAAGTGAGAAAAGTTAAGTGGATTTCACTTGTTTTTTCAAGGAAAAACTAAACCATCTTGACACCTTGCAGCCATTTTTCCCACCCATCTGCGTTTTTAAGCCTTCTAAAATAACATTCTGCAATTAAGTGAAACACTGTTTACAAAACCGTTTAGAGTACAAAAATATTATTCAGTTAATGTCACAAAAATTTTTCTTCTCAAAAGTAACATTTCTTTTTTGTCACAGATTTTTACCCATATCACTTATTCATACTCTATCAAAGTAATTTGATATGGTTCTATAAATAATTATGAGTGACTTAATTTTCAGAAAAGGACTGTAAAAGAGAAACAGTCTCACCCACACTAAATTCCCAAGTATGGGAAATAATTCGCCTGAAAATGTGTACCTTTCTCTATTTTTCACGGAAACTTTGGGTGCCTGGGGAGACAAGGTCACAGTGGGCTGCAGTGAAGCTGTCAGCTCACAGTCCTTGGCAGAGGCCACAGAGACCCATACTTAACAGCAGTAGGGAGTCTCCACTTGCTGAAGCACTCACAATCATATTTTTCTCTCAGACACTAAGATTCAGCTGCATGTAAAGTAAAAAAAAGAGCTCAAGTATGCACAGGAGCTCAAAAAAAGAATAGAGACAAACTCCAAAAATCTCATCCCAGAGTTCCTTGAGGAACTCAGTCTTACTTGTGACCATTATTTACTGCACCTCCTACATTAGCCTCATTGGGAAAATAGTCAGATTCTCAGCTGTGAAATAATCTTACCAAAGCATTAGTAAAGTTTAGGTAAGCATACATAATTTTATAATGCAACATCCATATTTCTGTTTGCTAAAGTAACTGGAAAAACTACCACTGCTCTCCAAATACAATAGGATTTATTTATTCATTCTTACAAAATTGCCATTAGGAAAGACTTGCACAGCATTTATTTCAGTTTTCATAGTTACAAGTAATAGAGGAATGTCTTTTGCTTTCTGCATATATATTTTCAAAGACGAATGAAAGAAAACTCACCATAACTGAAACACATAAGTGGCATAGCATGTTTATACAGGAATAAATTGCTTCAAGTTTTCTCAGCAAGGCAGCAGCCACATAAACTACTTTTATGCATGCAATTTGCTGAACTAGTTTGAATACTTTTTTCACACTTAGCATAGCTTACCATCTCCCTTTTAGTAGGCAGACAATTAAGTATTAATTGTGAAAGTAGGAACTGCTTTAGCAGGTATATAAAACAAAGGGAGAAATAATGGAGACCAATCATTCATGACCATCAAATTAACTGACACACAAATGCCCATGCAGTTCATGTTTGAGTCTCTCAAAAGTTCCCATATGAACACCCAATTAGTTCTTGCATGAGTATTCAATCACAACCCAATTTATGCATGAATACCCAACTGATTTCTGTACGGATGCCAAACTAGTTCATGCACGGTCACACAGTAACAGAAAAACATGCTATTCATTCACACAGTAGCACCCAGTTCAGTCATGCACAATATTCTATTATCTCCCATGTGGGCACTGAGCCAGTTAACACATACTGACCACACACTGCAGGTCATAGAGTGGCTGGGGTTGGAAAGGACCTTGAAGATCACCTAGTTCCTACCTTCCGCCCTGGGCTGGTGACCACCCACTAGATCAGGATGCCCAGGGCCATGTCTGTGAGGTCTCTGGTCGCCCACCACAGCAGGCTCACACAGCTCTGCCACTGGGGGAGCAGCTCACGGACAAAACACTGGCTACTCACAGGAGCACTGGGCAGCTCTGCTCAAACATTTAAGGGCACTGGCTGCCAGGGAAGGAAGCTCGGGAGGGGAAATATGCTGGAAGACACTGAAGAAGATACTGCAGAGGAGACCTGTCTGGAGGTGGAACAGTGAGGAAACCTTTCATCAGCTTTCATAGTTTTAAAAAGAAATTACCCCAAATGAGGCAGAATACAGATTAACGGTGTGTCTCCTACATCTTGGCAATTTGCCTAATCATTCTAACTTAGTTCTTCTCACAAGACCATATTCCTTAATACTGGCACATTTTCCTGGTGAGAAATAAGAGTAAATATTTCAATTTTATTTCTTGTATCTTTAGCTACCACTAGCAGCCAACCCCATGACCACAGCTAATAAAATAAAATATAATATTAGCTACAATACTAGCTATATATATAATATTAGCCATATATGGATACTGCTAATAAAAGTGATCGGACACTGAGTTTTAGTATGACAGTAAAATTCATGCTTTTAAGAAGACAAGTAGTGATGATGAAAAGCTGTAGACAAATGCCTGATATGAGTAAGTTAGCGAGCAGAAATCTGGCTTCGGTCATCTACTAGTATGAATTTGAAACTTCTTTGCTGCCTCCTCACTTCTATACTTCTTACTTTCACACGAAGGAAGATGCAATTTCAGCCGTTAGAGAAGAAGCGAGAATGCATGCACACATGTATGTACATACACTTGCTTAAATGCCTCCAAGTCATTTCAGGCAAAACACGAGCACAATAGAATATGCATATAACTCAGCCAAGATAGGGTAAATTATTGCAAATTGTAATTCACCACAACTTAAGAGGTCTTTTGTGCTTCCTTTACAAAGTCAAACAATGAAAAATTGCAACGCACTGACAGCACAGTGCTTCAAAAACACAATTATGCCACACGCAGCGACGCTAAGCGTGCCACAGTCCGACACTTCAGTCATGATGGACTCCACAATATGGTATCAGATATTTAACCACTGCTTGCCCACATACTTCCTATTTAGAGATCCCTCTAGTGTACTAATTAGTTCAGAATGTAGCTGCCAAAATTGAATGACTTAAAAGACTAATGCATCATAAATAACCCACCTGAGTAAAATAAGGAAACATCTGTTAGAGTGCTTCAAACATTCATTTACTTACAGAGAAAAATAGTCATGATTAAAAAAGGAAAAAGGGAAAAAAAAAAAAAAGAGGCCATGGAATAAATGTCCATTTCTGCCTCTTTTATAGAACTACACTGAATACTCCTGCTAGATGGCTTCGTTTTTCCATGCAACAGGTTCATTCACACACTGTAGTGGGAATTGAATCTGATTTATTGGTGAAAGACATAGGGAGAAAAAAGAAGGCATATTCTCCTGAGCTTCAACAGCCTTGTTCATTATAGCATGCAAAAAAAAAGTTTATCATCTCCCTTACACAAATAAGTTAGTTTCCAACCTCCTCGTGGTCATCTTTACATACAAGGATCTGAGCACTTCCTCATTTCTTTCAGCTATTAAAGGTCGTACAGAAATATTTATGTGTGTGTAAAAAATGTAAGACTGAAGGTGGCTGTCCTGCCTAAAAAAACAATATACTACGCTGATGCTTATACCTCCAGCATAACTGAAGAGTACTCATCCCCTCCCCTGGAGCTTCTCCCCAAGGCAAAGAGGGACTATGGAATTTTCATGTAACAATCAGCAGACAGCAGAAGGTGTAGGGTCACAAATGGCAAAGCACAGAAGGATCCACGTGAATTCTGACACACAATGCACTTCTGAGTCATTATAATATTCTAATTTTCTAACAACAGGTTGCTTTAAAATGAATGATAAATTCATGTCTCCACACAGTTCCACCAAGAAAACAAAGCAACAACTCCATTTTACCAGGTTCGTTGTGAAAAACAAAGGATTTTTTTTTTTAAAAAGGCAACCAACCAGATCCCCACCCCAAGCCCTCATACAGAAGTTTCAGTGTATACTAACGTAAAATGAAACAACATCAGGTCCTTTAAGAAATAATTGGCAAACTGAGTATCGATTCCTTCTGAGTTGCTAAGGAAAAAAAAAAAAGTACCTAAGGAAAATTAATTTTCTACTAATTTATGTTATGCATACTGATCAGACAACTAGTTTGCTTGACTTTGATTTTTTTTCTTTGGCAAGGCTTATAATCTCTTTTTAAACACTGTTATCTTTTAATTATTATTATTTTAATCAATACTGTCATTTGGTGGCACTGAGGATAGGCAATGCAGATATTCTCCTATTTCCTCCACCTCCTTTATGATGCTTACTAACATAAGTAGGAAAATATTCTGATTTATTTGTCGGAATAGCTGCTGATTCAAAACAGTCTGATGTATTCCAGTTACAGCAATGCAACACATACCTGGCAATCCAATGACATTTTTCAATTTATAACGGAAATATGACAATTAGTGGAATAATTGTGAAGTTATTAAGGATCTAAGGATCCATTTACTGGGAGGAAATGAGAAAATAATATCAGTTTCTCTGATAAGGCTTTTAAAATAATCATATTCACATAGGAATGCATTCATTTACACCATCAGTTTGGAAGCAATGGGATTTCTGACAAATGCTGTGTTCTATTGAGTTATGATTACTAATGGTAACTATTTCATACAGATAAATGCATACCACCATCTCAAAAATAAAAAAAAAATAAAAATAAATAAAAAGAGAAAAAAATAGCATGAGGAGAAAAAAAGGAAGCGTTAAAAGTGTTTATCCATCTGAAAACCAAGTTAATGCTAAGCAATAGCTGTTTACAAAATTGTCACGACACAGCTGGAACTCCTTAGCTTACTAAGTTAAACAGAACAGACCCAGAAGAAACAAAAGGGAAGAATTTCCAGCAAAGATATGCCTGCCGTGAATAAGCCTAACAGGAATTCAAATCCTTCAAGGAAAGATGCTTGAACAAAAGAGGCAGCTCCTTTGTGGTTCAGACTACAGGCAGGCTCTGACAAAGGTGCTAAGCAAGTTATTTACTCAAGCCAATGAAATGTTTCACATCTAAATGCAGGCTAGTACAAATCACCCTAGTGAATCAAAGTCATAACCATGATGCTGTGTCCCAAACTGATCCTAGGAAACTCAGGACCCCAGAGTGTTCTTGTTTAGCCACAAGGGTGTGTGAGAAATGTATCTGTGTCACAGAGTCCCAGCAAGAAATCGCTAATGACTAACATTTAGAAGAAAAGAGAGTAGTGAAATTTGTTCCATATTATCCCTGCTAAAGAAGACAACACTTGATGAATTTTTGAGTTCAGAGGACTTTGTCCACTCAACAACGACAACCCAAAGTCATCACAGTTTTTGAGACCATCATCAGCAGAACACCTCTGAAACTTGCATTTCTGGCTACTAGAGACTTTCAACAGAATCAAAGAACCATTTGTGTTGCCTCTATCATCTCTCTCAATAACTCCTTAAAAACAGCATTCTATGGACCAGTAACTTTCCCTATAATGTTTTCTCGTGCATTGTTTATACCATATACAAGTGGCAATGTTTTTAGAGGCCTCAACAATCATTTTTTAATGCGTAGAACATAATTGCATACAATTTTATTATCCCACTGAGTAGGTAGAAATACTCAATTCTTACGTACTACGTGACAGTGCGATTTGCTTCAGCCGATACATCTGCTTTTGCAGTGTGTACTTTCTGTAGTGTACATATGGCAGTATTCTAAATAAAAATTGGGTCTCTGCCATATTAACAACAACCAAAACTGTTTTCTTCTGTGTCCATTCCTCCTTCAGAAAGCCCAGATAAAATAGAGGCATTAAAAAAAAAAAAAGAAGAAATAAGTTGAAGTTTGATCCTGTTATTCACAAAACTAATCTTCATTTCATTTTCTAAGTAACACTGAAGAAAGAGTGTCACCAAAAAGAACATTCTCTCACCTTATTTGTGTGGACAGAAGCCTATCTGGCCTAAAAATCTGAGTGAATGCATGTGCACCTGCCAGCTACTAACACCAATACTGTGAAGAAACATCACCACGGAAGATAGGCCCAGAACATCATTCATGGGCGAAAAAACAAGCAAACAACATCTTCTCCTACACCACACTTTTACGAAAGATTCAATTACAAATATTAAAAATAGATAGAACATTAATGTGCATTTTCACAACAGAACACAATGCTTTTCGTTGGTGCTTCAAGGCAACTGATAGTTTGCCAGTTGCAGTGCTTTTATTAAAAAACAAAACAAAAAAACTACCATTAGAGACGCCAGGACTATTTTTAACTGCAACAAGAAGACAATATCCAGTATCAAAGGGGCATTTACCTCCACAGAGAAAGTAGTGTCTTGACAATCATAGAGTTAGGGGTTCTTTTAAAGAAATTAAATACTCTGTTCATAAAGAAATGGTGGCAAGCTATGCTACTCTCAATTATAAAAATAAAAATAAACACATAAAAAACCTGTTTTTAATAAAAGTTATAAGGTTCTTAATTTTGGTAATACTGGAAAGTTTTAGAAAGATCTACTAAGTTAAGCATATATATAAACTGAAGAAATTCACCACATCTTTTGATATGCTAACAGACGGATTTCCTCTGCCAGATGGGGGTATCCAGAGAGACTTAGTCCCTACTGTTATTGTTTATACAGCAAATTATTGTTCTGTTGTCTTAGGGAATATGAAAGAGGAAGTTCAAGGTAAAGACTAATCTAGATGAAACTTAGCATAAAATTAATAACTCTAATTTGTTTATGTTCAAAATCAACATGGAATCAGAATAAGTACTCTTATAATTCAACTTACAGTTTCATAGCAGCACTTCCAAGGTGCTTTTTGACTAATGGAAAGATACGACCTGTGTGGCTGGCTTTAGGTTTGTTTCACTTGTTAAGATCTTCAGTCTGCTGAGCAAATGTAATGAATTTACCAGCCTGTTTTCTACAAAGAAAGGTAAAAGCATGGCTGTCTGCAGGCAAACTAGAACAGTGCAGGATCACAAAATTATTAATCGTCATTAACTATACTATATTTTAGGACTCCTGTCTAAAACAAACAAGCAAAAAAGGTTAACTATCTGCAGCATGGTATTTATCAGAACAAGAATTTTAAGAAAGATTTTACTTCTGTTTTATTAAATTACAAGATGCAGGACTACCAAAGGAAAACCAGTCAAACTCAAAGCTGCAGTCAGCACAAAATCTTCCCTAGTTTAATGCATGACAGAACTAGTCTACCTTCCTCAGTTAACTAATGCTGAAAAGTACAGTTAGGGCATATCCTCACATCCTGACTTATCCACAAAGGCACCTGAGCCAAATCAGAACAAAAGCCTGTCCACAAAAAATGTTTTTTGGAAGCTTGTTTGACTTGAAAACAGTCTGGTTGCCATTACAGTGTGCTACCTGTTATCACTAGCATTAATTTTACAATGACTAAGCCATCTGCAGAACACAGGACTTGAACTGATTAGCTTTCCAATCTCAGCTAAACAGTACCAGAAAAGCATGTATCTCTATATAAACATGTACCTTTGATTTACAAACCTAAGCTGCAGTCACTGCAAGGTGTAATTCCAAGGGAAATACAAGAGTCAGTGATGACTAAGAACTATCTTTAAACTAAACAGAGTATGGCGTGGGTGACGGTAACACCAAATTTTTCTATTTTGTATGTGTTTATGTCTATATTTCATAATGCAGTAATGAAGATAATTTGCCCATATTAGCTAGACGCACAAATTTACTTTCTTATAAGGAGAACTGAAGCTTTTCTCTACATTTTACATTGGAGATGAGGTGCAAAAACAGAAATTGTATGGAAACAAAGTTGTTTCATAAGAAAGAAGAACTGAACACAAATTTCAAAGCAATAATTATTTGAAAACATTAAAGAAAGCCTGATGAACAACATCTCACCTGAGTGAATTTGATTATTTTGGAACTATCTGGCAAAAAAGTTAGATTGATTCTTGTTTATAATTTAGATTTCCTGTAACCATGCCAAAAAATGTCAAAATCCATTATAATTGATATCATTTGCCCCTTATTGTGCGTTCCACTATAAAACTTGTATTTATTTGTTGACAGTACAGTGGAATTGCGAAAATGTGTCACAGCACCTATACATCTAATTGAAAAGGTAAGGTTGAAAATAATTAATATCTAGTATTTACAAAATGTCTGAGCTGAAAATCTAATTAATCAGGGACAGAAGAACCCATTTCCTCCATGAAGGAGAGCAACAGGTAGAAACGAAGAACCCCTATACCCATCCATATCTCAGCCTGCCCAGCATATTAAAGGCATCAGTATGCATGTGCTTTAATTACGCTGATCTGCAAACTTTCCACCTGACACAATCTAAACCTAGCCAAAATACAGCCACTTAACAGCAGACAAATGGCATCTTTGGCTATGTACAGCCCTGGCTTTGTCATGAATTAACTCTTTCTTCCTTATCTCCATCATCCATTTCTCATTTCTATCGTTCCACCCATGCAATTGTATATTACAATTCTCCTCACAATTATTCTTTTCAAATAGGTGGTAAATGCAGTAATTCCCAGCTAGCCTTGTAAATACTGGGAGGGAAGCAGATTAGAGAATTATTTAAAGCAAAGTTCAGATATTATATAAAAGTCACTTCCAGAAGCTGCCCTAAGGTATATATCACACGTAGACCACTTGCATATTCTTACAGATAGATATTTATGAAGACAGTTTTAAGAGTGCCTTGAATAATAACACTAAGAGAAAAAATTTTCACTGATAACAGTACATACTTCAATTAACTGCATTTGTCGCAGAAATAACACAGTGATTTAACACAATAACCTTTAAATTACAGTGTACCTACAGCATAGGTAGATAAACCAGGACCATTAATTCAGTTTTTCTCTACTACAGAACACCTGCATTGGGTAAAAAAAAAAAAAAAAAAAAAGTCCAAAGGCATATTAAAATGTGTTTCCTTAGCTAAGCAATGCAAAGTTATACAGCCAATATACCTTGCCATACACATGAAATGAACCTTTAATACAAAAAGCAAAATCTCAGAAGTGACCTATTTGGTGGATACTCATCAACTGTATCACTAATAAGTTTTCTATAGACCTGTTGTGTTAATTTGAAAACATGAGCTAAAGCACTGGTGGCTTCTTTTTAGAAAAAGTCATTATGGAAATCCTAAATCATATCTAAAAGTGCACATTCATTTTTTATTTTCAAATATTGGTCAACAGAGGCCTATCTATATCAAAGAAGTAAAAATCTACTAAAAAGAAGTTTCTATTTTCTTATATTTTACTACTAATACACTTAGAGTATACTCAGCATACAGTCATCTTAGATTTCAGATACGTCAGCAAGGTCTGTCTCTCTACAGAAATATCGTGGTCCCCAGATACCACTGTGGACATTTTCTGTCTGTCTTAGGCAAAAATATTAGATAATGTGATAAGGAAGTAGAGCTGTGACATCTCTAAGGCGCTCTGCATTCCTCTACGTGCCTGATTAGCTTGGGAAGAGTGGAATCAGCCATTCCTGTTCAAAAGGCTGATGATGAGGCTTGCAAAAGCATCTCCTAGCCTTCTACATTCTTCAGTGCTTTTGTTTTGGCTTTGATGCCAAGTTTAAGAATTAAAAGAAAAACATACTATTAAATTAAGGAAACAAGTAACCTACCTTTCAGTTTTAAACTCAGGAATAAGATCAACTGAACGGCACAGCACATGGCAGCAAAACTACACAACATAGACCAACCGTCCCAAAATACAAATTCAACATTAAATTTGCCAAGTGCAACTGGGTGAGAATTACTTCAGCTGAAGGGCTGCACACAAAGACCAGCAACCGAAGCAGAAGTTATCTGCCCAGATACTTCTGCAGATGTGTCAAGCTCTTCCAGCAAAGTGCAACCCATGGAGGGGCTTGGCTAGAAGCACTGCACTGGGAAGGCACAGCAAAAGCGTGGCATGCTCACAGATCTTGTGATCTCCTCCCATAGTTACGGGTCCATATTTCCACGTGTTCCAGAAAGGAACTCTACCAGCCAGAGAAAGCAGAACAAAATGCACCACACATCGAGCTCAGGACAACTGCACTTTCCAGAACCGTTTCTTTTATTAATATTTCTTGTAAAATAAACCTACTCGTTAATTCATGTTGCTATACATAGAAATCTCCTCAGCTACAGACTGATTAGCACAGTTCTGCAAAATGCAGCCTTCCATACCAGCTCTCCTGTGGCCAGGCCTCCATGGGAGCAGGAGCTACTGAGAGAGCTCCTGCGTCCTCACTTCCCTCTGTCCTCAGCCCCCTGCGGCCCATCTGCCTTTCTGTGTATTCTAATTGTGACCTTACATAACCTTATTACTGTAAGCAGGCAATCCAGAAAACTTAGAGTGAATTACAATAATAAAACACATGGCTTGTCAGATGATCAATAGCAGACGGATGAAACAACTTAAACATTTTTTCTTCATTTGGCAGTTCTTCTTGGAGGGGAAAGCAAATAATTCAGAGAACAAGAATCAAAACCACGCAGATCCACTTCTCTCACTCTGAAATAGCTGCTCTTACAATTTTGAAGGCAGAAATGCCCATTAACTTTGCTTCTGTGCTTTCTGACCACATCCTAAATACATCCTTTTTCCATTCTTAAATTATTCTTCTTATGTATTGAGGAACAATATGCTTTAAGCAAATTGTTAAGAAAATCATAAGATCTTTCCACGTGAACACTAAATATTTCAAACATTCAATATTTGGGCAACGAGATGCATTAAATTTGTGGAATATGTAGAGTACTGAAATGCTTAACTACTCCACCAAATATGCATCCTTCTAATAGTCTCAAACTAACAATACGTAGAAAGGCTGCTGCTTTTTTTTTTTCTTTCCAGTTTTCAAAAGCCATCACTAAACTAATGGCCTTGTTTTGTTTTGTTTCTTACCTTAACTGAACTATTTGGTAAAAGACAGAGCAGTCAGTAGCTGGCCTCAACGGTACTAGAAATTCACAACATCCATATTTAATAAGAAGTTATAGCAGAAATAAAGTATGCATTCTGTACTTCTATAGGAAAGCAATATTCATTATTCTACAGATTATACCTTAATAAATATTTCAGAAACTTGAAGTGGGGAAAAAAAAATTAGAATAGCATGCACTGCGTTCTTGATAGTTTAAAAGCCCTCTCATTTTCTGACCTATGATGAATCCTCATCTCATTTTCATTTTTGATGCACTGTAATGCCATTGTGGGTCTGAAATCCATCTTTTGGTCAGTTTGAAGGAATGAAGTTATTTGATGTTTTGTTAGTGCACACAAGCAAGATGGAAGTCATCTTCCATTAGTATGAACAGAGAGCTAATACATTTTTATCACTATTGTTCCAGATACTTCAGATACGTCCACATAAATATGGCAATTTACTGAATGGTAGCAAGAACAAACTGCCAGGCATGCTCACAAATCCCCCTTCTGAAAGCAAAGAAAACTGAACGCTGCACTGTCACTGTTCTCTCTTGCATATAGCAATGCCAAAAGCAAAGAGCTATTCAAGAAATAACAGCAACAACAAAAAAATGTACCTAGTGTTTCTTCAGTTGATTTGTGAAAGTGTGTAAGTGTCCTTAAACTAATAAAGGGATGGTAAGCTGAGTTAATGCTTCTGCTCTTTACCTCAGACACAATCTAAGTTAAGATTCAGATGAGCTGCCCATGTGAGCATGTGTTACGTGGCCAAGGCACAGTCCACAGACAGGGTGGGAATGAGTTCTCACTGTATGGGATTAAGACAGTCAAAAGTGACTGAAGCCCTCTGCCAAGAAGTTTGTATCACTAAAGAGGACATCAGCAACCTTGACGTTTTGTTACAGCTACAGTCAGCCATGTGAACAGCAAGCAAGGGTATAACAAGATTTCAGTGAAATAAGGGGGTCAGCATGAAATTCTTTACAAACTTCTGTTTGTAAGAAGCACACGCAGACCAGCAACTGCTGTGTGTATGGGTATGGGCAGAGGCCAGAATTTTCTGGCTTTGATTACAGAAGGGTGTTTAGAAACTCGTAGCTGTTTATTAATGTTCTGTAAGTGACTCGTTTATCTGTTGTGTTATTAATATTGATCTTGAATGTATAGGTCACTGACTGTCAGTTAATTATGCTTTCTTAAATCAATAAGCAGCTTTCATCCCATTTGATTTAAAACAGAAGCTGAGAACTATTTTTTTTTTTTTTTTGCAAACGTGTGTGTGTGTTCACATACAAACACTTTCTGAAGAGGGTTATGGGAACGTCCTTCAAGCGCTGCAGACCAGAAGAGAAAGACCCAATAGTTGCAAATATTTTCAATTTCAAACTCCCCTTTGTCTTAAAATTGAAAATTAGAACTTGATGCAGCACTCCAGGTGTGGCCACACCAGTGCTGGGCAAAGGAGAAGGATCACCCCCTCACTTTGCTGGTGATACTCTGCCTCCTGCAGCCCAGGTTACCATTAATGTGCTTGGCAGCAAGGACACACTGCTGCCTCACATTCAACTCGGTGTCCATCAGGACCCCAAGGGACTTTCAGGCCAGGATCATCCCCACCTGATTGTTCCCCCCAGCATGTTCTTCATGAGGTTCAACACTTTGTACTGCACTTGGACCTTCATAAAGTCCCTGGCCACCCATTCCTGCTTGCCCAGGTCCCTCTGGATTGGCAGCATGACCCTCTGGCTCTTTTTTTTTTTTTTTTTTTTTGGTTTGTTTTATCAGCAAACTTGCCACGAGTATACTCAGCCCCATCATCCAGATCATGAACAAAGGCACTAAACACAACTGGCCCCACTGTTGATTCCTGACATTCACCAGTAGTTGCAGGCCTCCAGCTGCACTTGCTGCCGTTCACCACTATCCCTGGGCCAAGCCACTCAATGTTCAATCCACAGGAATTGGACTGAAAGTGGAACAGTGCACAAATACCAGGGTTGCTATTGCCATTTAAGTTACAAAAAGATATCTGTTGAAGAAGTCAGAAAATTGACTTTATCCTTTCTAATGTATAAAATAATTACGTAAATAGTTACAACTGAAGCAAGAAGCAGATCTTGTATCTCCAAAAAACGTATTCAGTCTTCTAAGAAAGAAAACACATTAAAACTTGTGAGCCAAGACTGATCTCTGGGAAAAAATAGTCATCTTCCCAGGAACAAAAAATGCTGAAGTGGCTCCTGTCTGAGTAGACAGGAGAAGGAGCATCCTCAGCCTCATCAAACTGAGGTGAGTTTTGTCAGCATGGAATGTGTTTTAAAGTATGAACTATTCTGGTACATTACAGAAGAATACAAACCCAAGTTGTGCCACTCTTGTACACCACAACACTCACTTGAGAGGACAGAAGCATTCTGAAGTCACCACATTGTCTCCCTTAACAGGTGTGAGGGGACAGGGCTGTCAGCCTGGAGTGAGACAGAGGATGGAAATTGAATATGCACTCTCATTTTAATGAGTTGTTAATTCATATCGCCTAGCCAGGCCTCCTTATTAGAGACTGTAAATCTCAGACAGACAAGGAGTCATGAGATGTTGAAATTGCCTTCTAAATTAGTTAATGGTAATTAAACCATTTAGTTTTTGAATGGACAAAATTGTGAGGGCTTTCTATGTTGAAATAATTATTGAACATTACTGAACCAAATAATTAAACTTTACAGTAAAAACACTCCTATAATAATATTCACACCATTTATTCTTCTTTTTCAAGTTCTAAATTACTGGGTTTGTTATTGTTATATAAAGATAAAAATATGACTGTTATAGCTGACAAAGTTCACTGTTTCAACTTATATAAATACTTAACATATGATTCAAGAACAATTCATTTTTGTCACAGAATTCACACAGAGTCAAACATTTCAGAGTTTCTAAACATATAACCAGACAAGGGGATACTTTATAAAATGTAAGATGTTAGGTTTCAAATAACATTTTGAACAGGTGCCGTAGTAAAAACACAAACAGGCCTCATATCTCAAAGTGGACTTCATGTTGCAACACCTATATTATCTGAGCAGACTAAGGAGGATGATAATCATAAAGCCTCGTTAAAACAACTGAAATTAGCACCAATTTCTTAATATGAACCTTGGTTTCAGCTACACAGTTGTTCCCTACTTACTGCAATGCTATAGGAAAACGCTGGATTTGAATAGCACACAGATTACCTTCCTGGAGAATTAAATAACTATAAGGAAATCTCCCAAAATAATGTTAAAGTATCTAAATGCTTATAAGTCTCTAATATAAAAAGATGCAAAAGATCACAGTTCTGACTACGAAAAAGCTCAGTTATGCTCACTGCTTAAATACATAAATTATATATAAAACCCTACACAAGCCTTTTCTTTTTACGTCTGTCATTGCCTAAACCATCACGTGTATCCACTCCTAATCAACATATAGCTTGATTAATTTCACAAACTAATTCTTCATAATATTATAAATTTTGCTCCCATTGTCCCAAAAGATAGCGAAATTTCAGAAGATAACTCTGAATAAAGACTGTAGTAACAACAACAACAACAATAATAAAAGGCTATAATGAGCATTATTTGATTATACAAACTATTAGATTATGTAATTAGTATAAATACAAAAAAAGTCATTTAACAAACATATATTTTAAAGAACAGCTTTGCAGCTTTCCCAAGCTACTAATTATAGCCCCTCTAGAAGAACAATGCAATTAACCTAAGCTGTAAAGTCGAGAGAAGGTAGTTTGACCTGTTCTCGCCCCTCTCTGAACTTAGTAGCATTCAGAAAAAATAGGGGTTAGTGTCAGCTACGTGTATATTCATAAAACTTCAAGAGATTTAATTCCAGTGTTTCAAATTTTTGATCAAGACCTACATTTTCCACTGACTCTATTAACTTTCTCTAATAAGCATTCAGAAAATAAACTGAAAGGAAGCTCACTGATCATAAATCCTAGGAAGTGCAGTGATGAACAAGTGGTAGTCCTCCAAAGCCAGATCTTTTCACGCTCTCACCTAAACATTCTATCTTTGTGACTCCAATCAAGATGACAATGTGAAATATTCTCTTTCATCCTGTTTTCTCTTCCTCTCCTGCTGAGGAGAGGAATAAGAGAAGTCGGCCGGGGTATGTGCTCCAGCCAGAGTCCCCCCCCCCCAAACAATCTGCAAGAGCCCAATACTAGCATCTTAAAAAAATATACTGTTAGATCTGCTCAATTGTCTTACACACCAATACTGACTTTTCATATACTGGAAGAGTCATAAAACTAACAACAATAAAAGAAAAATGCAGATCCCAACTTTAAGCGTCTTGAGAAGTATCACACAGAACTAAACACCAAGTTCAGTATCTTCAATAATCATACGAATGATCCATTTGTATCCCCCAAACACTTTCCTCTTACTTGAAGAAACAATCAACAAGCTGGCATTAAAAGAATTAAACTAGATAATTTTGCTCCAACACTTCTGGGAAAAAAAAAAAAAAATCTCTTTCTGAGATTCTGTGCACAAATCCACTTGTTCACTGTAAGAGCATAATGAAAGCAGCTATCCTCACATAAAAAACTAACTCTCACCCTATGAAATCAGTTACAAAAATAATCCTCCCCCCTAATATTTGATATCTTTTTGAGTATATAATAATACACTAGTGAATTCCTGTCATTGAAGTGTGGTAAGGATTTCCCCATCTGTTAGCATGAGATAAGCTCTGATTTGATGTGATAAGAGGTTTTCTCATGTTGATAAAACAGAGGTTAGTGCTGTGCTCACAGCTTGAAACACAATTTCTAGTTGTGAATTACCAGGAATATTATTTGACTGTTTTCAAAGCCTCTGAGCCAGAAGTTTATACATAGAATGACTGTAATAAGCAAATATGCAATTACTACAATACATAAATTATTTCTGTGGGTCAGAAAAACAGTTCTCAAGGAGATGAAGCAAAGTGTGATAAAATAGTTTTTGTCATTCTGTTTGCTATTTTTTCCAGAACTGCTTTAACGATGTTTTATGGTGCATAAATAAATAAATGAATTAAACATTATAGTGTTTTATTCAACTGAGTGTAAGTATCAGGTGAATCTGATCTTGCAGCTGCACATAATTAATGCCATGGAAGATCTTGATCCAATAACTCAGGAATTTAATCTAATAGCAGATCAGAGTTTACTGACATCGTAACACATTCCTGTCTTACCTTAATTTGTCCCCCCACTTACTCCAGTAAGATAAAAAATAACTGTAAACAACATTTTTGTTAAATTATTTAATAACATTCCCTAAAAATGCCCTCATCATCTAAAAATGCTCAAATGATGACTGTTACTTGAAACAAACCAATCTTCCAAAACCTGCATGTCTGAAACACTCAAAGTAATATAACTTGCCTTTGCTTAAGAGTTAGAAAACCTGGGAATAGAAAACTGGCTCACTGGCATACTGTCCTTAAAATATTAATTTTTCACAAACATTGTAAAGATATGATTAAAAAAAACCAAATCACCAACATCAAAAAGTTTGTAGAAGAACCTCCGACACCTTTGATCTGCAGTCACAGTGCAATTAGATGAATGAAGTTGAATAAAGCTGTTCTCATGACAAAGGTGACTTTTAACCCTATCACAGCCCAGAAAAGCAAGCTTAGCATTTACTTTATTTCTCTTCAAATAACAGCTCTGTCAATAGCAGAGGCAGCCAGCAACCGATAAGACAGAGCAGGGAACTGTCAGGTGTGATTTTGTCATTGTTTGGATAAGCTCAGAAGACTGCAGTCTCTTAACAGAATCAATAGGCAGCTAATGAGCACTTCAAGGCCTGAAGGGCTTCAGCCAGGTAAAGAAGCCAATTGAGTAAAGTACTTCTGTTAGTAAAAATCTGAACCACATTCTTAAGTTTTATTTATCTTATGGGGATATAAATACAGAGTTAAAGCTGTATGATTTTCTGAATAGCAATGCTTAAATATAATTCTAAATTCTGAACTACAAGCTGCTTACTCTACTTAGCTTAGAAGATGTTTAAAGCAGGGAAGCTTATCTGAAATTGCAAAATCCTGCTGGCCACCTCCAAATATTACAGGAAACTGATGGAAGCAAAAGAATCCTCTTACTAAACGTGCATTTAAAATTATTCATATCCCATAAAATTAGTTCACACCAGATGTTATCATAACTTGGCTCAACTCAAGAAATGGTTCTGTAAAACTGGTGTCCTGGGGTATCATTTATTTTCCCTCATATATTTCCTTATCAAACATGCTTTGTTTACAAGTTAAAAGTTGCTCACTCTAACTTCCAGCTCAATCTCAACCTGGGATTAGAAAGTCAAATTGGATTCTTCTCCTTTTTCTCCATCACTGATTGTAATAAAGATTTTTTTCTAAGCTGGATTCGATCCCTGGTGTAACCTCATTTCTTCAGCTAAACTCTCAGAAAAACTATTCAGAAGTTTATTTCCTCTAGTAGGCTTGCTCTCATGGAATTAACTAAATCACAGAAAGAATGTGTAAACCAGATAAAATAAAAATATATTAGTATGAATAATTAAGTATTGAACTAAGCTTTAAAGGAAAACGATGGATTAGATAATCTTTAGATTAGAAAAGTTTGATTCTTTCCAAATGGAATCATAATTCACTTCTGCAATATTTGTTTTGTAAGTATGGATTGCTGGAATGTATATGAAAGTAGCAAAAAGAAGCTGGATGATTACGGCTATTTTGACTTCAAACTATATCTGCACATTGATACATCTTAAAGTTGATAAACTACTCTCAAGCCACAGCCTTAGAATTTGGGGATGTGGTCAGTTTTAGGCTTAACTTTGTAGAAGAGAAATAGAAAAAGTACAAAAGCTGAAGAGAAAAGACAAGGGAGGAACACTGCAAGATTTAGATAAACAGAACTGGATTAAGGCCTTGAGAAAAAACATGCAAGAAAGTTTGTTGGCTTAAGCATTAGGACAAAGTCATTTAGAGAACAATAAAAATGGCTTCATTATGTTTTTCATGAAAAAGACTGCTTCATAAATGGGAGAACCAAAACAATAATCCCTAAGGAAAGGATTCTGCTAAACTCTAATTTTGGATCAACATGCTTTATATTTGCAATACCTTCTCAGAAAGATATAAGTGTTGGTTTGTGTTTACAGTGTTTTCAATATCTATTTCCATCCTATTCTATGCTTCTATAGGGTACTTCAATTGTGGAAGCTCACAGCACACAGGAAGTCACACGTTAAATTGTACTTACGTACATACATACATGTGTACGTACATAACAACCACATCTGCATAACTGTAGACTGGAATATGTTATCTCAGTGTATGCATGTCATATACTACATTTAAGACAGATCGACACATCACATGTATGACAGTGGCCTTTCCGTATGCAAGTATAGAAAAACAACTTTTGTCAGATTTCATCACTGCAACATTTGGTGAGCAACCATGAAGTTTCCAGCTGTATTATTGCTTATGTGATAGATACTGCTCACACAAACTCTATTTATCTGCAAGACTGTATACATTCTGTAAGATAGAAAACACTGATATGCGTGCAACAGTTCATTTCCGTAATCATATTCTCATGACTATCTTTACCTCAAACACAGTACAAGAAAAAAAAAAAACGTACAGGAAAATTGCATTTGAAAATATTTGCAAACCAGAAGTCCATACTTGTCTTCTAGAAAACTATGGACATCACTTTTGATAATTACTGACTAAAATAGAAAAAGTGTTTTGGGCAGAACCTGATTATAGGTTCTTTTAGGCATAAAGAAAAAGAAATACATTTCAAAATATTTTCATTTGAATATTTCTGTTGTTAAAAGGAGTTTTCAACATCATGGAAGCTAATACTGTAACATTTTAAAATTCAAATCCATCAAAATATATTGAACATTTGACTTTCAAAATACACATGAGATTTCATTTGTTTAAATTTATACTAAAGTTCAGAGCTAATTTTGACAAATAGAAGACCCTATAATTAAGTAATTACAGATACAAATAACCATTCTACACTTGCAATCCCATAAAGTCATGAGAAAATTCTCCATTTTGGAATAGGAGAAGAAGCACAAGGATGATTAAATTCACAAAATACACTCATAAATCTCTGAGAATTTAAGCCAAACTAATAGGCTACAGCAAAAACTTCACTGAAAGGATGTATTATATCTTTATGAAAAAGCCTTTTCCTCTACGCTAACAGTCTTGTGGCAGTTTCTTAATTTCATTTGAACCAAAAGGGGAAAGAGAAGTAGGACTCCAACAGTTAAAGTAAGCATATCAAAATACAAGCTACAAGCTATGGCCTTATTAGTTCAGTTTTGACAGGTTGCTAAACGGTAACTCACAGTGAAGAGCTGAAAACATTCCAGAATTAATTACCTCGACATGCACTGCCTGAGCCAGAGCCTGCAGAACTGCTGACAATACAGAATTCGCATCCCACTGCTCCTCCCGCCTCTCCCAATTTACAGGAGAATAGGAAATCATGAACAATTGATACACTCTGTTAGCTCCTATCATGGAGGGTGAGCTCACATGTAGCCTTAGGGGTATCTTATACAGTTTAATGCTGAAAATAAAAGGTAATGTTCTTGGCAAAGAACTGGGGGGATTAAATTTGGAAGGCTTGAAGCAGCTTTGAATTGTAGTCAATAATAAAGAACCAAACAGTAGTTTTGTAATTTAACTGTGGTGGTTATGCCCAATGAGTCAGACACTTGTGAAATAAACCGTGTAAATAGAAAAATGGCTTAACTCTTTCTGCAAATGCATTTTCTTCTTTCCTTCCTTTCTTTGATGCCTCTTTGTTTCAGTATAAATATATGGTTAACTTATCCAGCTTATTATTTTCGGACAACTCATCAGTCAAGGAGAAACCAAGACTTTTTAAAATAGCTTTTTAAAATTTGTTCTATTCTGTGGACTATGACAATAATGCCAACAAAGCTTTTAAAGATAAACGCCTAACAACTGTTCCAAGCAAATTAAATGGGTGGTTCTTTGTTATGTGCTGTTCCTATCAGAAATGCTACACTTAGAGTGACTTCCCTTCTGAACACTGTCTCCCCTATGCACCACTATCAACTTGATATATCAAATGGAAAGTAAGGTGGGTTTTTTTGTTTGATTTGTCTTTTTTTGTTTGCTTGTTTTGCTTTAATAATGTAATGCTCACCTTCCCTTGTTTCTGGACAGCTTTGTAGGGGTGAAACGAGCAATGGCCTCTACCAGTTCCTCCAAGTCTTTGCCAATGCCACTGCTAAATAGACTCCCACTGATGATAACTCACATACGCAAGGTTCCATTCTGAAGTCCAAAATCACCTCATGTTACTGGTATCTGAGTAAAGAAAAGTGGAAAAAGACAGCACTGTCCAGCCAGCATACAAATTTCAGCATTGAAACTAGATCTATATTCCTACCACTTGCAACAGAATGAAAAAGGGCCTTCCTGCAACCAAGATGAAAATTAGATCAATTGTATGAGTACCTTAATTACTATTTTGTATGCTACAAACCAGATTTAATACTTTCATCATTTCCATATGAGGAAAGATCACTTGATCTTAAAGCTAGCTTTCACTCATGTCATCTGATTATAAACACACAGAATACAATCAAAGCTAAATAACAAGAACAGGCTCAACAATATCTCAGATAGTCTTCCTTTTCTCCTCTCTAAAACAATGAAAATTCCATTAGTAGTAGTCTTCTTAGTCAGCTCTTTCCTTCAAATTTGCCACTTCACAGTGAGGGTAAGTCTGAGCTGCCCTGGGTAACGGACTCAAGGTCAGACTGTCCCTAGGCAAATTCTGTTCTTCTTCCTAATGCTTACAGGTACATCATTAAAAGAAAGGAACTGAAACTGAAAGCGAAAGAACAGCAACGACATGCTGCAATATGCACACAAAGTTTCTCTACAAATTTCTATGAATAATTAATTCTGGGCATCCATTCACGATGCAATATTTTAAAAATGGTGCACATATTCAAATAAAGTTCCATAAAAAACTGCAGGTTTTTCCTCACTGATTATTTTCAGTTGTTACAAAATTACATATTTAGTTGGTTGCTAAGAAGCACTCCATAATTATTTTTGAAATAGTTTCCACATCCATTTGTTTTTTACTTAAAATAAAGTGTTTTGAATATATTATACATACAGCCTTCCACCCCACCTTCTCCAGTCTTGCTACGATATTTTTCCTTACTTCAAGAGGAAAGCATGTACCCGAGTATGATCTTAATCTACTCCATCCATTTAAAATTGTTTGCCCTTTCACTGAACTGACTGACCTGTAGCTCTGTTCAGTTTTGAACTAGCAGCAAATGTCATTACCTTTCAAAATCCTCTTACCCACGGGTCACTCCAATTGGAAATGAACAAAATCTGTCCCTGGTATAAATTCTAATCATATTCAGCTATCCTCTGATTCAAAGACAGATGTAAGAAAGAAATGTATCGTCCCTCTCCAGGTGTCAAGAAGTTTAGATAATAAGCAAAGAGGAAATAAGGATAATATACAAGGGAAATGAAGAACAGTAATACAGGAGAACTGCCTGGTGCGAAGGAAAGAAGCACGGTGTAATATATGAGGAAGAAGTGGCAGACAGTAAGCCAGAGAGTCATTCAGTATGATGTGGAAATTTTTGAAGACCTTTGCCCTTATGAATCGTCCGGAAGAACCCGTTGAGACTCTGAGGACTGACAACTAGAAAATAAAATTTCATGGATGATAATGTTTTCAGAGACCAAGGAAAGTAAGGGCAACCTCACTATGTGGTTTGCTAACATAATTAGCTTCCTTGTTTTTCAAAGAAGTGCTTGCAAAGTTTTGTTGTTATTTTTGGGGTTTTTTTTTTGGCGCTTGGCATACAGTGTCCCTGGAGTATACTTACATCAATTGTTACGATACCATTGTGACAGTTTACCAGCATCATTTCTGAGGCCCCTCATACAAAATCTCGAAGAGTTTTGGGGGTGAATAAAATGTAAAGCCAACAAATACATTCATTTGGCTAACATTAAGAATGTTCTATTAACTTTTAAAATGCGGAATAGAAATTGTGTCCACAGCATTTCTTTGCCCACTTTTCCATATTCCAACCTACTCTTAAGTGTTAGCTTGAATTTAACTCTATATTTACAATGCAAGCACATATGGGAACTAAGGCTTGGAAGAGCAGTTCTGCAAAGCTACACAAATTAATTCAGACATGGTTGTGTGAAAGCTACCAAAGAAATAGTAATCTGCATCTTGCTGGTTGAATCATAGTCTTACCAGAGTTAGGAAGGGTTGATGGTTTATTTTGCTCATACTCCTAACCAATATAAGCTACTGAATGCAACCAAGACCTTGAAAAATCATTTGTCTCTATCCATAAGCTTTGCATAAGCTCTTTTTGAGAGTGGAGAAGGGAGGGAGATTTTGGCAGAAAAGTATAAATGTGACAAAATGAAAATATATGAACAAATACTTTGCAGTAACTCTTGGAGGTTCATTTCCAAATAAGAATTGAAATGATGACAGCAAAGATCTATGCAGTGTCCTCATATTTATGTACAAAAAGTCTCACATTTTTGAGCAGCATCAGATCTGCTGAGCAAATCTTATAGGATGTGAGCACTCATATTTCTTTCAAAGAAATCTTAGACAGAAATATTGGAGCTCTACCTTCAGTCCCACACGATGATTTAGATTTTTCTGTACCTGAATTGCTTGAGCCATAAATAATATTTGCTTAGTCCTAACAGGGGTGCTGCCTCATTAAATAAGAGCATTATAATGACTATGATCGGTTGTTTGAAGAAGTGATCAAAGAACTGCCAGCAATCAGCAAATCCTACACTGGAAATTAAAAAGACATGTGCAGTGACACTATGAAAACACTGATAGGGTTCAAGAAAAAACAGAGCACTCGGTATCACACTTGTGGATCTGGCAACTGAGAATTTCATCTCCCTCTTCTAAAGAGACTGTAGTCAGAAATGCTTTGGGGCAAGACAAGTTCTAGTATCTACAGAAGCTTAGTATTGAGAAAGTTTCTCTCCCTTAAAAAAAGCCATTGGAAAATAATTGTTCCTCGCACTGAATATATCTGTGGGCTGAAGAGTACAGCCTACGGTCATTGTGACAGTCATAATTATTACAACTCTTGTTTTATAATAGAATTAATGATATTTTAGAATATATGTTGGTTTAAGTAATGGCTGAAAAGATTAATTTTAGTTTATACACACAGTTTTAAGCATATATTCCTTAAAATAAGATTATTTCTGAGACTGATATCTCACTACATCTAAATCTCCTCATTCTCTAAGCAAATGAAAATATTAGAAACAGAATTGTTAGGAGAAATAAATGATATTTGTCTTCTGCTCCCATGCTACACTGTAGATTTTCCCTTTTATTTTTTTTTTTTATATATAATCTCTCCAACAAAAACATTTTTTCTCTTGCCTGTGGAACAGCTGTACTTTCATTTCACTTGGACTAACAGTAATCTGGAACATCTCTTATAGGCAGGAATTTAAAGCAAACCCTACTGTGCATTAAATAAAATTATGTCCTTTGGATGTTCACAATAGCAAAACTTGCACATACTTCTACCTCTACTGCCAGAGACCATTCTTTTCCACCTGGTACACTAAAAAACTGAAGTTTTGGATTAAGACTGAAAATGATAGACTTTACTAACTAAAGCCTCCAAATTGTTCAAAGCAAAATGAAACATTAGGATATTCTTGAAAGCCATAACTCATATAAAGTGTCTCTGAAAGTAATGCCTCCTATTTATTTCCACAGAAACTACAATAGACACAGAGCAACAAACACAAAGCCCTATTCAACAGAGAAAATTATCAGATACAAAACATTATTTGCTAACAGTCATCACTGTTAGCTATGCATTTTTGCCAGCAAGAGCTTGCATGTTGTGTTCATAAACATCTACAGCAGCGGAGGTGAGCCACTGCCATCATCACCACTACTGAAACATATCACCACCACCTCACTGTGCTCACAGCCATTGTCTGTATTCCATAAATGTTCAGCAAACTTCAGTGGGTGTCACTTTGTCAGCACAGAGGCGTTCAGTGACATATCTTCACATGCACTTCTGCGCCAGACACCATTGTGTCAGAGTTCCCCTCCACTGTCATCTGTCACATGGCTACAAAATGCCACAGAATACTGGTGGGAAGGTTCAACCTCTGCTGCCATCCCACCAGCATCCACCTCCAGTGTCACTGTGGTCAGCAACATTCAGTAGGAAGCCTTAGTTTTAGGGCAGTCCTCACTCTGTTTTAGCATCATGGGTCTAGGTTCAAAGAAGCTGCTCATCACAAAATAGATCTCTAAGGAAAAAAAGCATATAATTACATTATATAATTATATAATTGTATGATATAAAATTATAAATAATTAAATGAGAAAATACTTAGCTTTTAAAAAGCCTTTCCTTTTGCATAGCTTTTATTTGCTAGCATAATGCAAAATTAAAGACTGTTATCAGACATGCTAAACAATGCTGTTTCCCACTGATGTCTGGAGAGTGTCAGTTCATTTCCTGCCTTTGTATCAGACAAGTTATGATTAGTCTGTCCTCTGCACTTCTCCATAACAGAAGAACATGTGCTGAGAACATTGCTTTAGCATTATTTGATAACAAATTCTACTAATATTTAGCTGTCTCCTCTTTTAAAGAAAACTTCAAAGGAATATTTACCAATAAAGAGGATAAATAAATTTTGAATTGTCAGTAGTATTTTCTTTTTTCTCTCCAGAACAGTTTATTTTTATGGCAACTAAAATGAGAGTTAAAAAAAAAAAAAACACAAACTTTTTTTTTCCTGAAATTGATTAATCTAGCATAATGAATTCTCAATACAAAAATGTACTCTGGGGGATGTAAATGATAGCAATCCTTTTAATTCTAGCGTTAGCAATACATGTCAGAAGGAATCTATTCAGCCCTGCTCCAGAAAGTGCATGTTATTCTGTTTCTTTTAAAAAGACCATACAACATAAGTAGAATGATTGTGATCAATGTCACAAGCATGCTGAATAACTTTGCTATGATTTGTTTTTTTATGTTTGATTAATTTACATTTCTCTTCTTTAAAAAAAAAAAGTATCATGAACATGAAAGCATATTCCAAAATGCACATCAGAGATTATAAGATACAGGAAATAAGAGGAGAAAAATGGAAAAAAAAGGAGGAGAATGTCTTTGATACTTGGAGAGATTATTCCAGTGAATTTAAGAGATGAAAAAGAGTGCAATATACCAGTAAGCCGTACTGACTTAAGAAGAAAAACTTTAGCAAAATCATGGGCACGAGATAACTGAAGTAGTTACAGAGATGCAGAGAAGACAAATCCAACGCTGCAAGGTCTAGCATTTCAGTGTACTTCTAACTGCGTCGTTTGTTTAAAATTTCACTTAGATTTTATGTCCGTATTAAAAAGAAGCTATTTGTACCAGAGCTGCTCAATAGGCAGCAGCAAGATATAAAACATCATCCTGTTCATCAAGGCTGTCAACGTTTCCAGCTGAGAGTTTCAAAAGTGCAGCTTTAGCCACCGTGCAGTGACTGAGTCACTGGGGTTATGGGTGGCAATGTATATATTCACTTTGTGGCAGCAGAGGATGCATTTAAAATGCTTGAATTAGTCTCTCATCTATGCTCCTTTCTGTAAAGAAAATATACCCATGATAGCATCAGAAGCAATGCAAAAGAATGAACTCACGAAGAATGGCTTCTGCTTCTCCCACCACTTGCGTGCCACTTTTTCCAAGCAAGGCCATTAATTACACTTCTCAGGAGGCTGTGCCTTCTTCAGTCCAGGACAGTTTTTATCTTACCCATAATAATATTCATCTCAAATTACCTTCATACTCTTAAACCGATGCTGTAAAATTTTTCAGGCCTCTCGAATAAAAAGAAAATTCAAAACAGGGTCAGTGCTGTTTGCAGGACTTACAGAAAGCAGTTTATTGCTTTTAGCACGCAGAAGTAGATTTGGGAGCACAGTGTTGGATATCCAGATGAGAAAGGCGCAACCTTTAGACTGCAACATAAAACCAGTACTACCTTCGTTTCTATCTAGGATACATTGTTAAAAAGAAAGGATAACACAGAAGAGGCCTCAGCTGGTATACTCAACATTTGGATTAGAAATACACAATTCAAATGTTCTAGGTATTTCTACAGTGCACCTTCATCTGCATTTAAAAATAAATTGTTCTATAGATGCTCTTTGAAGAATATGGAAACACTACTTCACTCCAAGTCATAAAGTAACCAAATGCATTTGCCTGGACACTCTTTCAGCCATGGGTGCAAGCAGATTTTATGGTACAAGTATAAAGCAGTCCACAACAAGTGATGAATTTTATAAGCTAGAAAATACTCATGCAGAGCCAAGAGACATTAATAATTTGCACCTTAACAGCCAACTCAATGAAATAGACAATGCCACTTCATGACCCTGGGATCTCCACTTCACTAGAATAATTCTGGTCTCCTGTGAATACTACAATACTCAGTATTTCATTGCATTCCTTTGCAAAAACCTGGATGCATACTACCTAACTTGTTTTCCATCACAATACCTGGCTTAATAAAAGATTGGTCCACTGTTTTGTCCATCAGATTATGTGGAATTTCTAGTCAAGGGCTGAGAATGTTTCGCCCCAGGAAAAAATCTTGTCTTAAGGCACAAGAAAAGGCCTGAAGCTCCAGGATTAAAACAGAGGTCAACAACGCTGGTCAAAAGCAGAAGGCAAATCCCACCTGTTTAGGAAATGGAAGACAATTCGAGGTGAGGGAATAATCCACCACAAGTCAAACAGTACTTTCTTGTAGGAGTAAAATTAATTTTAGCTGTCTGCTCTCATAAAAGCACACAACATTTGAAACACAATCCTCTGACGCTTCCCCCTGTTCCACTGAAGAGGCAAAAGCTACTACTGAAGTAAGGCATCGTGCCATTCTCCTTGGGAGAAGTAAGTGTGAAAATCCTTGTAGTAGCCATAAGTTTCTTAGCTTAAATATTAAATCACAATTACACAAAATACTTTAGAAAGTTTGAGGAGAAACTATGTGTTACTTTATGAGGAAAAACAGGCTAAATAAACGAAAGCGCTGCTGATTGCTAGTAACTGTACCCTTGGGAAAAAAAACTAAGCTAAGCTTTGTAAGCAAATCTCAGTTTAACCAAGTTGGGAATGCAACAGTACCTGTTCAGTTCAGAGGGAGAAAGGGGGGAAGCAGGCAGTCAAATGCAGTTTCAAGGTGTAGACCAGTGAATGTGTGCCAGATTAAACCGCACGTGAACTCCAAAAAGCAAGTCAAATTAAAAATGGGGTTAAGGAACCAGACAGCGTGAAGTTCTGCCTCTCATAATGACCACGGATTTTGCTCCCAGATAAGCAATGCAGACCTGAAGAGAAATGGTCAGAAAGAGCAGCAGGAAAATGCGCTGACACAACCTGCCTCTGGCAGTACACCCCTAGCAAACTGGGAAGGAAGGAAGGAAGGAAGGAAGCAGAGCACGACCATCTGCTCTCTGTTATATTGTATCCTCTGTGACTACAGTGGGATTACTGAGCACAAGAGACAGCAGGGCAGGTATGATTTATAACTCAGCATTTGATCCGTAGCAAATATGTTGTCCCTCTGAGACATACAGACCTACTCCGTGAGTATCCTTAAGGTATAACATGGCCAAACACCAGTCCCATTAAAGTGAATACGAAGCAGGTCAGTTAAGCTACTGTAAATGGGAATGAACACGTTCCAACTGAGCCCCAGTTTATTCTCTATTATTAAGCTACTCCTGCAGCTCAGTCCATGGGTTATACACAGCAGCATTTAACATCTTGTTCAGAAAGAAAAGGAGGCCATTTAATATTTAGGATAAGCATAAGAATAAAGTTAAAAATTAAATTTAAAGTTCTCTTGGCTTTAAACAAGGATTTATGCAAATATTAAGTCTTGGAAAGGGCTGATGATGAAAATCTCAAGTGTCAACTTCCAAATTTTATTACTGCCACAGAATTTTGCTTACTGCTCAGAGAAAACGCAGAATAATATTGTGATAAATAATAAATGTTTCATTTTTAATAGTTTCTGAGAAATTAAAGTGTGGGTGAAAGATGAGACTATTAGGTTACAATGTCAGTACTGTTAATTTAAATAGGGGGTGCTCAAGGAATGACATCAAATAGAATGTGAATATCAGATTAGTGAATTAAAAAGTAAGGCTCAATAGATTTGCACAAAATATTTCAGAGCTGTAATGACTGCAGCTCTTCTTCTATTTGCTATAGTATAGCTAAATGTCCAATCCACACAAGATCTGACTATTTAAATATATTTTAACTGTGTTTGTTCATAGTAGCAAAATTTGAATGATTTTTAAAAGAAATACATTGATCACTCTGTACAGCATGAAAGGAAGTTGAGCATATTAATACTACACGACATATAGGTTTCTTTGCTAATGCCACATTGATACATTGATCTAAATGGTAGCTACTGTTCCAAACGGAATGAGAAGAGGAAGGAAAACAATATTATCTTTTACTCAACCCATCTGCTAGCCCAAAAAACTCAATAAAAACGTTAACAGGTAAAAGACTATTCTAAACCCTCTTTATGCTACAGAACACGGAATCTCTCTAGTAATTCAAGAACAGAAGATTACTTCTTTCCTACTAAGTTGACATTATCAGTTCCAGTAATATATGCTTGATGCTAGAGCATCTTTTTGCTTCATTCACTTTTTTTAATTCACGTGTAGGTACCGCCCATACAGTATCAGTATCAGGTATCAGTACAGCTTGGGAACTAGATCTAATTAAAACAGAGCAATTGATTTAAAGTACTGCAGAATTTTAAGGTTTTGATACTAGGGAATAGTCAGGCAAAAATACAGTTAGAAGCATACACACCACTGGCTCTTCCTTTCCATGTTCAAAAAAGTAGATAAAGCTATTTCTGGCTTTTAAATTTTCACTGTTTTCAATTAGAATTTCTCACTGTATCTGAAAAGATGTTTTACTGATAACTCCGGACACTACAGAAGAGGGAATCAACAGTCATATGGCAAAATCTGGATAAAAGAAACATTTGCTGCAAGACAGAGACCAATTCAGAGCTGACTTGAAGCAATTCCCAGATTTCTTCTACTGAATACTTCTGCTACAAACAAGCCTGTGCATTGCACAGGTGGTTATGACAGAGCTGAACATAATCATAAAGGCTACAGTGATTTTGCAATGGGTTTAGGGGCAAACCTATATAAAAGTTAACTGCGAAGACAGTTTTGATATCTTAAGAGTGTGGTGGTTTAATAAAGGTGGGTAGCTAAGCATCACCACACCACTCTCACTTTGAAAAAGAGTCTTGCAAACTGAGGTAAGGATAGGAAGATTCCTCTTCAATTATTGGCAGGGGCAAAACAGTCCGTGAACCTGAAATAAAGACTAACCACAGTTTTTGTGGAAAGTAGAGGAAAAGTACAGATTATTTCCAGAGGCACAGAAAGCGGAATTTTACAGTTATTCTCAGAGGTGCAGATACTGTGGGAAGAAAATGAGACAGACTTCATTTTGTGCACCTTCCTGCACACATCATACCACTGGCTCAGCTGTCTGATGTTGATCGTTTCGAGTTTCCATGATTCCTTCCACAGAAAAACAGAGATGCCTCTCCATCTGGTTCTACATCCCCACAGTCATGGAGGGATATAATCATTTGTTTCCAGATGAACACAAACGTGGTGAATACTCACTCCCTGAATATTTTTTGTCACTATTAATATTGATATGTGTTATCTAACTGCCTTAGACTTTGCCTTCATTCAACAGAACAGACACGAAAGATGATGGTGCTAGTAAAGCAGTCTCCTCTTATCTTTAACACAAAGTAGTTGTTACTGTGAATGTGAATTCCAAGATCTGTAGCCCTGAGATATACTACTATATTACACTGATACTTTTCCTCAGAGATAAATAAATACAGTAATTTCAATTAGTATCCCTGTGCATGCTGTATGGTTTGGGACAAAGGCTTTAACAGATATGGATATTGACAGCACAAAGCCTACAGAAACTGGAGTGGGCAAAGCATGACATCTTTTGACGATGTAAAGGAGTAGAAAAAAAGTTACAGGGATGAGACAATGTGCTGTGCAACTTTATGGATCAGCGGCCTCTAATCACTCTACAAGAAATGTGTCCCATTTGAATCACAATTAATACATGGTCTAATTTAGTTCTTCTACAGTCATGTTCTGTGCATACCCTAGGACTAATATAACAAATAACTATCAAAGTAGAAGTAACATTTGCTTCTAAAGTATAAGAAATACCATAGTTTAAATTCTTCCTAAAAATTCATCAGTAAAAAATCATGAAAATATTTATCTCAATTAAAAAGTAATTCCCAACATTTCTATTTACAAGTACAAGAAACACATCATTTATACAGAAATGTACAATAGGCCCAGTTAGGCTATTTCCACATGCCCATTTTATCAAGAAGAGTAAAAAGAATATTCCATTCATGAAAATTCAGACCTCTTCCAACCACATCATTTTAGAAGATTAAGAAGATAAAGGAAGTAAACATCAGCTGACAGGAAGCAAAAAGAATATAGAATTTTGTAATGATAAACAGTCAGAGACAGGGAAACCTATTTTTACTCTGCAAAGTAATTCTAATAATTTGTTTAGAAAGCAATGAAGAAAAAACATAGTAAACACTTAGGAAAACGCTGGATCAATTTGCAAGTGTTGAAAGCACACCAACCTCAGAGACTCAGGGACATTTGTATTAAGCAAGAGACATACAATTAAGCTGCATCTCAAGCTAAAACCCTGAGGGCTCCACATTTCATTCCAGTCAACTACTGCTGTTTTTGGCACTATTTTCATTGCAAATATGAGTAATGTGGGCCCTTTAGTCACTATTAAGCAGTAATCTAGGGAAATCATCCACTTCCAATAATTTTATACTCCAATTTAGGGCACTCTGAAACCACATAATGAATAATACTGTCGCCAGTTTTCTCCTATAATGATACACGACATATGCCTGCTATTGCTCTTCACAAATCAAATCCAATAGTGTTGCTTCTTTCAGAAAATTCTACTTATTGTATTTGAGTTTCTTCACTCACTAGACAAGTAAATCTAGAAACAAGATATTCATTGTTAATTCTGTCATTCAGAAAGTTGTGAATTCCTTTGCAATCAAAAAGATATATTCTTTTAAGTGAGTAACATTGTGTTAGGTTACAAGTTACTCATACATAAGCCGTGTGGATAACTGTAGATTACAAGGCTAATTAAGAGACCTTCCACTGTCCTTGACCCTGCATGGATTTTACCTTCTATTAAGGTAACTTCATAATTTGAAGGACGATTTTCTTTATTCACAAATGAAGAAAAGCTACTGCAGCAAAGTGTGCTGAATGCGAGAATAAAACTAAGCCATCAAACCTTTTTTTTTTTTTCCTCCATATTTTTTTTAACACCTTTGATTTTACAACCCATGGAAAATGCTAGCCAAATTATAAGGAATATAGCAAATTTAATCTATGTGGGTTACAGAAAACAACTTGCAACAACAACAACAACAAAAAAGTCTTTTAAAGATATGCAAAGATTTCAAGGAGAAAATAGCACAAGTATAAAAAATTTTCTGATTTCATCTCTGGGACTTTTAATAAATTGAAAATCCAATCTTTTCCTTACCAATACAAGATGGTTTAAAGATATGGTTTACCAAAACACAGCTTTCCTTTTTCTCAAATAATCTAAAGTAATATGAAATACATTGCACCTTATCAGGAATACTCCTACATAATTCTCTGACTTGCTCAGAAGCAGCATATCTAAGTTTTAGATAAGTGTGGATAATTTCTTATTCATTCCAGGCAAACACAATCAATTGCATTCTAGAAATCAATTTAAAAGTAATTTATCTTACATTAATATTCCAAATTCTCAAGATTTCACATAAAGCTATTCTTGTAGCACAGTAAATTTCCAATAGACAACATTATTAAAATAAAAATGATCCCAAGGAAAATAACTTTCAGGCTGTGTGGAACAGCCTCTGTCTTTGCAGCATCTATTCTGCTGTGTGCAGATGTGGGGAAAACCACAGGAAATCTGGTGGAAGCTTTCTAATTTACATCAACATATAAATGACCTATTATACAAAATCAACATAAAAAGATAACTTAGCAAGTGGTTTTTCAAGAAGCCTTCTTATTACCAAGAAGCTGACTTATTTAGTCAGCTCACACTTCATCACAGTCTAAGTGGTGATTTCCATTAGCAACTAGATGGTATGGAGTAAAGAGCGTCTGTGTGGCGACCGTGTACCATAATACTTTATTTCTCATTTGTTTCATACTTTATGTGCATTCCACACATAGCTTTATTTCTTGTGATTAAGAAAAATGCATCACAGAGATACTGAAAACTAATGATAATGAAAGAAACCACGGGGTTGGTTCAGTACTGATTTCACTTTTCTTCGTAGTTTAACAGAGCTACAATATTTATCTAAGAAGGGGGCGACAGAATCAGAGATTAGAAAAAGAAATAAAAGCCAGAATGAGGTTATTGAAATACCTTCTATCATGAAAGACTAGATTAGCAGATTAAAAAACTAAATTGTTCAATGTTATCTAAGGAGCACCTCATTTTTACTATTCTTAGTCATATAGACTGCTCTCAATACAACTGTCAGTAGGTAGGGAAGCTTCCTATTTCATATAGGTCAAATTAGAGACGCCAGAAGTCATTTCATGAAAGGTGAAAAGACTAAAACTCAGAAAGCACAGTACAATGAGAAGCTTTTCATTCATCTCTACGTTGTGAATTCAGCCACTAAAGAAGGGCCAAAGAGACATGGAAAGGCTAAAGAAATAATGACAACATACTACAAGGTTTTTGGCATATAAACTAAGGCAGCATTCATTGATGCATGCATAAAATAAGAAATGGAAAGACTGAAAACAATAATATCTAAATAACATCTAAATAACATCCATAATACCAGTCTGAAATAGGTCTATGTTAAGAATGCAGTGAAGTAAAAGACAGGAAGGTACAGGCATGGAGTTTTGCATATGCTTGGAACAACTTTTCTCATTCAAAAATGGAGTATTGGAGTATATAACATACACTCTATTTGTTTATCCATCTTTGCTTAGATAAGTGCTCTTTGTCAAAGATCACAAACAATCACAGCAGGAATGAACTAATAACTTGTATTGCCACAAATGCCTCACTGTATTAATAGCTCGGGGTAGCATTTCTGTATGATAACACACAGTTTCCAGCACAGATGACTTCCTAGTATACAGAAAAGGGTGCTCTTTTCCTTCAGGAGGTAGCAACTGTGGATTAGGAGAGGTGCACAAGAACATGGTAGAGCGAGAACAACAGAAATCAGAGATCCATGTGCACTGCTGTTACAGTAGAATGCATCTTCCTATGTAGGCACCAAAATCTCAAATCTCTAAATACAGGTCGGATTTGTCTAAGAATACTGACAGCCAGATGTTAAGAAGCAACTCTTACTATACAAAACCCTGTATTCTAATATTCTATCATAAACTCAGAGAAAAGCAAGCACTGCTAGTAAAAATACACACAGATGATGGAGTTACAGTTTGCTGTACACCATTAAAGCCACACAGGTAAAGTAGCACCTGGAAAAAAAACCTTAAAAGCAGAAAAAATATAATAGCAGAGATAAATATAGTACATACAGTGTATGTAAAATAGTATAAAGATTAATTCCTCACACTGCAGTATGTTTTCCATCTCATGCAAAACCTATGAAACTTTAAGCTCCAAATCACTAAGTACAAAAATAGAATTTTATTAGTTCCATCTCTGCCATCTCCCCCTCTCTCCCCCCGCTTTTTTTTTTCCCTTTCTCCAACTGATGCCTAAATTTGTATCAGTATTAACCCCATTATATATGAGGGCTGCTCCAAAACTAATGGAACATAATTTGCTGCCTGTGCGAATTAAAGAAAGAACAGGACATAACTTTTGCCATAGCTAAGTTAAAGTAAGAGACAAACTTTTTCCTACATTCACATGTGAAAATGATTAATCACAAGACCCAAAAGGAAATGGCTTATACACTGAACTGAACATCCATTTTTAGATTCAGTAGTATGTCACAGACTTTGTTGTATGAAAACAAAAAACAACAACAAAAAAAAAACACACAATTGAATTTATAGAATTTTTTATAGATTTTTTATGTTTTTTTATAGAATTTTTTATAGAATTCTTTTATAGAATTAGAATTGAATTTATAGATACAGACATAATTTTTAAGATAAACTGATAAATTTCTGGCAGCAACACCCAGTCAATACTTTTCATTCCAAAGGCAGTTTAAGCTGATATTACACGCACTTACAATTTTCTTCCCACCTCATTATGCTGTTTTCCGTAACGTAATGACATTATAGCATAGAAATGAGTTCAGTTTTGCACAGTTATTACCATTTTTATTAACCAAAGTAACAATGGTCATACATAATTTACAATTAGTCCACACAGGTGCTGAACGAAGTATCTTAGAAACTTTGGAAATTAAGCCAGCAAGAAACAACTATTATTTACTGACATGTTATAATAAGGTTAGAGCCCTCTGTGCTTTATCTTCTGAAATTATTTTACTGTAGCTACTACAACTGGTATAAAATTCCTGACTAAGACACATAGCCTTATTGTCACTCTGAGTGGTGGCTCTTCATCTTATGATTTATGGGCAGCTTAACTCACCGGTTAATTTAAAAATGCCGAACATTCACAAGCAAATTAATGGCCTTCAGAAATCTCAGCCAAATTGCATGAATGCAGATTTAGCAGGAGTGAAGCTACAATGAAAGCACAGAAGTTAAAACAACTTCAGCAACTTTGTTGGTACTGAAATCGCTATTATTTCCTGATAATAGATTTTCAAACATTTTTTAAAGCAGTGGTCGGAAGGAACCACCACAGCTACAGGCTACAGCAATTCCTTTCCCAGATGACAAATAGATTTGAATGTGTAGTAACATTAAACCATAAAATCGGGAGCAAAATCCAATAAATTACATTAGACACATTCTTAAAAGAATTCTGCACTCTACAGTAAAAGTTCCTAATCTTTTCAATTGTTACACCACTCACTAAGTATTTTCTAAAGCCCCAAACAACAGAATCAAATAAAAGCTGTGTTGGGATCAAAAACCCACGCTTAAAATAATCCATTTTAGTTTTAGTTTTTGTAGCAGAAAGAACTGATCAAGCAGAGTAGCTTCTAAAGTTTAAAACTTACTCAAGCATTTTTTACTCATGTACATGCACCACCTTGAGCAGATAACATTTTTATTTGTATCTCTATGATACACAAATACTATCAGCAGAAAAGAATAAAAATTAAGTAGTGAGAAGAAGAGAGAGTCTGTTCCAAATTTGGAAGATTGAAACTGATTGGCAAAGGAAGTTTTGTAATGGTTATATATTTTTACCACTGTTTACCTATTTAGGATGACTCAGTAGTATTTAAGTGCTGTAATATATAATTGTAAATATCTATCCAGGCCGCTATCTACAGAGAAAACAACATGGTCAGTTTTCTGTGTTTTAAAATAATACATGGGAAATATCAGTTTTGGGTTAGTCCTTTGTCACTACACTTCCAGCTACTGTTAGAGGTCATCTGGAAAGGGCTACACGTATTCAGCCATATATAATCACAGTTTGAAATGACCAACCCTAACTCTGCAGTCCATACACACTAATGCTACACACACTGGGTACTAAAAACCCTTCAGAACATCTATAACACATTCAAACACAAAGCATTTTGTGGAAGTTTTTAACCTACCTCTATGCTCTGTAATTCTGAACATGGTTGGCTGATCATACACCCAGTATTCTTTTTTCATCTTAGCATACAGCTGCCACATCAAGAACCTAATGCAAAACATTTTACACAGAGTTGGGCCCAGGAACATGTTAAAAATGAGTCCTGGAAATACAAACAACATGTTTCTGATCATTTGTGTAAGACTGACCAGGGGAAAATGGATGGCAAGGGAACTGAATCACAGCTACACTGCTTTTTTTGTCATTCTTCTGTAAGTCCACTGGTCTGAAATAGTTGGACATGAAATAGCCACAGAAAAGTCTTCAATGGAAATGCATTCCGTTTTAACTGTCTGACTAGATGCAAGTTTTTGAGAAATGGGATCCACAATTCACATTCTGAATTGATAAAGGCAAAGAAAAATACCCAAACCTCCTTTAATAATGCACTGATTAGGTTATACAAAAAATGTTTTCTCAAACTTCCAAGTCGAGAATCTTGAAATTAAAAAAAATAATAACAGTCTGAGCAGTCAAGAATCAAAATTTAGTGAGGTTGTGGCATCTGTGAGTTCTGCTGAACTACAGCTAAAGCCAAACTGCGTTGGGTCATTACCCTCCAGTGTAACAGACCTTGCTGAAGCACAATTCCTTTTCTGTAAATTGAAGTTGATAGGTGCATTCGCCCAGTCCTGATAATGACAATCCTCACACTTACTTTAAAGCAAAGAAATAGTCATGCTGAGTGGAAAAGGTGACTGAAACCTGAATCTAAGACTTAACCCACATTTGCTATGTAAATAAACTAATATTTACTGGGTTTCTTTTTTTATTTACCTTTCATTCACTGTATTGCGTGAACTTTCATCTAGTATAATACCCCTGGCTGTATTATTTTACTTCTATTCAACATATGCAAGAATGTTAGTAGTATATCTATGCAGTTCCAGAGACTTCCAGAGTTTGATGATGAAACAGTGGCTATTTTATTTTGATAGAACTATTAGCTTTCAGTGTAGTCCGACTAACCAGATTATCTTTACTTGATACCTTTAAGCAGATTAAAATTAAAAGCTTATCAATATATAATATACATATCACAAGGAAAAATAATTATAAATCAAATTCAAGTCTATGATTTTTTTAGAGCTGTAAACATGGTGAGGCATTAATGGTTTTGACAAAATAAGACAGCAACACAGCCTTAAATTTATTAGCTGTAATACATAGTTCAGTCATAGTTCAAAAATCTAAACAAAATCACCAGAAATACAACACTGTTGAAGACTCCAGGATTAAACGGGCTTTAGGCCTTAGTCTTTCAAAACTTTACTTTTTTTTTTTTTTTTTTTTTAACTTATATAGGTCTTTAAAGGATAGAAACACAACAAATGAAGCTCAGTTAATAAATCCTCAATTTTTTATTTGACTGATGTTCAACTAATTTGGTTAGATAAACTTCTCCAACTTGCTTTTTTCTTTTGCCAAGCATTGCTTTTTTGGATTTCCAGGTTTATTCTGAACACTTAACAAGGAACTGTTACTGAATTTTTGCACTAGTAGTTAACCCTGAAATAAATGATCTCAGTGATGTTCACATAGTACAATACAAACAAAAAATAATCAGTGATATATAAAGGCTGTACTGAATGTGGTAAATACAGGACTAGCTTTGTTGCTGTGATCAAATGAGAACACGTCTACAATATAGCATGCCTTTGTTAGAATAGAAAAAAATACAAAAAAATTTACAAATAAAAAAAGAATCTCATGATAAGTGTCCCTGGTACTAAGAAAAAAAAACAAAAAACATTTATCATAGACTGGAGAATAACTGCTAATGGGTGCGGCTTAATTTATTGCCACCCCAACAGCTTTACTACTTACAAACACATGCCACATGTGAGTTTGCTCCTACAGAGATTTATGCCTTGTTTCCGTTTCTTTAATCAATAAATTTTTATCAATAACAATAATTTCAGAAATGTGTTTAGTCTACAAAGCATCAGAATCAAAACAGACGGAGTACTTATATTAAAAACTTCCTAACAAAAAATCTTATTTTTAACTGAGATTGAAAAAAACTGAGTTCTGGCTCTTTGTTTTCATTACCTGAAAACCTGATTCTGCTTGACTGACAGGAAAAACAAAACAAAACAAAACACAACACGAGAGAGTTGGACACGAAGATTCACTTGGATCTTTCCCAGATATCATAATAAACCTCCACCCCTTGGCCGCCATTTACCTGAGTCAAGTTAGTATTCTCTATCAGCTGTGCTTTCTAGCCTTTCATAACATAATCAATAATCTTTATTCTTTTTAATTTTAATGACAAGAATATACATGGCCAGTTCCATCTTTCAATAAAGAAAAAAATCAATATCATTAAAAAATGAATTTCATTCAGTGTCCATAAATGTAAAAATTAGTATGTTTTACTATTCTCAGGAATTTCTGTTTAACCCTCAAGTGTACTTTAAGGTCCACATTTTTGATTGACATTAATGCATTAAACAGAAACAGCATTACTCAAGAAACTGAAAAGTCATAAAGCATAAAGCAATTTTGTACTGTCACAAAAGGGGCAATACCTGATAGTGTGACTTCAGGTAAGCATCTTGGCTGTATAAACATAATTTCCTTAAAGTAAAATATATCATGGAGCAGAAATTCCCTTAGAAAACAACCAATATTAATGAGTGAAAAGGACTGATTGCATTGGCTAAGTCATGCGGACAATGACACAAAACACTGACTTCAGGGTTTTACCCGATAAAGATCGAAACACTCCTAAACTGATTAGAAGTCTGGTATTAGAAGAAACTCAATTACATTCTTTCTACAACATGAAATGACGCTTCACACAAATACAAATTTCAGTAGGGACAATGAAAACTAACACAGTTAGCAATGCAAGAGTAATGCTGAACATCATAACCTCAGTAATTATTGAGTAAACCACAGACAAGTTTTGCTTGTGCTTTTCAACCCTAAACCAAGGTCAGGAATTAATTTGTTGATTAAGGAAAGTTAATTACCTGTTTTTGCAATTGCTCCCATATAACCAACCTAAACAAAAACCAACCACAAACACTGTCATATGATTGAATAACTATATTCCCACTTGAAGTAATGGCATTCACGTACAGAACTCCATGAGCTTGCATCCTCACCAGAAACAGATATGTTCAGGGATTGGGTCTGACTGAAGTTAATTTGCTTCAACGCGTCCCATATGTTGCTGGATTAGATTTGTGACCACAACAATCCTGACAGCACACCTGTTTTTAGCTCTTGCTGAGCTGGTGGCACAGGCTTCTGTTCCTCTATGCTCAGGGTGGACATAGCATCAGGGAGGAACACAGCTGGGACAGCTGACTCAACTGACCAACCAGATATCCCATGCTATTTAACATCATACTCAGCTGTACAACTGGGGAGCAGTTCTTCCAAACAAGCCACTGCAGGGGGACTGGCTTCAGTCTGCTGGGGGGAGGTGAATGCCTACCTTTGAATCACCCTTTAATTCCCTTCCTTCATATAATTAGCTGCTTTTATTTTGATCCATGGGGTTTTCTTGTTTTTGCCCTTTCATTTCTCTTCCTCAGCTCCAATGGGGTGGATTGAGTACAGATATCAAATGTTAGAAGTTAAAACCATAAGTGAAAGTTTAACTGAAATTTTTTAACTGAAATTTAACAGGAAAAAACACATATGAAAAGACCTCACAAAATATTTAAACACCTGAAAATGAACACAAACCAAATCATTCTGGTGTAGTCACTGGCTTAAAAATCTTTCAATGTGGTAAATATTTACATATATGCATACATAGGCACGTAACTACAATATTAATTTCAAAGTCTACACTTGAAAATCATAGAATAACAGAATTATTGAGTTTGGAAAAGACCACAGAGATCATCATCCAACCATCAACACACCCCCACCATGCTCATAAACAACATCCCTCAGTGCCACAGCTCCACATTTTTTTAACACCTCCAGGTACGGTGATTCCATCAATTCCCTTGGCAGACTGCGCCAAAACCTCATCACTCTTTTTAAAAATCATTAGTCACGTATAGCCGCTGCAATAAAATGTTCATGGGAAAGACCTTTATCCCACACAAAGTCCACACAACTCTGGTAAGCATCGATCAATAAAACTCCTATTCTAGCATGGAAAGTCGTTTCACTTTTGAACACTTGCTTTGTTAACTCGCAAAGTTATATGTGAAAGTATGTGTGGGAACTGATAAAATTGTTGTTTGATTACAGTGGCAATCAATACTTTGCTTCAAGTACAGAAAACAAGCTAAACCCTGAGATTTAAAATACGTGTCTCTAGAATATTTGTATGGGAAACAGCTTTCATTTGAGTCTTCTTCTGAAATGCTATCCATTTAATGCTTCTTAACAAAGGGTACCTGGACAGATCCCCAAGTCCTTGCCCAGACCAGAAACTACAGCTCTGACATGACATGTAAATTTTTTTTCCAGACTTTATCTGGTTCCCAACCATATGATGTTACATGCATTCCACTACAGTCTGCTAGCAGCTATCATTCAGCTGTTCTTTCAGAGAACAGACATCAAGAAGGAAAAAAAAAAAAAAAAAAAAAAAAAAGTTTGGTAAAAATAAGTTTCTCTTCCTAACCTAATTCATGGAATTAACTGAACAGTCCTGCTCTAAAAATCTGGATTAGAAAGTTAAAAGTTTGACAAAAGATAATCTTGTGGCAAGAGTTCCATTTGATGTTCCAAAGTATGCTCCTTTCAGAATATTTGATGAGGGAGCACAAGGCTTTCTTAAAAATGAAATACAGGGAGCTCCCTAACTCACGTCAGAGGGGAAAAGTACGTAAATGAGTGCAAAGGGATCTGTGCAGTAATGCAAAGAAAGAGATAAGCAGATTGAAAGAATTAGACTGGAAGTAGTCTTCAGACAGGCGGTAAGAATAGGTATTTAGGTTGACAGCAGTGGAGATCAGGTTAGGCTAGGATGACTGTGTACGGATCAGGGAGCGCAACCTTTCCTGGCAGCAGGAATAGACTGATAAGGAGGAAACGGGCTATGTGAAAAGAATGGATAAGGGATAAAATGGGATTTGGAACAGAAAGAAATACAATATGCTAAAAAGATCTGCCTGGGGAAAATGAAGACCACAGGACAAATCAGGTTAGAAGAGACCTCAGACGATCTCTAACCTCCACAAAGCAGGGTCAGACCCCAGCATCAGACTAGGTTGCTCAGATTGTTTTATACGGTGCTTCTTGAAAATCTTCAAGGCTGGACACTACAGAATCTCTGTGGCAAACTCTTCCAATGCTTAACTGTTCTCTTTACCAGAAAGAGTTCCTCCTTTTATAGCATTCAACCTTTGTACTTCCATTGGAAGACATATCAGAAAACCCTTTGCTTCAACCGTGGCGCTACAAATGAGACAGTTCACCAAGGAAAACAACAGATTTTTAACATTATCTAAAGTATTCATTTTTACCAATGCTAACTGCCAGGTTGTACAACCATTGATATTTTTACAGTCACCTCTTTTAATAAAATCAAGAACCCAAATAATAAACATAAACCTATACTAGAATAAGCAGAAACAAGCAAACCATACAAAATTTAGGCTACGCTACACAAAGTTGTATGCCCAAATATAATTCAGTTTGCTTGTGTTCAAGATTTTCAACCAATGGTACGTGAAGGTCACACCATATTTTTTCCACCAGGGCCAATGCTGAGCTCACAGCACTTAATGGAAGTAAAATGTACATAAAATGAAGATGGTGAAAATCAGTCGAGAAAGAATGACTCATGTTCTAGCCTAATCTAGAAAATCTATTACAACATTAAGTACATTGTACTTGTTGCACAATGCCTGCCTACATGTCCTAGAGCCTGATGCACAGTTGCATCTGGAAATCATAGACACAACCAGAAAGACAAAATATACCTTTGGAACAGGTATATTTTTATACTGAATTACATATTTTGAAGAAATTAGATCCTACAAGTTTCTCAATATTATAGCCTAGATCAATACATACGTTAATTTAAAACTTACCTCTTCCTTTGCTGTAAAATGAAAATAAAAGCTGTTACTGGTCAAATGAAAACCAGATAATGTTTGTGAACTCTTCGGACAATCCAGTAGTAACAAGAAGAGCTTATATGGGAATAACTGTTTCTTCAGGAGACATAATTTGTAATTAGTGATACTTGGTACACATAAATGTAAGCTGGTCGATTGATCGATTACTCACTAATCAAATACAAGCCTAAATGAGGTGAGAATTCTGTAGCAAAAACAAATCTACAGCACAGGATCACAGGACTGAAGTCTAGATCAAAATCCACACATCTCGAGATAGTGAAACGGAGTTGTAAAGTGACTTTTAGTATAGACTTCCATAATTCAATTCAATTCTACTGTGTAATATGCTGAATAACATATATGCAAGTACTCAAATTTTATGTGTATTAATTAAGTTAACAGTAATAGCCATCTAAAACAAATGAACTAAGTCATTCCACGATTCACCAGAGAAAGAGCAACCATCAAAACTAGATCAGGTGAAGAAAAAAGACTGAAATTCAGTTACCCAACCGTATAAGAGAGAACTTCAAGAACCTTTTACTGAACTGGAGCGCTCAAAACACTCCATTTTTTTTAGGTAAGTTTTTAAAACATACTCCCAAAGCTCAGGCAAAGATTTTGTGAGTTTGCTTGTTTGTTTGTTTCAATTTTAATATTAAAGGAACACTGTCTATCAGGATAAATTATATTTAAGAGGTTAACTGTGATAAATGCCAACAAACAAGCTTTTTGAGCATCCTGGTTCATGTTGCTGGAGAGTTTTATGGCATAAGCTTTTTTCTTGATTTTATTCTTGTGAAAAAAAAAACAACCAACCTTTTAAAAGAAAGACTGTACCTACACTACTGGGCCACAGTCATACACTCATTCTGAAATGAAAAATAGACTTGCTACAGTTGCCTATTCTGAAAAGACTCACCTTGTACAGAGAGAGGAGGAATTAAAAAAAAAAAAAAAAGAGAGAGAGATTTGGTATATGAAGAACTGAAGAGTATTTTTTTTCAGCCACTACAAGCAGGTAGAGGATTGAATTATACTCCCTCGGGTGCAGTAAGGAATACAATCTAATCTCACTAGGTCAATAACATTTTGTGCCAGTAAATCTACTTTATTTTTTTACTTTACTCTTACCTTTCTCTATTGATTATTTTCATCGTTTTAGCCACATAAGTATGTTAGGTCATCTAGAAAACCTTATTACTGTAGTTAAAATTGTCTAATGAAAATCAAACCAAGTATTTACACTTGCAGAGAAAAAAAAAACCAAAAAACTAACATCAGTTTTCACAGGAAATTCAACCTGTAAAAGGTTTTCAAACAAAACACACAGATAAACCAGATGCATTAATTCATAACTCTGAATGAACAGGTTTGGTAGCAGTGGAGTTTTTTTTGTTTTGTTTTGTTTTTCAACCTTTTAATTTTTGCAAATAGTGGGAGAACTTCTTGAATTTTACTTGGGTCTCAAAGTATCTTATGCTATTTCTCTTGCAGAAAATGCTGCAATACCCATTCTGTAACTCGAAATCTAAGGAGAAATTCACTGAGATCAGCAGAAGAGAAAACATTCCTGAAGATACTTGTTCCCTAATTATTTCATTGAAGACTTCCTTATAGATATAGTACAAAACTAGATTTTTATTCAACTAAAATTTCATCCTTATCACTATTTTTTTTTCCAGTCAGAAAGAATTGGCCACCATTTTATTGTGTCTTTATCCTGTTAAGCCTCTTCCAGAGGGCAAGCTGTAGGCTTCTGTAGCCATGATGTGACAGAGAACTGCTAGCTCTGGAGGAGTCACAAGTAAAGACTGGATGAATAGCTGCCAGATTAGTTAAATCTAGTTAAGCTTACATCTTTTTTCATCTCCCTATTTCTCTTTGTGCCTATGACAAAGTGCAGCCTGAGGAGTTCAAAAGCATACCATACTAGCAGTTTACTAGTACAGACTGAAAATCACCCAAACATCTCATTCATCAGACATGGTTTCAGACACACATTGTCTGCGATGTTACTGGTATCAAGGCACAGTATGGGCAAATACAGAAGTGTTGCTCTGAAAATAATGCCTCTTATTTCATTATTTTGACTCATGAGTCAGAGGTGAATGCTGGTGAGATGGCAATAGAGTTTGAACCTTCCCACCAATATTCCATTACATTTTGTTTGTGTGTGACAGATGACAGCAGAGGGGCAACACTGACAAAATGTCATCTGATGCGGAAGTGCTGATGAAACTATGTGTGTCACTGTATTCTTTCGTGTAGAAAAACAAAGGCACCCAGTGACATTCACTGATGCTTGCTGAATGCTTATGTAGACAAAATAGAGGCTGTGAGAACAGGAAGGAGATGGGTGACGCATTTGAGCATAGCAGTGGGTGAAAGCGGTTCGCTCTTGTTCATCACTGGTGAAAATGTACAGCTAGTGGTGGTTACTACGTTGAAAAATAGTCTTTTTCAGCTGAGAATTTGTTCTGTCAAATAGTGTGACTGTGTTCTTTGTATCTGTTTTAATTTTCACAAAATAAACTGGAGGCATTAATTTCAGAGCATCTTATGCGTGTGTCTGTGTATGAAATATATCATCCAGGACTGATCAGCAGTAAAACATTCAGTTTAGCCTCAAACTGGATTGAGTCATGTCTATTTTCTGACCTTTCATCTGCTACAAAATTCCTTGTTATACTCTTACTCACCAGCTTCAATTAAAAATAAGTTTAAAACTGAAATCATGATAGCAAGTATTAGCTTTAAACAATCAATGGCACAATTTAGCAAAATGAGTAGCACTTGACTCTACACCATACTAAAAGTATATATATATATTTTTTTTTTTAATTCTAGTGACATGTTTACACATTACCTGTTTTTTTAATAATTAGCAACTAAAACAATGAGCATACGTGGCCATTACGGTAAATATACCAAATTGATATGTTAATGTTCTCACAAAGAAACCTGGGTATCTGTGAGGAAAGCTAGGTAATTACAACACACTAAACAAAGGAACTGCAATTTTAACTAGAAATAATTTAGATAAGAGAATTGGAATAATTCCATTTTATACACTTCAGCAGAGTATAGGTTTGGGAAGAAAAGCACTGTCACAGCAATAGAAAGGTTATGTTTGAAAATCTAATTCTGATTAAGTTTGTGCTTACATGTGTGTAATAAACAACATATTAGACCCCCTCCCAAGACAGTAAAAACAACGTAATATATGTAGCAGCAATGTAAAACTTGATCCTTCCCCTTTTTTGAAATTTATTTACTACTTAACAGGCCTCCTTTCCTGGACTTGTAACCCTGTTATTGCAAATGTTGGTTGGCAATATGCTGACTTATGTCAGCATTGAAATTTGGCACCATGCTTCATTAGCTAGTCAACAAAGCAATTCAAGAGTGTTATTAAATCATACGACATTCTTAGCAGTCTCCTTTTCTCATTCTTATTTCAGTGTGAGATTTTTTTTTCACCATCCTTTTTCTCAGGAGACAAGAAAATGCTTTGTATCCTATTTTTAAAATTATCCCCTGCAGCAGTACCAATACTAGTATTTTCACACCACCCTTTCCAATCCACAAATTCCAATAATGCACCATAGAAACTAATTTAAATTTTGTTCAATGTAATAGTTTGTAAATGAACACTATTACTCACAAAACAACTGTAGAAAAGTAGAAAAATTAATTATTATCAGGTCTTTTTTTTTTTTGGTATGGTTTTGTTCTTTTCGAATAGCATTATTTTCTGTTCAATTCAATCTTACCACTTAAAGTATTTCCCATCAGTAAATAAATTGTTCAGGAATTGATCAGAGCCAGAAAGTGGCACAGTGTCTTCTTTCAGAATTATAGTTTTTATCCAGATTTCCTTATGATGAAGCCAACAGTAGCTTGCCATCCACAGAATATTCATATTGCTATACTGAACATAAGCCAGTCTTTAACAGTCTATTAAAAGCATTCAAAGCTGATATCAGGAAAAGGAGACTTTGAAGGATGAAATAAGAGCTCTATTTTTATAAGAAATAAAGGTTTATCTTTCTCATCTACTGTAAGCTTCATTGCCCTGTGTGTGATACCGAAATACTGAAAAATTGAGTCATGTTTCTCTCAAACTGGGCCACTGACAAAAATCCACAGCCAAAACAAACATATATGAGAACTAAGCTGAGTCAAATTAGTCATTTAATATATTAAGCCTTACTGAAGGCCACACGCTAATTATAATTGTACTGTACTGATAGGTAGAAGTTGTTGTCAGTGGTGCAAACTCGGTGCTTCATGAGGTAAAAGAATATCACAGCATGCTTGAGAGATGAAGCGAGAGCCTACCTAACAAAACAAGTTCCTAGAAGTCAGAACTGCTGAGGCTTGTATTTCATGTTCAACGTCATTGCTCATTTGTGAATTAAGAAATTTAAATGCTGACTACAGTCTCTGTAAGTGAAATAAAGCTTTCATGTATACGTTGCTTAGGAAGCAGAAATGTGCCAAGACCATTTTCTTACAATATTTCTGAAGATAGAAGTAAAACTTTCCTCATGCACTTCCAAAAACGCAAACAAGGTGGAGGCTGTATGCTTATTAAGATCCTGAAACCCAGTGCACATCAGATGGTGCTCCCTGTTCTTCCCCATCAACTTTCCCTTTTCTCCCTGCTTCACTCCTCCTTCCACACAGCCCTCTCTTCCTATTACACAAGTATGTATTACTTCTACTAACCAGAGCAAGCTCATTCTCAATGCTGAATGAGGGCTTGGACTAAGATTTTACTGAAGAGTGAACCTGTCAACTTGTCCCATCATCACAAGCTTTGTTTGTTCCTGCCATTTTCCTCTCAGTCCCTAGATGAACTAATTTTTCCTTTGTAGCTTGACATGCTGATTATGTTAGAATTCAATTTGAGACTGAAATACCTGAAAAACTGTGATACTATTCCTTGAGAAGACACCTTGGAAGACCAATAAACAGCACATTAAAATCACAAAAAAAAAAAAAAATAGATGTGCAATTTTTTAATCAAAAACACCTGAACAACAAAAAAATAAAAAGACAGTGTTCATAGACACTAGCTCTCTCGGATTTTTATTCTCTTTTGGATTTTCTTGCACTCTTGTTGACTGAAGAGAACTGATTTAGATAGCATTTCGCAGCTGTTACATGAATTTTGCCCTGTCCATTCAATAGTAAAGGTCTGAGACTGTTTTAGCAAAACTAAGTGTGGTTTTTTTTCCTACAACATGATTTATTTTCATCACTGTGTAGAACTGACTGCAAACCTCTTAAAAAGAAGGAATACAGGAATACTTCATCAGGTTCCCTCATGCATATGAATAAAAGAGATAATAAGCAGAATTCTTCTAGCAAGTGGGTTTTCCTACAGGACATTTACTGCCCCTGCCCCTCCTTCCCCCAGTTTAATTTAAAAGCAACAGCAAAACAAAACCACTGTCTAAAATGCACACTTTCAATAGATTTATGTCAATTATTATCATACATTTGCACTCAGTATTCCCTCCAAATCTGTACACATAGACAATATACGTAATGTACACAGTGGGCAGATTCATATCATTGATTGCATCTTTGCATAATGATGCACTGACATCTAAAGTAATGTCAATTCCTGTGGCTCTTCAGCTACGATTATTTCTCTCCAAGACAACCAGGACACATAGTGTGGGAGATGTGACTTCTAAAATCTGGCTCGGACCCCCAGTTGTTTCATTGCCTCACATTAAAATCTGAAAGCTACAGAATGAGAAGTTTTGAGAAACTGAGAAAGAGAACTCTAAGTGAAGAAAAAAGCACTAAACATCACAAAACACACAATTACTGGCTAAGCATCTTGTAAAGAAACAATCTGGAAGGGATAAACAAAAACTGTTGAAAAATGCCTGGTAAAAAATGATATCACAATTTTGCAGCACAGTCTGAAGAACCAAAATAAAAAAGCAGAACTCTTATGCCAAAGACAAAGGAGGATCAGAAAGAGAGATCAAGTGTCCAGAAACCACAGTCTATTAAGCTGACAAGTCATGCTTATTTACCTATACCTGCACAGGAAGAACAACTAGTCAGTGGACACTGGTGACAGGGTACTGCTTTTCTCATCTATGACAACAAATACGAAATATTTAGTTACAATCTGACGAAAGAAATTGAGCTCATACCAATACAAAAAACAAGCAAACAAAAAACACACTTTCCAAAACACATGCATACAACATACATGCCGACAAAGTACAAGCAATCCAAATAAATGGAAAACCATTCTGCCCCCAGGTCAGAAACATTTGTGAAACAAAAAGCACCAGCTAATACAACATGAAGATACAGTATGACCAATTTGGTTTTTGCTTGTCTGTTTTAAGGTGACCACAAAATAAAAAAGGCAACCACAAAAACACAGATTGCCACTTGATTTATCAACAGGAGGTAACTAACAATTTTTAAATGTGCTACAGATACAAAGTGAATCCTTTCTTTTTCTTTTTTTTTTTTTTTTTTTTTTTTTTTATAACAAAGTTGTGTTGTTAGCAGTCACATGTTATTCTCCTTCAGGAGTTTCCAACAGACTGAATACACCAGCCACACTTCTTCAGAAGCCACCTGTGTTTGTACCAGCCTAGAGCAGGAGGTCTGGGCCAACTCCTCACTGCAGACACATGCATCATCACATCTCCAGTGCTCGTGTGCTCATTTGTACCCTAAGTCAGTCTACATCACTGTGCCAATCCTGAAGTTGTTCTTTAAAATACATCTTCACTTCAACTTTGGAACATCGCACTGTGCTGAAATTACTAAACTGACAATATACGAACTGGTGGACAACAGCAGCAAATCCAAAATATACACCAAAAAATAGCTTACATTTCCCTTTTAGAAATATCTCAACATTTTTAATCCTTATTCAGCCTCTTAATTTGATATGTAAGAACGGAATTTTAATGAACAAGATTTTAGACAACAGGAATTAATTTTAAAGGGAGACAATTTGTATTCTTTATGCCTCTCTTTCCAATTGCATCTTATTAAACAGCGCTACGTTTTAAACAAGATGCGCAAACACATAGATGGCAAATAGCATGGACCTCCTAAACAACAGAGACCACAGCTTAAAACACTGGTGAAATCCTTTCTCCAACATATTGAGCAGTTCACATGCAAGAATTAACTAGAAATTTTGCATGCCTTCACTCTTTTAAACCATAATATTTCCCCACACCAGGGGTCTTCACAAGCATTTATAGACATTCAACATGTGAGCACGTCAGAACATCATGGGTATCTCAGCACGGGTCTTCCAGAGTGAATGAAGATGCTAAGAACTGCACGGTAGTATTTAAGCTTGCCTTTCAAGCTGCGACAAAGTTTTCACCAACATTTCACTAAATCAGTGATGCTCTTAACAATCAGGAAACCTGGCAGCAGCGTAATTTAGCAGGTCATTCACAGTCTTTTATACAGGAGGAATGTAAAGGTACAAAAGCAATTGATTATTATGAGGGAATTGAATTCAGAGCACTACCCATAGCATTAACAATTCTGCATACACATTGCTCACACACACACACCGCATGCAAGATGTTATTAAACCAGAGATGGCTATTCTGTTTATTTCTCCTTTCTTCACATTAATGCAGAAAATCCAATCTGAGCAATCCCTACTATCTCCTGATCAATTAACTTATGTCATCATCCTATGATCTCCAGTTCCAATTTAAAAATGGAAAATCTTTTCATGGAAAGAGTCAGAACCCATATTCGCACCTGAATAAATACAATATGTAGCACACCATTAGTTGTGATACCTGTATGAGAGTTGATATATATATTAATTGAAATTAGTTCATGCAACAGAAATAAAACTGTTACGATAGCACAGATAGCTAATAGTTTCACTTCAAAAAGAGCTTGTGAACTCCAATCTCCCATTAATGTAGTTTTCTGAATTATATATAAAATATTTATAATGCTACAAATTAAAATAAATTGAATTGCGTTTCCAAGCTGCTGTCTCAGTTTAATTTTTTATTGGCCTTCTCTTTTAAGCTGTCTTACGAGGTTTTCTTTCCACAATGCAACTAGGACATGCATATTCTTAAAATCTTATTTCTATCTTGACATATTTGTTACATACACAGAAATGTCCAGATTTATCCCACAGGTTATAAGTAAAAACAATATAAATAAGTTTGAAATGGATGTCTTCTGAATCACGAGCACTGTTACTGCTGTCTATACTAAAAGTGAGGTTTTAAAAAGCCAACTTTACAGTTTTGTTGTTGTGGTTTTAGTGGTGATATATATATACATGAAATGGATTAAAGCCAGACAAAAGGCAATATATGACCCAGTCAGCCCTCCTCCAAGGAATGTTCTTGGTACAAAAAATGAAAATTAAATTGGAAGGTTTGAGCACAAAGTGAGAAATGTGAAGCTCCCCTTGTGTTTTCTCATCATCTTCAAATTCCTTGTTAAAAATGCATCAAACCTATCAGTTATGAATATCAAACACTACCAAAATGCATGAGATTAAAGCATCAAGGCTCACAGTTTTAGGAAACTGGATTTCTTTTTCCAGAACAACTTGTGAATTTTCCATTATGCTGCTCTGTGTTCTAGCTGAGAGAAATATAAAAAAGATATTCAAGGTCTACAGCCCCATAAAGGAATGCATATCACAAAACACAGCACAGAGGCTAACACAATAAAAACATCTGTACTGTTCCTTTTATTTATTCCCTATGCTAATTGTACAGGCTTTTAGAAACCTGTAGCTGCTAACTTTGCTTTCCCAGATTGCAGGCTTACTTCACGAGACCTGAGTTGAAATACATGTTTAATTCATACACCCCAATGTTAGTCTCATTACAAGAAAAACGGTGATGTACACAGACAGCTGTAGCCTGAAGTTTATATGTTAATTTCTAATATAAAATTACACTTATTTATAAACATAGTACAAAAGATACACACACAAACATACATAATATATATCTACTAAGTATCTATGTCATGAAAGCTTCTGTGAAAGTAATGCCTCTTATCTCATGATGCTGGCCAGCAACATCAGAGGTGGATGTTGGTGGGATGGCAGCAGAGGTTGAACCCTCCCACCAGCATCCCGTTACCTTTTGTTGCGATGCAACACCAAGCAGCAGAAGGACACTCTGACAAAATGGAATCTGACATGCAGAAAAAATGGCACTCACTGACATTAACCAACACTAGCTGAACTTTTATGGAGACCAAACTGTGGATGTGAGCACAGTGAGACTGTAGTGGTGTGTTTTGGCAGTGACAGCAATGGGTCATCTCTGCTGATGCAGGCTCTTGTTCACTGTTGGTGAAAATACAAAGCTAATAGTGGTGACCATATTGAAAAATAGCATATCGAAGTTGAGAATTTTCACTATTAAATAGTGTTATTAGGTTCTTCGTATTTGTTGAAGTTTTCATGAACACAAATGGGAGGCATTACTTTCAGAGCAACCTACATACGCATTCACATCTAGCATGCTCTCGAAGTTCACAAAGCTATTTAGGATTCACTTCATATGGTATTACAACATATCTCATTTTAATATCAGTTTCAACCAAGACAAAAATCTAGTTTTCTCATGAGTATACACAGATGTCAGATACTTCCAAATTTTGTTCAGTGTTACCGCAAGGAGCTCTGCACTACATTATACAGCACAACACAGATTTGCATCAAATCACTTTTTGAAAATAAAATTGCTCAAATCTGTCCTAAAGAAAGCCACATAGCTTAGAAGACATTCACAAACCTTAAACGGCCCATTACATCACATCCAACATCCACAGACACCACTTCTACAACTTCCCTATCAAATACTGTTTAAAAACAAAGATTTTGTGTGTGTGTACGAAGAAATCTTTAAGTATACTGATTTTAAGTAACTGCTAAGCTATCTGCCAGATGTCAACATAATATTTGTATGTGAACAGCAGAAAATTCTGAATACATAACTAGCAAGCATTTCCATAAGGCTGTAACCTTCCAAGATTTTGTGTTATAAAAATAGAGTTACATATGGTGAGCATATGCGCACAGAAAATCTAGTTGCAATAACTTTATCTCTCATTGTCTAATTAAAGAATCCAAAAAATATTTAAGGATTTTCAAACAGAAACCACAGATACACAGGAAAAGCTATGTAGTTTCATCTTAACTACATTTATTTGATATACTAAAGTGTAACAAAGCCACAAATACATACACAGACCATTCAGGTAGCTGGTTGTTTGAACAAGACAGTTCTTCTGCATCTTTAAAGCTCAAACTTAATATTGTTCTAAGGAAAGTGGAAGCCAATACCCAAGAAGTCATGTGATACTTTACCATTTTTCCTGTGCCTACTTAGTGGGATTTCACTGACCATCTCTGGAAGCAGCAAGTATATTTCTGTCTAAACAGCTACAGTCACAGCTCAGATCTGTTCTAGCACATCTTTTCAAACCCAAAACAGATTAAAACACCACTGAAAGCTGCAAAGTAGTTTTCAAATAATGAAAGGTATTAAGTGAAGATAGGAACAGACACCAAAGAAACAAACTTCAGCTGAGTATCAAAGGTAATAAATACAATGTAGAACAGCCTGCAGTGGCTGTGTAATTCTCAAGGTCTTAAAAAAGAATAAGATATCATATGCTGACACTGATTCTTGTATCAAATTAAAGCAGGTAACAGAAACAGTCTGAGCTTTCATTTTATCCATCATTCTTTTCTCCAAAGACAAATAATGAGAAGTAATTGTGGCGTTACTACTAGTTCAAGTCATCATCATCACTACTTTAAAAAGTCTTTAAATTTCTGTCTGGTGTTAATGGACAGAAAAAAGTTTTGTAACCCAGTATTTTCATTAAAAGAAAAAAAAGTCTGTCAAGTGGCATTTGAAAGGAATGAACTGATGATCATTGGTTTTACCATTTTAGTTTGATTATTTACAATAGAGCTCGAGCTTCAGCAGAGAAACACTAAAAACCTATCACAGTCTGAAGAGATGCTTCCAGACCTGCCACTTTGCTTACATGCTGAAGAAGATCCCACAAGTTACAGCACGTGCTATAGGAAGCCTGCATGACGAACAGCGTAGCACAGACTGGCAATGGAGCATCAGCTCAGGGATGGACTCCCACCAGCAAGCAGAGGTTGCTACAGAACAGCACATTAAGGTCTCTCTCCCATCAGATACGTTATGCATCTAGGATTAGATGCAATACTTGCACTTGTGTTTTGCTAATTGCTAGTGTGGAGTAATTTGAAGCAGAGCAAAGCAAGCTTTCCCTAGAAAAGGTTTCAGACAGACAAAAAATACATCTTCAGAAGTGTGAATTTCTAGAGCGGCCACTTGAAAAGCTTCTGCTGGTCAGGATGACTGAGCAAGAGGAAAACATGCCTGTATGTGACTGTGGATTATCCACAAAAAAATGTCATCTGAGAAAGAGCTATTAAGCAACATGTGTTTCTGACTTTCAGTTAGTAAGACATCTAACACTTTTATCTCTGAAAATGTTCCCATAATGTGTGCATAATCAAATAATCTGGCAAACCAAGTTTTAAACTGTATCCTTTCAAAGTTTGATCAGCTACTGAAAGCTCCAAAGGAAAAATTCTCTTACTCTGATTTGTTGTAAGATCATGTCTCCCTAGAGATACTGCATTTCCTTTAAGGTTCCATTCAGATCCTTTGTCAAGTAAATGGAAGATTTACTAAGACATACTTCAGTATCAAACTTGCCTGCTTCCTCCTAAAGATGAGATAGTGTTTCTTGGATTCATTAAATGGGTTTATATTGTATTAATTGTGTAAAACAAAGAATATCCTTGGAATTCACCCTTGTCCTTAGAAGCTATTACTCAGACTTTTCAGATCCAGAAGCACTATCAAAACACACATGTGGACTTTTTAGGCAATTTCCTCACATCTCTACTTCTGCAGTTAATGTCCCATCTGGACTTGTTTCAAGGATGCCAGTAGGCTTTGGGTGTCTACTGTATTCCCTTCAGTTTCTTTCCTCTTCTTCATTATCTTGAAGCTTTTTAGGACCTATATGGCTCTCACATAAGGAAGACTTAGCAATAAATGTGTTAGATGAACTCTCACTTACCCAATCTAACACTGAAATGCAGCAGAAGCAAATGCCTTTAAACTGGGGTGAGAAATTCTTTTGGAATCAGCACTGTTTAATATTTGACATAAACCTAAAATTCTCTTTGAATTTACAGATGTATTCTCTGAAGAATACAAGAAAAAAACGTGCACTGTTGCAGCATAACTATATAAAATGTTGGAATTAGCATCAGGGCTTTTTCCTGCTCTATGAGCAGCATCAGTTACTTGGCCATTTACAAATAGTAAGTAATCACAACTATATACATTTGTATTAAATTCATTTATCAACCCTGTTACTCTTTTGCTTCATTCAAAAGCCATTTATACGTGACTAGAGCAGGCTCTTAGTGAGTCTATTTTCTTTTCCATCTGTAAGATCTGCAATGCAATGTACAGATTAAGCCATTTTTAATTACAAACTAATAGCAAAGTAATGGTATAATTTATGTGGCAATATAATTTGTCATATGAATGCTGTAGAAAATAATAATAGCTGCCAAGCAAGACATCCTAGAAAATTACTATAATTCATATTTAGATTACTGAAAACTCATCGTACTATTCCAAATTAAGAATTTACAGGGAATGCAGAGCAAATTGCAATGCCATAGTAACCACAACAGCACATAACTCAGCAAAAGTGAATTGCAGACCTATTTGGTAAAAATATTTTAGGAGTCAATTAACCATCCCACACTCCAACAGAACGGATCTTTCTAACATACCTCCAATCACTCTCCAGCTCTATGCCACCAGTGGTTACAGCTGGAAAACCTAGCAGTAACAGACACCTCCCATCCCGTCAAGACCCAAAATGAGGGGCAATAGAGCACCAGACACACAAGAAATCTTAAACTGAGGTAGGGTTAATTTCTTTAGCAAGTGTGATGCTTCTACAGGTTCAAGTGTTAGATTCAGTGTGCAGCCATAAATTATGCATAACAATAAAAATAAGGTAACTGAAAATTAATTAATTTATTTATTATTATATTTATTATACATAATTATATATATAAATATATATATATTTTTATATATATATAAAAATATAATATATATATATATTATATATATATAAATATAATATATATAATATATAATTATAATATTTAATATATAATATATAATATTATATATTAATATATAATATATATAATGTATAATAATAATATATATAATATATAATATAATAATATATATAATAATATATATTAATATTATAATATATAATATTATAGTAATATATAATATATAATATATATATAAATATAATTATTATTATATTTATTATACAATTTTAAAATTAATTAATTAATTAATGAAAAATGCTTCCTTGCGTGGGTTAGAGGTATATCCAGGCATTAAATGAAACTGAGGTGAGGGGCCAAAGCATGAAAATGAGCCCTTCTAATTTCAGAATAAACTCTGGTTATGCATTATGGAGCTGAAACCAGCAACTGTTTGTCCAACTGAATGTGCAGCCCATCTAAGAGTTAAAAGAATAATTGCCATAAATATCACATGGTATGTAAAATTCTGGGAAGCTTCCAACTGCATTCTTACAATTATAAACATTCCATGATGAGAAAGGAATTGAATGAAATCCAGGTTTACAAATAACAGTAAACTGCAAAATATTTTCTTCCGAAAGAAAGAAAGGAAAAAGAAAAGCCACAACGAATGAAAGACATAAAATAATTTGGTGGATTTTTTAAGCATGCGTGTATTTGTGTGTGAAAATTAAAACACGTATTATGAACTCTTTATCTTCATTAACATACAACATATAATTAACACAACTTTTTTTAGGAGTTTTGACTATTTAACTTCACTTTACAGTGAGTGATGCAGGAATAAACTGATCAGTGATCACAAAGTACTGGGTGTACCTGCCTGATTCAGTTCAATCAAGTAGGTAAGAAATCAAAGAACATTGTTAAGATGTTAATCAGACCTTTAGCCTTCACATGCAATACCACAACTTTGTTCTGTAAAGTCCTGGAAAAACCTGAAAATTTTCTTTTAAGGAAAATACGCTGGTTACTTGGTATTTCTGAAAATTTATTTAATTACTTATCCAAAGTCTAACGTAAGAAATATGTTTGGCATATAGGACTGGAAAATTCTTTACATTGTGCAAAATACAACCTCCTTTGACTTTGAACACTTAGCAGGGAGTCCTTCCATATATAAACCTGTTGTTTCTAAGGTAAAATAAGAACAGAAAAGGAGTATCGTATGCATTAGCTCCTAAAGACATAAGGAAGTAAATACTATCTGAGTGTTCAAGGGACTACAAGGAAAAAAGCGTGCTCTCTCTCAAAAAAAAAAAACAGCAACACGATCCTTTCCATTTTTGTAAAAACCTTTGTTACCACATGAGATTCATGTTTTGCCATTTTGCTACAGTCTGTCACGAGAAGGAGGTATCACAGTTATCATTCTCAGTATCTGACCTTTTTAGCATTCAGTTGTGTTTAATTTCACTGTCAATTCCACCTATTCTTCACAGGTTACTAAGTCTGTAAGCAAAGAAAAATGCAAATAGCCAGCAAGTCGAATTACAGAACACTAATAAGGTCAAGGGAGTACAGTTTATTATCATCTTTCACAGAATACATGAAACATTAGCTCTGAGTTACTCCATCCTCACGACAATAATTGTAAAGAGACTTTCCTATGCAACTTATTCTCATTACAACTTTAAAATTATGTTATGATTTGTAATCCTCTAGCCCTCTTACAATTCATCTCTCTTTAAATATCTTGATTGTTTTAGAATGCAGAGAGCGGCACCCAGAATACTTTCTTAGTAACTTGCCTTATTTATACACTTCAGAATGTTACTGGAACATAAGAAGAGCAGAGCAAAGGATGTTGGCAGAAAGTCTGTGAAACAATATGCTATTTCACATGCATGAACGCGTGAACACAGCACACAAACTTCTTGGGGGAATAGCTATGTATTTTATGGGCTAATACTGAGACATTGCTTCTCATGCAACTGAGTGACTAAGTGAAATGAAGACCTTTGCCTGAAGATGCTGTCTGCTTGTGCCAGGGATACTTAGCTACGAGCATGATAGGGACACTGCTTTCAACACCTCCCACTGAAATGTTTTCCTTGGTATAAAACATCAAGGCAACTAGAAAAGACTTCAGAACCAGCGTCCTCTGCCTCTGCCTGAGCATCCAAGACACCAGTCTCCTTAATTTCCATCTCAGTGCTTACTATTTTCTGCATACGTATCATGAACAGTATCCTAAATCTTGAAACAATGTTTTGCACACAGAACAACCAAATAAAAAGGCTCTCATACCACCATCTGTTTTATGAATTCTGCTTCCTGAATATTTTCTGCATCCAGATCTGGATAAATTTCAGCATTTTTAGAGATTGACAGATTTGGTTAATGATAAATATTGACAACTGCTTTCGTCAGTTACCATGAAAATGAATGACACAATGAACACAACCATCAAATATTTATACATCTCACTCTCGTGCCATTAATACTTGAAGATTTTTAAAAGTGTTAAATGCCCAATGCTGAAATAATAAATGACCTCATTCAGAATATTAGACAAGCATGAGAATTACATTCAATATTGTGGATAACCGTGTGGCAAGACTTCTAATTGAAAAGCTTTCAGCACTGTTGCCTTAGGAGGCAAAGCTTCCTCCCCTGCTCCTCACTGTAACATACAGTGTCCAGCTCCAACTGTTCATTTCTCAGAGGTCTGCATCTATTGCCAAAAGGCTTCAGGTTTATGGAACCTGACCTTTCAGACATCAAGGAGTGGATTTCTAGCTCAGTGATAGGAAATTACATGCCATGAACACCAACATAAGTTCACAGTGAATTTCCCATGCAATAGGCTGAAAATTAAGTTTGTTTAGAAAAAAAAAAACAAACCATAGAAGTTTCTATATTAAAGATAACATTTGGAATAATTTTCCCCCAGAAAATCCTCACTTTTTATGCAGAGTGTCAGCGTTTGGTAGCTATGCCAAACCTCATCACTTCAAAATGTAAGTTATTATCGATTCTATCCTTTTATTTCCTGTACATTGAAATAAGCAGACAGTGCATAAATGTTGGTACAGATCGAGCTTCTGACAAGACAGAACAACTGGATAAGATTATATACTAGGAAAGGGAAAAGACCAAATAAATAACAAAGTTGCACAGTGATCAGGAGAGCAGAAAGACCTTTCTATCTCAAAAACATCTGTCAGAACTTGAGCTGTATGTAACACAGAAAAGCACAGTGGTCATAATGAAGTGAAAATAAGAAACAATGTGTTTGTGATTTTTTCCTGATCTTTTTCAGATCAATCTTACTATAATTTTCTGTTGCTGAAACAACTGAAAAATGTTGAAAAATTTTGGCTGTTACGATGGAACATAAGGCTAACACAAGACCAACGCTTCAGGCTTTCATGTTTGCCCTCTCATAAAGTCCCCCTCAAAAAATAAAAAGCTTTCAATCCTTGAAGCATGAATTAGTATGTTCCCCTTGCCCATTTTACACAGTGGGGTAAAAGCAGGTGAAAGCCATAGAAAGACCTTAAGATAATTACATTTATACAAGTGGAAACATGAAATATTCAACAATCACAAAATGCTTTGGGTTAGAAGCAACTTATAAATACCATCCAGTTCCAAGCCCTCCTACCACATGCAGGGACATCGACTAGGCCTGGCTGCTCAAAGCCCCATCCAGACTGGCCTTGATCACTTACAGGGACAGGGATCCACAAGTCCTCTGAGCAATCTATTCCAGTGCCCTTTCTTGTCCTGTTACTACAGACCCTAAAGACTCCATCTTTTTTTATAAACCCCCTTTATAGGCCACAACGAGATCTCCCCAGAGCCTTGCCTTCCCTAGGCAGAACACTTCCAGCTCTGTTAACCCCTCTCCATAGGAGAGGTGCTCCAGCCCTCTAATTATTTTTCAGCCTTTCTAAGCTGAAAGGGCATAAAGGTGCCTCCATATAGGGCTGTACACCTGGACTATCTTTTCCCTTCCTTCTGAAGGAGAGTAAGCGATTCTCTCCAGTCTGATTTACACCGGAAATTTTACGTAATTGTATGAGTATGAAAATGAATCCACGTTGCAGTATTTTATATTAAAAAAACTCAACAGATAATATTCTCACAGAAAGTAAAGTATCAAATGCTTCACATTTTTACATGACTTCCAGTTAGAATTATGGCTAATGCCATTCCCTGCTACTACAGTAATTAAGTACTCAGACCAGTAAACAGCTCAGTTGGAATTATTTTCTGACAAATCACCAATAACATATTAACCATAAAAATCCAGCTCTGCACAAATCCCTCAAGCTCAGGAAGCTCAATCAGTGTGAAATAGATGGCAACTTAGGTGATGGCAACATTCACTCACTCAACTCTGCGTAAACCTGAGGACAGGCAGTCTTCCTCCATTAACTTCCACATACAAAAAACCCTCAAAAACAACAAAAGAAGCATGGTAGTTTTAGAAGTCTAATAGACAAGAAGATGCACAGCATATTTAAAAAAGCCAATATAGAAACCAGGTCTGCTAGTTCAATGACTACTAGACTGATTGGTAGAAAGGAAAGAAAGCCAAATAGATTAATAAAGACTAAAATCAATGAACATAGCCATCACTGTATGCACAGGACACATGTACTAACTGAAAATACCTTTATTTTCAGACTTTTCCCTGCTACAGCAGGTGCTACAGCTAGAATGTGCACGTACTGAAACAATGTAGGTGGGGCTCACAGATTTAGGGTAACAATTTAAGGTTAAGATGAAGGGTTTGAATTCCCTTGATTCCAGCTTCATCTGACCAAATATGCTTTGTTTGTTTCAGGACATAAACCAGAACTCTACATCTATATTCTATGCATTTACTCTAACACATTAAATGTAAATTAGTTCATACCAGGATGCTGAAGAGTTGGATTTTCTTTCGTTTTTCTTTTTAAGAAGAAAACAGAGGGGAGAGAAATCAAACTGATTATTTTCCTGTACATGGAATGTAAAATCTAAAGTGGCATATTTAAACAATTAGAAATCTTAACAGTCAACAGTATTGAGCTACTATGTTTGAACAAATCTCCAGTATATTCTCTCTGTACTTTTCATGTGGAACTAGCATATTAATTAGAATGAGATCATCTAGTTTCATCCAATAAAGCCAATGTTATCTGAGGGCTGGACAGCATCCAAATTTCATTTCAATATGTCACTTCAGAATTATAAATGATAAATCAATATTTTTAATACTTTTCCATTCTAATGTATTACAGTGGAAATAAGCCAGCATAGCCTGCAAGAAATATGCAGATTAAAAAGGTTATACTTCGAATGGTGAAAAGCTTTTTTTTTTTTTTTTTTTAAATGAAACGAAGCAGTAGGTCATTGTAACCACTGAAAATTCACAAGGAGTTTGAAAAATTGATGTCATTTTGAAGTTAAAACAAGAAGTATCAGGTCAGTGACTCAACTTCAGTTGAAAAGAAGTTCATTAGCTTTGAACAAGGGAAAACATGTGGAATAAATTCCAAAGAATTCAAGAGGCATAAATAGAATGCATACGCTTAAATACCATCACCATTTAAGTATGATCACCATTTTCAGGAGAACATAACATGCAGCACTAGCTGAAAAGAGGCACTTAGTTAACACAGTAATTAAAAAAATCTTTAACAATTAAACAGGGAATAAATTATATATTTTCCTCACCTTGCCTTCATGTAACTAGCTTAATTAAAGTTCTAGTATGCTGTCCTGAAGAGGGGAGGGTCCAATAAGACTCAGGAGTTTCCTTGAATCAATAACTTAGTAAAGGAAGAAAGTTTGGGCTTTGTTGAATATCAAACAAAATAACAAGATTGTAGCAGACTGACAAGTCATAGAATATAAAGAAAATATTCTGTCTTATTGAATGGTAAAGATGGTTGAGCAGAGTGAAATTAAATAGTGAAATGCAATGTACATTTCACTATTTCAGACACTACCCAAAGCAGTAAGCATATATTTATAAAAAATAAATAGCAATGGAAATATTGTTAATATTTTAATATGAATATAAAATCAGTAACCATTTGTGTGTTCTCTCAAATTCTACAGATACTGCAGCAACTTCAAAACACGAATAGTAGTTCTAGATATACATTGAAAACGAAACGCACTTCGGATGAGTTTTTATGATGAACAAGCATTCATTCCCAAACTCCACAAAAGCAATTCAGATCCCAATTTAACATAACCCAAAAATAGCCTATTCCATTAAAAATGGTGGTGTTAATCTTACGTAAGATGAAAACTAACTCCCATTGATTTCACTGAAGTTACCAAGCATAAGCAAAATCAGATATACCCATCCTGAGTCAGTCTGGGAAAGAACATAAATACACAGAAAAGCACATGCCTCAAATCTCAAAATCTTCTTAGTGTGAACTGAAGCTCAAGACTAGCATTTTTTGGATCGTAAGCACCTAACATACAAACATTTAAAATTACCTCAATTTGTTAGAGACATTTACAACAGTAAAATGGAAAATTGTTTTCCTTGTTTTTGTTTCTGAATGGTCAAAATTATTAACTGTCACCTTTACTGAAAGCCTGCCATCAAGCATAAGCTCCCTGAACTTCAGAGAACACATACAAGCCTGATAAACACAGAATTTAAAACCTTCCCCATTTTTTTCACGTTGGTATGAAAAGGTGTTTTTTTTTCCCTCTAATTTATGTGGAGATTATGTTTTTTTCCCTACTTTTTTTTTTTTTTTTTAAGTACATTGTAATTCCTGTGAAGAATGAAAATAATATTGCTGTTTTATACATTTCCTTCTAGTTATATTATACTCCATTGTTAGAAAAATTTGGGCTTATTTAAAGCAGTGTGTACTTGAGGTAACTTCCGTTTTGGAATAACCCCAAATATGCAACACTGCTACAGAAGTGTAGGCTGATGTGAGACATCCTCCAGTCATTTAAAGAGAGACAGACATAGCGTTGCAGCATTCTGTCCATTTCTAACTCTAAAAGAAGAGCTGGCTGGCAGGTATGTGGCTCAAGACAGATGCCAGCTCTTTTCAACAGCAGCAGCCAGAACGCAGTGAGGAACTCCAAGGGACTGTTCGATGGACAGGGGAATGGCTGCATACAGCCCCCTTAAAATACATCAGCATGCCAATTACCCAAGATTTTAAACTCCTCTTTTCCTATCTCTTAGTTTCATGCATATTAGTGTATCAGGCATCTAAAGAGAGGGAATATTTTTGCTCTTTCTTTGCATCACATTGAGGAATGTGTGCAAGAGAGGGCTCAAAAGAGAAGCACAGAGATGCACACCATGCTGTTGTCCAGACATGTACTCTTTTACCTTACCAACTCCTCCTCTTAAACAGACTCTCATCTTACATTTTCAGTAGATTATACAAAATTGGGAGAAGCCATCAATCCTCTTTGGGCAGAGAGGCCCTACAGAGATCCAGATGGATTAGAATGCTGGGTAATCACCAATCATAAGAAAATAAACAGAAGGAAATGCTATATTCTGTGCACAGGAAGGCAAAATCCTGGGTGCACGCACAGGCTGCGGGACAAGAAGCAGAGTCAGGAGGTTGGGACCAGAGAAAGTGATCATTTTATGCTTTTACCCTAGGAAAATAAAGCACTCCTTGCCTCATTTTCTTCAAAAAAAGAACAAAAAAAAAAAAAAAAGGAGGAAAAACCCTGATGTCTCACAGACAGATTTCAGCTAAATATCTGTAGGTATACCACAGCACTGTTATTTAAGACTTGGTTGTTTTGGGATGTGCTCCACTTCAGCAGATAAGAATATTCCTTTGAACAACCCTAGTTGTACAGGTAGTGAGAGGCTCTGACTGCTCTTGTATTTTCTGGTTTATGAAGCACACACCTATGCAGAAAGAAAAACTGTTTTGATGAATTCAGTATTCTCCTTTACTGTCCATAAGCATTTAAGCTTGTGAAACGTGTTACTGACATAAATGCCAGCGGATTACAAATTACTGAGAGGTGTTATCTGATTACAACGTAACAAAGAACAAGTTGATCAAATATGTCAGCTGATTTGGGGTAGTATGTTGCCATCTCTTGCTCAAACAGTTCCAGCTTGGATCAACATGGTATCCCTCAGAGACAATTGTTAATAGCTATTTAATTTACGTTAAATGGATATACTTGATAACAATTATTTTGAAGATTTATTTTAACATTGTTTTATGTTGAACAAGAACTTGGACAAATGTGTTTCCTGCCAAATTTTGTACGCCAAATCCCTAGCATGGTTTTACTGTCGTTGACGAGGAACATTAGACGGCATGTAAATATAAATGGCATTCATCAGCACTTGGAACATTCAATAATCAAAGCGGATAAATGAGCTTAAGCAGAAACTCAAGATTAAATTTAGTCCATTTTTCTTTTGTATAGTTTAGTGCTGAGAAGAAATACAGATGCTTCTTTCTGAAACAGTGAAACACAACAAATAACCTGCTATTTTAAAAACAACATACAATTATTTAGTATTTAAAAATGTAGCTTTAAGATGCTTCTGTCTGCATAAAGTTCCCAACTATAGCTAATGTCGAATATTGATTTTGAATAATTTCAACAGCAATAAAATTGTTTTTTTCATGACAGTCTGACATTTTATATTTAATGTTCATTTAAAGAAACGCAGTGCCTTCCTACCTTCTGAATTTCAAAGCCATTAAAGTAATTGCAGGTCATTAAGCTAAATTTCTTTGAATGATCAAGATATTTAACCTAATTCCTACACCATTCAAGACAGTGGATAAGAATGATAGGAATGTCAGACATGGATTTTAGAGAGATTCACCAGATGGATTTTAAGATGTGCTTGCAGGTATTTCCTTGGAAGAGATTACCTACACACTTCAATACGGTGGAACTTGGAATTGTGTTCCTCTAAGATTTTTCTAAATAACCTTCATAAAAGAGGATACTTAACAGGATTATTTTCTTTCTTCTTAATTAATTATTAAATAATATTAGTTATACAGACCTTTATTAAGCACCACAGTATGCTACACTGGATTTTACTTCATGGGAATATTATAATGTAGGATCTTACAAGTTGGAGGGGACTCACAAGGATCATTGAGTCAGAAGAAATATTTTGTGGGTATGTTCTTTAATGGAAAAATAAATTACAAAAAAGAAAAAAAGAAAAAAGGATGGGGGGAGGGGAGAAGACAAGACAAGGTGATAAATATCATTGAAATGATACCTCCCTCATGAGAAAAGGCTGAGAGACCTGAGGCTGTTCAGCCTTAAGATTCTGAGGGGATCTGGTTCACATCTGTAACTACCGAAGAAACAAGACGCAAAGGGATGAGGCTGGACTCAGTGCAGCGTGTGACAAGGGGGAATGAACACAAACTGATGCACAGGAAGTTCTGCACAAATGTTGGTGGGAACTTCTTCACAGAGCAGTGACGGAGCACTGGCACAGGCTGCTCAGAGAGGTGGTGGAGTCTCCTTCTCTGGAGATGCTCAAGACCTGCCCGGACACCTACTTGTGCAACCTGGGCTGGGAGCTGCTTTGGCAGGTGGGCTGGACACAATGATCTCTAGAGGTCAATTCCAAACCCTGTGATTCTGTGAAATCCTCACACTAAGAATAATCAGAATTCGATGTTAGAACAACCTATTTTAAATCAAACTCTGATTTTGTTATTCATCAGTGAACACAATTAAATAAGATGCATTGCACACTGGACCAGACTGCTTAAACTTGTTTGCAAATGCTAAGATACCTACAAGCACCTTATATTTTATCAGCTGCTATGTATAAGCTATCTTCATTGACTCCCGTTATCAATTATGGTCACCTCAAATTTCGAAAATCAAATAAATTACAATTAAGTTCATACCTTCAAACACCCAAGTTTTATATCTCTGGCTTGAGTGATTTAACTCTATACAAAGCTATTATATTCAGCATAATTGTTACTTATTTAAAATCTATACTGCATTTATTAATTCAAGTTACTTCGTTGCAAAGTTTCCCTCACTTTCTTCCAGCCCACTCCTATTCTAAGCTTCCAGGCTACAATTTATTTCAGAGATCTTTCCATATGAAATACATTTTCCCCATCAACACTCTCAAACTCAAACAATAGCGTTAAGAAGATATAGCTGGGATATTTTTTTTTACAAAATAATCATTACAACGCATACTAACATCAGTGGGAGGAAGCAAAACAATAAATTACAGCACTGAAATATAAACAACATGTTATGCATTTTGCAACAGCAATTTGTACTTGAGTAGAGATAAGCCATTACTGTTTGTGGTGCATTATGGATCACGAACCAGCAACTGCACACATTTTAAATGAAAAAATTGTATGGCTTTAAAGGAAAAAAGTTCTTTTGGGAAACATTTCAAAACTCATCCACCTACTAAATAGCAATTACTTTTGTGGGACACTTTCTAGGCCAGATGTAGGACTGCTTTGTGTTCTCGAGGCACGTAAAACCAATACGCACATTCCCAATAAAGACACAAATCATCCATTACAATAGCACTAAATTGAGCATTTCAACTGCCTAGGTATTACAGAGCAGTGTAGCCAGGGGGTTACAAGATTTTTGGCTAATTTCTGAGTAGTGTAGGCCTAAAGTTACTACTAGTAGTTGCTTTTGAAAATTAAGAATTATTTTTTTAAAATGTTCTGTTCCACAGAGTCAAGAGAAAAAATATTATTACCACTCTGGAACAAAATTTTAGATTATTATTAGCGGTTACTACCACTCTTAGGTTTTGTGGGATTTTTACGGCAAACTTCTTCAGAACTACAGCTATGAAAACTTTCAAATAGGTTATGTGAAATTATGAGGCCACTTTAATTGTACCTTCAACTTAATTATTATAACTTGGCCCAACAGCAAAAAATGCCTCCAATGAATCAACCGACTTTAAAAGCTTACAATGAATGTCATTATAAATACTGGATTTGCACTCATTTCTTCTAATCATATTCAATGATCCTTTATGTTTTACCCGCAAATGAAGTAAGAGTAATAATTTTGAATCATAAAAACTGCTCGAAAAAATTACATGCGTCATAGAGATTACACTTGTTCCTTCCCATTCATATGGATGTCACTATAAGGCACCAAGGAATGCAAACATACAATTTCAGAGTATGAAGGTTTAGGAGAGAAATGAAAACATGAACTGAGCACAGATGGAAGACTGCTCAATTTCACAGTGTTCTTAGAAAAGATACTTCCAAAAAAACAATAAAGGAATTGAGTAAATTATATACGAAACTTTAATCGTTAAAACGCCCAACTTAACACAGCTTATTTTGAATATATCAAAGGCATAAATGACTGATAAGGAAGGTTCTGATGATTTTCTATTTTAAAGACTGTTAGGAAAGTACATTTAAAGTTATAAGAAATCACAAAGTAAAGATGTTACTTATCATAAATGGCTGATTTTACGTGCAGAATCTTTCAATGGAATAAAGTTGGACTTGCTTGCTGCAACAACAAAAAGAAACTTACTGCCCCCTCCTGGGGTTGCTAAAATGAAGTTACATTTTCTGTAATCACAATCACATAACTGCAAAGATAATGTTCTTTTTTAGATAATACTGAGACTTTATCCATCTTTAAAGTTGTTAGAAAAGTCGATGTCTGTGGGACGCCTACTGAAGTTAAATTTGGAAGTTCAACATATGAGAGGGAAGAAATTCTTGATCAGAAGAGAGATTTGATATTTTAATAATCAAAAGGAAATTTTTCTATTCTAAAAGGCCTAAGAACTGTCCTCTCATAATGTTGGAGTGCGCTCCAACATTATGCATTTCTCCATAAGCCCTTTTCAAGATTTTAAGGAAGATCATGATCATCTACTTTACCTATTACAAGACACAGAACAGTCACAAATTTATACATAAAAAAGCCAACTGCTCCTTACAGAAGCTATATATGACTTTGTGAAAAAAAAAAAAAAAAAATCCAGGCCAAATTTAACTTGAGCAAAAAACATCAAAACTTATATTGTAAGGAAATGGGTTACAAGAGCTTTGAAAATATCTACAAACAGTTTTCCACTTAAAAAACAAAGCAACTATATTTACAATTATTAGACAAAGGTGGCATAAGAATCAATATTTGTTGGCACAAAATGGACTAAGGATTGAAAGGATAATAATAGAGGCAATTCAGAAGAGAAACGTAGCAACATATAGAGATGTGTAAATGGGTGAGGTGAAAAAGAGGTGACTGGGGAACCAAATGCAGCAAAGAATCTTTTTTAAACCTAAGCCAGTCCCACAACAGGGCTGACTCTTATAACCCATACATAGGAGGCAGACAGTTTCTACCAGGATGAAACATGCTTCATTAATTTCCCAACTTATATGACATAAATACCCTTTCTCTCAGCATTTTATCAGTTTGTTTTCCCCATTCTGCTCGATATTCAGCGCCAGTGATTTTTTTGGAAATGCAAAGAAAATCCTGCTTTCTTCTTCGGTTACTTAATGCTGTTTCTTGAGAACCACAAGGCAATGAAGTACCTTAAGAACCTTTCCAATTCTAGTCATAATGTTCCTGAGGACTAATGCAACTGTTGTAGAAGCAGTATCTAGTGATCGCCAAATAAAAAGTTCTGCCCTTTGAGATGAAGATTATCTGTATCTTAGCAGATGAAGTGCTAAAAGTGCTTGCCCTATAACCTACATTTGTGCTTTTTTAAATCGATCTGAAACAACAGATTTTAAGTCATAAGAACCAGCAGCATCAGACCATCAGTGTAAACCTCCCACACTCTTCCATGCAATCAACAGATTTTGTGCTAAATGAAGCTGCCTCTTCCTCTACAAATAAAATACAAAAAGATAATCATATATTTCAGAGAGATAAAACTAAGCTGCTCACTGCAGTTTGGAAATAATTGAGCATGTGTGCTCAAGCTTCACGCAGATGTTACAACGCTTTGAGATTCCTTGCTGATGAATACGTTAAACCAAAACACCCATCTGGACGCACAAAAACAATGCACAAATGAAACCCTGGTCAAGTAATTCACTCTCCATTGATGACTAGGGTCTTTAATTTAGATTGCTCATAAAAGTTGTGTAATTGTGGACTATTCAAATGTGGCAGAAAAATAATAAACATTTTATTAATCTGAGAAAAATACATAAAAAAAACATTCATAAGCCTCTAAAGTTACCACCACAGAAACTGCTTCAGGCTTCAAAAGACAAAGTACTTTGCAATTATCCTGCTTCAATATGATACTCGCTGTATTATTAAGTTTAATCAACTGTTAATATGAAATAAAGAGGACTTCTAAGCAATGCATAGAAAAATCCTGTTCTGTTATTATATCATAGAATGTAACACTTCAACAGCTGAAAAAGTGAAGAGGACTTACACTGTATTCATTCATATCCAGAGAGATAAGGCAGATTTTAGGACAAAAGGACTGTTTTAGACTACTGGCCAAAACCAGATTTGCTGTTTTAAAAAACAAAGCATAATACAAACTTAAAATAATTCCCTAAAGCACTGAAGGAAAAGAAGTACATTACACCACAACTGATAAACCAGAAAATAAATAACATAAAAGGTAATGTTACTGTAGTAAACCTTAAGCTCCTGAAGAAGACCTTGAAATGACAAGAAATGGAAATTCAAATCCATGTTTCATCTGGTAAAGATGATCCTCTTGATGATCTTCTCAAAGACTTACCCTTAGGTGACTAACAATTACATAATTGTTCACACTGATTAGTGTTTGACACTTATGTTTGTTTTGAGGTATTATTTATACTGTACTTCAATCAAGCTGAAGTTAAATGAGTTCAGACCTGGGAAGGTTTTTTTAAGGTGGGAAGAAGAGAGGATGAGGGAACCTATACCAAAGTGACCAGGCAAACAATACTGTTAAATGCCAAGGATGGAAATAGTAAAACACACTGCTAAAAGTATATTTGAAATTAAATTTTGAGAATATCTTCTTAATTTGAAGTTTTCAAGGTGATAAGGGTAGAGAAGAGTATCTGGTGATGTTATTGTGTTGTATTACCACCAAAATTAAAGAAATAAAAATAAACAAGACATTCAAGCTTACAGTCAGGAACTTATGTGTTCCAAAGAAAGCTTGGAACACACAGTATTCCAAGATTTCTGGATCACATTCAATCCATTATGCAGATGCAACAAGACTGAATACACTATCCGAGTCACTATTAGAGATGTAAACAATTAGGAAGTGCCTATTCAAGAGCATTGGGTAAAATATACAGAAACTAATACAGCTTTACCGATAAATAAATCAACCTGCTTTTTACACAATCAGAAGTTTCAGTCAGCAACTATATTGAGACCGCACACCATGCAGAATGAAGAAGTACTGATCCACAAAGGCTTTTACTCATTGCTCTAGGAGATAGAAAGAGTTTAAGAACCCACGTGCTAGTGTACTCTACTAATAATCACTGTAAAAGATAAAAGAAAGTTGACACATTTAAGGAATTAAAATGTCTAATTTGTATATTTCTCTATATCCCCTTTTAAAACGAGCTTTGATGCCTTTTCCCTTTAACCTAAAGAACTTCCCTTTAGTACTACATGATGCATGTTTAGTAAAAATAAAATAGAATATGGAATGGGTTGCTATGGGAAAGCTAACTACCTGAATAGATCATGACACCTTCAGTTAATTTTAAACACATTACCTGTTTGTGTTAATGGATTAAAGTATTACAAATCTACCCAACCCCTATCTCAAAGATTAAAGCATCGACAAATTGTAACCCATGAATCTGTTTTTGAAGCAGCTGAACTTATGTGGCAAGATCTTAAGTGTGCCTATACTGACATGAAGATCTGAGTTACTACAGAGATTAAGATTGCATGGCCTGGTCTGACTACTTTGAGTCTAACAACGGTCATCATACATTAAGTATGATTTAAAGCTTACAAGAGACAACATATATAAATACTGGGTAGTCTCACTCCTGTCATGTACTTGATATAGATCCTGAGGCAATTCACCACTTTTCAGATGCCTCATCTATAAAGATACAGGCATTTCAAATATAAGTTAATACTCAGGAAGATGCATCTTGTACATCTTACTCAGTTGCTAAAAATAATTGCACGGATATTATGAAGCCATGCCACTAAGTTAGTGCTTCTGCAGCCCTTCAAAAACAAAGTCCTAAGATGTTATCCTCTTGAATCAGTTTACTGGCTTCCAATAAAGTACCTTTAAGATACTTTCAGTTGCATTTATACGACACAAATGATACTACCTTAATAATTTGTGCATGAGATATATGGTGATGAGGGAACTACCGCTTAACTGGGGAGGCAGCATAATTAGAAAAGTGACACAGAAGGGACATAAAAATGAATTAAAAAGCTTCAGAAATTAACCAGTCACACTATTCCACTAATGTTTGGTTTAAGTTGTTATAGGAGCATCCAAGTGAAAAGTATGAACAGAGAATCAAAAGAATTAGTGGTATTATAAATAATTAAAATTTCTGCCCTATCATTTCTCAAGGCACACAAGGAGCAAGGGCGTGCAACCAACTGGGTCAGACAAATGAACTCATTCACACAGCTGGCAAAGAAGTCTGCCTGAGCATAGCTAATGTGCTGGGGTAGGAATATTTGAGCAGGTGTAATTATACTAATGATTTATTGAATGTTTGATTAATTGGAAATTAAGTGAATGCACGGTGGCAGAATTGTCATAGCTAATTGTTCAGATGTTTGGTTAAAAGGTGCTCAAACTCCCTTCAGAAAGGCAATTAACAACATCTTAAATCATAGAAATGAATTACCTGAGTAGAATTATCTGATGCAATGGTACACTTGTACACAACAAAAAACTGAACAAACTACTCTAACAAGGAGAGAATTCATACACATATTAACGTAGGACCCAGTTACCTTATACTGCCAACAAAAGCAAAGGAATATGTGGTCCTTGTGACTGCCTGAGAAATAACGCAGGAGAGAAAGTTGTATAGACTTCCTCCTTGTTTGCCAGTTGACTCTAGAAACAACTGGAAAAGGCTCACACAGAAATCAATTAATCAACTATTTCCCAGTAGAGCCATAGATTTTATCCTTTGACTGAGTGTTGTTTTAGAGTAACTAAAAAATACTTACTACTGTCTTGTTCATTTTTCAGTAAATTGTGCTGTATCCACCAAAAAAAAAAAAGGTTTCCTTTTCATTCTGAATTCAATGGCTACAGGTTAACTCCATTTCAAAACAACTTTGAATGTTAGAATTGCAAGCTCAGCTCGGTATGTGAAACCTAGTTGTGTCCTGGCATGTTCTGACCTATCATTACCATTTGGATCCAAAATCTATCATGCAACAGCTTCTTGGTAATCTAGTTAATGGAATAAAGTGAAGTGTCTTTGTAACAGAGATATTATGAAAAGACTAAGATTACATAATACAACCCTTGTATCAGAACATGCAAATGAGTAGTCAGACTACAGTTGGTAATTATCAGACAATAGGTTTACTATTCTTATCATTTCAAGTATGCGGCAAGGCAGTTAGGAAAATTTTAAAAGAGAACAGTAAGCCCCCAGCTAATTCCTGGAACATAATATTTCTTCAAAATTTCTATAAAAAACACATATGGATTTTACTATTAAACTGATCAGTTTATGTAAGCTTGTCAGGACATGTATGGGGAAGACCACAGGCATGCTGCAAACCCAAATTAAAATCAGGGTCAATAATTTTGTACTTTGTTGGAAGATTGAAGCTTTTAACGAATGGGATACTAGTGAGTTTTGAATTTTGAAAAGGTGCATTACTGGGGGCATCACCCTGTTTGAACATTTCTGCTTGAGTTAAGGCATGTTATGCTTCATAGCTAAATCACAGTTTCATAAACAAGCAGCTCTCTCTATATCTTCAAACACTGAGCTAGACTTTGGTTTTGAGGTAGTCTGTATTTGGATGAAATGCTTTATTCATAGAAAGCAAATAGCACACTAATTACTAATCACAGCTGTGACTTAAGAGGACCTAGCTGCTACTCTTTGAAGATTTGATGTCAAATTACGATGACCATTTTTCCACAAGGAACTAATTATATCAAAATGTAAGGCACAATGTTTCTAGTTTAAGTACAGAGTTGTAATGACAAAAATTAAAAACAATCTATGTTTTGTACATCTATTGCCAACAAGCAGGATTGTAGTTCTATCCACTGTTCTTTCTCATGAAGAGGAAGAAGAGCTTAGCATTAAGAGCTTGTTGAGACTTACAAAAGCCACAGGCCCAGAGAAAGATCAAGTGAGTGACACTATTACTTGTACAGTCACTCTCAATTTGAATAGCTCCTTCAGTAATACTTGAAAGCACTTCATACTGCAGCCAGAGTAAAATGGATGCCGTTTGACAGAATAAAACACGGAACAAGTCTATAACATCATACTGCTCCTTTTTTCCCCACTTAGTGCCAGAACTCTGATTCTGATTAACTGAACAGCTTAATTAAAATAAAATTAGCACTCTTTGCCTTCCCTGCTGTCCTCCCTACTGTGAAAATCTACTGGTATTCCAACATGTAATTGCCAAATTGACTTACTTAAAAACGTGTTCTTTGAACTTCCATTTATTACTCTTTTGTTTTCATGACAGTCTGGTTCGTGTCAGTTTCAACAAACATCACCCTTCCATCCACACTAAAGATATAAACAAGATCACTGATGTGCTCCAAGCCAACTATCTCATGATGATAAGGCCAAGAAATAAATAAACAAAAACAAGCAGGTCCAAACCTAACTTTATTGGAAGGAGATATATTCAAATTATAAAAAAAAAAAAAAAAAAAAAAAAAACAAAAAACAGCTAGGGCATAGTCAGATATGAATGCAGCCAAGTTGATGAAATTAAAAAAGAACAATAAGAAAATGAAGAAATTCTAGGTTGTTTTCAACAAGTATCATTTGAATGTACTGTTGTATATGATAAGATTTCCTTTATCTATAGATGAACAAGAAACATATTGATGTATCATTGATATTTAAATTTCAAAAAAAGAATGAGTGACTATGAAACTGCTTTCTGATCAAGCAAAAAGAAAGCCTCTTGCCAATCAGAAATTCTTCACCTAACATCTCTCCTTACTGATAACATGACAAAATGTTTCTGTCAACAAGAAAGAAAAACACAGTGATGGAAAAGAAAATGTGCTCTGACAAGATTTACAAAAAAAAAAAAAATTAACCTTCCAGGTGATTTTTGAGATAAGGTATGCTATGCAAAGAAAGCTGTAGAAGAAATAAGTACATTGAAATAGTTTACATAAAGTTGCATGACTAATTCCACTTCTGTTCTTATAAACTTAAAAGATTTTATACATCTTGACATTGAAGCCAGTACCACATAGTATTCCTGCACCCATAAACTGTGCTTCTTAAAATGCAGGGTCAAAAGATTTTCCTTTGTGAAAAGAATGATGAAAAATTAAAAAAAGAATTGTATTATTTTATTAATTTGCTCCAGGGACTTGTACTATATCAACAAACTAAAACAATGAACAGATAATAGGTCACCCCTGAACATAAGAGTTTATCAGCCAATGTGGTATTCAGCAAAATTCTCAGATTTGTAGGTAGTATAGAGATAAGAGTCCTGTATAAATAGGGGAAATAACTGAGGAACAAAAATAACACTGGATATATAATAATAAAATATTAAAATAAAAATAACACTGTGACCTGAAGGATCTAGCACTCTAATAGAATTTACCATTTGCTAGCAGGAAGGAATGAGGAACAGGTAAAGTATGAGATTCCTCCCCCCCCTTGGAAATCATTAGAAATAAATTAAAAACTTCTGTAGAGTTTCTTGCCATGCAAAAAGACTCAGTGGGGAGGGGAACAGGTCAGATGTAAGTGCATAAGGAGAAGACAATCGTCTATATGGAGATGCCAGCAATACAGGACATTTATGACTTACAAACTCCATATTTAATGCTATGTAAATAATGCACATTCTTAAATCTTCTTATAATGATTTCTGAAATCCAACTGGAAAATTCAGTTTATCCTTATGAAACGTGTACAGATATTCATGGCAATATGCTTTATGATATTCTGAGAGATCTTCAATAAACAAGGAGTGCTATAATTAATTCACAATTCTTACAATTATTTTTTTCTTATGTATATGTATACTTAGCTAGAGGTGATGATATTTCTCTCCTGAATGCATGGAGAACACATTCCAGTGAGACAAACTACTGATGCATCTCATCCTCATCCATTTCTTAAGGACCACTTTATTAGAGCATGACAAGCAATATAATTCAACGAGAAGACCGAAAATAGCATAAAATCTCTACCCATATTAACTAGCGTTGTTTGTATAAATACTGCAGAAATTCTAAGAGAAATGTATTTATACAAGAAAGCAGGTATTATAAGGAACAGCCATTTCTTCAATTGTTCACTGGTTAGAAGGCCAGAATCCATTAATCTGCTACATAAAACAGCAGAATGCATGTGCGTATCTCTGAAGTACTTCAGTTTCCCCAGAAAAAGAAAACATTTCAACATTGTGGACATCCTTACCAATATAAGTATTTCCAGTTTTACAATGAAAAAGAGTAATTTGCATGATCTATTAACTTTCCTTTTGAGGGATAATCCACACTTGATTTTCACTTTTCAGTTCAATTTCTTGTTATTTATACCACTAACATATGCTACTTACAGCTGCAACTGTATCAGCACAGATTGAGAGTCTGAAATCATAAAAGCAAACAAAAATCCTTTAAATTATATATTTCACGGTACATATTAAATTACTAATTGGATTGTATAAAGAACATACAATATTACATTGTGATAACAGTAATATCTAATAACACATGTTAATGCAATCCAGTTAGTAATTAAATTGTCATAGAGAACACAGATTCCAACATTATAGTTTTTGATACAAGTACAGTAGATGGCAGATCTCCATGAAAGAGACAACTGAAAACTACAGCAGCAATAGTGGGAAAGATGCTATAACAATTCCATTGCTCTTCCCTTCTGTTAAGACATTCGCCTTGGAGACTTTAAGTAAACTAGGAATTAGCAACAGAATGTGCTGCACAGTTCTTGAGATATGACCACTATGAGCATCCCAGTGCCAGTCGTCGCAGAGATGAGGGCCTGCCACTTGCCACCAGGCAGAAAGGTTTCATTAACTCACCCATAGGATTCATTCTTTATCATGTTTTTGACATTTACAGAACATTTCTCATTTTTCATTACCTCAAGGAGAAACAAGAGGGGAAAGAATAAAGGAGATTTCATTTGCCAAACCATCATTTAAAGAGATGGAGCTGGTTTCCTTAAAGCTTCTAACTTCAGTCATTTTTGATTTAGTACAGCAGTACAGTAACAACCAATTTTTGGAATTTTGAGTTTATTTAGGGAGCCACTAGAAAACAACATCCTCTGTGTTTTGTTTTATTAACACACACAGAAAAAGGAAAACACTCATCTCTTCTTACATCAGTTCTGGCATTTCTTTCCAGAATCTGCAGGGCTAACAGCTTTGTAGGTGTAAATACGTGGCATTAACATCAGTTGACAGTGTGGTAAGGAAACTACACCAGTTTATTTTGGTATGTACTGTATAAATATTTTTCATGCTTCCAAATGAATTACTACTATCTTTTTAAGCATTTTCTTAAGCCTAGGAAGCTACTTTTTTCAGCCCCATGCTTGCTAAATTGAATTAGCCAGTAAAGTTATAGCTATACCATATTAATTTGGTGATTTATAAGAAGAAAACAGGATGGAAGTAGGGTTCTCTCTCTCCCTTTTAAGCATTTTTACATATGGAACTATGCCTGTCTCATCAATTTTGCAAAAGGAAAAAAAGAGGAAGGCTTTATTTAGAGCAAAATGTTAGTTAATATCTATTTTTAGACTACTTTTTTCCCCAACACATCCATCAGTTTGTTTTTACGTCAATGTACAGGAATGAAATTTACCTCTGAAAAGAAATCTGCATACTGATCACCAGTACATCTGTTCTCCTACAACCACCCCATCCTCTCAGGAAAAAGAAATTCATCAAAACAGATTATTTTTGTTGAGAATACTGAAGTTCAGCAACTCTAAACTTCTGTTTCCTTTTTTATGACGCAAAAGTATTGCAGAGCTGAGAATAAATTAGTGATATCCAATCCCCTGCTACCTATCGTCAGAGCACTAATAGCACAGCAGAGGTAGAATCCTGTCTATCACAGTCATACAAAAGTTGAAAGCCAGTCACAAGAATGTTTCATATAAAAATAAATCAGAGTTTTAAGAGGTTAAAGTTTCTTCAAAAACATCCCTCAGATTTCTTTCCCTGTGTTTGCAACAGGTGAATATCACATCATGATTTTCAGGTTTGACACAAAATCCAGACAAACAAAACATTTTGCAATGCCTTCATGATTTAAGAGAAATGCGGTTCTACACAAGTACACGAGCACCATACTGAAATGCAAATACAGTTACCCAAGTGTCTGTGCTAAAGAAATATTGTTAACTATGTGTTCTATCAATGGAAACTGACAAGTGAGATTTCTCCTAATTTTCCCTAAAGATTCTGGTATCAGAATCTGGTTTCAACTGCTTTTGATTATCTTTGGTTCATCAGGTTTCCTGTTGCACAGAATTGCAATGCAGCTGTTGTCAGGATAAAAGATACTGCCCAAAAAAGCATTAAGTAGACCAGACTGCTTTCCATGGAATGTTATAGACAAAGGAAATTCAAAGACAGGGACTCTAAAACAATCTTTTTGCACTTTGAATAAAACTCAGTGTAGAGCCTTCATTTATTTTCCTCCTCCTACTTGAAGTCAGTATTATATATTTAATGTTCTTAGGAAAACACTTATGAAATTGTATTTTTCATTAAAAAGTCCATCATATTAAAAAGACCTTCATTTTACTTTCTCCTCATAAAAGCACCATTTATACTAAAAAAGTAAATTCAATTTTACAGCATCTTAAAAATAACAAAACCTGTTTTTTTTTTTAATTAGTGCTTTATGTAATATTTAAAATAAAATGCTGCAAGTTTCACTGCTTTTACAGAAACAACTCTGAGCATCTAAACAAACTGCAAGCCTAACTCAGTACTACATCACAAGCCCTTCACGCAGACCCAAACAGCAAAAACATTTGTTCCACATCTGGGAAACACTTAACATCTAACAACAGTGTGAATAGGATGCAATTAAATACACAAATAGCAACGTTGTTCAATAGTAGGCACCAGAGAAAGCCTAACCTGAAACCATTGCCAGGGATTAGAAAGGTTTCAGAGATAACAAAAGAATTTTTTCTTAAGAAAATAACAGATATATCAAACTTCCAGAACTGGGAGTGATTAGCAGTTCCAGATAAGACTACTATTGTAATGGATATTTTCTAATGAATCAGTTGGACTAACTGTGAAAGCAAGGATAACTGCCCAACCAGGAGGCCCATCAGCTCCCTGCTCCAAAATGTTACAGAAGGGGCATCACAGTGAACTAGATTCCACTATAAATCATCCGGTCAGTGTCTAAAAGGTCCTTTTTTCACTGTATGATGATTTGAGAAATCAATATTCACACCGAATACTAAAAATTAGTAACCTTCCGATCACATAACCTGAAGCAGTTTTAGGCATGTAAAAATGACTGCACTTTCAAGCATTTTACCACCGCTACATAAAAACTGAAATTGGTGTTATTCGTCAACCTGAATTATCTAAGGCTAAAACTAAGAATGGGCCAATAATAATATTCAAGAAGTAAACATTTAAAGAAATAATTGAGAAAACACACTAAAGAAGTAAGGAGAGTTTAAGAGAGCAGCACATTTCCATGAATGCACACATAGGTATAAGTAAAAGAGAAGTAATAATGATACTGGAAACCATAGCTGGTATGGCTCTATTTTATTATTATTATTTTCTTCCTAAAAAGAATCTGGAACATTTAATTAAATGCCAGCATTGATTCTTTTTTTCACATTTTTAAAGTTCGTATTTAGTAGTTTTGCCTTCCAACGACGTATCACACAAAGAAAATTAGAAGTCATGAATGACTTCAACAGCTACTGTATTAACCATTCTAGTAAGGCTGATTTAGTATTATGGGATTTTGACGAAGACAACTGATATAATCTGTGTAATTAAGTGTGTCAACTCAAAGGGATTCTTATCTTTTAAAGGAAATCAGTCCTGATAAGCAGCATTGATTTCCTGCCCCTCCCATCTCTCAGATGATGAGCCCACGTTTGAAGAACAGCATTACTGCTTTGTTATTTACTGTAAACCAAAATCTCACTAATATAGAAGCATGAATGAATGGCTGGCCTCACATGATCATCACACATGGTAAACAAAACTTCTACAGGTACGCAGCAATTACCAAACTTCCTGCTCGGGTACTGAGAAACCACCAACCTTAAGGATTTGACACATCTCAAAAATCACAGTAAAAAAAATCACATAAAAGTATAAATAAAATAAATAATAAATAAAAAATCACAGATCAAAAAAATCACAGTATATCCATCTGCAGATGCAGGGGAAAAAATAAAACCACCACCCAAACCAACGAGCACAATCACAGATTTGTCTCACACACTTGTATGCATCAAAATAACCTACAAAGTTACTGATTCACTGTTCCCAGAAGAATTAAAGGTCTGTCACAGAATAAACAGTTCCACCTGAACTAAATCTTCACCACACTGAACTTCACTTTTGTGCTATACAGGGAAAGATGACCCATACAGAAAAAAATAAAGTAACAGAAAACATCAGGCTGAAATTGTAGCTTTACAGACTTCCCTGAGAAGAAAAATTTCTCAAAATCTTGGTGCAAATACTTCACTTTACATGTAGCGTTGATATGCCTTAATCATAAAATATTAGCATAACCACTGATGTTTTGTTTTTTTAACCAAATGGTGCTATCATGGAGGTTAATGTTTTGTACGGATTTACATGATGGAAATCAGAATAAAAGTAACTGAGATGACTGTAGTCTGTATTTCTAAGACAGCTGTCCACATTTAGTATTGTAGTGGAATGCCTCTATAGAGTTGAGTGCTTCGAACCCTTTGCTCAAATCACATTTTCTGCCAAATACAATGTTCTCTGCAAAGTAATTAGTCATCAGCAGAAACCTGATTTCAAGCAACTGTTTCTGGTGTTTAACAGACTTCAAGAGTGCATCTGTAATTCAGCCAGGGTTACGCTCATGAATTGTACAGATAAAGTTGTGATTAAAATTAATCTATCCTGTAATACAGCAAAAGGAATGTATGGTGTGCTGACATACAGCTTTGGAAAACCAGACGCCCATTCAGGACAAGTTGTTATGAACGTTCTGTTACCGATACTTACCATCATAGACTCTCCTAAGAGCTAGAACCATCACCAATTCACAACAAAAACAGACACGATTAGCTCAATGATCATTCCAAACAAAGTTATAATATAAATTAATATGGCAAGAAGACCATAGCAGTCTGAAATGGATCATTTCAGTCAACATATAGGCAAACAGAATCAGAGACCTAATGAAGAACAACAGAGAGATTTCTCTATGGAATCAGACTTCAGAAGCCCAGAGTAAAAGCCTTTAAAAGCAAAGTTTCCCATCCAAGTCAACATCAGGTAATTTCTGTCCTTGTCTTGTAAAAAATTCCACAATTTTCAAGAGGAAATAAAGTGAATTACTCATTAAAAAAAAAAAAAAAAAGAGGGCAGATATTACAGGAATCTCTTCTCAAAATTAATACTCTACTTGAAATATTAAGCTAGAAAATAAGACACAGGAAGATACTGCTTCCATTTTTTCTCCCTACAAGATTAAGTTCCTGATTTGACAGTGAATCTCTGTCAGCTTGTTTGGGTTTTTTAATTTCCCCTGTTCGTGACAGCTAGATATTTAATACCTTTGGATGACTTCTATTCAATGTGAAAGATCACTCAGGATTCTCAAGTACTTTCTATAGTAATGGAAAGGCAATTAAGAATATTTTAGTTAAAAAGTATAAATCGTAACATATCTTCACAGTGTTCACCTCCACTCCCAGCTGTACAGACGATCCCACTCAGACACATTGAAGCTACAACATCCAGGTGGAAAAATTTCTTAAGCACTGAAGCCCATAATAAAATGGCATCAGCCATTAATCCCAATTTTCACTAAAACTTAAACAGTTTATTAAAAAAAAAAAACACAGAAAATGCAATTAATAGACTTTTGATGTAAAAAAAAATACTGCTACACCAGGAATGGCAGATGCAAAATTTACTCCACACTTTAACAGGTCATCATTAAGCATGAAGAGAAACATCGGTCTGGTGAGAAAAGGCAACAGGCAGAAGCTGAACAAACAAGACAGTTACCAAATACGTCACATTACCTACTGAAGTCACTAGGAAAAATTAATATCAAGACGACTTAAACCACAGTAAACTTCACTACACAAGTTGCAAATTCCATGCTTTGTTGCGCAAGCTTATAGACTTCATAGGACAGAGCCACAGATCCATTTGTGTTCATCAGATACCTAGACAGGCAATCATTATAGCTCATCTAGCTAGCTTTAAATATACACAGAGAATACTATTAGTGTGGAATTAGCCAAATCAAGAAAGCGCTCAACTTCAATTTATGTAAGAACTTATTCTCCAGTTGTTTTGTGAATCAAGTTGGATGATCCATCCACTAGAATACATCTATCAACTAGAGTCTCCCTTTTCATAGGCTATAAACAGCTGTATGTATATAACCTAAATACTGGAAAATCTCATAAACAGCTTAAGGGTAACTGAATTTAAATTAAGTGCTATTTCTCACACTGTTTTACACTTTCTGTACTATTTCATACAGGAAATCCAATAGATAGTGGGACAACAGACAATCTTATCACCAGTTCATCAGTGACAAAGAATTACGCGGAATGACAGTATTTCTTTCTTAAAATACCTGCAAAAAAGAATTTTACATTTCAAACTGAATTGCTACCCAGATTGCCATTCAAACAAGTTGCATTCAGCTACACAATATGACTGTGAACACATGCCTGACCAAACAGGCAGGTCCAGCAATGTGCCACAGGAGTCAGGATTTAATCGACTGGATAGAAAAAGGTAAGTTAATAGCAGTGGGTCTCTGGTTTATCCCCAGGAGTCTTAAGGTGGAGTTTTATAGCAAGAGAATCCACTGTTAATTTCCCTCTCCCTTATCTCAGGGCCAACCATTGTATTAGTCTATCCCTTAAGGACAAATTTGCTAATGGTTTTTGTCACAAATACTGTAATAGCAACGACGTTATGAAAGCCTGAGTTATTTGACAGCAGTCACTATGCAAAAAAAAAACAAAAAACTAAAACAAAACCAAACCAAAACAAACAAAAAAACCACCTCCCGCTAGAATTAAAGGAAATAAACTGCTCAGATAAGTATGTCTAAACACAGAAATCACATTACAGAGGAAAACAAATTCCAACAAAATAATTTGCTTTTAAAATGGTGGAGCTTGCAGGGCTACTTTTTAGATCAGTAATACAAGTTATGTGTTTTTAAAGAAATTGATAGAACTCCTATTTGGACATTTAATCACGACTGCTACGAAAATAAACTCAAAAACATCAGCCTGCAAAAAATTACCTACTAATCACCAAATCCTTCAGCTCGGTTTTATATCATATCATTCCTATGGTTGTGCTGTAAATTGGCTACCACATCTTCTCTTGCTCATTCTGAGCAGAAATCAATACATAAAAAGAAAGCCTTCAACAAGATGCATAATCCCTACTCCTCTCCCTCCAATAATATGATATAATACAAATAATACCTAAATGACAGCAAGACTATGGGGAGGTAAAGAGGGATTGAAAGCATGACAGGTACACCCCGAGTTTCCTGCTGCATTCAATCCACTTTGAAGCTCTCATTTTAGGCTGAAGAGTACAAAAATAGGGCTTTAAAAATTTCTAAGTGTCAGCCTTATAGAGTAAATCTCTTTTAACACCTTAAATTAATTCAATTTCTTTGTTCTTGTGTGACACAGACAGAAAGAACAGTCGCTGTGACTTACGTGGATTTTACATTACCTTTAAACATGAAACTACAGCTCTAAACAGCTTCAATCTAATTGAATGTTTAAAGTATCACTATATTCAACAAACGAGTAGAGTTATGCAGGAAGTGAAAGGCTGGTTTGAAATAATTCACTTGAAAAACAATTTTGTTATGCAAAAAGCTAACAAAAAAACGACTTAGTGAAGTGACAGTGCACCAAATTAGGATATGATACACAGAATCAGTAGCAAAAATTGAGGTCTGACAGAACTCCCCAAACAGGACAAAATAAACATGCACGTTTGATAATACAGAACCTTAACCATGGCTTATGCCGAGGATGAGCAAGCTTTATAATGATTTAGAAGTTATTATGAAATTGGGTTGTTGTGGGGAAAAAAAAAAAAAAGAAAAAAAAGAAAAACCAAGACAAACCCCTCCTTTAAAAATTGATTTACTATGTGAATGCTTTTTTTATTTATTTATTTATTTAAGCTTACAGTGCCACCTTCTGGTTATGTAAGCTATTTCATCCACACTGTGTTAAAACTCCACTGGTCAACTGAACATTGAAAGCTAAAACTGACCAAGACTTAGCACTATGCATAAGTGTATTAATAGAAGATATGAAGAGACTTGTAGTACTTCGAAATAATAATCTCTGTATAAAGGAAATAAAAATAACAATGAGAGAGAACATTTGAAACAGCATCACATTTGAGTAGGTTTTAAATACAGAGGACAATAAAACATGTTTAGAACAGCGTAATATTTACAAGATCATTCCTTACAAAGTGAGTAGCAAGCTTCAGGGGTCTTGAAACTGGTTTTGGAAAGGCAAGGGTTAAATGTGAAAGAGAAACTCCAGGAGATATTTGGATGGATATTAAAAAGACTTTTAGAACGAATAACTTGATCCCAGTTCTGATCTGACTGGATACTAATAATCTCCTGTGCTAGACTGCAATGAACTACATACAATACTCCTTTCTTCCAGTGAAGAAAGTAAGCAAGCCACATTTCTAGAGAGAGCACCAAAACAAAAACTGGCATCTTTTGAGAGCTTTTGTATTTACATTCTTATAAAGAAGCAGATCTTCCAAAAAGCATGACACACTACTTCAAAGACTACTTTTATCTACATTTACTATATTAAAAATTTTGGACCCAATGATCTTCACGTAGTGCAGCAACAACCAGTGTTTGCATTAAGTGCAGCTGAGGCTCTAGGCCAACACAAGCAAGGCATACAGAGGCCAACGTAACATGAAATCAAACGCTTTTCACTCCGTGCTGTAAGACAAAGTCTCACAGGACTCATAGCTACTCCCAAGGCAGTAATTTAAATAGAGAAGCCATACTCAATTGGCCTTAATTATCTCAAAGGGCATAACAAGTATTGCACGTATGTAAAGATACATGAAAAATGCTTACTATTTCTAGTAGCCTCATGAGTTACACAGTAAACAGTCTTTCCCAGACTGACACCTCTATCTTACAATGAATCACAATTCTTGAGATTATGCACATAATCAGGGATAAATTTGAAAACTCTGACCAGTTAAGGGCTGCACATGGTTTTATTTAGTTATTTTTGATAAACTGCATGGAATACAGGGAAAAAAATTATCTGGTGCAAGACCGGTTTCAAATCACAACATTCTTTATTTTTTAATGAGAAGGGTAAGGAAACACTGTCACAGGCTGCCCAGAGAGGCAGTGGTGCCTTGTCCCTGGAGACATCCAAGGTAAGGCTGGGTGGGCTGACAGAGCTGTGGTATCACTGTTCATTGCCAGAGAGCCAGACTGCAAGGCCTTTAAAAAAGTCTCTTCCAACTCAAATGATTCTACAATTCTACAATTCTGTGATTAATCATAAAATTTCACAGCTCTGCTTTTACATCTCTTTGCTATCATACTGCACAGCTTCAGAAGGGTGAAAGTCTTCTATACGACTGCTTTTCTAAACTACTCAAACACTGTCACGAGACATTTCCTCACAATATTAGTCAGTAATAAACCGCGTGAGTATTTTGCATCTTCAAAGGCAACAAAAGGGAATCAAACCACAAAACCAAACCAACCCTCTTAAATTAGGAACATGCATTACTTCTATGAGAAAAAAATGAACCTTTTTTTCTTTCAAAAAAAAAAAAAAAAGACTTGACAACATGAAAAGAACCAGTGAATGAGACAAGAAACATGGTCTTAAATAGTCTTTACCTACGACACCTGTCAACAGAAAGCAAAAAGCGTGCCTTCACTCAGGGTATCACAAACAAAAGAAATGCTGGAATCAATTTAATGGAAATAAAAATCATACATTCGTAAAAGGAAATAGGACAAGGAAAACATACTCCTGCAATAAGGTGAAATAATACGTAACATTGGTTGTGAAAACAAGTATTCTAGGGAAACAGCAATAATAACATTGTAACTGTAATGATCTAAGACAAAAAGTTTCCCAGGAAAATGAATTAATGAGTTGGCGCAATGTAGTTTCAACGCAGTAAGAATCTACCAGTACGTCCTCCTTGAAATGTTACAGCAAATATTTCAGCAAAACAGATTTTGCTGAAAATGTAAATGTTCCCAACTGGATTTCAGGTGATCCATGACAGTATACATTGGAAAAAAAAAATTGTTTTGTTCCCTGGTCCTCAATACTTGTAAGTAACAGAGAACAGATTTTTTTTTTCTATTGCATTTATTTAAATTCAAAAGAGTCACCAATTGAGTAGGATTTATATTGCCACTATCCAGAAAAATAGAAATGAACCCACTTTCATGTATTAGTCTGCCAGCCGGAAGAAAAAGGCTTTCATATTTTGAAATCCGAACTCTTCTTTCCATACTTGCACTATATTTTAAGACATAACCTGGAATGTTTTTAGAAGCTGCTATACAGCACATATTCCATCACCACCTCTCCCACACTAGCTATTTAAGTACTGCCTTGGGTGTCCTATTTCAGTATTCAAGCACCTCAGATAAATTGCAGAACCCCGGGATTTTTCTGACCTCAATCAACAGCAAGAAATTTTCAGCTGAACTGTGCAAAACTGCCATGATTACATAAGTCATTCCTGGACAGGGTATGGTTTAGATATAAACCATGAAGTCTCTGTATCACATATCACACAAAGACACTAAAACATACCTGTTTAAGAAAAAAATGAGAAAGAAGATTATATTTACTTTACACCTTAAATAAAATTCATCAACAATATTTCAGAGACATTACAAGTGTGTACATCCAAATTTTCAAATACAGACATACATTTAAACATAAGTGGTCTTATAATAAGAGGGTTCGTCAGGGGAAAGTACACTGTGCACCATTAGTGAAGAAGCCAGTTATAAGGTAACTGAATCAGGAAGCTTTGAACAAACTGTAGCAGAAGTTTAGGCAGTTGTAAAAAGCCGTGTATTGCTACAAAGAAAAGATTTACCAGGGAAGAGATCCAATGTAACAAAAACAACCAACCAAAAAACCGACTAACTAGAATCAATGAGAAATGATTCGGATTTCTGAATAGAAGTATATTGTCGTATGTGTTCAAAGTACTGGGAAGGTAATAGAGCCAGCAGGTATAGAAAAAGAATTTCCATGTCTGTTTCCCCTTCTATGATTCAATCATAGCAATCCTGTTAATCAGGTTGGATTATTTCCCAGATATTAATTTGGCAAATAATAGTCTGATCCAGTCTGTCCCCTTCAAAGATGATGAAAGCAATCTGCCACTGATAATCAAGCCACACATGTACACCTGGAAAACCATCTAAACAATTTATGTCTAAACAGTAGGAAACAACTAAATTCAAAAATGAGATAGGGCTCTCCCTATTCATTGATATTCTGTAAATTTATCTCTGCTTTCCAAGGAAGTGCTGAAACTTTAGCAGTTCAAAGAGTCACTTTCCACAAGAAAGTAAGAAAGAAATGCTGTATGCATGAGCAAAAGATCACTGCCGTGCACCTGGCTGAAAGATAGCTTTCTCACTGGTTTCGCCTACTCCAGTTACTCTATAGCTCTTGTTTTCCACTACAGCTTTGAACCTATTTTTCAGGCTACTTCCACTATATTCATAAACAGTTTCAACAACCTGACAGATATAAAATACTGTTAGCACAACCAAAGCAATGGGTGTTATCAAAAGGCACTTGCACTGCATCGAGATCTGTTCTTTTTCTCATACTGATAACCCCCCATGCCTATCAGCAAGTAGGCTGATGGTGGGCAAGAGATGGCGAGGGGACACGGCTGGGACAGTTGACATGAACTGGCTGAGATGTTCCGAAGTATGTAGCAAAACTCAGCAACAGAACAGAATAAGAAGGGGTGGGGGGATCTTCGCCCACGACAGCCATTGTTCTGGGTATGTACTCACCACCCACCATAAGCACACAAGTGAACTTGGATTTTCCACTGTTTCTTCACTTATAAAACTGCCTTTATCTTGATCCTTGAGCCTGTCACTTCTGCTCTTCCTCCTCTCTTCCCCATCCCACTAGGCAAGTGGGAGCAAGCAAGAAATCTTGCAGGTAATTTAGCTGCCAGTCTGGGTCAACTCACTCTAACATAATTTCTCCTGTTTTACATTCTTTCACTTTTCCTCTGCTGTACTCTTGCTGCTAAATATGAGCAATACTTTGGTTTTGATCACTGTTTTCAGACAATTACAATTCCTGAAAAGAAACACCACAGCAAGCCAAATTCCACATGAAACCTGGTTAATTTGTTATAGTAGCAACAGTATAATTTAACAGAACTGAAAAATCACGGAGCTCCATTTTTTGAAGGTGAAAGATTCAATAGATGACTATCTGAAAGCTTCAGATACTGCAGTAAGCACACCACCTGCTTGCTAACACACATACACAATCAGCATAGCTCATCTTTTCTCTCCCATAATCATGCTGATGACATTGAGAAGCGTGAAACAGGTATTTAAACACTAGAGTGAATGATTTATACTTAATATTCAAGAATATTCCTGTAACAATGTTTAGTAACCAACTGTATGGAAAACAGAACCAAAAATATAACAAGCAGTTCACTTCCTGAACAGATGCCTTCTTTCAATATTAAGCTTTTGAAAGAGGGACAGTTGTTGATAGAGAAGGAATGTTATTTATCTCCCTCAATTTTATGACTTAGAGCAGTAAAGCACTTTCCTGCATCAAGTTCTTCACACAATTTCAAATGCCATTTTCAAGTTTCATACGCATTTGTTTCTGTGAAGCCTACCTTGACACCACAGAGGAGCAGTCTGACAGAGTATCAGTTAGACCATTAGAGAAGAAGAAAGTAACCACAAGCTCCTGAACAGCAACACGTTTGTGCGTTTATTTTAACGTGAGCTCTATTACAAAGACTTAAAACAACGAAATAACTGTGTTCCCCAAATCTTACCCGCAGAAAAATATAACCTCTGGACTCCCACCTCTCCAGTATGCCTCTTTAAGGAAACTGCATGTAACATCTCTTTCTAACACTTCTGTAGTCAACAGTGGCTTGCTTCTTACTGCAAGGAAAATTAAAGTGCAGGGTAGAAACACATACATGGCTACACACAGATGGCCAGCCATATGTTTTCAGCCAGAAAAAATAAAGTTCTTAATACTTTTAGAAATACACTTCCTTTTAAAGTGCATCTACTTCCAAAAACTGAGGTTTGTATATGGAAAACTAATTTCTCAAAGACCCATGCATTTCAGAAAGCAAACCCCAGGCTGACTGTCTAGGCATACAGAGATCAGGAAAAAAAAAAAAATTATTTTATGGCTCCTCAGTCCCTGTTTTCTCTCGTAGGAGCACAATTTCCTAATATTTTGAAGTAACAATAAAAGCTGTGTATTTATTAATTTTACCTTTTAAAGAACTTTAAAAGACAAGTTAGCAAGTGTTCAATTAGCGCAATTCTGCTAAGTTTAATCAGTTAATGTGCAATCTGTGTAACACTTCATATATGAAATGCTGTCCTGCAATTTTAAAGCAAGAAAATTAGAATGCACTGCCTAGAACTTGGGAATAGAAAATTAATGAAATGTATCTCTGTACTTCGGTTTAATGAAACAACATCTGCAAGATTACTTGTCTAATAAAAAAAGTATATCAACAAGCCTGATGCATAACAGAAGAAAAGTATTATCTATATTTTCAAAACATTACCATCTGGGGGTGTTATGCAAGAATAAATACTCTATCGGATCAATTCACCGATTGTCTGTGAACACAAACACTTTAAGTGGCTTCCCACAGCGGCCTCATTACATGAAGTCCTCTTAGGAGTTAGTCTGCAATCTATTTCTGCTCCATATCCTGTCAGACACTGACCTATTCCATTACTGCCGTCATGACTAGATTCCACCTAGTTTAATGAACCAGGCCTACTTGCTTCAAAAACAGCATGTTCTGAGCAAGGTAAGTGAAGCTAATAATGACAGCTTGAAACAAAGGCCTTCCATGAACACCCAGCACTTTATTGCCCCAGCTCATTATTTAAGTGTATGAAAAAACACAGGTAAGAGGGACTCTGCGTGCCTTCTTCCCCACCATCTTTGCTCTCTTCCAAAACTATCCTTAGCCTTAAAACTTTTGAAAATTATATCCAGTTAAAATGTTAAACAATGATATCAAATACGACTGACATCCTCTGAGGTTTTCAACAAAAACATGAAGTTAATGTGTTCATGATTCAGCTGCAAAAGATGAAGTGAGAACTTTTATTAATTATTAACTTAGGCTATAATTTTAATTTCCCCATTCTTGAAATTGCAATCCTTATTCGAGGATTCAATTCAAGTTGAGAGTTAAAAGTCAAAATGACAACTGGCACAGGTGAAGCTGCACTCAGCCTCTGTGCTGGGAAGCATCCACCTACCAAAATAGTAAGAAGCTCAGTGTCCATTTAGGTTGCTTCAGCTTGATCACACTGCACGGCCAAACCTCTCCATGCTCCCATGACAAGACAATAGCATAAGATGATATACAGCTAAAATGCACAGTGTTCCAGCACACTTACAGCCTGGGAAGAACTACACTGAGGAAAAAGCCAAAGTTGTCTTCAGTTTCTGCTAGCTACTGAAACAGTCTTTTTAAACTAGTTACTTTGTATGAAATGCAAACATTTCTTTTCATTAAAACAAGTCTCTCAAAAGTCCCTACGTTCAGTTAGTGTGCCTTTATGTTCTTAACAAGTAAATGAAAAGACATCAGGGAAAATAACCTCTATCAATATGGAAAAAAATTTCCAATAAATACCATTTATATATTTTCAATTCAAAAGTACCTCAATTCCATTACGTTTCTCAAAGCCCCACCTCACCTCCCTCATCATATCCCTCAGCAAGACACAATTAAAATTAACCACATACCTTTGTGCAGAAAGCTAGCCAAGCACGCTCTTAACCTACAGCATGCTCCTGCAGCAGGACTGCCGAGGTGCAGCAAACACCCTGAAATGGGCCTAAGCAGCGAAGATGCACAATCCTGTGATGTTTTATCTTTCCGGCTTCCTACTGAGCATTATTTCCGCTTGCGCACCAATGCTACAGATGCTAACATACACCACAGCCTGTGTTTTGAACAGTCTCTACAGTAATCGCAGCCTACTGCCTGACACCAGATGAGATCAACTCTCCCAGGATAGCCATTTAAAGCATACTGGCTGTGACACCCTTTGTCAGATCCTGAAAAGGACACAACCACTCTGGACCTGAACTCAATACCCCAGCTTCTTCCGTAGTTACCGTAACACACATGTAATTCACCCTCCTGTATAAAAACGGATGACCCACTCACAGTCTCCAGACTACAAAGAGACTTTCTGAAAACTCCTGTCCCACCGACAAGTCAGGGATGGCCACTCCACTCATCCTTTACAATTGGAAGTGCTGTTTACTAAAAGTCATCTGTCTGGTTTCCTGGGATTTCCATGCAGTGCACCCCTCCATTCTGGGGGCACAAAGCAGGTTTGCTGAGGCATACAGGGCACCCTGTGGGGTGTGACCAGCTGCCATGGAATGGTTCTGGCTGGCTCTGCAACAGCACTAACTTCCAGGGAGTCAGAGCAGGAAGATGAAAAGTCTGACAGGAGGGTGGGCACCTCGGGCTGTGGTGTCAACTACTGAAGTGAGTGCAGACCCCGATATAATGGCTGGAGGGCCACAGCTCTTTGGATTACATAAGGTGTCAGACACAAGGTGCCTGGATTGGCAGCCACTTGAGCAACAGACCACTGCTCCTTCCTCCTGAGGCTTTCCCCTGCCCCAATGGCTGTTTCTCTCCTATTTCCTCACTCCTCTCTCTCTCAGCTGCTGTACCCGTTCTTCAATATCCTCTCAACCAGCATCATCCATTGGCTCAGCTTTGGTAATCTGCCTTAGCTGGTATTCTAGCACAATAAACATACCATACACGTTCCTTATGCGTATTCAGCATGAGTAAAAGTCATACAGCTGAACACATTAACACTTCAGTGGGAGGTCAAATTATTGTTTTGGCACTTGTATCAAGTCTGTCATTTCAATTCCACTTTATCAAATTATGGATTGCTCGATACAGTTGGATGAAAAGGAAAGACAGACACACACACACAAGCAATTGTCATCACTTCAGTTGTGAAATTCCATAATTGCACGTCAGTGACAGAAAGAACAAGAGAGCAGTAATAGGACTGCCATTATGATCATTCAAATACTATGGAACCTTCCAACCAGACTTTGCACTGTGACAATCTACATGCCAGGAAATTGACTGGATTTCTGACTATTTCCTCACTTTCAGAATTGCCAGTATTTATTAGACTGACCGGTGCTGTGGGTTAAATTCTAAGGCAAGCTTCAGCCATCTATATTTCCACAACTAATACTACTTTTTGTAAAGAACATAAACCAAGGAAATGGAGGATCCTTTGATTTTAAAGCTATCAATAAAATATAAGAAGAGTTATATAAAGAAGTGTACATTCTTATATAAAAATTATAATCAATTAGACTGTGGGTGTGATTCAATCCACCAAGTTTTTGGTTATCAGGAGTGTACAAAACCTAGAACTAAAACTATTATGAAGGAGGCAGCCATAGATTTTGATCAACTTTCCTGCAAAAAAATTATATCTTAGATTACTTTGCCCTTCTAAAAAATTCCACCTCTGTGATGAAAACAACACCAGAAATGTCACTCAAATCCAACTTATGAGGGTTGAGATCTCAGTGGGAACTTCTGGCATACAGTGACAGGTAGATATTATCTGAACAGCTTGTTATTCTAACTTGTGCATTATTCCCATTCGATTCCTCTACGTTCTGTCCTGTCATTTGATGCTTCAGTAATACTCTTATTTGTCCAACAGCTAAAGAGGGAAAAGAAATAGGAATTGTTCACTCAAGCAGACACCAGGAGGCCCATTACTGTTCCTTAAGATTCCACTGAATCTATATCCAGACAATTTACAGAACACAGTCACCTAACAGAATTAAGATACTTACATGGACACTTTGACCCAATACACTGGATTCTGCAGTCTTTCCTCAATAAAAAATACCTTTTAACATGAGGAAAAAATGCATTCAAATATTACAAAATGATATAGATTGTATAATGCCCTCAAGAGATAAAAAATTAAAAAATGATACATCGCATTCAGTGATAGAAAGGTCCTAAACAATAGAAAAAGAATAAGCAATGAAAAACACTACACAATTACAGTGATATCTTACATGTCTGCAGTTAAGATGCATCATGGACAGACTGACTTATGCTCTGCATTCATTAATTTCCACTCACAGGAACTTCAAGAACAAAGTTAGTTTTTTGTTTTTTTTCCTATTAGTACAGCAACAATATCCCTTAAACTTTCTACAGAAAATATTTGAATATTACCATTAATCTGAATAAATAAAAGATGTCAAGAAGCAAGGATGATCTGAGCACAGTACATCTGTAAACCTATTTCTTTTCCTTCTCATTTTGCTTTGGACTAATTTTGCAACCTTCCCTCTGACTTTCCTTCATAATTCTATTTCCCCATATTTAACTTGAAAAATATAATTGTAACTACTTTCCTTACGTGTGTTTTTAATTTGTTTGTGAAGTGCTTGAAAATCCTCTGACAAAAGGTACTAAAAATATGATTGAATCTTTTCCACAAAAGACAATAAGGAAAGGTATTACTGCCTATACCATATCCCACAGATGGTAATAAGAAGAGAAGAAATGTTATATATCACTACAGGGAAATTTTCTAACTTACTGACCTAACATGTTACTGACCTAATGCACACCCATTAAGTCTATTGCTCTCATAAAGCCTCTGCACTCCAAGCTCAAATGTGGTAAATTTTTAAGTCAAGATGCATCTCAAAATGTTCTCTCCATGAGCTACTCGAGAACAGAAAATGAAGCAAAATATCCTTAGTGACCTTGAGTTCCCAAGCTAATAACATAGCTGCTAGTTAACAGACAGCATTTACTTTCCTGCAAGGAATACCAAAGAGAATGTCATGGCACATTACAGCAAATGTGAGTCTATTACTAAAAAGAGTGCAGCAAAAACAAACAAAAATGAAGAAACTAAATCTGAAGAACAAAACATTCCGAGCACAGTGGAATCCAGATGCAGAAAAATTACCCAGCACAGAACGGCCATTGTAAGTTCACTTCCCAGTCAGATAGTTCTGCATTTCAGATAAAAGTTAAAAAGATGGTGGGGCAGCATGAGGAAGATAACTCCATACCAGAATGTTGGTTTCATATTGTTAGCATAAATTTCTTTGATAAGGCAACAATTGCAGAGCAAAACAAACTATTCCCTCTTGTTCTGTTCAGAACTTAAAGGAAGAGTAGGACAAGGAGATAAAATCCCTGGAAGCAATTTTTCTCTTGGTTTTTTTTCTGTATTTTTGAAGACTCCAGTTCAACACAAATCCCATACAGCGATTCTCTTTCACATGTTTAAAACCAAATAAAGATGAGAACTCGGAATAAATAAATGATCACGAAGATATATTTGGAACAAGTGTTTCAGCTAGTGAAAACAGATTAAGCAACTGAAAAATATACCTTCACATACTAGCAATCTTAAAGAGTTTCTTTGTATCACCAAGAAAAGTCCACAAAGGAAACTACACGTCCCTCCCTCCGTGCAAAAGGAACAATACTTTTATTAATTCCTTCAAACACCATCACTTGTTCTGCTCCCAACACACAGTTATTGGAATAGACAGGTAAAACAAACCAACAAACTTCACTTGGTTACCCTTAGAAGATCGAAACCTCATGCTGGAAAACAGCATAGGCTTTAAAACTCAAATTCCAAAAACATTAAACCAGCTTCAGAAACCACTATTCTCACCAAGTCACAATTCACATGGTTTCAACAGGTTTGTTTACTGTGAAAATTTAATGATTATGCTTCTATATATAAATTGTTTTCAAAAACAGCAAAGCTTAGATATTTAATCACAATAGCACAATTCATTAAAGATCTAATAGTGGTTGTTCAGAAGGTAGGTATGAAAAAATAAAAAGGGGCTGGGTGTGACACAGAAAAGAACACTGGTTACGTGGGAAATGAGCCATCCACAAACCAGGTCCACTGCCAGCTGTGGTTAGGCACAGTTCAGTAAAGCCTAATCACACAGGTCAGTTATTACAGACTGTTGACTACTTGTCAGCTGTTATTTCAAATCCTTAAGACACTTGCAGAAAAAAAAGTTGCAATTTTACGTAAAAAGTTCAGAAGTAACAACGGAGGGACAAACAGATCACAGTGATAATTTGGTTAAGGAAATCAGATTATATTTTGACATCTACAGAATAACAAATCTCAAAATGACTACTTCTACAAGAAGAGTTAGTTTTCAGGCAAAGCTTTCTCAATGGCTTCATAAATTCCACTTGAGAAAGTAGAGATTAGGGAGCAACAGGAAAAAAGTCTGTAAGAAAACGTCTGCAAGGTGCCTTCCTTTTGTTGTTAGCTTGGAAAATTTTTCATTAATTACTAATGATATAGTTCATTAGTAATATTTTTCATTATGGAAGTGCAAATTATGAAATGCTAATTATGCATGCCTTAATTGCAGTAGTTTGTCTTGATTTCAACATAGATAAAAATATTTATTTACAGAGCTTCAGGTTCTACAAATTACACGAAGCCCCTAATTTATGGTGTCAGTAAACATGAGCAATGCAACAAGCAGTAAAAAAAAAAATGCATTATTATTTAATAAAATTTATACATGTTTATTTTATTATCTCAGAATAGGTCATTAGTAATCCATAGCCCTGGACTGAAAAGTAAAGCTGCCATTTCAGCTCAGCAGAAGCTTTAGTATTGAGACCAAATATGAACCACACCATGTCACAATAGCTAATTACAACATTTATGTTCTCACAAAACGCTCCAACAAATTAAGGAAATGAGGAGGACAACTAGACAATTCCTTATACAAGTTCTTGCATTTGCAAGCTAATTACACTCGCATTTTAGTATCTTAATTGAATTCTTAGTACGTTCTTGTCTAACTCAAAACAATTTCCTTTCCTTTTTTCCTGAAAACACTGTAAATCACTGAAATTCTGTAGAACCTTCATCACATAACAAAAATGAATTGTGCTCTCTGGCAGTAACTTTGGCAGCATGCTACAACAGACTTATTAAATGCCATTATATAAAATCTGAACTTTCATGAATAACTCAAGTGCATATGGGATTATGTTGGTTTATAAAGCTTTTTTCCCCCCCCCAGCAAAAGTAACTTGGTTGTTATTAAGAAAAAGAGAAGTTGAGGAATATTTATAGAAAGATGCACAGTAGCAAGAAAATTCAAAAAAAAAAAAAAACCAACAAAGAATAACTTTGTAAAGTTGAACCATGGAACTTCAATATCACACACTATAGCACAGTTAAACTATTGCTAAATTCAGCATAGAACCACACTGTTTCCAAATGCAACTTGAGAGCTAGAAGGTGGCTTCCTGCATCTCTTATTTTTGAGTGTTTCTAGTTCCCTTCTGATCAAGAAATCTTCTAACATAAATATATCCCATGCCCACTGAAGTAATAATGCAACTACATGAGCAATGCCACTAGGAAACTTAAACACGTACATAAAACACCATAAAATTTAACATGGTTAAATAAGAAATCAAAAATAACAATGAAAGAACAACTTACTAGAGATGCCTGATATAAATGGCATTAAAGCAAGCCACTTACTTTTCTGTCTTCAGTTTCTACAGAGGAATTGCACTCTGCTTTAGTATCCTGAAAAGGCAAACAGAAGACAATGTCAAAAAGTTAGAGAATATGTCCTTCCTTAACAGCAAAAATACACAGAGCTAATTGTTATCACAAATGATTGTCTGAAAGGCACTCATATCTTCATCTAATCCCTTGGCACTAGTCACTCCTGAAAATAGAATAAACTGAATATATTCCAAGTCATTAGACTGTAGACAAGGTTAGTAACCTATTGCATTTTTGCAGTGTTTTCAATTTGACTTTTTCCGTGACGGCACACCTTGAAGCTACTTTTTCCTCACATACTGCAAATTCAGAGACTCAGGTTGATGAGGCCCTTTTTTGTTGCTTTTGCTAAAAGGAAGTCCTTCCCGAGCCTCTTACTGAAGCTAGATCTCTATTCTCATCAAATTCTGAATTATTGGCTATTGTTACTTTTCACATAAATCCCAAACTACAAACCTAAGGCTGACAGTTAATAGCAGCCCCATTAAAAATGGAAACAAATTAAATAAAGAAGCTGTGTTCCTTCAGCACCATGCCTGTTCATCTTAAACATACTGACACTGTTCCAACATCAAAGACTTTTTACCTAACTCATAAATTCATAAAAGATTTCAAAAAAAAAAAAAAAAAAAACATTCAATGCAGTAAAATGAGCCAAGGTTTCTGGAGAAATTATATTCATTCTCAGCAAGATACATTAAAGACATTTCCATGGGGCATATCCAATTCTCCATCACTCCTCAAGCAGTCTATTTGCAGAATAACAATCTGTTATTCTAGGAAACAAACCAAGGTTTTACACAGCAGATCAGGAGCAATAAAAGGCAAATACAACTTGTAAGAGCTGAACAAAGTGCTGTATGGGTCACCTATGTTTAACAGCAAAATTGCAGTTACTGAGATGGTCAAAGTAAGCTCAGCCGTGTACCTGTAGGTATGGAGCTCTGAAACATAACCTTAAAATATTCCTACTGACATTTATCAGATTTAGTATTCTTGAAGACCAACAAGCATAGATTGTATGCTTGTACAGAGCATATGAGACAAAAGTGTTTTTCTTATTTCAGTGCTAGTTTGCAGACAACTAATGATTTATGTAACTCAACATCAAGATTGACTGAAAGGGCATAGTACAGAATACATCAGATGTGCTATCCATTTCATCCCAGAGAAGGTTCCTTTCCCTCATCCCCATTTTACTTTTTTGATGATCCACAGAAACTAAAGTTTAATAAGTTAGGCCCTTGGGAACCATATCTAGCACCCTCAACCTGTGTTAACATTCTACAAGTGTTACTAAAGAGCAGTAAAAAGAAAGTTCCAAGCAGTACAAATAATCATTGATGATGGCATGACTTGTTTGGCAACTGCCATCTTTTTAGATGTACAAAATATATAATTCTACTTCTTGAATATCAAAAAAGATGAAGGTCCTCAATTAACTACCAGTCATAAAGATCACAAATATTCACAGCCATTATCATACATTTTGCTTAGTTTGATGCCTCCCTGCTATCCAGATCTCTTTCCGCTACTTCCTTATCAGCATAACACACAATATTCAAAACAATATAAGATAAATAAATTGCACGAGCTAAGAAAATTTAAAAGTTACTTGAACTGCTAACATTTCCTTTCCATTTGAAAGGAATGGAACACAGACAGCAGATGCACTTCCTTCATACACACACTACTCTGCTGGCATGCCTCCGAAGGCATGATGAGAAACCTGAGAGTTTGAAGAACTGTTTGGTTTTTTTTGTCTGTAATATCAGGAATGGCCAGTAGATGGAAGCAAATCACCTCTTAAAATGTTCCTCTATACACGAACGATAAACCTATCGCACTGAGCGTGCTGGTCAGCTATTTTACTCACACTCTTAGTATCCCAGCAAGCCTAAAAACGAATTAAGCTTTTTGCCTCCGAACACTACTTTCTAAGTTACTTAAATGCCGTAGAGTTGGAAATTAAATAGTTGTAACAGGTAAAATTTTACAAAGCAGAAGCAGTTACTTTGAATGACAAAAGGACATATAAAGGTAACTCAAATATTAAACAGAAGAACATAAGAAGTTGAATTGAAAAAGTACACGTTTGAAGTCTGTTACTTATTTTCCAGAACATTTTTTGTAAGTGCTGGAGTACAGCAAAGCTGTGAATAATTGAGGAAAATACTTCAACTTTTTCACTACATTACTTTATTGCTGCTAACAAACAGGTTACCACCAGAAAAACTGATTTGAAATTCACATTAGTTCTATTTCATCCACCCCAGAGACAAACTAACAACACACAAGTTACTGAAGGAGAAACGAGATGGAAAATGAAACAACACAATGTGACATTCAAGCCTTCACTAAGTTTGTCTCCAGCAACTGAATAACCCATGCACAAATCTCAGCAAATTAAGAAACCAGTTCCAGGATTCTTACTGACTCAATGGCAGCAACGTCAAAAGTGTAAGAAAAGAGCTCCGTGAATGAAAGCAATAGATAAATCTCTAGTTACTAACTTTTCAGAGGCAACAGAGGCCAAGTTTCAAGCAGAAACCAGGAAAAGACTGTGTCATCTTCATTCTTTCCTAATGTCTTTCTTGGATTCAGTCTGGAGTCCAAAGAGGAACCCATCTCACATGGGATTTAAACTAATGTTCCTCAAGTTTTAACTAGAAACCAAAAGTTTCTGAAAAAGTAGAGAGTTTAAGAAAACCGGTTTGAAGATAAAAAAAAAAAAAATACATGTTGTGAAAATACTTCTGTATTTTTCATACGAAGTTGAAGTTACTCCTGCATCTGTCCCTATAGTGCATAACCTCCTTTCTTCTGATTCCAGAGTTCTGCTCATGTTCGTCTACAATTTTCAAAGCTACCAAAGAAAGGTGTTTTTGTGTGTGTGTGTGTTTGCTTTTTAATTTTAAACAAATAAAGCTTGCAATTTTTTTCATTAATATAGACTTGTTTGACAGAGCAGGTAAATATCTGCTTGCTGATAAAGGTGTTATGGACTGAAGCGTATGAGAATTCCATAATAATCAGACTGAAAAAACAAGCAGGTGAGGTGCACGTGGAGCTTGGAACTCCCTTCAAGACATTAAAAAAAAAAACTAGGAGAATTTTACCTTATGAAGTCATCCATTCTGTTTTTGAAACTCCCCATATTTCTGGTCTACAAAATATCCCACATGCAATTACACCATTTAATCATTATATGCAAACTGCATGCAAAAAACCCACCCCTTTTGGTCTTCCATTTGTTATCATTGGATGTCACCCGACTCTTTCCACCAGAAGTGACCAATTCCACCAGCATTCCAAATGATTACAAGATCTCTTAAATGTTGGAAAACCAACTCAAAGCTCACAGTGAATAGGAGTGCCCTCCAACTTTTCAGTGGCAGTCTCCCACTGTTGACAGCACATAACATTTCAAAGTCCACCCACGTGTAAACTCTAAATTAAAAATTCATTTTTTAAAGCTTTTTCTTTTTACATTAAAAACTTCTTATGAACATTTTTTTCCAGTTTAATGAAGATCCACAAGCATGAATACTGAATAATACTAAAGCTGCACAATCTAAAAACAAAGTAAAACAGAGCCAGTACAGCCGCTTCAAGTGCTAACAAATTGTTTGCATCAAAACCAATTTTGATGGAGCACAAATGGCATCGTTCCTGAAATCAGAATGCCTCCTTGATGAATTACTTTCAACCCAAAGTAAGTGTAACTGCAGGCATTTCCCTTAAACTAAAAAGGTGGGAAAATCGTATTAGAGCAGAAAAATGTATTTCTCTTCCTTTATAAACTAGCTTAATACAGTTTTATTTGATCTGGTAAAGTTTTTGAACTGCTTTATTTGTAAAATCTATTTCAAATTTATGATCTTAATATTCTGAGAGGGTGTTTTTTTTTCTCCTTCTAAAAACCAAAGGTGAATTCTGAAGCACAGAGGAAAAATAAATCCACAGCCTCCCCACGGAGCCATCGTTTTAGCAACTACTACTATCCATCCTACTATTATTTAAACCAAGATGGGAGCATTAAATAGGCAGGCAAGTGATACATGCTTCCTACTTCGCTGTTCAGATAGCCATTAGCAATAATTACAATAAAGCACAAGAACAATTCAGTGAGTGCCTGATCTCTGTTGTAAAATCCAATACTCTCTACAAAGGAAAAAAACAATCAATTAAAAAAAAAATCCGTGGCTAAACTAACAGTACTTTATACAGCATGTCAGCTCCACAAACTAAACACCCATGAGATATTTGTTGTTATCCTTATCAAAAGGAGAATCTTACTGAGGGTAGCCATCATTCATGATAGTATTTTGCAGCTAATTATAAAATAAATGAAAAAATCACTGTTTGAGGTAAACAGGAAAAAAAACAAAAAACTTTTCTATCAACAAATCATACCCCTGAAATAAATGAACAAAAACTGATTCAGAGTCTGAATCAGAGGAAGGTGTTTCTCTAGTCGGCTCCCTGTCCATTAACCAGCTTCTGCTTTTGTTTATACAAAGGTATCGAATTCCAAACAATCCCTCATAACAGCTGCACACTCATTAAGCTTGCATTTCTCTTCGCTTCCAAACCTACCAGCAAATTTCAGTGCTGCAACATTAACTGTAATTTTAATAATAGTTCAAATCAAATCGTATCACCACTATATTCAAGAGAGAAAGGAGATGTTCTACAGCATTGCTGAACCGTTTTAACTTTATTAAAGTAATCGATGCAAAGTATGACAACACTTGAACACAAAGCACAAGGCATTAACATGCACAGAAAACATTCCAGATCCTTTGTCAGAATAAAACCAAATGCTTAAATTCCTTTATCGGATATGAAGAGCAGCATTTTTTTTAAATACACGTGTTTTGACCCATTATTACACACCATGGAATGCTATTTTAGAAATAAATTCAGTATGGTCAGCAGTAAGCCCTCTAGGTTTCACTTGGTATGGGTATGCTTTTTTTTTTTTTAAATAGGAAGACTACTAGAACACTAAAATGTCCTTTGGATAAAATGCTTATATAAAATCTTTGAAACAGGAACAAAAATGTTGTTATTTAAGTCTTGTCATTGCTGGACATAAAATAAAGCAGTACATTCTACTAAAGTATAGCTGATAGAGTTTAAAACACCAGAATAACATTAGACAGGGAGACATGCTTTTTGGTTGTTGCTTTCTATAGTCTTCTCTCTTTAAACTTGTGACAATTCACAGACAAAGGTTACCCTTAAAAACACTGATTGACTCAAATCTCTCTTGCACAGTCTATTGACTCATTAAAGAAGTGTAATGAACCCCCAAGTAAAAAAGTTTCTATTAAAACAGAACAAAGTTGTCACGAAGACCAATGTTAACAGAAGGAATGAAAACAGTTGTTTCCTTTTGGAATTCTCACAGTGCTGTGGAATTACAGACATGAGCACTATACAGTTTAAAAGACAATTAAAGGAATTGATAATGAAGAACTTCAAACTGAAACAATCTAAGCTTTGCTATCAGCTTTCTATCCTTGTTTCTGTAGCTTTAAATTCCCACCAACTATAAACTGCTTTTCACCTTGTGTGAATTTTTGACTGCTTGAGCTAATTAAATGTGTGATTTCAGGCATCATTTTTAATATAATCAAAAAACAGTGGCCAATTTTACAAAAAAAAAAAAAAAACTGAAGATAACAATCACCATTTACACTGCTCTTACTGACCCTAATGGTTATTAGTGATTCAGGCAGAAAGTTACATTCTGTAAATATTTTTGTTATCATCACATAGTTTTATTAAGTTATATGAGATAGTTTATGATTCCTAACATTTAGTTCTCTACACCAAAGAGGAAAACCACACTTCTCAATAAGGTGTAATAATACAGAGTAAAGCCAAAGTCTAGTTGATATTCAGGATCTTGAAATAACCTTCAATAAAGCAGATCGAGTATGCAGTATGAGCACTGAGATTCAGTATCAGCTACTGAACAAAATACTGCCTGTACTGGACACTTCAGAACAATAACATTCAAAATGTCATTTACAAATAAAGCTTCAATAGACCAATTTAGCCCACGTCAAAATTATCAAAGGCTCCAGAAGACTACAAGCGAGCAGTTAAAGCATGCATTGTCTTCTCTTGCCGTCACAACTGCAATTCTGGAAACAGATAAAAAAAAAAAAATCAAAATAAAGCAACAAAACAAAACAAAAAAAAGCACCGCTACCCAAATGTACACGTTTTTTGAAGGCTTCAGCTAACTACACTTTACATAACTCCCATCTGGCATCAAACGCAAAAATAGCTATTCTCAATTGTCACTCACAGCTACTATTTTACAGGCTTTTGAAATGATCTGGAATGCCGAGGGAACTCCTCTAGAAAAGTACCGACAGAGCTCCGATCAGGAGCTTAGTTTCTTCACATGGAAGGCCATATAAAGAGAAAAGATTAAAAACCTTTTTCATTTTAAATCTGACTAGGAAAGAAACCTGGGTATCTCAAGCACATCCCAATAACTATGTAAAAGTTACCCTAATATATATAGCATCTAAACCCAGTACTTCAACAGCAACAACAAGAACTTATTAATCTCCACAGCTGCTTTCTCAGAGACCTTCTCATCAAGCATTTCCATACCCATCCTCAACACATCGTTTCAACTGTCTGCCACCAATTTGCCTATGCTCTCAACTACAGCATTCTCAGAGAAGCACTTTCTTCTTCTAGAAATCTTGGGTTTTACTTTCTGCCAGAAAAATAGCTATTAGCTTTTCCTGCAAGAAAAATCCTCATTCCAGAAATAAAATAAATAAATCACAATAACTAGAGATCTTAAACCATGTTCCTTTCCCATAGGTATCACGCTATATATAAAGTTGTAGGCTTATTCCTGACTACGTACATTTGGAACATGAAGCTTACTCTGCCTTAAATGTAAGCGTTTCAAGGTGCATTTTCCGTATCTACTTCAGAATACACCATGTTCACAACCTCCACTGAGATGTCAGCAATCATGAGGCCACGGTGAGGCCTCAGCTAAGTGCTGTGATACTTTCATAACTACCCCCTTGGAGAAGAGTGATTTGTTGATGTGAAACTCGTTAGCTAAGGCAATCAGAACATCCCACAGTGCAGCAGGGCAAGGCTGCATACAAGAGGTTTCTGTACATTCAGAGCCACAAGCGATGTGAAAGTGGTATGAGTTCATCCTACCGCTTGTAGGCAACACTGAAGAAAAGGACAAGGCCTTGAAGACACAGATAAGTAGACTTACCTTGGACATAATTTCTAGCTATTGACACAGTTGTGCAGAACAAAACCAAAACACCTGGAAGTTACTTAGAGCATCACAGAAGTCACAGATAGAGTGCAGTTCAGCATTTCATCATATAATGTGGAAATATAAAAAAAAAAAATCATTCGCACAAATGTATATATATATTTTATGTCTGATTAAGTGTAATTCTAGGTTAGCCACCTAGAAGTCTAGCTAAGCCCTTCGCATCTAATTAACCAAAACTTGTTTAAATTTACACAGCTATTACTTGTATCATTCAAATAAAATAGTAAATAAAAGTTTGGCTACCAGTAAGACTGAGCATATTTGCAGGAAAGTAAAAAGCATAGCTTTAAAAGATGTTTTAAATAAGTAAATAGCTCCTCAGAATCTCAGTTTGCCGATACAATTATAAATATTATGAACTCTTGTCAGTATTCTAAGACAGTTACAATTTTCCACTGTTTCAAATAACTGAAAAATTGACAGACTAATTTTTTCTACTTCATATCTCACTAAGAACAACGTTCCCATTTTTTTACTCACTTAATAAAATATTTACACATCTTCACACTAGCAAGAAGACGAGTATGAAGAAAGGGTCCCTGTCAGAACTCCAATCTAAAGATGTCCCATTCCAATTATTTTTCTTTGCAGATAAGTATAACCTTCAAGACAAACAAAACTCTAACTGCAAAAGCAAGGCAAAGAGGTTATATCTGTTCCAAGGCTAACACTTCTTACTAAAGGTCAACTATTTTCCCTTGGGGTACCAAGATCCAGGAGAGCCTATCACACACAAGAGAAAATAAATGAACTTAAACAGATAAAAGGTATGCTTACTTCTGAATTAAAAAAAAATAAAAAAAATCAAATGTATTTAACAAAGACATTGGGCTTCACTGTTTTTCACCCTAGGTTTGGAGTGTATGCACGCTTTATAACCTTTAGAATTTAGCTTTAGGAACGATCAATTTCTTTACAATGAAAGACACAAGCAATGTTCATTAGACAGTTTGCTTTTTGTTTAGCCATGAAACTGTTGAGAACGTACTCCACACTTACTCATTACAAAACTATAGCATTTATTTTTTCTGCAGAAAGAATATTCATCACTCAGAACAATTTTCTAGCAATTGTTTTGGAATCGTGATTTGCTGAAACATTTCATTTGAATGCATATATTTTAAGAACTCTTCTAGAGACAAAGTATCAGATGTTCTATATAAGAACTGAGCAGGACTCCTCCAATGAGTTTTTGGTGGAAGATAACAGTTTCCACTCAAAACACCTTTCTGGAAGTGAATTATTTGCGAGTGAATTATTGCTGAAATTGGCTTCTCAGAGACACAAAGGAATTTCTGACCAAAGCTGAAAAAATAACCCAGTGCTGGGAGAAGAATGAGACACTTGAATGAGAAAAATCATCAGCAAATTAATTTAACTTTCTGTAAAAGGTCTTAGAGAAAGATGCAGCTCCTTACCCTAGACAACCCAGAGGCTGGAGAATGTTATTCTCCTATATCAAAAGAATCATGTTCTTAGGTTAGATTTCTCTAGTGACATGATGAATGTAAATTTGCATTATAAATGAATAAATATTTCCCTTAATCGGTGTGATAAAAATATATAATTTAAAGTGGATAGAACTGTTTACAATTTCATTTAATTCAGGTTTAATGTAAATATTAAAAATTATTCTGAACTGTAATGTAAATGAATTTAATTGCAATAACGCTTCCCTCTTAATCTTAAAGAATAGTTACAAATGCAATCAAAGTTAGCAAACAGGAATGCAATTAGACAACCTATAGCTCAACACTGGCTTTTGCTCATTTGCACTTCTGTTTACATTTAGAATCCAAGGAAAAAAAAAGAAATAAATTATTCTCAAATTGCCAAAAGCACTGGAAAGTAGTACACACTGGTATCAGAGCCAAAACGATGAACAAAGCCAATCGCCCTAAATAGCTAAAGCCCATATCTAGACGTGACACATGAAGATATAATACCCTACAGGACAACAGCTGAAGAGGGAAACAAAACTGTAAATAAAGCTAAAGAGCCTCTTTCACACTGCAGATGTCCTGAAACAATTAACAAGTCACTACTTGGTTAGTTATGGAATGATCGGTTTAAAGCAACTCTAATCCCCATACTTACACCAACAGCCAAACACTCGGTAAAATGACAGCACACGATTCATATACTGCCAACTTCATTAGCTCATTCTCATTACAGTCCACCATGTCAGAGCAACAATCCTTTCTCTAATCCCATCAAGGGGATATTTTTTTTTAGGTTCCATCTCTCACTGACTCAGATAGGGGAATCAAATACTGAATAATACATTCAATGAGTTACTTAATTAGCTGGGTGAAGGTGAAACTGAAACAGCTGAGTCAAATAATGAGATGTCAAGCACAGCAGCTTAGACCAAGGAAGGATTTGAAAGTGTTCTACCTGACAAAAAGACAAACACAGTGTTTTTCAAGCCCAGAATATTAAAGGATTTAATCTTTCAATTTCACTCCCTCCAAAAATATCATTTTGGAGTGACAATCAGAGAAGTCAATTGCAAAGAAATGGGAGAGCAGAAATCAAATATTAAATAACTAATAGTCAATTATTAAGTTTTGATCAGTCTGTAACAAAAAGAAACAGCAAGAAAACACAGAATAGTTCAGTAGAAAATGCAAAATAATTGCAATGTAGTATGCTCACATACCAAACAGATCTATCCTCAAATAATGGAAGATTTTATTCTCCAGTACATCAAAGAGAACCAAAAAATTCACTAATCTATTCAATCCATTTAGTTCCTCACATTGCTGTACTTAGTAGTAGAGTATCTGTTCATCTTAGCATTGGTTGCAGAGTCTTGTAATCAGGTGCTATTTATTACTATCAGAACTAGTTAATTAACCCTTCCTTTATGACTGTGTTTAGACTAAAGGGTTCATTTACCACTGCCCTGCAGTCTCTAAGCCATGATTTTGACAGCATAAGGGTGGCTAACATGGTTTAGCCTAGGGGAATTGTTCTAGCAACTCTGCTCACAGGGCCCTCAGAGACCCTGGGCAATGGCAGATACTCAGAACACTTCCTTGCAAATGGAGCTGGACAGTAATGTTCTTATTCAGAAAAAAAAAAAAAACAATAATGAATAAAAAGTGGCAAATTAAAAGAAAACAAACATGAGTCACAACTCAAAAAAAAGTTAACCCTCAAACCCCAGATGGATAGTTCCAAGAGCAACGAAGAACATGCTCCACCCTAGGATTTAACTCTTCCCCACAACAAATTGAGCAACTAAATAATTTAATTATGTCTTAATTTTCAGAAACACCAGTGGATCCAAGTGATTGGCATATCCCTCCATTATGCAGGAGAAATAGCACTGCATGCATCAGTTATTCTTGCCTCAAAATAAACTTTCCAGTGAAAGTAAACAAAATGGAAAAATAATGGTACAACGGGTGTAAACAGAAGCGATAGCATGTCATAAGGTGTGGAATTTGTCAAACTCATGCCAGTTAGAGGCCATTAAAAAGTTACTACAAGCAGGAGAAGTAATGTTCAACTCTTGCTAGTCTGAGCAATGCTCAAACTAATATTCAGATGCCAGTTCTACAACAACAGTAAGTAATGGCAATAATTCCCTGGGGCACCCAATAAAACAATCATTTAAATTCACATTTTTAGAAACATAAGGCTGGGCTTATTAAAACGCTTTCCTTGAGTTTACGCAGTTTGATTCCACCAACCCAAGCACACATACAACTTTCCGTGTATGTTTTAAACTAAGTCTGCCATACTGTTATTTTTTTTTTAATGGCAGTGTAATTTTAAGTCATAAAATAATCAGTCACAGACAACATGGCCAATTCTCGTATCAGAAATACAGTAATTCTTTGCAGGTCTATCATCAATCTGCATGTGTACGCAGATAAAGGTCAGGACGTTTTCCAGCCACAACACTTATGAATAAGATACCAATACTTGGGAGTCTCATATTGCAGTAGTTTTCTACGTTACCTACAGCATCAGTTAATCTTTGAGAAAATTTGGTTGTACTGCTATACGGACTGGCTTTGCATTCTGAAAGAACTCTTGACACCACAGCATTTCTCCTGTCCACCTTAGCCTCTAATTACTTCATCACACTTTGGCCCTTAACGCATAACATATAGTTGATGTTGAAGAACTGAAACATAAACGTGTGTAGATCAAACAAAAAAGTAGATAACCAGAATATTGATGACCAATTGGGGGAAAAACAAAAACAGCCAAAACATCCTTCATAATGCACCAGTGTCTTATTTTTGTGCTGTTTTTTATTTTTCCATCCTTGTTGTTTTGCTTTGAATGTTGATACTTAGGGTGAGCGTGGTGTTTATCCTGGAAAACCTCTTATGTTCTGTTATACGTTCTAACAGAACAGCCCATCATATCACAAGTCATTCACAGGAAGTACTCATTCACAGAATGACTTTTCAAATATAAAAAGCCAATATAAACATAACTTTTAACTTTGCAGTTCTCAAAGTCTAGTAAAATTTGGATGTTTATGCTGCATTCTCAATCACAGACCTGTCTATAATGAGCTGTAAAACTGACACACACTTGTGATTCAAGTTTGGTACATATCTGCACATGTAACTTAGAATTGCCTGGGGACTCTCAGCAGCTATATCCTTTGGATTTCCAGATGTCAGACAAAATGCCAGAGCAAATGCCATACATCTGGGAATACGGAACATATGGACAAAAACTAAAGCAAAAATGAAAAAAACATAGACCCACAAAATAACTAGAGAAAACACTGTCACAGCATAAAGCTATAGTAATGAGAAGCATAAACAAAGTATTAGATTTCAGGTTTTTTGCTTCCCTAAATGACCTTATAGTTTTATTAAGAAGGGAGCAGCTTACACAAAGAAATGAGTACCAGCAAGATTTTACTTCTCTCTTCTCTTCCTCCTTCCTTTGACAGACTATTCCTTGGCTAAACCATTTAAGTGTTCAGAGCAGACAGGCAATGGCATTCTCACTTATTTCTTCATTCAAAATAACAATGCAAAGTTCTATTTCTTAATTAAACCAATGATGTAAAACTGTAAAAATGTTACCACGTATGCAAGGTGAGAAAACATTGTAATGCTGTAGCAAAGCAGTGAAAATATTCCATGCTGCAGCCATTCAACTCAAAATGCTTTCTAGTGAGACACGAACTATTGAACATGTGGCTCCACGAGTCATCAGGAGTTATCAGCTAACAAACTTGACGTGGAATTGGAAGTAAGTCCTGCACAGTGCTACTGCAGTAAGGGCTTGCAACAACAATGGCAGACATATCATTAAATAGGCAAGTGTAGAAACATAATTAAATTAACTGATAATCATCTCTCTTCTTCTATCCAGACTCTAATTTAATGCACTTGCAAATGTAATGAGGTTCACTGAATTGAAAAATACTGTGGAAATAACAGAAACAAGATTAAATTAATTGCAACACATACTGATAAGAAAGCTTGCTACAAATTATGTGAAGCACATTCCTGAAAGCCATTAGAAGGCCAGTCACACATGCTGCACCTTGATGACAAACAATACATTCTACTTTTTTTTTTTAAACCAGCTGGATGGTCCACCATATTTCATACAGTAACTGCTTATTCTTCTGTCTTATTCAACTCCTCAGGTAAATAAAAATGTGAAAAATGCTTGCAAAGCAAAAAACTGAAAATCTGTCTAATAATCAAGATGTTTTCTACAACAGTCGTTTCCATATTAAAAAAAAATAAGATTAAGATGTATTAAATGCATTTTTACCCTGCAGACTTCACACATATGCAAACGGTTTCAAATAATACAAGCCATCCAAAGTTCAGAATTGTAGTTGAATGGCGATACCTATGAGAAAAAGTATTTCAACTAATTCTACATTTATGTTTCCTTATTATGCCAAGCTTAACAACGGAGGACTCCCATTAGCATGAAATGACAGGCTGCTTAAGCTTACTTTCCCCAGACTTTTCTGGAAGTATCATACTCCAATGGATAAACAGGGAGGTTTATTAAGAGTTCCAAGAGTTAACACTCAAAAGTTGGCAGCGATTATTTTAGCTTTTTAATTTTTGACCAGCAGCATGTTGCAATAGCAGGAATACATAAAATAAAAGAGAAAATAAGAAATATAAGAGAGCTATAAAATCACTGCTGGGCAAATTGCTGACCTAAAGATCAAAGAAGAGAAAGCAGAGAAACAGGGTGTTAAATCACAGGGAATGATCTTATAACATCCAGGGTATTCTCTGAAGAAGGTGACAATTGCACTGAAATCACCTTAGTCAATGCAATAGAAGCCAAACAAAGAGGATCAAAAGAGAAATTTTCGACGACACTACACTTATTTATTACAAAGGTATTTGAAAGAACAAGAACTTGAAAATAAATAAATGCTAACAGTGGGACTTTTTCAGTCATCTTACAGGTTTCACCTTCCCTGGCTTCCACTGCAAGCTAGCTATGCTACATAAACTAGTCATGCACTGCTGACAGGGACAGACCTCGTCAGGAAAGTATCCCTCTACTGATAACGCCTACAAAGAACAGAGCTTGAATAACTAGTCAAAATGTGCTTAAATTGTCTGAACTTCAGTAAGGTCTCACCCTGATCATACTATAAATATCTCATTCCCTTGTGCGTCTTTCACTGGTTTTCTCACCATTTTTTATTGGTCCATCACATTTTTCTAGTTTCTATTTTATAAATGTTATATTAGTTGTAACCTTTAATAAATGCTGTTAAATGCACTTCCAAAGTAAAATTGGCCATTACTCTTTAAATACTCCATACTTAAGAAAAGGGAACAAAACTGAAATGAAAGGCATCGCGATATAAACTGGAGAGAATTCTGGGAGAGTTTTGTTATTATTAATACTGCTTCAAAAGGGAAATTAACTGTTTATACAGTATGTATCTCTTGACAGTTACAAAAAGCAAGCATTATACTGGTAACAGATGGTTTCTCAAGGTGGTCATATCCAACTTAATTTTCTTTTTTCAACATGCCTTCAATATAACTTTAGTTCCAAGAGATCTGGTCCTAAGATCCATTAAAAACTGGCAGCAGAGTAGGAATTGGTGTTAATTAGTCTGGGCTTTCTCCCAAATCTCTACCAATTAAATAACAAGTGTTTAGTGCTATTAAGCTTACACTTTATAAATCTTTATTTACATAACAGTACCAGAAAATGGAAGAGGAAATGAAAATCAACAAAAAAAATAACAAAAAACACAAAACAAAAAACACAAAACAAAACAAAGACCACAAAACAATGAATACATCTGATTAAAAAAAAGTTGCTTCCTTTTTCTCCCCTTCAAATTTACCAGGATAAGTAGGCATTTCAAAATTCATCGCTATGCGAGATGAACATCGTCATTTTCATTATCAAAATAGATTTTAAATGCCATATAAGAGGGAATACAACTTAAATCTCATAGGGCAATGATTTCTTGACACCCACACACATAATTCTTGCACCATTTACAGCATTAGACACTGAATCTGTAAAAAGAAAGGATTTCAAATCTTCCTCAAGATGAAAATAACTGCAAACTTGTATGAGAAATAGGAAGCCTAGCATACAAGATACTAAACAAAATAAACACTTGTGTTCAGCTCATTAGCTGCCTGAACAAAATGTGTTCCTCAAAACGCTGAACCACACAGTTCAGTATCCTGCATCTCTGTAGTCATACCAGATGTTTCAAAATAAAAAAAACTGAAATAATTTTCCTATAAATGCGTTCTTCCTGTAAATAAGTTAAAATAAAATCCTACTGTTGAGACGAAACATCTATTTATCTTTAAAACAATGCAAGTCTGCCAATATATCCAAGAACAGTGGTTCCACTGCCTCCCTGGGCCCAGTGTTTGTGTAATCTCGTTGTGAGCATACTTTTCCTAATACTCAAGAAGAATATCCTGTATTGCACCTTGTATATCCATCACCCTGCATCCAGAAGGAATCTGGCTCCAGTCTTTACCAACCATTAGCTAACCTGAAGAACGTAATAAAATACTCTCTTAGTCTCCTAACTAAGCAAACTCAGTTCTGCCTCTCCCATGTACACCATGCCTCCAAGCTTGAAATCATCTTGTTGGGCCTCTGCTCACATTCTTTTAGTACATCAATCTCTCGCGTACCAAGTTTAATTTAAATAGCATCTGATATTTTGTATAATAAACATATGTCCTCCCATATGTTCTTATTTGGAAATTCTTCCAGAAAGGAAGGGGAAATCATTCACGACTAAAGCACCAATTGGACTAAGTCTTACAAAAATTCCTTCAAAAAATATTTCCATGCTGACCATTCTTACTACACACATTAAAAACAAAAAACTGTGAACAAATGCTGTAATGCTGTAGCTCTGTTTAGTTCTAACCAGATCACAGTGACCCATATTCATCTTTATTTCCTATTTAGCAATTCCATGTCATGTTACACAACAATCGTTGCTCTCCAAAACAACTAATTTTTTTTTTTTTTTTTTTTTTTTTTACTTTAAAGATCACTGTGAAAGGCAACAGTTCTGCACTAGCCAGAAATTAGTTTGTTTAAGGTTCGGCTATCGTGAAAGGGTTATCTCCTGAGCTGGGGGGCATCCATAAAGTACTGCCTTCCTGTATACTGACAGCAGCAGCTGCATTTTGCTGGACAGCCTTCTTTCCCAACCAAATTTGGCAGTTTAAGGAGACCGAGCTACTGCAGAAATGTACACATCAGAATAAGAAAATAGGACTTGGAGTGGGAAAAAAAAAAAAAAAAAAAACATAAAAAAGGGCTGTTCTGTCTGAAGACATAGCAAACGCACATAGAAAGACAACGTTTAACACCCAGCTAAGTCGCTTGCAAATTGAAGCATCCAAAAAAAAAAAAAAAATAGGACAACAGAACCAAGTGATACTCCCCTTTCACTGTTGGACAGTCACGTAAGTGAAAACAAAAGTGGTACGTTACCAAACCATGACATACTTGCTCACTTCAGTTCTCTCCTTTAAAAATGCTGGAACAACTAATCCCAGCTTTTTATCACTTCCAAAAGGAAAAGAATCACTGAATAAAGCAATCCATAATCAGTCTTCAAATGCAAAAAGGATCCTAGAGTCACAGGTCTGCGACTTCTGGGAGAAAATTGTAGGTTAACCGCACTGCGTGCACGGCCTGTTCTACTCCTCCCTATCTAACTGTAAGGATAAACAAACAGGGAAAAGAAGCAAGTGTAACTGACAAAGAATAATTTAACATGACAAACATATGAATGCAGCTAAGACCCTACAGAAACAATGCAAAGAATTATTTGGGAATCGAAAAGAGAAGCTCAAAAAAGTCCTTCACAAGAAATCATAAGTCTGATGCTCTCTTGTGAGGTAATTTTCTCCACGTTTGGGGTTTTGCACGCACTGAGAACACTGTCTCAGTATCGCTTTCAGGAACGTGCCAGAACAGTCACTGCCACGACCTGCTTCGGGATCTCTGCTCTTTTAAAAGTCACAGAACTGTTTTACTTTCAAGTCATGGAGTCTAACGTACAGCTCAATGGATAAGCAGAAAGACAAGGACAGCTGAAAAGGTCAGTTAAGTGCTCACTGCAGTAATTAAGACTTACACCTCATGAATTACTGATAGACTTCCTTTGTCTGCATCTTGAAACCATGCAAACACGTTGCCGTGAGTAGTGTCAAAACTACGGAAAAGAACATTTTGAAAATCAACGCAGATTAAGGGAAGGACACAGCTACATGACAACAGTGGAGCTACCTGCCCCAGCCTGGCTCCTTCCTACCAGCAGGAGTCCCTCGGGAACTGCTCCTGCATGGAGTCTGCCACAGGCAGAACACGGCTGCGATGTGCCCTAAAAACGCCCTCACCACATCCTGGAGCCAGCAGGGCCTGGTACAGGGCACCCCCTGCCCAAGGGGGACAGTTAATTTGTTTGACTTGCATTATTGCATGCACTATCCAGAATGCTTTGTCTCCCAAAATCTCAGCCAGACCTCAGAGAAGGAGTTGATTCTCAGCTTTCACAGAACATAACCTTACTACAATTTATTTTCAGTACTATCAATCCTGTAACAAAGCTCACAGCCAAGCACCCGCTACACAAAAAAAGACACCTCAGGAGAGGCATAAAGAAGCAGGACTGGTGAACTTGTGGGTACATCAATAAATGCAACACTTACACATCTAAACAATGCACCATTAAGAAGTCTTAATAAGTAACCGTAGCTATGGGCTACGAGTGGACTTCCTATTTATCACAGTGTTCTCATAAAATAATAGGTTTATGAGAGCAGCACTCTATGGCACATTTTTGCCATCGTTTCTTCAAAATAAGATGACAAAAATGTGTTACCATAGAAATATGAAGGTCTATTCTAAATGAAGAAGTGGTCTAGAAAGCTCTCTCTTGAAGAGTATGTGTTTTTAAGTACCCCTTACATTCTGTTCTGTCAGGTTAACATGGAATACACTGGCATTCCAGTTTACAGAGATGCATTAACTCACAGTGTACAAAGGCAAGCACAAAAACACATTCTTCTAATATTAATTGTGAACTGCTAAGATCCAAAGTAAATCAAGAAAACATTACTGTAGCATCACCATATTTCTCAGCTAATATATGAGATCAGATCATGCTTTTTGTTGGAGACACAAAACACACCTATAAGCCACTGGATGCAACAAGCCACATTAAGTTGTCTAAAATGTCCAGGTTTGAGATGGAGTCTTTCATGCTGAGGGTGCCCTGTGACATTACACCATCAGCAATTTCATAAACTGCAGCCTCGGAATGAGCAAGTTAGGAATGTTTCTCCTCTCCTATACCTACTATAAATACTACTAGCTATTATGAACACACAACTTCATCTTCACTGATGAGTGAAGACTTAAGCATGAGAACAATGTAACAGAAATTCAACAAAGCCCATTCCCAGAAGGAACAGATATTCGTCAACTAGCAATGTTATACATTAGCAACTGTTCTCGATATCCAGTGTGTTGTTTTAAAACGCCTATGGACTCCTAAGAGCATGCAGGGCCATCTAAAATGGAAAGAACTGGTATCACAGGTATCAAATGAAAAAAAAAAAAAAAGCTGATGCAACAGGCATTTACACAGAGAAAATGTGTAAACTGCAAGATTAACCAACCCATGTCTATTTAACTGGCAAAGTTCTGGAGCCATTCCAACTCCTTGACACCCCAACAAGCAACCCACTCAAATGCCAAGCTGACAAACAGAACGTTTCTTATGCTCTGCCCCACAGGACTGAAGATGCAGATTGCAATTCATTTTTACTGCTGCAGCAAATCTGACACCGGCTCAGCATTTACAATTCTGGACCGTGGTGGAGACCACACAGTTGGCCAGCAATAGTAACTCAACTAAGTTTCCAGAATACAGAACCAATTACTCAGGACAAGTCAAGGAAAAAGAAAACACAAATCAATCTACAACTTCACCAAAGTTTAGCTAGTACATTGCCTGCTTATAAATCGGGCAGGCCCAGTGGAAATATGAAATAGCACATTCATTGCTCCATTGGTCTCATATCACTTCTTGGTTTGATGACCTCACTCTCACCAGACCATTTTTCACAATACTTCACCCTTAAATTCAAGGCTTTTCTTTTGTTTTAATTCAATACGTGCTAGGGACTTGAGTTTATCAGCTTGAGGGTTCAATTACTTACACCCTTCCTCACACAATCATCTTACTTCTTTTGCAAAACATCCTTTAGAAGAACTGGAATACAATTGCCAGTCTAGCCCAATCTTTACAAACACGAGGTAGCAGACACAAAGATACAACAACGCCTATTACATTAACAAAACATCAGCATTCAATGTTGCACTCGGAACACGATGGAAAGCACAGCAACAACAGCAGAGTAGCAAGGCTACAGCAAGTAAGGATTTGCACAAACACAACAACCACGGGCACAGAAATAAAGGAAAAAAAGCTGCTTACTTTCAGAAAACCTTAAGAATACCGAGATCTCCAGAAAGATTCCTTTACCTCCACTGCCAACCCTTAAATGAGGGCTGGGAAGGGGTGGATCTTGGCTCCAGCCCTTCTGGTCACTCAGGTTCATTGGATGCACCTGAGCTGCCCTGGGCCGGCCCTGCCTTCCCACCAGGTGCTCCATCACTGCTTCAAGCTGTAGCAATTCTGCTACAACACTATACTTGTTTTTAGAACGTCATTTCAATTATGGTCTGCTCAGATGCCAGGTCACCCTCTGAAATGGATATGATTTTTTCCAGAAGAATAAGACTCACAAACAAGACTGGATTTAAAATTTTAGTTTAGTATGAGAGAAGCACTACTCCACAAACAAGAGATTTCTTTCTAGAAAGGTTAAGTAACTTTTTTTACTTACATGCTCTTGGTCTTTAATGGAGTTAAAAAAACGTGCATGATCGTATCAGTATGAACACAGGTTGGGAGAGGGAATGGAGGTGAGTGGGAGATGTGGGGAGAAGAAAGGGGAGAGAAATAAATGAAATAAATATGGAATCCTGATACATTACACAAACAAGACTAACTACAGCCCATGATAGTGAAACAAAAAAGCATGCTTTCGAGTTTATATTAATTGGCATAGCAATTAATAAGACATATAGCACATGGTAAAATCAGTTCTGCCATGTGTCTGCATATCCAGGTGGAGAGAGGGCATGCTTGCCACGTTCATCAGCATTAAGATTGCTATTTCATGCCAAGTTTTATTTTATTAGGTTCCATTAGTTACTATGACAAAATAATTTAAAAAAAATCTATCAGCATTTTTGTTTAAAATTTCTCCTCAAAAACTCCAAATAAAAATAACAAAAACACCTAGTGCTGAACTTTGTAGCTAACCTTCAGGGTAATTAATATTCTATGTTGAATTTATAAATTGATTTTCATAATTATGTACAAATGAATACATTTGTTACAAATGCTGCATATAATTCAGAAATACTGTTAGAGGTTATGCTACGAGCGACAGATGCAGAGTGGCTTTTCTGAAGGGTATTTAAGGTCTGAGGCAGAAAAAAAGTGTAATGAATTTTAATTTAAGATCAAGATCACAACAGGAAAAAAAAAAAAAAAGAAATCTCATTTCTCTTTCTAATCCTTAAATAACTGCAGGTATTTCAATGTTGGCTTTTTATTTTTTTCTCTCCGTATCTTCCAATATCCACATAACTATACTGATAATGCCTCCAGCCAAAGGCAACCAATACTTCCTGTACAATTAATCAAATTATTTTATTAAAAAAAATATCTGAATCCTTTCCAATAATCAAACTCAAAATTCATATCTGCCCACATCCTGCCTGATGGCGAGCTACATGAAAATGATAGGCGTCTATCTCCAAGAAGGTCAAGAGTAAGCCTGACAGCTGCAGGAGATAATGCTGCTTTGCAGGTCAGCACAGAATCCACAGCTATACAGAGCCCTCCTGTCATCATTATGAACCACTTCTACATCCTTTACTTTGGGAATTAGGTGTGCAAATGTACCTCTGTGTATAGGCATATTTATTTATATACAGACACATATATATTCTACCATAAATCTGCCTATTTCGTGATAGCTTTGTTACTTCAGTAACACTAGCTACCTGGAGACAGATTTATTCAGATTTTAATGGCAGCCTCCCCATCTCAGGAATCACCAGGCAGTTGCTTTTCCCTTTGCATTTATTATGCGATAGGAAGAGCTTCCCATAAAACTCCCTCAGAACACGAGCAAAACAAACCCCTGAAAAAGCACAAGAGAGATGATTTAGTTTCATGAGTGAAGAACTTCCCACTTAATGAGTCACGCACCAGCAACAGAGGCTTGCTATAGAATTTTTACTTCTACAAACAGCAGAGAACAACAGTCTTTAAAATAAGACGTCTTAAATGCACTGCATCTTCTCTTCAAAAGATGTTATGTTCAGTAACACCTACACATCCAGAATAAATTAGCTTTCTTATTTAACAGTGTCAATAAGAGAAAGCCCGTGAGAAAACTCAGAAAATTTAATGCTAGCCTCTGCCAAAATACTCATTAAATACACTTTCTTACCAATGCTTCCCTTGCTGATAGCCTGTTTGGGGCCATACAAAATAAGGAGCAACATATAATCTCTACTTAGCAATTATTTTTTTTTAAATACTTAATTTTTACACTCACTGAAGTAATGTTCAATAATACTAAGTAAAAGAGAAAAACATATAATCTCCTATTTTTTTTTATCTGCACAAAGGATGCTGTTGAATACCTCAGAAGAACCCAAACTAAGATCAAAAAAGGGATTGCAATTACCTATTTAACTGCTGACCACTCCATTAAGAATGTCAATAGAAGTACCTAATAGCATCAGCTGTGATACTCTTTTTTTTTTTTTTTTTTTTTTTTTTCTGTAGTAACCATCTGCCTATTACCAGCTGGAGAGAAAACCTCAACTCATTTCATACCTGCAACTGAAGAGCTGTCATCTGGTAACAAATTTTTATTACTACCATGAGTGTATTTGAATTCAAAGGAATGACGAGGAAGTATGAAACTCCACATTCTGTAGTCCCACACGCCATGCAATTCTCCCTCTTCAATTACTACGGAGTATCTATATATGTTTCTTTGCTGTTCCTGTTTTAATATAATGCTATAAACAAATCCCCTTAGCGAACAGAGTCATGAGAAGATTTACAGTTCTTTTTTGCAGGTGAAATTATTTTACCCAATGTATATATATTTAGATCTATTTTGCTTGGAACATTATTCTTAAAGGCAACATAGCAAATTCTTCAGCATCAGTTAGAGGTCTCACTGAGTGGTGCAGTGATGACAAGGTGTCCTGCATGACCTTAATCAGAAGTGCAGCATAGTAGTGGGAAGTGAACTTAGCGACACAGCATAACTGCCTGGTTTTGGTTTGCTTTTGTGTTGTCGTTTTTCTTTTGTTTTTTTTTTAATGTCAAGGAGACAAATTTTATTGCTCAGGTATGTTTCTTTGCCATCATGACAGCTGAGTCTTCTGGATTTCATTGTGTGAGGAAGAGGACTGGAGAAATATACTGATACAAAGCAGCGTCACTCACCGAAATCCAAATGTACTATCCAAGAAAGTATCAGGCCCCCCGCAGTGACAATGCCATTAAAGTGAACAGAATATGAATTTTTACAGATACGACAATATACAGCACACAACTGAACATAGGACTCATTCATCTTAAATCAAAGCATCATGGTCAACAACACTAGCTTTTATGTGCCTTATAGTTTTTATATATCAAGCCTCTATTTTATTTTTCTGTCATCCATGACGTCTCATGTATACACATGGATCTTAACCATACAACTCACTAAGCTAGAATTCTCATCTCTGCTTATGTTGTAAGATTAACAAGCTAGGCAGAGATAACGAGGAAACACAGAAAGACCAAACTTGAATACCTTCATTCTGTTTTTACAGAGGAGCAATAATTGAAAGAGTAGATGAAATCACTGACTACCAGTCAGTTTCAAGAATGTCAAAATGGAAAAAGAACTCTTTGGGCAACCAAAAACATCACTATAATGAAGAGAGAAGCAGGTACACAAATATGCTAAAACCTTAGAAGCAAGTTTTCTTGAGGAACACAGGTAGGTATCAAGTAAGTAAGAGGGGACAAAGGGATGCTGCCAAAAATTGCTGGGGGTAAAAAAGCTTCCATGCAACACATAAAACTTGACCAGAATAAAACACTATTAGGGAGTAAAACTCAAGGAGAGGTTGCGGAGTCTTAATCTATAAAATCCACCAGCAGAGACAATGCAAATTGGGATGGTGTTCTGTTCTGAGTGTAAAATCAGGATTTAAAATGAAACATTGTCTATTCAGCTTGAAAATAAATGCCTTAGTAACTAAGTCCTTTTAATTGTAACAACAGATGATCATCTGCAAGAGTAATTTAAGGATAGATAGATATTCATCACCATGTACAATTACAAATTATATATTATATTACAATCATATTTTTATATATATACACTATTTATAAATACTATTTTATATGTTATATATATATATGTATTGAATTTATGGTAAATATATATTTTAAGCAATAAGTAAGATTCTGTGATTACTAAAGAACCAACAAAAAAGTCATTAAATGAGAAAAAACTGAGTAATATGGAGATGAGAGATAGCTTCTATGTCCATTTCAAGTACTTTTGCCAGCTTATTATATAAGAAAGACTGAAAAACATTTTGGGAACAGCTTTTCTATTATAGAATCAACACTTCTGGTGCTTTCATTAATGTGCAAGGGTAACAGCATTATTATCTCTAAAGCTCCTTACTTAAAAACACAAGCTAAAGGGAAGGGAAGAGTTCCTGTAGTCAATAATGGATCCAGTAGTACATTTCTTTCTGTAATCTATCTTCAGAAGGATAGAAGAAAGCCAAAGAAGATGATTTTTTTAAACAGATAAAAAATAAATCGTTATATCTTGAAATTGCATAAACATAAATGCAAGTTAATATCCTTAGACAACTGTAAAGTTGACAAAGTGGCTCTCAGAAGTCAAAAGATGTCACAACTGTTAGGAAGTACTTTCTCAAGCTGGCTGTAACCCTCCCTATTTCTCAAAACTAACATGAGAAGGAACCATAGACATCTTTATCCATTAAATGAAAACGCCATGGTGGACATGTAGGAGTACAGCGGTTACAGTAATCAATAGGTTACTTGTTCAATAGAGGGCATACATTACTTTTACTTCAAACTAATCCACTGCAAGTTAAGTTTTGCCTCTGTCTTTGGACAGCTCTTCTCGTCCAAGCTTTTGTTAGTCCTTCCTTCCACTGTAATGAGACCAGGACTACTTGATGACTAAGGGAAACTAAAGGAGACTCCATTTTTCTTTTTTTTTTTTTTTTAAGGAAAAAGAATTGTCATCTAAATGAGGTAGCAATAGCATGAAAGTTGCCATAGAAGACAAATGCAATGGGAAGAATAAGAATTTAAGTTCTGTCACATCTGGAAGGACAGAAGAATAGTACTATGCAGATTCATCAGAGAACTGCTGGATTCTACTAGGTATTTACTTTGAGCAGAGCTCCCTTAGTGTTTCTGGATGCGCAGAGAGTAGATGCTGCAAACAGATGGAATTAGAAAAATCTACATTAGTATGAAACTTGTGTGAGTTTTTGAATAAATTTAATTAGAGTTCAGGGCAGCAGAAGAGTCAAGGGCTCTACAATGTTACTGTGAATGTTTTAGGCTTAGATTTATAAAAGTCAACTTACTACAAATTAAAACAAAACAGTTAGCAAATCAACAGAGAAGTACCTAGAGGTAGATCTGATGCGTGACTACCTAGTAGCAGATAGGGGCAATGCCTCCTCTTATCACAATTTTTTCAAAAAGCAAGCTCAGTAGGGGAGGGGGGGTTGGGGGGTGGGAATGCGTACAGAAAAGACAGAAGAAGAGCAATGGTTAGAACTGGATATATGATCATTATAGAGATGCTTGAGATTAATGAAGGGCACTAAAACACACAAAAAGAGGGGTCTAGCATTACAGTCCCCCTTTTCTTCAGACTCTTCTAGCACCTTTGCCATTTTTGACCTTTTGATTCAGGATAGCCCCCCCAAGAATTCAAGTCCTTATAATAGGTCAGGAATTGCGTGGTTTGAAAGCACAGGGGGGATCTTCTCCAATTAAACAGTACTGAAACATTCCTGTTCAAGGCGTAATGTAATCAGGACTTGTAAACCCTTGATTACTGCCAGCCATGACCACCAGCATTGCTTTTTTTACTGTCCCAATTGGAGGACACAACATTACTCTTGTTTAATGCCTTGCAATCGGACTCAGCCCATGGGTCCAGCCTAGCCAGATCCCTCTACAAAGCCTTCTTTCCTATAGTGACACACTACTTCTGTTCAAAGCCAGCCAAAATACAAGGCAAGTGTTCCAGTTCTTACTCCTAAAAAAGAAATTTTGAGATGAACAGGACAATGCCCCATGGCAAACAGAATGCACTAACTGAATGTCTTCTGAATATCATTTTACCTAAATGTATTCCTGCTTTCTAGTTTTACTGTCTTCTCTGATTTCTTTCTTTCTATCATTTCTTACTGGAAATCTGTAACTACAGAATCTTGAACTTGTTTCAGACCTGCATGTCTTCCCACTGCAAAATCAATACAGTACTTGAATTTAAAATAAAAAGTGAGTGATAACGGTGCTTTATTCTGTAGCTAATAACACTGCCATACTGTTATTTTTATACCCAATAAAATATAAGAAATCACCAACTATGATAGCAAGACAAAACTGCAGTACAGTTCTCAGCAATAAACTTAAAATGACAGAAGGGCCATACAGATTATGGGCACCCCATTACTGACTTTACTACCTATGGCACTGAATTTAATCTCTGTCAGGTTCACTAATGCTACAAACTGATGTGAGTACAGAATACATCATCTACCAATGTACCAATTTATCTATGAAAGACCAGCAGAAAGAAAAAAAAAAACAGCTTCAACCCAAGAATCTTCTAAATGAAACATACCACAGAAACAACATTGAACAAGAATTTAAAGAGCAAAGAACTAGGGAGAATAACATGTAGAATTATATTGCTAGAACATACAAAAAAAGTGGGTCTGGTTTTGAATAAGGCAATTGGGCAAAAGTACAAGCCAACTGGGCTGGCCAAGAAAGTGGAGGAAAGAACATGAACTGGAACTCAAGGGGACATATATCCAGCAAAATGACTGCTAAAACTTCCAAAACTATCCTGAAGACTTAACTTACTTGTATTTCAGTCTAGTTGCACCTATCTAACTTGTATTTCAGTCTAGCTGCACCTATCTACCCTTGCATGTATCCAAGTATTTAATTACTGACTTTCTTCGTATTTTTCATATGTATCTCACATTGCTGATTCAACGCACAAAAAGTCAGATTAGTATCTATACTATCATTTTGCTTCTAAACTAACACTTGGAAGAGAGTCATGCAATTAAATAATAGGTCCTGTTTTCTTCAAAAGCAGCATTTTTAGCACTAGGTAAATTATTTGTCATTTTACAGTAAATTTGCAATGTGCTGACATACAATTTGGACGGCTCTGGCAAGGTATTTGTCTTTCAAAAAAAATAAAAATAAAAGGTTGAAATACTGTCTTTTCAATACAAAATTTGCAGAAATAATTTACAAGTAGTTAACTCAAAGGAAACTGAGTCTTTAGACAGAAAATGGTGTTAATAATTGCAGGAAAAACTAGATATAGTTGCATTTACACAAATGCCACATTTGACCATCTGCTATAACTGTCTTAGGGTAGGACGTTGGTAGATATTGCATAATCATCTCCATATGACAGATAATTTTAGCAATCTAAATAAATAAATAAATAAAACCCCACCCATGTTCCAATACATACGAAGAAATAAAAAGTATTTGCAGTCTTACCAAATATCCAAAGTTATCCAAAATTATCTAAATTTTATAAAACCCATTGTGCTACAAACACAATAAGGCAGAATGCAGATTGTGCTGCCCAGAATCTTTTGTTTATTTTACTCCCTTAAGTCATTTGAAAGAAGTGCTTTAGCAGTTAAATCATAAAATGCTCTTTTAGTTTTGTTTGTGCAAGGGCTATTTGTTTGCATCGCATATTGCTCTGGCAAGAAAGATATTTGGAATATCTTTGAAAAAGCTTTTTGGAACAGGAAAATATCCACAGTCAGTAAAGGTTGTCCTTGTACAACACACGGCAAAGATCTCCAATTTAAACAGAAATTTTTGCAGTCATATCCCATTTAACTATGTTGATTTACAACTCATTATTTAATCAGGGCACAAAAAAAGAAAAGTGTGCTAGAACAAAACGCTGCTGGTACTGAAGGTCATTCTCTAAATAACATGAAACAAATGTTTCCTGAAGCTGCCTTTAAAAAAAAAAAAAGCCAAATTACTTGAAGATCTAACAAAATAAATATTGTTATTGAAGACAATTGAATTTTCCAGTACTTATTCTAAATACATTATGGAATTAAAATTGATTGAAGAGATTTGATTTTCCTTAAATACATTGGAGCAGCTGAGAGGGTGAAGAAAATGTGGTAAGCAAGTTTCCATAAAAAAGGACTCACTCTTCAGGATTGAATTAACAGGAAGGACAGCATTTGTTGCAAGGTATGTTCAGGTCTGTAGAGCTGGACGTAGCGGATGCTGCAACACCTACAGCTGTGCAACTGCCCCAGGGAATAAATGCTTGAACCACAGATTAATTGAAGGGGGAAGAGACCAACTGAGGTCTCCAGTCCACCCTCCTGCTCAAAGCAAGGTGAACTTCCACGTGGGCAGAAGTAAATCAGTGACCTAACGCAGTTTGCTATCTGACTGTGACACCTGTGGGTCTAAAATATTAGGGTATCACATTGCCTCAAATTATCCCACCAAATGTAAACAATGCAATGAGGAAAATTAGTATTTCCATCTAGTGTCTAAACTTCATTTCTTCTTGAATTTCACAGCACCATTCATTTGCTAGTCCTGTGCTCTGGGTGTTATTTTCAAATCCCAAAATATCAGAAGCACTGAGAACCTCTTTGGAATATTGACTTCTCTCCAGCCCAGTGAAGATCATACCCACCTTCTGCTTCAGAAAAACAGCTTCCTTTATCAGCTTTCATTCGTGACAAGAAAATCGAAATGGTAAATGCATTTAGCCTATAGGGCGCCATGCTGGCATAATTATAACAGACTCTTACAGACTCTACTAGTAAAGCCCTCATGCATCAGCTAGCACCCATGCCCTTGAGAACACCTGATATAACTGCTGGATCTTCCCTCATCCTAAAAGCATCCCTGGAAGAGAACTTCAAAAGAAACTGCATCTGATTTTGTTTCTGAGAAGCACAGCCTCCCGAACTGGCCTCAGCACTCACTCCCACAAACTAATACATCCACATATTCTTTCCCACACCTTTTTTGTTTGATTGTTTTAGAATCAAAAAGACAATGATAGCACAGCTGTGATGAAGCACTTGTATTTGGTATAGCTGATGTATCATGAGGTTATTCGTTATTTTTCCAGATCAATTTGTGATTGCTGTTCTCTGCATAGAAGGTAGAAAGAAAATCAGACATCTGTTTGCGATTCTGAAGAATATCTACATAGAGCATGTTGCAAACTGCACTTCTGATACAAAAAAATAATGGTGTTGTAAAGAACTTTCCCTTTGAAATATGTAATAAAAAGGAGCTCACATATGAAACACAAGAGCACAAGAAACAGAGAGGACTACAACTGCTGTGACTCTGACAAGCAAAGTATGCCAGATGCCAGCACTGCTGAGAACAAGAGCCAGTGAGACCACTCTAGCAGTACACAGTGCACCACCAGAAGACTGTCATGAAACTTAATCAGTGAAAAGGGAAACAACTCCAAGCAACAGCTTTGATACTGTATTTTTCCCAGCAGTGATGCTCCCAGATGGGTGCCAGAGTCAGTGGGTGAAAGAAACTGATGCGTTCTGCACCTCTGTGGGATCCTTGTACAACTGCTTCTGGCAGTAGCACTCTGTCCAATGCGTTGTTCATTAAATCTTCTTGCATTTAACTACAAACGTGTATTTAATTTGCCTCAAGTTGTACAATAAAAATTCCCCAACACAATGGACAGCATCATTGCTTTTCAGATAGAGATTTCTTTTTTAGGTATATCAAAATTAAATCACTTGTAAGTTTGTTTTAATAGCAATCCGTGGCTTTTTCATGTCTACTGTACTGTCTCAAGCTTGAGATTCGGGGTCCTATACAAGACCTGCTATTTTCAGCATTTAAAAGGTTAGTTCCTGGATCTTAGAGCAGTTTTTCTGTGTCTGTTCCTCTGATTCAGTAAAGTAGGTCACAGTCGCCTCAGTGCCTTCCTTTGATTCTACCATCTTGTCTTTTATTTAATTACTACATAGTGGAATGATTCTCACTGCTCGAGTGCAGATTAACTCATACTACACTGTCAGCGGTAAAATGAACCTGAAACAGTTCTTTCAGCGGTAAATGAGATAGCAGAAAGCCACATTTTACAAGTAGTGATCCTCAGCAAACACAGTGAGGTTTTTGTGAGTCATCTCGATATCAGGTTTGTGCATCAGTTACATTTGGCATAACACTTAATCTTCAAATTAAGCATTTTCCCCAGTACTACTATTATGATCTCCTACACCACCACAGTTTTTTTCTTTACCACAGCAAATATAAAGAGCAGCACAAAGCTGCTGAAAAAGCCATCTTTCTGTTCACTGCACTCAAATTCTGTTTTTCTATTACATTTGCAGCATTCCAAGTATATTAGTTTGTTCCAAAACATTGAACTGATTGCTGCACCTCTTCTGCAGACAAAGGACCGTGCGACTGTTGCTCAAGATGAGCAATACATTATTTAAGTAAACTTAAGAGTGTCACGGAGATTGATAACGTAGAATAGAGAATAACTACACTGATGGTGGTCCCCACACCTGAGTTTGGTGAATTATGCTGAAGGGGGAGAGGGCAGCGTGGCTCCTTGGCCCATTTTTATCTTGGCTTTTCTTTGAGAATAACAGTGATGATAATGTGCAGAAAATATGAGTTACTTTTTCATGTAGGCATTTTTGAAATGGTGACCCAGAAAGCAACAGTTCCAGTCCTAATTACTGAGCTAAATTATACTGCAATGAACACCAAAATATTTATAATTGCTCAAATTACTTTGGAAAAAGTACATGCTCCCTAAGTAAAGCAACATTTCTACCTGGTTCTGCCCTCAGCCAATGCAAACAAAAAACAATTCTAAGAAGAAAGAAATATATGAAACTGTAGAAGATCAAATTCATTTAATAAGGTATCATCTCAGGGGAGACTAAAAGCCAGCTATGAAACAGTCTGCCCATTAATTTATGTGGTTTGACTATAACACGCAATGTTCAAATCTGGGACACGATTTGAACTGGGACAAGTAGTCATTATTTAACCCAGTTTCTGTAAATTCACCTCAGACATGTAATTCTTTTTCCAACAGCAAACATTCGATGACCTGCTACAACACGTAAATGAAAAAAAAAATTTGGAAAATACTGCACCTCCTTTGCATACCTCTGAGCAGACCATCACAGAAAAAGAACTGAATGGGAGAGCAATACCAAGAAAGGGTTCTCAGGAGTGTATTACTGCACTTAGGCAGCTACAGCCACAAAAAGGTTGACATATTAAAAACTCAGAAGCGCAAAAAGAAATATATAAAATCTATACCTTACTGGAAAGAGAAATTAATATTTAAAAGAAATTTGCAATCTGCTAGACAGTTTAAAGAAAAAAAAAAAAAAACCAACACTGGCTATGTGAGAGCCATAGGTGACAGCATGGCAGCCAAAAAAAAGGTAACAATCAGCATCAGAATCAAACCCAGCTCCCATACAGGTGAAAATCCTCACACAAGCAAAATTCTAATTCCCCTGATGTTAAAGAGAACACGGCCAGGATGTGGCCATGAAGTTTATCATCCGGTTTCACGTGTAGGATCAAAACCTTGGAATATGATTGGGGTGCCTAAATGGAAAGGAGCAATTAAAAAGAATACATAAGCTACCATCCTCACGTAAAAACTGGCAGCTACCTTGGCAAGAATGGCTCAAAAATCATGTATCTGTAATTGTTGTAAAGTGCCTTGGAAAGTTTGATATCAGTAAAAAGCTGACCAATGGCTCTGTAGGTGCATGACTCTTTCCAGAACAAGTCCTGTGCCGTGGTTTCCCAACAGAAACATGGCAGTCCCTAAACACTGTGTGAAGCAGCTCAACAGTTTTCTTTTCTTTTGAGGTGACACAGCCAGGCACAAAGCTCTTCCATTTTCTTACAGGAGAACAGCACCAGCTAGAGCTGGGCTTCTGCGTGCTGCTGGCTGCCTGCAGATAGATGTTTCCACTGTCACCTGTGCTCCGTTCTTATTTCTCTGCTACCTGAGCTCCCTCCCCCTCTGCCAGCCAGCACGCATGACCTTGCAGTCGTTGTGGATTCCAGCTCTCTCCTGAAGTACCTATCAATCATGTAATTAAAGTCTTTTACTCTCACTTTAGGACTCCAGCCAGGTTGAGACATATGTTACTTAGGCATTTTATTGAAACATTAATTCAAGTGCAGACTTTTGTTTATCTCATCACGATCACAGAAAATTTCTATCCCCCCATCTTCCAGCTATCATATTAAACACAGCGTGTACAGAATGTAACAGAGCCATTGACACTGAAATCTATTATGCTTCCCATGAATTGAAGGAAGAGTTTTGTTGGTTGGTTTAAAAAGAAGATGGTGGGTCACTGTTCTGATTTGCCTCTTTTGACTGTGCCCTTGCCAGTTCACAATTAGTGCTCATAGTGGTCGCCATCAGCTGTCCTGAAAGCGACAGGGAAGCTTCCACAGAACAAGAGCTCAGCTGGATACGGCCATGTCTTGCACCAGCCACAGGGTTCTGTGACCAGACTGCATGGCACACACAACTACATGGAGTCCACCACCATGCATTACAACGCAGCAAAATATTAAAGGGCAGTTATGAATGCACACCGAGCATTCAAAGTGCCTGCTGCCTTTACAGAAGCAGAGAATTAAGTGATGATGAATCAGTGCTTTATCAACACTCAGAACTGAACAGAGTCAGGCTGGAAATTATGGCTAGACATTATAATAAAAAAACTGCCATACAGCCAGATGTCATAGCTGCCATTTCTGGCAGGGCACAGCAATAAAGCCTGCAAGGCTCCTATCTCCAGCACTGACTGATAATGATCTGCAAACATCAGCACTTCTCTACAATCGTTTAACAAGAGAAAAGTTCTGCTTTAAACATATCCTCAAATAGGACAGGTGTTTCAAAAGTCAAATGAAGGGGGAACAATCTTAGTATTTCGCATTTCAATCTTTTTTTCTTTTTTTAATTTAAAATTTGTTGTTAATTAAAAAGAAACTAGAACTCTAATCAAACAAATGCAATACTACTTTTTTTTTTTTTTTTCTTGATCACTTTATTCTTACCTAAATCGGTATGGGTGAAGCATATAGGGAAATCATTTCTAGTTTTGCAGCCATCAACACTGAATTTATTTTGCATATATATGCCTTGAAATAAGGCACATACGTGCCATGAACAAAGAAGCAAAGGAAAGCCATCTTTAAAATACTCTTCTGTACAAAGTGTGTCTGTGTATTCTTATTTTATCCTTAAATTACCACTTTTAAAACAACATCAGATTAGAAAAGAAGGGAAAAATTTACAGTGAGAAAGTGAACATGTAAAAAGATGAGAGTACCCCATACTGCAAAAATCACTTCTTCGGAGGACTGAAATCTGTACAGTGCATTCAGAACACAGCAATACATGGGAATCAGAAGCTGAGGGCAGTTTATAATTCTGTCATTTCTAAAAAATCCTCTCGTGGTTTTCTTTTTCAGTGAAAGAAATAACTGTAGTATTCATATAATAATTTTTACAAAGTAACAGAAGTATTTAAATGCACTATTTGTTGATTAACACCTAAAAGGGGATCTTTTAAACGATGAGTCAGCCTGAAAAAGCAACCTGCAGTGAAGGACGGGTTTATTTTCCTTTTACAGCACAAGTTCTTTCAGTATTTATTTTTTTACTTTTTATTAACAAATTACAGCTCTGGTACAATGTGCTTTCATTTTCACACATTCACTTAGTAATTTCCATTCAGCACTCTTCACCTCTTTATCACCATCATCACAGACCAAGGCAGACCGTGCAGATCAAACAACATCTCCTTGCTCTGAAGACATACACATGAACAACAAATCCTTATTTAACAATTTTGGCTTTGAATGAGAAAGACCTTCTCATGTGCATGCATGCTGAAGGAACTAAGACACAAAATAGCTCATGACTACGGATAAAGCAAATAGTCACCCTAAATTGTTCAAGGTCTGTCTTCTATATATATATAAAAACCTTAAGTGCTCTGAATTCTGTAAAAGAAGAGATTTAGGAGATAGTTTCCATAACAAGATGTTTCAATCCTAGCCAATATGAGATCTCATTATGAACGATAAGATTTTGTAACTTTGTTTTCCATCTATTGTTATTTTAATGCGTGTAGCTCAAATGTTTAAATAAATTAATTCCAGACATTCCACTTAAATAATGATCACAAACAGTTTAACATTTCTTACAAAACAGAAAACACAGAAGCTTACGTTATTGCTAATTACATACTTCAGTATTTGCAACACTGTTCGGTGAAATGACTGTAAAACTCTGAACCAATCTATGCCACGCTCACACATTTTTTTCTGCCTGTACAAAACCTCAAAAGCCATGACTTATTAGAATGAGCACTGAAAAACTGAGATGTTGCTGTAAAAATAAAGAAACACCACAGATGTCTCAAAACAGCCAAAAACCTTTATCAAAATATCTCTGTCTTATGCAGTGCCACGGCTGTAAGCAATGTTGCCACTTAAAAATGCAGAAGAGAGGTCTTCATTTTGCACTGTCTTTTATACAGATTTTTGTTTCTGCCAGCTTTTCACTTTTTAAATGGCAGTGAACGCAATTTCAAGTCTTCCACAATCACAGCTTATATTCTTTATATTCTGCTTCTTTTAAAAACAGCATTTGGTCCTATCTCCAAATTCTGCTTCCATAGTTAGCACTCACTTTCCAGGAAACAGAGGTCCAATTCCATAGAAACAAATATTTTCATGGGGAAAAAAAATAATAATACCTTTTTCCATGCATAAGATGTGAAATTTTTGTAAAGGATATCACAAAGACCAAGGATGGACCCTAGTTGTCTTGAAAAATGTGACTGGATTAATTCCAGCAGCTATCTAATTTATTAGCCTCTCCAATCTTGAATGTTTTTGAAAATTACATGATGATAGGTATTTTTTATTTCCCTCCTCCATTCACTCTTCTTTTGCAAAGCTGCTGCTCAGTTTGGCTTAAGGGGAGCCTGCTTGGCCCTCCAAAAAAGGCCTTTTTGGACACTGTCACAATTAACGTGGGTTCATCTAATTACTAGAGAACCTCACTACACAATTACCCACGACAAACTGATCATTATTAGCTGTTAACATCTACTTTGTTAACTAATAGCCTTGGACAAAATGGTGAGTGGGGCAATAAACATTTTGTAAGGAAAAGTCATAGCTATTAACAGCCAGAAGGTTTGGTCTGGGAAGCATGAAGAATGCAACCCATTACAGTTATACTATTAGGTGTGTGATAGTTTTCCTAAGACTATGAAATACATATACAGTGTAGTGCCTGGAGGAAAAACTAGATTTAAGCAACTTCCCAATACGTAACTGATTAATATTAGCCATTTACATCTTTTGTGAGCTTTCAATAAAGTCCATTTTACTGCTCTGTAGAGGCAGCACTCTATGCATGCGCCTCAGTTTATCACTCACTGAAAACTCTTTCAGGGATGCCACCAGGCTACTGGCACTCTATTAACATCGCTCACTTCTAGTGGGAAAACAATAGGAGCACTTAAAAACCTGGTGGAGAGTACTGAACAGGAGCAGTAAATGGGTTCTAAGACAAAAGCTTACATTCCAGACTTCGGCTGGCATATTCAGGTTCAGCACAGCTCACCCAGTTTCTACTGGAACTTCATATTTAGAAAATGGATGCCCAGACCTCAGGCTTTTGAGGATCCCATGGATGCATGCGAATTTCAGCATGACTATCAGACATCAGACTTCACGTACAGCACGTTTATTCCTTTAAGTGGACGTATCTGCCTTAGCCACATCTATTCATTAGAGATACACTTCTTGCCTCCATTCACAGCCTCATTATTCTCACATAGACACTACAGCGTTCAGTTTGCCCACCCATAGTTTCTCTATTCCTTTCAAATGAAAGAGCAATTTTGAAGAATACCAGAACTACTGATCTGCCTTTCTTTTGTGGGTTTTTACATGTTCAAACTCCCTGCTTCAAAAAGTACAAAGTCTGGTGGTTTGATTCTTCTGTACTACACTGCAAAAAGACGGCGACCTGAAGAAAGAACTAAAATACAAGAAAGGAAGAAAGAGAGACGGAATTTGCTTGTGTGGAAGGAGTATGGAAATAAATACAGACTACCAAGAAAAGAGATAAAAAGTGTAGAAATATCGAGATAGGCAAGAGACAGCAAGAGTTATTTTAGAAATGAACAATAGAAATGTGAGAAAGCTTCAGGAAGATAAGATATGTACATAAAGATATATATTTCAGTATATATAAAACAGAAGATAATAGATAACTGTTTAGAAAGGATAATAGATTACATATAATATATAATAAGATGGAGAGGGACTTCTTACAAGTGCTTTAAACTACAAGAGGGAAGATTAAGATTTAGGGAAGAAATACTACACTACAAGGGTGCTGAGACATAAGCTGCTCTCTAGCTGTGGGTACCCCATCCCTGGCCATGCCCAAGGCCACATTGGATGGGGCACTGGGCAGCCTGGTCTGCTGGGAGATATCCCTGCCCACGGCAGGGTGGATGGAACTGGACGGGTTTTAAGATTCCTCCCAGCCCAAGCCATTCTCTCATTCTGTTTTATATAAATTTATAGGATTTGGTCTTTTCAAAAAGGAGGCCAAAGGAGGCAGCATAGTATTTTGTGCCCAGGGTCATTATTGCTGTTGAAATACTCATTATTCCATATAAGGGAAAGCAATAACAGCATAAATTTAGATTGCTCTGCAGGTAGACAGCCACCAGAATGAAAGCATATACATAAAAACATTCAAGTAAATGAAATCTACTTAAAACATTTTCACAGGTTTGAAATGAGCTTCAAAGTCGTTATGTCTACTAATATCTGTGAGTTTATGTGGTTAAAGTGCTAGTTAATATGTGTTTATATGGTTAAAGTGCACCACACAAACAGCATTACAACTCCTGATTGCTACATGTAGTCTTACAGAATCTTCTGCCTCCCTCAGAGATTGACCACTGGCTCTTCCCAGAGAAGCAAATCTGAGGATAGAGGAGGGATGCTGCCAAAGTAATTGACTCTTAAACACAAGGAGAGCTTATCCTTTGTGAGCAGGAGAAATCACCAGCTGCGGGATCCCCATGGCCAAAGGGCAGCGCATTTCACGGTGATCAGTTTCAGACTATCTATCAGATGGGGAACCCTACAGAGATTGTAACAAGAGGTGCAGAGCTGGTTCACATGGTATCAAGAACAGCACTTGTTCCAATCTGGCGTGCAGTTCAAGGAGGGCTACAACAGAAGAACTGATGCCATTGGTCTTCTGATCAAATATTCTGGTTCTGTTGAAAGTCACACGAGAGCAGAGAGCCAAGGCAATGAGTTAAATTTTTCTGAGACCCAATTTAACTAAATCATTTGAATAAAATGTTTAATCTTCCACGGCAAATGCATTTATAACTAGACAACTTAAACTCCTACTTCTAGTGTAATTTCTTGGTTTTGCAGATGATTCGGAGTAGTATCAGTCTGAGTTAACAAATAATCTTGTCAACTTAGAACATAAAAAGAACGTTTCAAGCACCCTGGAGATCCTGAATGAATGGCAAGTTTGTAGATTATCAACTGCCTTTCTCAAGTGCTAAGTATAATTAATAGAACACTTGAAGTAAAAATGGAAAATAAAATCTCTCCTGAGCTCCACACCGTCCTTTCATGCCCATGCTGACTTAACATGTAATATATCATCAAAGCAGCATTACACTGATGATACGGAATTTATGAAGGATAACCTGCGTCCTATTAAGTAGGAAGTTAAAAGCAACAGGGGAGAACAGCAGATGAGCACAATAACAATGTTTTCACATTTCTAGAGGCTGAGAAAGTAAGTGTGGGTACTTTAAGAGGTTTTTGTTGTTGTTGTTGTTTGTTTGTTTGCTTGCTTGCTTTGGAGGTCTTGGAAAGGAAGATGTAACTGTTCAGATGGGACCTGGCTGGTAACATGCATGTGTTTCACAGCTGTTAAACTCTGCATCCCCTGAAATTTTCTCTTATACGAGTTCTGGCCAAAGTGATACATTCTCATTTCTATCTATTTAGTCCACTTCTCTAGTTAGCCATATGTTTCTGTATATATGAAAAGCGGATCATAAAAAATGCTTCAACATTTGTATTTTACATCCAAGACTCCTGCTTACCATAGAATATTAAAAATACTGCATCTTCACCAGCTCAGTGCCAAAAGAACAGCAAACACCTGCTGAGGGAGAAAGGTAGCTGCCATTTCAAATATTAAAGCAGCTGCACAGTATTTCTTTTGAAACAAAATTTCCTAGAAATCTTGATTTCAGAGAAAAGACAACTCACATAGCTGGTGCCAGGGAGCCAAAGATATACACTGCAGAGCCATTCCACTGCAGTCACATTGGTTCTTGTTTTTCACAAACTGCAACCCCTGAATCCTCTCTTATCAGACAGCTACTTCTAACTAATGCTACAGTTCTACTATGGTACTTCTTGCAAGAGATTCAAGAAAATTACTGAAGTCTTTCTTCAGCATTGCTACAAAATGCCTTCTCTCTGTTAGTGTGAAATTTATTGTATTTGAGCTTCTTTCCACAGTCAGGCTTTTTTTAGTATTAAGTACTGCTTGTTTTATTTTTTATCATGAGCTGCTCAATTGCCACTGTGAACACTCTGGACAAATGAACATATGGGCATCTCACAGTGAAAACTTTTACTCCAGGAGGTACTAAATTCTTTTCTTAAGAGCAAGAAAAATTCTAATCCTGAATTTCTAATTCTGTTGAAAATCACAGAATCCTTAGAGTTGGAAGGGATCTTTAAAGGTCATCTAGTCCAACTCCCCCGCAATAAACAGGGACACCACAGCTAGGTCAGGTTGCCCAGGGCCTGATTCAGCCTCGCCTTGAAAGTCTTTAGGGATGGGATGGACATCCACCACATCTCTGGGCAACCAGCTGCCGTGTCTCACCACCCTCACTGTAAAAAGTCTTTTTCCTTATATCCAAACTAAATCTACCCTCTTTAAGCTTGAATCAATTTCCCCATGTCCTGTCACTACAACCCTGCTACAGTCTGTCCCCTTCTTTCCTATAACTCCTCATTGGATACTGAAAGGCTGCTCTTAGGTCACCTCAGAGCCTTCTCCAGGGTGGAGAGCCCCAGTGTTCGGCCTGTCCTCGTAAGAGAGGAGTTCCACGCCTGGGGTCATTTTTGTGGCCCCCCTCTGGACATACTCCAACAAGTCCACATCTCTCCTTTACTGAGGACTCCACATCTGGATACAGTACTCCAGGTGAGGCCTCACCAGCGTTGAGAAGAGGGGCAGGATCACCTCACTCACCCTTCTGGCCACACTTCTTTTGATGTAGCCCAGGATACAGTTGGCTTTCAGGGCTGTGATGGCACACTACTGGCTCACGTCCAGCTGGCCATCCATGAGCATCCCCAGGTCTATTTTCAGCAAGGCTGTGCTCAGTCCTTTCATCCCTGAACTTACATGCTGCCTTATTCAGGTCTTAAACCCCGATTTCTTGAACCTCATGAGGTTCAGCTGGGCCCACTGCTCAACCCTGTCTAGGTCCCTCTGGATGGCATCCTGTCCCTCTGGACCACACCCCACAGCTTGGTGTTATCAGCCAATTTGCTGACAGTACACTCGATCTCACTGTCAGTGTCATTAATGAAGACACTAAAGAGTATCGGCCCCAGCAGGCACCCTTGGGGTTCACCACTCTCCACACTGATCTCCATCCAAGCGTTGAGCCACTGACCACCCCTCTCTGGACTTGATCTTGCAGCCAATTCTTCTTCCACTGAACCATCATATCCATATCTTTCCAATTTGGAAAGAAGGATGTTGTGAGGTACCACATCAAAGGCCTTCCTGAAGTCCAGATGGATGACATCAGTGGCCCTTCCCTTGCTCATTGGTGAAGTTACACCATCATAGATGGCCTCTAGGTTGGTCAGTCAGGACTTGCCCTTGGTGAAGCCATGCTGGTTCTCCTGTGTCACCTCCCAGTCCTCCATATGCCTTAGCATAGCTTCCATGCAGACCTGCTTCATGATCTTTCCCAGCACAGAGGTGACACCACACACCAAACCTCTCCATAAAAACTCCTTCATGCAGAGCAGGTAATGTTTTAAGGCTCCAAGATTGCAAACTGAATGCTAATATTAAATTTCATTATCTCCCAGAGGTGATGGGAACAGTGCATGGAAGAGAAAGGAAGAGGTATTTCTTCTGATGTTAAGTGCACAAGTGAGAACTAAGAAGCACAGGAGCAGGAAAAGTTAACTATTAGTTTGTTCAATGGAAGACAAACAACGTAACTAAAAAAGAGTGACTAACAATATAAAACCTGGAGATAGGACAAAACAAGAAAGGAAATCCTCTGTTCTCATCCCAGGGACAGCTCAGCACTAGCTTTGGGTACCCAGCCAAGAAGTAAAAAAGAGCAGAACAGGGCATATTGCAGCAAAACCATTGTAATATTACCAAGGTGAACCTCCAGTTTAGATTTGTGCTTACACTGCATATGTGGGATCGTTGTGATGTCAAGCTCCGAGTTTCAGGCTCAGGCTGAGCCTGCAGCACTGCCACACAACACAGTGCCCAGCGGGAGATACGCACCCCCAGGCTACACACCTCTCCTTCTCTGCCAATTTACAGAGTGCTCAAAACGAGCAGGAGCCCTGACTGCAGTGTTCTGGCATCCCCTTCGCTGGGAAAACCTGTATGCCAGGGTGAATCTAGTTTTCAAGAAAACCTGTCAAAAAGGAAAATTTCTATACCCACTCTGAGACATATGTCCCCCTGCTAGGCTGTGCAATGCTTCCACATTCCACTTTTATAGCACATGATTCATGTACTAAAGAAAGCATCTTCACAAACAATTATTTAATAATTTATGATAATTCCCCAGCAAAAGAAGAGAATAACCAAAAATCCTTAAATTTTGCAATATTAGTTTCATTTGTCTATAAACTAGAGGGATATAAGAGCTCAGGAGAGAGAAGAAGAAAAATCCCCAGGCAACAAGCAGTACCTGAGAACCTGGGCAGATCAGTCGTCTCTAGTGTATCTTTCTGGATAGCCAGTACTAGTAGCTGTGTGGGCCTGCAGTACTGGATCTGTGCATCTTTATCCACCTCCCAAGAAGACAGCATGGTTCAACTGCATATTCTTCAAAACTAACCAGCAAAGTGAAGTGGCTCAGAACAGCACCAGGTCATATATTTATAGGGAAAGGAAATGAACCTGGACAGAGTCACAGAGTGTATTTCCTCGTAAGTGTCAGCTTGTGTCAAGGTCTTGAATCACGAGCTCAGCTCCTCGCAGAGCGTGGCTCCCACCACCTTGTGCTGCCTGGTGGCTTGGCTGACTCCAGGCTACCGGGGTGACAAACAGTGGTTGTTCAGCGTGAAGCTAAGATCAACATGAAAACACACTTGGAACTACAAAACCATCCTACGCTGACTGACAGGTACATGCTGAACACACCACTTTCTAAGGCCTGCTTAACTGCAGGAGCTCAGAATGTCAGGCATTTATTTACTGCCATACGTTTTATTAATTTACCAAGATCGCATATAATAAAAGAAGCAATTTTGTTATGCATATTCCTTGGTCAACATTACTCTGTGCTGAAAATAACTCAGAATGATATTTATTATTTAATATCATATAAAGACATATTAAATTTTAAAGCCTTTCCTCAGGCTTCAGTATCCAATGGGAAATTATGAAATCACCTCAATTCCAGTGAAGGAAATGTATAATTCCAAAATGTATCAATTGTCATAAAATAAGCAGAAGACAGACAGAAGTGGTATGTATATAGAGAACTCTGGTATAAAGGTTGGTGCATCTTAGGAAACCTCACGCACACAAACTTGGTCACTAATTCTGAATACTGCCTGCTCGGGAAAGAAAAATCAGCAACACCTCCCCCTCACCAAATCAGTACTGCGACTGACAACGACCTTCCTGTTCATTTCACAATTCATAACTAATTTATGCAAACTACACGTATCTAATTGATGCTTTTTTTTTTTTTTCCCCTGTCTGGGCAGTGTCCAAGAGAAGAGCTGCGATAGCAAAGGTGAGAAGCTGGAAAGCCAAGCAAAAGCAAGATCATGCACGGAAGCCGTTTTCATTTAGTGATACACAAAATGTAAATGAAAGTATATCGATACCCACTTCTATAAGGCTGCTTACACAACTGTTCTGCTACATGGATTTTATACTGTTTCCCTTACCCGTACCTTCACATCCTTAATGTTATTTCTCAATAGATTTTCACTACTAAAAATGCTTAATTTGTTTTTTTTCCTCCCGTGACTGACGTTTATGTATGACCTTGAATTGAATGCCATTGTAGCAAGCTGTCTCTCACTGTGGGAGTTCTCTTTTTTTATAGTGCTTGAGCACAGTGTCTTTGATTTGGTAAAGCAGCACTTGAAGAGCTTATGCAGCACTCAGTAATTTTCTGCAACCGCAGAGGTTTATAGTTTGTCCAAGCTTCAGCAGGAACAGCAGTATTTTACACACACATAATATCCTTTTAAGAGAACACTTTTCAAAGGGCTTTGAAGACAGTGAGCTTCACAACCCCAGAAAGGTGCCTAAGGACGATGCAGGCATTGCTGCAGCCCCCAATGGGGGCTGGACTCGGCAGGGATTTAACAGTACGCAGGGAAAACAATGCAGCCAGATGAGATTACTGTGAGACCCCATGTTTTCTCTGATATGGAGCTCCTTAATGCTCTGCTCGGACAATTCACAACCAACGACATCAGTACTCAAAGGCCAGATACACAACTTTCCATTTTCCCCACCTCACTACAGCAGGGGATGACAAAATCCCAGCAGGATACAGTTTCACTTAAATGCCTTCCATAAATTTAGTGGAAATACCTGCAACTCTAAGTCTCATCCCACCTCAGTGCAATTTCCAAATAAAAAAGAAAAAATTAATGAAGTCGTCCAGAATACTGGCAGACTGTGCTGTACCTTTCATGTGAATACACTCAGATTCAGATTAAGTCTGCTTTGCAACAGAATGTGAAATCATATTTTCTGTAGCAAAAATAATTAGCACGATGCCACTTACATATGGCACTGTGCACGTAACTGAAATGACTGAATAAGCTGTGATGAAAAAACATTTCCTGTGTTTTCTACTGTGGTGGTTCTAATTCAGAAGTACATCAGCCAGACAAAACCAAATAAAACTGGAGCAGGGGCTGCCTAAGTCTGTCTTCAGCCATCTCACTTACTTATATTTACATTACCACTCCACTTGGCAATCTATCAACTGACTGCACTCTTCTGTGTCAGACATCAGAAGAAACAGAAGTAACCCAATTACACCATGCAATTGGTTTCCTGTTTCAATTGCCATTAGTTATCTGCGGATTCAGCTTTCTATCTAGCAGATTTACAGGCAAGTATAGCATCTGAATAAAGGCTAAGCTTTGCTTAATCAGGCCTACAAACAGCTAGGTCCTTACACTTCAGGAGGAGGAGGATGGGCTGAGCGATATCTGCTATGTTCTCTCCTGTTTTTTTGTGCCTCAGAAACCAGGACTAAGAAACATGTCCGATCGCACAAGCCTCACTTAAAAGGAACAGCTTTGGCATCTTGAGATTTTGCAATTAATCTTAATTAAAGGAATAATCCTGCAAAATATGCTGATGGTAAGAGAAAGTAAGGTGAAGTATATTAAGGAACTTTGACACAGATGACTGTTCAACATGTTAACTCACAGCAAATTAACTATACTGTTATTTATTCTAACGGTTCCAACTCTTAATAGTTGCTTCTGGAACAAGGCAGCTTAGAAAAAACACAAAACTAAACATATCTACGCGATTACTATTAGTAAGAATAAAGCTAATTAGATTGGCTTTACTATCTACACAGGATGTAAGTGGATTCCATTTAAAGCCATAAGTGCTTACAAACACTTAGCACTCACACTTGTGTCAACCCATACCTGCTGTACGCTCCTCAGTACCCCAAGGGACACTCTCCATGGCTGCAGACACCACAGCCTCCCACACACACCTGGGCATGCATGCTGCTGTTTCTTCTTTTATTCCAAGAGAGGCTTTTGGATTTCCAGCTTCTCCCTCCCTCAGCAGAGGCCCTTACCTCCTCCTCGTGCCTGGGTGACAAATATATTCTCTTTCCTTTCTAGCACCTGGCTTTGCTAGGATTCCTGTGCACTGTTTGCTCTCTGCTTTCTATGACAGAGGTTCTTCCTGCAAGTTTCCCCTTAGTCTACTTTTTTCTTCTCCCAGCTCAGTTTCCCAGTCTTCCCACTTCCCCAGCATTAAGGGTTCACATGTCGTAAGTTTTCCCAGTCAAGCTGCAGCCTGACAAGTACTGAAAAGAGCAGGACAGCTCTATCTCTGCTAGCAGTGCCCCTGTGGATGCATCCCAGGAAGCAATCTGCCCTTGTTGCTGCCATGGTGCACTGCTGATTGATGTTCCAGTTATGACCTACCAGGATTTCAAGGTCCCCTTCAGCAAGGCTGCTCCCCAACCAGCCACACAGGCCCTAACCTGCACTGGACTTTTTGGATATGTCATCCCAGGTGCAGCACCTTGGACTTATCTTCATTAAACTTCATACAATTCTCATTAAATGAAAAGGTACGCTTCACCCTTTTTCCTCATCTCCCCATTCCACCATCCTCTCATTCACCTTCCAAGTTTAACCTTATTCAAGTCTTTTCCACACTTCCCAGAGTAGCACAAACTTATAGCATGACACTACAGTCTTCAAGGATATGAAGGAAACCCATAGATAACAACTATCAAATGACTTTAAGCCATAATAAAAAGAATAAAGAATATGTACGCAACAGACGTGAAAGCCTCTTATACTGGGTAAATGCAAAATACAAAACACAGTGGCAGCCTCAGCAGGAACAAAGGCAGAACAGAAAAAGGGGAGCACTGTGCACACACAATTTCCACTTCAGCCTCTCTGCACAAAGCTGTTGATGCCAAGGCACCGGGTTGCTGTGAATCCGGATACCGTCCCCTTGTCCTGGAGCTGGTGCTCCCTCCAGCCCTGGAGTGGACATGAATTCACACTACGGAGTTTCACATGCCACATTTCCTTCAGTCTGTGATCTCTCCCCATCCACTTTCCACATGGTCGAAATGTTACTTTGATTATTTAGCAAAGTGAACTCCAGAAGATGAAAAGGCAATGCAAGAAAGAGCGTTATTATTCTAAGAGATTTGTGTGGGTGCAATCAAGCTGCTGGTCAGTTGCAATAGTGACTCAAGCTCTAAGCAGGTGGAAGCTAAGCACGTACTCAGAAACACTGTATTTTTAACTCTTTTTTTAATGACATCTCATTTCTGTCAACCCAAAACAAGAGGATTTAAAAAGACAAAAAAAAAAAAAAAGCCAACCAACCAACAAAAACAAATGAAAAAACCCCAGCAGCTCCCTGTTGCTCCCACAGCATTACGCATCAGACCTGCTTAACTTCTGAATTATCATTTACTGAGCTCAACAGAATAAGCACACTTTTCCTTGAGGCAATGCACAGAGGTACCTCAGAGGGAAGACCACAAGGCATGCATAAAACTTTAAAGAACTACTGTGCCTACCACAGAAACAGAGAGACTCTTAGCCACCCATCATAACTGCTGTGCAAACAGCCTGAAGAGAACAGGATTGCTCTGCTACATGTGTGCCATAAAACATATTTTAAGTGTTTTTTATGATCTCTGTAGCTTTACTTCATACTAAGCCCACAAAAAGAATGTGACACAGCAGTAAGTTTTGAAAGTAGCCCTTGTAAAATGGGCAAGGAGTCAAGTTAGGATAAAAAAGAGCAATTATTATCCCCAATTTATAGAGCAAAACGGAAGCACGGAGAAATGAAGTGGCTTTTCACTTTTCTCTAAAAATACACGCCACAGTAATTGCATAATTCCAAAGTTTCCAATCCATTTTCATGTAAAGACAATTTCCTTATGTCACACAATTACAGGTATGCTGCATGTTTATTCACTTTGTAAGCTCCATTATTAGTTGAGAAGCACCAGTACTCAACCAGTCCTGCAGCAGCTGTCAGCACTCAGTAGTGCCACAGCCCTTTCCACACATGGCTTACAGCAGCCTGTGAGGTTATCCCACATCCCGGAATTTATGCAACATGAGGCACACCAGGAGCGAACTCTGGGGCATGCAGGTGGAAAAACAGCAGAGGGGGAGAACTTTCCTGCAACTTTTCCATGTATTTATGACATTTAATTTTTAAATAAGCATTTCGAGGGATGGAGGAGACCCTCAGATGAGATACTTGAAAAAAAGTCCTCGCCTCCAGAATGTGGGGCACTTGCAATGTTAAACAAATTACACATCATAGGAGTCACAGCAGACAAATTAATTTGCACAGGTTATCTACCTTGCAGCAGCTCCAAAGATTTTCATGGCTTGTGAAATGCTTGAAAGGTTTGCTGCAGCCAGCCCTCTCCCTCGTCTCCCTTCCCTGCATTATTCCAGTTTATTCTGGTATATAGGTCAAATTTCCATGCAGAAAAGACCCATATCTTTTTGTGATATATAGAGCCACAGATGTTAAGTTTTTAAAGCTTCACCAGCCCCATGACAATTAATTTAATTTCACGGAAAAGTCTTTAAATAGATTCTCTCTGTTAATGGCATGAGACACTCTGATATTAAAAAAAAAAAAAAAAAAAAAGCCACAACACTTTCTGTAATGATCTAGGAGCACCGATTTTCAGGAAGCATCTGCTGTGCCCAATTTTCTACAGTAATCAAACATGCTTATTTTTCAGTACTGGAGAAGTAAGTGTGAATTTGCACATGCATGCTGCTCACTGATAAGTCAACCTTTCCTAAATGAGACTGAGTGATAACCTACTGAGAAATAATAATACCTATACATTCGTAATTCTGCAAGTGAGATTTTTAAGTGTTAAGGATTTTTGTAGTGCGCCCTCAGATTGGCATGAGTTAAAGAGAAACAAGCTCCAGACAGCACAATTAAAAGTGATGGCTTGGGTAAGCAAACAGAGGACGAAACCCAAAGGCTCTTGAGAATTATTAACTTTCTAACACACACACACACACAGTAAGATACAGAACATTTATTTATCTAGCTGCAAAATTGCTATTACAAAATGATGAGAATTGCTGATCTTGGACTTGAGTTATGGATCATAACATTTCAAATTACTTCTAGGAACTGCCTAATTTCATATTTATTCAATTGAAGACACATATATTTCTATGCTGCCTGATGGATTCTTATTAGGTAAGCTATAAGTTCTGAACTGCTAAGCAGAAAGTTCTACCGAAGTAAGTATTACAGATAGAAGAAAATATTAAATCTGAGTATACGTATAGTGAAAAATAGATCCCAGTCATCATTTTTTCAAGAAGCATAAAATATACAGATGGTGTACTTCTACCTATTTTGTGTATTTCCAGATGCTGGATATTTTTCACTTAATTGACAATCTGCTAACCTGCTTTAGCGTTCATGCTGAATCCAAAGAGCAATGGCCAGATGGAAGAACACACGTGTTTCTGCTGCAGGCCTCGAAGCATTACAATTTTAAGGAAACTAAATGTTGGTGAGATTCATGAAATAATATCCTCTTCCTGAAAAACAAGAATTAACACAGTAGTGTAAACCCAATGTCTTTCTTTTTCCTTTCTCCAGTAGGAGTCAAAGGTGTCTGTCCTGGGATGTAAGAAGAGAAGAGCTGAGCTATACAACGAATGACTCCCACAGCAAAGAGTAGCTCAACCCTTTAAGGCAGAACAGACATCCTTGAAGGAGTCATAAAAATGATCATCTCGAGCTCCATTTCAAAATACAATGTGAATTTTCTCACAAAAGCTGGACTTTGTTCATGTATCTTACAGACTTTTTACATTCCCAGAGTTAAACACAGGAAGCTGTTCCCAAATGCTCTTTGCCATGCAACTTCCTAACAGTCAAAGGACCACAAATACGTGCTTGAAAGAAAAAACTGAGGAAGTGTATTTTCTAAAATACTACATTCTTGCTCTGTAATAATTACTGGTTTTACTACATCTATTGTTTGAAGGGTTGGTTTTTTTTCTCTTTTTTTCTTTTTTCTTTTTTTTTTTTTTAGTTAAATAGCTAAGAATATTAATAACAGTCCCTCAAAACGCATGCAGAAACTTTTGGAGAAAAAGCTCCATGCAATCGAAAGCAAAGAACTAAAGTTAACTGGTCATCACTTGTTTTATATTACACTTCAAGAACACTGCATTATGCTCTGAATAATACGTGAATCATGAAAGTCAATGAACTGAAAATCCTAAGAGCTTGCAGTTGTGCTAAGCTACCTCTGTTTTGAGACGTGTACTAAACATATTGATAACTATGATATTGCCCATAATAGGCCCATAGAGACTACATTGTTATCACGTGCAACAATTCGATCGCTGTAAAAAAAAACACTGAAATTTTGATGGAGGGGAGAAGAGGAAGGCCAGCAAATGGGCAGTGCTGCTTTAAGCGCGATGCGTTGAAGCCACAGTAAGTTTACTCAGGTTCAGCAATTCAAATGTTTTCCTGCTGATTATGTTACTAGGTTTGGGTAGGTATACAGAAGATAAAAGGATCCATATGTGGACATAGATAATCTAAAACCAAAGTGGTACTGTAATTATTTAGAAGCATAAAACGTAAGATACGAAAGTTCTAGACACAGAGGGGTGTGTAAGTTATGACAGCGCTAAGCTATAAAAAACTTCTGCTGTGTTGATAGGGAATGAAAATCTAAATAAAAACATTTCCTGGTCTGCTAAGCTGTAACAATATTCTTTTGTTTGTAGTCTCCGTAATTTAGCTGCTTGACAACTTCATTCACCCTTAGTAGCAAACACCAATATTGATTATCTCCGAACATCCTAACGACTGGAGACTGGGACACAAACCATAAATGTAGAGTTTCTGCTTCCAAGTGAAATTATAGTCTGCCCTACAAGATTGCACAATAAATCAGAGAACAAATCAGCCAACATAGGGCTCTGGGGTCACTGAAGTGATGTTGACACATTACAATAATGAGAACTTGAAACACCTCATGCCCTATTGATTTTTAAGTTGAATCATTGCCACTGCAGGAGATTACAAGACTGTGCACTGGAATCATGACCCACATGGGAGAAGCTGATGAAAAATACAAACAATTGCACCAAAATAGTTCTTTACCTGTACCTATTATAAATGAATACCCTTCCCTCTCCCCAGAAGGTCTCAGTTTGCAATTCAATGAGCACTTAACTGCTTAGCCATCTCACTTAAAGCATCCTTCCCTTTCTATTTTCTTCTTTATCTACATTAATTATGTAGATAAAAGATGTTTTAAAGTGTGGCTTTACATCTACACCTCACAGAAACTGTGAAATAGATAAATCAGCGCACAGTAAATGCTTTTCAATATGCCAAATAGCTTTTGCTTTTCATTTAATAGCAAATTATTCTGATACAAAAAAAAAAAAAATCAATAATCACTGCTATTTTTCCCACCTAGAATATTCCATGTAAATATCAAAAGCTTTTTGCATCAGCTAAAGAAGAAAAATTGTTCCTCTCTTTCTTCTTTTAATTCCACCTGACAGCACTGAGAACCAGTACACTGCTAGAGAGGTGACCAGTGACACAAGATAATTACAGTCCTGTCACGACACAAAGGAGCAGTTATAATTTGCACTGCAGTGAATTACTTTAGGAACACATCATTTTGCTTAAGGGGAGAAAATAATACCTTTATTATCACAAACATCCAAGAGACCTTATGCTACCCGACAGAAGCGTGAGTAAAGAGAAGAACCATTTAACTACTACTGTGTAAATAAAATTTGAAGCTTTGTTTTATTCTTGTCAGCAAATAATTTTAAGCATTACAACAGTGCTCTTCATAAAGCACACCATTTTGTCAACTTAAAAAAACAGAAGGAATGGGCTAATAACATGAAGGAAGAGAAAGGATAACTCCACGAGGAACTTTGTAACCTATGGCAAATAGAAGAAACCTTCACCTCTCATTGCACTTACTGAGGAAGGGCATTAGAAGTTAGTTACATACACCCTAAAGAGCAGCTCCTCTGAGACTCATCAGAGATCCATTCTTAACCAGTAGGTCTGTACTTGGCATTTATCTCTTTGGGAAGGTGGGAGGTGGAAATCTCCCAGATAGCAAATGGAACACATCATCCACACTAAGTACCAGAAAAACAGCAGCTGTAATCATTATTACTAAGGGGAAAACACTAAAACACTTCATGGTAGCATTTCCTGTGGAATAGTTGGGGGACTACTGGCAATTTTAATTACCAGCAGGCAATATAGTAACTGTGGTGTATGACAAGCTACCATAAAAAAAGCAATCTTTTCTTGGAACAAAATGTAATATCTTTTGCTCCCCTAACAATTTTTGTAACAGTTGGGATATATCATCAAAATAAAATTAAATAAAGACGATGCTCAAAGTTTCACAAAGAGAACAAACAGCAAAAAGGAAAAGAACCAAACACTGTGTCACATGTTAAGACAAGAGTGCACACAGACATGCAGACGAGGGAAACCCACCCAGCTTCCTTGTTGGTGAGAGCTACGCGGCCCAGGATGCGATCTGCTTTGGGCCAACCCTCACTCTAAGGACACTGTGAACTTCCGCAGTAACGAGAAGCAAAATGCACTGGGGCAGTCTGTTAGACCTGTGCACATGTTTCTCTTGTTGATGGTTTATGTCCTGAGAACCAGTTCTCCCAGATGTACTACTGTATTCAACACTTCATGTGACCCCTTAATTCCTACAGAGACCAACATCAATAAATGCAACAAATCCTTAAGTATATTTTGTTTCTGCTTGTCTTAATTAACGTCATGGAAGAACTTATTAACCAATACTTTTCACAATCATTTAACATTAAGAAGCATTAGGATATCAAGTCACCTTTTACCACTTTCATCACAAGTGAAATAAGTTGTTGGGATAGTCTATTGAGAAAGAAATAACACTAAGGCTGCTTTATTTTTTAAAGGAAATAAAAAGGCGAGTCAAAATTACTATTGCCAGATGGTCGAGAGAACCAGAAAGTTCAGCTCTCTTTCTCATGAAAGAGGACAAGAATGTGAAATGAAAATTAGCAGAAAAGCACAGGGACATCACCCCTCCTTCTGCAACCTGTTTGTATTTTTCCAAACACAACGGTTGTAATATGTAATGGTAGAAATCATTGTCAGGGTGTGATACCAAACTTGAGTAACCATTGAAAACATCGTTCAAAATGGAATTAAATTTTTATATTCTGAAATAAAAACTCTGTTGCTTTAAGGATTAAACTCATCTTCTCAACAGAGAAAATTAATGGGGTGTCCCAGATTTGCTTCTGGGACAGCTCCACAGATTTTCTTTTGAATTACCTGGCACCCAGTGCCCTACCCTGCAAAAACCCATAGAGGTAGGAAATAAACTTGAATCTGATTCAGGTGCATTTCTCCGAGTATGGTTCTTTGTCTTTACTTGGCAAAGCTTTAGGAAACACTTGATAACTTATGTAGTGTGATTTGACTGCTTTGATAAATTTGTGAGCTTTTAATTATTTACTTTACAACACTGAAACAGATTCAGGATTTTCTAGTTAACCACAAGATGTCACTGTTGCTGAATTCAAATTTGAAAAATTGCATATTTATCTGAACTAAATTAAAAAAAAAAAAAAAGATGCTCAGGCACTGTTAATTTCACATTTTGCTTGTTCCTTTAAGGATATCACAGCAGAGCTTAACTTAGCTGGAAGATTCCACCATGCTCCACATCCGCATCTTTCAGACTGTCTGACTGAAAATGAAGTGATCTGAATATAACCAGTTAGTGCAAAAATATTCTAATATTGTCATTACTAGAACACTATTGTTTTTTATTAATTCAAGGGCTACTGACAGCATAATTTCGTATATAATAATTCTCACCTCCTCCAATTTATAAATCTTATTAAGAATATCAACAAATTATTATAGTACAACATTAAACACATTAAAAAAGATAAAAGTCTGCCCCAATAGCAATGTGGAATTTTACGCACATAAACTGCGTAACCGGCCCATGAAGCTGTGCATCATGCCAGGGGATCAATACTTCATTCCCAATCAGGGGAGGGAATTATACCATAACCTTCTCCGGAACCCTTCAGCACATGTTCTTCTGGGATCTATCATTTCAAAACATAAAAAGCAGTTCCTAGAAAATTCAGACTGATGCAAGGGCTCAACTTCATTCAGTCCTTTCTCCCAGTCACTCAAGCCATACAGAGAATGGAGACCTGAGATAACAGAATCCCTGTAAAATATATCCTTTATACCTTATAACTAAAAATCCAACCATACAGATTCTTCAGAACTGAGTTTTGCTTGTTGCCACACCATTTTCAAAAGATTCAAAGTAACTTTTCTTGAACACTTGCCTTCTTTTTGGTATATCTGCACCATTTTTACTCTATAATCCCTTTGCATTCCTTTCTAGCCCACTGTGCCCCATATTTGGGGTATGTTAAAAGTCGCACTATATCACCCTCTAACTTCACACACTATAATGTGTGATTCATTCTTTTGTACAGTCACGAATAAAAAGTTGACCCAAACAAGGGGATGGGAAGTAGGTACTCGTAAAGTTCAGCTCCTTTGAGTGTTGGAGGCTGTTTAATTTCTTCTAAAAAGTCCAGCAGATCTATGAAACACCATAAAAGGAATAACAAATGCACTTTCTTTGCTATGGTAAAGCTTAATTCAAGCTTAAAACTATAAGAAAATAAAGCAGAACTGAAAAATACTACAATAGGTAGAGGTGTTTTACTCAGGCTTCCTGTCTCTCACCATCTGTATTGACAGACTTATTTTTTCAACACTTCAGCACAATGAGAAATTAGAAAAGGAACCATAATTGTAAATATTGAACATGATTGCCATGTTTTTCCATTCCCTTTCCCATTTGTTATAAGATACTGCTGTGTATCTCGTGTCTCTCTTGTTAACATTTCAGGGAGTACTTCCACAAACATACGTTTGTTCTTGTTCTCAACACTTTGTTCTGTCACTGCGACAGATGGCTTTACACTGAAGCATATGAAAATATTAAATTCTCCCTAAACCTGTTGAAGTATGAAATGTCTGCAAGTAATCAGTATCTTGGCAACTACGTCTTTAATACAGATATTACAGACTACTATGCAGTTTCTGAATTGATTTTCTATTTGACATAGCTTACTCTAAACCTAGTTTTCTTTAAGATTAAATAATAGTTGCATGGCTTGATCCAAAATGATTTCACTTCTAAGCAGAATAGCATATTTTGCTAATTGTCTGTTTGATTACCAGTGATCGGTAAAAACAAATTAGAAAAATCATATTTAGCCACAATAGATGCTTGTATCGTAGCATGGAGTCTGGAGCACGTTTGGAATTTGTTTGCTTCTGTCTCCTCTCCAAATTTAAGAAAGATGTGATATTTATTTTCAACAGCAGTTGATAGAATACTGTCCTCACAGGCCTGATTCCAGATTTCTCTCACATACTCTTCTATCCTACAGTAAACTGGCCACTACTTCTAGAAGTTTAAAAAAGAGACAGCAAAGAGGGCATGCACCATGCTATGCTTATCGCCCTCACGACACCTACACTAAATCAAGAAAGTTCACTTTCAGTTTCTAAATAAGAATTACCCAGACAAGGATCAACTGTGAACACCAACTGCTAAGGAACATGTTCTTTTTAAATCTACTGCTTCCTCATTCTGAGACTCTCATGCAGAGATAGTTGGTTCCTATAAAGTACAAACAACAACATAGGAAATAGCACAACAGAGCCTTCCTGGCCCCGAGGCGCTCTTACAGTTCTTAAACAATAAATCTTTCCCTCAAATATGTTCTGTGTAATTTAGTTTTCATTCATAAAACTTTTCTGTTAAATCTTTAATAGGAAATGGGAACCTCTGTGCAGGTATCACAAAAATAAAATATCATGTCATAGAGACAAAGGAAACACATACACAATACCATGGTTTTACACTTCAATAGTTTGCTAGGTTATGTATTTGTATTTTACTTTCTAATAGCAATGCTGAGAGAATAGGTGAAGCCCTTTTGTGTAAAACAGACATTAAAAAACTTGATAAAAAACCAGTTTCATAAACATATCCAATTATGTCCATTACACCAGTCTTATCACTTAGCAAGAGGACTCAATGTTTCGACTAACAAATTTAACCAACCACTTCTGACCCATAATGTTGAGACAATCGATTTTCCTACTCCACAGACAACTCACATCAGTGTTAGCGCTCCTCTAAATAACATCTCCCGGACACAGTAACTCTGCAGTACCAGGGAATCAACAACAATAGCAATCAGGGATAGCAAAAGGCAACCATTTTGTATCAGGAGCTGCCACCAGACCAACAGATTACATGAGATTTACCATCAACTCCAAGGGAGAAGCATTAAGATGTATATTCTATAAAATCATGAACATTCACTTTGCAGGGGGATGGTCATAATTACATGAGACACTAGTGAAAAAATAAACAGAAGCAAGGGAGGCCCATTCAAGAGCCCAACATCTTGGACATAGAGACAGAGGTTCTCAACAGAAATAGCACAGTTCGTGAGCCTGATGGAACCCAATGCAACACCTGCATCAGAGATACACATCAAAATGCTTGTCTCAACTGGAAACTCCCTTTCCAAGAAGCTCCAAAATACTGAACAGTGAAGTCCAAAAAGGAATAGAGAAGGACGCTTCTTGAAGAATAAGAACAAAAGCAACGCCAGAAGAAACCCAGAATAACTGTAAGCAGGTTTATTGTAAGCAATTTGTATATAGTTCCTTCACCGTTAAAACAGATCCCCATAGACGTTGGGAAAGAACCTTAGAGCTCATCCAGCTACAGCCAATCAACAAAGTCACGGTCTGTGACATCACCGCGCAACGGATTGTGACCTCACGGCCCTCCACTGCATAAATTGGGGCGCAGCAGAGCCTGGCCCAGCTGAGCTCGTTCCTGGTCTCTGGCTGAGCACGCTTGCGAGGTCAGAGACCCAGCAAAGCCTTGAGGATTGTGCTGTGGGGCTCTGGGAGCTGTTTGCAGTGCCCATCCCCACAGCTTTCCACGTATTTCCGTGGCCCTGCCTGATTCAGGCAGCTCGGCCACGCAAAGCGCGCTCGAGGCAGCGGAGGTGAGAGGTGGGGGGACACATCCCTGGGGCGGCCATGGGGCGGGTGCTGGGGCTCAGGAGCTGCTACGGCTGCATCTGCAGCCTGAGCCTGGCCCAGCACAGAACACAGGCCGGGCCTGCCACAGGCTCAGGGGGCCTTCCTGCTCATGGACTGGGACACAAGTGCAAACTGCGGACAGACACTGACTGCGGCCTCTCCTTCTTGCAGCGCCCAGGACTCACTGCAGGAGTGCAGCAAGGGGAGCAGCGTGCCATCTGCAGCTCCCCAGCCCAGGGCATGGCCACGGTGGCGGCATTCTGTGTCATCTGCCGTGAAACAACAGCTGATGCCACCGTGGTGCCCTGCGAGCACAGCTTCTGCCTCCGCTGCATCCTGCAGTGGACCCTAAGAAAATTCACCTGCCCGCTCTGCAGGAGGCTCATGTTCACCATCACTTTCGCAGAGCGGGCAGACGGCTCTCTGCCCTATGTCATCACGCTGCCATCTGAGTATGAGGCAGAGAGCCGGGACACGTACCACCTTTGGGACACTGCCACCCCGCGCCCCTCTCCATCGGGCAGCCCTGCGGGTGGCACACAAGAGCTCCCCAACGTGTCCCACACAGCTCCCGGGGATGTGGCTGCCCATCCCACCGGCACGCCCGTCCCCGCCGAGCCGGAGCAGCCCCAGCCCGAGCCCCAGCAGCAGCCGGAGCAGCCCCAGCCCGAGGACCAACAGCAGCCGGAGCAGCCCCAGCCCGAGGACCAACAGCAGCCGGAGCAGGCCCAGCCCGAGCCCCAGCAGCAGCCGGAGCAGGCCCAGCCCGAGCCCCAGCAGCAGCCGGAGCAGCCCCAGGACGCAGCAGCGGGACCTTCCGCACAGGGCTGCAGCCCCACCACCGCCGACCGGGGCAGGGACCGCTCAGCCCGGGGGTCCCGCCGCCCCAAAAAGAGGAGGTCCCGCAGCGTCCGGGGCACTTCGCAGCCCTGCAAGAGGCCGCCCCCGCGGCGCCATTAGCAGGGCTGCATTGTTTTTCAAATAAAAATATTTAAACTACACAACTGTTCCACAGACTGTGTCTCACGCGCACTTAGAGCTCATGACAGTGCCTGTCGGCACTGCTGGGTATAGGGTGTGCTGTTCCTGGCTCCAGGACACAAGGGCTGGGACTCAGTGCTCCCTAACGATGTTCCCTCACATCCTAATGCTGTCAGAGCACAAACCTCAGCACTGACCCTCTGCTCCCCTGGAGGAGCCGCAGCCGCCATGAGGCCGCCCCTCAGCCAGCTCTGAACAAACCCAGGGACAAAGCACTCCCAGGTAGGCCAAGAGCCACACACGGAAAGAAACGCTGACGTCACCCAACTGCTGAAGGGGTCCTGTGGCTGCACTGCACTCTCCCGTGAAGCAGCCAAGACCCTGGAAATGCTCTCCTCTCACTGACAAAAAATTTGCAGTGAACTCGTTAACATCTCCAACACAGTAATAGAGAAGCTCAAAGAGAAACAAGGACAGCAGCGAACTGGTTCACGTATTTCACCAACCACTTCTGTCCCATAATGTTGAGACAGCCGATTTTCCTACTCCACAGACAACTCACATCAGTGTTAGCGCTCCTCTAAATAACATCTCCTGGACACAGTAACTCTGCAGTACCAGGGAATCAACAACAATAGCAAAAGGCAACCTTCATGTATCAGGAGCTGCCACCAGACCAACAGATTACATGGGATTTACCATCAACTCCAAGGGAGAAGCATTAAGATGTATATTCTATAAAATCATGAACATTCACTTTGCAGGGGGATGGTCATAATTACATGAGACACTAGTGAAAAAATAAACAGAAGCAAGGGAGGCCCATTCAAGAGCCCAACATCTTGGACATAGAGACAGAGGTTCTCAACAGAAATAGCACAGTTCGTGAGCCTGATGGAACCCATTGCAACACCTGCATCAGAGATACACATCAAAATGCTTGTCTCAACTGGAAACTCCCTTTCCAAGAAGCTCCAAAATACTGAACAGTGAAGTCCAAAAAGGAATAGAGAAGGACGCTTCTTGAAGAATAAGAACAAAAGCAACGCCAGAAGAAACCCAGAATAACTGTAAGCAGGTTTATTGTAAGCAATTTGTATATAGTTCCTTCACCGTTAAAACAGATCCCCATAGACGTTGGGAAAGAACCTTAGAGCTCATCCAGCTACAGCCAATCAACAAAGTCACGGTCTGTGACATCACCGCGCAACGGATTGTGACCTCACGGCCCTCCACTGCATAAATTGGGGCGCAGCAGAGCCTGGCCCAGCTGAGCTCGTTCCTGGTCTCTGGCTGAGCACGCTTGCGAGGTCAGAGACCCAGCAAAGCCTTTAGGATTGTGCTGTGGGGCTCTGGGAGCTGTTTGCAGTGCCCATCCCCACAGCTTTCCACGTATTTCCGTGGCCCTGCCTGATTCAGGCAGCTCGGCCACGCAAAGCGCGCTCGAGGCAGCGGAGGTGAGAGGTGGGGGGACACATCCCTGGGGCGGCCATGGGGCGGGTGCTGGGGCTCAGGAGCTGCTACGGCTGCATCTGCAGCCTGAGCCTGGCCCAGCACAGAACACAGGCCGGGCCTGCCACAGGCTCAGGGGGCCTTCCTGCTCATGGACTGGGACACAAGTGCAAACTGCGGACAGACACTGACTGCGGCCTCTCCTTCTTGCAGCGCCCAGGACTCACTGCAGGAGTGCAGCAAGGGGAGCAGCGTGCCATCTGCAGCTCCCCAGCCCAGGGCATGGCCACGGTGGCGGCATTCTGTGTCATCTGCCGTGAAACAACACCTGATGCCACCGTGGTGCCCTGCGAGCACAGCTTCTGCCTCCGCTGCATCCTGCAGTGGACCCTAAGAAAATTCACCTGCCCGCTCTGCAGGAGGCTCATGTGTACCATCAGATTCGCAGAGCGGGCAGACGGCTCTCTGCCCTGTGTCATCACGCTGCCATCTGAGTATGAGGCAGAGAGCCGGGACACGTACCACCTGTGGGACACTGCCACCCCGCGCCCCTCTCCATCGGGCAGCCCTGCGGGTGGCACACAAGAGCTCCCCAACGTGTCCCACACAGCTCCCGGGGATGTGGCTGCCCATCCCACCGGCACGCCCGTCCCCGCCGAGCCGGAGCAGCCCCAGCCCGATCCCCAACAGCAGCCGGAGCAGCCCCAGCCAGAGCCCCAGCAGCAGCCGGAGCAGCCCCAGCCCGAGGACCAACAGCAGCCGGAGCAGCCCCAGCCCGAGGACCAACAGCAGCCGGAGCAGGCCCAGCCCGAGCCCCAGCAGCAGCCGGAGCAGCCCCAGCCCGAGCCCCAGCAGCAGCCGGAGCAGCCCCAGGACGCAGCAGCGGGACCTTCTGCACAGGGCTGCAGCCCCACCACCGCCGACCGGGGCAGGGACCGCTCAGCCCGGGGGTCCCGCCGCCCCAAAAAGAGGAGGTCCCGCAGCGCCCGGGGCACTTCGCAGCCCTGCAAGAGGCCGCCCCCGCGGCGCCATTAGCAGGGCTGCATTGTTTTTCAAATAAAAATATTTAAACTACACAACTGTTCCACAGACTGTGTCTCACGCGCACTTAGAGCTCATGACAGTGCCTGTCGGCACTGCTGGGTATAGGGTGTGCTGTTCCTGGCTCCAGGACACAAGGGCTGGGACTCAGTGCTCCCTAACGATGTTCCCTCACATCCTAATGCTGTCAGAGCACAAACCTCAGCACTGACCCTCTGCTCCCCTGGAGGAGCCGCAGCCGCCATGAGGCCGCCCCTCAGCCAGCTCTGAACAAACCCAGGGACAAAGCACTCCCAGGTAGGCCAAGAGCCACACACGGAAAGAAACGCTGACGTCACCCAACTGCTGAAGGGGTCCTGTGGCTGCACTGCACTCTCCCGTGAAGCAGCCAAGACCCTGGAAATGCTCTCCTCTCACTGACAAAAAATTTGCAGTGAACTCGTTAACATCTCCAACACAGTAATAGAGAAGCTCAAAGAGAAACAAGGACAGCAGCGAACTGGTTCACGTATTTCACCAACCACTTCTGTCCCATAATGTTGAGACAACCGATTTTCCTACTCCACAGACAACTCACATCAGTGTTAGCGCTCCTCTAAATAACATCTCCTGGACACAGTAACTCTGCAGTACCAGGGAATCAACAACAATAGCAAAAGGCAACCTTCATGTATCAGGAGCTGCCACCAGACCAACAGATTACATGAGATTTACCATCAACTCCAAGGGAGAAGCATTAAGATGTATATTCTATAAAATCATGAACATTCACTTTGCAGGGGGATGGTCATAATTACATGAGACACTAGTGAAAAAATAAACAGAAGCAAGGGAGGCCCATTCAAGAGCCCAACATCTTGGACATAGAGACAGAGGTTCTCAACAGAAATAGCACAGTTCGTGAGCCTGATGGAACCCAATGCAACACCTGCATCAGAGATACACATCAAAATGCTTGTCTCAACTGGAAACTCCCTTTCCAAGAAGCTCCAAAATACTGAACAGTGAAGTCCAAAAAGGAATAGAGAGGGACGCTTCTTGAAGAAGAAGAACAAAAGCAACGCCAGAAGAAACCCAGAATAACTGTAAGCAGGTTTATTGTAAGCAATTTGTATATAGTTCCTTCACCGTTAAAACAGATCCCCATAGACGTTGGGAAAGAACCTTAGAGCTCATCCAGCTACAGCCAATCAACAAAGTCACGGTCTGTGACATCACCGCGCAACGGATTGTGACCTCACGGCCCTCCACTGCATAAATTGGGGCGCAGCAGAGCCTGGCCCGGCTGAGCTCGTTCCTGGTCTCTGGCTGAGCACGCTTGCGAGGTCAGAGACCCAGCAAAGCCTTTAGGATTGTGCTGTGGGGCTCTGGGAGCTGTTTGCAGTGCCCATCCCCACAGCTTTCCACGTATTTCCGTGGCCCTGCCTGATTCAGGCAGCTCGGCCACGCAAAGCGCGCTCGAGGCAGCGGAGGTGAGAGGTGGGGGGACACATCCCTGGGGCGGCCATGGGGCGGGTGCTGGGGCTCAGGAGCTGCTACGGCTGCATCTGCAGCCTGAGCCTGGCCCAGCACAGAACACAGGCCGGGCCTGCCACGGGCTCAGGACACAGCTCTGCTCATGAACCGGGCCACGACAGCTGTCTGCGGACAGACACTGACTGCGGCCTCTCCTTCTTGCAGCGCCCAGGACTCACTGCAGGAGTGCAGCAAGGGGAGCAGCGTGCCATCTGCAGCTCCCCAGCCCAGGGCATGGCCACGGTGGCGGCATTCTGTGTCATCTGCCGTGAAACAACAGCTGATGCCACCGTGGTGCCCTGCGAGCACAGCTTCTGCCTCCGCTGCATCCTGCAGTGGACCCTAAGAAAATTCACCTGCCCGCTCTGCAGGAGGCTCATGTTCACCATCACATTCGCAGAGCGGGCAGACGGCTCTCTGCCCTGTGTCATCACGCTGCCATCAGAGTATGAGGCAGAGAGCCGGGACACGTACCACCTGTGGGACACTGCCACCCCGCGCCCCTCTCCATCGGGCAGCCCTGCGGGTGGCACACAAGAGCTCCCCAACGTGTCCCACACAGCTCCCGGGGATGTGGCTGCCCATCCCACCGGCACGCCCGTCCCCGCCGAGCCGGAGCAGCCCCAGCCCGAGCCCCAACAGCAGCCGGAGCAGCCCCAGCCCGAGCCCCAGCAGCAGCCGGAGCAGCCCCAGGACGCAGCAGCGGGACCTTCCGCACAGGGCTGCAGCCCCACCACCGCCGACCGGGGCAGGGACCGCTCAGCCCGGGGGTCCCGCCGCCCCAAAAAGAGGAGGTCCCGCAGCGTCCGGGGCACTTCGCAGCCCTGCAAGAGGCCGCCCCCGCGGCGCCATTAGCAGGGCTGCATTGTTTTTCAAATAAAAATATTTAAACTACACAACTGTTCCACAGACTGTGTCTCACGCGCACTTAGAGCTCATGACAGTGCCTGTCGGCACTGCTGGGTATAGGGTGTGCTGTTCCTGGTCTGGGACACAAGGGCTGGGACTCAGTGCTCCCTAACGATGTTCCCTCACATCCTAATGCTGTCAGAGCACAAACCTCAGCACTGACCCTCTGCTCCCCTGGAGGAGCCGCAGCCGCCATGAGGCCGCCCCTCAGCCAGCTCTGAACAAACCCAGGGACAAAGCACTCCCAGGTAGGCCAAGAGCCACACACGGAAAGAAACGCTGACGTCACCCAACTGCTGAAGGGGTCCTGTGGCTGCACTGCACTCTCCCGTGAAGCAGCCAAGACCCTGGAAATGCTCTCCTCTCACTGACAAAAAATTTGCAGTGAACTCGTTAACATCTCCAACACAGTAATAGAGAAGCTCAAAGAGAAACAAGGACAGCAGCGAACTGGTTCACGTATTTCACCAACCACTTCTGTCCCATAATGTTGAGACAACCGATTTTCCTACTCCACAGACAACTCACATCAGTGTTAGCGCTCCTCTAAATAACATCTCCTGGACACAGTAACTCTGCAGTACCAGGGAATCAACAACAATAGCAAAAGGCAACCTTCATGTATCAGGAGCTGCCACCAGACCAACAGATTACATGAGATTTACCATCAACTCCAAGGGAGAAGCATTAAGATGTATATTCTATAAAATCATGAACATTCACTTTGCAGGGGGATGGTCATAATTACATGAGACACTAGTGAAAAAATAAACAGAAGCAAGGGAGGCCCATTCAAGAGCCCAACATCTTGGACATAGAGACAGAGGTTCTCAACAGAAATAGCACAGTTCGTGAGCCTGATGGAACCCAATGCAACACCTGCATCAGAGATACACATCAAAATGCTTGTCTCAACTGGAAACTCCCTTTCCAAGAAGCTCCAAAATACTGAACAGTGAAGTCCAAAAAGGAATAGAGAGGGACGCTTCTTGAAGAAGAAGAACAAAAGCAACGCCAGAAGAAACCCAGAATAACTGTAAGCAGGTTTATTGTAAGCAATTTGTATATAGTTCCTTCACCGTTAAAACAGATCCCCATAGACGTTGGGAAAGAACCTTAGAGCTCATCCAGCTACAGCCAATCAACAAAGTCATGGTCTGTGACATCACCGCGCAACGGATTGTGACCTCACGGCCCTCCACTGCATAAATTGGGGCGCAGCAGAGCCTGGCCCAGCTGAGATCGTTCCTAGTCTCTGGCTGAGCACGCTTGCGAGGTCAGAGACCCAGCAAAGCCTTGAGGATTGTGCTGTGGGGCTCTGGGAGCTGTTTGCAGTGCCCATCCCCACAGCTTTCCACGTATTTCCGTGGCCCTGCCTGATTCAGGCAGCTCGGCCACGCAAAGCGCGCTCGAGGCAGCGGAGGTGAGAGGTGGGGGGACACATCCCTGGGGCGGCCATGGGGCGGGTGCTGGGGCTCAGGAGCTGCTACGGCTGCATCTGCAGCCTGAGCCTGGCCCAGCACAGAACACAGGCCGGGCCTGCCACAGGCTCAGGGGGCCTTCCTGCTCATGGACTGGGACACAACTGCTGTCTGCGGACAGACACTGACTGCGGCCTCTCCTTCTTGCAGCGCCCAGGACTCACTGCAGGAGTGCAGCAAGGGGAGCAGCGTGCCATCTGCAGCTCCCCAGCCCAGGGCATGGCCACGGTGGCGGCATTCTGTGTCATCTGCCGTGAAACAACACCTGATGCCACCGTGGTGCCCTGCGAGCACAGCTTCTGCCTCCGCTGCATCCTGCAGTGGACATTAAGAAAATTCACCTGCCCGCTCTGCAGGAGGCTCATGTGTACCATCAGATTCGCAGAGCGGGCAGACGGCTCTCTGCCCTGTGTCATCACGCTGCCATCAGAGTATGAGGCAGAGAGCCGGGACACGTACCACCTTTGGGACACTGCCACCCCGCGCCCCTCTCCATCGGGCAGCCCTGCGGGTGGCACACAAGAGCTCCCCAACGTGTCCCACACAGCTCCCGGGGATGTGGCTGCCCATCCCACCGGCACGCCCGTCCCCGCCGAGCCGGAGCAGCCCCAGCCCGAGCCCCAGCAGCAGCCGGAGCAGCCCCAGCCCGAGCCCCAGCAGCAGCCGGAGCAGCCCCAGCCCGAGCCCCAGCAGCAGCCGGAGCAGCCCCAGGACGCAGCAGCGGGACCTTCTGCACAGGGCTGCAGCCCCACCACCGCCGACCGGGGCAGGGACCGCTCAGCCCGGGGGTCCCGCCGCCCCAAAAAGAGGAGGTCCCGCAGCGCCCGGGGCACTTCGCAGCCCTGCAAGAGGCCGCCCCCGCGGCGCCATTAGCAGGGCTGCATTGTTTTTCAAATAAAAATATTTAAACTACACAACTGTTCCACAGACTGTGTCTCACGCGCACTTAGAGCTCATGACAGTGCCTGTCGGCACTGCTGGGTATAGGGTGCGCTGTTCCTGGCTCCGGGACTCAAGGGTTGGGATTCAGTGTTCCCTATCAACCTTCCGTAGGTTCCAGTCACTGTCAGAGTGCAAAGCTCAGCACTGGTCTTCTGTTACCCTGGAGAAACTTTAGCCACCACGAAGCCACCCCTCTCTGCTCTGCTCTGGGTAGAACAAACTCAGGGACCTCCACAGTTCCTTTACCTTCCCGACCCTTCATAGTCCTATGGGCACTCACTAGTGGTTTTATGTCTCTTATAATGTGATGCCCAAAACCACACACAATGCTTGAGGCAAGGATGCACTAGCACAGAGTAGAGTGGGACAACAACCCTGAAAGCATTTGCACTATTCCTGTCATTCTCTTTTATTTTTTTCATTGCTGCCTGTATTCTCCTTCACTTCCGTACATTTCCTCATTTTCTGTGAGGAAACTTATCAATGAACTCACAAAAAAAAAAAAAAAAAACCATAAAAAGGTTTCTGAATAGATCATGTGCTGTTCCAACCAGCAATTTCAGAGGATGAAGGTTGTGTAGTATCAGCTACAGATACTCTTCTTCTGGTCTTCATTTGTAAACTACAACTTACTAGAAGTTATTCAGGGAATGCTTTTGAACATGACCATTGCAGGATATTCCAAGTGGGTACATCAAGTGTTTAATCTGCTGGGAGTTCAAGCTGAAGAAAAACATCATGAAATCAAGTAATATGTAATCACAAATAGTGCAAAGATAGTATCACACTGACTGCTTATTTCTTAAGATGAATTCGTTTGGTCTGAGGCAGAAGCTTTTCACAACCTGTAAGTCCCTGAGCAACATTTATGTAGGAGTGCCAAAAGACAATTGGGAATAGAGTTGGTACAATGATGGCAATCATTGCTGAGGTCTCACACATAGGAAGCAATAGCCAATAAGCATCTCCACATAGTTTGGAAAATCAGTACTGTCGTTGAACATGGGTAACATTGATAGGCAGACTTCAAAGTCCAGGATCATCCTCTTGTCTGAGGCGTATTTTTTCTAAAAGTTCAGTCAGTGGATTAGAAATCCAATCACATCCACTCAAATAAAACCACAGCAATAGTAGAGTTCACAATTGGGCAGCAGTACTAACAGTAAGGAAAGTAAACTGATTAAAATGTACCTGGAACCCAGAAAGTCAGTTTTCTTCACGTGTAACAAAATTTCCATTCATTTAGTAACGAGAATCAGCCAGTAAATAATATATCTCAATAATAAAGTTTCTTTTAATTGCTTCATGTCCAGCTCTCTACGAAGAAATGTTTACACAGTGCCCTGCGAGCACTTCTGCCTCTGCTGCATCCTGTGGTGGCGCCATTATCAGGGCTAATTAAATAATTTTTATTTGATAGCAATAAAAAAAAAAACCACACAGCTATTCCACAGACTGTGTCTCAGCTGTACTCAGAACTTGGGTGCTGCTAGGAGTGGGGCCTGGTGCTCATGGCTATGGGGCACAAGAGCTGGGTTTCAGTAGTCCTGAACAATGTTCCCTCATGCTCTGCTGCTCTCACCAGAGAGCAGAGATCAGTGCCTGCCCCTCTGCTCTCTTTGAGGAAGCAGTAGACCTGGCACTGGAATGGTGTCTGAAGTGCCAAACTAGAGAACAGCTGTAGCCAAGTTGGCTGGACAGCAGCATAAACATAGAAATATAAGAATATCCTGATTTGGAAGGGACTCACAAAGATCACAGAATGATAGAACAGCTTGGGTTGTAAGGGATCTTAAAAATTATCTATTTCCACCCCCCTTGCCATGGACTTGTAGGCAGCCACCAGCTCAGGCTGCCCAGGCTCACATCCAGCCTGACCTTCAACCTCTCCAAGGATGGAAGATACACACAGCTCCACTGAGTAGCTTGTGCCAACGCCTCACCACCCTCTGAGTTCGAAATATCCTCCCAGTATCTGACCTAAATTTCCTCTCTTTTAGGATAAAGCCATTCCTCCTTGTCCTATCACTATCTGCTTGTGTTACCTTGTCATATGCATGCCTCCTATTGCACTTAACTCAAGGAAAAACTAAGCCCAAAGCAAGACCTAAGATCTTATAAGAACTTTGTCACAGGCCAGTATTCTCTTTTTTGGGGGGAAAATGCTTATAATATTGAATCATTGCCCTCCCTCAATAATGCATAATAAGCAGACCTCTGAATCAGAGCCTTGGTAAATTTATTTTCATGAAAAATACACACCAGAGATAGATCTGCTGAATGGCAAGTAAGTTTGGTTTTTGAGACCTTCTACTTCAGTAGAAGGAACATACAGGGATAAGAACAATGGTTTTGTTTGTTTGTGTTTTTTGTATATATTATGTCTTTACATGTAAAAGCTTCATTTTTGTGACATTTGCTTTCTGAAACTTTCCTAAAAGCTTCCAGTGACAGACATCCCATAATCTTTCTAGTCCAACTAATTAAATATTAAGTATTCTTACTAACAGCAAGTCTTCCTAATACCTATTTTTTTTTTCACTGTGCAATTAAAGCCCATAGATTCATGTCTTACTCACTGCAGACATGGAAAAGAAAACATCAATGCTGTTACCTCCAAAAAAAAAAAAAAAAAACCCTTTAAAATCTCTTCCTTCAAAGAAAAATAGTCTGCTGTCTGTAATGCTGAAAGATCAAATGAAACATTTGATACTAACTCAAGTCAAATTTATTCTTGTAGCTCTCCTTCATGCAGGAAACTAAAAGGGAAATTTCTGAGTAGGAAAAAAAGGGATGAATCCTTTTAAAACGTCAAAATGAAACACCAAAGTTTTAATGCTATTACTTTCTTTCCATCCATGTTACCAGTTTTATTAAAATATTGATAAAATTTACTAAACTTCTAAAATAATTAAGAGAACTCTCAGCCCCCCCAAGATTTCTCTGTCTTTATGCTTCACAGACAGAAGTACTTGGAGAATTAAACATGTATATCCCGCATGCCTTTTTAAAGATAATTCCCCATAAGAATCCCAGATCCCTCATTCATCTTTGTCTTCTGTTATCTTAATGGACACAATGCCCTTGGCTCCTCTGTAGTGCTGTAAACTTGTAGAAAATAAGAACAGCCATTACTCATTACCTAAACAGAATTGGATAGAACTTTCTGGTATAGATTTGTATCATTATCCATAGGTTTTTTTTCCCCCTATCGCCCAAAGCCATAGAAGCATTTTCCATTTCATCACTATTGTGCTTTACTTTCAGTTCTGAATTGCTGAAATAACCTTTTGCTGTCAGGTCCACTCAGCTGCTAATGTAGGATCATAAAGTTATTTGGGCTGGAAGGAGGATATCCAAAAGCAGACCTTCAGATCATAACGGATATATCTGCTCTGGGCACAAATGTTTCAAACTGGTCAGGTAGATCTACGACGAAAATATAGGTAGAGCTAAACAACTCTTGAACGCATGGGATGCTCACACACATTAATATGTTTGCACATACGCACTTCTACAGATCTAGGAGCATAGTTCTGAATTAAGTCTGTAATAGACTTTTGGAAAATAATTAATTTCATCATCTATTTCTGATATGTTAATTCAGTAGGTCAATTAGAGATCTCAAGTCAACTAAGAGAACCACAGTTTCAAATGTCTAAAAATGTCATATAAAAATAATTATACAATTCTGAATATATTCATAGACTATGGCCACTTTCTGGTGCATGATCATTACACTATTTTAACTCAATATTTTTATTAAAACACAAAAAGTTCAAAAAGCAGGTCCAAGATAAAAAGAAAGAACTCCCAAACCAAATGATGACTAGAAAGGGTTGAACCAAAATTCAGGAACAGAAACACATGGTAATCAACATGAATGCACCAAGGGGAAATTATGCTTGATGAACCTGGTAGCCTTCTATGATGTCACATCAGGCTGGATAGATGAGGGGACCTGCTCTAGCAGAGGGTTGGACTAAGTGATCTCCAGAGGTCTCTTCCAACTCCTATAAATTTGTGATTCAGGGATATGGAGCCTTTTAATAAATATATATTCTAAAATTCTATAAGTCCTAAAATATAACATTATTTTATATCTATTCTCACAAAATATTCTAACAACAAATGAATGGTTTGAGGTTCCTCTGTATCACAGATATCAAATCTTGTTGCATACGCAGCTGAGAGCAGATTTATTTTTCTAAAAAATGAATCTCTACCACTTATACACTTTACTTGTTAATGCCATACATAAAACAGCTGGGTCACATATGAAACATCAGAGGCCACAGCTGAACTGTGGTCAAGACGACTGCATAATCACAGGACACACTGCACTGGGAGACTGGAATAATTTTTAAAAAGTGAACACTTGATGCTAACACGAAAACATACAAGTAATGTAAAGTAGTACAAAAGGACAGAGGTCTGACAGTCTGTTAGGGCTTGATCTAAATGTCATAACAGACTTCCTCCAGCACGGCAGTGGTTCTTCAAAGGTACTGTGTTTCATCCTAAACAATATTTTTCACTAAAACGATGCTATTTTTGTTCAGGTTCATCATGTTCAGGTTCTCAGCAGCAGACAAATAACTTTCTAAGAAACCCGCAAGTATGTCCCACTTACGTTGCTAATTTAGTCAGCATATATCTATCTATATATTTTTTTTACTTATGAAGTTGAGAACCATTAGATTCAGGTCACTTAGTAGCAGAAACAAATGTTCACATTTCACATTTGCTTAATTATCTGAAAAAAAATATTAATAATCATCATCGTCAAACCTCATTCTTGAATTACTATTATTCATGTAATTGGAAAGTTAAACTTTCATAAGGAAAATATCTAAACTAGGAAACCATGGGCACTGGTCTAGGAAGCACCACAGCACAAGTAAGCAGAACAATTGCCATTTGCAAAAGTTGAGAAGTTGCTCTTCAGCATTTCACCTCGTGCTCTGTGACACAAGTGAGGAGCTCATGCTTCTGCTAAAGCTATGTTCAAGTTCAGCTTGGCACATGAGTTGTTTGTGCAAGAGTTGCTACCTCCCTCCCCTTCTCTGTGAACAGTTAAATTCACAGTAATTAGTAGATATGAAAGCTGCTGAAAATGATTTAATATCAAATACAAAAAATTGGATTGGTTGGATTTCCAATCCTGGTCAGTAAAATGTTATTTTAGGTTCCTGTTATAAAAATAGTTGAAACTGAGTAAATTTCAAAACACTCAGCTGTTGTGTTTTTAATTATCTCTATAAAATATAAGTACACAAATGAATAAACGTTGAACTTAAGGAACACTAAGCTGAAGAAACAGTTAGTATGCCCTTCCACTGAGAATAAAATATTTAAATAAAAACTGCAGATGCAAAGGCAAAACAGGAGTATTTCAGGAGCTCTCGAGATTTGGAGCTGTTTTATCTTGTCAGCACCCAAAGAAGAAAACAATTTGAAGTCCATATGCATAATATATATATTGGAAGCCTATTACATCAAGGCAGTAAAACTGGCTTTTTGTCATGCTTAATTGCTTCAACTCATAACCTTGTATTGCAGAATCTGGATGTGGCTGCTGACTCAAGCAGTTTCTGCATTTTAGTACTTCAAAAAAGTTTGTGTGCGTCCATGTGTTTGTAAAAGACACTAAAGAAGCCTCTATGATATGAAATATTTTATTTGATACTCCTGATCATCAGAAAATATTCACTCTCCAGAGGCTCAACTGTTGTGCATGCAATCTGTAATTAACTACAGAACAAAAATAAGTCTCTGATCGCAACCCGGTGGAAGAAGCCACGCTGGGCTCTACTTTCAATGACAACGAAGGGCAGTCACAGCCTATGCAATTTAACATGGTTAACTGAAATCAAATGAGGAACAAGCATTATCAAGATAAATATAAAGCAGGAATGCTTACACTTCATTCCAGTCCCCCAAAGCAAACACATTCTCACACTGTCCAAAGTGAAGTTCAAGTAAAATAAAAGCAGCAAGTGGGCAGTGTCACTGAAAACAGCAACTTTGCTGCCTTCCTTATCTCCACTTGATAATGCAAACAAAACAAAAGAAAACAAAGAGAGAGAGAGAAAGACCTATCCTCACATATAGACAACACCAGTGTTGACCAATGATATCTGGGTAAAAAACTAAACTGTATTCACTGAGAGAAGAAAATGACAGAAAAGAGTCTGTCATTTGTATTTTTTTTCTTTTCATCATGCTAACCATCATCCAAATCCAATCCTAGAGTATTTGAGCTTTAGAGAAAACACGTTAATGATGCACCTTTTGAAATGAGAAGTCTGCACAGAATTCTCCTGTTTGGTGACTGTGTGGTTATGATAAGTCTTGTGTCCAAAATGGTTTACCTGTACAAATCAGTCACGTACACATCAACCACAAAATGAATTTATCTTCTGCCAGCTCAACTTATGAGAACAATTCCTTAGTAACATATACCCAGACAAAGTAAAAGGCAAATAACTTTTCCAAATTGATTTTAGATTGATCGACAGTGCTACTGTTTATGGCAGAATAAACAGTTCTGAAAAATCAAACCTTATTCTAGCAAAGTTAATAAATTTCAGAAGTTATGCTTCAAGCCTAGGAGATGCTATAAATTATATCCCAGTATTAAAATAAATATATAACATATTGAAAGATCATCTGATATAATGAAGACACACAGTAGCATTTATCATCCCTAAATATGCTCTTGTGTGAAATAATTGCTCTAAGAAAAGCTACAAAATCCATATTACTAAAGCAGACCAGAAGCTCGACATTAGTAGACTTGGGCTCTCTTAAAAAATAACTCCTTTCTAGAATTTTACTTCACTAAACTAAGATATTAAGGAAAGCTGAGCAAGATGTTTTCAGTGGGTAAGAATTCTTTACATGTTTTCTCCCTGGTTTACTTTTCAGGCTGTTGTTGTTGTTTTCCCCAAAACAATACCAGAATAAATCAAAAGCAAAAGTTAATCACATTTCTCTTTCTTTTCCTTTTCAGTGTGATGCTTCATTTACCATTTACCACATATTTATCTTAATAAAGTAAAATGTAATAGAAATACTTTTCATGGCAATAAAAAAACGTTCCAATACCATTCCCTTAGGCATTTTTTGTATCATTTTGAGTACCACAGGTTTATCATTTGGTAAATGGGTATGTTACTCGCTCCTTATAAAATCCGGTGCTTTATAAGCAAAACTGAAGACTTGCGTGAGAACATCAAAAAACGATGCACAGTTCCAAGACAAAAGAACTACAGGAGTCACTGGTTCAAAGTTACAAAGACCAACTACAACGCCTTGCTAGATAGTCACACTGAATGCTTCCATCCATCTGTTACTATGTCATTCTAATGCCGCTATTTACTAGTGTCGAGATGCTGAAAAACTTTAAGATCAAACTTTCCAATGCTGTGCTTGGAAAGGGGTACGGTTAATTTTACTTACGTTTCCTGAGGTATTGGTTGGATCTCAACCATCCCAACTTGGATGTTGAGAAGGCAGTAAGCAAACGTAAATTCTTTTCCACATATTGCAAGAAAAGTAACAGGAATGTGAAATGTTGCACATCTGCAACATTCAAAGTAGCAAGAAACGTGTTACCACTTTAGGAAGCCAAAGGGAAACAGTCAAACCCCAAACAGATGCAGAGGTTGAAAGGAAGGGAAGCTGGAGATTGACTTAAACACTGCACGCACACTCACAGAGCAGCACCTTAAAAGGATCACACCCAAAAGTCTGCTTCACTTCTTTTAAATGATTCAGATATGGTAACTGTGAAATTACCACCGTGTTCCTCCCTAGAGGAGAAAACGCTGCTTACCAAGTGACAGCTCTGCTCCTTTTTCAGAAGTCAACTTAATTTCTGTAATATAAATAAACAAGCGGAATACCAAACAACCACGAAAGCAGCTACGATTCAGTAACAGAACAGCAAGACGTTCAAACTCTACATATATCTCTTCATTTTAGAAACAGACAGGGAACCAATGCAACGCGTGCGAGCCAAATTTCAGGAGGATTCACTAAGCAAAAACATCTCATACGGATCCCAATGACATCCGTCTATCCCGACGGAATTCTTTATCCCAACACGACTGTCCCGGAGCGTACCACATCCCTGACCGTCCTCTGAGCAAAGCCACCGAGCTGCAGCGCGATCCCCCGCAGCCCTCCGGCACCACGGCACTGCACCGGGCTGCGGGAGAGATGCTCTCTTAGAAGCAGGCCAAACCCACTTGCCCTACTCCCCTCCAGATTTATTCACACTTTTTTCATCACTCAAGATACTGCAGTTATTCAGTAAGTACGCCTAGCTGTCAGTGGGTAGGTGTTATGAAATCCCAGCCCTGTAATCTATTGCTGCTTTTTTAACCGTGGCTATACGCCGGATTGCTGTCGTTTTTACCGCTCTGTTTAAACTGCATTTGTGAAGAAAATATCGCCGGTGTTTAATGCCGTGCTCTAACAAGTTCACTAGTAAAGCTCTGCAACCCTCACACAAACGCGCATTCCGACGCCACGATGCACGTGTGCCTTAAAGTTAACAAGCAACCATTTTGGTCAGGAATCCTGTAAGCTGTCCGCTGAAAGTCAATACCTCAGCTCACAAAACCGCCCTTAATGAGATTCCTGCCATCCTTCATATAAATGCTAATGGAGCTCCCATCAAAAGAAGTTAAACAGCTCTTTGAAGGCGACTTCACACAAACTTCAGGCAGCCAGAGGAAGGACAACCGCACCCCCCCACACCACTACCACCACCTCCACCTCCACCTCCACCTCCACGCCTCGTTTTCTGCGAGCATCACTGCACCGCTGCACGACTGCTGTGCGCTCTTCTCTCTCTCACACACACACACACACACGAGCGCGGCCGCAGCCCCGCGGTATCCCCGCCCCGTACCGTGCCCCGAGCACCGGCGGCGCCCGTCCTCCGCGCGGCCCTGCCCGGCTCCGCGCCCGCAGCCCCGCGCCCCGCCCGCGGCCATGGTAGGAAGCGGCCGGCAGCGGCGCGGTCCCCGCCCGCCATCCCCTCAGGGCGGGGGTCCGCTCCGCCTCGCTCCCCTCTCCGCCCTGAATTCCCCAGCTCCCGCCGCCGCCGCCCCCTTACCTGCAGGGCGTCCCCCCCGCCCGCAGCGAGCCGCCAGGGCATCGTGCAGCGCCGCGAGGTGCCCCGCGCTGGGAGCGCGCGGACGCTCCGTCCCAGCCCGGCGGTACTCGCGGCACAGCTGCGCCTCAAGGTCAGGCGGCCCCGAGCGGCTCCGGGAGGAAGCGCTCCCCGTACTTACGCCGTGCCTTCACGATTCGCGGCGTCTCCGGGACGGTGTTTACGACTTTCAGTACGCCGCCCCGCGCGCACCGACAGCAGGCGTTCAAGCTCCCTTGGACGTTGTTTTCCCCGCCGTATCCCTGCCGGGGGTTGCAGCATCCACAGCCGGTGAAGTCATTGCGCTCTGCGCGCGGGAAGAGCGGTGCCACAGCCCACGGGGAGCCGGGGAAGGGGGGGGGGGGCACGGGGTCAGCGGGATAGCCCCGCGCGGGGCGGCCGAATTACCTCGTGTCATCTACCCAGCGCTTCAAGCTCGAAGGGCTTCGCTATTGTGATCAATGCTTCTGAAGCATCTGGATTAAAGAATCACTTCCCCGGGAAATTCGGAATCTGCTTTAAAAAAAAAAAATTAGATCGCAGATGAAATTGTCTCTAAGAAGAAGGCTGTCTGGAGCTGGAGCAAAACCCCAGACACCTTCCTCGAGAGATGGCGGCAATTAACCCCTTTGTGGAAAACTAATCTGTTTAATTCAGACGGACATTAAAAGCCAGCACCTTGCTTATACCATAGCCACTATTGGTTATTTCAGGGCGCGTCTGTTTGTGCAGCTAACACACGAAGCGTGTTATCACTTAGCCGAAAGAGAAGAACTGTTGGAACCCTGCTCAGAGGACTTCTCTAATTCTATCAGATGGGTTCACTGCACACATACTATTTGTGAAAACTAAGAAAAAGTTCCAGTATCTTCAAATATTTACCATTGCTTTGCACTGAAACAAACAAACAAACAAAAAAAACCTACTAACAAAGCGATCTCCAGCAACAATTCCTACTCATCTCTGCCTTTTTGTACATTCAAGTCAAAGAATTTGCACCTTTTTTTTTTTGATGGAGAGGCAGTTGGACTTTATTGTAAGGAAATGGAAATATACAAAACTTCGGATTCTGATTTCAGAAGGCTTCTCTTGTTTTGTAGGACATTCAGTGGAGACATGTTCACCTTGCTACCTTGGGGGAAAAGAGCACCATCCATTGAGGTGGTGTGTGAGACAAACAGGACGTCCGTTACATTTAAAATACTTTACAGTACAGCTGTGTATCATTTAAAAAGCAGAATGTGCAAGGGCTGGCCAGAGCACTGGGCTAATGGCCAAAACAAACCTCAGAGCTCACATTGGCTCACTGTGGCCTTGACCACATAATTCATCTCCTCAGTTTTCCCATTTGTAAAATTAGAGTCATAATAATTGCTGTCCCCTTGCTGCTCGGGAGGGCACTGGGGATTAAGAGCCCACAGTGCCTTGGAAGTGAGCAAATACCAACCAGTAGGCCAGAGTGCTAAAATGGTGAAGTCTTGGAAATACTGTGTCCAGTTCTGGGCTCCCCCATACAAAAAAAAAAAAAAAAAAAAAAAAAAAACAGGGTCTTTTCCTCCTGGAAAGCGACCAGTGGAGGGCCACAAAGATAATAAAGGGCATGAAGCAGCTCTCTTATGAGGAAAGGCTGAGAGACCTGAGTCTGTTCAGCCTTGAGAAAGATCCCCTTCAGAGGGGATCTGAATCTGATCAATATTTGTTAATATCTGAGGCGAGGGAGGCAAAGGGACAAGGACAAACTCTTTTCAGCGGTGCGCGGCAAAAGGACAAGGGGAAACGGACACAAAATGATGCACAGGAAGTTCTGCATAAATGTGTGTAAGAACTTCTTCACACCAAGTGTGAGCACACAGCACTGGCACAGGCTGCACAGAGAGGCGGTGGAGTCTCCTTCTCTGGAGATGTTCAGGACCCGCCTGGATGCCTACCTGCGCAGCCTGGGCTAGGGAGCTGCTCTGACAAAGGGGTTGGACTTGAAGATCTCTAGAGGCCCCTTCCCACTCCTGCAATTCTGTGAAATTCCAATGGAAGCCACCTTAAGTGTGTAAACCTGGACATCTTAAAACACACGGGTTATGAATATACAATTTCCTAGCATTTGAAATCAACAAAATATTATGGGTTGCCTTGCAGTTCTGCTGTTCACACGTCCCATTTCTGTCTCTGCCCACTCTCAGCGTTACGCTCAGAGCTGCATTAAAAAAAGCACCAATTGCTTCTGCTGCCAGGGCAAGGTCACCCGGAGCCACCGCTGACAGGAACCCCCCATTAACTCCGGCCCCTTGGTTCCAGCCTTTGCAGCACATATGGTCAGTTCATCAGAGGACCAGCACTTCTGGCAGATGTTACACGTTCTCAGTGCTGTTCTTCAGAGACTGCAAGTCTTTATTCAAGTAATGAAAAAGAGTTTAAACTAATTAATTATCTCATTAGCAATAAATATTGGGGGGGAGCACTGGCAGAGAACATACTGCTGCAGAGTAAGCTGCACCCTTGCACAAAGTTGTAAAGATGAACAGATGATCAAGCAAATACTTCAAGTTTCTACACCTAAGTTTTAATAAAAATAGAAAAGTCCCATATTAATCTATAGAATTAATTTGATAAATATCTGTGTATGTTTGTACACATCCATTTTTCTCACTTCTTCCACTGTACCTGTGGGGCCAAGCTCCCATTAACTAAGACATTACGTTGATGGCAGTGAGCACTGAGATTCCTGTAATATCAAATGTTTATCTTTTGTACTTAAGATTTTCAAACAGTTTATTTAGTACAAATGTCACCACATCATGTCTCATGTCACATCAAAAATTCTAAATACACGTTGTCTGCCACCTGAACTCGTACATCCTTTTCTCCCTAAAAGAGTGCATTGTCTGATTTTTCTACTTTATGAAAAAACAAAACAAGTCACAGAGAAATAAACACAACTAATTGCCAGGTAGGTGTTGGCAGGTTGTTTGTCTGTGTTTTAACTGACCCAAAGGTATGTCACGCTTGAAGGATTCTCGCTGAATGACTTCAGTGTACAATTTCTAGAACTAAGTTTCTGTGCTACACCAACTATTAAAACCTTCAAGAAAAATGAAGATTGGTAAAATCCAAAAGCAACACCTTGAGAACAAGGTAGGCCTGCACTGGTACAGTTTGCAAATGCTGGTATGCAGGATAGTGAAATGTGGCTTGATCTGTAATGCATTTACACATCAAACACATGGGGGCTCTCCGCACCTGACAGATTACTGCTGAAATGATTTCTTTCCACGTGCTATCTAATGACCCACTCACACTGCAGAAGGTGAGCCTAATGAAGCATATTCAGACGGTGAAGCATCACGCAATTGATGATAAACATGCTGCAGTTTTGTTCTTAAATGTTTACAATGTGCGAGTCCAGAAGGGAGATGACTGACGAGGAACACAACATCTATCACATATCACAACCCAAACAATGCAAGCGTAGCTCAAGGAAGCCTAAATCTGAGAATTCATAATGTGAGGCTCACACTGAATGTAATCCCTTGGGGACAATATACAGGGATTTTTAAAATGGAGGTATCAAAAAATACAAGCAGAAATCACAGGGCTGTTCTCTACTATGCAGAATTAAAAGCTATCTGCAGAGGTCTGATCCCACAGACATTCGCACTACTGCTCACTTCAGAATGACACTAACTGTAAGAGTACACAGAAATTAGTGGCTATGTATCGCTATAGCTACAGAACAGATGTTCAAAGAATCAGGGAGATGAAGTACTAGGCGAGTTCACAAATTATTTCTCTACATACCCAAACCACAGTATTTTTTTCTGCAGTCCCATGCTTACAAGCAGTATATTCGTGCACGCGATCTGAAATGTTACTGTTTGTTTTATTAATTGGCTTTATCTCGTATACTGAAACTGATGTTCCTAATATTACTTAAATACTCTAGTATCGTTTGGGCTGTAAATTATCATAGCTCACAAATGAGGTCACTTATCGGCATTCACTGCTTTCAAGTGTCCACTTCCACGGTAATTTTAATTGCAAAACTCTGCTAAGTATTAAGTGAAAAATTCCATTTGCCATCCTTATACAAAACAAATCATGCCTGCCTACACTTAGAAACAAGTGTAAGGAATGAAGCACCATCAGTAAATAAAGTGGAACATTATTTATATGCAATTATGACGCAACTAATAGTAATGATCCAACAGATATGGTACTTCAAATTTTGCCGCAGAAAGTTTCTTGCATAAATGCTATGGGAGTTAAGATAGAAGTAAGAATTCATCTCGCTATTCTCCTCAGCCCCACAAAACACAAAATGAGTGCTCCACAGCATAACGATCATTGCACAGCCACTGATGCTTATAGCAGGGAATGTTCAAAAAATAATTACTTTTCTAATCCTCAAATGAAGAAAAATTTCTGCAGATGGAACAGATGAAAAAAGAAATAGGTCTCTCATTTTTTTCAGGTCTAAAAAACTACAAAAATCCCGATGGCATCATTTTTTAAGCTACCACTATTGTTAAAATGCCTAATGAGAAATGTATGATAATGCACGTACAAATACCAAGAAAGAAGAGGTCCTGGAAAAATCCTGAGGCAAAATAATTCCTTATGTGCTTATACATATTCAAAACTCTGTTGAAATGCTAAAAAAAAAAAATTACATTACTGCAGCAAACAGTATTTCAACATGAACAAAGATGACTAGTCAAGTCTGCACTCAGACTTCCCACACTTCAGTGCATATATTCCCTACAAAGATAATCCAGATCTTCCTCTAGATGCTCTTCACAAGCAGATTACAATTCCTTGTTTAGAAACATGTAGAAAACTCAACATTTTTCTGTACTGCAAATTCAACACGTCCTCCTTTTTTTTTTATTCTATGTATTTATTTTAATTCACGATGTGTTAGCACAAGTTGTTTCCTCATTACAACTGCAAAACGCTAATAAAGGTTAATTTGTCTGAAGAGCCACGGGATGTGCGCATGTGATTGTGCTCTTCATGAGAGTGCAAGAGAAAGTGTAAAAACACAAAGAAAAGCATCTAAAAACTCTGCAAGTGCAATTGCTTCCCACTAGAGATAATTTTGTGCAGGATATACTCTCAAAATGACAAATGACAACCTGCCCCCATGGAATGGAACCTGTGAGCGCCAATCACACCATCAAACACAGACACTTTCCAGTTCCACATCTGGGAGGTGACCGGGCCCTCCGTCTGCTTTACCATGAAGCACATACAGTCAGGGGAATGAATCTGGTATGCAACTATGTTGCCTGTCCTTACAGGCCGTGATCTGAGATAGGAAATAAATTAATAAACAATAGCTAAGTTACTTAGAGTTTTCTAGGAAATTTCTGGCCCAGACAATGAACCTAAACATTCATTCTGTGCAAATCTGTGGGCCTGTGGTGACACAGTTCTGCTAAGAAACAGTGTAAATGCATATCTTATTCTTAGCTGATGAGAAATAAGCAGTTGTTTTTATTTGTAATCAACTTAAGATTTACAGTTCCTTTCCAGATTGTCAAAAGTCCCAATGCTATTTGTCACTAACATTACACACATGCATATATCTGCTTCTTGCCAGCGTACATGTGAAGAGTTAAATATCTTTATAAACATAGGACATTGAGGACTGCTAGTCCTGCAACACAACCACACACCCACCACACCTCATACTCAGTCAGGTTTGAGGTGGGACCTCCTCCAGCTCAGAAGCTGAGGGCCTGCTCTCCTCTAAAGACATGATGGCATAGAGATTGTCACAGCTTGTGGATGCAAGCAACTGCTTGCGTCTGCTCATCTGTGGCACAACACAGTTGACTAATTAATTTTTTAAAGTATTCAAGATGTGACACTTTACATACGGGATTGAATACAGATTACCATTACAATCATCACAAAGCTTTTGTAGCCTCGAATTTGTCTTCTTCCAGCAAAGTTTCCTTTAATGTGCAAATGAATGATGCCACTTCATATCTTGAAATAAACAGGCTCATTATGGTTATGAGTTGTCATATATGCAGGCATTCAGAATTCTATTAACAGTATATTAACAGTAAGCTGGCAGATAAAGACAGGCTAAACAAAAGATACTAAACTAACAGCCTGCTAACATATTTAGATGCCTTCATATCACGCTATCGCAAGGCTGCCATTGTGAAAACATTCCTCCCATCAATGTTTATACGTTGACAATACCTTCACACGTTGAAAGGCTTCCTTAGCCCCATTCTAAGGAGGGAATGGGTGTGCAAGACCAAGTGAAAAGAGAGCAAAGGGAACTTGAAATGATCTCAGAAACTGCAACCCTGCCAGAGCTGGGATGCGGATTCAGAAGAGAGGCTGCCCAGACGATGACAACAGGGACACGGGCAGGTTTGCCAGCTGAAGTAGTCAGATCCCTGGAAAGAATTCCCAGGTAAAGAGAAGCATACTAATTAACTGTCCTTGGTGGTGGTTTTTATTTTTACTTTGCCTTCTTCCAAATTTTTGAGAGCAAATAAATCAATGTGTCTGCAGTCACACCACATGTCTCAGGCCACAGCTCACACAAAGCAAAAGGACCAGCACATGCAAAAAAGAGCTGTTCACAGGAGCTGTAGGTAAAGAAGCAGATTTAGAGGAGGAGACAGTCACCTAGACCCCTGTACTGGGATGCAAAAGAACACCCAAGAGATGGTTCTTCAGAAGGGTTTAAGGGGATCAAGGTAAACACTGTCCTCCATTAGGATGGAGTCCACACAGGATATATTAAATCAACATCTATATACAGTACTTCCAAGGATAATTAGGGTAAGACGAGCTAAAAGCAAATTTCACACATTTTTCTGACAAACTGTTGTGGACTTCTGTTGTTAATTTTAGCTGTTTCAATTGGATTTGGTATGGCTGGAAATGTAAGGGAAAGTCTGCAGCAATCAGGATGTGACACTCATTAACACTTCCACAAAATACCCACTGGATTTGCATAAAGTCTGCAAAGATTCATCGGTGAATCTTTAATTTCCCTTGGTTTTACTCCAGATTCAGCTCCATTTGCCCTCCCTCTCTCCTCCCTCTCTCCTCAAGTGATAATCACTGTAAACAGTTCATAACAAAGCATAATTAAACGTACTGAATAACTAAAATATACATAAAATTACCCCTGAACTTATATAATTACTTTTTTTTTTTTTTTGGCAGATTGAAAATGTTTTCAGCGCAATTATTCTCTAAGGGAGATCAATTCTAACTCAATACAATGCTACATAAGTCACCTAATAAATTTGGAAATTTTTAGACAAATTGTTTTTGTTTCTTTTTTTTATTTTAATGACGTGGTATGTCATTTTAATGACATTTAGTAACACCCATGGCAAAACCTACATAAAGCACAATCTTCACGTGCAAAATAACATGAAAAGCTTCTAGAAAAGGCTGGGCCTCTATGATGGTGAAATCTTTCTGTTCTGACAAATACAAAACTCTCAAGTAAGTCAGGTAAATCTCCCCATCAAGGGAGATTTTTCTTGCTGTTGCCAGTATCATACAGCATTACAAGAAATTAAAACAAATGTGGGCTACATCTTATTTTAAAGGAAGTACATGTTCTCAGGAATCAATATTTACTCTTCATTTTTTGCTGAACTCTGTAATAAGATACAGCTTGATGACTGTGTTGGCTCCATCCTGCCCCTCTGTGTGTACCTGTATTCAGACCAAGGCAACATCTGTATGCCATTACAGCACACAATGAGATAACGGAGAGCTCACAGGGAAAAAATAATGTTCTTCTCTTCTGCAATATAAAAAGAAGTCTTCTCAATTTTTTAAATTGCCATTGAAGCTCAGCATTGTGCTGCTGATAACCTTGTTGTTTGTTTAGTTTTTATTTTGAAATAGAATTCTTCTACAATAATGACTGATAGGAGCTCCACGTTAATGGGATACATTTAGTTTTAAGTAAATTTACTATGAGACTTGGAATACAATTCTGAAGCAAAATTCAATTCCTTTCCTGTGATAAATTCCTATAAATACATATAAACGATTAAATTTCCAGTATGCTATACTCAAACACAGAGAATAAGACCGTGTCCCTCTTCCCAGCGCTAACTTCTGCAGCAAATGTTGTTCCAGTGATTTCAGACTTCTTTAAACCAAGCAAAAAGTCAGCACCATTATTTCATTCTAGCATCACCATTTTCCCCTCCTGATTTTACAGTTGTTGTTCCCATCAAAGTCTGTGTTGTTCTGAGGTTCACATAATTTCATGACCTTTCCTTCCTTCAATTCTTTTCAAGAAAGCTCCCAGTCCCACTATTTAAATGATAAAAATGTTACTGCAGCATTTTAGATTAAGTTGTCCTTTTATGCAGAAAAATAAAACGGCACTCAAGTTTTGTACAGCAAAAAAGGAAAGCAGTGAAAATTCAGAAGTCAGGGAAACGTACTCCACCTTGACTTCAACTAAATAATGTCGAGATGTGGATATAAAATGCTGAATGAAAATTATAGTAATAAAACTGCAAGCCAACTTTATTTCATGTTGCAGTAAACTATTGCTCAAAGGTTAAGTGCATCGTATCTCATGCCAGTGAAAAGTTGGAAAGAACTAACAAACAAAGAGCTTTAGGAGAACATCCTTTAATATATATCTATATATATGTGTATGATCATGGTATCTGAAAGAAAAAAAAACAACACAGAAAGGCTCCCAAATAAATGTGCTGGGGCTTTTAAAAGAACTATACTGTACCATTACTCCATTACTTCTGTATCACTTTCTGCTGCCCTGGGAAGTTAGTGTCTGACTGTAGGATGTTCTGCTCTTTTCCTTTCCTGCCCCAACAGGCTGAATCTCCAGCATGCACACAGAGAACAATACCCCTGAAAAGACATGGATATAGGCCTACTTCTTTACAACAGCATTGAAGATCCTGGTTTCTGTCACTGCTAACAATTCCACGTCAGATCAGAAGAATAGCAACATTCTCTTATTCTTGCCACACATTCAAACATTAAGATGTGGATCTACTGTCCACTATTTGCTATGTCTGACAGATCTAGAACTGTAACAGCAGAAACTTGATGTTTATGGATAATTAAAAAACTCATACCTGCAGTACTTTTCTCTGCTTTTCCATACAAGAACTAAGACATATTTTTAATCCAGACAGTAGCAGCCATTAGCCAAAGAGAGAGAAAAGACAGTGTCACAGCACTTCAGTAAACAGGATTCATTTGGATAGGCAAAAATTGTGGCAGGCACGGGCAACTCCTTGTGTTTTAAGGTGTGAATTACTTAATGGACAAGCAATGACTTCAGCCAGCCTTCAGTGCCCCTAACACAGAAAATGCAAAATGTGAAAGATAGAGCACGGAGGAAGAAAAATGGGATGAAAACTGGTGTTGGGAGAACTGAGCAATAAAGAACACATTTCTCAGAAGTCTATTGCTATCCTTGAGTTAATGTTGCAGCAGGAATGAACTGGGAAGAGAGATGAAGGAAGATGGTTACCATTCTGAGTACTGTATCATGCGACAGAAATTACTTCTCTCTCTCCTGAACATCTGCTGCTTTGAATAAATGTTACACATATATTTCTATGCAAACATATTTAATATCCTTAATAGGGAAGCAAGTACAGCACATGTTGATTATGATTATTTGGAAAATAAAAAAATGACAGAAACTTATTTGAATTACGATGCCACAAACAACTGCCAGTAATATATTTTACGGCATTTGTTTTGATCTGTTATTTAGAAGCAGGTTGGAAGGCTGACTACCAATGCATTGAGAATAAGGTTACATCATCTTTTCACAAGAAGGGAAGAGTAAGGCTTCATTTACAAAAAAAAAAAAAAAAAAAAAGAATTTCCTGTATGCTTGCGAGTCATCACACATCATTAAGTCTTTTTTTTGGTACTATGCTAAGAACTGTAGTTTTGAATGATTGCACTAATTAAACCTGTGTGGTCAGAGTGGATTGATTTTTGGAACAGTACCCCACTTAAAGATTCATCTATTTTTACTAATGTATGCTTCTGGAGGAGAGAATTGACCATCACAGCACCCCTGCTCTGCTAGTTCTATTCTTGCACTTCTAACACATTTCTTCATGACGCAAATGTCTTCACCGTACCAGCCACCAACTATGTGCATTTCTAAACATATCAGTACTGAGGTATCTTAAGATGGTCATTTCGTGTGTATCCTTAGGAGACTTGTCAATATTCCAGGGAAAATAATCTTCTGTATCTGTGTTTGTTTACATTTGCTAAAACTACACATCAACCCAAGCAAATAAACTGCTCGAACTTTGTCGCCTATCCCATGAAGTTCTGCAGCATTTACAGAATTCACATAAATAATGCTGCTATCATGAAAGCACAAAGCAACATGGATAAAATTACAACTCATCATTACCTTGAAATTTGGCATAAAACTGAAACTAAATTAAATCTTAGCCATTGCCAAATGCCAATTTGGTTAAATGCCAGAAGTTAACTGCCAAAAGCAAGGAAAAGAAGAACGCCATAAATTTCAAAATCAGATTATCTTTACTATCTCTTATTCTATTTTCTTGTGCACATGTATTTCCAGCACAAAAAGAGAGAAAAAGGATTATGTGGACAGTCATAACTGAATCATCTGGAACATGGAGTGGCAGGAGTGTATTTGAATAGAAACTAAAGCAACTCCAGATGTAGTATCTGAAAGCTGTGAGAATACAGAAATCATTAGTTCTGTTGAATTCATAGCCTGGTCCACACCAATACCATCAGACAAAACTGGGTAACCTGTACTGTATCCAAGGAGACACTGTATCATATGCATGGGCACAACCCAATAGCCATTGAACTACTACTCATCCACCCATGAGCAAAAGCAGCACACACAGACAGCAGAATTTAGGAATTCCGTGAAAACTTGCATTGGAAATAAGAGGAAAAGTTAGAACAGCCTTTCAGTTGGGAACCTGACAACAAAAAGTGGAGCACCCGATACAGTATGGAAAGAAATCAAGCCTTGTAAAATGGAATAGGAAACTGCCTTGCTGAAATCTGCTGCTTTAATTACCTACTAATTAAAAAATACCCTCATTTACCACTCAGGGCATCTCTATATACGTTTCTTACAGAACCAAACTGCTAGGTAGCAATACCAGGGCAGCGGCAATGAAGTTTTCTCGGGAAAGCTATTTTTCCTTGTGCCAGTTCTAGCATTTAAATCTTAAAATAATAAAATGCTTATTTAATGCCTCTGGAATTGACTCAAACGAGCATCAAACAACATGCCTTCAATCCAGAATGACTGTCAGGCCAAGAAAAGGAATTAAATTGTAAATCACATTGTAAATTGCCACTGAACTCTCCGAGAAGCCTGCATGACATCACTATTAAAGTAGTCATGTACACAATGAAAAGACTGGAAAAGAATGGCTTAGAGACTGGAGAGCATAGGCCAGGGAACAGAGATTTGAACAGCCTGAAGGAAATAAGAATGAAGTGACAAGAGCCAAACACAGGTTCACTTTGAATCACAAACAGAAGAAGAGTACAAAAAGGCACAGCCATGGTGCCACACTCTCTAGCAAACATCATTCCCTGCGATTCACTGGAGTGAAAAAAAAATAACTATCATGGCTCAGCTTTCACTGAGAGTAAGGATAGAAATGCCAACGAAGTGATTATTGTGCCAGTCTCCGCATCTCATCAGAACTGTTCACACTACAGAATAATGAAAAGTAGAGATCAGAGCCAAGGTCACTGATTTCAATAAAAGAATCCCATTAAATGAACGGCAGAAGTAGAAATACTATCACAACAAGATGATTTTGGAGAAGAAACTGATTAAATTGTGAATATTAAAACATGCAAGGCATATAACCTGGAATTTCACTCAGCACTTGAGAATCTTGTATTGCACTTGACATGACTTCCCTTGGACTATGGAAGCAAATACAGTAATTCCAAAGCACCTGGCTAAACTCATTGCACTTCTTTACTGGAAAACAAACAAATAAAAACATTTTTGGTGTTGCATTAGCCAGGATGGAGTGAGCTGTTTTTTAACAGCTTACAGAAAAAGAGGCTGCCTTAGGAGGGGCGGTGGGGGATGGACATTGCAGACATCACTTCTCTACTGAGAAAAGTTGAGGACAACATACTATCAACTGCCTGTACCAGTGAACATTGGAGTCTGTAAGAAAGAAAAAGCAGCTGAAGAATGTAGACACTCCCTAAGTATGGCAAAAATCAAACATGCGTACCAAAATCTCAGAGCTGTTCCACGTAGATACATTCCTATGCTTCAGCTACCAGCGATTCTCTTACTTGAGGTCTTTCAGTTTAATGAAACTGAATTCACAACTGTTGAAGATACTACTTTCTTAAACACTTATAACCAAATTATCCACTAGAGAGCATAGCAACATTTTCAAACGCATCCTGCTTACATCTGCAAGTGCTAAACAAGGCTTTTGTGGCATTCAGAGCCGCCCTTCCGTACAAGAAATACGCTGAGCAATCTGTTATGCAAAGCAGATAAAAAATACAATGCTTTAAGGAATAAAGGTCAACGGACCATGAAGTTCTAATGCACAGATGTCAACAGTTTACAGCCTGGTACGTAGTTCTCAAAGATTCCTGATGAGAAAACTTATTTTGTATTATGTATCTTATTGTCTCTCTGTCTCATATATCATATATATGGCAAAACATATATATACATTTATATATACGTATGACAAAAAGAAAAAAAAAATACATTCTTCATTCCTGAAGGAGAAAAAGCAGAGAAGCACTGCTTATCAGTATGCTGGGCAAGAACTGTTTCTCTGCCTGTTCTGCAATATATTTTGGTGATGTCATGACATTTTTATTTCTCATTAAAGAATGTGTTTTATCATTTATCATTTTATGTTGTAATGGGTATTCTGGTAAATTCATCTTTCATTCTCAAATATAAATAAAATCAGTCTCCTGCTTTATTTTTCATTTGCTCAGAACAAAAGGAGTATAATAAACATAAAATACTCAAAATTTCTCCATTAAAGCACTTGATTAAAACTGTTCTGTTCCCACAGTCCTTCATTAATACACCAACAAAGGTCCCTGCAGTATTCGCAGATCTGAATGTTGCATCTCAGTGCCTCAAGTAATCAGATTATTTCAAATTTTGCTACATATGTTTTTCTTCTTTTCTCCTAAACTACTGAAGTTAATTGCAGCAGTAAGAAGACTAATAATATAGTTCATCTTGTACTATCAGTGAAGAACAGAACTTGGCTTATCTAGTTAAAGCCTGCTGTGCATGGTTGAGAAGTAGCTAGCTTCAGGTGCTGAGCAAAAGCAACACAGAAATTCTTTAAGACTGAAATAAGCCACATGTAAGAGAAGTCTTTACCTCATCATTACCACCATTACTGTTTTATAAACTGGAGAAGAGGAATTTTCCAGACATTTGATGTTTTCCTTGGCATCGTGATGAAAGTAAATGAAACTAGAAGGCTGATGGCTACTACAGAGTGAAAAGAACAAGTGCTAGGAAAACACTTACTGTCCATGAGAACTGTAAGCGGCACCGTCAGCTGGGAAGAAGGCAGATCACTTTACAGTCATAACTGCAAACAAAGAGAAATGAACAGCAGAGTGGACAAAATCCAAGTCCAGCAAAAAGGAAGAAATCCATATCAAGACAAACTTGTATCACAGGTATAAAAGCAAATATGGATTTCCACATCTGCAATTAACAGAGCATTAAATATCATATGATAGAGATTACAAAATGATAAACACAATATTAGCACCTAATACCATCTCCTAGGGTTTTATTTTTTAGTACATATTATAATCACTAATTTTAAGGCTTTTTGGATGGCAGTATTCAAGTAACACTAGAATCATGCTCAAGTTCCTTGCTGAGTCAAACCTGACGTGGAAATTTGTATGCAGGCAGCATGGTCTACCAAAGGGATGCTGTTCTGTTAAATGTGATCACTCTGTGCTGTGTATGTATTCATAAACCTACATATTCTCCAGTATAGTTTTCATTTTCTGAAGGCTTCTACATTTCAAATCACCCCTGATGAATTTTTCATTTTATGTACTTGTGTATGTTTATACAGTTGAAAAAAACAAACAAACCAACCAACAACAGAAGCAGGAAATAGGAGGTTTTATCAGCATAATCTACCTTTATGAATAACTTATGATACAAGTAGGTTAACCAATTTACCAAATCCTCTTCTGCACTAAGAAATACCTTTTAATATTGATAGCTTTAACTTCCTCTTTCTGCCGTTGAGGACATGCCAGTGGAGCGATGAAGGGAGGTGTGGCGGGTGGTATCTGAAATGGCTTACTTAATAACCCATTTCAAAATGGGTCTCAAAATGAAAGCAGCAGCCAGATGCTACTTTGAGAATAGGCTTGCAGTGTAGGCAGAATCTGTGTCTTTTCCAAAAAATTGGAGCCGCCTTCTGACTTCTGCGCAGTAAACAAAGCAGTTATTTGCAGCACGAAATGGCCAAGTCTCCAGAGCAGAGCTTCCTTTGAAATGGGGGAAGAATTTCCCAGCTGGAGATAACGTGCTGACCCCCAGTCATCAGAGCTGCAGCTCATTCACCTGCATGGTTTTCTTAAGTGTTTTGGGTCTTCTGCAAGAGGAGATGAGCAAACTTTAGCATCCTGCTCGGATAATACTAGGTTCTATACCCATGTGTGGTTTCTTTGAATTTGTCCAAGGACGAAAATCCTCTGTAGGTGCAAAGGATCACATGGAATGTAACCTTTAAATAAAGCATCTAGGGCCAAAAAGAATGCTACAGACTGTTTCTATCTCATTTGAACAGAAAGAAACTTGCTTTTGTGTGAAGAAATAGGAAGCTGGTGGGTGTAGGGCCTTAGGGGTACTGTACATTACATACTTCTAAGTAATTATAAGTTTGTGTGTACATATATATGTACACACACACTCAGAGCAATAAATAAATACACATTAAGTTTTTGCAGCAGAATAACACCATCTGAAATAAAAAACCTAATAAAAATATAAAATGCACTTTCCACTAACATTATTGTCTTTGCTATTGTGTCTCATGCAAACAGTATAAAAAATAAATACTATTTTTTAATTTTCTTCCGTATGGTTGTGAACAATTTAATTATTATTTTTGATTAGATTAATGCTTCAATACTATCAGCAAAGGAGTTGTGACATATCAGCTAGCAAGTTTCTTTCTCTTTCATTCTGTCTCTTCAACATATATGTTTGATTATTCTTTAAACAAGGCAAATTCCAACAACTCCACTGTGGATAAAAAGGTAATAAATAAAGTTCTATAGTTGTATATATTCAATGGTCACACTGAATAGGCTTTATTAATTGAGTACAAAGGTGCATTTCTAATACCATGGAAATGTGGTATTTTGAATCCATCTGTGTGAACTCAAACAGCACAAGATGCAACAATTATTCACTTTAACCTCATCTTTTCATGTCTTGCCACGTGATGTTTGTGCTGAAGAGCTGGCCACATGCATTTAGATCTGCTCCAACTGAATTACCTGGGACTTAAAAACACAGGCCTGTCCTGCCACTGAGCTTAATGTTGTTGGGGTTCAGTACTGCCCCACAGCACACCACTAAGCTTTAGTTCTCACATTTTCAATATTACTTCATAACAACGTATACTAAGGATCAGTAGTAGAGTGCGATCCCGTTTCTGAGGCAAAATCCAACCAGTTGACAGTAAGAGTTTCCATGAGGTCTGTGGATCCATGCCACATGGCCGCTCTGCACAGGAAAGGGCTCTGCTTGTCAAACACAATAAAGCAAATCAGTGTACTGTCAGTGAGACGCAAAATGTCTCCAGTTCTGAAATTCAGTGCTGCAAATCTCAAGTCCTATAATTTATCAAACAAAAAGCTTCAAGTCATGGAAAAACAAAGAAGCTATCTTAACACAACCCTTTTTTATCCTTTTTTTTTTTTTTTGTCTGGTGAAGAAGCTCAGCTCATCAATTCACAAAACTTCTGTGAAGAATGAATTTAAATGAACCCCTTTGCAAGCTCCAGATTATCTGCCTTGTTTTTCTGGAAAAGAGGAGTCTCATTTCTCCAAGGAATACAGAGAGATTTTTGACCTTCAGCTTTCCATAAATACCATTTGTGTTTAAACAGAGAAAATGTGTATATCATTTAGCAACACTAACGTGATTACTATTACACTGCTAACATGAAAATAAACTCCAAGTATGTAATATATAGCACTATGGCTCCTTTTTTACTTTTCTACCTACCAATAATCCTCACATGCATTTCACATAAAGCTTAACATAAAAAATTATGCAACCTAGACCTACCATATGGGAAGAATGGAACTGTCTGTACATCCCCATAATGCCAACAGTCTTCAGAGCAAACAACCCCCAACTCCCCTGGTATGGAGCCAGTCCATACAACAGCCATATAGCCCAAGACTCACAGTCTATCTATTGCAACAGCAAGACAGCAGTTTGCCAAACAGAACTGATAATGACACACTATAAAATCGTTGCTTTATTACTATTGTTAAAATTACTGCCTAACGGGACTGAATGTTTCAAGAAACAGTATAAAAATCTAACCTTGACATAAATTGGAACCTTCCTTCAAAGCTATAAAGAGACTGTGGGAAAGAAGGGGGGAGAATTAAAAAAAAAAAAAAAAAAAAGAGAAATTGACATATCTTCAGGGAAAAAATCATCTGATTCCAGTTGAGCTTTGGTACAATAACTCTTCCCCAAGAGCAATGCAAGGAGAAATAATTTCATACATCCAGGTGTAAAACACATGGATTCAATTGATGGAATATATAGCCATGGAGTCAATTAATTTGTACAGGTAACTAGCTGTCTGGCAGGGATTATGCTGGTGTTTCTCAGGGAAATGGGACATGAACTGAACAGCCCTTTGGGGATAATCCTTTTCTTAGGGTTACTATGGAAAGCTAATGAAATTGGTGATATTGTTTATAGGGCTGGTTTCTGGTGTATAGAAGTTACTTGAAGCGTGCCTAGGGACAGAAAAATACCTTTACCATTGCTTTGAGATGCAATACCGTTATCAAGGGCCAGAAACAGGACAGGGAACCTGTGACACGTTGAGTTAATCGCTTGGAGCTCACACTGTCCCACGTTACCTGTTACTGGAAGCAGCCCAGAGTGGGCAGCAGGCAGAGATGTTACACATGGCTGCAAAGCAGGTGACACCATGGCTCCAGGGACCAGGAGTGGAGTCACAGGTGCCTACAGCCATGGAGCTTGGAGCCACAACAGAACACAGCCAAAACGCAGGGCATGGAGGCATGGCTGACACAAGCACAAGAGCCACGTGGCAGCTTTGCTCCCGGCAGCTAAGCAGTTGGGCCCAAATTTCCATTAGGTTTTTGGTGAAGGCCTTTCTTTCTCTTCCCTTTCTCTGTTTAAATAAAAATATTCCACAGGAACACTAAAATACACAATATATGCAAACTCTTGTTGCCAAACTCTGCTTTCCTCCACAAATTTTAAATTAATAATAATATATAAATTGACATCAATATTCGCCCAGCAAAGTTGTGGATGCCCCCAGCCTGGAAGCACTCAAGGCCAGGCTGGATTGTGCTGTGAGCAACCTGGTCTAGAGGGAGGTGTCTCCACCCACAGCAGGGGGGTTGGAATTAGATGATCATAAAAGTCCTTTCCAACCCAAACCACTCTGATTACACCGTAATGTCCTTGAAATTTTTAATTAATTTGTACCTCAGATGATCATCAGACAACAACTCTGAAAAGAACAGGTAAGAAAATATCAGATTTTCTCATTTATTTAATAAAACCACTCATGAATGTGCCATATTTAGGACCACTGAATCAACTGGAGAAAGGTGTCTAACTAATTTATATTACCAAAGTAATTGAACATTGACAGACAATGCAAAATAACAGTGCATGTGTTTTGCAGTAATGAGCATCCTTGTACCTTGACACTGCTTCAAAGGGTGCGATCTTTATTTAGGCACAACAAGTGAGATACCAGCTCATTAGTTAGAGGAGAGGTTGAAAAGCTGGACCCTAGCCATGAAAATGCATCATTTTAAGGGCTTAATTTATTCCCTTTATTCAGTGTTATCAGTTTTCAGTGCTTTTCTGCAGTACATCAAGTCTCTACAAACCACAGTATCACCGCGGCCAATCTCTAATAATGTAACTATCTGGAGTTCATCCCATCTTTCGCATGAAGTCATGAAACTCAATTACCAAGTGGGAAAATAATGAAAAGCCAAAACAATGATGTAGAGCCGGGCTAAGAGTGTCAGTTGGAACTGCCACAGTTGTGCTTCAGAGCTGCAGGACAGCCCCAGCAGTCACCTGTGTCCACGCAGTGCAGGACCAACGCCATGCCCAGGGATGGCACCACGGGAAGAGGCCCTGGGTTTGAGCTCTGTTTCCTTTGCCCCTTTACTTAAAGAATGTTGCCAATGCAATTCAAATACACACGCATTTTTCTCCCCCATTTCTCAAAGTCTGCACTCTATTCCATACTGTTTTGTAATATGTCAGCACGTAGAAGCCATTACTGAACCAAACTAGAAATATGCAACACATGATAGAGAAATAAACTGCAGAATTGGTATTTAATGGCATGAATAATGAATAAAAAATTGTGTTTAAATTATTTGAAGGTCATAGAAAAAGCCTCAAAAAAAAAAAGAGATAGTTAAACAGACATTAAAAGGAAGATTTAAACAGGTGATCTTTTAGTAGTCTAGCAAAAACAGTCTGTCTTTCACTCTTTATTTAAATTAAAATACCATTCAGTGACTGACCTTTTTAACATGGCCTGAGGGAGCGGGGTATGATCTTGTTAGAAAAGAAGCAATATTAAAAGAGCAATACTATTAAAAAGCAGTGGAGGATGGAACCTAAAGATCAGAAATTGTTTGCTTAGGCAGATTAACTCTTCTGGAAAGGCTGTCCTTACTGTTACAAGGATAGATTTTTTTAACTAGTTCCAGAACTGTGTTGAAGAGACTGTTTGCAGAGCCCTTAAAGCAAGCAAACAAAAGAGAGAAGCCAAATTACAAAGTGCCCCCTTGTTTCAGCATTCTGCACGGATGGGAGCACTTCCCTAACTGCCATTTCCTGAGCGTTGCCTTAAATGCTGGGTTTCAGCTCAACACTTTGGCTCCTCTGCAATTATCATGAGGTCAAAGATCCCACGGAAAGAAATGTGAAGGGAAATACTTTGGTATTCTGAAAAGTTCACAGAAAGGTATCTGAGCCTTCAGATCCTGGTTACATCAGCCTAAAGACCCCGACACCGTTACGAGGGAGCACAGACAGAGCTCTTTCAGAACCCTCACCTGACTTCGGATCTCTGCTATTAGAACATTAGTCAGTCTCCAAAAATCCTGTTTCTCTTTATTTGCATGGAGCGCATCTCTAGAGACAGAAGGGTAGAAATGGAAATGACTAATGGCTTACAAAAAAAGCCAGGTATTAAATGGCATTACTAATTAAACATAAAGCACTAAAAGAATAAATTGCATGCAACGAAACAACTAAAACCTCATGTCACATTACTAAAGAGGCCACTTCAAAATAAAGGTGCACAGGAAATTGTACCAGATTAAAAACTTCCATTCACATTGTTTTAATGTTAAAATGTTCAACGTGCAAAGATTTTAATAATCGAACCCAAGCTACAGCTTTTTTAACTCCTTTGGGTTCTAATATTCAACTGCTGCCACGATGCCAAGAGCATATATGTGAGTTTATGACCTTTCCATCTTCTTCAAAGACCTAACAAGTCAGCAGAGGGGCAGTTCCCCTCAGTAAAGATTCTGGGCTGGGCCACAAAGCAGGCAAACAGCTAAATGCTGCGGGAGCTCCTCTAACCACAGCAATAACAACACTTAAAAGTAATTAACCAGGATCTAACCCATAGTCAGAGAACACTTTCACAAATAGAAGACTATAACACTAGGAAGACTACTGGCAATATGGCCTTGGTATACTTCTGCCTTGTGGAGCAAGGTAGTGGAGGGCAGCAGAACCCAGCAGGACGGCCAGGAGAGACTGCAGCTCCCAGAACAGCTCTCCCCAAACAGATTCTGCCTTTTCTCTTCTGGAATATTCTCCCACGGGTCAACATCTCATATGCAGATACACAGACAGAGGTACAGGTTTGTGTATACAGATTTACATGGATAAATATGTATGGATACATCTATCTATACACAACTGCAGTGTAGACCACAAAATAGACTGCAAGTCTCTTGTAATATAGAATTCATTTCCTCGTTTGCATCTCCTGTATAGTGAGGTGTAACACTTAACACGTACTTCAGTTTTATATTGCCTCCTTGCGTCCTCCTCATCGCAACTGCTGTCTGCAATAGCTGCTTTCAGAACTCACAACAATGTGCTGTAAACAGAGATGTCACTGGAAGCTTTGTGGGACAGATAAAAAGACACAAACGTTATGGTAATATTTTGAAATATTTTTGCTATTTTAATTTGTAGCTGGAAAGGAATTGAATTGTAAGCTATTTTTAAATCTGTTAACAGTTCCGAGCTCCGAAATTAAGTCAGTGTTCAGAGTTGGATGAGTTTCTAAAAACAAGCATGCCTAGGAACTTATACACATTGACTCATTCAATTCACTGGTATTTTTTTCCTTCTTTTTAATGAAATTTTTTTGGGAAAAAATGCCAGTGGTAATGGGAAACACAAGCATAAGCTTTTCCTTTTCAGATCTCAATATAGATCCCCAATATAAACCAGTCTTAAAAAGAAGAAAAGGAAACAAGAAAGGAGAATAAATGCATATACTTCTCTCTGCTTTAAGTGTATCAGATAATTCTAACAGTTCTAACACTACTGAAAAGTACACTCGTTCTTTTCTGGTAGAAAAACATGGAGACATCTATCTTAAAACAGTCTCAGAGATTTATTTCCTTCTTTCTTGTACATTGGTTAATATTGAAACCTTTCTTCTCAAAACCTTCTGTCCTACAGCCCTTTAACATTTCTATATCCAGTAGTAAGACACAGACAACAACAAAAAAAATCACAAAATGAGAGAATCAAGTCATATTTCAAGAGACAGAAAACAGCTATTGGATTTCCTTTTATTTCCTAGAACCAGTTTGCCTAAACTTGTTCTACCCAACATATTTTTAGATTATCAAGGAATCTTCAATTATTACTCCTTCATTACTTTTCCCAAAGAGTTTGAAAAGGGTCTTTCAACTTTAGCTGGATGTATTACCGAATCGTTCACGAGGTGGGGCTTTTCATTCTGCATTCCAAGTATCATTGCTAGAAATTCTATTCCTTCTCATTTATAGGTAAAAGACAACTTCTATAACTCTGAATGAACAAAGCAATATTGTGGTTTTCTGATGAAACACGGAACACTCTTCACCTATGAGAAAACCAAAGCTATTCTCCATCTGTGTGCCCAGCTCTTTCCTCTGAAGATACTCTTCAAGTTAGAAATCAAACTTTGCACAAGCTAATTCCAAAGAAGTGGGCACAGGCAGTGGGAAGGATCAGAACAGAATACAAGCAAATATAATTTGCAGATATCTAAGGGGACATTATAACAATGACACAAATAAGCATAACAATATGTTAACGAAATAGCTCTGTCAGTAATGATACATTTAGATAGATGGCAAATGTACTTGCATGAACCCTATCATTACTGCTTCAATCACCGCCACGCTTTAACTTTGGGGAGCTAATTTCATTTATAAGTTCTGCTACTGCACATCAATTATTAGCAGCATTTCTAACAGACGCAGCACTGCTATGCTTAGGTGACTGATTGTCTCACATTAGCTCTAATAAGACTTGCAAACCACTTAAAATGTCAGAAAACTGCAACAATCATGTGCATAGGCACCAGCTATGCTTTTCCAACTTCTCTGGCTTCCCACTAATTCATTATTCCCTCTTCAGATTGCTCCTATATCAAACTCACAAGTATCAGTGCCAAGGAGAACCCACCTTTCCAGGAGGTTCGCCGAGTCATTATTGTGATAATTATCTGATTCAAAGATAGATTAATTCTCTGAGCATAATTTGCAGTTTCAAGATCAGTTACAAATTTTGATTTGAAGGAATTAGAATCCTTTAAACATAACCCTTCAGTTTAAAGATAGAAAAGACAAAAAGCCCAACAAATCAACAGCATCAGCCTTTCTACAGAAATTTTCCTTCGCTTTCATGGTGTGGCTCCAGCAGAGAGCAGAGGTTAGGAAGATGCATCTGCAAATGCTGTAGGAGGGTCGGTGCTTCCTTTTGATCAGATAGCACCTGAACAAATGACAGCAAGAGATGCAGCAGCTGCCTCCTGGATAAGCAGACAGAACGCTGCGGCACTGACTCGGTTTAAGCCTCTTGCAGTACTGCTACAACCAGCACTAGATTTGTTTAGGAAAAGAACATGAAATACTGACTCCAGCGGCCTTATCAACCAGATCTGTTCCAAACACTCTTCCTACAAAGATCAGCACTATTTATCAGGCAGGACCAGTTCTGTATCTTAATTCAGAGAACTACAGCTCCTTTTCTCTCCCTCAGAGTGTTTTAAACTCTTTCCTTGAGCAAAAGCAGCAACTTTACAAAATCTAGGAAGGATGAAAAATGCAGACAGAACTTTCTGAAACAGCACTTTATACTGGTGTGTCAGACACCAGCTAGGACAGAATGACTTTAAAAGTCTCTGCCATTTCTGATACAGTCACTAGTCTGAAATGCATTATATGCAAGGCCTAGACAACGATTAACAATTCTAACTGCAAATTAAAAACTGTTAAATATTCTTGGCACATTTTTTGTATGAAGCATATTGATCATTTGGCTATTATACATCTAAGCTAAGCTAATACATGGGGTTAACTTTCGCATCCTACAATGGAAACAGGGTGCACAGTGACTGCCTGAGGAACACGTGTCTGTGAAATGCACGTACTGCAGGCTGGGAACTGCATCACCTGAAGAGCGTATTACTGAGAAGCTAATGCTGAGATCTAGGCACATCCTGACTGAAAATACCTACCTTTACAAATCAAAGAAGTTGCATATCATGCCTGGAATATCATTGTGGACTGCCATTATTATCATCACAAGAATTTTAGGTAAAACGATCAAGAATCAATGGAACATATTCCAAGACATCAAAAGAAGAGCTCTTTCTCCCTTCTGCTTTTACTTGCAATTTTCATTAAACACATGCACATTTATGCATTATTTATCTAATTTAAAACTGAGCGAATCACCCAGTCACTGATGTCACAGAATTATGCAGATAACAGTGTCCTAATGAGTGTGAATGAGTTTGAATTACCTAGGAGCTAGCTCTAGATCTCCTAATTCCAAAGCAGATAAATTATCAGGTATGACACTTGTTAAAATTCAAAACTGAGTATGTTTACTGCTCTCCCAGTGTGTAAAAAATCAATTATATTGATGTACTCCTACAATCTGTGAAATCCAGCAATTAACTTGCAAACTTACCTTCCAAAAGATTAAAGATGCACTGCTGACTCGAGGCTTTCTGACTCGTAACATGAAGCTCACACCCATTCATCACTACATTATACTTGGTGGAGGGTAAGCACATGATTTAACAAAGTTCTCTCAACCTTTCTGCGTACATCAGAGTTATGAGGAAGGGAAAGGAATGGCATGCAACTATACCAAAAAAAAAATGAGCGCTCAGACATACTCAGGTGGTATGTCAAATACAAGTGTCCATAAAATTAGCATGCTCAAAATTATTTTTGTATTTTTTTAAAATACAATATTCAGACAAAACAGTGAATACAGAAAGGAAAGAGCGCTTTTGTTTTCAGAACTATTTTACTATGATGCGCTACTAGGAGTCCTAGTAGAGCTCCTACTAGGAAAGCAAACCATCTTTTAAATTTAAACAGCAAAATGGCCTGTTAGTGTATGTATACAGTGTATACAGTCTAAGTTTATTCGTATATATATCTCTTATGTTTCTCTTCCCATGCATTCTCTCTGGATAAGACAGCTAGAACACTTTGTTTTGCCCTGCACACTTGATGCTTTCTTATCTATGGCCATACATACTTGCCTCCCCAGTTTTCTCTTGGGCTACATTCATGCTGATGGTATGTATGCTCTTATGCGATATCTAGGCAACATCCTGGAGTTCACAAACTGTTTTAAATCTATACAGATATTAAAGCTAACTTTTCAACAGCATGTGGACACCAGGAATGCACCAAATCTGTCCCAAACTTCTGGTGAGCTTGGCACCTACCTTAAGGGACCCGATCACTGGACTGTGTCAAGCAGTAAGAGGTTATATGTACGTGCACATGCCTTCACACAACTGCAGTATCTTGGCATGGAACCAAGCACCACAAATCTGCATCCAAACCTTCTCAGCTGTCATGTGCTGTCTCCTTTCACCCAGCAGGTGATAGATGTTTTACCACTAATCATCTTTTTTGCCAATACTTTCTCCTCTGCAATAAAATACTGACAATTATTTAAAAAGAAGTGCGGAAGATCAAATATATATGAAATATCCTCAAGACCTGAAAAACTGCAAGCTTGAAGCTTTTATATAAAAGCATCCCTTTCACAATGTCAATTTAAAGTGCATTTCATTTTGGCCTCTGCTTCCCCTGAAACCTAAGACCAGCACAAATAACTTCTCTCACTACTGGTAATACCATGCTTCTCTTTTCCCCAATATCAGCACAGGTATCTAGGTCACTATAAGGGGATAAAGTGCTTATAAAAATAGTCATCTTCCCCTTAGGATTTCTCTTTTTCTGGATTTCATCTGGGCTATGACCTTGAATTGACTTCAACTGCTGTTATCCTGCCTTCTTCACTGCCATTGCCTCTAACAGATATACAATGATCAAAACAACAAATGAAAATTTATTAAAAGTTAAGCTGAGAATTTAACTCATTTCAGAGGCAAAACATGACAAGGAGGGTCAAGAGTGCTAACCATACTAATAATCTGGTGTGCAGGAGTGGCTTGAGTGAAGAACGTGTGAGCTAAAAACCCTTTAAAAAAAAAATCCAGCTGCTGCTGGTGTCCCCTATACCTCTGGTTCCAGGACACAGATCCCAACTTGTTTGGTGGTGACCTGGAGAATACATAAGCTCTCAACATCCAGACCAGAGAAGACAGCATTTGGAAAATTAGGCTTGATGAAAACATAAACCCTGATGAAAGCACAAAGGGCCAACACAAATAAAGGGGAACATCCTCAAGGCTTGCTGATGTTTATACTTTTCCACAGGAGATTTGGTCTGTGCACACATCACATGGAACATATATCTTGATAACGCTTAGAAATTATTTGCAGTGTTACATGTATTAGAAAATAATGCGTGATTACAGGATAAAACTTTCTTACAAAACTTGCTAAGAAAGATTAACTAGAATTTGGATCAGAAATACTAGTGTAGTACTTTTGAATACATAAACAGGTTTAAATAAAAATTTAAATGTAAGTGTGAGACAAACTACATAGGCACTTTGTTTTTAAAGTACCTCCCCCAAAGAATGACTGCTGAACTCAAGTCACTATTCTTTGGAATACGGGAACCCCCAGCACTTTCAAAACCTTAACACACGTTCTATAAAAGGCCGCCTGAACAGAAAAAGTTGGTTAACCTTCAACAGTTAGCTTAGTGATCCAGCTCACTTCAACCCTAGCACCAGTGAATAAACAGATGACGCCACAGCAAAGCGAAACCAATCAAAAGAGACAAACTGCAATGAAACAGTCCCCGTGATCACGTCAGTGAGCCGGTAAAACAGCAATGAACTTACTGAATAGAGTGTAGGAGAAAATTTTGCCAGAATCTCAACACAGCGAAGTAACTTTTGGTTTAACGCTAAGACTTTCCTCCCTTACAAACAGGCAGGAATCTCAATGCTCAACACACAGGATGTGCTACCTCTGTTTTCTAAATGTCTTCAATATCACATGTTTACTGTAATATTTTTTAAGCCATACAAATTCAGGAAATAAACAGAGATGCTTGAAATTAAAATATAGCAATGTGTCCTTCAGATCCTCCCATCATCTGAAAAAATAATTAAATGAGAAGCAACGTGCAAGATCTAAGGAGTATTCTGTCCTTTGACTGCAGTAATGTATCTGACATTTCGCATTCATCGTCCCCATGATAATATCAAAATTATTTTAAACAACAAGCAAAATGAAAGCAGCCACCTGGATTCACTTAGTAGCAGAATTAGGTAAATAAAAACCAGCTATTACAACGAGGCGCAGAGTTTGCTCAGTGTCTGTACAGTGCTTCTTTAAAACAGAGGTATCTTGAGACACATTGAACTCTCAATCCCCCCAGAAGTTAATGCTGGATCTCACGCCCTTGATTCCACACACCACGTTCTGCTATGGCCAAAGGCTGGTCCTTCCATACAGACAGGCAGAGTTCTTCCTCCTGCTCACGTGGCAAAGGGGAACTTGCAAACATAATGGCTCTGTGGTATCAGGAGCTGCAATGCTGCCGAGGAGCTGTGCCAAACCACAAGCCAGAGGTACTATTGGTCTGAAGTTGCGGCAACTCATCTGTTCATCACTAAGCACTACCACATCGATCAAAATGAGATGGACAGGAAAACGATTCTGGCAAACGTGACCTCGCCTGCTGCAGCTGGAGCTCAGTCACCATGAGCAGCTGTGGCCACGCTCAGCAGCTGTGGTCCTGGCAGACACAGGGCTGCTGGCCATGGAAACCCAGACAGCCAGACTAATGAGGGCCAACAGTTTCCGCGAGTGGGAAAAAAATGAAATACAAATGACACACTCAGCAGCATCTAAAGAGTAATCTGTCGCTGATTCAATATCACCCTGGCAAAACTTCCTGCCATCCAGTCAAGTCTCTTTTATTAAGCCTGCTTGTGAAGAAGAGAAAAAAAAATGTTATGCTGGAAGAGAGCCTTCATTTCCTGAACACACAGGTTAGACACTTTGTCAGGATTGCCATCCTGGTAATTCAGAGGATAGAAAGGAAAAAAAAAGTAATAAGGGAGCAGTCAGTGCACAAGCAAACACTCAAAGCATGGCTTAAAAGTACATTAGTAGCACACATTAAAGTAAGTTGGAATTTCAGGAAAAAAAAAATCACGCTCTTCAGATGATACCAGACACTTTCCAGCACTGAGAAATAATTCTGTTATTTGTGACCTACCACACCACTGCTGCTTCTATATGAAATTACATTTCTGATATAAATTTTAGTGACAAACATTTTTATGATTACAGACCAAAAGTCAAAATTTGCATTTAAATAGATGTATTAAAAACTCAGCAGCACAGGTAAAAATGTGAAATGCTGTTTTAAGGAACATTTAAATAGGGAACATGAGCATAGAAGGAATTTTCTTCTGAAATGATGCAAACACTTCCATTTTTTTTATGCTGTTCCTCAGTCCGATTCAAAATCAAGTATTGACCTGTAGTCTTCTGCAGTCCCAGACTCATCTCAGAGCTGCAGGACTACTTCACTATTCATCTTCATACGCTGAGCTGTAGGAATGACTTCTCTTTTCATCTTTCCACTGGAAATGGCCTTATTTATTATAAATGAAGTATTTCTTGTATCCATTGTCCAAGCACACAGTTTCACCACCGTGCAGTCCAGGTCATATTATACTGCTCTTGCTCTCAAGCTGTTAACTTATGTTTGTTCACAGAGGTCATCATAGGCTAAGCTTCAGATATTATATTTCTCCCTGGACAGCACAACCATTTTTGAAAGAGATTTTCAGTATATAACTTATAAACATTAAAAAAGAAAAGACAACCCTCAAATAATTCTCCTGTCAAATATCTCTTCCGACTTTATTTTACTGTGTCTCCTTTTAATCTACAATGCATTTCTGATGTTAAAGAAACTCTAATCTTTTTCCTCTGCCTTTTTTCTCACTGTCCAACTTTCATTTGCTGCTTATTGTTCAGACTCAATTTTCATATCTTGTCCAGATTTAATTCTGAACCTTGGCTAAATTCTAAATCTATCCTTAAAAAGACACTTCTGCCTTGCCAACACATCATGCTGAGGTCAGGTATGCAGCTCCTCAGTACCAGTATGCATCACTGGTGCCCACTACAGTTCCTCTGGGATCAGCAGCATATATTCTCTTCATATAAACCATATAAATCATTGCTGTTATATTCTGCGTTTCCATCACGTGCTGTTTTGGTCTTTTTCTTGACTGACAGGCACTTCAGTCAAAAGGATAATAGAACGTGAACTACATTACCATTACACTAATGTGGTTGCCTAACCGTCAGCTGGACAAGTTGTCCAGCTCACTACTCACAGACCTGTTATGTTTTACTGCCCTCACAAACACAGCTTCTTCCCATGAAGAAGGAATAACCAATTTTTTATGGACCCACTTTCCAATTCTCTCTCCAGCATCACAAGGTTTAGGTCTTAAAAGACACCTGACATTTTCTGTCACTTACTCACTATTCAAGTATTAAAACCACCCATAAAACTGTTACAGAATCAAACTGACTACTGGAAAAAAATGAGTGCAAGTCTAGCACAAAAACATTACTAAGCGCTCATTTTAGGTCTATTTTTGCTGTCTTCTCCAGAGGTCCTTTAAGCAAGGGAAAACATGAGGTCATTTGTGTGGGAACACAAAGCTCAAGTAGAGGCAGAGATTAATTACATTAGGATTTCCTGAGGAATTCACAGCAAAAATTTTTATATTCCTATTTAGATAATTCCTAAATTACTTCAAGAAACACTTCTCGGGATATTTAGAGCTCAGTCAGAAATACAAGGAACAGCGCACAAGAAAATATGTTGACTCACTCTGCAATTCCACACAGCCATGTTATTTGCACCATGATTTTCCAGTCCTCTTCCCATAGCAGAGATGCTCACCAGCCAGTTCCCAGCAGTTTTAAATGGAAACAGCACAGTACAAGACATCAGAGACACTGGTAGTACTCATGATATCACAGCAGTCATTCATGTACCTCAGTAGCTGCTAGACTAAGAAAACCTGATGAATAGTCAAATTCCCTGTAGCAATGTTTCTTCCAACTGCCTGTCAGCTGATGCACTTCTTTTTCCATTAAGCATATCCCAGTTTTCATAAAGCCTTACAAAACACATATCTACATTTCTATATACACATGGAATAGCTTTTTATAGAGCTGCAAAATACTGCAATTGTATTCCTTAGAGCATAACACCCAGGGCTAGCTGTAGGCACAGCCAAGGCAAAGTCAACAAGCAGGAGGAATGTGATATGGGTGCAGACATAAAATGCCAGTTATGCCAAGCCCCAGTCTGATCAGACTCACCAAGACAGATGTACAAGATACCTCAGCAATGCAGTCCTGAGCAGTAAGAAGCAGAACTACTCAAGAGGTCATCCAGCAGCCCACACCTACTACACTTCCTCTCTGTACAGCACATCTTTTCACTCCATTTCCCTATACTGCTGAGGCAGCTTGGAAAACATTTTATCTTACACACGCGGTTGCTCACAGTGACCTCTTGTTCTGTGGAGTGCTATGGAATAATTTCATATTATGTCCCAAAGTGCATCTTTTCTCAGTTGTACATCTGCTATCATCCAATTTAACTGAATGACAGTTTGTTAGCATCCTATGGTAGAAAAATACTTTCTAAATTGAGTTCATAACATAATAAAATCTTCAGAACTGCTTCCTATCCTGTTTTTTTTTTTTTTTTTCCATTTTCCAGTGGTTTGCTTGCTCTTTGGGCAGCTGTAGCACACACAGCACTGCTCTCCTTGAATTGTTCAAAATAAACTCTGAGTACATTTTGAAAGGTCTATTTCTGCAAGGATGTTTAAACATTTATTTTAAGTTTCTTTTTTATTTTCATACCATTTTCAAAAAGCCAATGATTTTATTTATGGATATACCTTTGCCTGAACATACAGCTATAAAACTTAACAGTCTTTATTTAAGAAACTGGTACCTTGACGTGGAAATTGTTTATGGTCTTCTGCCTCTTCGTGTCTGTACTAGATATTTTCTTTAGCTATACAAAAAATATTTAGTAACACATGGGGTTTGGGCTATGCTGAAGTTTACACTACAGCATAAAGGATTGGAGAATGTCTGTCACTTAATCTGTACATTATACACCTCGCATGCAGAATGACAAAATCCAGTTATCTCACTGCCCCAGTGCCATCCACCTTGGGGAGGAACTGCTGTGATTGCAGGGGGCCCCATCAAACCACTCTGCTGGTAGGCAGGATCCAGAGGAGCTGGGAGCAAAGCACTGAAGTTATGCCAGGAAAAAGGGAGGTGAGGGAAAGGCATTTCAGGTTCCACCCGTGTTTCCCACCAGCCTACTCTATTTTTAACCAGCAGTAAATTAATGTTCCCCACGTTGAGTTTTCTTTGCTGGTGATGGTGCTCAGAACTGATTCCTTTGTCTTTACCTCAGCCTACAAGCTTCACCTGACTTCTCCTCCTGTCTTGCTGAAGAGGACAGTGGGGGAGTGGCTGGCCATGGGGAGATGGGGACACTGGCAGCCAGACAAGGTCAGAACACCACGAAACGCATCGTTCACCTGGCACTGATCCCACCAACAATGAAGTAATTGATAGCTTTCCTCAAACTACTTGCCTGTCATTTCCCTATGAGGATTGCAAGAAAAAGAAAAATGCCTCGTAAACAAATCCAAAGAGAGAGATGGCAGTGTCGGACGTGCTAGCTCACAGCACAAAAGGTCAGCAAACATCCACTACTCATCTTCCTGTCTATCAGAGGGGATGATCCAAACCACTTACCTGGCATACTGCTATAGCAAAGAGATTTTCGTACTGTTCACTTACTGTACATATGCTACTAAAGATGACATACACATTGAACCACAGAGCAGAAAAAAAATCTGTAGAGACACAGAGGTTAAGATCAGCTTTAAGAAATAACATTAAGCATATAGAGATTTCAGCCACTCATCTGTCAGAAAGTATTCAACTTAAAGTGTGAATCACAACCTCTCAAGAATGGATCAGGGCCGAGGGCTGAACTGTTTCACGACTGTCATGAAATAATTACTTAATTTTATATGAAGGAATCAGTAGACTTCTGGCCGACAGAAAATCCCATTCTGGGCTTATTCAGCACAAAAAGTTTGTTCTCGGTCCGTGAACACAAAGAATTTTCTTTCCACCTTTTTCTTTCCCCCTCTCCCTTTCACAGTTCTCATAACATCCTCTCCTATTGAGAGAAGAGCATTAGTATTCAACAAATGCATCTTTGAAAAGGTTTAATCTCCTAGCAATTACTGATATGAGAGTTTCATTATATGTACAGTATGATAAATATTGAAGAGGTCTCCCAGCTGTTTTGATCAGCTTTAATCTAGGCAGGCACAATAGCAGTGGTGATGCCCGAACACTGCAGCCAGTGCAAGTCCTGAGGGACAGGAGCCAGCACTGGTTGGGAGCCATGAGCACACATACCTGCAACTGCTGGAGCTTCTGGTAAAAGCAGTGCCGTGTTACTCCGGGCCACGTCCCAAATCCACACTGCCAGTTTAAATAATAAGACCCCTCTCTAAAATGGAAGCCCTGCTCACAAATGAAAACAAAAACAAAACAAAACAAACAGAGCACAGAGAACCTAACGTGGCTGGACAGGAAAGAGACCACATCTGCACCACGTGTGGTGGGTGACTTCAGTTGGCCACAGGTGCCATCCATCTGCTCTTTTACTCCTCCTCAGTAGAAGGCAGAAAGAAAATGCAATGAAAAAACTCATCAGCTGAGATAAGGACAGGGAAATCGCTCACCAATTACTGCCACAGGCAAAACAGACTTGGTTTGGAGAAGATTAATTAAATGTATTACCCATTAATAACAGAGCAGAATAATGAGAACTAAAAACAAAATTAAAAACACCTTCCTTCTACCCCTGCTTCATCTTCCAGGCTCAACTCCTGACTTTTTACCTCCCTCCTGCTAGACAGTGCAGGGGAACAGGCTCCAATGGGGTCACTCAGGGTCTACTGGGAACCTCTGCTTCAGTGCCTGGAGTGCTTCCTGCCCTCCTCCTCCTCAAGCTTCAGAGTCTGCAGGGCTGTTTCTTTCACATTTTTCTCTCTTCTGTCTCCCATGTGTCACAGAGCACTTCTTATCCTTTCTTAAATAAGTTACCACTGAGGGCACAAGCAGCATCACTCTTTGTGTCTCTCAGCTACCAAAAACTTGCCACTTAAACCTAATACAAGACACAGCTTTGTTGTGTCTCTGGAGGATGCTACTAGATCTACGAAAAGTAGGAAAAACAGTACATTCTAGTTACCATACTTTTTGTATATACATGGATAGTCCTCTCAGGAACACCCTTCAGAGCAAAATTAAGGAGATTTTAGTAAAAAACTGGACAAAAATCCAAAACAAACAACATTCAGTGACTTAAAAACAAACAAACAAACAAAAAAAAAAACCCTAAGTCAATTAAACCACACTTGACAGAAACAGAATGGTAAAAATTCTTCCACAGAAGGCAAAGATCAATTTCTACTCTTGAGAACAAGAACATATCAGAAACAACTACTTACTATGAAGCCTTCCTGAGGTACCAGTCCATCTCACTACAAATTATACTTCACTTGTTTCTGTGTTAGCAGAAGGTGGTCCATGAGATATAGGTATCATTGTCTGAAGTTTAACAGAAATTCTGGACCTGAAGAATGTATTTCATAGTTGAAGAATATTTCACAGCAGATGGTGGTAGTTGCAATGTAACACCTTGTTGAGGCATGCTGGTAGTTGGGAGTTTGGTGTTGTTTTGCTTTTAAACCAGAAATCAGCCAGAAAATTCCAATACAACTCAGAGCATCTCCAGAGAAGACAATGAGCACACTTACAACTGCTGCTGGCAGCTTTCAAAATGCAAGAAGTGTTTTGGTTTGTTTTCTCCAGAATAACACCGCACTGAGTTTTATTACCCACAACCTAAATCCTGAAGAAGCAGTTCTCAAGTGTATACTGCAGGAGCTCTCTAGTCCCCTTATTTCCATACCAGAGCCAAGCAGCATAAGTCAACATTCCATCCTCACAAGCAGATAGTAATTTCACTGATAGAAGACTGATTTGACAGGAGAAAAAGCAGTCACAATTAAGCACATCAGGATGCACTTATGATATGAAGGCTAGGTAAGACAGGTTAAGTTTGCAGAGAAACACTTGGTATTATCTACCTGGCTGCCTCCCTGCCAAATAGAATAACGTGTCAGGATGGCAGGTTGGAGGCAGACTCATACCCTGTTCTCAGGGAAAGGCTTCCGGCACCTACAGCAAGAGTGATGTCAGATATTCTCACGGAGCTTCTTAGAGAAAACTTCTCATTTCATGGCCTCTGAACATGACTCTTGCTCTGGTTTTTAAACCTGTGCTGTCACGGGGTAGCCATTGCAAATATATTGTTGTCTTCAGAAAATATAATTAAGTTGATGCCAGTTTAGACCACCAATGTCTGAGCCCTTGTCTGGCTGCAGATTTCAAGGTCTTTTTGGGTGGTGATAGATAAGAGTCTTTCAATGTTGAAATGAGGAGAGGACAGAGAATAAACCAGCTCTTTTTTGATTTTCATAGTGCTGTGCTGAGATGAAAATATGACTTAGGCAGAGGTGCCCGGTGAGCAGGGCTGCCCTTTCAGTGCTGGTCCTGTATCTGCATGTTGGTGTTAGTGGTTCCACAGCTGTCAACTGTAAGGGTGCAAGTTGAGGCAATCAAAGTCTAAACTTTACACCTCATCTTCAGTCCAATTTGCTGACTGATACAATCAACCCTGAAAAGCAAATTTTCATATTCATAAATATTCCAAGATTCTATTACCAAGAGCTCTATTTAAACTCTAGCAGGAGAAAATATTAGGGAACTGGATGTGCAGAATCCACAGTAAATAATGTCTTTGTTGAAGCTGTAATATTACTTTCATGGAATAATCAACTGATGGCCCAATGCTTTCTTTCATAGATATTCTTTATTTGTTGTTGTTTTAAACTGTAAGCATTTGATTATTAGCAAGGATACCATTTTGATTTGAATCAATCACAGGTCATAGAAATTAATATACACGTTGTTTTACTAAATTGAATGTGTCAGAAACTATACATACATATGTTCGTACTGAAACAAACATAAGATAGTGGGAAAAATAACTGACCTTGCATCCTAAGGAAGCTCAGGTTATAAGTGGGTAAGTTAAGCACAGACATCCATATTCAAGCCATTAATGCGTGATTAAAATAAATCAGTTATTTTTAACCTCAACCAGATAAATCATGTATTATAGATAACACAGCATAGCACTGTAAGATCGTAAGCCATCTAGAATGGAAAAGAAAGAGTGAATAAGGCAAATTCTGTTTTTCATGCACATCAACATGGATGAACAATATTGCCACTTGTTCCTTCAGGCTCAGTGTATTCAAGACCTCAGACTGTGTAGAAAATTCTGCTACATCCTCACACCAAAACAGCACCTGTTTCCACAGTTCTGAGTGGAGATGGGAATCTGGTGAAATCAGTATTATAGAAACATAATCCACTTCGGTGCAGAAAACCTCCACTAACGAGAACCAAGGAGCACGAACATTGCATGCTACTTGCATTTCTTTGTGCTGCGTGAGAAAGAAAAAGATATTATGAGGCAAAGCACTCTCTGTGTCTCCTACACATAAAAATACTAATAGCTCAACCCTCACCATGGTGCCTAGGCTCCTACAGTTTTATCATTAAGGATTTTGGTCAGACAACTGTGGTGGCAATTATCACATAAATTTACTGAGAGACAGGAAAACTAGAATGTAAGACAAAATCTCACCTCCAGCAACAAAGTATAAGACTTTATTTCCCAGTAATGCTTTCAGACCTGACAGCAACGATGAACCGACTTTTTTTTTTTTTTTTTCTGGAACAGTGCTTAGGCTATAGAAAGAAAGCCTGTTCGTCAGTGCCATTTACCCCCCAGTATTCAGCTTTTATCTGCTGGCCTGTCACAATAAAACAATTCTGAAGATGTATTTCAAGATACAGGTGATTAGCACAGCAAGGAAAGCAGCAGAGTGAGAATTCTTTTTCAGATAAGTGTTGCTTGCAAGCAGCATAGGTAGAAGGGAAAGCTAAGGAAAAATAATCGGGTTGGTTACGGTAGACTACAGCACACAATGTTTGATTTCTGTTCTGTTGGTTTTTCATTTTTTAATAAGGCTATTTCATTTTAATAGAGTTCCAATCCCACTCACTGTATTTGTTGTCTTGTTTGTAAGATATTTTTTTCCCATTTCAATTCATTTTCAAGGTGATGGAATCAAAATCCATAACAAAAGGGCAAGAATAAAACTTGATATTGCATGTTACTGACCCTTCCAACATTTAATTATTTAGAATGTTGCAAGGTCACAACAAGAAGAGCAGAACCTGCTGTTAGAAATGAAGGGCTATAACTATTAGCTAATGTAATTATGTCACCTACCACCCTCAGTAAAGTAACACTCTACTTTTATCTTCTTGAAACTACTCAGGTACTCAATGACTTAGGATAAGAAGTTTCAGATTTTAAAAACTGAGTTATGTGAATGCTGGACATTAGCCTATAATATTTCCATTCTTGCATTGTTAAATGTTTCTTTTTTTTTTTTCCTTTCTGTCTCTGTATTCCTTCTCAAAATGGAAAAATTCTTTTTAGAATCCGCACATTTTAGATGGCGCCATGTATTAAATTCAGTTCCGTTTTTACCTTAAATTTCATAGAACAGAATCACAGAATCCTTAGAGCTGGAAGGGAACTTTAAATGTCATCTAGTCCAACTCCCCTGCAATGCACAGGAACAGCTAGGTCAGGTTGCCCAGGCCCTGACCCAGCCTCACCTTGAAAGCCTCCAGGGATGGAACATCCACCACATCACCAGGCAACCTGTTCCAGTGCCTCCCCATCCTCACTGGGAAAGACTTTATCGTTAAATACAATTTAAATCTACCCTCTTTAAGCTTGAAGCCGTTTCCCCTTGTTCTATCACCACAGACCTTGCTACAGACCAACTCCATAAGTTTTCATCATAAACCTGAAACCTGTTTTTAAGCTAAAGCTTCTCATCTCTTTCCTTTCATGGTAGTTTTTGTCAACCTCAACATCAGACAAGTAGCTAATGTACATAAGAGACCAAAGAAATACAAAGCATATCCATGAAAAAGAGAAAACACCCTCAGTATTGGAAGTTTCAGTTGGTACTAAATGCACACTGACACCTCCATGATTCTTTTGCAATCATTCATTTTTTTCCCAGGCATTGCAAAAGAATCCCATTACACACATATCTTCTAAGATGCAGATATGTTTTAAGAGAAAGACATTAAAAACTGAAGACCACGATTTTCTGAATCCTAAACAGTATGTTCTGAATGTTGGAGGGCAATACAATACAAGCAAGATCAGTTATTCCAACGCATTCATAAATATATGTATTATTTAATTAAATGTATCATTTTAAAAGGATGTCTTTTTCTAAAATTGTTAGAAAAGTGCAATGAAAATGAGGAGATAAATGTATATCTAACTCTTCACTTTCAGAGAAAAAAATAGAGAATTCTTTTACAGTAGCCTAAAACCCCAAGAATCCACTTTTTACTTTCTAATGTACAGTCTTTTTTTCCTGTAACATCACCAATTTTCACTACAACGGTGATTCCTCTCTGTCCTCAGCAGGATTTGTTCATTTGTATTACTGAAAATAGCACTATTTTTTGAAATTCTTCCTTAGAAGCACTGGAAAGTAACTGCTTAATCCATGTCCTCAGTGAACAGAGGTAGAGATCTATCACAGTAAGAGTGGAGGATCCAGGATTCCTGCGTAGACACAAATTCTTACCCTCAGAACTTTTTGAGAACAGCAGCTAATAATCAGCTGAAGTTGGTGAAATACAAGTATGCCTCTAAGAATGCATTATGAATTTTGCTAAGGTTGCTTCCTATTCCTTCACTTTCTCATCCCAACATCATTGAATATACTGGGATGGGAGAAGTCATTGGGAGATATTTTTCTCTTTTACACACAGTAATGATGACTTGCGTATAATACGCATATACTACAATGCTTTGAGGATGTTTTATCTGTTCTGTTCATGGCTGATAGGTGAGATTCAGACAAAGCACTAAGCCACACAGCTGGCACTCCTATGCAAGGCACTCAGAGCAGATTTCACTGCATCTGGGGGAATTCAGCGCACTGCTCTTCCTGGAACTTGAAAGGAACCAGCTACTCAGCTTTCTCTAATTTCTTTAAAAACTCACCACGCTTTAAGCATTTTTTTTTAATTATTGTTTAATTTTAGTCATTTTTGGAATGCATTATATGATATTTCTCCCTCAGCTACTCCAGTCCAGGGGAATAGCAAGGGACTCTCAGATGATTTACTCTGCAGTCTGCAGCCATTGTTCCAGAAAGCACTATTTTCTGGGGCCTAACATCTTCAGATGGTGTCTACCAGTTCATGTCCTCATAAATTCATAAAATGTTTTTCAACAGTAGAATAGTTGAGTTGCTTGAAAGGTGAAAATTGTTTGTAAAAGGTTCGTTGTGTATTTGACATGACACCAGCCAAAAATCTGAAGCTGTATCTTAGAGCAGAATCCTCAGAAAAAAAAATAAAAAAAAATTGATGTATTTTACCCTGGAGTACTTCTACCATTGGTTCGATATATTTGCTTAAGTATTTTATAAAAACTCTTAGTTCAGTAAATGCTGCATGATCAAATAGCATGCTTCTGAATTATGCAAAATTTTATTATACATATTATAAATAAAGTCTATGAAACATTAATCAACTTTTAAAAGGTTTCAGAAGAACTCTGTGCAACATTTTCTCTTCAGTATACTTGCAGAATTATGAGTCTGTCATTTGCGAGTATAGAGGTTAAAATGTTTAAGAAATGAAACTTAGTACAACTGGGAGCAAGGCTCGTGCAGCTACATGAACCAAATCTGTGTCTAATTTACCTTTTAAGCAAAAGCATGAGCAACATAAAAGCCATTAAAATGAGAAACTAAGTACAAGCCACCACATACATTTCAGTATGTACCATACCATAAAACTGGTAACAGTAGATGTGAGAGAGCTCAGCACTCATTAGCTTCCGTATCTATTACCAAGTATTTTAATTCTTCCTAAGCAGCCACTGCAACAGAATTTCACACGTTAATGGTTCAGCTCCAGGTTTATGTGGAGAATAACAAAGAAAAGTTCCTGTTCCAAAGATACATCACCAAACAGGTTAGTTGAGCCCCAGCCACGTGGCAAATCACTCTCCTCTGCAAATCTCTTGGCTGTGGTGAGAAGCAGGGGAGCTGACGGCTGGACACAGATGGATTACTTACTTTCATTAAAAGGAAACAAATGTTAACCTGTGTTTAGCTGTTTGCAAACCAAGTTAGAGAATGTGTTCTTCTGCATGATACTTACGTTTCCCTTCGAAATATTTCAGCCCATTGCAGAATATCTGCATGTATCTACTAATGATCAAAGCTCGATGTTTATCACAGCCCAGACAGATTTAGTGTAACTCAGATACATTCCTGACTGGTTGCACAGCATATCAGAGCACCTGCCTAGGTTTTTTCTTCTGATTCTTAGGCTTACACATTCTGAGAGCAAACTGTGACTATGGTAGAAGCTCCATCTTTTTGAGTTTTGTTTCCTTGCTTTGGTAAACCTTTGATGCAAGGGACTCAACTGTAACTCTTATTTAAATGACCTGTCATTATGCAATTCGTTACAGTAGAAACAGGGTGAAATTTTATAAAATCCTGCTGATCTTGAAAGTCATACAATCCATAATGAAATGGAGAAGTCAGTTTATTGTGAACTGTGAAATGACAGATATTGTCAGCAAATTCAATTCTACCTAAAATTTTCCCTTGCCATGTAATGCCTGACTTCCCATTGGCAAAACCTCTCGACTAGTTTTGCACCGATACCATTAACAAAACTCACAACACCCGAATCTCCCGTATTTTTAAGGCTAATGTCTTCTCTGACAAACTCAATTACAGAAGCATCTACCTCCATCTAGACTGACAGAAATACGTTTCAAATATATCTTCTACATTATCACATTTTCCTATATTCATCTGAGTATTCTGACTACAAAAAGGAAATTATTTTAATTAAGGGATTAATCAGTTGACATTCAAAATAACTGTTATTCATCTACAGTTGACAAGTGTCTTTCAGGAGGTTAATTTAATTTCCTTCCCTCAGACCCCCATCAGAACAGGTTATTTTACCTTATGGGAACATATTTCTAGCCCCAGAATGCTGCACTAAAAGCCAGCATGCCAGCCAAATTGCTGAGAGCTGGCTACTGCTAAGCTCCAGCTAGCCCAGCTGTAGATAATTTTAGCAGTCACAGATGCAGCAATAACCACTGGCAAACTTGATATATCAAAGGCTCTGAGTTTGCTACAGACAGATGTTCTGGCAAAGCAGCTGAGTTAAAAGTTTCCCATAAACAATATCACCATTATCTGCTCAGGGACTAGCAGTCTGCCCTAGAATATACTGATAATGGTGATAAATGGTATCTCGGTATCTCACGTATTCTTCTTCCAATAAGTGTTCGATACTACTTTTCACTCCTGTGTGCCTTTTCCTTGTGATTTTACCTCAAGTACTTGGATAGTTACTTGCTAGCCTCAGTTTATTTGCACTGAAAATAGCCATCACGTTTCATCAGATTTAAGTAATAACTCGCTAATGACAAAGATCACTTTGCCACATCAGAGGTAATATTGACATTGCAAAGTATGCTTACATAGGAATCATGAAGGTCTGTTCAAAATCAAAGCTCATTACGAAGCTGCATTCAGATTTAATGATAATGATGCAGTCGCCTTGATTTTATTTCCTTTTTTCACCTTAATCTTCATGGTGATTCTTTTTTCTCTCATTTTTCTCAAATTTAGAATTTACTTCATATTTACTTGGAGGAAAAAAAAAAAAGCCAGCAAAGCTTCCTCACAGATAAAACACAATTCCTCATGTATTCTGTTGAACTTAGTAATGCTGATGCTAAAAAGCAAAGTAGGGTAGCATTTATCATATTAATACAAGTTACAAGTATCTGTCATTGATCTCGCTATATTAATGACATCCACCACAGAGTGTCAGCCTCCTCCATTTTACAGCACACTGTTAATGTTACAATAACAATCAGCAGTTGCCAGCAAGTGGAGGGAAGTGATTCTGCACCTCCACTCGGTACTGGTGAGACTGCACCTGATTCAGGGCCCAGTGCTGAGGTTCTCAGTACAAGAGAGATGTGGATGTACTGGACAAGAGTCCAGTACAAGGCCACAAAAACGCTGAGCGGTCTGGAGCATCTCTCCTGCGAGGAGAGGCTGAGAGAGCTGAGGCTGTTCAGCTGGAGAAAAGGAGGCTGAGGGGGATCTCATCCATGTCCAGAAGTACCCAGAGGGAAGGTGCAAAGAGGATGAAGCCAGGCTCTTATCAGCAGTGCCCAGTGCCAGGACCAGAGGCAGTGGGCACAAACTAGAGCACAGGAGGCTCCCTCTGAACATCAGGAAACAACGGAATTAAAAGATCATTAAAAACACACATTCAATTAATCTGAAGCATTTTCCGAAGATAAATTTGAATGTTTTTGCCAAACTTAGAGATATAACTGAACTCATGAAACTATACTCAGTTTGCAGGAATGAAAAGCCAGAACTACAAAAATCCACAATGATGATATATCTTCTGTTCAAGAGAAGTGAACTGCTGACATAAAAAAAATCACTTCCTTTAAAACACTACCATATATCAGGACTACCTCGTAAAACAGTTGTCTTACAACATAATCAGGAGCAACTGATAGCAAATACAAATATTTTGTTAATGTTAATTAAGAAAAAATAAAAGATGGGGTACTTTAGTATCAAACCTGAGTGAAACTGCACCCCACCACATTCTGCACTGAGATTAGGTTTGCCTTACAGCAAAGGCTCTGGTAAACATACATGTGACCAATTCTGATCTGAAGTGGAACTAGGATATCTCTTAGCAAAGCAAAATAAAAATCAAAGGAACTCAATCAAATTTAGATGTGCAGAGTACAGTACTATGACTCAGAATGCAGTACATGCTGCAAGTAACTGGCTCCAGTCCCTGTACTGGGTTTGCAAGGCCTCAGGTCTGAACATGGTCAGGCTGGCTTGATAGGAACATGTCAGGTATACAGACAGTTCGCTCACATGCCATTGTGACTGTATCAGTCTGCCAGACAAAGCACTGCAAGGAAGGAAAACACACCTTGACATGTTCTGGATTCTCAGGAATTGTGAATGAGAAAGGAACCTATACAAACTTGCTCATACAGTTTATCCTCCTGCCTTCCTTTCTCATCTGCACAGCTTGGCTCAGAGCACAGACCTCGCAGTCCTACAGCATTTCACACTCCCAGCTGAAGTGCACGAAGTATTTTCTGCACTCAGACCCTAACTGCTGCACCTGTGCTAACAGAATACACTTACGAGTGCCTCTCACACAGCAGCCAGCAGCTCTGGATGCAAACAAGTGCTCTGCTACAAGACAGGCTTCAGCTCAACAAAAGAAATCTCTGTTTTTTCATAGCGTGTCTTGTTCTCTCAAGAGGGACTCAGGGCCACTGGAGAAAACAAATATTTCATTGTAGAATGTTTCGTTTTCATATGCCAATCACACACACACACTGAGAAACTGTACAGAAGATAATTTCTCATATTGAGTTTTACTATTATTCTGCTATTTATGATAGTAAGAGCATTAAAGCTGCTTTTTATAGTGGATCAAAAGTGATACAGCAGACATAACTCACAGATGTCCCTACTGCATTTTGGTTTTCTTGTCTTTTACAGATATTCCTTTGGAACAAAATGATAGAGAAAATCTCAGTGCTGAAGACATAATCTAAGCAGTAATACTTCTCTTAATGACATATTCAAAGACCACCTTAGCCCAGCAATTTGATTTTGGACATTTGATGGAATAGCAACAAGAAAGAAACAAAAGGCAACCATGTGCAAAATTTTCCTGGTGCATATTTGTAAAATATATAAGGAACCGACAACATTTTTAAATCAACAAAATCTCAGAAATATTTCTTGTTTTAATAAGATGATAACACCAGGCTCATTATTAGTTGAGCTTTAGCAGTCCATTACAGGAAATACTAAGAACAAAACAGAAGTATTTCAACATGAATGTCAGGGTTCAAATTGGACACTTTCAAGCATAGTTCATGAAGAAGGCAACCCAAATTTAAGGACTGTAGCATTTGTTTCAAGTTTAGAAGACAATGTTTTTGCAAGGCACTCACTGTACATTATACAATCATTCTTTACTTTTGGTATCTAAAATGCCTAGTGGCAAAGCTATATAGAAAGCAATATGCAGCAGGAAAAATTTCTCATCACTGCCAGATCATTTCATCGTGTCTGTGATCCTTGTCTTATGAGTCATTTCATTATTACATCAATATTCATATCAATAACAATTTCAGCCCATCACTTTTCTCACATTTCGCTCAGGTGTCAACTTTTCCAAGATAAAGAGAGCTTGAAGTAATGTCTTCCCAGGATAGAAGCTATTCAATACCTCCAACGGTTCCTTCCACCTCTCTGTACTACACCGTTTTTGGGACGCAGGGTAACCAGAGCTGCTTACACTGAGCACGTGTAAGACCAACGCAAATTCCATCAGACACAGTCCTTTATTTTCTGTACTGAAGGCCTTTCTTGAGTATCACTGAATATTTAATTTGCTCTTTCTGACAGCTGTCAAGCACTGAAATACTGCTTCTGAGAACTCCATCTGATGTTTCCAGGAAAGAAACGGGGTCCATCTAGTCCAGACAGGTCAGACTAGATGATCTCTAGACATCCCTTCCAACCCCTACAATTCTGTGATTCCTGAGCAATATTAGTCATATGTTTCCTCCTCGAGTATAAATTTCCATCTACTAGGAAATTCCAAAAGTGGATTTTATTCTGTCCCTTAATCCTTCAGCACTTTCCCAATCAGTCTTAGTACTGTCTGTCTTAAATAATCCTGTCTCATCAGAAATTTTATTGTGCTATCTCCTGTAGGCTTGCTTTTCTTGATAGCTATGTGTTGGACTAATAGTGGCCAAGCTGCTAACAACCTTGTGAAGAAAACAAACCTTACTGCCTGTACGATAAGACTCAGGGAGCCAAAGCACCTGGAAGCCATATGTCACACTAAAAATTTCTTTTGAGTTCCAAGGACCCTGAGTGACAAAGTAATTGATTCGTACTTCAATATCCTAACCTGGCTTATACAAAAGACAGAAAACCACCTTCAATTATTTTGGCTCTGAAACTTTTATTAGTTGTAGGCTGTTCAGATCTAAAAATCAATACCACACAACAACTTGGTCTTGATAAAAGCATAATTTGAGAAGAATTTAAGATCAATCTTTTCTCAGGGTTTTATTTTACTGGGTCATTTAGTTGTGCAAAATATCCCTCAAGATAAGAAAAAAATATCACTCCATTTTTTCTTTTCTCCAGATGTGCTCATACTTCCTTTCCTTGGGGGTGTAGATGGAGCAAGGAGAACCATAGTGCAGAATGAAGAAGAAAAGCAGTGGCTTCATGGTGTATTGGGTCTGGCTGGAATAGAATTAATTTTTTTCAGTGTAGCCCATATGGCGCTCTGTTTTGGATTTGTGACTAAAACTGTGCGAGCACCACACCAGCGTTACTACTGTTGTCAGCCCATTGCTGAGCAGTGGTTTTGTGTTGCTGTTTTTGTTTGCTTGTTGTTTTTTTTTCCACTCTGCCTTCCCAGTAAGTAGGCCGGGGGTGGCAGGGGACACTGCCAGGATAGCTGATGTGAACAGAACAAAGGATCTTCTCTGCCATAAATGCTCAGAGAAAGGAGGAGAAACAGGATAAGTTCTCATCTGTGATGTGTCTCCCTCTCAAGTAACTGTTATGTGAAATGAAGCAGTAATTAAGCATTTCACAAATAGCACTCAACACATGCATTCTTATCCCAAACTTTAGATAGACGGATATGCACCACAACTAGAACTGATCAAATGTAAAATATATAAGAATATTCTTTATGAAGAACTTTTTGTAAAGAATAAAATATTATGTTCTTTTAAATCTTTAGTGTAATATAACAGAAGACTTTGGTGGAAGACGCCAAGATCCAAAGACTGCTTTTTTATCTTGAAGAGTTGGATTGTCTAAGCTATTACACTTGTTACTTGTTCAATACTTCTTTTCTTTTTAACAATGAATGCACCAGTACAGGCTGGGGGATGACCTGCTGGAGAGGAGCTCTGCAGAGAGGGAGCTGGATGTCCTGGTGGATGACAGGTTGGCCACGAAACAACAGTGTGCCCTGGTGGCCAAGAAGGCCAATGGGATCCAGAGGTACAAAAAGAAGAACATGGCCAGCAGATCAAGAGAGGTAGTCCTCCTCCTCTGCTCTGCCCTGGTGAGGCTTCACCTGGAGTACTGTATCCAGTTCTGGGCTCCTCAGTTCAAAAAAGACAGGGATCTCCTGTAGAGAGTCCAGCAGAGGGCCACAATGATGATGAAGAGCGTGGAGCACCTCTCTTATGAAGAAAGGCTGAAAGACCTGGGTCTGGTTCAGCATGGAAAAATGACTCAGAGGGGATCTGATCCATGCCTATGGATATCTAAGGTGTGGGAGGCAAAGGGATGAGGCTGGACTCCTTTCAGGGGTGTGTGGCAATAGGACAAGGAGAAATGGCCACAAACTAATGAATAGGAATTTCTGCACAAACACACATAATACCCTCTTTGCAGTGAGGGTGGCAGAGCACTGGCACAGGCTGCACAGAGAGGCAGTGGAGTCTCCTTCTCTGGAGACATTCAAGACCCGCCTGGATGCCTGCCTGTGCAACCTGGGCTGGGAGCTGCTTTGCAGGGGGCTGGACTTGAAGATCTCTAGAGGTCCCTCCAAGCCCCTACAATTCTGTGAAGGATAATATTTTCCCTCCTTTATGTAGGAAGATCAAGACTTAGTGAAGTGAGCAGTACATCCACCTGTTAAGTGGAAAGTAGACAGTTCATATGTTTGTTTGTAGCTGGCACAAACAAAGCAAAAAGCTTGTCCCTTGCAATATTTTGTCACCATTTTGTTAATGACTCTCAGGTAGAAATTCCTCAATCGTAATCAACTCACCAGATCTCCCTGTGGTATTCTATGTTGTTCATTTTACAATTTTTAAAGGTGCGTTTAATGAGGGGGGAACAGGGGATCTATTTTCATTGTAATAATATTTTTGAGTATTTATCCATTAATTATTTTTACATGAAAACAAGTCAAAGTGAAACACAGCTTTATAATGACAGAAAAACACTTGAAATGCCTTTCTTTTAATGACCATAGGTTTTTCCAAGATGGCAACTTGTTACTAACAATGAAGAAGAGATGAGACTTGGGATACTTGCAACCCCTACCAGGATTTAAAATGTGGATCATATTGACAGATGTTTCAAAGGATATACCTACTAGATTAACATGGAGTAGCACCCTTTTTTCATCCTATTACCTTAAAAAAAAAATTGCAGCCAAGGAAAAATGCCAGTAATAAAACTGGATCACCTAACTACAGTACATTTACCAACAGCAACTGTGTACAATAAAAAGATTTTAAAACCCGATTGAGACAGCAAGTATACAAAATTCTCTCAAAAAGCATGGATAAAACCCATCTCGCACAACATGGATAATACAGCTTTCAACACTTTCTTCTGAAATGCCTTCACAGAACTTACATTGAAATGCCTAAGACAGCTTTCTTGTCATATAACATAGCTTTAGATAAGCATAGCAGTGTAGGGGAGGGCTACACATAACAATTCATTCATTCGATTTCTAAACGAGTCAGACAACACAAAAAAATGCACAATAGCTGCCACTTAACTGTCCAGTTGGACAACAGAACAGGAGAAACATTCCAGTTAAGGAACTGAACAAGAACACTGCTGATCAAGGATTTATATTCATTTCCACTAAAAATTTCTATTCAGTCACAATTTGTGCCTGGTTCCCCACTGTACATTTGGAATAATTCGCTTTTGTGTCTCACATTTATTTTTAGTGTCTGTGATTGCTTTACTGGTTTGCTCAATACAGCACAACTTCAGTTGCCCTTTTCTTTGGGTACTGCAGCCACTATTACTCAATTAATAACAGTTCGAATGACAAATAAATCCACAGGCTATTTAATAGAATCAAAGAACTACATTACAAAACTAAAAAAATTACATATTAAACCCTGAATTTCTTTATAATTGTACTGTAAAGATTATACTTATCTGGACATGTTTATCAAAATGAAAACACTACAATATAGCCAAAGCCAGAAACTATTCTTTAACTATACTGAATATGCTGAATGCCAGATTTACTGTGATTATTGAACAGTTTCTTTCTTTGAGATTCGTTTCATAACATAGCATTCCATAATCTTAACAAACCTGTGTTGGATTCTTACTGCTATTTTTAAAACATGCTAAATAGGAGGACGGTACAAAGCATTCCATAATCAGTAATGTACTACATGTGTACACCATGTCATGGGTGACCAGGGCACAACGCCCAGCCATATGGTGCACTTAAGAGCCAACTCATCTACATCGTCTGTTACCAGGCAACATGCTGGACTTCAGTCTCAGCCTGGTAAGAAAAAGAATGACCTCTTAGCCCCAGAAGTTGATTGATATTCATTGTGCTGGTTAGGTTACGATCACAAGGGAAAATAATAAAATCAATTATGCACATGGAGATTTGGAGGCATGAGACCTTCCCCAAATTCCAAATGAGTATTTTCTTCTTCTTTCTTGCCATATATCCCAAATCTCTGGTTTATCTTATTGAAAGAACATGAAAGAACTCCTTTAAATACATTTCTAGATAGTGAAGCAGTATATTCACAGTTAAATTAATTCCAAATAAAATAATAATAAAATAAAATAAAATAAATAAATAAAATAAAATAAAATAAAATAAAAACAGGCCGGTAATTATCCTGGGGACCACGGCCTCCCACAGGTTGGAAACCCCAACCTCATTCTTATATTCTTTATTACAATTTTTTTCTAACAAAAGCTGTCAGCTGAGTCAAATTCTGCTAAGAATTGTAAGGTTCTTCAGTAATAGAAAGCAGCATTCATGTCAGAGGAAAAGCAAAAAGCAACAAGCATGCTGAGCACTGCAGAATTGTTTCAAATCTGCCTTCAAGATGAACAAACCATCTTCTTGTTTTTACCCTGTAAGCCAAGCAGTTTTCTTGAAATAATAAAATTCTGTATCAAAGACATTAAGAGGTGGATTATGGATAGTACAGGAGAATAACTATAAGACACCACTTTTTATTCCTAACAAGGACTGCACATCAGATTCTTTCACTGACACAAAACTGTTCGCTGGGGCAGAATTCAAACAGTAATGCATTTGTCTGAGAAAAGTGGGCCTGCTCTATTTTGTCAGTACACGCGTGCAACTTGCTTACTACACCCAGAACAAAGCCTAATCTCAAGCATATTCCTCATGTTCAGTGAGCCCCACAGAACTAAATGTTGCCACATATGCGTAACTGCTACTGCTGCGCCACAGGATAAGCAATGCCTACTACTCAGTACAAAGACAGAGCACTGCATTTCTTTTTTTAAGATGAGGATTGTTTTTGCTAAGTACCAAATAGACCCTTATCAGGAATCATACACTTTAATTAGCTTTTCTGTTACTTTTGCAACTATTCTTCAACTGTGTATAAGATTGCATCCTGATAAAAAGTGCTTAATCAAAACTGTTTCCCAGTACAGATTAAAATGCTTTCCAGAAAAAAATAAATTCCAAGTATGAAACAGTAACAAATAGTCTGGATAAGAAAACATCTGTTTGCATCTAATTTAACATAGTTTTCAGTAAGGAAAAAAGTGAAAAATGAACTAACACAACCACCACATCACATGTTCTGGAAATTTATGAGCTTGAACAACCCAGCATAATGAATTATTCGTAGCTGTTCTAAGGGGAAGACTGTTTGAACCAACTAATAAATACACAAAATTCCTTTCTGACAGAATCAGTCAAAAGTAAAATAAACATAGCAACTTAACCCCAAGATGCAAAAGGGAAGTGAAAGGGATATACAGTTTATTTTAACCTACGGACTGAAACAGGGAAGATATTCTGTTGCAAGCCACAAACAAGCTGTTATTCATTGAAGAGTAAAAGACAATTGACCTTGCAAGAACGCCCTATGTGTCTTGAGATCCAGCATCAGCAAGGCACGTTGCGAAGGCCAACATATTACCTTATACATTATAACAGCAAAACAGACATTTCAATCACATTCACAGGAAAAAAAAAGTAAAAAACAGCACAAAAATCAGTGTACTTACAGAAAGAAGGTTCCGATCATGAAAACAATAGGCACCACTTGCATGGGGCTTCTGTGTAGTTTCCTAAGCAAAGAAAAATGAATTCTTACTGTGCAAGGTAGATTCAAAGGAGATAATATTTTTGCCTTCCAAACACTGAAAGGCCAAGGTAAGCTTGAAGATTCAAAATGTTACAATTAAAAATATAAGGAAAAACTGTGCTGAGGAGCACTTTCACAAGAAATCTACCATACATTATTAGGAAATAATAGCATTTTTACTTTGGTACAAAGAAAAAGAGCAGAATTCTATCATTTAAAAATCCCAATAAATATTTTATTAAGTAATAGATGGTAATTAAAAAGGACAGGAAACTAGCCAGACAATTTTCAATTTATTTGAAGTCTACATTCTGTATTTGCATCAGGAACTTAAAGAATGCAATCACAGTGTTGTGATTCAAAATTGATCACAGTAACAGGTTTTTGTTTTAATAGGAATATGCAACTATCATGTATTTTTCAATTGTAAACTTTAGGCAATTTTGCAAAAGACTAATTATCATAAAACATAAACAGAAGGGAACATTCCAAATGTATTATACATGCACATATCTGTGAATAAAAGTAGGATAACATTCCATCCCATGCTATTTTTTCTGTTTGTTTAAATCGATGAGCAGCTGGTGACATCTAATATTTTACTGAATTATTCATTGAATTTCAGCAGTTACAGTGAGCTCAAGCATATTTTTCATAACAAATTCACCCTAAATGTATTTTTCATTTCCCTGTGCATGTCTTATTGAACACTCCCTCATACAAATAGGAGATAGAAATAGTGCACATATTTTGGGTCTTCAAAGAAAACACACACCAAAGTCCATTACTAAAACAGTAGATACATTTTGTTATCTTCATCCACTTTTATATAACTCCAAACAGTAAACATATTGAATGTTTTTCTCACAAAATGTGTTGTTCTCTACACATAATTACATTAAATATACAAAGATCTGAATAAAAATTCAGTACTGATTATCCCTAACGTAGTTGAGGAGGAACAAAACCACCACCACCAAGATATGTGTTTTATAATATATGCTAGTTACTAGTACTTGCTAGTTATTCATATATTACGAAGCATATTTTATTTATCCAATCCGACAACAGCTAAACATCTGCTATTATTCCTCAGTCATATTCACATGATTCTACTGATCAATTTTCAGCAGAAGTAAATACAGTTAGAAAACACTAATAATTTTGTCAAAGTGTAGGTTTTCTCACAATGTCATGTTCACGAGGCCCAAGATAACCTAGCTGAAGATCACAGATGTTGATGTTATACTTTGGACTGACAAGAGATACGTGTGAATGACTGTCCACACCAATAAAAGGAAAGTTGTGTGGTTTTATAATGCTAAATTTTGTTTTCAACAACTGTCAGATAGCTTAGAAAAACAAGATGTAGGTTCTTGCTTTGTATCCATATGGAACATGGTACCACAACATTTGTCAACGGAAGAAGAAACATTTGCTCAACAGCATCAAGTCTTTTATTTTCTGAAAATGTAAATAAAAGGAAGACTTGAGTCAATCAAAAGAAATCTTCCCAAGCAACTATGAAGAAGCCTGGCTAAGAAGTTTTAATATTTCCTTAAAAACAGAAGAGCTGGGTTTTCAGATGAAAGTTTCAGGTGCATCAATGTATGGAGAATACCTTGGCTCCGTCAGGGCAGTCAGACCAGCAGAGATTCTTCTGCAGTGTCACTGCCAGGCCAAGCAGGTTTATGAAGTTACTGTTCCCGGCATTCCAGGAGCATCCCAGCCATTACAATGCTTTTCCTTAGAAGAAGCTCCCTTAAGTATCTCATATGTGCATACATATATATATCTACACACACACACACACACATATAAGGGCTCATAGCAGTAAGAAAATTATTAATACCTACACACAGTTTCTAAGTTCGATTTACAGTTTCATAACTTTATTGAAAAGCCTATGTATAAATTATTCTACTTTGACACCTTTAATTCTGCTCTAAAATACCAGTGAACAATGATATCTGTTGCTTTAAGTTAAAAGTGATTCCCTTTAGATAGCAGCAAAATACAACAAGGAGCGAGCCTTGCCATCATTAGACTTCTAACCACATTACTTCTATTTTGAGGCTTTTTTGTTCAGTATCAGTTTAATTTCCTGTCAGCCTTACAAGAGATTGCTAATGTTTGGGCTGTAGGATATGCTCTGATTAAAAATAATCTTCCCAATTACTGCCTGGCATGAGTCTACTGCCACATGCACTCTGCCACTGGCTTCTGAATTTCTGTCAGCAGTAATTGTATCTGTAGCTCCTAACTGTAAATGAAAACCCAGGGGGCATATTTGGGTTCCAGTTTCCTTTGCCTCGCCATATCTTTTAATTTTCACTGTCTGTCAAAGGAGATGTTTGTCTGCACTAAAAGGAAATCCTCAGAACATCAGGTTAAAAATAAAAAGTTAGTGGAATGGAGAAAAAAAGGCAACTGGAATATGATAAACAGTATTTTATACCAGCATACTCCACATAGATGGAGAATGTCACATTTTTTATTTTTTTTTTAGCCACAGAAGTGGTAAATAAACTATGTATTGAGTGTTTCTTCCAGTGCCAATTCCTATGGGACTTTGGACCCATGTTTTCACCTCACCTCAGTCCCAGTTAACGCTGCTCCCGGATCTGGCTCATGGCCTTTCCTAAGGTTGCCAGTGCTCCCCCACTTCAAGGGCCTGGTTCTTCCCTCCCCACTGAGGCCCAGCAGACCCACAGCCCATGGGGAAACCCCACAGGTTGCATGGCATGCCCTCAGCTCCAGCTCCAATTCAGGAACAGCCACGTCGCCCCAGAACTGTATTTGAGATGACACTGTTTGACCTAGCAGTAAGAGTCCCGTGCAATCACAATCACCAGCCTCATGTTAATTTATATGGTGATTACCACTGATTCACGTTTCCTCTTAGATGTGTTGCTGTTTAGAGAGCTATGATGGAAGGGTGACCAAGAGACAGCATGCCCTGTGTCAGGATCCCAAAGGAAAAGCGTCTGGGGCAGAATGAAGCACTGAGCACAGACTGGACTCTGAAGTAGATAGAGAAGAAACTTGAGGATTAGAAAAACTCTTGATATAACATCAAAAGTGAAGCGCTGTTTAGAAGGAAAAGGTACAACCAAGTACATGAGAAGTACAGTCTGTTGTTTTACTCGTGTAAGATCTTGAACAGCCCCTCAAAGGTCCTTTAAAAAGCATCTCTAAACTTCTGATGCTCAGGAAGCTCTCTAACATGCAGGAGCCCACAACTCTGGAAAAATCACTTCCTAGCTAATTTCTCATGCAGAAAGCATCAAAATTTCCTCCATCAATATAGGCATCATGCCTACTACTGAACAAATAATAATTTTAAAACCAGAATTTCTGGTTTTCTCCCTTATTCTTCTGCGTGAAGAGGCTGTTCTACCAAAGCACTTGAGCAGGAAGAGCAGTCCCATGAACATCAGTAAGATTAATCACACGTTTCCACATAATAACATACCCATATGCCTGTTGCATTAGAAGATTACCACAAATTCAAGTGAAGAGGGCATACAATGAAATAACATGAAAAAAAGCTGAACTGTTATCAACTGTAACTGTAGAGAAGTTCTCCAATCAATTGAAATGGCGAGCTTTCAGAGCTGAACACCACGATGCTGACAAAGACTAAGAAGTTGGAGCATTATACTTAGAGAATGGGGCTTTTACATCTTCCATTTTGAAACTAATAGATCTTCTATCTGTCACAGAGAAAGAAATGAATCATAGCTGTACAAAGCAATGTAGCTTTGAAAGAAATCTCAGATGTAGAGAAAATAATGTTAAATTTGCTTACTTTTTTTTCTTTTTAAAAGACAATTTTGGCATTGCATTTTCGGTGTTAATGAACATAATCCGAAATTAATGACCAGAACAGCAGAAAGTTGGAAAAAAGGAAAATTTATGCAGTTTATCCAATAGCTTTGCAAATATGAGATGGTTGCTCTCACTCATTATAGCTGAAAGAGCCCAGCTATAGGATGCATCTGAACTGGGAAAACGTAACAGCAGAGCAGCTAGCAGTTCTAAAAGCAAAACCGTAGTTAGAGGACACTTTCCACTGACCAAATCATAATTCCTGTGGACAGAAATCTAACATGAGTAGACAGTCCACATTTTCTGATCTAAAGAACATTTACACACCATGGAAATACAAGTATCCTTTTACACCCTGAGTGGAGAAGGTATAGAATGCGGTGGTCAACAGCTATCAGTCTTCAGGAAAAGCAGTTTACATAAGGTTATCAAGTCTTGAAGGGGTCTAGCCCTCTCATCTGATGCCACGAGCCACGTTGGGTTTCAGTTTTCTGGGGCTTTTCTCACCAAAAAGCACGTGTTACGTGGTCCGTAGTTCCTAACTAACAGCAGCAGTGTTCCCTAGTAGAAGAATATTGTTTTAGCTACAGGTACCATGTAACAACATCACACTTAAGGACTAAAACCTGCTGGTTATGAAGCTGTCACAGAGTGCTCACTAGAACAAGGAAAGCAGCAGCAAAAGACAAATGCTGCTCACTCTTACTTCATTCAGCTATCACATTCTGATACAGCATTTAATGTTAATCTCACTGACCCAGAATTATTTTTGATAGCTCATTTTCATTCTGTTAATCACTATGCCATAAATTGCATGAACGTAACTCTAATTTAAATTGGGGAAGCAAACGCCTGTATGGCCTTAGAGGCAGCTTAGTTTTAAGAAAAGCTAATATACCTTTTCTCTTAGTACTGCAGAAGTATGTAGACATGCATACATACAGGAAAAAAAGCAAAGGCATTTATTTCTGCTCATAGAAAGAGTACATAGAATTGGGTTATCCTAAGCTCTTTATTAAAATCATCATCTTGTAAAATACTTCAGAGTACAGGTGACGGTATATCTGCAAGCCAAATGGGACTCTACTGTCAGGAAACTTAACACTTAAGTTGTATTTCTCTTTCCAGAGTAAGCACTGGCTTAGGCTGGTTTTCATGGGAAGAAAAGACAAGCACAAATATAAATTACAAAACGTAGAGCACAGGCACGCAGAAAACATATCTGCAGAACCAGTTGTCCCAGGTTTGCTATTTGTAAGCAAGAAAGGGTTTGGTTTTTTTTCTTTTTAATCTACAGTTCTTTCTATTTGCACCATATCCATTGAGAAAAAGCATTGGATTTGTAAGCATCACAGGTTTTCATCAGCATTTCTGAATAACCAGCTCCAGGCCGCCTTCTTCTTTATCTGTAACCTTCCACAGTGTACCGAGAAAATCATGAACTGCAAGTAAGGGTCCCCTTCTCAATCACTTATGGCATCAGGAGCTTCATACCAGTAAGCTGACACATGTGAAATAAGACCACTTATCAAAGAAGAGGGAGGTCAAAGGCTTCTAAGGTTGGAACAGGAACCTGCTGGTTGCTGCAAATCTCTCACCAGCGCATTTAAGCCTGACACTTAATATTCAAACTGAATTGCAAGCGATGTACTCAAGGATAAAGCTCAGTAATAATAAAGATTCATGGTCTGACAAGCTCAGCATACAAATTCTCAGCACGGAGCTCATTCTGAATACTTTTTTTTTTTTTTTTTTTAATCTAAAGAGAGTTCAAGAATATTATTTTTTTAAACAACACATCAGTACTTCCCAACTAGTTCAAGAAACAATAAAATGAGAAAATAAAATTTCAGTCTGTATTTAGATACTGGTAAAGGAGCATGCCTTAAAACCAACGTATTTTATTACAGTATAGATTCACTATATGAAATCTTTATCTTGCTAATTAGACCACAGGGATGCATCAAGTAACGTATACACACTGATTTCACAGAACTTTTTCACAGTCTTTTCACCAGAAATCCACTGCTTTAAACAAGAAAAAAATGCCCAAGTTTCAGATTTATGGCATGTACCCAGCATGCCATTTGTGAAAGGCAAAGTCACAGGAAAGGTTCTAAAAGCTTGCTGCACACCACTCAGACATCGCAGCTACAGTCCAACTAGACATCAGCTCACTAATATTAGATCACAAAAAAGTGGCAATTGGTAACATCCTTCAATGAACTCCAGATTTTTTTCTGCCCATTGTACAGAACAAGCTTCTGGCTTCGAGGTGGAATGTTAGCTTCCTTTTAATTTTTCACCTCTCAATCTCATCCATTGCTTCTTTTGTTCAACACTGCTTAGTTCACAGACAAAAAATGCATTTTTTCTTTTACAATGACAGTGTAATGTCATGACTCATTTGTTTTTTCCCTTTCCGTGTTTATTTTGCACTACAAGTAGCCTGGCAACTTGTCTCTCCCCCCCCCCCCTTCTTTTTTTTTTTTAAACACATCAGTATTTATGTATGTAGGATGCAGGTTAAAACGAAAGAAATCACAATTAAATGCTTAATAGTTTTAACACTGAAAATATCGTTACCAAACATTAGCTCCATTTAGAATCTTTTGCTTATTTTGTATCTAGTTTTAAACATCTACATTTCTATCACTAAATTTACCTCTTTCTTTTAAAAGCACATGGCATCCAGCTTGACTACATCTCACTAAAGCACCTCATTAGTCATACTTTGATTCATTTCATTTCATCGCCTTTCATATTTAAATTACCTTATTTCTTCTCCTATTCCTCACATTACTTTTGAAAATGACAAGTCTCACTTTGTGCAGTGATTCTTTATAATTCAACCTCGCATCACTTCCAGCACTAACACTATCATTTTGTGCATATTTGCAAGTTATCCTGCCAAACTGCTGACCAAAACAATCCAAAATTTGCATTTAATCTCACCTGTTCCATTTGCATACCTTACACACAGTCAGCTAGCACCACAACAAATGGAACTGTTTTTTCACATAAATGAAACAATAGCTTCCCTAATGCCAGAAAAATGAAATCCTATTCAGCACAGATTTCTTGATTGAATCTTAGGGAAAAAAAAAACCTCTCCTCCATTGCCAAGCGACAGATCAATGTTTCTCTTTAGCTAGTACAAAGATAAGTGCTGTAGCATGAGCTCAAATTGAGAATGAAGTTGCTAAAACAATTCTAGAAGTGCATGCTTGTCAAAATTCCTCTTGACTTTGATTCAAAACAAGAGCACATGAACAACTCTTATTGCTATTTTAATGCACTCTCTGGTATTATTATCTTTCAGAAGACAGAACCTTCTCCAAACTAACTTATGCTCCGATTAGGTGTACTGCTGTTCTGTGACTCCTGCACTGAAACAGAATTAACCCAATGGTGCTGAGAACATGTCTTTGCTCCAGCTACTGGACCCCTCCCTACAGGAACTGAGGAGAAGGACCAGCAGCTGAAATAATTCTTCGTGTTAACAATATTTTCATGTATTCTGCTTCAGTGCTCTCTCATTTACATTAATGTGGAAGTTCTTCAAGGCTTACGCATACAGAAGGTATATGTACCTCTGCTTTAAAAGTCCAATGAATGAAGATTAGTAGGCAGCAGATACAAGATGCAACGAGTCTTTGCCAATTTCATGGGAAAAAAACTGAGTACCATCATCTGAAGATTTAACACTGGTGCATTTTACTAATAGCAACCTTTACAGAGAGTAAGAAAAATTGTTCAAAAATAACTTCGGGCTTAAACAGAATTGTACTAAGTCAAATTAAAAATGGGTCAAGATGATGTTACGGAGACAAATCATGTTGAAAGCATCAGATAGAGGTTGTTGTTGGAAAACAACTGAGCTAAGGAAAACATACCAGCTTCCATATTCAGTCTTTTTTCTCATCTTGAGAAGATTTTGGAGACTCTGGATTTATTTGTTGTTTTGTGTTTTTCAATTTTTTGACGATTTGCTTTTGAAGAAAATCATGGGCCACTAAACACAAAGCATGAGTATTTCCTTTCTTCTAAAAACTAAAGCACAACAGTTTGTAGTTTTACAAACAGGAGCACGAACAAATGATTCAAATCTCAAGTCCACTAAGTATTCTTCAAAAAAAGAACACAACTTTTACAGAATTGATGTCTGTGCTGCTTGAAAATCAAAGCTCTTCTGGGTATCACTTAGATCTGCCCATCGTAATTCACATGCTTCTGAATAATTCAAGATGTTATGCTTTAAGTTATTTCCGCAATTTCCTTGAAGAGAAGCAGTAAGTGAACATTTATTATAGACCTTAGGATGAATCCATATAATTAATATTATGATGTACTTTACCTCTCTCACTGTTTGCTCTTGTCATATTAAGTTGGTATTAAATAAACAACACTCTCAGACAACGAGTTGTCCCACTTCTCAAGAAGATGCTTCAACTTATATAATTACTTTATTTGATTTACTGTCGCATCCTTACTCAAGTTACATATTCTGTTAACATGCCATAAAAGTAATTAGCTATTTTGTGGTAGGAAGCATTTTTACTGCAAAGGCAATGTATTGCTTATGCTTCCTTGGAATAAAAATATTCTTTTCATAGTGTGACAGCAGCATACTTCATCTCTTCACATTTTATGTGGCACACTGAAGCAAAACAGAAATGATGTGCTATTATTCAAGCATAAGAAAAATAGTAGCACTGCACGAACAAGTGTCAGAGATGAATAAAGGCATATGAAATGATATGAAAACAGCAGTTGAAATATGCCCTCATTTTTCAAAGATGAGTTCAGAAGGCCTGCACCCAAGTGATTATAAGCTTTACATTAAGATGACAAGATTGTGATGCAATTTTGAAATGAAAATGAGCAATACTGAAGAAAAGTTGATCTGAGATTTTGTTGTTGTTCTGCTACTAGTGAAGGGTTAAAAAAAAATGACATCTTTGTGAGTACATATCTTTGGTTAGAAACAGACCTGGTTAGAAACAAAAAGAAAGATAACATTAGTATTTCTCAAAGAAACTTCATTTCTACTGATTACAGAACAGTATACTGACGGTATCTAAGAGTTTTGCACGTCTGCTCTACAGACTCAGTACAGGTGACAAGTACACCAACAGAGACACAAAAAGCAAAAATAAATCATTTCTGATAACTGAGGGAAAACTATGTGCTGCTTTCCAAGAATAACTTTTATTCATGAAGAGCACTAATGACTGTTTCACAAAGGCACCTTTATCAACATTCCGAATAAAATTATTTGGGCACATTGTACCACAACCGCTCCGCTCCTACACGTTGTCTTCAGTACTCACTGCTCACCCCTTCCACTGTTCCACATGATAATCAGGATTGTATTTTTCCTTCGTGCTTCCTATTTTTCCAGTTCTTTTTTTCTTCTCATCATACCTACAAAACTTCTGCATCAGCACTGACTTAATTTTCTGTCAGTCTGTTTGTTTCTGCTGAGACAAGATGTCATCAAATTTGCAAACAGAAATAAAAGTCTCAAAAACAGTCACACCAGATGGTCTGATGGGGAAGACATCTCTAAAGAAGTGACTTTAACAGAAGCTTTGCCAACCAGAGTAAGGGGTTCTACTGCTCTTGTCGATTTAAGGTCTTTGACACACTGCAGCTGTCATGATGAAGGGTAGACACAAACTGCAGTTTGACCAGAAAAAATACATTAAAACATAGAAGCTTTATGAAATAGTCCCTTGGCATCTGCCTTCTGTAACACACTTCCTTATTGTACAAGTTATTTTTGTCCCTCCTCACTCTTGATAGAGATGAGGTTTAATGTACTGACTGGTACTTAACAATCAGATTTTGCCAGCTGCATCCTCACTACTGCCACTGGGTACAGCCTGCCTCGGGCTGTTAGGGATTCCTGGCATGGTCTGCTGTTAGGGAAATGGCCCTACCACAGAAACACTGTACGGAAAAAGGGGAAGGAACAGGTGTACTGTGTCAGTTCCCTGATCCATTTCACAGAGGAGGCTTCAGGGATGAGCTGTCCAGGCTGGGGATTTCAGCATCAGCTCAAGCACCTGGGTAAAGGTACCAGGTAGCTAATGGACTGCATGGCAATAAAAAGTAGCTAGAAATCAGCACTGAATATAGACTAACCTCTGCAACGCTGTGTGCTGTTATAGCCATTACCCAGGTGCACTATTATATATTTGGATGTGGTCCCATTATAGAATAAGATACGTCAGCACCAAAAACAATATTAAACAAAAATAGATGGACCACAGGGAAGAACAGAAAACATTTCCTGTCTCATTTCTGCTGCTGTACTGGACATGACTTCCAGTGACATTGCCACTGGTTTAATTTGTACAAAAAGAATTTTTTTTCCCTCCCACTTTCATTTGCATTGAATATAAATTGCAATAGATCAACAACATTGAAAGACTTAAAAACCTGCATGCTGACATACAGGTAACATGACCACCTGCTGATCAAAACACATTCCAAGCATTCCCCACATACAGCACTGCACTTCTACAGATGATCTTCTACGTGCTGTGGTAGCCTGCTTAACAGGATGATCCTACAGTGAAGGAGGGCAAGAACATACCCAGAATGCTGAAAACAAAAATTACCGAGGAAACTCCCAGTAAAAATTATTTCGTGCCTTATCTGAAAGTAGAGCAACTCAAATCTTTTTGCTGAGACCAACATAAGCTCTTAAAATGTTCCTAAAAAAAGTAGATCATAACTTCTAACTCCAGTTGCACCCAATCAAGTTCAATGGAGTGTAATTTCACTGTTAATGGGAGCTATAGAAGGGACTAATTTGGTTCAGCATATCATGTTTTTCAGCACAGAACCAATTAGTTTGTGCCTGAGTAGTTCAATAGCATTAAGAAACCTCCAAAATAACTGTTGGTGGAACAGCTTCTTCTCTTACTTCTATGCTATTCTAAAAAGATATTCTGGTCAGATGATCAAGACCTGTATCAGGCAGAAAATTAAAAGAAGTCATTAGATGAAAAAGTCTTTCCATCAAGAAAAGGAATTTGCTACAAATGGTCTGGAACAGCTAGAAGCAAAATTCACCTCCATCCTTGAGTGATGGGGAAAACTACATTCCATTCAGAAACAATATACCAGTTTCTACAGCACACTGAATCTAAGACAAAAGACACTACTGCAAATAGAAAGTTCAGAATCACGATGGCATTTTGGAAATGTTGTCATTCATAAAAACCGTAGGAAGCACAGTTACATTCTCGCTGAAATGTAAAGAACTTAAATAAATTGGTACTACCAACAAGAAGCAGATTTTAAAATTGGCTGATGCATTTCAGTTTCAAACCTAAAAGCACGTTCTTCCCCTGGAAATATAAGGTTCTTCAAGATCAGCTCCAGAATAATTTCAGCGTCAAATCACTCTGTTCTTTCAATAAGTTTCAGATTTTGTTTGCCCTATTTTTTCTTGACATATGGATACATCAATGAAAACAGTTACAACTGTTTTAAGGAAAGAACAGGTTCTTGTAACTCATTCCATCTTATATATAAAAAAAAAAAAATCATTTAAAAATAATGCTAAAGCCCATGTAAATGCTCCAGTTTCTGCAACAAACATAAAAGTACATACTTTCCAATTTCATTTTAGTTGTGTATATAATGAATTTCACAGTTTTTGCTGATGCAAACACTCCTCAGTCTCAAGTAGCTGCTTATCAGTAACAGCAGCAGAGCTGAAAATCTGTAAGCAATATTAAATGAGAATAAATTAAATATATTAAAAACAGATGATTTTGTTTGTAAAATCAGTTAAAATAATTCTTTTCACTACAGAGAAAAAATAGTCATCACAGTTCTGTCCTGTGAGCAAACTCATAATCTGAGCACAAATTATTTATATGGATTAAAGGAGTAACAACTGACATGTTTATTTCAGTCTTGGAACAACAACAATCCGTTCCCACAGCTTTTAAACAGGAAATGTGAAAAGGAAAGAATAAAAAAATGCAGGCAGTTGCAAGACACAGTTGTTATGCAGGTAATTTAAATGGCGTAGGTCTACACAGTAACATTTACAGAGCTTTTCCATCGAAACTTATATTACGGAATCAGACGTATATCCAATTATAAACAGGAATCTTTGACTGTGTAGTTTGAATATTTTAAAACAAAACACTGTTCCTTGAGAAAAAAAGGACATCATCACATACACAACACCTCTGCGTTGCAAAATCCCCTTGAAATGTGAATGATGAACTACAAGGACATTTTCAACTTCAGACAACAAAAAAAGTCCCAAGTAATACATAAGTAGCCTTGGTCGCTACATAAGTAGATGTCCAAAATTTGAAGCACGAACAACTTACTTAAGGAGAAAGAAAATGAAAGAAAGCAAAGAGATACCTGTTATGACAGCCTAATGTTAAACTGCAACACAGATGCTACAATAAAATGACATACTGACCACAGTTAGTCTACTATACAATCCAGTTACAGAGCAACATTTTAAATGTGAAGGATTCATGCTTGGGAAGTTGACAAAATTGAACACCTAGTATCTGAAGTCAAAATTACTTGAGCTTTGAGACTCTTCATCAGTAAAGTTTTACTTGTGGTGAAGGACAAAGATCAGACCAGACAAGCTGCCTGAATTAAAATATTAAAGCTAACAAAGCAGCTGACTCCCTTTACTTCTTTCACAGATAGGTGTTATTTGAAAACTAACAGTAGACTCTTCTCTCTCAGAAATAACATCTTTATCTCCTACAGTATTACATTTTTAGATGGAGATGTCAATAGCAGCCAGTTTGGTAACAGTATGAAATGCATTTTGCACACAGCCCTGTAACTCAGACAATGATTTTTGCTGTGTTCTTGGCCAGATGGGTGTCAGCAAGCAATAGCTTTTCTCCTGTGTGATATGGGACCTGGAAGAGAACCTGATCTATAGATTTTTTTTCTCAGTATACAGAAAATGGAAAACATTTAACTTGACAGGATAAAAAGGTTCACAAACAGAAAACTGCCCACAGCTGACTAACATGAGTACAGGATATTTAATACACACGAGAAATCCAGTCAGTGTCAAAAACTGACCAAAACAATATTAAGAGATGTACTGCACATCCCATCCTTAGTCCTAAATCAGGACATTTCCAATAATTACCGAATTCCAAAACCTAAACATTTTTAGAAGATCTGTAGTGAACTCACAGCAGATTTTTACTCTTAGGTGACATCTTGTCATAGATGAGCAGACAGCACATTGTAACTTGCTAAGTCTTTGAAACTGATCACATTCCTAATTTTTAATCTCCAAACAGTATTCCACTGCACAGCAAAACAAAACATTTGGTGTATAAGTCCAAGTGAGACACACACAGGAGCCATTTCTACAGCCACAAAAGCGTGGAAAGTTTCAGAAGCCCTCAACTATACTGAATAGAGAATATGAAGAGGATTGAGTTGAAAATTGGCCAAATTTTACATTTCAACACTTTTACTATAATTCTGAGTCTGAAAATGAAATACCATTTGCAAGAATTCAGATCTACAGGCAGTAATTTCTCTATAAATGGGGTAAAATGATAAGTAATTCATCAGTTCTCACCCAGAATAATGAAAAGAAAAAAAAAAAACAACCTGAAGCTTCAGAGGCTGAACCTATCATCTTCTCACATTTGAATGACAACTAAGAGCACTAAGGTCCACCTAGTCAAAAACCAAGCGCTATGACCCATTTCAGTGTGTTCTGTGATGATGAGAAGCATTGGAAGGCAGAGAAAAAGCTCTATAGATGGTCAAAGTGAACACAGCAGCCTACTCATCAATTCCTTTCGCAGCTGAACAAGTATTCTATTTCCAGAGACATTCTAGGACAAGCTGACTAAGAGACTGCGTTCACTTTCTTTGTAGACAAATGATGAATGCCAACCTATTGATTCAATGAGCTATAAAACCAACGGGGATCAAGGAGCGTAAGCATTCTGTAATTCATGCTGCGTTGAAGTGTTTTATAATCTATATAAATCCAAGTAAACATGCTCAGATATCAACACTAAGTCAGTTATGACTGACATTAAATAGCACTACTTCTGAAGGGTGTGTCACGTGAAAGAGTAAGTCTTTATTCCTATATATACTAAAGTAAGTTATTTCAAAACAGTTCTAGTCTATTCTGTGTGGAGCTTCAACATACATTACAAGTTGCAATGAACCAACAAACTTAGACTGACCTCAAAATTAATAAAATGAACAAGATACATGTTCTATACCCATGTATAGGCTTATTACACTAACAGACAGCTTACTTGCTTTTAAAAGGTTTTATACAGCCCTTATTTTGGAGTTGTTTTATGGCTGGTTGGCCCCCAGGAGCCTGCTTTGACTTGGGTTGGCCCCATGGGTGCCTTTGCACAGCTGCAAAGAAATGAAATGCATGAAGTGGCCTCAGAAGCCTCTGTTTGCCTCCCCCAGGCACAAAGATGGTAAAGGTGAAGCACTGCCTACATTTACTTTGCACTACTTTTCTTGTTAGTCAAGTTGATTTTAGGGCAGCTTTTACACTGCTGTTTCAGACTTGACTCAGCAAAGCATGTAAAAACATTGCCTTACTCTTCAAATTTGTGAAGCTGCTACACAGAGAGGCAGAATCTGTTCCAGTCTTCACCAGCATAGAGACACTGCTGACAGGTCAGCAGTTCCATCCTTTCTACCCTTCTTAAAAATGGGATTAACACTGCCTTTTTTCCCCATCACCATGGACTTTACTTGATTGCCATGACTTTTCAAATATCACTGAGTGTGGCTTGGTGACTACAACAGCCAATTCCCTCAGGTCTCTGAGATACATCTCATTAGGAACCACACAATTTTGAACATTCAGAATCCTCAGGTCACCACAAACCTGATCTTCACTTATAGTGAGGGGGACATTGCTCCTCCAGTCCCCACCTTACCCTCCACCCGCTTGAGGGGTGTGTGAAGAGTAGTTGCTAATAAAGACTGAAGCAAAAAATTGCTGCATATCTCAGCCTTCTCCTTATCCATTGTTATCAGCCTCCCTGTATAGCTCACTGTGGTGTGGGGAGGGTACACCTTGTTGAACAGACCACTAATGTGTACAGGGCAGTTCAACATGGTCTTTTGAACATCCACAAAATAATCAAGGTTAAGAGACTTTTAGAACACAAACTTCCAAAATACAGTCCTCTTTTCTTTTTGTCACCATGCCATAAATCTGCTTCAAGTACACATAATAACCTTGGCACTGACAAGATTGGTAACCTCTTCTTTCACAAATTGGATATTTTTTAACACTTCCTGAAGTATTTACTCTCCATCCAGCTGTACCAAGATCATTTACAAATGAATTAAAAAGAAAAAAGATAAAGAATTACCTTCATACCCCTACTAATTTGTATATGCATAATATTGCATAAACTATATATGAAAGGCAATAATCCATACTGAAATAACTGACCATAACTGTTTGAAAGCCAACCTATTTTTCTAACGCAAGAAAATGTAGGAAGGTAAAAGTCAACCAAAAGAACAAAGAACATAAGGTAGCTTTTGGAAAACTGACATGTTTGAAAAAAAAACATAAGACAACGAGCCTTTAAGATTTGTAAGTGCTTTGTGCTTTGAATTGCTCTCATCGTGCTCTTAGTAAATGTATGGATACTTCACATAAAGCACAACAGTTCTGTTGAGGAACTGAAGAAGAAGCATCTTGAGGAAAGAGGTAGAAAGCCCTCCACTATTCGATCAGCAATTTAAATTCAACTTAAGCAAGTTGCAAGAAAGACACTGTGAACACTGACTGGCTGCTTTTAACTTCTATCATGCTAACTAGTACGTCTGTGAAGAAAATGAGAAAAATAATAGAAGAAGAAAAGGAGCTATGAGCACGAGGGATATCTCCAGATCACCTGTTCTTTTAGGCAACTTTAACTTCTCAAGTGATGAATGGAAATACATCAGAACAGAACAAACAGGCCCAGGAAATTCCTGAGTTATGTTGAAGCAAACTTCTTCGTAAATGTATTAAGGGAGCTAACTAGGAAAAGGTGCTTCCTAGGTTTGTTACTTGAAAAAAAGAGATGGTCTTGTGGGTGAAATGACATGGTAGTGACCATGAAGTAGTTGATTAAAAACTCGATTGAAGAAAACTGCCATAGAACTTCAGTACTGGATAAGGGAAGAACAGATTTCAGGTTGCTTAAGGAACTACTTAGAAAGGTCCCCTGGAAAACTGCTTTTGAAGTACTGGGATCCGTAAGTGCTGGTCACTTTTTAAGACCCATTTCTCAAGAGAGGCAGAGCAAGCGATTCCTAAGCATTAGGCAGGTAGGGCAGAAGTTTGGCTTAGCTGAAGAGTCTGCATGAGTTAGACAGAAAAGGGAAGTGCACAGAGTCTGGAAATGAGGTCAGGAGACAGGGAAGAACTAGAGATGCCATTGTAGGGAGAAAACTTGGGCAGTCAAATTTCAACTACAGTTTAATCTGGATGATACTGTAGGGGACAACAAAAATGGCTTCTCAGGATTATTTGGCATTATTAATGAGGCCAATCAATATGCCGTGGAAATTAGGAAAGCAGTGGCAGCATGCAGTTTCAAAGTGATTAGTTTTTGGCTGCATTACTCAAATTAAGATCTAACTTTGCTTTGCTTGAAACCCTTTTGAAGGGCCACACTGGAAAGTAGTACAACTTCTAATCATAAAAATCGTATAAATTAATTAACCAAACTGAGTGAACTGAGTTTTTTAAGATGAGCTTCTAATTTGGAAAGAACAAAAGGATTAACAAGAATAAAAGTACTTCATCCCATTTCTCCTCTTATGCTAACATTTTCAACATTTGCCCTGTCTCATCTGTTATGGCGAATTCCATTATAAGTGAATAAAGGATGTGCTGCTCTACAAACCAGAGGCATTTTAATGACAGTTTTCAAAACATGGCCCTTTGTACTTCAATAGATTGACTATAAAAGCTCACTGTCAACTGACACTAACATCAATGTCAGTGCGCAAAAGACTGATAGTCTCAGTAATGAACAATTCTTGCTCTATTAACTGCTTACTGCCTCTTTTCCCCAGTAGCATCATTTTTTAAGAAATAAAACCATTTTTTGTTCTTTGTAAAGAGGAAAAGTGCAACATTTCCAGGTGAAATTTAAAGTACTATCTGACTCTATAGTGCAGGAGCTTGCAGCCAACAAGGTTTGTCCTTTATTTACTGCAAGCTATAGTTAAAATTGGGATGCTTTTCTACTGTCATGCATTTTGAGCTAACTAGACATGCAGCCTGGACAACTGAAGCTCTGCTCAGCTCTTAAGCTGTTACCTAGCAGTAATCCTGGATGGAAATGCTTTAATTGACACTGACCATAGGGACAAAAAAAAAAAAAAAAAAAACAATAATGCAGGATAATCCCATTACATTTGTCAATTTCATAATATAAACAGGGCTGGGTTAAAACAAAAATTAGTTCAGTGTTGCTTCACTGCACTCTTTTGCTTTGTTGTTGTTTTTTTCCCAATATCTTGCTTATCTAAAGAAAACTAATGCCAAGTCCTTTCCATCAATCCTTACCTACATTAAGGCATTCCCTGAGCGTTTTACAGTCAGAGATAGCAGTGGCCAAATATGAGGGTTGTACCAATTTGATTGGTGCATTTAATTTTACTGCTGAATCCTCAGTATAGCAACCCAGTCAAGACACTAAAGAAGATACTTGTCAGCAGCTCAAGCATAAGACTCGTGTTGTATGGGATTTCTTCCTAATGGTTTCTTACATCTTGCACATTCTGAAAAGCCAGGCAGTTGAGCTGCATGGCATAATTACTCCTTGCAGCTATATCCCATCCTTTTACTCCGTTAATGCAAACACAGTCTACCTCTGAGTCACCATCAAGATGAATATGTTTCCATCCTCCTCATTCTGCCAGCAGACAATGCAGACCTTCACCTGCTACTCACAGCTTTGACAAGCAGCCTGAAAAACTGAGGTAGCTCTTATTTTTTTTTCCCCACACCTGCTGTTACGAATCAAGTTTGCTGTTGTGGATCTATCAAGAAGCAGGTCAACAGCATGTTTCTGATCTCAGAAAAAGTACAGAGACTGCAGAAGCAGAGCTGAATGATTCATGATGCGAAAGCATCCATCTATTCCCAAAATAAAGGGAAGAGTCAAACACTGAAGACCTCTGAATACTTTAATCAGCTACAGAAGTCTCACTGGTATTACTTCCCACATCTAAAAAAAGGCAAGTATAAATTGAGAAAATGTAAAAGGTAGCTATCGATTCTTCAGTGATGGATTCTCAGGCAACTCAAACAGAAATGCAAGCGTGGCCCAAAAATGCCACAACACACATCACCTCCCTCCGATCTTGAGGTTTACCAACCTCATTTGTAAGTAAACTAGATGTACCATAAATCCTTACAAGGAAAAAAAAAAAAAAAGAGAAACAGTCGTGCAAACTGAAATAAACAGGAGAAAGACAAGGTGTACAAACAGGTATGGAATAAGCCAGGATCTGCATTTTGCTAACATATGGGCAAGTTCCTGAGTATTTTTTTGTTTGTTTTTTGTTTTTGTTTCTGCACTGTAAATTCTTACCTGAAATTATGCCTGCCTATAAGCACGTGAACGCCTGTAAGATGCTCAGGGCCTAAGCTGACTTAACTGCATTTGGACTGTGAAAGAGCGCTTCCAATAGCCCTATGAAGAAGTGACACCTGAATTACCCCTGTAGCATACAAAATGTAATTTTTCTATTAAATATTTAGTGTCAAACAGTTACTCATTTCTAAGAAGTCAATGATACTCTCAAGATGTAGAGAAATATGACTCCTTTCTCCTTTCTTTCTGTAGCGTGACACTACCTGTACACATAAAACAAGTGCACATGAATATATAAATACAGACCTGCATATCCATTTCTACATTTGTACATACCCACAGCAGTGCACAGCCACTGCCTAGTGCTGCAGTTTCTGCCATTCTCCAATCACAGCTCTCACAATAACCTTCGTGTTGATGATCTTACAGAAAATCCTCCAGCAACGGCACAGGATTTAACACTGAGAGTTCACAATTCTACAAGTCCCTTACTTAAAGCAAACAGACAACAAAAACCAAAAAAAGAGAAAACGTAGAAGAGAAACAGACTTGTGTGCTGTTACACAAATAATAAACAGATCAAAGAAGAAAATTTGTGGGCACTTCTTGGCTGCACTGTTGATTTAATATATTTTAAGACTCTGAAAAACTCTGCTTACTTGATTAGCGTAGACTGTTTGCATGTTGATTTATTGCTTCAAGATCAGTATTCATTAAGTCACTTAATACAACAGCACCCTCACAGCTGCTACCCTATTAGATGTAATCATTTTTTCCCCATTTCTGTTTGTAGCACAGTTTATAGTTATATTAAGAGCAGTCTGGAGTTGTTTATCAGCCACACACACATTTCCAAGTGCAAGCACCTTCACAAACAATTCATGACAGTAAGACCATAGACTTGCACAAGCATCTTAAGTTATAACTTGTCTCTAATTCAGACTGATTGTAGTCTCATGCACTATTTAAAATCTCGAATCCAAATGGTCAAAGTGATGTTCCCAGTAGTGCTTTTAGTCCGTACTTTTGGCTCGTTAGAAGGAATCTTGGTTTTCAGAACTTCATCCTGAGACCTTACTGAAATCAATGCAACTTCCCTGTAACTAATAAAACTTTTAGAGTTCGAACTGTAAATGCAACACTCCATCTTTCAGCAAATGCATCCATAAAACAGTAATGAAAAAACATTCTCAATGCTTTTCAGGCAACGAAAAAATCTCAAGCATGAACGCATTGCCTGAAAAAAACACAGCCTGATTTTCTCATACTAAACATTTTTTTTACATTGCAGGATGATTCCCAGTTAATGCACTGATACTTTTTAAGAACAAAAATCAATTTTTGCTACTTTTCTTCCCTAGTGCAATCCAACACTCCTTCAAATTAACTTTCATAAACTAATTGTATCCCTAGGAAGTAAATGTCTTGCTTGAAATCCTATGAAGGCTGTCTGGAGAAGTACTGCTTTCAGTGACCATTACACTGCACTGCACACAAAGAGTTCACTCATCCCAACACAACCACTTCGCTATTGGAAAAAAAACTTTCACAAAATGCTCATTAGCGACCATTTGTATATCCACTTTACACATCATTACTGTGACTACTTTTCTCCAGTGGGTTCTATTCCAAATCACTACAGTTAATGAGAAAGCTTCTACTTCCTCCCAGGAACTTTCCATTAATCTTGGAGTTCTGTCAGATATGCTGATTTTCAAGGAATCACATTCTTTTTTTCCCCGCTTTGTTTCATTAAAACTACTCTGCTATAAGTACTGCAAAGGAATAGGCTTTTGAAATGGAGGAAGCTTGAGCGTTTTTCCTAGTAACATATTCAAAAATATTTAGTTTTAGTATAGCAATGCTTCAGCAAGGTAATAAGGTAGCTTTAAGATGAGAATGTGGAAGCATCACTATAGAAGGACATCAGCAAATTCCTTTCAGGAGAGCAAGGCACAAGTTACAGCTCCTATTATACACTTTAAAAAGAAGCTGATTAGAGAACACAGTCTAAATAACTGATATAACTACAAAAAGAAATAACATAATCGGAATGCTGAAAGACAAAGAAAAAAACAACTCATTAGGTCACTTGCAGATAAGCAATCTTATAAATTCACTTTTTAGCCTCAACTCAAGCTAGAAAGGAGAAAGGATTTTCCTCCAGCAATGATGACAATAAATAACTTTAATTTTCAGAGGGAATTAACATACATTTCTATTTCTATACCTTATGAATATAACCACAGTACTGATTTCAGAAGTAAACATGTTTTGCTCAGAACGCTGTACAGCACAAAACTAAACAAGGCAAAAACAAGGTGTTTTAACAAAAAATGTTCAGATTTTTAGTGTTTAAAAATGGGATGCACATCTGAACACGTGTACGAATGGAACTGCTATGAAAGTAAAAAGAATTAAGATTGCTCATTAACTGAAAACAGCACCTCTGCCTGACTTTAAATTGAGCAATAGCAGTTTTCAAATGCATCATGTCTTAGAGGAGAACATGGAAACAGTCACACTTTTTAACAACTGATATAAAAACTCTTCTGATACTAAGTGCTGCAGAAAATTTGTACAATACCTTGTTTTTTCTCTTTTTATGATAATTTTACCCCCACTCAAAGCATAACCTGCATTTTTATTGTTATGCACAGAAGGAGATTCAAGCTGTATGCTTTAAGAGCACTACTCATTCCCTGAGCAAAACAGTAAAAGCTGCTTTCGCACTTCCCAGGGACCATCACTGACAGCCTAGACCTCATATAATAAAGCTTGCAAAGTAGCTGCTTGAAGCACAAGATGTAGGCATTCTCTCTCTTTTTCTCCTACTTGATATTTCACAAAGATAACGCCAAGCACAAAGGCGCTTCCACGCCAAGAGACCTGTCATCAGAACAATAAACTGAAATATTCCATTCACATTTAGAGCCATTATTCAAAGGAAACAAGAAATTTCTTTTATAATCCAGAATAGGCCCCAGAGTTCTTCACTGAACCGTTTTCCTTATCTCAAATCTAACACCACAATAAGCCTTTAAACTTGCAAGGCAGCATCATGAGCTGGGACACGGTGTTTGACACGCTGCATCTGAAGCAATCCACACAGCAATTCCAGTTTCAGAAGCAATGAACAGGAAACCTGTGTGCAGGTCTCTTTGTTTCAAATTATATTGTGGTCCATAGGAAACAATTGCTTTGGTTCTCAGTCAATCTTTTTTTTTTTTTTTTTTTTTAAACAAAAAAAAAGTATCAGCACTATTCACCTAGGATAAAGAAACAGAGCTCAACCTAATAAAATGCCAGTGATGAATTGTTTCCAAATTCAGCATAGCATTAAACATATTTTTTCTGACATTTTTGAGAGAAAGTTACCTGGTCTGCATGTAAACTTAGATTTATTTTTTTAAATCAGATTCTTCCTAGTATATTATGGTTCCGCCTTTTTCTTAACTTCTGAATTCCCACAGTTACAGACTGAAGAAGTCTCTCTAGCTATCAGAAACATGACTTAATTTCCTTCTCAGATAACAGGAACAGATAAATACCATCTCCTTCCTAAAGAATACTCCCCCATATAATACTTGATCAGCATCCCAAATTTTTCTTTGATAATCTTTGACAATTAAGATTGCTGAATTAGGCAGGCCATAGGTTTGCACAGCTCTGTGTCAAAATCAAGCCTGTCATATGTAATATATTACATATATGTAATATACATAAGACATATTACATGCAAGAAATGTAAGAATATATTAGCGCAGTAAGTGCAATGAAAATAGATGGGTTTTGTTCCAAAAGAGACTACATCTCAAAATTTTACATCATCATCTTATCCATTTATCCAGAATACAGAGTTTTCTTTTTCTTTGCTCTAAGTAAATCACAACAGCTTTGGAGAAAACTATAAAACTTTACCCTAATCCTTTTATCTGATGATTTTAGCAATCACTCCTTTCTCCTCAGATTTGTAGTAGGCTTGGAGCATGAATATTAACTGTGGTTACAGACTCAGCAATCTGTGGAGTTCAAAGGGCAATTTCCTAACACCTTGCACCCATACAGACAAGCCAATTTTTCTGCCACTGGTCCTCTCTCGGCTTCCAGTATTTCACAGACCTGAAAACTAATTTCCTCCATGAAAAATAACTTGAAAGTTTTGATATCAAATACACAGAAATACACTAGATGTGGGTTTTTTTGTATTTTTTTTTAATATTTAAGCTCTTCTTCCTAATACCAACATACCACACGTCTAAGCTTGTCTTAATATGAAGATGAAGGCAGATTCAGTGCTGTAGTGCTATGTTGCTGTTAGCTAGTTGATGCAGATGGTGTAATTTATTTAAGAAACAATAAAAAATAGAACACAAACATCACAAATCCAACATTCTTTCTATTATACAGATGTAAAGATCTTAGAGAACCCCTAGGAACACAAAGGACTTTCTCCTACTCTTCACAGGGAAGCACATGCATGTGCATCCCACCCTGCCCAGCAGACAGGCTACACCATCAGTTTGACTTTGAATATTTATTTATCTTTAGATAACATTCCTCATCCTTTACAGTTATATTTAAAATGAACTTCCATTTAAAATGAACTTCCAACTAAGCCATTCCCATTAGAGTGCATCACTTTTAAAAGTGATTTTTCTGAAACAAAAATCTTTGAGCTATGAGACTATGAGGACTGTAGAAATACCCAGTGAAAACTGTATCAAGGAAATTATTTTGAATAGCAGATAATACCTCCATCTCTTGCCTACGGCTGTGCAGGACTTCAGGCATATAACTATTTCTCTGTAATTCTGTGCCCCTTCCATTTTCTCAGACTGAAAGCTCTGCAGGGTAGTAAGTTAACTTAAAAGGTTTGCCTGAATGTCTGATGCTGTAAGACTCCAAACATTGTTTTGAAAGAGAACTCATAACAGTGCTTGAACCACTTCAAGCAACAGTCCACCAGTAGAGTTAGTTTCAAGTCAGTTTTTCATGTCTGAAGTGACCTCAGACACACTAATTAATACCTAAATACTTTTCTTTATGCATACAAAATAGGAACAACAGGTATTAACTTATAGAAGAGCAAAGTTGGAGCATTAACTCACAGAAGTCTATAAAGCGCTCATTTCTGAACATAGAAATTAATTGAAATGTGAACACATTATCTCTTCAAGAGATGCACTAGCAAAAAATTTTTACATTCCACTTCAACACTTTGCTTCAGGAGGTTCTCTGCTAGTTCACATTAAAATGATGAATCAAAAAGTAAATCTAGCACCATAAGTCAAACAGTCTTTGTAAGGAACTAACACAGCATAGATTACTCTGTAAACCAAGCTGCCCAAAAGGCACTCAGATCAGCCCAAACATTACTGGTACAAGAACAGAATTCCTCATAGAGAGGAAAGCACTGAAGCTGTGAGTCAAGGAATCATCAGGAGAAGTTGCATTTAAAAAGAATAAAGCCTCATTTTTTTTTCCCCCTCTGTTGAGGCTCTAAATAGACATACTATACAACATCAGGTTCTCCCATTCTCTTTATGGAAAATATCTATCAAGGAAATCTCAGGTCTGGTTTATAATGATAAACAATCTTGCGGCCTTTCACGATATTTCTGCATGCTGATCAAGAGGTAAGAAACCCTTCTGAAAACAATATGCAAGGACAAAAGGATAAGGAGTAAGTTGTATTTGCAAATGGCCTTTTAAGACACATTAGAAAATCGTAACTTTTGATTATCATTTTCTCTTTCAAATTATATTCAAGGATACATAAAGAAGTATTTTTAAGCTGGACTACAAAAGAGCACTGGTAACTCACATCCTGACATCTCCAAGGCGTAAGGAGAAAGCTAGAGAAACGCTGCCCCACTTCAACCATCACCTCCACAGGAATTAACGTATTGAACAGCAGTGCTGTCACATCTCATCACCCAGATAAGAGCTGTCGTGGTCATTATTTGGCCAGCAAGCCCATTTCAAAATGTTTACATATGCTTTATATAACTAGTAGGGTTTTGTTTTGTTTTTTTTTTATCTTAGTCTCCAAGTTATTACTTGTCTTAAAAATTGTGATTTTCTATTTTAGCTGTGATGTCCAATTTTTCATTTATTTCAACATTTTAATTTGCTCATTTAGTTGAATGTAGCTGCCTGTAGCTTTATGAGGTGCAACAAACATACTGCATCATCAACTTCTTGCAATATTTACATGTCCCCTCATGCGTGGTAGGAGACAAAGTTTTCATAAATAAATATGTTTTAAAGGTGACTTTCTCTCAGCAGTTTGATCTAAAGATAATGATTTTTATCTTCAGACATCTAAAGTAAGACTCTTATATTCACTTCACATGACTAAGTCTACTTAAAAGGCAAAAAGATGCCACTATAGCCTTTAAAAATAACGTGGAATAAGAGGAAGTTATGTATTTTCTAAATTCCTCCATAGTTAGCATTGTCTTAAAGACATGAATTCTTGAGGTCAGCCTTAGGGCTCTGTTCAGGAAAGCTCCAAGTTATTCATACAGAGATAGGGAAATATTAAGGTCTTCATCTCTGCTCACTGCCTTCACCTGGCAGGTAACATCAAGTAGGTTTCATATTTTAGAACAGAATCACTCGAAGTGTGTGTCACACAGGCTACTATCCTATGGCTTATGGTGACATCTTGTCAAAGGTGTTAATAAATTGAGCCGTAGTTTCTTGTAGCAAAAGTTCATAAACCTTGGAAACAAATATATATATATATATCTGCAACAGAACAATGGTAATGAAATCCTTTCATTTGCAAATCAAAGCTACTCCAGGGCTTACTACTTCTTGATAAATGCAGAAAAAACACAGTCAAGCCTTCCTATATACCAACAAATTAATGGGGAAAAATATACGTGCATTTCCAACATGTCAAAATGCAGTTCGAAAATGGAAGGATGAAAGAAAATATTTTGCATTACCTTCTTTTTTCTATAAAGGACTCAAAACACAATATACATATGACATAATATGCATTTCATACATATCTACATTAATGATGCCTATGCTAAAATAATAAAATAATTCGACTTAAAAGCTGCCATTAAAATTAATTTGTTTGCTTATCCATCTGCTGCTGAATTTGCTTTCTCAGTATATTTGTTTGAGTGGAGATGCTACAAAAGGGAAAAAAAATAATTTGTTTTCCCGGGGGCAGTGAACTTTCTCAATCTTTATAAATGCTCCTGAAGAGCATATTAGTGCTTCTGGAATACATATTCTCGCCTGAGTGCACAGCTTTCTTCTCATTTCAGGAAACATTCCATAAATTCAGGAAGTGTAGGTGGATGTGTAGGTCCTTTCTGAAAACATCTTTAGATATGAATGAGATTTTTTTTTTCCAAAAGCTTGAACCATTACACCAAGACAGATCAGATGGAAAGGCACACAGCAACACCTACAGTACATGTGTGCAGACATTTCTGTCACGTGCATGTACATGTGTGCAGGTATATCTGCATACACGCATTAATTGCATATACATCATAATACCTTTCAGTATTCATTCAGTGATAAAATATGTATTGATAAACTGTGGTTGCTAGCATTAGCAAGTACAGAAGTGAAGAGGCAGCTTAAGAAATGCTAATAGTAAAGGTTTGTACCATAAATCATCGAAAATTATCGTCTCTCTGGAAAGAATGCCAGAGAAAAGCTTATGAAAAATGGTACAGCAATTACACACAGAAAAAAAGCAGAACTTTTGCGTCCTCACATTTTCATGAAGATCTGACTCCCAGGAGAGTTCAGATCTCATTTTGGCATCCAAATGAGAGGCAGGCTTCTGCAGGAGCTCTGCGCCTCGCAGAACAGGAGCTGTTAAGATTTGAGCTATTTTGAAAATCAAGCAGCTGCTGTGTAGGCTGCAAATATGACATTCTGGTCACCAGCTCCAAGTCCAGCCTTACCTAACATTACAGCATTTTAAGCAAAAATCCTAAATACTAGGAAATGACCGTTCCTTCTGCAACAGATTTTCCCACTCAGTGCTTTCATGTTTACTATATTTGAGGAGCTCTAGATTACCATTATTACATATGTGTAGACATTACTGCCAGACATCTCTCAGACTCTGTGTAGAGCTGTGACCTTTTCAAAATTATTATTTTTTTTTTAAGGCAAAAACATTTTCTTTTTTTTTTTTTTTTCTTTCCTGATTTAACAGCAAAGATGCCTCATTACTTGTACTGTTAGTATGTTGAAGCAAAACTCTCCAGAGTTTGACTCAGGAGATGCAGAGTTACGCTAATGTAACCCCACCCAGTCACCATGAGCAACCTGTCCCTCTCCAAGTACAACCTCAAGTCTAGAATACATTCAGACATCTTTCAATGCCCTTCATCAGAGCTCAAATATATTTATACTTAAAATGAAATTCTAGGATTTTTAAAAAAATAAATACAAATTTATCTGCATTTCCAGAGGCAACTCATTGTAACCATCTCTGATAGCTATTTTAGGATGGGAGGAATCACTGCTCTGAGGTGACCCCCTCTCGTTGCTGATGAGAGAGAAATAAAACCAAAACATGAAATTGAAACCTTGACTTTTAAAAGAATAAAATCTAGGGAATTTGACTGGCTGCCAACTTTCACCTAAGAGAATCATACCCCTCTTCATTCCTAAACAAAAACTGTTTACATTGCACTGTGCAGCTGATTGAGTCCTGTAACGTGGTCAGTGTATATACAGATATACTGAGCTTTACACAATGGCAGATATATGGTATTGATTTTTTTTTTTTTTTTTTTTTTTGCTAAGAAGCAGCAGTTTGGTAATGCTTTTATTAAATGAAAACATGCAAATAATCCTAAATCATGGTTTCCATTCCCCTTTTGCTGTCATGCTAATGCTGACCCTGTGAAAGCTGCAGCTCCATGTACACTACGGCACAGTGCCAAGCAGCTCTCACTAAAAGCAGCACTTCCAGCCCAGAAAATGCACCCCAGGCAAACGGAAATGCTATGGAGAAGAGTGAGCGCTCCAGATAATGACTTTAAGTATGACAAAATAATCAGATCTCAGAAACACAACTGGAGGGAGCTCACCAGTACACCTGAAATACACCAGTACTGCTACACTTCACAAATCTGCCTGCAAAGGGGATAATAAAGATAAGCCAAGAAGCCTAGTTTACCTCTAGATTCCCAGACCGTGAACAGTTTGTTATATCAAACTGGATTACGATCAGTTTTATGAAAGCTTACAAGCTCGCTGCTTAGCTGGCATGTGTACCCCCTGCTCGCACATACTTTTTGCCGCTGTATTTAATAGGAAGTCTTACGCGCACAGATCACTCCAAAAATACTTCTCATGTTTACTTCCATGTTAACAACAACAGGTACAAAGAGCACTACTTGATAGAGCAAATTATCAGCTACAAAACACTATTTTTCAACTCAGTCAACACCGTGTTGACGCCTTACTTTCTCCTTCACACCACCTTGTCCAACTGAGGAACATAACAACAAAAAGTTGAGTCATTTAGGCTACCCCATTTGAGATGTCTGTCAGAAGATATTTAAAACTACAAACCATGTCACGTACTCAAAACACAACTCTGGTTTCAGTTGAGTTCACCACAGTGAAATGCTGTCACAGGACATGAAAGAAAAAAAATGGAGAAAATCCAGTCACAGGACACCAAGCCATCACAAGAGCTTTTCCAAAGTGGGGACTCCCATTAAAGACATCTTTGGTAGTTGGAAAAGAAAGTGCATTTTATGCAAAACAGTGCACAGAAGGCCGTAACAAAATGATAATAATGACTAAAAAAAGGTGACTATGTATGTAATACATCAAGCAGGGGTTTTACCCTCAAAGGACTTCATTTTCTGATGATGGGAATAAAGACTCATTGGCAGAGACATTTACAGGTGCATAATCGGTGCTTCAAACTGATTTTTTCCCCTCCAAGTTTTAGCCAAAACAACTGCCTATTTTAGCTTATTGGTCCTAAAAATTTCATTTGTATTATGTTGACATCACCTATAAGTTTGAGCACTAAATTTAGTTTACACAGCAGCACTGCATAAAAAACGAAGATTTAAGATTTTCTTGTTTTTAAGCATGAACTGATAAAGTTCCTAAGTGCATCATGTTAGTAACGTTATCATCACCACTAGACAACTGCATTCCTCACTGTAATTTAACATATCTTTCGACTTTAATTCCAGTTGTCACAAATTGTTATGAAGGTTTTGTAATTGTGCATCTCTAATCAATTTTAGATCCCAAATTACATTGGCCTGGAAAGTTTCAAGCATTTAACCATACACAGCCACAAACCAAAGCCTACACAGAGACACAGAACGTATTTGGCACACTGAGATTGCTGAAAGAGAGCCCGTTCTTCCCTTGCTGATGCACATGGAGTAATAAGTATCCCTTAAATTTTAAATAAGATAAATTGCATAAAGGTTTTGTAAGCGCTTCTCTAAATGATGATATAAAATAGGAAAAGCTACCCCAGAACATTTGGAGAAAGACTGTATTTCAGCTTGAGAAAAACATTACTGAAATATGATTGGTTTTTATTTTAAAGGTAACTCAAAAATTATTTAAGAAAGAACAGCTAAAGCTTAAGATAACCAAGTCTGCTCCTGACCTTATTGATAGATAAGGAAGAAGCCAAGCAGGAGTTAGCGTTACCTATCCAGCAGGAAAAAAAATAATCAAGGCATAAACAACATCAATACTTAGAAAGAAATCTTTAATCTGTTTCTTGACCCCATCCAAAAGAGACAAATATCACAATATCACGTGTGTACTAAGCAAATTTCAGTTCAGTTCCTCTGTTAGTTAAGCTTTTCAGCATCTTTGTGACGGCTTACTTCCTGAGCGGAAAAGGTCACTGAAGTCTGTGTGACCATGACACTATGACTAGATCCATCTACTAACCAAACACGTGTAGATTTAAACAAGTGCAGCAGATGGCAAGAAACAAACATTTCCCTCTATCCTCTTCATTGCAATATTTACTTTGGCTCTTTGCATCAGTATATAACTGATTGCACAGCCAGTGAAAGAAGAGTAGAATGCCCTGAAGTTAATTTAAATTCAGAAGAGTCATTTAGTAGTTTGTCAGTTTTCCACAGAGACTCACTTCCTTGGAAAAAAAAAAGAAAATGAAAATATACGTTTCTTTTCTGTTGACTGTAAGAGTGCATTTAAGCAACATATGCTAAAATACAGACTTTTCTTATAGACAGAATTAAGTTAATCTCCTTTAACAGAAGAGGACTCTTTGGAACTACCTAGGAGTCTTCCAAATGCAAAGCAGTAACCCAAATGTCAATTACTTTTCCAACAGTAGACAAATTGCTGGCACACTAATGCGATTCATGGGCAATAATTAGATAACACGACTACAGAGTGTACCAGGTGACAGAGTCTCTGAGATAATACAATCTACTGTCCTACTTCTTAAATATTAACATCATCCCATCTCAGTCACTTGATTTATGGTAATTTTGAAAGGGCAAAGCAAATTCTTTTTATTGCTAATAATCTTGTGCTTCTCCAGTATTAGCTTGGAAGGTTAACAATTTAAGGGGTCAAAGCTTAATTACATTAAAAAAAAGTAAATAAAATATAATCTCTCCTCCTTGAAGTCTTTTTATTATAAAAATTTAAATGCACTAGATGAAAAAAGTGAAATCTGAGTTCACTATGCTCAAAACAATGAAACCAGCTTCATCACTACACAAGTAGGGGTATAATCTATTTATAATACTTACCTAGAAATTAGAAATTCCCAAACTGTTCCAACAATTGCATTCTATTATAATTGCATTCTACCATAAGTGGTTTGGTTAAGTGCATGTCAGGCTATAAGGATGCCATGCAGTACGTCCAAGATTTTAGAGTGGGTTCATTCAAAAGGCTTTCCATAATTTCTCCGTACAGAACACAAATCTCATCACCTCAACTACAAGTGCACAGAGCACCAGATTTCCCTTTATTTCAGAAATTTAATACTCATTTCCTTTTAACCCCATAAGCTACTATGAATTGCTTGTTCAAATATACACTGTCTCCACCTCGATCTTAAGAAAAGTTTAGATCACTTCATTGAGAACCATCCGACCTGATTTTACTTCCAGAAAATTGCAGTTTTTGTTCTTGACGTACAGAAATTCTATTTGGAAAATATTCAGATGAATATCATGGCATACTGGTTTTCTACATTCTATGGAGCAGGTAAAGATGAATTAAAAAAAAAAACAAAACTTTGGATTCACTCAGCATAAAAAACTGTCCATGGATTACTGCTATACCTGATTAAAACACCAGTTTGTGCACAGTCAGCAAATGCTTGTCCATTGTTTGTTACATTCATATATACACATATACACACACACACACACACAGTCATAACTATTAGTCCTTCTTTTCTCTGTCTTAATAAATAGTTTTATCTCAACTCACAAGTTCCACTGTTGTTTGTTTGTTTTTTCCTATTCTGACCCCCATCCCACTGGGAATGGGAGGGGGAGTGAGCAAATGGCTGTGCCGTGCTTACACCTGCAGGCTTAAATCACAACATCACCTAAGCAAATATTTTTCATATTTGAAAGTAAATCAGAAGGAAATCAGAAATGAATCAAGAAAAACAAGTTCCCTGTATAGCTGACAGCAAGAAGAAACAACTAAAGCCATAAAAGAGAAAATGTGCTGAATCAGAAACTCATCTTTTCTGCCTACTTTGGGGTGAACAGGGTACAGTAGGGCAGAAACAATTTCTGCTTTGCCCTTGGCTTGGCACAAGAACAGCCTAGCAATCTGCAGGCAGTTTCACAGAGCACAATTATTTTTCTTTGCAACATTCTTTCTCAGCTTCAGTAGATATTTATTTATTTTAAACTTTCTAGTCTACATTTGTAGCATTGGTGTTATAATCTGATCAGTAAAGTGTTACGCTTACTATTGGCAGTGTGCATTAGTTAAACTTTAACAAGATTACCAGCTTTTTTAATTATTGTTATTCTTACTTTTAAAATCGTGACCATCATACTCCAAGAAAGATCCAAGTGCCTGGGTCAGTGTAATTTAAGAGTGCCCTGTAGTGACCACAGAGGCAAAGCAGCACTGATTCCTGCTTTACAACGTGGAGAATTCTGACACAGGAATCAAGCAATCTTGCCTGAGGAAACTAGGGATGCTTTTGGAGATCAGATTGAAATCTCTAATCCTTGACACTTAGTTAAGTACTCAGAAGACAGAATTGTGTCAAATACTGGATATCTTCACTTTAAGCATTATCTTTTGAAATTAAATGGACATGAATTCACATTTTGCTAGCCGGCCTGTATTACTGACTTCTTTTTATTCTAATTCTACAGCTGAAGAAAATACGAATGCACAGCACTGCATCATTTCATAAATGCTGTTCAGTTACAGCAATTACTTTTATCCTACAAAACTTCCCAGCCATCAGTATCAAACCCCAAGTTAGAACTGTACTCAAATGGAGATTCCAGCAGGCGTGATGCAGGGTATTTACAATAAAGTTTTTGCGAAGCCTACTAGCTGGACTAATCCTTGACATTTTGGAATATGGGATTAGAACTATCTGTAATTACTTTCCCATGAGATGTAATGCTGGTCAGGTGGCAGCAGAAAAAGGAAATGTGAGCATTCACTGATAAGCAGCCAAAATCATATTCCTGTTACTGTTAGCCCATCTTTACTTTAGTATAGGTCATCTCCAAGTTCATATGTGTCTTAGTGATGGAAATTCATCCTCTAGTTAGCAAATTAAAAAGATTTTTTTTTTTTTTTTACATAAAAAATACGTTTACTTTCTTTAATGTGCAGGTACTGGAGAATGTTTAACGATCGCCAGTTGGAAGCAGTGTAGTGTCCATCACCAGTAAAACATAAACAAGTTTTCCTGACAAAATCTGTCTAAATAAGCACAGAAATACTTAACCTGAATGGGACCTTATATACACATGTTCATCAAAATATTTCCTGTTAGCTTCCTACCTCATGGTGTCAGAATTAACACAGAACATTTCAAAAGATCTGGAGTGTTTAATTTTAAATAGACCTGGCTCAACCCTTTCCTAAAATGTAAACAAAGAAAACACAGACAACTTACTAAAGTATTATCAAGCACCAATTCTCCTCTTCTTATAAATAGTAGGTGCAGAAAATAAATAAAAAGTACATTGGAAACCAAGAGCACATGTAACAGTGGTGATTTTTTGGAGGGAGGAGGAGGAAGATTATACATGCGGTATGTGTATATGTATGGGATTGCATGCATATATTCATGCCATCATATATTTAGTACCAGTTCCTCATTCAATTTTATACTTAAACACAATATTTCTGCTACTTCCCAGGTCCTCAATGTTGTAGCTCATTGTTTCAGACCGTAGGGTGGATAGGTAGGTGGGTCAGTCATGAGCTCCTGGGACAAATGCTACTCTGTTTAACTACAGAGCTTCACTGTCAAATTCAATTTCAGTTCTGCTCCCTGGTCCAATACCAGAGAACTGGGCTACAGGTTATCTTCTTTCTTTATTTCGGTAATAAAAAAAACTTTATTTCCTGCCACTCAAATCCAGCACAGTGCACCTGATGTCAGGTTTTAAGAATACACTGTCTACTTAGCACATTGAGGTTACTTAATTCCTCACCTCAGACATCATCTTCTGGATCCAGAAATCTAACTGAAAAATCATGACCTATGAATCCTATAGCAGCACTTCAGAAAAACTGCACTGTAAAGAGCTATAAAGGAATAATTTGAATTAGACTGTATAGCTGTGCCCATTTGCAAGATAGCATAGCCAGATGGGGACATTTAATTTGCTTTGACTTAGCTTTGGCATTCTCTGAAAAATTCTTGTACAAATCACCTCAATATTCACTAAATGTTTTGTATAGGAAAGGACATGTTGGCATACAACACATTAATCTTCATATGTCCATTCCAATTTTCCTATGCCAATATACACAATAAGCTCATAATGATAGAGGTTGCAACTTCCCAGCTCATAATTTATTTCTGGCAAGGGAATAAGTCAAAACTATTGGTGAAAAGAGTTAATGTCATCATGAATTAGATTGTAAAGATTTTCTTTCCTCCCAGTAGCATTTTTACCATGAAGGCCAAGAGATGTGGGAAAAAAAAAATCTGCCAGTTAAGATGCCCAGAGACTAGACATCTGGTGCGCTGACATCTGAACGGAAATGGAAAAATAAACTCAAAATACAGCTACCTACAACAGCCACCCTCAGTTACACACACAATATATTAACAATGACGTTTAGAACTTCCATACAAGTTTTATATCAGTTTTCAACATTACTTGATTTCATGACAGTATGAAAACGTCTATTATGACTAAACTGTACAAAGACAAAACTGTATAAAAGTGGATTGGGAGCTGGCTGACTGGCAGAGCTCAAGGTGCAGTCTGGTTGGAGGCCAGTGACTACTAGTGTTCCACAGGGGACAGTGCAAGGTCCAGTCTTGTTCAACACCTTCATTAATGACCTAGATGAAGGGATAGATTCCACCCTCAGCAAATTTTCTGATAATACAAAGCTGGGTGGAGTGGTTGACACACCAGAAGGCTGTGCTTCCATCAACAAGACCTGGAGAGACTAAATAGTTGGACAGAAAGGAACCTGATGAGGTTTAACTAGAGTAGGCATTGAGTCTTAGACCTCAGGATGAATAACTGCGTGCAACAGTAAAGGTTAAGGGCTGATTTTCTGGACGGGGGCTCTACAGAGAAGGACCTGCAGGTCCTGGTAGACAAGTTGGCCATGCACCACAAGTGTGCCCTGGTGGCCAAGAAGGCCAACGGCATCCTGGTGTGCATTGAAAAGAATGTGGCCAGCAGATCTTGGGAGGCTTCAGGAGAAAGTTGAGCACTATTAGAGATTAAAGAGTTCTGATAATATAATATTGAGTTATTTAAGAAAAAAGGAATTTTAATAGATTTTGAAACAAAGTTTTCCTTTCCTTTCTAAGGGCATTTTAAATAGAATAGGGTTACAATCAGCACAGTTAAAATGTGCTGATGTTAATCAAAGAGCTTCCACTCATCTATTGGAGGAAGATTTCCAGGTAGAAAACTGGCATAAGTTTCGATTCATTTTTTATTCTAAGCATTATCTCATATATTTAGTTTAAAAATAAATAGCCCTAAAAACAAGATAGTAGGTACACTGTTAATATTTTATGCTGTGAAGATTAGCCATGTGTAAAATAGGTGTATGTTCACATAATTGGTCTACAGTATTTTGCTACATGGTTAAATGCATGATTTCCTCTAATAGAATGCCAGTGTGGCCTACATCACATTTTCTACTTCATAAAGATCAAATGAGCTGTGACCACAGCCTCCCTAACTTAATGGAAAGTTCACTCAGTGACTTCTGAGTTTAAATTTTGCGTTTCTACTATGAATCAATAGATTTAAAGCGCATTAATAGATCTCTTTAAAAGGTCTAATCCCAAGAGACCAAAAATTAGATCTAACTCAGATTTATCACTTTTATAGCATGTTCAACTAAAGGTCTTCAATCTTTGTAATATTGCAATTAATTTGAATTAATGGCAATACACACAATGCAAATCATACAACTACCTATGTTTTCACGTATCCTGGTAGGCACGTGGCTGCAGCTTTCATGTTTTCCTTTGTGAAATGTTGGAAGTAGTTGCTACCAAGTTAGGAAGTTTTCCTGAACAGTCTTTTACTGCTCAGCCTTCATCTGCTGCAACTTTACTTGCAATTATCTGAAGAATAGAGAAAATACACTTTCAGATATATATATTTATGAAGAACAATAGAAAACACCTGCCTACAAGTCTTGGCAGGGATTTTTATTTTTATTTTTAATCTTTGCAGTCAGACATTATCAGTCAAAAAGACAACTAATGAAAAGAACGTACCTGTTAACAAAAAGCAAAGCAATTCAGAAGGACAAGTAAGGAAATGGAATATAATCAGAAAATTATTATTTGAGAAATTCCTTCTAGGAGCACAAAAGCAAATAAGCACATGCCTGAGCCATTAGGCATAACCAAATATGCCTGAGAAATGTCGGAGAAGGTGAGATGGGAAAAGAGGGTAGAGAATGAGTAGGGAATAAAGGAAGGAAAAGTCTGAGACAGATTTCTTCTCCTGTTGTTTCTGTCTTTCATACTGTGAACAATCCCATACCAGCTGAAGATGACTTGAGCTTTTGAAAATGGCTGACTCTAACAGAGACTCCAAACTTTTCTGGATCTATTTTTTCCTCCAGATTACCTCAATTTTACAGGAAAACGAGAGGTTAAAAAAAAAACACAAAAACAAAACAAAAAAACAACAACAAGAATTTACTTATCTACAGATTCCCACTATTGCCACCAACTCTTGAAATATTCTATATAGAGAAGGAAAGACTTAAAAATTACTCAAAACCCAGATTAAAACTTCATTGAGGGCTACAACTGAACTGAAACATAGAGGCTGGATCCAGAAAGTAAGGAATAACGGCATTTATGACTGACAGATAGACTCAAAAAGCATCTTGAAAAATTAAGCAGGAACTAATGAATAAATGGATGCAACATTTGTTAATGGACGAGCTAAAACTGGGAAGCTGAATTAGCAAGCAACAAAGAATCAAGATGAAAATACATAAAAGCACAAGAAGTCCTTAGGGGATCAGCAGTTTTGTGGAAACCTTTGATACTCAACTGAGGAGACTGACAGTTACAGTTTGGTACACTGTAGCAATAAAACCCAAAGGGAATATCACCTGAGGTCAAGAGGTTTGTGCTCTGAAGAAATGGAAAAAAAAATAAAAAATAGCGCTCTTTGTAAAGCAGTATGATTATAACCAAGATTTACATTTTGAAGACACTACCTTGTTTCAAAAGAAAGGGGAAACAATGGTTAAAAAGAGCAATAAGGCACCTGTATACCTTGTTATGAATGAGCAATTTATGTGGGAAAGCTACTTATTTCAATGCGCAAAACTTGATCCAAAAGAAACCCAACAGCAACGTCTCAGTGTATTAGCAGACTGACAAATTCAAGCCACTACATCTTCATTCTTCCTACCTGCAAAAAGAACGTATATAAAAGTGCCTAGCATTGGTTTGGCAATCAAATTACCAACTAATGCATGGAGACGTTTTATGTTCCACTCACCACTGATCAGTCCAAATAGACACACCTCATGTCTGAGTCAGACAGCTGAAAAATACTTCCATTTAATACCTTTCAAGAGCAGATCTAGAATGAGTTATAACTAAGGACAGTGCATAAATATCTACATCATGAAAATTATCATTGCAAATGTATCTTTCTGACAATATCAAAATAGTAAATTGATAGGCAAGGGTTTGCTAAAAGGTGTTTTTTTCTTCTCCCCCTGAGGACTATTTCTCCCTGAAGGTAGAATAATATGGGAAACAGAACGAAGCAGCACTGCTTCCTGTGTCATTTTTCAGCTTGAAATTCAAGAGCCACCACACGTATTCTTCGTAAATGTTCCTGAAGAACGAAATCTCTCAATTTTTATTGTCCAAAATTGTATATGAGAGCTACATTTTCAACACTACTTTTAAAAACTCACTTCAGCTTATTAATTCCGCTTATCAAAATAACCTCATCTACTCCAAAGTCTTAGTTTGTACAATTATTCAAATGCATTGCAAATTGAGAAGTAAATATTCCAGCTGCCAATGAAATACAGTGCCCCAGTTTCAGCCAAGACGGTATGAAGGAGGTAGCTACCATACACACTGGTGCATATAACAGTCACATGTTATTTACATAACTTTTTAATTATTAATTCTACACCTTTCATGTAGTGAATATGAGCCAGGCAGCTCATACTTCCTACTAAAATAAATGCAAATACCTGTACATGTTATCTGTAAACTCTACCAAGATGAACACAGCTGAAGAATAATTGAGGGCAAAAGGAAGGATCTGTGAGGTCAATCAGACTTCCCTCCTGATCAAATCAGAGTTGCCTTCAGAATGAGACTGTTTCTCCTGGTTTTGTCTGTTCCTGTCTTCAGAGTCTCCAAAAAGAGAAGACCCTCTGCTACTCTCAGCTGTTCCAGTGCCCAAACCAGTCTCATTGTGATTGTGATCATTTGTTTTCCTGTTACAATCAGCTTTTGCCTTGGGGCCACTTGCAGACACTACTTTTAGTTATTTTGGTGTGCCAGAAAAGACCTCAACTTCTTCTCTCTAATGCACCCCAGGCAGTGGTTGACAGCAGTGCTCACCCCTTTGCACATGCTCACCCTCTCTGTACATTACTGATGCTAGTACTTTTCTCACACTGGAATGACCAACCTAATCATGCCTCCAGCAGCATCCAAAAAAAGACAACCGTAAGAATCAGTCTCCCTGAAATCCTACAAGGGAATTATACTTTAATTGTTAATGTCAGCAATATGGATTTACCTGACAAGGTTTGGGTAGCTGTGCTGGAGGGGCTGTGGTGGAACAGGCTGTCCCCTGCAGCTCCTGGGCACCACAAAGTGCAGATCTCCATGTACAGCCATGGAGGAGCCCACAGTGCAGCAGCAGATGTGGCCCAAAGCAGCTACAGCCCATGGAGAGCCCCCACTGGAGTAGGCCCTGCGCAGATGAGCCCATGCAGCACTGGGATTCCTCGAAGGAGCTTAGTACATCCCAGGATCTCTGAAAATGTTTAAGGTTTTGTTTAATTATTAATATTAAACTGTTTAGACTACAGAATATTATACATGTACTGCCCTGAATTTCAGCTCCAACTGCATTTCAAATGTTCTGAAGATTTAGTGAAAAGCAGCACTGAAAGATCCTTATTGATCCTGCCACCAGGTGGTACCACTACCTTCAGCCTTACGGATTTCAGAACAACTTAATGGACCCACCTTAATTACTGGAACTGGCTAGGGATGGTGAAAAGCAAAAGGACAAAGCAGTGACTGTGAAGGACATTTCTAATCTTATCACAAGTTCCTTTGGAAAAAGAAATACAACATCTATCTCCACCCTAGTCATTAGTCAGATATAAACAGCTATTTGACTTGACATGGTTCTGTGCCCTATTATCGCAGTCTATACTCTCACTTTATGCGGTTTATCAGAAGATGGATGATGGCCCACTACCAATTCCAGTTAATGATGTTAGACATCTTTCTAGACAGTAGGTGCATGGTAAAGGTATCTACATTTGAACAGGAGATGATTCACTGTATAAGCCTTGTGTGTAAGAAATGAATGTTAACAGAGGAACTTTTCTAACAGGGAAAATAAATCCGTATCTCCTTATGCAACTTTCATAAGGGTCAGTATGTGTAAAACTTTATCTTCTTGATTTTGGGGCCATTCTTTTCTAAGAAAAGCGACAGACTACTGTCCCCCATTATAATACATAGTCACATTCTCCACTCCTATCTTATTTTGAGGACAATGTTTTTGTTGTTCTAATCCTTTCATTTTTCAGTTTTTACAGAATTTTATAAAGTGTCAAATAACTATTTCACAGCAGTTTTACATATTTTCAGTTATTATTCATCATTGGTTAAAACTATTCAGCAATAGTAATGTTTAATGTAAACAAGATTTCATATTGCCCATGTTTATTCCTATCTTGGAGCTGATTAATATTTGCATTTCAAGTATTTAACCTCATTTCTATGCTGAAGATTCAGTATGTCGTTCAGCATAATTTTCTGAATTAAGTTCCATTATATGTTAAAGGTATTACCCTTTGGCACTAAAATATCAATTCTAACTTATGTGTTCCAAAAATTCAGCCATCTACAACTGCACAAACCTTCCTTTATTTCTGTAGCATTAATAAAGGGCATCTACATAGTCCTGTTATTTACAGCTGCTAAATCCTGAGGAGTTTCAATAATACGTTAAAGCAACTAAGTTACCTAAAATGCACCTATTATTTGCAAAAGGATTAATAAATGAAATTTTAGCAGGAAGTGCATATGCCAATAAAATAAAGAGTCAATGTACAGAAAGTACTCCTTCATTTTTATCCTTTCAGTGCTTTATTTACCAACTACTAGGACTAATACCTATATATATGGCACTCCATGTCATGCTACCAGCCAGCCATGCTCGGAGCACAGCAACAGTCCCACCCCCAGCATGCACAATGGCTTTGCTTCCCAGAACTCCAGAGAGAAGCCTTCCATATGAGAACTGTTCATTTGTAAACCAAATAACCAATACAAGGCAAATAAAGATTCCCATCCTCTCCAGGACTGTCAGCATTCATGAAGGTATATAATGTTCAATCATGTGTTTCTATTTCAAATTCACTGAGTAAACAACAGTAAAAAATAAAATAAAAATGAGGACAACACTTTGATGCGAATTGCATCTATTTTCACAATCCCAGCATGTTTCAGAAATGACCCATCTAAACAATGAAATTAAATAAATTAGTTTGTCAGGGCTGAAAAAGTGCAGTAAAACTGCTCACATTTGTATACATCTCTGCATAACTAAGACATCGTCAAGCAACTGTGATTCAGTGAGTATACTATAATGGAGATTTCCCAGAGTGGGGCAACAAATCCACAAGGGCAATTTAAGTGGCACTGGAAGAGCATGCCTTTAAAACCTCTAAATAAAGATATTCAGAAGCTCATGTAATTGCCTGGACTCTCTGGAGTCACTTTGGAAAACAAATTCTGTCAAAGGGTTTTCTCTCAATGAAGGACCACCTTAAAGACTTAACAGAGGAAGACAGCAAGTCCATTAGATCAAGTGACCAAATCCTCCATCAGCCTGACATCTAGATGCACAAGAAGAAAGGTGTCAGAAAATTAACCAGCCCTTAACTGGGCAAAGGCTAGGATCTAAAAGCAAAAAGGCGTGAGATGAAATTGGATATCAACCTACCTATTAGCAGCAACTCTGACTTGGCATGTAACATTGAGTAAAAGAGGATAGATGCAGCAAGTAGAACACCAGCTCAAGTAATCTGTCTAGAAAGTCACTGAAAAAAGCAAAAAAAAAAAAAAAAAAAAAAAAAAAAAAAGCCAGCCCTGTATTGCCAGTAAGCCATGGGAAACAAGTTCATTAAGCTTTTAATCCACAGGAGGAGGATGTGGGCATTACAATACTCATTTCTTGCTGACATTGTATCATCTTACCAAGCATTCTGATTTTATAATGGCAAGCAAGCAAATACACTAAAGTATATACTATAAAGTCATATACGCTGTACTGCTGCCTTTCTTATTTTCATATCATTTTTCATGACACCTCTCCCCTTCCAGCCCCTGAGATCTCAAATCCCACATCTAACTTACAATAAAAATGAGGGATGCAATACAGGCAGCACTTGGAAAAACAAACCAGACTAAGTCCTGTCCTACAAAACATCGCACCTCTAAAAAAATCACAAAATAAGACTATAAACTGACATTGCAGGGGAGGCACTGAACTCAGACCCAGGTTAATATTCTGCACAGGGAGTATTAACAGTTAACTGGGGAGAAACTAACTGACTTAATTCTGATATATTGCACCATCTGCAGCGTATAGGTTATAATTGATAGGCCAGCTGTATGTGGAATATGGTACAGGATGTGAAATATTGTACTATATTTATTAGTCATTATTACTTTGTAAGCGGTTCCTTTCAATTAAAGTGTCCTTTTCACTAAGAGGACTTTGTTTTGTACTTCTTTGTTAATTGACACACCAGGAAACACATCACAAATGCGAGTGTGTAAGATGACAATCACTTTTCTCTCCACTACTGAAATACCTTAACAGGGTACATAAAATAAGGTCACGGAGATGCTTATTACCATGATCCTCTTCCAACATAAGATGAAATTAAAGAAATTTCACAAGTATTCTAGCTCAAAAAAAGAAAAAAAATAACAACTTGAACCACTTTTAAGCAGGCCATGCTTGATATATAACATGAAATTCAGGAACAGCAGGAAAACTACCATTTCTTTGCAAGAGTGAGGTCTGTAACACTTCATTATCTTTACGCAACCGCTGAGGTAATTTGATGTAACAATTACAAATGTGGTGTTAGTTTATTCCAAAATCTGGGCAACCTTGCAAAACTCCTAGGGGTATTTTATGCTACGTACATTTCAATAGTTGGTCAAGAGCACCTGGCTCCCGGCACAGGCTGCTCCCATTCAGAATAACAAAGCCAAAAGGCCTTAATCCAGCAGATGAGGAACAACATGCATTTTCAACACCTTACTTGTTCTAGTCTGCAAGTACTCTCACTAAGAAATTTACCTAATTTCTCTGAAATACTTGAGCATGTAATTATAAACGAAAAAAAAAAAAATGATTATGACCTGACATAAATCACTATTATCTCAAGTTGGAATTAAGTTACCGTAACAAATGGTTTTATTAGTGAATTTAGACATTTACTTTCATTTGTATTTGCCTGAACTTGAGAGGACAAAGGACAGTAAATAGAAACTATGAAATCCCAACTCATTGATTCCAAGGCAGAAAAACCACAAGAACAACCGTAAGCATAAAGAGAGCACTTCTCTAATTTTAAGCAAGGCTCAAAAAGGACCTTTTCTTATTGTTCCCATTTCAAAACTAGTTGACAGCTGGAATGTGCCCCAAGGACCCCAGTCCCAAATGTAGTGATTTCAATCCTTCTCTTATATTCAGTCTAAATACATTTAGACATTCAATGTAAGGAACTGCTGTCACTCCTTCAGTTTGCAGTGCTAAGCTAAACAGTGTAACAGAAGTTAATCGAAATGAATAAACATAACACAACTGTTGAAAACAAAACAAAACCAAGGGCTGGCATTCACCAGGAAAGGCAACAACTCACTCTACATGTTGATTTTCACTGTTTACTAAATGATATTTTTACAGTTGTGCACATTAAAATGAGCCCTAGGCTTAATTTTAATTTACCCCTCTTACCAGAAAATGTCCAAAATATTACTGAAAGATGCACTTGATTATACTGTTTGTTAGCAGCTGTGTACCACATCAGTGACCCAAGCCATGTGAAAACCATTCATGGCTCTCTAAGAGATTAATATTTTATTTGAATTCTTTTGTACAGAAAAACTGAATCATTTTTGAGTAACGTGGTTTTCAAATTTAACCCAAGAACAAGTTTAACTTTATTTTGTAAATGTTTATCCAGCATTTTAAATGTCTTTAAAGTGTCCTGAACAAGTTACAGGGGAAACTTGAAACTTGTTTCCTGAACTACACCACAGTAGATGGCTGCAGTTATGTCAGTGCCAGAACATTCCCTATGAACCTCTAGGTGGCCTGAAAACTCCCACTTTCAAGCAGCAAACTTTTGATAATCAGTTAAAATTACTGTACAAGTCATTGCTCCACGTTCTGCACAAATCCAGAGACAGAACTCTATACACAAACACACACACACAAACTCTAGAGTACTTATTTAAAGCTTAAATGTAGACTTCAATCATTTTTTTCTTATTTTCTTCCTAAAGCAAGTGAACATAAGAAAATTAACACAGTTATCTTTCTTTGATTTCTGTGAATTACCCATGGTTTGCTACAAGGAAGTTCATCAAGAAACACTACTAACACTTCTAAGGGGCTAAAGTACTCTGTTGCACTCTTGTCTCATACAATGGACCCAAATTAAGTCCAAGATAAGGGGCTCCATGAGCAGGAGATGAAGCGCACGATTTCTGCTTTTATTTCTAAACTTACTGATCTGCTCATCAGTTTGCAATAAATGCTATGAGCAATATGCCACAAATCCAATGTTTGGATAAAAGGTATACAACGTACCTCCTTCAATAAATAATTCAAAGTATCCACACTGAAAAAAAAAACTGTGTTATCTCAAATTTTTATCAAGTGTTTTCACAAAGCATTTACTCACACTGCTCTGTATGTCAGGTACAGAACAGCATAAATAGAAACACTTCAGAACTAAAATCATAAAGCCAGTCGATAAGTAGGAAGGTGGTTGAAAAGATGAAAGGTGATAAAATGCCACACGCAGATCACATTTTTTACTCTAAAAGAGTACAAGAAACTCTAAATAAATATATACACACACAATTTCTGGCTCATTTAAAAGCAAACAAAGCCAACACACAGTAGACAACTTTGTCGCCTGAACTTTCAGACTATTAGAACTTGAAAGTATTCTAGGGTATACATACATGACATTTGGTAAAAATTCCGGCAATTTGCAATGCTTTATGATAAATCTTCCTTTACAAAGCAGAAAACAATACCCACAGATATGCATCTTTAAAAACATACATCTCAGATGAGTACAGATATTTCCTTTACTTCACGCAATCTTGTCTTACTAAGAACGAAGCATTACGAAAGTGGAAGGAGAGGGAAGCCAAACTTCTAGACAAAGTTAAGAGAGAAGCATACAGGAGTCTTAAAAGCTGAAGAAACAGCCAGAGCAAAAGTGGGCTGCAACTTTGGCTGCTGCAAAGACTATAATACTATTCATTACAATTCCTACTAATAGTAGACAAACATTAGATAACTAGTTCCAAAAAACAAAACAAACAAAAAAAAACAACAAAACCTAGAGTCAGAGACTAAACATAAGTGTAAAGCTTCAATTAAATGTTCAGAATAGCTCCCACATCTCTGTTCATAGCCAATAAAACATTGCTAACTGGCAAAGTTATTTTTCTATTCTATGGAATTCCATCCCTGCCATTCCATCCAGCTGCCATTCTTCATGAGGGCCCAGGGGACTCACAGGATGTCCAAGCCCCACAAGTTTTCAAAGCAGATCCATTGATGCCCCAGGTTTCCACTGCCTGTAAGTAGGGGAGTTTTCCAGATTTGATGAATATGGCAAATCATCTTTGGATACCTGTTATGGACTAAGGCAGGGATGAATGGTGGACAGAGAAAGAGTGATAAGAAAGGCTCAGGAAAAAACAAAGGACAATTCTGGGAGGAAGGTGAGCAATAGGACAAAACAGAGAGCAGAACTAATCCTGCTGAGAATAACAATTTTTATTTTAAGAGACCCTGGGCTATGACTTGGCTCAGTTATATCTGCAGGATATATCATATCTCACAAGTTTTCCTGCAGTAGCCTTTCGATGAGGTGGCACAGTAATAAATGAGGAGATAATTTGATGTGCTGAACTTTTATTGCTATCCAGGAATGAAAGGATTTTCAGTTCCCTGGCTGTGTCTGCAGTACCGACAGCTGGAGGGGGATGGAGAGCTCTCCCAGCAAAATGAGGAGAGGTATGGATTTCTCATATCAGAACCTCCAGCAATAAAAGAGAGCAGTGCAAGAGTGCGTGCAAGAACTAAGTCATCATTACAAACAGAGTTTAAGTTGGAGTAACATCCTAAAAAGAAAAAAATAAAAATAAAAGTAGGGATACATGCGTGCTTTCCTCAAAAACTGAGAGTTCACAAGTGCTGCCAAATCAGTGAAAAAGGGAAGTGCTGAAAGCCAAGCCTTGAAGGTGCTAGGCCATGTGGCAGCAGAAATCAGTGGGCTTCCCCAAACTGCAGGCTGCTTTATTAATCACAGTCACTCCACTGCTGGCTTTTCACTTTTTTTAATGTAGCTATTTTTCTTCTACGTGTAACTTTATAAGTTTCTGAGAAGAAATAATTGAAGACGACTACTTACTTGTACTATGTTCCCATACTATGTGCCCCCACCTGGAGCTCTGTGAGGAGGGGCAGGCCTGCTCCATGCCACACAAGGCTGCATCCGGAGCAGGGCATGGCTGTGCCCTTCAGTGACACCCATGGTGCCTTTGGGAGCAGTGTGGGATCAGAGTGAGAACTAGCAGATGAACCCCAGGCAAAGAGAAGTTCCACAAGCACCAGAGCAGATGCCCACAGGCAATAAGCCCCTGTGCCATCAGGGCAGAAAGCAAAGGCCACCATCTAGTTCTTGTATTGGCAGTAAATTAATTTTTGCACATTTGGCTCACCACAGTAACGGGTGAGTGATCAAGTCTCCACTCTGACCAGTGCTCTCATCCCATTTCTGCCTCCCACGTCCCTTTGTCATGCCTGACCTGTACATACTACCCAAATGTATACTTCCTTTTGCTATATTATTCTCACTATAAACTTAGGCTGCCTTTAGAATAAAATGATATAAAGAAATGAAAAAAGCTGTCACATAATAAAAGGACACACACAACGACTATTACCATATGTGTATGGGATGATGCTAGTTTACAGCTGTGTTAACTGACATCTCTTCCACAGAGACTGCCCCCAAATTCTTGTCATTTTCTATGCTAGGGGTTGGTAAATAATACCAACCAAGCTTTTTACAGGTACACCCCCTTGTAAGCTGCCTCCAGCACTGAAGTACTGCCAGGTTTAAAGAACCCTGTGATCCTCATTTGCTTCCATGCCTCTTACTGATGCTTCAGTCTAAGCAATTTAAACTCTTAAAATTTAGTCTAAAAACATACAGTGACCTCCTCAATAACATGCAAATTACAGGCGCAAGAAAAGCAGGAGAGTTGTTTTTGTTTTGCTTTTTTGGTGTTTTTCTTTGTTTATTTTGGTTTTTTTTTAATTGATTTTGAAGATACCCAAGTACTACAGATGACTGTAGGATCTTGGTAAGAATTAAATTCTTAATAAAATAAACAAAAAGAGGTTTAATTAGCCTCTTGCACTATGTCACGATAGTCCAGCTCTTTTTCTACAAGAAAGTACTTCATCCAGTAGATGGCACAATTGTTGTTTTTATGCACTTTCAAAAACTACAAATAGGATTTGCGTAATTTGAAAGGTGAGACCACGGGATTCATCAAAGTGCCTGACACCGATAAGAGATTCTATTGTCTTCAAAATGCCATTTTTTTCTTCAGTATGAACTCTAATGAATTTGCTTCTATAAACTTGCAAAGTAAGAAGCCATAAAACACTAGACTTTTCCCTCTTAGCGTTACTTTTAATCAAGTAGCTCGATAATCACGACCACGAGCCGGAATTTCCTCCACTATGTATAAGGCCCAAGAGAGTGCAGTTTTTGGAGAATTTCTAGAGTAACTTGATTGAACAACAAACTGAAATACTACCATCAGTTTAAGTTAAGACCAGCATTGGCAAATCACATCCCCAAGCATACACAGCCATTTATGTATTTATTTTGAAAATAAGGATAGAAGGCAGCACAGTCTACCAGCATATCCCATAGTATCCCCCACTAGCACCAGCAGAGATTGCTTAAGAATTCTCTAGGCACATTCTGATGAAAAACCTATAGCCAATAGAATTCTTTAAAAATCAGTTTTCCGATTCTTTTTCCTACCAATTAATTATCAAAAACTCTATTAATTACTTACTAGTTCGGTTTAGATGATAATGTACTAGTTTATAATTTATAGTTAATTCAGCACATTATTTTATTAGTGTATTCTATCAGATTTAATGGAGGCTGAAGGCTTCAGGGTGGAATCTTTTTCTCCTCTATCTAATAAAAGTTATTAAAAATTTAAATAAGACTTGAGAGTGAGGATAATTTAGACACCAAAGTAATGGCTGTACATATTTCTCAGCAGTAGTTCATTAGCGGGCTGATAGTCAACTAGATTAAAGCTTTTTGTTCATTTTACAAAATAGCTTTCTACCCAGCTCCTAAAAAACCTAAAACAAAAAAAAAATTGAGCCCCCACTTGCAGGACCCAAACTGGGAAAGAAATGTAGAACTGTGTACTTTGCTCATAATCTTTGTGTTTACAAACAATAGAACCAGAAACCAAAAGGAAGACCAGACAATCTGCAAACATACCCAGGCGTACTACAGCTTTTTTTAAAACTCTAATGAATTAGTCCAAATATATCTATGGTCTTTGGTGGCTGTACTGTACTAGTGCTGTCATGGCTTTGCAGGTTATTCCACAACAGCAAACAGACGCTTGAGTACTGTCCTCCTCAGAGCTGGACATATGTTCACCCCTGGGGACTGCATCATCCATACTGATATGACCCAAACTAGTGAGCACGCCAAGTTGTTATGTGCATGTTAGAGAAACACAAAATTCATGCAGACTAGCTGTTTCTGCACGCTCCTTTAAATTCCTGATATTATGAGAAACTACAGCAGCAACATCTGAAGGAATTGTGTCCAATGCATCAAATAAATAATTGTTCCTGCTTTCTTTTCTCAAACAAGAGATGATATTATAAATCCAGCAGTTCATTTAAATGATCTACACAGTAAAATTACAGCCAGCAGCCAATACGAAGTGAACTGATTATGCTGAAAAGGTATCTGGGGTCCTTTATATTCTTTACTTGGTGAGCCTGGGAGTGGTTTAATGAAAAAATTTCATGGTGTGCAAATCATTAAGCAGGAAGAAAATGCTAAAAGCTGATTACATTAGCAAATTCAAAAACTGTACCAAGTGATAAAAAAAATATATATATTTAAATTGTGATACAGTGGAACATGCATCAGTTTCACTTTACAGTAACTTGCACTTTCCTTTTTCATGCATTGAAAAATGAATCTCAAGGAACGTATAACTCAGGGCAACAGCAGTAAAGAAACAAAAAGCCATTCCATTTCTGAATCGTTTCTTTGCAGCGAGGTTAGATAAAAGTGAGGCTCTGTGCTAATAAATAAGCACTCCATCTGCTATGTAAACAAAAGGCTGAATCCTTTTCTTTGGAAGCACTGCAGTTTTGACCTAAGAAAGCTGGCCAAGGAGGCAGTTTGTCATCACCCAGCGGGTTTCCCTGATCCTCCACTTGCACATGCCCATCCCTGTTGGATGGAGGTGGGAGCCATCTATCATCGTCTCCTCCCTGCTCATTTCAGTTCCCCCAGTCCCTGCCCTGGCACCACTCACTGCCTCTCCTGCTGTCCTCCCGGTCTTCACATTTAAATCAAGCATCGTGCTTAGTCGAGTGCAAATCAGATCAGCAGGAAATGAAAAATCACCTCAATTCAGGCTACAGCCACGAGCAGCAGAGCTAGTAGTGCTCCTCAGAAGCACAACAGACCCGTACAAGGTTGGTGACTTCCCTAACTTTAATGAAACACACTGGGAGCTGAAGCAAGGCTGCTGCTGTGCACAGTGGCAGTGACAAGAGAAACTGCTGGCAGAAGCACAGGGAGGGAGAGCATTGGGATCCTGCACCAAGTCTGTTCTGAAACTTGCAGAGCTCCCAGGGCACAGCACATGGCACCTGCATGTCCAGGTTGGGGGGCAGGAACCCAGCCCCAGGAGGCCTGGACCTTAACAGTGCAGAGCAAGGCTGCACGGGATCTTCAAAAAGCCAACGCTTCAGACGGGCCTTGTCAAATTTTAAGGTCCAAAGCATCATCATCAACAGCACATTATTGTTACAAAAGCCAAACTGAAGTCCAGTGACTGCTTCTTCACCTTCAACAACATTTTTCCATATTTTGGAATACCAGCTAGTATCAAGTGTTTCAATTTAAATTTAACCTCCATGCTGAGTGTGGTAGAAATGAAGCACCAGTAATTCCTTCATAAAGTATTTCTTTAAATCTTTAAATCAGCTTCATTGCAAGTCTCATTCAAGAAACACGTATGCCTGTTAACAGCAAATCCGATTAACAGAGCCCTGTTTCACCAAACAGCAGTAAAAGCAACTAATGGCCTCACTGGTTAGTGAGGTCTGTGTGCATGACATCATTAATGGCTTTGTTTGTTTGTTTTCCATTCTGCAATTTGATGACAGCTTCTCTTTTTTAAACTATTAGCTAGAAAATAGGAAAATGAAAGCTTTTGTTATTTGAGAATTCTTTTTAAATGAATCGAATAATTACCTAATGCACACCTTTTACTTCGCCTTTGCATTGAAAACATAGGTACAACTCAGCAAAATGAACCCTGACTGATGAAGATCTATACCAGTGTGTTTCAGAGGTTAAAAGAGAACAACTGTGCTTAAAATGAACATTTCTCAGATCACGACATATGATCATGACAGCATACCTTGAAAAACCGCACAATGAGACTTTTAAATGTTTTTTATCTGATTTTCTGTAATATGCTTTAATGTAAAAACAATCCAGATGAATCCCATTTTTAAGACGGTGTTGGTCTAACTCTGAATTTCATGATGCACAAAACAGTATTAAAAAACTAATTACTTGTTTATTTTTAAGATGACTAAAGATATTACATTAAATGCAATTGCATGCAACCTGTCTAAATTTGACATTACAGCCCTGTCTGTGCAGAAATGTTAAACCATTGCTACTGAATTATTCTGTTCATAGACAGGATGTTCCAAAATAGTTTTCCCAGAAGAAAAATACCAGGGAAAACACACAAAAAAAACCCTTTCTAGTAATTACGTGACACACAAAAACTTACGATTTATACAGCTAGCTAAAAATTAAACCCTTTCTTCAATGAAATTCAAAGTTTAAATTCTCTACTGTAGAAATAGATCTATCAGAGACAAGACATCCTGACCCACTGCACTCTGCAAATTCTCTCCAGCCAACACGACTGTGAGGAGGATAGGTCAGAAATAAATTCTGGCCAGACAGCATTGCAGAGGGCTTATATTTTTTAATCAACACTTGAGAGAAAAATCACTAAGATAAGGCTTTCCCCTGAGCAGAAAGAATGCCGGCGAGTGACATTTGACACGTTTCTAAAGGTCACATAAAAATTCCTTCCTTCTTCTCAGGTTGAAGTTTCTCTCTCAGGTTCACGCTGATGATTAATACTTAGTTTATTGCAAGCATAAAAATTGTATAATATCCCATACTTTTTAGTGGTCAAGCCACAGCTGAGAAAGTGGCAATGCTGCTTGCTTTTCTACTTAACAGGTAGAGATCTTTTTCTCACAGTAAACTTATGACATATGAGCAATGTGCAAGACACAGCAAACTGCCATGTCACATATGAATCGCATCACACACAGGTGGCTCAGCCATCTATCAAAAACAAAACCCAAATTAATCTTTCCCTCTTAGCAGTTCTAAAACTGAACCTACTCATTTTCACATAGGACTTGAGATGGAGATGAGCAGGATAAAACTGGGAGACAACACAAGCAATGAAAAGCAATGAAGGATGCACTCAGTAAGGCCCCTGAAGTGGCATATTAAGACATGGGAGAATACAGAGAAGATGGGCAGTGTGTTTGGTAAGAAGCAGGCCCAGCACAGAACAGAAAGCAGCAGTAGGATGAGCGCAGCACCGTGAACTTGCAGCTGATGTACTGACAGTGCAGCTGACACTCTGACAGGCAAATGTTCGCAGGTGTTTTCCTGGTTGCTTGTCATTCAGAACAGGTGTAACTAACTAAATCAGATGCAACCTTTTAAATAATATAACTCTAATGTTACTACATTGTTTAATAAAATTTCTTTAAAAAAAAAAACACACTAAAATCAACATGGTCACTTTCATTCAAGTAACAACTGCCACAGCAGACAGATTCAAGCAATTATCTATGCTCATAAATCTTTGCTCACAATCACATTAACCTCCCCTCAGCTTCACAGAATAGACAAAAATATGCTGCAGAAGTGTAAGAGATCAACAGTAAGACTTGATTTGCTTTAGATAAACTGCATTTTGTGATCACTTTCCCAAGCATTTACTCAACTGCATGTGATTTTCTCTAATTGTATCACCCATCTGCATTCATCTCAAATATAGATCAGCATTCGTTACCACATTACTATGAGGATATTATCATTGTCTACCATTGCACACAACATTTAAAGAAAATATTTTAGGCAAGTACACAGCAGCAATTTAAGTGTCTGTATATATATGTACACATAAGTAGCTAAAGTACATATTGTCTTTTCTTTATGTAATAACTTCTAGTTTTCTGTAATTTGTAATGGTACATGCTGATGGATACCCAGAACTAATCTACTAACGTTGAACTAAATTTTTAATAGGCCTCTGAGGCTTACTTTTTATTGTCGGGATTTCTACAGAACAGAAAACCTGGAAGTAATAAAAAGATGTGGAAAGCAATGATTTTTTCCTCTCCTCCCCCACCTAAAACAATAATTCCTTCTACAATATAATGTGAAAGCATCCAGCAGTTACACTAGCTTTTCCCAAGACAGACACTGACATTACACCTCCCAGCCTAGTGCTGATGTGCGTAAAACTAGTACAATGAGCCTTGACATTTGTCATTATACTTAGCTACAAATGCATTACAAGAAATTACAAGGGATGCTATCAGAAAATTGCAAAACCAATGAGTGTTTCACTTAGTTACTGTAATTCTTCAATGCTATTCCAATCTTGTGCAAATTAGAAGCCACTTACAGCTCTGAAAACTGACAGGAAACCGAATGAGGTTTTCATTATGCTTTTAATAGTCTTACTGGGTTATTTCCCATTAAGATTATTGCAGAACTACATAGCCTGCCCCTACACACCCATACCTGGCACAAGTACTAACCAAAATACTCCACTGAACCTCCAGAACAAAAAATCCCACCAATTGCTAATACACAATAGCAAAACAACAGTAGCAACTATAGGAAGGAGGTTTGGTTTACGTTGCACCAAACCGTTAATGCTTTATTCACATCTGTAAGCATTTTAATCCCATTTTGCATAAATAAGTTTCAGTGAGAGATTTATATATGAACGTCAAGGAAACTGCCTAGTAGCTCCTGTTACATGTATTTTGTTAGCGCTCATCCAGAAGTTTTTCACTAGATTGCCTCTAGACAACACTCATACCACTAAAACCACCTAAGTTTTAAGGTAATATAAACAATAAAGACTTGGGAAGTACCATGTGAAGCTGAGTATGACACTTGCTTAAATTATCCCATCGAACTAAGACTAGTTGTCAGCATGAGCATCTGTATGAAAAGAAAACATGAAGCATGACAAAGAGAATACGCCAGTATTTCCACTGCGTTTTGCAAATTTGAATTGCATTACTTTTCCACCTGAATCCTAGCTTTGCTGCTAAAACTGCTGGAGCAAATGGCCGACAAGGTTGGAAGGAACTAGCAGCCTGAAAGCTTCTCTGAGCACCGGGCAGCAGGCTGTGTCTTGGGAACTCAGGCACCTGGTACCTGACTTCAGCTCACTCTGTATATGATGAACCTGCAGCGTGGTACAGTTGCACACACTGTACACACTGCAGATGCCACCCAACCTGCTGTGTCCTCCCAGCAGCTCTTGGCTGCAGATGCGAGCAAAGAGCCTGCGGCACCCCACCAATCTGCTCATCACGAGGTTACACACCTTCAACCCTCTCCTACCTGATCATCAACATGCAGGCCTCCTGATTGTGTCCAAGGCCATCATGTTGGTTTTATCTACAAAGCAGCAGCATTAAGACTGTATCACAGAATCATAGAATGGCCTGGGTTCAAAAGGACCTCAAAGACCATCTAGTTCCAACTCCCGTGACATGGGTCTAGTCACCAACAACTAGAACAGGATACCCCAGAGCCACATCCAGCCATGCCTTGAATGCCTCCAGGGGATGGGGCATTCACAACCTCTGAGTGACCTGTTCCAGACCATCACCACCCTCTGAGTGAAAAACTTCCACCTCTTAAAGCTATAAAGCGATTTCCAGGATGGGAAGATACAAGCAAACTGGGACTCTGGGAGAGAACAAATCGCTGAAGGAAATGCAGGCAGCCAAAATGTTGAAATAAGGAAAGGATGCTTTTCTGCTCAGAGAGCTGTCGCTCAACAAAGCACTTTAAGAAATCAGTTAATACTGTTATCATTTACTGCTATAGCAACTGTACATTTCCGCCAATTGTAAGAATATTGCAGCTATTACACCTTGTAAACGTGAACGTGTCAACATTTGGCTTTCTGGTTTGCTTGAAAAGGGGAAGGGAAATTTCCTACCATTTTCCTGGAAGAATCTAACACCTCCAGCATCTGAGTGCCTTCTCCTCACGCATGCATGTACACATGCGAAACAAGAATTTCTTTTAAGATTTATGAGCTAATTTTTTTAACTTTTATTTTTATTTTTTTTAACACTTAAACCCTTGCATTCCCTTCAATAGCCCCATCTAAACTGGCTGGTATCTAAGTGATAGGAAGGCACACTTCAATCTAAAAATCTGAGACACTGAATATAAATCAATCTTGCCTCTCATAACTCACCAGCCTGTCTCATCAACTCAAGCTTGGCATATGTTCCCTAAGGCACCATAACCTGATGTTGTAAATTAGTCATCTGCTGCTGCCTATGGTGTAAGTTTGGATAGGGGTGAAAGGCCTCCTGATGCTCAGGAACTTAAATAATTCTCTTCTACAACCTCTCCAGTCCCTTGTCTGTATCGTTATGAATGAAAAAAAAAAAAAAAAAAGAAAAAAAGATCAGTGCACAACAATTCTGGCTCTAACTTTCCCATTGGTCAACAGCCAACAACTAATGTTTCCCTACACTGCATCTCCACAGCTATTTACATTTCACTAATTCAAAATCGTGCTGTCAGATAGGCCTTGGTTCCTTTTGTTTTTGTTTCAGCACACAGTTATTCTGAGAACACCAAAAGGCCCTAAAAGGAATTTCAAACTCTGTAAACTGGTGTTGAATATCTCATGAAATCTACCCGCGCTATTTTCAATGAGAAAATTAGTACAGCATCATCTGTCCTCTGCAAGAACAGCCATATCTCTAGAAAAAAGACAGAAGACAAAGCATCTACACTGCATAAAGAAACTCAGAATACATACAGAAACTGGAAATCCAGACTTGTTACTCAGAGGATGAGCTCTGAGGGCTTAGTCTTGCCTCCCAGAAATCAAGAACAGTACAATCAATTCCACACTATACGTGACATTTTACAGGCAACGCACGTCTATTTAACCCTGTGCCGGTATTTCCTTTCAACCAAAAGAGCTTGTGTGAACTGATAATGTAGCAGTTTAACTCTTTGACACTCATGACAACAGGATTTGAGAGCTCTTAAATTCATAATTAGCAGTTACAACTTAAAATTTCAGTAAAATGACATTTATGAACAGGCTGCAGCTAGATGAAGTAAAGGCTTCAATACTCATTGGTATGGGCAACGAGACCTCAACAGCGCTCATACATCAAAAACGTCAACCAAAGCCCTTGCCAAAGCTGTGATAAGATTATGCGACCTCAAGTTTCTATTCTCATCAAGATGGCAGGAGTTAAAATTTCAGAGAACAGAGGATATTTATTCCATTTCTGTTAAACAATCATTGCTGGCATTCACATATTTCTTCCCTGATCATTAACCACTGACATAATTAATATGCACTCATAGAAGCCCCAGAACAGTTAGAACATAATCACCTATAGATTTGATTCATGGAACTGCCTTTTTGAAATAACGAAGATAGATTAGGTTCTTTGAAGTGTCCTGAATACAGAAGCAGCAAAAAGCAAGTTGGGAGTTACCAACTGTGGAGGGGTACTAATTAACAACTCAATTAAAAAAGGCAAATTAAACTTTATGGTTCGTTATCCTTCATTGCTTAATAAATTGTTTTGCTAGGCAAATGATTAAGAATGATTATTCTAGAAGACTGAAATACTAGCTGTTTTTCAACTTAATAAAAACACCACAAGAATTTTGTTTTTAAAAACATCCAATATTCTAACTGAAAGATCAGTAGCATAAAACATGCCATAAATATTTATTCCATTTATATAATTTTTTCTCATCAACCTTTTACACAAAAAAAAAAAAAAAAACACTCTGCTTTTGTGATGGATGAAATAATTTATTTTTATATAGCCATACATTTTCAAAGAAGGAATATCAAGCTCTGTGACTTGCCACAATGAACTGCATTCTTCTTAACAAAGTTATTTGGAGCTTGACATGTCTGGAACTTATGGAATTACTGATAGTTTTGAAGACGGGGATACTGACAGACAAGTTTTGCATTAACAGTTTGTTCATCGAGGATATTGTAACAGGCTGCCAAGGAGACTGCAGCATGATCCCTACTTGCAGGTTTTCAAAGAGGTCTGTATGTATTTGTATACTTTCTGAACTGTATTTTCGTAGAGATGATCCCTTCAAAGTCCCTCCCCAAGAAAAAAATCTGGGTCATACGCAGTGGGAGAAAAAAGAACTGTATCAGCAAAACTACACTTTACATAGGACAGCATTAACAGCTAACGTCAATTAAAACAAAAGGCAGGAAAAAAAAGAGAGAAAGAGTCTCCAAAATAAAAGACTGAATTCAGCATTCCCTATTTTTCACTCCTAACCTGAGTGCTTTGTGAATAAAGAGGCATCTCCATTCTGATCTCCACTTACCTGCAAGAAAGCCGTGCAGGTGAAAAACTGAGAACTGCCTACACTGATGAAATGGCATCTTACTGACAACAGGTATTGTTGGAAATGCAGTACAGTTAAGGTCAGCTGCACACATACTACATACATCTGCAGGAAAGTTTAACGTATAATACCTCACTTCCCACTTGACATGAAGATCTGTCCTTTTCCCTGATCTTCACAGGCTAAAAGCATTGCCCTGTTGAGGGTTGGAGCTTTACCAAAACTCAGATCCAGCAAAATTAAAACACACTAAAAAATAAACAAACCAACCATGCGCTTCTTACTAATGTTTCACGTCCTCTTTCACAATGACATCAGTCAACAGAGCAGGAAGTTAAGGGCACTTATCTGAGACCTAAACTGCAAGAGTTTCTGATGAGCATTATTTGAGGCTACGTAATGCTGAAGTTGCTCCTGTACTGTGAAATGACAATAAGATTTTCTATATGCTTTTTTCCTTTCCAGAAAATCCAAATTACTGATTTGTTACAAATCACTGGAAAGATGTTCCAACTTAAAATACAGTTTTGAAATGAAAACGGGACATGTCTAGTTTTCAAACACTTTAAAAAGCGCCTTTCAACAGCAGGGGTGAGAGAACAGAGGGACTGTACCTCAGTGGGACACAGTAGAGAACTACATTTGGAAAGAATATGCATATGATTCATAAATAATTTCTCATTCATCAGAAAAAATTTTAACAGAAATTAAACACTAGATTTTGCAAACCAAGAAATTCATAGCAGTATGCACCCTACTCAGTTTACTTACACAGTATCCAGTTTTTTTTTGTCGTCTTTTTAATTAACATTTTGGTTTTTTAAACTTTCAAAGCTTTTTCAATGGCTGCAAAGAAACTTAACGTACTCAGCAGAAAACTGACATGGGTTTCTACATGAAAGGAGATTATTTAGCAATACAAGCAACTTATCTGCAAAACTACAAAAACAAATTAGTGTATACTGACAAAGAAACAGGTCACAGATACAACTTGATTATACAATGGCTTCTCATTATTCAGAAGCTCAGCATTTCACATAATCATGGAATTGTAGGGGTTGGAAGGGACCTCCAGAGATCATCAGGTCCAACCCCCTGCCAAAGCAGCTCCCAGCCCAGGTTGCACAGGTAGGCGTCCAGGCAGGTCTTGAAGGTCTCCAGTGGAGGAGACACCACCACCTCTCTGTGCAGCTCCAGTGCTCCATTACTGCACTGTGAAGAAGTTCCCACACACATTTGTGTGGAACGTCCTATGCTTCAGTTTGTGGTCATTTCCCCTCGTCCTATCACCACACACTGCTGAGAAGAAACCACATGAACTTGCAAGTTTGAAATTGGAGGAAACAGCTACTAATATACTTTTCCTGGTTTCACAAACTATGAAAAGCAAAATCCCACAGTCACTGCATTATATCCATAAAACTGAGAATTATTTTATGCTGTAGAAATATCTCCACCTACATCACAAGGAGCACGCCAAGAGCTCACTTGGAGCTCGCTACTAGTCCTTCTTTGAGCATCAACCTCCTCAAAATAAAAAGACATTGTGTATTTCTTATTAAGAATTCTTAATAAAGCTAATTAAATAAAACACTGCCTCTCTAACAAGTGATAAACAAAGTAATCTCATCCAGCTGATGAGTTAATCCCATTGTTCCTCATCAAGTAGCCTTGGAAGAATGGCAGCTGTAGCTCTTGCAGCATCCAGCATTGCATACACAGCCATATTGATTCATTAACTCTTGCTGTGCAAAGCCAACCGACTTGAAGAGTAAACTATTAATAAAAGGAATACCTTACAAATTTCCACCGATAAATTTGCTGCTGCTGCTGACTTGCAAAACCCGCTGCTTTTACTTCATTATTTAATGATAAAAAATGACATCTGAAATGACTTCCTATGCATTTAAATCTCTATAAATGATACAAAGAGCTAGTTTTTAATTTTTCCAAAGCCTCATTTATCTTAAGGGAAAAGCTTTAAATGAGAAGACAGCTTATTCAGTTGGTGTTGATAACATCTTGGTACTCTCCAAGATGGTAACAGAAATGCATCAACATTCAAAAACAGGCAGCCATATGGGAATTGATCTCCCTGCCATTGCAGGAAAAGAAACATTTTAAAATTAATATTGATTGTCCGCTATGAAATATCATACTTGCCTGATGATGTCTGATGAATTCATTACTGTGAGAGTAAAGGAAGATAAAACGAGAAATACTCAATGATATAACTGGTTTTATTCCTCATCCAATAAAGATATGGAAATATTGATCACCTTTTTCAACTGAAAAGTAGAATAAAATCTCACCGGAACTCATTATCAGTTTCAGCTTAACGCTTACAGATCTCGAGCAAGATTTTAGTTAAGCATGGATAAATACAAAGGATATGAAAATGCCATGATAAAAAAAAAGTATAAAGGATCATTTGTACACTGAACTTCATACAGAATTTAAATGTTAATTTGAAAAACAGCCAGCTACCTCAGCAGAAACACTGTGGTATTGACTGCCAACAGCTGCTGGCTAAAAAGAAACTTCTCTGATGGCAAAGCAGACTTCAAAAGACAAAGCAAGATCTACAGCAACTCCATAAACTAAGCCAAGCAAAGAAATTTTGCATCAAGAAGATCCAAATAATTCCATAAAACAGATGTTAATATGTTAGTATTGTGGAAGATTCCTTTAGTATGGCAAATACTTGCTACAATTAAGGATTTTATTGGTGGATTTATATCTTTTTTATCCCCATTACCTTCCAAAACAGAAAATATCACCACTTTAAAATGTAACTTTTTAATAACTCACAAGAGGAACACTTGATGAACTCTGTTTATCTCATCACACTGCTAAATACAACTTTCTAGTAGTTTTGGTGTTGCAGACTTTGACTTGTAAGATGTTTTAAAATTCATCCAGATCCTCCCATGACCACAATTATCATCTTTACAAGTGTACCATCCATCATTTGCCTCAAATAAAAAAACCTAAAAGAAATAATGACACATTTTATGGATAGCAGTGGTATCATATTTAGTAAAGCTCACTGACTTACAACAAAAACAAACACAGAAGCTGTTCTTCAGGACTTCAGGGATAAAAAGTTGAACAAAGCAGCTAGATAATACAGAAGGTACATCTTAAAGCATGTAGGGTATAGGGATAGCTTTGAAACTACTTGAAGATTTCCTAAAATACCTATTATCTACTTCAATAAAAAATTAATACAAGAAAGTTTTATTGCCAAGTTTATATAACAAATCAGACTTGATCCCAGGGGATCAACTCCACTGCAACTTCCCAGGTTACTTTAAAGGCAAATTGCTATTTTTTTTTTCCTTCCAATTTAACTACATCTCTTATGAACTTCCAAGAACTGTCAAGCACAAAAGCTTTACATCACAGATTAATCATGAAAAGTTAGTACTAACTACAAACAAGGTTTTTAAATGCCCACATTTTCACAAAGATGTCAAAATACAGTACACTTCTCTGCCTTATTTGTTTCACTCCCTCCAACAGCTATCCCCGTAACTGCTCCCCCTCAATTGCTTGAGCACTGAGTGGCACAAAAGCTCCTTTGACAGAGGTTCTACGTGGGAAGCACCACAGCCCCACTCACTCAGAGGATGGAGGGCTAGTACTATTTTGAATAAACAACAAATATCAGTGGTCACAAAAGGAGAAAAGCTAACTTTTCAACTTGGCTGTCTTGTTTATTCTGCCTTCTATAACTTTCAGACCTGCCAAGCTCAGTTTCCAGCCCAGGTCATAGCCTGAAGTCTACTAAATAACAGAAGTCAGCATGAGGTGTCATGGGTCAAAACATTGACAAACAGGTAGATTTTCCAAACTTAATCGATTCTCTACAATGAATGCCACACAACACAAGGAACATAACTCTGCAAATTTACTATGAAAGCATCATGCTCATGCAAAACTAGGAGATGTAACAATTAAGATATCTTCCCTATTTTTAGGTTCCTGGAGCTTTCTCGAAGAAGATTTTAAAAATCTGTCTTTGAAAGCTAAGTAAATATGCTCCAGAAACAGGCCAATTTACTGAGTCCTTATGCTTAACTGTACACTCTACCACAGCCTAGTTATGAAATTGAGCTACTATTGCCTTAATTTTATCAAGTTAAACCAAACAGCTCCTAGTATACTTTGCAATCTACACTGAAGTACTGCTACAACGCAGTCAAAATCCAAAAGCCTACAGCCACAGTTTTTCTTCACAGAAATGCTGAATTTTGGTCTGTGGTGTCAGTGAGCCCTTTGAATTTTTCTATCCCCTGAATATCAAGGGCAAAGTCTTAGTCTTGTTTTTTATTATCACTCATCTCCTCCGTGCACCATGAGGGTTAAGAAATGATTCAAATATCAACTACTTCAAGGCACACTGATGACACTGAATCACATCAGAGAGGAAAGGTTTCCTGACTACTTAAAATTACGGTTCAATTTTCCTGATCTGCTCAGAACAGGAGGCAGCTATTTTTCTCCTCTGTTTTGTCAGATTGCCACTGGTTGATGGACTTTTCTCTCATGATCCCATAGCACTTCCTGCACAATTTTTTAGAAAATCTCTTATACCTGCATGAAAGAACACATGACAGTGAGCAAAAGCTGCACTTCCTAGTTTAGATCTACTGCCTTTCATATGCATCTCACACATTTACATTGCAAATATATCTTTGAGATGAGAAAGTCCTTTAGCTCTCACAAGCTGAAGTAATTTGATGTTGTAACCCAACACAGACGTCCTGCCAATATCTGCGCTCCCAACTCAAAAGCCTCTTCTTCTTTTCTTCTAGGATAATTATATTTTCAGTTTAATTGTGTTTTTATCTTAAAACAACCAAAAATGCATTATGCAAATAAGCCCTTTCAAGCACATGCTTTGTGAAACTAAAACAAACTTGAAGGTTTATTGCCTTGCAAATTTCTTCACTGTAGCCCTTTCAGTGACGGGATGCAGACTGCACAAAACAAGGCAACATGAATAGAGAGGCATAATCAACATTCTGGAACTCCTTTTGGGCATGATGTCTGGAGCTCCAGAAGCCCGCTACCACACGTCACTGGGAGATAAGCCTCCTGTAAACCTGAGGAAAGGCCAGGGCCTTCTTCCACAGGATAGAGTCATTTTGTCTCTTTTTCATCCAGCGTGACCCAGTATTTACTCCCATAACCAAATGCCTTGCTCAGACAGTTAAAACTTGGAAATGAAATAGGTCTTTTGCACTGACAATTGCTGAAGAGTAACTCAATTGCAATACAATTCCAGCATTGGCTGGCAGGATGGGCACCTGTCTGTAAGAAAATTAGTTGATCTCTTACCTGAGGTTTGAGCACTGCTGTTTGAGTGCACCCTGCCTACATGCGGATTCCCCTGCTCACAAACTCCCAGCTTCAGATTCCTAACATTCTAACTTGTTCTGCATAATAAAAAAGGCTTCTTAATTGCAACCAAGTATGTTGTGCCCTCACAGACCACTTCACGTTCTCCTTCCTGCTCCCAAGTCCTTCCTCTTCAAGGAACTTACCCCTGTTTTGTCCTGCATGGGTACTTCTACTGTCCCAGTCCCACAAGGAATGCTGCAGAAAAAGAGATTCACCCACAAGACAATCAGGCGTTTTCTTAGTCCTATGTCAGGAAAAACTCCTCCTGTCCTCACTGCCTCCAGCCCGAGGGGATGGCACCTGCTGAGCTCTGAGCCTGACACTCTCTCATTCATCAAATTGAGCAGCAGAGCTTTGTGTAGCACTGCGTAGCAATTAGTCAGAAATTGAGGTGCACACCAGAGATTTAAGTTCAAATCAATTAACAACATCCTCTTACAATTCTAGGTAATGAAAACCCTGAGCATGGATATCAGTCTCTCATAGCAGTACAAAGGTATCAACAATTACTCATATATATACGTATATTATTACATTATATTAATTTCTTCCTTCACTCCCTTGAAAATTTCAATGTGGCATTTGATGTGGTATTTATTCTACTCTTTAAATCAGTTACTTAGAAAGCAGAAACTTTTCCACAGAACTAAGTTCCTGAAAGCATAGCCATTTTCTGCATGTGGCCCTCTGTTGTGGCTCCAAACAACAGTGAACAGGAATTATTTTTGGCTGACCCTCACCCAAGGCTTCATTTCTGATCCTTACAAAGAAGTGACCTCTGCTCTCCCAACAGGGGATGTCAGCTTCTGTCTCCTGCTGGTTACATTCTCAAAAGAAAGCTTTTACAAAAGACCACGCACTTACTCCATGCTGCCTAGTTGGACACAGAAGAAAGACTCAAAGAATTGGATATTCGCCGCCTCTGACTGCTTTCAAATCACGCAGCTGTGCTATCTCCAGGACAAAACACCCAAAACTCCCTCTCATACTAGGCAAGGTTGCCAGCATACTAATATCAGCACTCAGATTTTTCTGCTTCATGCACCATGGCCACATGCACCACTGGGCCCCATTCTGCAACCTGCTCGAGAGCTTCTTCAAAAGGGAACTCTTTTTTTATTATGTGCTTGTAGAACACTTCCCAGACAATTAGAAACAATAAACGCTTGCTAAAAGCAAAGCGATGATGACTGATTTAAAAGTAGATGCATCTCCTTATCAGATAAGAAGAGCTATTATTTTGAATCCGGAATCATACTTTGGTGGATTGCCTAGGCAACTCTGTAATTACATAAAATACTTGAAGACTTTAACAATGTAACAGGCTAAAGGCTTCAAAGCATACCTGTATATTACTTCAGCATTCGCTAATCACTCTTTTTCCTTGAATTATTCACAGCATATTTCCACTCTTACCTAGTTAAAACTTAAACATTTTCCATTTGCTATCTCCTCTGAAAATAAACATTACTACAAAAAAAAATCACAACTATTTAATCATCCCTATACTTTACCTTCAATGAACCCAAATTTAGATACCACTTTCTATTCTTGAACGCAGAATAGGAAGAGAGCATATCTATTTTTTCCTTGACAAGAAAACTTATGTGAAGGTTTAAATTTCATATTTCAGTATTCTTCCCTAAATGACCTGCAGAGACATCACAAAGACAGATTAGAAACTATTTAACTGTTGCCTCCTGTGAAAAGCTGACTAATATGGACAGACTAGAAAGTTAATTTGTTCATAAAAAAAGATTCTGCACTCATTCATCTCCATTTCCTATTGTAGAGGAAGTTTCCATAAAAATGATTATTTAATTTCAACAGCAGTACATTCTTTTGTGTCCTGTTCAACTGTCATCTCTTCATCTTTATGATTCACAGTTCTGAAAACTGATCCACCAAAGAACAGGAATTAAAAAGAGATGCAGATTAAACTCAACAGCAAAAGAATTGGCTTCCCATCAGTTAAATTTTTTTGTGCGTGTGTTCTTATGACACTACACAAACAGGAAAAAGAAGAGAACAAGATATTGATCAACTTTAAAGTATCAGTAAGCATTTTCCCCACACCAAAGACATTTGCTTGTCACTGTGCACAAAGGAAGCTGTGGGCTTCTCAAACAACCGCTCTGCATAAACCATTACCACTGTGGTTTTCATACACTTTGAGAGAGGGACTTAAGAATATGTATTCAGAAAACATAAACCTGTCGGATGGTTATACACTAATGTGGAGTGTAACCTGCTCTACTCTTACTTACACTGAAAATTAAGAAAAGCAATAACAAGACATGCAGCCTTAGAAAATACATACCAGAAGTAACAAAAGCAAGACTGCTAATCAAACTCAAATTTTTACTAGTCTGAGACAAACAATGAAGTGCAGCAGGCTACCAGTAATTAACCAGCCTCCTTCAGCAGAGCAAAAATATCCTTCTGGCAAACCCTCAAGCTATAAGAAATACATTATTCCAGATCTCAGCAGCCAGCGTTTCATAGTAGGATATGCTACAAGTAAATTATTCTGTGCTGTCCTTGAAGGTTTTGCCAAGAAAACATATAATGAAATACACAAAACATTCAAAATATTCCATAACCTTTCAAAACCATTTGCTGCCCTTATCCACTATGATTTGCATTACTGCACACCTAGTGTTTGGACGAGCCTCTCACACTGAAGACCCTGCAAACAAAGATGTCCTGCATCTCCCAGGGTTATGGCTCAGTGGGTACTGTAAAGGTGCAAGAGTCCTATAGCCTAGAGCTGCTTGTTAGTTTAAAAATAGAGTTGCCAAGAAAGTATTAGAAAGATTAAGTATCCGTTAGCAGAAATAAGCCTTGCTTTTCATTTAAGTGCATTTCAGCATAATGCTATTAAAACTCTCCAGAGCAGAGTTAATAACAGATTTTATGGAGGTGGTTAATTATGAGGTCAGCAATATCTTTATACATTTATGTTGTTTTTATAGAGATCTTTTGAAAGAATCTGTCACCCCATTTTACTGGTAAACTCATTAAAATGAAAGATAACTTAAAAATGAATTTTGCTCATCTTTGCTTTGCTTAGCTAGGTAACACCAGTAGATCCCAGAGCTTCTTGAACAGAACAGTCCTTCTGACATTTCTGACTAAATTACCAAGTTCACTGACATTGAAATCATAACAGTAAAACCGTACATACAGAAAGCAAATTACACTTCCAAGGAAGACACTGAATCTCTTTAAAATCCCACCTTAAGTTGCTGCTCTGGGAGGGAGGTAATTTCCACCCCCAGCAGCCCCTGATGCTCTGCTTGGGGTTTTTGGCGACCCCAGGGAGAGGTGCCGGCAGCGGTCCCTTTACAGCTTCAACATTGGGATCACAGCATGGGAACACGGGAAACAACAAAGAACTTCAGCTGTTTGAAGCCAAAGAGAAAAGTTGAGCTCAATGGACTGCAATTTCTCCCTTGAATTTACTGAGGATGGAAGCCAACCACAAGTCTCAGCCCACTTACAAACACTGTTCAAAGAAACAGAAACTCTCTGCACCTGCAACCAGAGCCAAAACCAATACCCATCACAGCAGCAAAGGGCTAGAAAGCAGGTTTTACAGATCTGCGTGCCACAGAACAGCTATTTTTCATCTCAGTTACATGCATTCGGTGGAGTGTTTGAATGAGCGACTATTGGCTTTTCAAAGTGATTTAGAGTCGAACACTGCAGCGTGCTCCAGTGAGGTAAACGCCGAGGTTCTACCCACACAAAAGTCCCAGTGATCTCAAAATAAATAAGCACCAAAAAGTGACAGCAGTAGCATATACTTAAATCATTCTTTAAGAATTGGGAATACTTGATAAATTCAGCAGCACTGCAGCCAGGGGCAAAGCCTTTGCAATATTAGAAATACGCTGTGAAATAGAGACGATGCATCCACACCACATAACTCCTCTTTCCATGACTCTTGCTTGCTCCCCTCCACTACTACATTTCAGGGAATCAAAGTGATTTAATGTAAAAGAGTAGAGGTGGAAAATTGACTGCAACTCTGAAGAAAAAGCCTAGGAGGCTAATGAACCATTATGGTAAAAAGCTGAATAAGCTGGGATACTGAAAAGAAATTGGAGGTGCATTTCAGATATGCACGAAGGCGATCAAAAAACCATTTCATACAGATTGCTATGTGCAAGTAGGGCACTTTATTTAATCTCATCCAGCGATACAACTTAAATGAAACAAAACTTTAATTTGACTTTCAAAAGCATTTAGTATTTTAGGAGCTGTCTCAAAGACTGCCAAATAACATCCCCAGAGGTATTTTAAACTGGTGTCTAAAAGTCAGCGGTTCCAGCTGTTAGAAAACTGGGCTCTGCTCCTTCTTTGTGGGAGGGGGAATAGAGAAACTCAAAACTTTTAATCATTGAGTTAACTCGGGTAAAATTAAGGTTCTTACTGCAAATACTAACTTCTGGGGCAGGAAGCAGAGTAGTCAGAAAGAAGGAACAGAAAAGAAAACTCTTGTCAAGTCACAATGCAGGCAGGCCTGCTAATATTTCCTTACCTTGGCATGGTATAATCACCCACATCATTTGGGGCAATTCTACTGCATTTTAACTAGCTCGTCCTGTACGCTGCTATGATAGGAAACAGAACTCCCAATCAACAACTGGGAATCTTGTTGAAGTTCAGAGCAGGCACCACAATTAAACTTTCAGTTTCAAAGCATTCTCTGGCGGCATTTTTTGAAGACATTGGTCCAGAAGTGTCACAGCTTGAAATAGAAACAGTGTTCCACTAATTATTTAGGTCCAAGTGATTCCCCAGCTCAATGCCTAAGAAAATTTAAGACACTTAGTGATAAGAAAGTACACAAATGCTTGTCTGCTGATCAAAACCTTCACAGAGCAATTAAAAATAAATGATTCAGAAGGAAAAAAAAACACCATACCATGTCCCTTGCATATTTCTTAAATTATTTCTTGAAGTCTCTGTTATAACAGTACTACAACAACAAAATATAACCCCACAACTGATTCTAGAAGTCATTTACTGCGCTGACTGAACACTGATGTATTTGCTTCTTGTTTTAATGGGGGCCAAGCAAGGAAGAAAGTAAAGGAGGCTTGTACGTAGAGGCAACATCATTTGTTGGACAATTTTTCCTGTAACTAAAGTAGAATATAATGTACCGTGCAATAAAATGAGCCTTTGTGTTTCCACTTCAGTACCACCACTACAGCAAATGGGAATGCACTATCATTGCAGAACAGAGTTTGCATGCAGTGCTATGCAAGGCTTCACAGCTGCCCTCTTCAACAACTAATTCAGAAACAACATTTTAAGTAGCTGAAGGTCTTACAGTTAAACCATAATTTTTAAGAGTGAAATTTCATTCTCAAACACCTTTATCAGTGTGGAACAGCAGTGTCATCCTCTGGTCTGACAGGTTAAACCGCATTGTATATTCTCTTAGAAATCTCCGGAGAGACTCCTAAGCTTCATTTCCTATTTATAAGTCCGAAGCTGGAATTTGAATGAACCTATGCCAGAATATCTGCTTGTACAGGACATTACTAATACTTGGCTTAGAGATTATAATAGAAGTCAAATGAGTGGAAGAGAACTAAGATACTCCACTGTCAGAATGAGAAAAGTAGTCGCAATAAAATGCGGTTGTCCAAAACAGAAATTGACAGTTAATCAACATTCACACAATATCAACTATCAAAAAGGTAATCATACAGCAGTGACCACAGAAAATTTAAGCATGTATTTAAAACATTAACGTGGAATTTTTTTTAGTTAGAATGCAGTAAGGTACTGTGGTATCTGTATTGCTTGAGAGTCTTCAGTCATTACCCACATTCACACTTTCTGAACGTGCAATAGAAAAACTGGGAACAGACTGCCTTGTGCTGGGTGCTGAGGATGCCTTTCTGAGTTACCCATACAAACTGGTCCATTTTGAGAAGTTGAGTTTGGAAAAGAAACTAAATACGAGGATGTGGCATTCTTAGGAATGGATGGAAAACCTTCTACGATAGATCTGAATATTCAAAGTTTTCTGTACAGAATACAGGACACCAAATACACAGGAAAGAAGAGATGCCTTTTCTACTTAATCCATTCATAAGGTATACTCTATATGTAAACCGTTCATAAGTAGACATATTCTTATACATATATATGGAAAACTAAACTTATTTGCCTGATCATATCTAAATCTGGGTTCACCTTCAGCAAACACAAAATATATCATGTTTTGCATGTACTACCTATATATTCAGGATCATTATGCTATGGTGGAGACTTGCAGAAACAAGAAGAGTATCTTTGAAGCAAAGAAGACAACAACAAGATTATATAGAGAATTCAGAGCATTTGTGAAATCCACGGATAATTAATGTCAAACAGACATGCGAAAGTAAAAACCTAGATTATTTTTTAGAGCAGTCTGGAGGCCTTCACATTTACCCAGAAAAGCTTGGTTTCTGTCCCTTGTCCTCATCCCCACACATTGGCAAATCCTACAAAGTTAGACCATTCTCTCTAAAGATTAAGTAGTTATTTAGCTTACATAGGTACTCCTTTACAATGGATTGGATCTCAAGGAAGAAAGGAGTTCTGGAAGTCTAATCTGATACTCTAGTTCAGTAGTATTTTCATAAAATTAGACCAGCTCGATGGCTAATTAAGTGTACATTCAGAATAAATGTTATTTCTCCATATATATTTATTGAGTTTCAGGCTGGTCAGCTTAGTCTAATTATAATATACCTATGACAAAGAAAAAAAAAAACACTGCAGGAAAATAATAAATGGGTCATATTAATCTATCCCCCCATGGGATTACCATTCTCAGCCATTAAAGAAATGACAGTTTAAATGATTGTGCTGTACTGCTATATCATTTAGTCCAATTGAGTACTTGATGCTTAGCATGCAAAATTCCTAATGCAATCTCTTCTGCATTCTTGCTCATTGTTTTCTTGCATTATATAAAACATTGAGCTCTTCTACTGATGGACAGTGCTACACCACTGTTAATCTGGAGATAACTCAATATGTAATTTGTAAAATACATGTTCTGTTATTAATAGCTAATTTTAAAGGCATGACAAATGTTTTTCAATCAATTAATGATGTCGTAAGACTCCTGCTAGCTACTATATGGAAATAAAGCCATTTCTGTTGACACAAAGACACTCCTGGGATCTTTTGTATATGTTTGTGTAGGAAACTGAATCCCTGGAACACAACAGTCAGTTGCTGGCCCTCTGGGCATCTTAACAGCCTCTGCAGTGACATCTGGAGTTGGATCAGGTAAGGTTCCCTGGGTCATCATCTTGCTAAATTGCTACAATCCAGCTAGGGACCATTCCAGCATTTGAATGATCCATTGCTATGCACTATCTTAAGCAGCCTACACATCACTCAGTCTCCTTAACTGTCCTACATGACTACTCCTGTATCTGCAAAAGCACTTTTAAATAGTCACTGGAAACTATCTGTGCACAGTGCAGTAAACGCTACACAACAATCACATATAGAGGTTTCTGAGAATGCACATTCTCTGTCCAAGGAACTAACTGACACACCTGACACCTACAGGCAATATCAATAACCTGGTCTGTGCACAGGAGGAGCTACATGAGGCTGTCCCAGTTCCATATCCAATGAATCCTTGCACCAGTGAAGGCTTGCTGGGTCGGTGGTTGGGGCCTGGACACCTTGACCCCACTGCACGCAGAGCAGCTGTCGGACTCCGACATCACATCACACTTGGGATAATGATGGAGATTTTAACCACGTATTTCCCAACATTCCAAGAATAATAACAAAACAATTTGGAAGAGATTTACAAGGAATATTGTGTGCAAGAAAATCTTACTATCTTCTTGAATGCACAAAATAGCTACGAAGTTTTCCCTGGTCATCAGATGCTCTTCATATTCTTTTCCTAACTGTACTAGCATTATTTACTTATCTCCTACGCAGCATTACAGCTAGAAAGTTAAGCTTCATGATGAAAACTACAAAGCTCGAGGCATCAAATTAATATGTTCCAAGTCTACAGACTGCATATCTTTGAACTTTATTCAATGCTCCTATATTGAGCTGTGTACAATCCCTACATTTTCTTTTCTGGAGTTGCCACATTCCATTTTTTGGGAGTAAATCCTGTTGGTTTTGCTAATTCTTATTTCTTTCTTCCAGTCAAGCTTTTTCATTCCTTAATATCACTCTACACAAAACAATTGCAAATTTTTGTTGTTGTTGTGTTTTTGTTTGTTGAAACTTGATCAAATGTGAAAACAAAAGGAATAAGCGCTAACTCCCACCATTCACAATGGTTGAGAAAGCAATGATTTTTGTCTGCAAAATTACCACGCATTAATCAGTGCAGTCTTTTTGACATAGCTAAACAGAAACGCTGCCTGTTCTGTTACCCCATGGAAGTATCAGGTATGGAAAAGTAAATCTCAATACATTTACGGCCAGGCCAGAAGAATGTCAGCTGAGAACCGCATACAGGAGGCTGAGCTAACCACTTTTCATCCACCTACTTTATGACTTAGTAGCTGTATTTGTCCCTCTCTGAATAATAGCAAGAGCTATTCTGCAGACAAACATTAGCATTTTCCTCTCATGTTTTTTAGCCCATTCAACAGAAAATAAATAAATAAATGAAACATAACCCGCTTGTCTTCAGGCAGTCAGTATCACCTTCCTAATTCTATAAATACCTTCTGCACAATAACTCATGGCATATATAAAAGAAATGACAAGGTCACTTACTATGAACAATTCATGATGGGTTACCATGGTAGCAGAAATATGTGGCAACAAGGGAAAAGGCACAGTAAAAATTATAGGATGTTTCCATTATATTAGCAACTCCCATGATTTCCCCAGAAAGGTTTACCAAAAAACTCCCAAACTGCAGATGTTTCTTCTCACTCTCTCTAGTTTCTCACCAGTAGCAACTTCGCTGTTTCAGTGGCATTAGTGTAAATTTATACTAGCATAAATAAAAAAAATCGAACATCAGTGATAAGGAATTCAATGCCCTTTTAAGCAATGTTGTCTTAAAATCTATCATGAATTTTATCCATCTCTGTGGGTGGGTACACGCTCAGTTAGAATTTCTAGTTGGCATTCACCATTAGTCACCAGTCATGTGTAGATCACTCTGCCAGTTGATACTCCCCACTTTGTTTTCTTTCAGATAAAAACCAAATCTTTATTTCCCTGTGGCAACGACATCTCAAGTATTCAATAGGTTTTGTGTAATTAATACATAACTTTTGGACTTAAATTCTGAACCTTAGCCTGTAGGTTCCAGAGAAGCAAAGCTTTTGGAAAACCCATGGCACTGGAATGGCTGTTCCACACTGAATAAATCTGAAATTGAACTTGAAGAAGTTTTGCAATAACAGCAGGCAGACAAAAAATCTTGCCAACGAAGAGTATGCAGCTTAACAATAATAATCATCTTTCTTTCAAATTACACATCCAATACAGATTCCACAGTAGGTACACGTCTGGGTATATCAGAATGGAAATGAAGGTCTTAAGAAGACACATTTACTTAGTCCATGTACAGAAGAACCTGCGTGACAGCCACAGCCCACTCTCACAACCTTCACTGCAAAAAGGAAGTGCTTCAGAGGTATCTCACTAATGAGACAAACGAGTAAAATAGTGGAGACCATAGTGAAAATACACAGAATGGCTATTATCATGCTGTAAAAACACTTCTTGAGAAAGACAGAAATGGATCCATCACTACCACCAATAAAACACAATGATCCTTGGGGAAAAAAAAAAAAACAAAAAAAAACCAACCAAGAATAAACAATTTTCAGCATCTATCATTCAGCATCTTCTTGTCCATTCCCCAAAACCAGTCTCCACGTCAGCTATCATGTGAAATGTATACTACCAAAGAAGGAGCAGGTATTACTTTTAGTGGAAGACATACACATTCCATGGGCTGAGTGCTTTCTAAAGCTGATCTCGCATACTCTGCCTTGGCAAAGTGCACTTACAGTGAGGAAACAGTTGATCTACTGAAAGCAAGAAAAAATGTTTTGTGATATGATGCAGTCTGAAGTTACCTGATATAAGAGATCGTAATTTCTAAAAACAAATCGCTCCAATATTACCACTATGAAACATATGGGCAGTTTAATTCTGAGAAGAAGGGAAGGAATTCTTAAGATATTCAGTATGCTGTGACTTCTTCTCCTTGTACCTTAAGTGCAGCTATGGAAAAACAGACTGATGACAAACTTGATGGATGTGATGGAGTCTGCAGCACAAGCTCATCAACAACTCAGCCCTACTGACTGTTCATTATGTGTTTCCTATTCACGGGCTATCCATAGGAAACAAAATCACCCCAGTGCCATTCTCAGTGGTAACCCCCAGCAGAACCACATTAACAAAAGGAGGACATAAAGAGGGGGGGGGGAAGAATAATCAGAATTGCTAGTTCAAACCTAAAAGAAGTGTTGAATGAATAATTACTGCATTAAGACACACTGCTACAGTTGTACCAGACTTATTTGAAATGCAATTAAATTAGAAGAGCACGCACAAAAAGGTATGCACACACAAAGATGTAACAAAAAAGTAAAACAAGACAGGGCAGATCTACTGAATGTGCACTTATTTCTCAGGGTCTGGTTTTTTTTCTTTTTTTGAAGGATTTATCCTGCAGAGTCACATTAGAATTTAAAAAAACAACTGTTCTAATCACTTTAAGTAATATTGAGCTTGAAAACAAATATAATGCAATAGAACTGCCTTTAAAGTTTCCAGACAGAGGGATTTTATTGATTAAAAGACAGCAAAAATAAGAGAACTGAAGAAGTAAATAGGCAATAACTGAATCCCTAAACATACAGTAACCATCTGAGCTACCTTTGCAAATTATAGACTGCAATGTTTCATCATTTTTGGAAAGGGAAGCATAAATCAATAAAAGTTTTATTCCGTTTTCAAAGTGCAACAGCCAACCAAAATCAGCAGCTTTCCTTTTTCTCTGCTATTCTGAAACTTCAGTTGTCTCCATAATTGGTAGCGAAACAAAACAAGCAACACTCAGTTTTGCTTTCTGTTACATATAATTATAAACATATGTTCCTAAAGCCACTTTATAGATAATGGCTTCCAAATTCTGAATTCTGAAATCCACATCTACATCTTTCCTCTTTTGTCTTCACAGCATTAGGTAAATATTTTCATTAGATACTTCTCTTTGTCTTTCTAATAAGCTCCCTTGGTCAGTAGGCTCCTTCAAGGCAAGGTATCTGCATCATTACAGCAGACTTCACAGGAATGAAAAGCCACACAACATATCACAAAACACACAATCATCTGTCACTGCAACTTATCCAATTGTAACTGCAGGGGGTATTTTTAAGTAGGCAGAATGTAATTGCCTACTTGGAACTTCACCAAGACACTGGAGCTAATTATTTTTTAAGGATTAATTTAGCGCTTGCATGAAAGCTGATGGATCAATAACAAAAGATGAAGTCGGCTTATTCGCAGAGTAGGGACGACGCTAGCTGTGGTGATGTAAGGCTCCCTGCTGCACACTGACAATACACCATCTTCCAAAAACTGGAGGGGAATGTGCATTAGAGCGAGGCCGTTCTGCAGCTTCTTCTTTAATACAGACTACCGGCAGTAAATATGGGCAATGGCATGGATGTGTCCAGACCCAAACCAGTGACTCAAGTGCTGTAACACTGCACTGCTGTGTGCTCATTCCCAAATCCAGTGGGATGGGGGAAGAGAACCAGGAAAGAAGTGTGAGAACACAGGCAATGCAGAGCAGCAGCAACCACTTCAGCCAAGCTCCTTCAGTTCTACCACTGAGCATAAATGCTCTCGGGTACGGAACATCCCTTTGGTGGTTAGGGTCAGCTGCCCTGGCCGTGTGACCCAGCCCCTTGTTCACCCCCAACTTCTCACTGGTGGGAGAGAAGTCCCTGACCCTGTGCATGCACTGCTTCGCAATAGCTACACAAAGGACAAGAACAGATGCTGACAACACACCTAAACCTGAAATACAGCACTGAACTAGTAACTACAAAGACAACGCACTCCACCCCAGCAGAAGGACAATAATCTTCCTAGAATTCAAACTTATTAAGAACGCAACACGTGCAATACATTAAAAACAGAGCATCTGATTCAGATAAGACTGAAGTACCGATTTTGCACTAAAAGATTATAACAGTGTTATGTCAAATTGACTGAAATAGTCTATCGTATTACTTACTGATCAACATGTACAGAGAGTTTCTGAGACTTTATGCTGGCTGTTAAATATTTTAAAAGATTGAATAACAAAGAAAAATTAATTCTACTCCCAGCTGCGTAACATTATATCCTAAAAATACATATCCTGCCCAATGGGACTCACCAGACTCTTCTTTCATGACTTAGGACTGCTCCCTACAAGTCAAATTAGTATTATGAAGTGATCCCAAAAAGATAGCATCATTGTTTGAGGAAGGAAAAGAAAAAACAAACACGCAGGCCCAAATTCTGGCTCAGCTTCACCGTCACTATGCCAGCACTGCTCATGATCACTTCTGCAACATCCAGAAGCAGAACCAAGGAGAAAAACAACAAAAGCTTAAAAAAAAAAAAAATCAGACTAAGTTTGCATGTTTTGTTCCAAAATGCAATGTTAAAATTCTTCTACATTAGAACTAAGGGAATCTAGGAAGTGCCATTTAATAAACCTGTACAAAGCAGAACCATATGGACAACAAACACTGTGATTAACAAGGTTTAAATTCAGTACCTTTCCGGTCACTGCACACACCTCAACTGCTCAAAGACAAGGCACAAATACGTGACAGCATCCTTTATCCACTGTGAAGAAAATCAGCAAGATGGAACCATGAAACAAATTTCCCAAGTGGCTAATGTAAACAGACAGCAGCTGAATATTAACAGTGATGATTCCTGCCTTGGATGGGATCCCCAGATGGAAATGAGACAACGCAGCCAGACATGACTGGTGCAGCACATCCCTCCTGCTGGCTGGGACTGTTCTAGACTCACCAAAAACAGCTGTGCAAGATGCCAATTACTCCACCTATAAGTGATATTTCCTTGCTTTTTAATATTCAGTCTGTGTTGGGAAGACATTTTTTTACTAGTAAAAGAAAGAACATATACTGCACTGCAAGGTCAGCACTCCAAATCCCCAGGTCAGGCCAACAAAGCTGGCTATCTAGAGCACCCAGAGCAGCGTGAACTATGGGAACTACTCCATGTCTTCAGGAGTTAACTGAGGAGAAAACAACACATCAGAATCAACTAAGGACACAGCCAGCCTGCAATACTACAGAGGCACTGAAGTGCACACAGACACCTGTTGACTCTGTTATAATCATTCTAGAGTTACAAAAATTATTCTAAAACCACCAATTACTTTAGGATGAAAATAATGAAGTACCAAATCCAGTCACTAGAAGCTTTCTTCTCCTTCTGAGCTGCAGATTTCAGAAACTTCAGTACAAAACTGAGCATCAGAGTATCCATTGCTAAAGGTTCACTTACTGTACGCAACCAGTAATAAAACAGAATGGCCTCTCTTCTACAGTTCTTCCTTTCTTCTCCTTTACTACAAACAGAACACAGGTTGTCTGCACATCATAACCTCACACACACATTTGGACTCTGCTGATGTTTACACTGCAAGCGCTGCCCAACCTGCAGAATCCAGAAGTAGTATTTAGAGTGGATTGAGATTTTTTTTTTCCTTCTTCTCATGAGAGGCTGAGCTCGGCATCGCTGAAGCTTCCAGGCAATGGAAGCAGGATCAAGGCAAATATGCATCTCTAAGAGAAGTAGAAACAAAGAGAATAAAATCTTGAAGAATGAAAACAAGAACTCACAGATGTTCCATTTACTCCACTTTGCACAGCTACTGTTTACATTTCCTTTAAAAAGAAAACATCTGTGGCAAAGGTTTTAAGTTTCCTCCTCATTTGGTTTGAATCTATTTCTTAAATATCCTTTATATAGGCCAAACAATACAGGTATTTTCCTCCCCCTTCATAATAATAATGACATACAGCAAAGGCACAACAACATTCTTCAGCACTACTGCATCATTAGAAGTGATTTATACAACTGCTACAGATGACTGAGTCAAAAAGGAATTAAAAAGCTTTGAAAACCATTAACATCTATTACCGAATTTGTAGCTGTTCAGTGTCTTTCACCTCAATGTGAACTTGTTTATTCCATCACGTTTTTAAGTTTGAATTCAGCCTGTCCTACTCCTTACTTACCTACTTCAATAATTATAAATTGGAGGAAAAATAAAGAACATTCAGTATTACCATGCTCAGTATCATTCATAAATTCCATGTTCTAACTGTAAGTAAAATTAAGAAAATAAAATCATGCAGCTCCTTCCTTTTCCAGTATTTTGACAACAATATGCTAAATAGCAGCTACAGAAATATAGTCTTTCTATGTACGGGTTACATTTAAATAGAAATATTTATATTTGTGCACATGTGTTTGCCTACTGAATTCCCTTTTCTGAGTTCCTGTTCTCTGATCCATATTTTTCTCCAGTTGAAGAGACCAAGGTTTCTTCAGAGCTTTCAAAACTCAACAGTCCCAGAACACCTGTAGTCTAACAGTGGTTGGAGCACTCATCCAGCAAGTAGGAAGCCCAGGCTGAATTCCCTTCTCTGCCTGAGAGAAATTTAAAAGAAAATAGTACCTGCAGTCTTTGATGAGACAGTCTTTCATTGCTCCTAAGAGCAAGCTGGCAGGCTATTCTGGGGAGAATTCTGAGGTATCTTTTTACAGTGTCCTACTTGGCAAGAAGAGAACATAACTATGATCAAGATTAACTCCAAAAGGCAAGACGAGCACCACAAAAAACTGCTTTAGAGTACTACACTGTAGTTTCCATCTCTTAGTTTGCTCTGAATAAAACCATCAGACACCCAGCTTTATCCCCAGGACAGAAATCTAAACTCTGCCCTACAAGGAGATACCCAAACTCCCCAACATTTCCATATAAAAGCAAGCAAAGAACAAGCAACCAAAGCTAGCACATCTTCAACAAGAGGAAGGAACTGTACCACCTTTGCTACCAGAAGATTACATCATTTAGGATCTTTCCATAAAGAACTAAGATACAGATTTGTTGTTTTATTTTTTTTCCCCACCAGGAAGTTAACACAATAAGCACCTCCCACCCCTGGCCAAATATTCCAACCTAACACTAGGAGGCCACACTAGGAACAAGGACTGCAAACGTCACACCTATTTCTTCCATTCAGGCACAGAAAGAAGAAAACCCCAAGATGATCCAATGATCTTCTGAGTAACCAACGTCTTAGTTCGTGGTGTGCCTCAACCCACCTACCTGAACACTTACTTGGAAAGGTGTCTAGATTTCTCTTCCCAACTAAGGACAGAAAGCACGCAAACATATCAAAATGCAGCAGTTCTTGGTAATAGCTGTTATTATTATTAGCCCTGGGCATGTTTTAAAGAGATCTCTATCCTTAGCTAAGAAAACACCAAAAGTTTAAGAAAAACATCCTCGTAACAAGGGCACATAGTATGCTATATTTACTTAAAAAGTGAATCACAAAAATTGTTAGTAATGTTAGTAAGTTACCTATCGTTCAAAGTGGAAATTTGCCACCTAAGCTTCTGTTTTGCGCAGCTCCATAACACAGTGATCACTACTAAAACAAATACTGTGGGGAAGTACAGCACAATTTACATCAGAGATGGGGAGAATCAGCCCACCCTGAGAACTAAGTAGTTCTACATCAGTAAACACAAAGGAAAATAGTTCGAATTTAAAAGCACTGCACATCAAACAATCATTTATTCTGATCATCAGGTTATTGTGCAACACAGTGCACTTCTCTGTTCTAAAACTACAGTTAACTGTCCTTCAAGCGGGGAAAAATGACCTCTAAGTCAACTCTGTTTATGAAATGGACTATTCAGACAACAGTTACCATGTCATGCTGATGCATTTCTAATTGTGACATCAGTTAGCCACTGAAAGTATCTTAATGCAAACAAAATATCAGAGGGGAAGGAAGCACTTCAATAGGAGACACAGTTCCAAGCAGACTTCACTAGCAAGCAATGCCCGTATCTCTAAGCATATATAAATTTATCTCATCTCAAGACCAGTTTTCTTGAAAATATCTCAACCTTTTGTCTTTCAACTTAATTGCAAGACACATAAGAGTAATACAAGGTTTTATGAGCAGGTCTGCTTATACACATGACCTCTGTTCAGTAAACACTTGTATAAAAGAAAAAGGAATACGAAATTGTCCTCTAAGTCCATCCACAGATAGCTTACAGAATACACTCCTTGGAGTTACTTTGATTTTACATATGCCTAAAAGGAGAAATAGGCAGAAGGTTATTAGATATGTATTTTCCAATTTTCTATTTACATAGCCTTCTGCTTTGTCTTTGAGTACTGTTTAAAGATTAAAACACATTACTTAATTATGAGTTCTCTATTATTTGTCAGGATACTGGTCCAGAATAGCAATCTCTTCTACACTAAGCAAGTCATCACATGTTAACCCAACAAAACTTTGCTTGTGAGCAAGGAAGCTATATACATTAACTGAAGCACAGACCACATCCACTGTAAATAGGCTTTCTTAAATAGTTTAGCCATGATTCAGCAAAAAAAGTAGAAAAAAGTTAAACACATTCACTAAGTCTTTCCCAATCACCATATTTCTTTCTTTCACCACTCTTACCTACAGTGCCTGCATAAACTCTATGTCAAGAAAAATCAAACAAAAGCTGTTTCTTCATGCTGGCAGCAGTGTTCCAAGAAAGTCAGTGGAACCACAATGCATCTTTAGCATTTTACATGGCACCTCCTTGCCAAGCCTAGCAGCAGAACCAAAAGCACTGCAGTTGACTGATCAGCCCCCAGAGCAACTGCTCTACTATTAATCTTTCCAAAATTTGAGGATGCGTTTTTCTTCTTTTATGACTCATTTTCTGAAGCGGTTATGCAGTTGCATTTGGTAGCGTTCCATTTTCAAATATTTTTTTTTCCTCCAAGCTCCAAGAGAGAAAGAAGTGTGAACATACGTACATACATTTCCTGGGGAAACTGGCAGCCCGTGGTGTGGACAGGTTCACTCTTCTTTGGATTGAAAATTGGCTAGAGGGCCGTGCCCAGCGGGTAGTGGTTAATGGAGTTAAGTCCAGCTGGCGTCCCGTCACAAGTGGCGTCATGAGCCGGCAGTGTGCCCAGGTGGCCAAGAAGGCCAATGGCATCCTGGCCTGTATCAGGAATAGTGTGGCCAGCAGGAGCAGGGAGATGATCATCCCCCTGTACTCAGCTCTGGTGCGGCCGCACCTCGAGTACTGTGTTCAGTTTTGGGCCCCTCACTACAAGAGAGACACCGAGGCCCTGGAGCGTGTTCAGAGAAGGGCAACAAAACTGCTGAGAGGTCTGGAGCACAAGTCTTACGAGGAGCGGCTGAGGGAGCTGGGATTCTTTAGTGTGGAGAAAAAGAGGCTCAGAGGAGACCTCATTGCACTCTACCACTTCCTGAAGGGGGACTGTGGTGAGGAGGGGGTCGGCCTCTTCTCCCAGATAACTAATGACAGGACGAGAGGGAATGGCCACAAGTTGCGCCGGGGAAGATTTAGATTAGATTTAAGAAAAAATTTTTTCTCTCAAAGAGTGGTCCGGCACTGGAGTGGCCTGCCTAGGGAGGTGGTTGAGGCACCGTTCCTAGCACTGTTCAAGAAGCGTTTAGATGAGGTGCTAAGGGAATTGATTTAGTAGCTTGGTGGGTAGGGATGGTGGTGGGAGGATGGTTGGACTAGGTGATCTTGTAGGTCCTTTCCAACCTAATGAACCTATGAATCTATATGTACACACGTGTATATACAACAGCCTTTCATTTGAAACACAAACAGATTTCTGAATCCCTGAAAACAGCTTTTTCACACTACAGGTCTTTGAAAAGAAACCTACCACAAAATTCCACACACATCTATAGCAGAAGTAAATCTCAGGTAAGTAAAATACTTCAAGTCTATAAAGAGTGCCACTGGGAAAACATCAACCTTATAGCTGCCTGGCTATCTACATCATTGTGAGCAGGAAAGAAAGAAGGGGTTGATAGAGGCAAATCCCAAATGAAAATCAAAATGAGACTCGGCACAGCTAACTGCAAAGGGATGATAACAGTGAAGATTTTAAGACTAATCCAAGAATTTTCTCTCATGCCTTTGCACAAAGTCTAGCACTTTGATGCCTCAATCAAACATGCACTTTTAGTCACTGCTGTAATCTAAGTGACATTTTCCTTCAGTTTCAAAATGTATTTCCATGAATACAACAAAAAGAGAATGTACCGCACAGAGGCCAATATTAAATATTTACCTTTCCACCTCAACAATCTTTCGTTGTTGTTTCTTGGTTTTGCTTATGGCTAAATAGTAAGGCCAGCTCATGAGGCAAAGCTAGTATCAGTCTTTATATATTATTCATTCAATTCAGATGTACCAATTTCACCTCTGTCTCTCAAGCCAGATAAGACACTTCATAATAAGCTCTTTCAGATCACAACTCTGTTAAGAAAACAAAACTTACGTGACATTTTGGGGGTTCAGCAGAACATATTGTAAAGTCCAAGTGCAGAGGGCTCTGATTCTAATTTTAATGAGGTAAATCAGAAATGAATACATGATTAATTTAATGTTGTCTTTATAGACCAACACGATTTTCTGTCAGTACAGTTAACATCATCCGGCACTACATGCTAGCTCTTGGAACACACACACTGATTTCTTTGCCTCCAGCTGGTTACAAAGGAGATAAACCACTTCAAACACCTAGCTCAGCCCCTCCTGGTATGCAGTTACAGCCACAATAGAGGATTGCAAATCACCTTTTTATTAAACAAGCCTCATTTAGTTGTACATGTTTATCAGGAAAAAAGGAACTAGCGACATATCTACACAGAAATGGGTTGCTAGACATATACTGGGGGAAAAAAAAAAAGATGAAGATCACCTCTAGCAATATTTTCAGCAAACCTAACTTTGTTCCTAAAACATTAAGCACCCTTCAACATTGTAATTATTGCCTTAACTTGACAGGCTTTCCCAGAATGGCCTAACAACAGAATTTCACTGGATTGAACTACACATTCAATGTTTTTACCAAAAAAAGCCGAATGTATACTCTAAACAGGAAACTCAAGTCAAATCTCTGCATTCATCTTCCCCTGCAAGCAAAGCCCCCCACACCAGTGCAGAAATTCCCTTCTCCAAAACAGGTGAGATATTTGTACCTCATGCGTCATGAGAATTGGCATAAGACTTAACCAGATTGGCCTGAAGTAACACCTCCTGATTCAACCTGGTATTGAAATAACAAACACTGACATCTTTAATTTACTTTTAGATATGTTTACAAAGATTTAACGGTATACTATGAAGAAAGCTAAGCATAGTAAGAGTTTAGCATTTATACCAAGTACATTAGAACATCAGGGACTTGTTTAATTGCTTTTGTAGCCAATTTCCTTGCACCTCAAGGCTCATTAGTCAGTCATCTAATCATCCCATACAACAATGCATCCTCTGTTTCCTTCTTGAGTTGAGGAATATATCTTCATCTGTCTATCCAGCAGTGGTGTCCTTCAGCTGCAACCTTTCTGAGCATTTTTTGACTGGTTGCCAAAGTTACTGCTGTTTCTCTAGGCTGTAGATTTCCCCAGCATTCAATAGTTCTGTCCTACCATGTCACCCAGATGTGCTTAAATCTAAGGTTATAAAAAGCCCACTGATTATTAAATAAATAAAAAAACCACAGTGTATCTTTGCAAATAATGGGTTTGTTGCATGACCCCCCCCCCTTACTATTTTACAAAGAGTCCAAGAAGAAACATAGAATAATTAATACAGAATCACATCTGAAGCTAGGACAGGGATGAAGGAAGTGTTATTGGAAGAAGAGATGGAAAAGCCAAGTGTTAAATTCTGAGGTACTCTGAGTACTGGTAGGTTTTGCAGAAACAGAACTGCATATAAAGCTGCAGCTGAACTTCACAGTAAGATTTCAAGTGAAATCAGGCAGTAAAACCATACAGAAAACATGCTGTAAAAAAAAAAAAAAACCAACAAAAACAGTATCAGATCAATCAATAAGTTTCAAACAGCACAACACATATTGCTATTAGCTTGGAAAATTTTTATTTAAATATTAAAATCAACCTGGATGACTTAAGTAAGCTTCCCTTCTACTCAACATTGATGAGGCTGCACCAGAGCTCTGTGCACACTGCTGGGTCCCCCAGTCCAGCAGAGACCTGGACACAATGGAGAGAGACCAGTCTATGACCACAAAGATGCTGGAAGGAATGGAGCACATCCCCCGTGAGGAGAGGCTGAGAGCTGGGGCTATGCAGCTAGAGAAGGCTCGGGGGATCTCATCCATACCCATAAATACCTGAAGGGAGGATGCCAAGAGAATACAGCTGGGCTCCTTTTAGAGATGCCCAGTGCCAGGACCAGTGGCAACAGGCACAATCTGGAGCACAGGAGTCACTGCTGCCTGTCAGGCAGTACTGCAGTGCTGAGCAGTGCCAGAGCCCTGGCACAGGTGGCCCAGAGGCTGTAGGGTCTCCCCTTGGAGCTCTCCCAACGCTGCCTGCCCGTGGGGCTGGGCCCTGCTCTGAGTGGCTGTGCTGCCCAGAGGTTCCTCCAACCTCAGCCCACCCATGACTCTGCGATTCATTTTAAGCAACAGTATATACAAACACACACGGGTACGTTAAAATACAGAATCAGGAGGAAAATATTAATCTGGCCCCTGAAATAAGTAGTTCACATTTCCAAACAGGCAACTCGGCAAGTAAATTCTGGTTTCAAAGGACAGTTTCCATTTGTTTTACGAGCCAACAGAAAACTCTTTGGAATCCAGTTACTAAAGAAACTGCTAACATGTCACTAAAGTAATACAGGAGTAAAGAAATGGCTTTCTATTTCTATTGTGTTCAAAGCATCAACAACACATTTTGGTGGGATTACTGATACTGTTTCCACAGAGACAGCCGTCTAGATGACAACACCTATCAAGAATTTATATTTCTTTTCAGTGTGGGTGGAAAGAAACGATCTCCTCCTCTACAGAATTCTAATGGAGTTGGGTGTTGCAAAGCACCCCGCTGCGGGCTCCTGGGAGCGAGAAATCACCCATGTCATGCAGTGCATCCACAGCTCTGCACACGTACTCCAGCTGCTCCAGTCTGCTCTTAACTGCTGCAAACAGAGAGCAACAACAACGAACTCATTTAGGAGCTTACTAAACATGGCGATTTTAATTTCACCGCAGAGAAGAAGCAGGAACAGGAGCGCTGCAGGTAATCTACATGCAGATGCAGAGTTTCAGAGATTGATAATTTCCAATAAAAGCAGTGCTAAACTCTCCTCACAATGGAAAAGTGGATGGTTTGAATTGTTTTGAAATAACGGTAACATAAAATGAAAAGCTTCTTGATGCATCGTATTACATAATTAAAGTCGACGAGGTTCTGTCAAGTTCTATTTTTAAACCATGATGGTATGTTAATGAAACTTCCCGAGGAAAGTTCAGATACAGACAGCTGAAACAAATTGCTGCTAACCTGATCACTTCTCCGTGCTTAAAGTCACCGTAAAAGCAGTACTAAATCAGTGTAAATACCATAGGGCAGAAAACTGATGACCCAAAGTTGGAGTTATATTCAGTTTGTAAGAATGTCAGTTACACAGCAGAGGATTAATCTAACTATTTTAGAAGCCAAATAGCCAGAAGCCAAAGAGTATGACCAAATCTGAAGTTATTTCCTTCTCAATATATGAAGCACATGTTGAAGTATGGGGAGAAGAAAAAAAAAAAGTCTTGTTTTAGCTGCTCCCTAAAGCATTTGCCTACTTTTTGTAGCAATACCACAAAGAACATACTAAACACTGCATCAGATCCTATGGGTTACTGTTGGAAAAGAAAAAATAGGTATTTTTGAATATGCAACCCATCTCATGGGGAGCTCACACTACCCTCTGCAGCTCACTAAATGCAAATGTGACCGTTCTGGGCACCACGTGTGCAACATGCAAACCAGACTATCACTTGCTGCCAGACCCCGAGGACACTCTGGCTCATTCCCAATTCAGCAACCTACCTGCTCAGCAATGCAAAACGCTGCTCTTTACTAATACACAGCTCAGTTCTAGGTCAGTTTGCTGACTTTCAAAGCTTTACATAGCAGATCTCCACTCACCCCCCCCACCGTGCCTCAGCCCACGTTCCGCTGCAGGCCCTGCTGCTGGCTCACCCGTGTCCCAGGGAAGCAGATGCAGAACAAAATTGGCTGCCAGAAAAAAAAAAAAAAAAAAAAAGCAACCAACTACCCAGCTATAGAGACGTGTAGAACTGCTGCTTGGCGCAGCCCTGCCTGATAGTCCCATAAAAGCAAATAAATATCAACTACAGATCAAGTGAAAGAATAAGATAATCCTTCTGCTTTTGTACACAGGGAGAGAATGTAGTCACGCTGCAGTAATGAAGGCCATAAAACTGCACAGATAACTTGTTTTAATTAAGCAAGCTCCTATCAGTTTTAATAGTCTCCTTATATATGCCAGACCAAATAATGTATTTCTTAGGATTTCTGGGACATTCGCAGTCCAAATGAGACACATCCTACATGAAAGAGCCATATAATCTTCTTCCTAACTTCTATCAAATGTATCAGAGTGATATTACTAAAATATTCAAAAGCTTTCCATCTTTCACCTTTCTTTCACTACTGTTAAGAGTAAATCATTCTAATACCAACAGCAGCTAAAAATATCTCTTCTGCACTTCTGATATATGTGAGCCATGCTAACATGCATAGCAATTTGGACGACTTGGAATGTTGGACTATGTGGAGTTCCATTACATTTGGACAGCCAAGCTGCCCTGTAGCCTTGGTCCACGCCCTTTTGTTATTGAGGCAACCAAGCTGCAAGCTGCTGAACCAGAGATAAGCAGACCTGTGATGAGGGTACCACAGTGTGATGCCTTCAAGGAGTTGAACTGAAGGCACTAAGCTTTCCTCTGCTTACCTGACACAAACACCAGTCCTACGGCCCCAGCTCTTGCCCATTCGCTTCCAACTTGCTGGGCAGGATCGCCATCCACGAAGCATCATTACATCAGGGCTCCATGTGCCCATCATGCATCAGTTTTTCTGTCAAAGGGAACCTTTCCATGGGCACATGCTTTTTGTGCACAAGTCTTACCAACAATGCTCTTCTCATTTGGAAAAATCATCATGTCTTTTTTTTCTTCTTTTTTCTTTTTTTTTTTTTTTTAACCTTTCTTGTGAAGAATTGAGGACAGAACAGCAAAAAGCAATTGAACAAGAAATTAACCCAAGACAGAGAAAAGCCTAACATACAAAGCATAAAATACCTAGCAGTAATGTCTACAGAAAAATCAGAGTGCCAACAGCCATGTGAAAAACCATGCCTTCTTTCCCACTACAATACCTGGAGCAAGATAAAGCTATATATACTGTGAGCTGTCAGTTTATTTATGCTTAAATCAGTAACTGCTTACAGACACTTCTGCAGGTGTTTAAACCTAAATCTCTTATTAACGACAGCGCCTCATTTACATTAAGGCTGAATACATCTCAGATTTCTTCCTGGAATGAAGCAAACCAGTCAGCAAATCACATTTTTCTGCTTTGTTCTAAGTGATTGGAATCATTCTTCTGGAAAAAAAAAAAAAAAGCAACGAAGAAAGCATGGCTGAACAGAATTCTCTTCACATTTAGCAAGCAGTATCAGTGGTGGGAGGACAATTGGAATAGGTGATCTTAAAGGGCTTTTCCAACCTTAATAATTCTATGATTCTGGAACATAGCAGCTAAACAATCAGTAACAAAGAGTAAAACATATGTATATATTATTGTTTTCCTACACAATCTGGCTAAGCAAAGCGTCCTCAGTAGCAGTCTGTTCTTAGCTTACAAAGAAAATAAAACAAATTGTTTTTGGCACCTCCCATTTAGGGCTCCAACATGTTGGCGCGTCTAAGCATATGTAACTGGAAAACACGAAGACATTGTTGTGGCTGGAAATTAGTGTAACCACGGGGCTATGCATTACAGCAGACAGCAAACTGCCCTGACCGTTACAGCTCCCTAAGTCAGAGATCTATTCACTCCACATCTTTTATGATCAGTGAACTCCTGATCTGAGTGCTGCAGGAGCCAAACAAGAGACAGAACATCTCAAAATGAGACACTGAAATCAACCATCCCTTTCAACAATCTTCTCTTTTGCCTAGCATGTCTCTATCAGGAAAGATTTTATTTCTGAAACGAAAAGATGTTTTCCCAAAACATGCAGTCTCACACTGCCACTTTCCAGGTTGTCTTTATGGCACTATCAGAGAGTTCAGGTTGAAGGTTGTGCAGCCAGTCCTGCCTGGCCAGCAGAGTCAAAGTCAAGCACGACAATCAGCAGCTAAACCTTCATTCGAATATGCCAACCATGAGACGTTCTCAGTCCCAATTCCAGGATGGAACACTGACACTCAACACACAGTCATGTGAGGAGGGGCTGTGGGTGGGCACGGCCTCACTATTTCCAGCCTCTTGGGGTTCAGCACTTTCCTCACCACTGCTGCTCACACAACAGGACAGCTGCAGCAAGAAGGTAACAGAAGAGGGGCCCTACTGTACATGGGGTGTTAGAGCAGGGGCTGCAGGGTTTCCCCTGACACACACAGACAGCCCCACAGAGCTGGTGGTGAGTGAGAAGGTTTCTTTGCATGTTGCCTTTTCTTAAACACAACTGTGCAAGAAGCAGCCCTGCAGACACTGAGGTCAGGGAAGGAACGGGAAGCAAGGAGCTCCGGGAGCAGAGCTTCCCTGCAGCCCATACAGAGATCAAGGTAGAACAGGCTTTGTTGTGCTTGATTTGCACCGTTGTGCTCTATTTTAAAAAGCGATAAATCAATTTCTGCAAGTTAAGTCTGTTTCGCTGCTGACAATAATCGGTAAGCGATCTCCTGCCCTTGTCTCAGCCAATCAAGTTCTCCATTGCACTTCTCCCCAACCTGTGCTGCTGAGCAGCAGTGGGAGCAGCTGAGGGCTGGCAGCAGGTGAAGCCCCAACCCCACTGCAGCCTACTTGGAGCCTAACAAGTAACCTAAGGTACAGGCTGAACGCTGGCATCAAGCAAAACTTGGCCTGGACACTGCCAGAGCATGAAATAATTGTGAGGAATCTTTGCTTCTTGCAGTCATAGAGAAATGAGGGATAGAGCTCCTACACATGGGTAAATGTGTAAAGCCAGGCTGATTTTGTGATCAGGATGGAGGTGCTTGTTGTTAAGGACTGACTGCTGTCCCACATCTCTCCCACACTGCCCAGTGGTGTCAGGAACAAAGGAATGAGCTTGATCCCTGGATGTTGTGGATTTGGTGTCTCTCACTAACTCTATTTTAATAGGTGGTAAGTTAAATAATTCCCAAAGTTGGGCATGCTTGTCTGTGAAGGTGGCAGATAAGAGATTTCCTTGTCTTTATTTCAGCCTACCAGCTTTTTCACCTTTTTTTTTTTTTTTTCTCCATCCTACACCACTTGAGGAGGGGGCAGTGAGCTGACTGGGTGGGCTTCTGCCAGCAAGCACAGAGACAGCCTCAGCATGGGAGCCTGTCAGTTACCCCGGTGCTGACTTTGTAGGAGAATCACTAAATTTTGAGGGAATAGCTTGAAATGATTGATTTTTAGACAACAGCACTTGTCCAAATAATCACAGTTATATTTTTGACCCTGCCTCCTATCTCCAAGCAACAAAAGCACCTACTAATAGAGAAACATCAGTGACTACACATGTTGTTTATGTTAGTCGGGAACAAGAGAGCTAGTCACAGATCTGCTGTGGCATTTGTGTTACCAGTGATGCTTACTTCACATGCTCTTCATTTGTATGTCAACTATCTGCTCTCTTACAAGAGACTCGTGTTTATGTCTTCCTTCAAGACAAAGTAATCCTACCAGTTTTTTCTACCTTGCAGCCATTCCATGTGCTTAATGTAACTAAAATAGGTATTAGGACTATGCATATTGCAAAATATGTCACCAGCTCCCAGTTCTGCGCAGCTCCCAAGGGTACTGAGTCACAGTGCCTTGTCATCATGCAGTCCTGACATCTCACGTATAAGAAAGTGGGAGTGAAACCTTGCTCTTCTGTTGGCTTCGGAGTCTTCAGGAATTCTCTGAACTCCATTTGGAACAAGCAAAATAATTCATCTACCTCTGAGCTCAGGAAGAGAACAGTCTTCGTTTACACAGGACCTCGAATTCCACAATTTGAGTCTCTATTGCTTGTTCACGCCAAGGAATCAACATTGATTAGAGCACAACTTCATTCATGCTGCAGCATTCAGAGCCTGTTCACTTGGTGGTCTTCTTCTCTGCAGTAAAAACTGATGAAGGTGCACTGAGCACCTGGACTCTAACAGAATAACTAAGCACACAGCTGCAATGCTGGAGTTGCACAGCTGAGCATACACAACACCTTGATGGGGCAGCTGTAACTCTTTGCTAGAAATTGCTATTCCCAGGTCAGAAAATGTGTTGTGGCCATTAAATAAAATACTAATAATCCAAGGGAAGGGAGGATGCTACTGTTCAAGAGAGATGTTGTGTCTCACAGCCAGGTCATGAGAGAACCAAATAACATCTAGTTGGTTGCTTCCCCATCCCCAGAGCAGCCTGAGAGAGGGTTGTTACAGAACCAGATGGCAAAGGAAGAAAGAAGAACATAGAGATGATGCCTGGTGTTCTGGAAATCTCACTAAAGGAAACTCGCAGAAATTAAATGGCACACACAACTAACACATTGGAAAAAAAAAAAAAAACCCTCAGCTGAATGTTGTCGTTAAAAATGAGCTGTGACCAGATTTTTCTTCTAGAGCATCTCATAATCCCTGTGCTATTTTGAAGAACTCATAACTCCTGCTGAAAATCAAAGGAAATCCCTAGACTCATGGCAAGCCCTTCTCCCAAATGTACTTACTTTTTATAAATATGGTTTTAACAAGTACTTTTTCTTTCTTTTTTCTTTAAACCCCAACTGGAAATACCTGGAAATAGGGCTTGCCAGACTTCTAGCTGCCATTTCTGAAAATACAGCAGCAGGGCTTCTGCCAAGGTAAGAGAAGTATGATCCCATGGAGTTATCACTTCTGTCTTCCTGTGGCAAATCACCTCTACAACACCTCATTTTATTCCCATAAGGATGATCACATTTTTCTTTCAGAAAAAGAAACATATATATTGATATGCACTCTCTGCACAGATTCCTGTATCTGTTCAAGAGTTACCATGTTAGACAACTATCTCTCAATGGGTTACTTGTCCACTTCCATCAAAGCATCTGCCACTCCTTGCTCTGTTCTTCTGCAGATCAGACATTTTACCATTCTACGTGGCTACCCTCTCAATGAACACTATCAAAGAGACAGCCTTCACTTTGCAGGAAGTCCTTGATACTACTCTTACAGGAAAGCCTGATTACCCAATTTTTATGCAACAGAAAGCAAAGCAATAACAACAGAGCAACAAGATCTCATACTGCAACAAGTGAGGTCTGCTCAAACACAAAAGCCATAGGCAGAGAAATAAAGGATAGAAGCTGCTTACCTTCAGAAAGCCTCAGGTAGGCAGGGATCTCCAGCAAAATCCCTTTGCTTTCACTACCAACCTTTAAATGAGGGCTGGGAAGGGTTGGATCCTGTCTCCAGCCCTTCTGATCACTCAGGCTCATTGCATGCACCTGAGCTGCCCTGGGCTGGCCCTGCCTTCCCACCAGGTGGTCCATCACTGCTTCAGGCCACGACTTTGCATTTCCACTACACTGAGTAAACCCTAATATGATTTTGTGTCAATAGCAGTCTATTCCTAGAAATGTTTTTAATGAGTTGAAAAAGAGACATCAAATAAGTTGTAATAAAACAAATGTAAACATATTTGAGGGTAGATATTTGCTACAACACTTATTAATTGAATGGATGTGAAAAATATCCCAGCAAACCTCTCTCTGAATAGCTTAATATGCCTTTATAAAACTTCTAAAGCCAAAATTAAGAAAGTAATGCCATTGTAACTATCAAATATGGCTGAAAATTAGTAGTTGTATCTCTTTTTAGAGCTGCAGTCGGCCAGGGCCATCTAGATTTGTGTGCACTTCCAACAAGTTTCAAATGCAATTTAGTTCACTTTAGAGTTTAGATTTAAAAAAAAGACCAGGATTTAAGAAATGTGGGCACATAATAACAGATGCCGTTTTCCTCTAAATGTTCAGCCTCATTTTTAAACCACAACCACAACTCTATTTCAGTCCAAACAGTTGAGGTCCTAAGCAGATATTTACATAAGACTTAGAATGATCTAGAAGAATAGCTTTTACTTGAACTTGGAGTACAAGCAGATGATTGGACTACTCTCAAATGTGTGTACAAATATGAAAATTACTTGAAAATACTCTTTGACAGCTGCTTCCCTCATTAACTAAGAGCTTATCACAGGATCACAGAATTGTAGGGGTTGGAAGGGACTTCTAGGGACCATCACGTCCAAACCCCCTGCCAAAGCAGCTCCCTAGACCAGGTTGCACAGGTAGGCATCCATTCAGGTCTTGAACATCTCCAGAGAAGGAGACTCCACCACCTCTCTGCACAGCCTGTGCCAGTGCTCCATCACTGCACTGTGAAGAAATTCCCAAGCACATTTGTGCAGAATTTCCTAGGCTTCATTTTGTGGCCATTTCCCCTCATCCTATCACCACACACTGCTGAGAAGAGCCCGGCCTCATCCCTTTGCCTCCCACTCCTTAGATATTTATAGATGTGGCTCAGATCCCCTCTGAGTTTTCTTTTCTCAAGGCTGAACAGCCCCAGGTCTCTCAGCCTTTCCTCATAAGGGAGGTCACAAAAATCCAGGTGAGGCCTCACCACAGCAGAGTAGAGGGGAAGGATCACGTCCCTTGACCTGCTGGCCATGTATTGTGGGACATTAAGTCTTTTCAAAAGCTTTCTACCTTTTTTTTTTTTTCCCATGAAACTCTTCCACAAACACACATAGGAAACGTTATACTCTAATCTAATGGAAGTTGTATTTCCAAGAAAAAAAAAGTTTCTCTCACAGAAAGATCACATTTTCAAACATTTACATATGAAATAGATGGACAAAAGGAACAACGCCGTCATTCATCCACTTTCAATTTATGTACTTCAACATACAGATTGAAGAAGCAAGCTTTACAAGCCATATGTAAATACTCGTATTTGATACTTTGAACCACAAAGACATAGTTGATGGATATCTATATTATCATAAGAAATGCAGCTCCCTTCACCTACTTTCTCATTTGCAACGCCCACTTATTTATAAATAAATCCTCTGGATTCAATAATACCTATGTTGTAGTAGGCGTCTTTCAAGCTGACCATGTATTTCTGTGAAATACAGGTGGTTTTTTAGAGATGTTAATTATATTGTTAAGCACTACAGAGGATCCCATCCATTTCTGATAAAAATCTGACTTTCAGGAGACCAAGCTGCAATACCACTGCCAGCTATGAAAGTACTGAATTATTTACATATTTATTTTGCAGGTTTGAGAAAGACATACACAGGAGCCTGGTAATAAGCAACAACTTTATACAGTGCTTACATTGCCATGGAAGACAAATACATCAAAACAATTAATGATACTGCTCCGAGCTTCTTAGTTTTTATTTGATGGAGAAAAGTATTCTATGGGGTTTCTTTTTGTTTGTTTGTTTGTTTGTTTGTCTTAACTAAAAAGAAATGACAAATAGCTTTCCAAACATTATATGTGCAGACCCTTCAAATATCTGCATTTCCCCAATAATCTGAAAAAAACAACTATGATTTTATACTTCCTTTGATGCAGCTCTGGGTGATCAAGCCCAATGTTAGATTAAACCATATTAGCATATCACGTAAAAAGTCACTCAGAACTCATTCAGATGTGACATTTAACAGGATTTGGGGTATTTATCAATTTATCTTCAGAAATAGTCTTCTGGGAAAATGCAATAAAACTACTCTTTGAAAAGAGCCTTATTTCTAGAAGTGCTCCTCAGCAGTGCCGTATGTTTTTAACTCTAGAGGTAGGTATTCTTATCTGTTTTGCCTGCCTCAGTTCTCATTTGCATGATCCAAAAATCACCCAACAGCCTGAGAAGAGAAGGGAGTCAATCACAATGAACAGATACTGCACGTAAAAAAGTCGAAGAAGAGAGAGCTAAAGAGAGAGTTAAAAAAGAGAAAATGTGAAATAAGTTTCTTCTTGGAAACGTAATGAAGAATCTTGAAGCGACAGATTCAGCATGTTGCAGCTGTGAATCTGCAAAAAGAATATGCTAGGCTAAAATCTACATTAACTAACTCAGAAAACCTTAAGTAAATGACATTTCATCTTCAGATGGGATCCTTACCTCTCCTTTAAACACATAATACACTGAAGCACCAAATACTTCAGGTAACCTAAGCTGAATGTTGTGAGTTTACCCTCCTGGTGTTGGTGCTGCTGGGAGAGCTGGACTGGGTTCCAAATTGTCAGAATGAGACTACAGTGATGGAGCTTTATGTTACGAGAAACGTAGGTGTCTTTGTGAAGGTGAATATCCTTTGTTAAAGACACAGTGCTGACAAACACAGAGAGAGAAACAAAACTAAAACCTTCAGTGGGAGCTTTAATACCATCTCCGTGCTACCAGTGTTGATGACCTCCAGCAGGACTTGGTTTGGGTCACCTCGCAATAGGCTGCAGCTTTCCAGCTCCTTTCCCACACCTCACACAGCACCTCTGCCCTAACAGAGGAACCTTACAACTTTCCCTTATGATCGCTGTAATAAAAGCAGGTCAGCTGAATGTGGTGAGTACTCCAGCCTGTGAATGTTATCCTTTCCTTCTATATAGCATCACTTTGCCACAACGGTATTGATTTTTGAAATGCAAGAAGCTGCTCAGCTGGTTCTGATTACCATGTATAAACAGTGACAAAACAAAATAATCTCCAAATTAGAGAGGGAGATTTGATTAAACACAGACTTTAAATACACTCACTAGCTGCGCAAACAGAAAGAAAGTGTGCCACAATTTTCAAAATGCTTCTGAATATATGAAGGAAATTATTCAAGTCCTACAGAAAAAAAAGATGTTCAATTGGAAACAAAAGCACTACACTATCAATAATACATCTCCTTTTGGTAAAGCATTTTAAGCTGTTCTTAGGACATGCTTTACACGGTCTCACGTGCCAGTAGAAAATGCAAAAAAAAAAATAAAATAAACTATTTTAAGTAAAATATTTGAATAAAATAGATCTGCATTAAAATGGTGGTATAGCACTCATTATTTCCAGCCATATTAGGGAACTGAAGGATAATTATTGTTCAAAAAAAATAAAAAATAAAAGGGCTATGTCACAAGAGCATACTGACATCTGCTGGCATGCCAGAAAAGCATTTCACTAGGAGATGAGGATTTAATGTCCTCACCCTTTTCCTTATTTAATAGTGCTGCATAATAAATTTATATTGCCCATATTTTCACATAGTAAATGAATAAAATATTCTATACCTCCAAATGCTGAAGCGTGCCTGACATTCTGTAGTTAAGCAGCATGCACAGATGTGCTTCTCCTTCACATTTGATCTCTAAAGTACCACAGGAAATAATCTGTGCCTACGTTGTATAAAAAATGTTCAGCGATAGGTCAGACAATGCACATTCAAATAATTATTTCCCTAATTTCTTCGTCAACAAAAGACCGGCATTACCAATTCACTATCCAAGCATGTAACCACAGCTGTCATTCAGGCAAGTCTCACAACAGTACGTGCTGCTACACAGTAGCAGCTAGCAAATTAAGAGAAGGGCTTCTATTTGTATCAGCGCCTTAACAAAAAGACAGGAATGCATACACACAACACACTCGGCATAGAATCACAGAATGGTTGGGTGGGAATAACCTTCCCAGCCCCCCCCCCCCACTCCTGTTGTGGGCTGGCTGGCTCTTCCCCCAGCTCAGGCTGCCCAGGGCCCCTCCATGTCCTTGGGTACCTCCAGGGATGGGGTACCCACAGCTCCAGGCAACAGTGTCAGCACCTCACTGTCCTCTCAGTGAAAAATGTATCCCTGACATCTCACCCAAATCTCCCACTTGCCCTATTGCTGTCTGCCCGTGTAAAAAGATGATTTCCCTCCTGTTTATTAGCTCCCTTGAAAGGCCACTATCAAGTCTCCCCAGAGCCCTCTCTCCTCCAGGCTGAACAACCCCAGCTTCCTCGACCTTTCTTCATTGCAGAGGTGCTCCTGTCCCCTGATCATCCTTGTGGCCTCCTCTGGACCTGCTCCAACAGCTCCCTGTCTTTCTTCAGCTGGACACAATACTAATCGTTTAGAAAATAACATTCTGAGACAGCGCCTAAAGCTACTAAAGAAGATCCATTATCTGTATCGCTCACCACCATCCCCTATGGGTATTCTCACAACCAGGATGCAGTCCCCAGGACTGAGCAGGTTTCAGAACTGCATGTGAGAGTCAGAACTTTCGGTTAATGCAGTTCCCACAGCAGCTGTAACGTGGCATCATTCTGAATACAGGATGTTCTGTAAATCATCACATACTTCTGAACTTATCTGAAATATTTGCCATTTATTCCTTTAATGCTTGCTGTTGGAATCACAGCTTAAAGTTTCCTCCCTCATGTGTGCTATAATGCAAAGTTATGGTTAATAATTTAAATGGAAAATAGAAGAAATCCAGAATTATGGTTCATATTGAGTCAACAACTCAGATGTGTTGCACATCAAAACTGAGGCATACATTTAGTATTAGAAACAGTGATGCACAGCATTGAATACGAACAATTGCTAAGCTGTGCTCACTGGAAATCATAAATACTGTCCTTAATATTTTGCATTTCCAAATCAATAGTCAGCTGCCAGGTCACTTCCTTTTATCAGCTAATTAGCTATGTACTTACTGAATCTCAGAGATGTGAATTTGGTGTTTTCATTCGTTCTTTCACATTTCTAAACCATTACTTGTGTGAATTTTCTGAACTGTATGCAATCATGTATTTTATTGCATGCCCAAACCAGCATCTGTATTTCCTAGGCTAGACATACCACAAGTAGCAGCGGTCTTTAAACATGAAAATATAAACAAATCTCACGCTTGTGAATGTTTGATTAACCTTACAGCCCATTAGAAAATAAACACACGAGCCTGACGAGGAGAAGCAGGAGCAGTGCCAGCTTGCTCACATCTGTATGTGGCAGCCATGGAGCAATAGGTCCTGCAACTTTCTGCCTGCAGCAAGAAGTCCGCATGCACCAACCTTTGAAGCAAAGCAAACAACACACAGCAATGCAAAACCGCCACTCAGTGACCCTAAAGCCTGCCAGGGAACAGAGCTGACCGCCCCACTGAAACACAGAGGGACCCAGAGAGGTGGCCGTAACATTAAGGCACCACAAAGCATCAGCATGGGAGCGAGCCATTCGTAATCTTCAGAACCGAACTACTCACACACTCCGCAGCAGACGCTGTCCAATTCACACGTCCAGCTATCACAACAAGCTACAGGTCAGTTCGGGACATCAGTCGTCCTTTCCCCTCCAGCCTGCTCATCTTCTGCAGGTGTGCAGATTCCACATCCTGAGGCACTTCTCGCTGTGGCAGCAACTTGTGCAGAAGGACCACCCAGCCCGAAGTGTCAAGCTCTAATAGCACTGCATTATAACATTCATTTGGAATTCCCTTTCAATTTCCTCATTTGAGACAGTTTTATTAAATTATTTAAACTTCTTATATATTAAACATCAGCAGAACAGATTATTAAAAAAAGAAAAAAAAAAAAAAAGAAGAAACAAAGAAAAGAAACAAAGGGGAACATGGTAACTCCTACTCTTCAAAATGACATCTAAACTGATGTCTGATGGTTCCAGCTCCGCTACAAACTGTTCTGATGTGCACTGGAAGACTTTAGGAGGGAGGCAACAAGAGGATTCCAAATGATGCAACATTAAAAGACACCAACAGCGCTCTTCTTCCCTGTTACTATCAGTATTATTACCATTTGTTTAAATAAAAAAAGGTCTGAAGTTCTTTATCTGCCTCGAGCAGTATTTATGGACACTTCGTAGACCTTCAAAGAAGATTAAAATTGAAACCAAACTACAGCATTGTAAAGGGCAAAATAAAGAGGAACTGCAGTGGGAGGCGTCACTTCTACACAGCGCAGCAAGCCTTCCTTAGGGCCACGTGAAGTCCACATTAGAAGGCAGCAGTACCATAATCCTAACAACTTCTTATAGCACAAGCAGCGCTTGATTTAAACACCCGAGAAGGAATAATGAAGCCAACTTAACTGGTGAAAATTTACCTCAGCTACAATACAGATGCATTACTTATGCAACTGAAAGAGCATTCATTCATTTATAGGCAAACCATAACCCCCTGATAGCAAAGTACATGCTATAAATGCTGAATAGTTTGATTTCCATGAACAGAAGTCACATATAAGTAGAAATGAAGCATGTATTACCCATCTCACTTGCTCTCATGTTGTACTTTACTTGCACGTATTATTTTCTTGTGGTCAGTATAATCACGTACCATGAATATTCACAAAACCATTCTGAGGACTGCACCAATCAAAATTTCCATCTAATTTGTATTTTAATCAAGTCCTGAACAACGACAGAAATTGACCCGGCCAAAAGTGGAGCATTCAGTGTCAGGCAGACACACACCATGACAGCATTTTATCTCTGGGACACCCACTGTAAAATAAATTCACTATTCCAGTCCAGTTAACAGTTCTGGTTGCAATGAAGTGGTGTTGGAACGGACACTGGACATTCTGCAGAGGAGACACAAAAGATCTGGTGCACTATACGGACAACCTGTTGGTGCTCTGTGTGTGCATTTGTGCTCGTGTTGGTGTGTGTGTGCAGCCACAGCACCACATGACATCATCACTGTGTGCGAGCCATGCTCGTGGGCGTGCTGCACTCATGTTCCTTCTGGAAGGATTTTGCCTTGCATGACGAACTGTTGGTTCTGTTATCCTTCATCTTTTACTTTCCACTATAAAAGCACAGATGAGCCTAAAAAATAAAACATGAAAATGCTTCTTGAAGGCAGTCCATCAGATACCGCACACAACAGCAATTTGTGGGTACAGCCCTTCCCCTGCAATTTCTGTCATAGGCAAACTGAGAAAAACAAACCGCAAAAAAGAAAGCTGAATAAGTCCAAAGCATTCTGAATTCTCGTGTTCTCAGAACAATAGCGCTTTCACACCTCAGTGTTATTACAGTGCTTCATGCAAACCTTCCCTTCCTACCCCTTTGCTAAATAGCAGTTTTAGCATCACCAGACAGCTGCAAGACTAGCAGAAATAAGACTCCTAATTGCTACTTTTACCTTGCTAGTTCCAGAACCAGCAGATAAGAACAAATAAGAAAATCAGAAATGGCAAAGTGCCACATTTAGGAAGTACACACATTGAAAAGGCTAGCATGATACGTCTACAGAAATCCTCTCTTTTTTTTTTTTTTCTTTTTTTTAAGTGGAAATAATTCTACTAGATTCAAAGAGGGAGCATAATATATGGCTGGTGCAACTCTACAGCACTTTTTAGAAGAACAAAGAAAACCTTTAAACCCACCGGTAAGGCCTTTCATTTCTCTTGACTGTAGCAAGGAAAACTGACAGAGCTCTTAATGTAAGAATGTAACATTAAGAAGTGAAAAAGCTAAATAGGATCCGATTCTAAAATGGGAACAGTAAGATGGGTGCCCAGAACAGAAAAGATGGGGATGGCGTGTTGCAACGAGACCTTATGACTCAGTTCTGCCTAATTCTGTTTTAATTTATTTTACACTGTTACTCTACTGCTTTGTAGCATGTATAAGTTATGTGCTGCTTATAGAATTCACAAGGAAATTTTATTTTCCTAAATTTAACCGCTTTAAAATATTTCAAAAGAAAAACAATTTTTAAGCACAAACGTGTAAATTGCTGTCTTTTCGTGAGACACAGCACTTAGAAAAATCTCAGCTCTGCAGAAGTCCGCTCCGCAGTACCACAGAGTTTGTTGTGCCACACACTTGGATACACTATATTGACACAAGGTGGTAACTAATAAGATTTCCACCTCCCAGCACACATACAGAGCTTAATTAGGGTTCCCTGGCTACAATGAAATAAAGGGTTGGGTTACTCCAAGGGCAAGAATACAACCAGGAGGACTGAGACAGTGCAAACAGGAAAAGTCATGCTAAGTGAACTGCAAGGAAAACAAACACGTGTTATCACCAGAAGTGGATTACATACTTTTGCTGCATAAAATAGCAAATGCAGAAAACTATCCCCAAAGTGATAGAGGCCAAACAACTTGCATGATTCCATGCATCCATCCAGTGAGCAGAGAGGAATTAATCAGCTGTTCGTTGGATATGGCAGTTGCCAAAGATAGGAGGAAAGATCACACTGGCCCCAAAGCTGACTGAAATAAAGGCATTTTGCAGTGGGAGGAATAAAATGGGCCCTCAATACCAAAGTACGTACAATTTTTGAATAAGGCTTATAAAAAGCAAAGTAACCTCTCTGTCTTGCAGAAGCAAGGGCTCTTTGCATTAGGGCACCACACATAAGTGCCAACCTGCCCCAGCTGACCACGGGGCTTTCATGTTCATGTTTCCCATAGTGCATAAAATGATCAGTTCCAATCTGTAAGAGATGCGGAACAGATTCAGGACTGAATCATAATGAAAGAACCACTGTAAAAGGTAAACAGTAAAATGAAAACATAAAAGCTCATGGGTAGCTATCAGGAATTGGAAAACACTAATAATGAAAGAATCTATATGTAAGTGGAGGACATGCAGAACGAAGCAAGTGTGCACAACAGGCAATATGGACAATTTGGGTATTTGGTGAGAGCTCATTACTCACAACGACCAGGGGAAACCCAGTCGTCTCCTGCGGAGGCAGCTGCAGACAACCACATTATCACGATGGCAATACAGAAGAGGTCATCATGAAGTGAAGAAGCCATTTGGAGTGCGTCCTAAATTAAGAAGTGTGAAAAGACGGTCTAATGCCATAGAAAGATCGGGAGGCTATCTAGATCCGTTAATCTTCCTGCTGGGTAACTCTGTGTCGCTCAATTCAAACTGCACTCTGGGACTTCCTTAGCATTTATATTGTTGCAGACTTAAAATGGATATCACCATGTGGCTGATGACATTTTAGGTAGTTCATCTTTGAAGCTGGAGGAAAGGACATTTAAGTAACAATTCACATACAGAGTGGACTGTCTGCAGTGCAGAGAGTATTTTTTTTTTATCCCAGCACTTCACGGTGGAGTTTCATTGTAACAGTAGCAAGAAAAATTGCAAGAAGTTTTATATGAAGTGTTTATTTTGCTACCCACGGCGATTATTATGCCATATTTTCAATTAGCAGCCAAAAAAGAAATCTATGCGTTTGGGGCTCTACTATATCAAAAAACAATACTTGGGAGGAAAGAGGATTTTTGTTGCCAGGGCAGACAAAGACATCAATATTGGCTCTCTCACAGAACACCAAGCCTTTTCATTGGCACTATTCCATTCAATTTTGACTATTTCTGTCTTCCCAAACTTTAAAATGTTGATCTATTACAACACACAGTGGGAAAACAGCCAAAAAAAAAAAAAAAAGATATTTTAGACCTATTTAATAAAACAACACGTTTAAAGATAAAAGTAGAAGCTGCAGAACTGGCTTTGCAGTGGAAGAGTATCAGCCATGATAGTTCTGTGAAAGATGACTGTCTTTATACAATGGACAGGAACACAGAAGATAAGGGAGTTTTTTCCAAGACCAAAAAGCCATAAAACACCCCAAAGACAGACTACAGAGCAACTCAGGTTCAAAGCAGCCAACTGCAACCTCACCAGGCCTTCTCACCAGGGCAGGATGCAAATTCTCTGCTGTTTTATCTCACATGATAACGGCACTGATTTCAATGAAACAAATCTTTGGTCCTTTTATTTTTAAAACAGCTGCCCAGTAAGACTGGATTTTGCTGCACCTGTATATTTCTCTACAGCCACTTGATCTATCAGAATACTTTGAACTCAAAAGCAATAATACTGCCTCAATTAAACCTCTTAAATTTTCTGCCCACATTTTCACATACACATTCCTCCAAAACAGTGTCCATTTAGAGATGAAAGTTTCTACCACAAGTTCATTTCCTTGAATTTCTCATGCAAACAATCTGTATTTTTCAGGCTGGCTTCTTACTGTTCTGATCATACAGTATTTGCTCATGTCTAATGAGGCACCCACATGCAGAGGGAATAAAATTCAGAGAAATGCAGTGGAACTTGCCAATGAGTAGAAAAGCAAGGTTCTGTGAAGAGTATATCAATATGTATTCACACTTTATCTGATGCTAAAAAAAAATCCAGCAGAAAAGCTATTAATAAATGCCAAAAAGCAAAGGAAAACTTTTCAGTCACAACCAGCATCCTGATAGACTCAAGATCAATGAACTACAAAACACAGCAGGAAGAGGGTATTTGCTAACTCCAGCTTTCACTCCTACTTGTTCAATGATGAGAGCCTTTAAAAATAGCAATTGCTTAAAATACAGTCTTTTTATTTTTTTTTTTAACTGTAAAAACTTTTAGTACCCTTAATTTTCTTGGAGAGGGGCTGTATTCAGTTGTTTTGCCAACCAAGAGAGACTGCATCTTTCAGAGCACTTGTAAAGCGGACCACAAACAGCTGTGCCTGGTCCTACAGTCATCCTCACCACACATGCTGTACAAGTGATTTCAGTTTGCATATTTGCCCTTTAACACAATCCAAGACCTTCAGCTCCACCTGCCGTAACAATATTCCCTCATGCCTTTCCATCTGAAGTAGAATGGCAATTACTTTAATGGATATGAATTTGCTCAGCGATCTTCATAAAGTCTTGAGTGACTGCAGTCAGTCTCACATGGACAGACCCCCCAGTAGGTGTAGTGCTTCCCACTCTCAGGCAGTGCATTGCAGAGCTGGGCACTGAGGCACCTGCCCATCTAAACTCATGCATTTACCTTGTTCATTTCCAAGAATTAGCTGCAATACCTCACTCTTGCTATTTGAATACAGAGGATTTTAGAACTGCATCCAAAGCCATAACAAACTTCAGAAACAATCAAGATTTTCTGAATATATGTAAAAAAAAACCACTTATAAATATTCTTGTTTCTCTGTTCTCTGCGAAGTACGAAACCCAGAGCAGAAGAGAGGAATTTCAAACTGGGTATCAGAAAAGGATCTTCCCCAGAGGGTGGTCAGGCATGGAACATTCTCCCCAGGACATAAGTCGCAGCCCCGAGCTGTCACAATGCGTGAAGTGTTTGGACACAGCTCTTGGACAAACGCATAATTCTTAGGTTGTCCCTGTGGAGTGAGGGGTTGGGCTCAATGATCCTCGTGGTTCCCATCCAACTCAGGAAATTCTGAAGAAATTAAACCTACGTGGTAAAAACTAAACTTCGAAGGTTTGACAAGCACATCTGTGGCATTTGATGTTGCCTGATATCTAATTGTAATCCATACTGTGACTCAAACACTACTGCTTTGTTGTGCTCTTCAGCATGTTACATGTGCTACAGTGCTGCTGCTATTTACCACTGTGAAATCCCAGCATCCCCAAAGTGGTTTCCTGAGTCAAGTGAGATTTCCTTTCAGTTTACATTCACTTTCTAGCACATCAACTTAAAGGACACAAGTACAGTGATCTTATTTGCAGTAAGTTGTAGTCTTTGCTATATTAAGATTTAGCCAAGTAACTCCATAAGCAATTTCCTGTTTTATCACAGAAGCACACGTTCAGAACAGGTGATAAAAGCAGCAACTATCTAATAATAATATATTCAAGAACACAGAATGTAAAGCTTCAGAGATGGCACTATACTTCCAAGAAGAATTCGTATAGCAAGATTATTATAGGCACTAAAAATTTCTAGTATTTAATTAAACAATTAAAAGCAAGAAGTAACAACAACAACAAAATAAGAGTTCCCATTAACTACTTACGAAAAATCCTCACAGATAGGACTTTTCTGTTCTCAAGGATCACTGCAGTTCTTACCTGCACAAATTGTGCAACAGATCTGCCACTGACTTCACTGATTTTGGAATCAAATCCATAGATAGTCAAGCCACCTATTACTATTACTGTGTTTGCTAGTCTAAGACCTGTCTACTCCCTGCTTTCCATACTCTTCAGCCTTACTCCCACGCTATATTTACAAACACACAAGAGACAACAGCATCTCCAGACTTCTATATGGAACAGAACAAGTCAAAATCCAAGAGAAAAAAGTAGATCAGAGTTCTGCCAGAAACACAGAATAGTTAAAAGGAAAATAATCTTCAGTTGCTATATTCTCTCAAGCTGTAGTATCGTACATCAGCCTCAGTTAAAGTAGGTCCATTTTATTCAGACTATTACAGCTTTTGGAAAACTGTATGCTTAACATATCCGTGCCTCTCATAACTGTAAATAATATATCTTCTAGTAGTCAGAGCTTGGAGTTCTGTCTTTACAGTATATATTGCAACAATTAGATCTAAAAGTCAGATACTGCCATTTCAAAGCTACAGATAATAGTAATGGTGAATTATTTAACTTAGCCCTTCTCTCCTCCATTCTGCATTTCCAAACAGATAACTTTCCCCACTAGAAAAGAATACCGAACAGCTCTTTTGTTCTTCAGTGACATATATTAGCTGGCATAAAGTGAGACTGAAGACAGAATTTCCATCAAGTCCCCCTAAAAATTATCTATTTACATGACTCCTGAAGAAACTTATGATAATTTTTGCTTAATTGTTTTGTTCCACCCACGAGTCGTATTTTTACCTCTACCACAACATCAAGCCCCAGAAAACAGCAGTGAACCTTTGGGAACATGCCACGTGCCTCAGTTCAAAGTATTCATAGATGAGAAAAAGAATGTCAACTTACCTTTTGAGTTGGGAAAGTGTTAACCAACCACACTCAATCCAAAGACTGAAGCAGAGATTGGTTACATACAGAAAACACATTCCAAGCATACATCACCACTAAACTGACCGTGCTCACACTGCAATGTCATATTAAAGTGAGCATCTGTGATACAGCTTGTGGATGCCCTGCCAAACAGAGCACAGCCCCTCCACTGCCATACACCCCAGCACAGTGCACACACGAATCTGCTCTCAGGTCAGTCACTTACTGGCAGCAACTGCAAGATCACTGTATTTTCCCCTTTTTCCTAAACAGTTAGTAAATATTGTTATATACAAATGTAACCACTTCACTTCTGCAGTGCCTCTCAAATGTATCTACAACAATGAATTTAAGTGTTTATTTATTTTTAAAAAGTCAATCCAAAGGTCTTAAAGTTCACGTCCGCTCAGTTTATTTCTCACTAGAGCCAATTCTGTGATCTCACCAAAACCCAATAGTACTGAATCCAAAACCAGATAAATAGGGTTCTATCATTTCTTCTACTACACTATTCCTAAAACAGTATCAATAGTAATCAACGACCACAAAGAAATTATTTATAATATAAATGTCTATGCCAAATACACGTACTGCACTGTCACCAACCTCCAGGGAGCACAAAACAGTGGGGAGATGCAAGCAAAACATTTTTGAAGAAAGAACCCCCCCCAGCCTTGCTGAGTGCCATTGCAGCTCATCCCACCACTGTCACTGTGCTGGTACAGGGGCAGCAGTGCCGGGTCTGGGGCACCCAGCAAAGGCAGGGGATGTGTGGAACTGTCAGAGAAGCACGAGGTCCCGCAGAGAGCAGCAAGGAGAGCGGACAGAGGGACTAACTAGGCTTAACAGGGGAGAGACTGTTTGGAGGGAATGAGAAAAAAAATGAAGGAAGAGCATATACTGAGGGAAAAAAAAAAGAAAAAAAAAAAAACCACGAGATGAAATAAATGAGCAAAAGCAGGAGAAGCAAAAGCAGAGAGAGGGGAATTAGAAAAACTAAGCAAACATCCATCAGAGATGACACAGGTACAAACTGATCCTGCCCGGGGCGGAGGGCTGGCTGCGCGAGGGCTGAGTCCCCTTTAGTCTTGCTATTCCACGTTTAACTTCAAAGGGGCTTTGTGGAGGGCTGCAGCCCGGGAAGCAAGAAGAAACTTCAAAACCCACCTCCTGGCAGCCGTGGCCTAAGGCCATCACGTTCTCCTTGGCAGCAGGAAGCAGTGCATGCCAGGCAGAGTGCAGGCAGTGCGTAGGAGTCACCGCAACAGTGCACTGTGCTGAGGATCAGAGCTGAAACCCTACATGCGTACTTGTACTTTATAGAGGGATAGCATCACATTATGCATCCAGGAATTAACAATTCCGCACTCTTCCTCAACACTTGGCTCCTGCCAGTATTCTGTCACTTAAGGATATCTTTTTATGAAGCCAGAAGAGCATTCTCATCACCTCAAGGACACAAGTACCGCAATTACAAGAACTATAAAAATCATCAGCATTCTGCAAATTTCATTCATTACATTTGTCAGCTAAGTACCGACAGCTAAGTACCGATAGAAAAAGGAAATACAGCCTTGACAACTATAAACAGAAACTCCATTTCAGGAAATGCCAAATCCTTTGTCTAATCTACCTACTAAAGAATGAATTGTAAATGCAACCAGTGCGGCCAAGCGTACAAAGCTGCCATGACACAGTAATCTTGGTAATTTTGGACCTATAAACAGAAATACCACATAGCTTCCCAAAACCCTAGGAACTTAAAGCTGTTCAAGTGGAAGAACAAAAAGGAAAGGTAAAGCTCCCATAGTCTGAGCTATTCTAAGCCACTGCTATAGCCCTGATAACTGAAACACGTGATGCCGAATTCCATCCTAAAAGCCAAGTGATCTGTTGAGATATGCACTGGAAATCTTCCCCACCACCTCGCTGACATCCCAAATACGTATTTTGCCAAGTGGCTGACTATTTGGTCTACAAAAGAAAAAAGATTTATTTGACTGTGAGACGAGGACAAATTTCATTTTAGATTGTAATACACCCATGGTCATCAATCTCCACCACAGAACACAAAAGTCTTGCTTCTACCATTATGTTCCATGCACACTGCGGTTTCCGTGCTATGTGACAAACGTAACATACAGTGTCCCCACTCCCTTCATTATCAAGTGTAGAGTGAGAAGTGAGAGAAGGGACTTTACATCTCGGGACGCCATCCCCTGGGTCTATTATTTTTTAAAATTCAATTCACATTGAACAAACTGGATTTTTTTTTTTTTTTTTTTTTTTTACAGAAGTACACAAGAATCGATCACTCTACGCCCCATCCGCAAGCCAGAGAGCAGACCGACAGAAGTTGCAGATCAGGACAAGATCTTTCACACCTCGGCGCTGTGAATCACTTCAAACACGAGCCCGCATTTGTTTCCCCATCTGTGTGAACCATGTCACGTTGGCAGCACGATCTCCAACAGCCATATTACAGATTTTGGAAACGCAGGAGATGTGCCGCTGTCACAGTGCCAAGCCGGACCTCTGCTGGAGGGCGGCAGCTCCAGGTGCAACCCACCCGGACACGCAACCCACGCTCAGCGCTGCCTCACCTGAGGAGAGCGCGCACCCGGGGCACGCGCATCCCTGTTCACGGACGGAAACGTGCAGGAGAAAACGCGATGATGTATAGCCTACCATGGGAGTAAATAGCGACGACTTCAAGGCAAGTAGCTCTCCAGCAGCTGAACACCTCCACTCTCTCAGACAGTAACTCGGCTGCCCCCCGCCTGGCCATTTTCCTCATCCTTCCTTACGGTTTCCCGAGCCGCCGCCGTGCCGCTCTGCCCGTTAACCCCTCCCGCGGCGCCCGGCGGAGCCGACCCGGAGCCCCGAGCCCGCAGCGCAGCGCGGCGCCCCGAGCGCTCCCCCCTAAACCGCCCGCCCCGCCGCCCCCGGCCCCGCAGCCCCCGGGCGGCCCCGGGAACTTTCCGACCGCGGAGGGAGCGCCGCCTCCATCCCTCCGCCCGCCGCTCCGGGACGCCCCGCCAACGCCAACGCCGCCGCCGCCGCCGCCGCCGCCCCCCTCCCGGCCCCGGCCAAACTCACCATAAAGAGGCGGGCGGCGGCCGAAGGACGCGGCGACTCTCCCGTCCGAAGGCAGCGGGCACGCCGGGCAAGTCGCAGCGGGACGCGGCTCCCCGCCGCCGCCGCCGCCGCCGCCGCCGCAGCCCTTCCCCGCCCTCACGGCCGCACGCCGCGCCCCCGCCGCCGCCGCCCGCCCCCGGGCTCCGGGACCCCGGGGCCGTCCCCGCCGCGGCGGGCGGTTTAGGGGGCGAGCGGCCGCCTTCCTTCCTTCCTTCCCGCTCCGCTCCGCCGTGGGCAGCGGGAGCCCCGCACCGCTCGGACCGGGACCTTCGCGGAGCGGGCTGAGGAGACGCCGCTCGGTAGCGCGCGCCCAAAGTGTCTCCGGGAGCGGGCGGAGGTGACCTTCAAGCCCGGCGGGGTGGGCTGAGCTGGGGGCAGAGCGGCGCGGGTCGGTGCGCCGAGGGAGGCGGCGGCGGCGGCGGAGGCGGGCGGCACCGCGGCGGCGGCGGCGGCGCGGAGCGGAGCGGAGCCCGGGCAGCGCCGGGCGGGGGAGCGGGGCTCCGCGGCACGCCCGAGCCCGGGATTGGCGGCCGCGCGGCGGCGCCCGGCTGCCCCGCGGGGCTCCGAAGCGCGGCCCGCAGCGCCCCGCAGCGCCCCGCCGAGCATCGCCCCCCGCCCCGCCGTGCCGGCAGCCGCGGCCGGAGCGCCGCGTGGTCCCAACTTTTTGTCCGCGGCTGCACGGCCCGCGGGGCTTGTCCCGGAAAGCTGTGGGCTTCGGTGGGAGAGTGGGGCATGGGCTGTCAGTGCTGCGTGCGAGAAGCCGAATAACTGAATAAATAGACACCGAGCGGCACTTGGGAATCTGCTGGTTAAAACCGTGCCCTCAGCGTTACTCGAGCATCTCCGCTTGCTTCCTCCCCTTCCTCTTGCCCAGAGGAAACCGAGTCTTACTCGAATCCTCTGCTAATGAGCACCGCGCAGCCCCGCACACAGGGATTGCTCTCGCACCACGCTGATAGCAGCTCCCTGTGAGAAAGTTCCAAAGAAAACAAACCACCAGGACCTGCCAGAGCACTGCCTTGTCCTTTTCAATACGTTAATTCTGTAATGATCAAATATTTTTGCGCTGCTCAACCTCCGGTTGATAAATTAATGCCACTGGGATTTAATTCAACATGTAAACCGGTGTCAATCATAGATGGGTACTGTGAGGGTAAGACAGAGAGTTGTTTTTAATACACGGATTTAAAATGGAAAACAGTGACAACAGAACACAAGATGAGAGGAAGCAAGCTTTAAATCCTACGTGTACGGTTCTTTAAGGAAAGTTTTCCGTGAATAATGCCCTTATGATTTTTTTCATATGTGCAGAAAATAAATGCAGCCACGATATTTCTAAGCCCAACTGTCAATTGCACATACATCCCTCCAGTGCAAGCATCCACAGCCCAGTGCTTCTACCTGTGCCTTTGGAGCTCAGCCTGTTCCTTTTGCTATCTCAAGGCTTGGCCGGTGCTGTTGAGTCCTCTAAACACCAAACTCAGCAGAACTGAGGAAGAAATGTACCATATCACATTAATTTATGGAGCAGGTCTGTTTCCACCGATAGGCTCAGAATGTTTTATAGCTCATCATCAACAGTGTTACACTAATGGCTGGAAACCTTTAGCTCCACATTGTTTAATCTGTCAGATTACCGAGATGTATAAAATTAGTCATGCACATTTTCAGGATCAAAATGTAATATCAAGTTATTACTACTGCTTCTCTCATGATGTATGTCCCACTCTGTGACCCAGGTAGGCTGATCCCTAACTCATTTCATCTGAAGACCTCAAAATGGATCTTTAAATCCACCTCTGCGGGTTTCCTGCATTTCTTTTTTCACCCTTCTAATTCTGGAGGGGGCTCATGTGTCCAGCTCACGGACTACGGAGACCAAAAGTCCTTTAAACTACTACAAAATGATTTTACCTTTATTCTCAGCAGTAAAAGATATCTAAATCCGTATTTACTAACATATGTGTGAAAAAGCAGAACTGTACAGGTTGAGGGAATCTAAATTCACACAAAGCTCAGAAACAGGAATGGGATGGGAGTTTCAGATCAAAACCTCGGAGAGTTCCTGAGATGTCACCTTGTCCCTTCATGCTCCAGACTGAGAGAGCTGTGACTGTGCTGCTCTTAATTCATTCCTGAAGATCTTTGGTAATGAAAATTCAGCAACTCAGTAAGCAATGTACTTCCTATTGCTTAGAGAGTTTATCTTCTAATGTGAGCCTTTCTTACGTCTTTTAAGCTCTTTTCCATCTGTTCTGTCCCTTAGGTACAGAGAACAGTTGTTTCATTCCCATTTGCAAGATTCTTTAATGAAAAGAAAACAAGTTTTCATGTCATCCTTTTTCCTCCTCCTTCTCTGAAAAGTATTCCTTTGTCCTTTATGCAATTCCCCAACTCTTTTTGTCAAAATTTCCTCATGATTTCTCCATTTCTGATCATTGTCATTATTCTGTTCTTTTCTGGAGAATCCCTCCCGTCTTCTTTTGAAACACAGTGACCAAAGAGGGAAATAATACATCATTCAGAGACTCTGACAATGCTGATAAAGGGGACAGATTAATTTTGATCTTTCTGAGGCTGTGCTCCTAGTTCTAGAATATAACTATGTATTTAGTGTATGCAATGGAGTTGAACTATAAATCTCTGCACATGAAACTCAACAGCCTCTGCACTGTTGGAAGAAAAGAGTTGGTCAGCAGAAGATAAGCTGTTCTTGTTTTCTTGGCTGCTGAACTCTGGAATGGAGGGAATGTCTGGGAGAAGATCCACACTGTCGAAGGTTGTGGCTGTGGAGCACGAGGTAGAGCAGGCTTATCCTGGGGATCCAAGGAGCTGGCGACAAGAAGCACACCGAAGAGGCTCTGTGAGGCCTGTCTAAAACTTATTCAACCCAGTAAGCTGTTGGAAGTTTCTGGACTAAAAACCTATAGCTGGGGATGAGATTATTTAAGGAAATTGTTCAAAGAGGAGAGTTTTCCTGAGTTGTACTAAAATATTTTAGTCTTCCTGCCTCTTCTGCTGTGCAACATTTTGGTCTTCTGAAGTTGCAGTAATGAAGGCTCCTCCAGATTCCACCCAGGCCATCTGTTTTGCCTCCTTTCAGCCTGTTTCAGTGTCTTCAAATTCATGTGTGGATGTATACTTTAGACTTCTGTTGGCCTTTCTGCCACCCTTACAGACACAGTCCTTCCAACTGCCCCTATCGCAGTGCATCCTCCTTATGAATTCATCTTCAGTGGGAGTAAATAAAACAACTGTAAATGACGTAGGAGACAATTTAATACCCAAAAATATTTGGGCAGGACATAGTCATCAGGCTGATTTGCTTCTGATCTAATCAGCGTCAGGAGGCAAGAGGACAGTCTTTCTCCTCTGTGCAACTCATGAAATTGAAGGGTTAAGCAGCTTATCGCTGACTGCCTGCTGAGTAAGGGCAGTGTTACTCACAACACAACGTGTGTTAACAATCGCTCAGCATTACCTAAGCTGTATTTCAGACTGGGAACACCAACCCATTTGTAACACAAGACCAAATAGTCATCTATGCACAATGAAGGATCATTAGATTCAGTGCCTGGTGCCATGTCTTCAGAGCTAATTTGTTGTTCAATACTGCAATTATATAGGGTAAACAGATAAGCAGGATTATTGCAGTAGAAGATAAAATGGTTTCATCATTGCTAATCAAAAAAGAGGCAACGCAATTGATAGCAGAGCAGGCCTGTGGTATGTGGGCGATGAACAAAAGGTCAAAAAAGGTCATTTCTTGGATGAAAGAATTGTTTAGAACAGCAGGTGAAGAAAGTGCCACAGACGCTGTCACGAAGGAGATAAGATCTGAGAAAAAAATTGTATAATTATTATTTGATGACCTCAAAAACATAAAGATTCTCTGTATTTGTAAAAGAATTATATAAATATATGCACATTTAATGCTTTATAAATTCATAATGCATTTCTACCAAAGGACATCTACAAGACAACAACAACCGCTGCAAATTTATTACTCTATTTTAAGAGCTGTTCATTTCACTGCCAGTGGGTACGTGAACATACTAGACATTTGCAGTGAAATACGTACTAAAAGCATTTGTGGTCGTTGCTGATGTATTATAAATTTTGGTGCCACAAACACTTCATGAATCATTTTCAACTTGAAAATAATTATGCATTACCACCAACTCTGGTAATAATCTGCTGATAGTTAGCCCTTCAAACATCAGGAAGGGCAGCCGTGAAGGCTGGCATCTTGATCCTTTACACTCATGACAAAACACTGAAATCCTGCCGCAGAACATAAAGGAATTGATGAATCAACTTCCACTTGAAAAGACATGAAAAGAAAAAGTTTACCCCTCTGTACATTTACTGTTCTGATACAACTGCTTTTGTTGTGGTTGTTTAGTTTAACCTCAGGTTCCTTAAGCACTTTTTATTTATTGACAATTTATAGTACCTTCAGCACTTGTTTTCTGGATAAGGAGTTGAATAAGGATAACGATTATAGCTTTGGAGTCCTGGTTAGATCGAATGTGTCATTCCCTTCTTTTTTGTAGAGGAAGGATTATTTGGTTTGTATTGAGTACTTCTAATTAATACTATTTTTATTGGTTTTGTCTTGATATCAGAAGGCAACACTAAGCTAATGGTGCCCCATGACCACTGGTTTTGTTCAAAGTTCTGTTTAGGAATATATTCTGGAACATTTGTCTCGCAGTTTTAAGTTGTTATGACATTTAGGTTTCAGACTTCATCTCCACAGAATAAAATGAACTATGTCATCATACAGTTTTAACATCTGTTCAATTAGCAATATGTTGTTATTTAGTACAGTCTTTAAGCAGAAGGCTAAAAGCCTTATATTTAATGCCCTCATAGTAGTTATCTTGATGTGCTTATTTTTAAATATCTGTAAATGAGAAGATGTCCAATTTATTTGTCTCTGATATCATATTAATTTTCATTTATCTGTTTATTGTGTTAACTCTGAAATAACATTTTTTCTCTCCCTACTTATGGCATATGTCATGTTTCTCTTCGTACATCTTGAAGAGACAACAGCGTTTCCAACTCATCAGCAAGTATTTATCTCTGATCTTTATTTTAATGGTCTTGAGATTGGAGACTTTAGATAAGGCTGATGTTTTTTTGCTTTATATATGGAAAAAGTTCGAGCTGATTTCAATGATCTGTCTTGTAGGAAAATTACAGGTTTGTGTGTTGTCTTTTTGTTATCCTAGGTAGGTGGATTGGTTCACAGGTTAAAGATTAGCACATGAGTTCTGTGTTTCCCTTTCCACATCCATTTATGTGTCAGCAGGGCTACAGAGATGTTGAAAATAATTATTAAAAGCAATGATTTAAGCATTATTTATTTCCTTTTTATTTGTTGGTGGGTGTTTTTTTGTGTTTTTTTTGTTTGTTTGTTTGTTGGTTTTCTGTTTTTTTTTTTTTTTTTTTTTTTTTTTAGTTTTAGGGTTTCTTTCGGTTTTTCTTTAGTTTGAGGCATTTCTAAGGGAGGAAGCATGTCCAGGAAATTTTCATTCAATTCCATCTCCATCTTGCTTCTGATGATGGCACTTCCACAAGTGACTTCCCCTTTCTCTTTAGCTCTCAGAAGGTTTTCTTCCCTGGCTTTCTTTGTAGAACTACAAAAGCTACTAGACCACTTAGCTGTAAACACGTAGAATCCAGTATTAGCCTTCTGCTGTTACTGGTTCAAGGAATATACTCTTTTTTAAGCAAAGTATACATTGCAAGTGTTTTGTAGTTCTTATCATGAATACCGTAAACAGTAGCTTGACAGACCAACACCTTGGCATCTATGAAATTTTCAGAATGTGCTAAACTTTTCATCACATCCTCTGACTTCTTCACCTCTATCTGGGGAGCTAAGACATCAATACATACATGCCAAGTTTAAAATTCTTATTTAAAGACGTCTGAATTTAAATAAAAAAAGTTAAATAAAAGATCTTATGTAAATAATTGACCTCAAAGACTGAATTTTAAAAAATCTTTTGGAAAATGGCTTGACTCACTGCTTCAAAGCATCATTTTCCAGCTAGCCTTTGTAGTTCATGATGCACTGGATCTTAAAATTATAACCTGCCCTCAGCCTAGCAATAGGGCTTTGGCATTACTCCACAATCAAAGACAGCAAACCCTGGAGAGTGGATAGCGTAACTGACAACCACTTACCTAACATCATGCTGGATTCTATGTTTGAAGGCAGAGAAAAGATTTAAAACGGCTTTATCAGCAACAAATATGTAGAAGCTATTTTTTTTAGAAGAGAGAGAAAGAAATCCCCTGGAAATAATGAAATATTTTCCAAAACATTTAGCTGTGGATCTGTATTGCTCTAGAAATAGAATCAAGCTGCAGAATAGCCCACTATAAATAAGAAATCACAGAGCAGAAATACACAGAAATGTATTCACTCAATCCTGAGGGGAGAGAGTCTCAGAAAATCCAAGAGCTGCAGAAAGTCAGATCTGCCACCATTGCTGGCTAAACGTCTTTGAGAATTAAACTGAAGTTACAGAAAGAGTTCATTTCTTACTAGTATTTTTATCTCTAATGTATTCACATCTCTGCTCTCTTCTGCTGAATATATATTAGATTCATAAAAATGAATTGAAATTTACTATTTCCTGGATTATCTTATTCCAGTTAAATCCTCGATTCATAATGCAATTGCTGAAGATAAATAGAAGTTCATGAATTGTTCATGAACAGCAAAAAATTCACAAGTTAGGGATGAAGAATAGATGACACAGCACCCTCCAACCATAGGCCGCAAATTCAAGTCCTGGTTTCAAATCAGCAGTGTCCAAGATCCACTTTTATCTTATCACCTGAAAGCTTCCTGAAAGCATTTGTGAACCCAGTCTGTACCATCAGCTCAATCTTTTTTGGATAAGTGGCTGCATACATAATTGACTAGAATTCAGAACTTGTCAGAAATAAGGTGAGAAATGTAAAGCCTCCTTCTTCCATCCAATTGTATAAAACAGCACATAGGAGCTAATTTTCTAACCTTTTCCTAAACTTTATGTGACACTAGATACATAGAAGATCTTGTACTTTTTTTTTTTTTTTTTTTTTTTTAATAAAACTCCTCAAATATTAGTTATTTCTAACTATTTACTCCTGTGAAACTACCACCTTGGAGTGGTATTGGACAATGATCAGGAAAGCCTTCTCATAAAGGACTTTTGAATATGTGACTGAAGGAGAAAAAAAGCTTCTAAACAGAGTAATTTCTACCTTCTGTTGTTAGATGGGAGCACTTCAGAGTCAGACTTGAAAGAAAGAGGGACACACCACTCTTTATTTTAGGTTTTTCATGTCTTGTAGTGTGGCTTAGATTAATGGGACTATTAATGGAGTGTGATAATGTGTGGAATCTCAAACATTTTTTTTAATACACATGAGAGAGAAGACTTGTAGATTGATCCTTACCTTTCTCTTAGCAGAAGGCAAATAGTATTCTTGAAGCAATTACTATCATAGCACTTTCAGCCTTTGTAGTGCAGTACAACTTCTCTCCAGTGTTGTCTGAGATGAAGAGACACTGAAGGCCACTAATAGAGTCTGTAATAAAAAGTAAGTGTATATGCATTAGGTCTTTACATACACACATCTATGGCACAGGAGTGTAAAATAAACCCAAATTTGATAAGATTTTATGCAAATTTAAATACTTTGCCCATGCTTAGTCTCTTAGTTTTCCTGGGAAAGCAATTGAGAGTAGGTGTTCAGGTTTTGTGGGTTTTTTTCCACTCAGAGTTGATTATATCATTATCGTGAACTCAAGAAAAACAGATATGTAATTTGTATTTATGAACCAGTCAGTACCAACACAGACTGCTGCTGGGGAGTTCTGTCCAGTGCCTTCCATTAGACACCATTCATTATACTACATTCATGCTTTTTAAAACTGGAAATGACAACTGACTCATAAATTTGACTGCTCTTTTTAGAGCAAGTGATTTATTTTTTCCAAATGCAATAGGATATTTTCAAAGGATTTATTTTCCCAGAAGATTGAAGTCCAAATTTGAATTTGTGTATTTCTTAATTTCCTGTATTGTTCTTTTAAGGGCTTTATTTGCCGAATGCCTTTCTGTTATTCTTTTAATGTTGAGAAAAGAAAGTCATCTGTACACTGAAGGACAGTAGTAATAATAATGTGAATATCTAAGAGGGAATTTGGGAGGAGACTGTTCTGGATGCATGTTATTTCTAATGTGGCTTTAAAATCTTTTCCTTTGAATCTGAATATTTTGAGATGGTTATTATAAAAAGGTGATTTCTTGTTATGAACACTTCCACAAACAAAACCTCTTCACAATATTTTACCTTCATGATACAATGGCTGACGATGGTGGGAAGTATTTTGGTTGCAATTTGCAGTGCAAAAGCCTTTCTACCTGTAACTATCTTATTTGCCTTCAGTTTGCAGCTCTGTATTTGTCCCCAAACCTGCCATGACAATGTTTTTCACAGCCTCTGTGGCAGTATTTTTCCCATGTTGCTCTCATACTGATGTTCTTGAGTAGATATTCTTATGGCATTATACCTGCCAATCTTGATACTGCTGTTACGATGAGTTTTCTTGAGTTTTCTTTCAGTAGCACTGGTATGAGAATCAGCCCTTCATTAGTCTCTTTTCTTACCATTTGGTTTCAGCCTTTAGTTTACCTTAGAAGATATAGACATCAGAAATAATTCACCATTTTGTTTGTATCCTGAGTTCAGAAGATCATTTTCTCTTTAAAAGGGTTAAGAAAAGAAGGAACATGGGTAGCACAATGTAACCCACTGACTAAAAAAAATAAAATCTCATCCCCATCTGTAGCCTACACCTCTCCTTCAGATGCTTGTGCTTTCAATGTCAACACAAAAGCATATCGTATCAGACACTATTATATAACTCTGTTTCAGCCATGCTTGTCTTACTAAAGACAGGACTTTTTTAGTAGGAATGGCATTGAAATTACCAGCTGGAAGTGATGATAGTCATACTACAACAACACATCAGTCACTTCAGTACTTTAATACATGCCAAAGATTTTCTAACATGTATTTACAGCCAGATTATGGACATCAAAAATCCCATATCAGTGCACATCTGAAAAAGAAGCTTAATACAAATTTACAAATCACATGTGCAAATTGGCTCTTTGCAAATAAAGACTACATGTTAACTGGAGAACTGCTTCAAATATTGCAACAGCTTATTCAACTATGGATTTTATAGATTAAGGCCAATAAAAAAAAAGAAAAAACAATACTTTCAACTTACTGCATAGATTTAATCACAAATTAAAGTGTTAATGAACCTACAGTAATTTTACACTGAGGATAAGAAAGACTGATAGGCTAATAAAGACTACCAGTAGCATTAATGTCAGTGGGACATAAACTCAGCAGCTACAACTTTAGAAAATGTTAGGTTACAATTATTAGGTTACAATTTATTCCTTGAAGAAACAGACTTTAAAAAATCTGCCATGACAGTGAGAGCAAGGCCTCTCGGGGTCTGGCTCTCTTCAAAAGAGATTCTAGAGATTTTATAGCACAATAACTTGTTTCTCAGTAAACATTAATCCCTTGAAAATATTTATAGTGGCTCTCGAGTCAATCTATACCTTTTATTTGATTGCAGGGACACTATTGCAAAGTAAGATAATCATTATTACATAATTACTATTTAAAAATAAAACAAAAATAAATAAATAAATAAAAGACTCTCTCTAAAAAGGTTGCTTTCTCTGAGCTGTAGGGATTCCTAGATAAAAGATTCCATAAACCCATAGAACGTGGGTGTGTGTTACACAAATGCAGTTAAAAGCTTTTATCAGAAGGAAAAATGTATATGGCTGATGAGCAGGTAGTATTTTCCTTGTAACTGTAGCAATACATATCTGCAACATAATTTCTCTTTCCCTTATTGTATAATATTGGGCTTATGCTTCTGTAATAAATTCCTACTTGATGCAATATGGTAGATTTCAGGGCATGATGGTGTAAAAATGTAGTTTGGTTAGAAAAGCAGATGTGAGGAAAGCAGACCTTTCATGAGTCCATTAGTTTCTGCACCTTTTGGGGACTTTGTGTCAGTTTCATTTGAAACTCAGCAGTAAAACCATTGATTTAATTAAGTAGAAAGCAGCAATAAAGGCAATGAGATTGGTTTAGGATATAGGAGGTACACGTTTTTTGTGAGATTTTTCTCCAGAACTGTTAGCAGATCAATTAACCAGTTAACTTAGATAACCAGTTATCTAAGTAGCTAAATTTAAATTCCCATGTTAAAAATCAGAAGAACTGGAAAATTTCATATATCTATAAATGGTTATAACTGCTTCCTGCGTGTACAGGTAATCAATATCGGAAACTTTTGTGGCCAGGTTCTCCAGCCTCTTGTCAAAGCTGTGAAGACTGATAGTACATGGCCTGATCTCTCATTGCTCTATGCGCTACAAGTGAAGTGAAAAGGAAAGAGCGTATCAGGCACAAACATTTTTTCAATGATAAAACATCTGTTTGTGAAGATCAGATCTGTTGAAAAATTCAGTATCTTTGTGGTAAGCTACTCTTGGCTTTAAGTTAAACGTCCATCCAGCTCTTCAACTCCCACTGGACAGGAAAAAGTGAGAAGAACAAAAAAAACAAAGCTCCCGTGTCCAGATAGTGACAGGAAGATCACTTACCAGGAACATATATTCCCTCTCCCGTGCTCACCTTCACTGTGGAGTCCTTTACTCTTTACACCAGTGGCACAGGGGGTAGGGTCAGAACACAGTAGTTTCTCATTCAACTCCTTACTTCTCTGCTCCTTCACAGGCTCTCTCCATGGGCTGCAATCCCTTGGGATAGATGTGAACTGTGTGAACTAATTGAAGTGAACACAGAAAATTCATCCTTCATTGATACCTTCTGCAGTATATACAACATCCACCATGTTTATCACCCACAGTGAAAGTTCAGTTGTCCTCTGGCCATAGATAAACAAGACACCTTTGCACTCATCTGTCATTCATCTGTTTCTCTGTTCCCCAAGTGTAACTGGCACAAAACTATGACATACAAACCCTCTTTCACCTCTTTGTTGCCTAGAACCAAACACGGTTAATTTGAGCACAGCTCTTTATGCAAACATAGATATGTTTGGAAGATTATTTTGCCCTGGTTCTTTACTTTATTGAGGTTCTAAATCTGCATTTGGAAAGTACACTTGACTGTATACCAAAAAAAACAAACAACAAAAAAACAGAATTTTACAATAAAAAGCATTTATCCATTACAATTAAAAATCTATTTGGAAGACATGATTCATCATAAACTTTAACAAAATACCTCCCCTTTACCCTTTTGTTTGGGATTCCTCTTCTAGTGTTTTAAATAAAAAATTCTTGCACTCATCCTCTTGCTTTCATTCCTGGATCTACACTTTTCTCCATTTCATAGCAATACCTTTATTTTCTTGTATTGTAATCTATTTTATATCTTTCCTTTTATACAACAACCTCTGGTGAACTGAGTGCCAAGAGCGAGTGAAAGCTCCACCACTTCAGTACTCTGGAGCAGTGAAGAGGACAGAAAGTTCTGGATGGGTCTCATGGTTTATGTATTCTCATTGAGCATTCTTCACCTTCACCTGAAATGTCTGTGAAATGGGAAATGAAAGGTTATGACATACAATGCTACAACAGTGCACATACAAATCCTCTTCGTATTCCATTTTGGGTAGGTTGCTCTGAAAGTAATGCCTCCTATTTATTTCCACCAAAATTACAACAGATATAAAGTGCACAATATAAAACAGAAACAAAGAGCACAATAACACTAGTTGATAGAGCAAGTTCTCAGCTACAAACCACAATTTTTCAACACAGCCACCGCTATTAGCTACGCATTTTCTCCAGAGATTAACACGAGATAACACGCATGCCACACTGATAAAAATTGGTACCAGTGGAGGTGACTCACTGTCAATACCACCACTGCTGAAATGCACCACCACTGTGCTCACATCCACTGTTTGATCTCCTTAAACATTCAGCAAGCATCAGTGATTGTCAGTGAGCGACATTTTTTCTCCGTGGAGTAATTCAATGACACATCTTTGTCTCTGTGCCCTTCCGTATCAGACACCATCCTGTCAGACTGCCATTCTGCTGCTATTTGTCACACAGCAACAAAATGTAATGAAAAAGGGATACCAAGGTTCAACCTCTGCAGCCATCCCAGCAACATCCACCTCTACCATTATGGGCAAACGAAATAAAATAGGAGGCATTACTTTCGGAGCAGCCCACTGTATCAAAGAATTCCCATGTTTTTAACAAAGGGACTTTACTACAGTAAACGAACAACAGTTTGATGTGAACAAGGTTTGTTGACGTTTTTGGCTCTTGTCCTGGTTTTTGCTGGAATTGAGTTAATTTTCTTCATAGAGCCTTGTACAATGCTGTGCTTTGGAGCTGCTCATTAACAGTTTACACTTCCTGTACGGACTGCATTTATGAGGTGCAAGGAAAAATGCTGCTATACATTTTAAAAGAGTTAAAAATTATGTTTGTTTTACTACAGCATGTTAATAATAGAAAGACTGTGTTTGAATATAACAGAGCAGAAAAATAAGGCTATATCTTGTCTCAGATCATAGAAACCATCACTTAAAGACTATCAGTGTATTGTGGTTGTTAGAGGCAGTGACACAAAACTAATTTATGGTGGCCATGCAGAAGGCATCCAGCTGGATAAAAACTCCCCAAGAATCAATGACAAAAGAGTCACCTTTGTTGGGTTTTCACTGCCAACTGAGACAGCTTCAGTATACACTGCTTATCCAGCCACTAACCTCTGTCAAAAAGAGGAAGGTTTGGAAAATGTATTAAGCCTCAAATTATATAGCATCATAGATAAATATTCCATGATGCCACATTTTTAAAGGATAAGATTAGGTGCTGGCTAAAATGAGTCTGAGATTCATTAAATCATGCATTACATCAGCTACTGTAATATCTTGCAGCTTCTAATATCTGTGTGCCAGTAGAGAATTCTTACTGGTTTAACTTGTTTTTTCATTTACATAGAAAACCACAGTGGTGGAAGATTAGTGAGGAAAAAGGGGTATGATAAAAAGAAAAGTAATTAAATAGCTGTTGGTTCATAGAGGGGAAAAAAGGAGCCCAAATCACTGATATTGTGCTGCAGAGGATCTGATCAGTTTGACCCAGTACTTCTTTTCACGAGATCCACAAGTCACTCTTCTCATATAAAACTGGCATTCCTTTCTGTTCATGAGAAATACCTGTTCCTCAAGGGAGGAGAGAAGGCAGACAAGGAAGAAGGATGACAGACAGAAAGGGAAAGGCAACAAGAGGTTGTGAATTGGTGGGTCCTCCTAAACTGGAGACTTCATTCTTATTAGTTTTTCCCTTATTCACTCCTTTACAAAACAGATTACATACGTTTGTTTTGAAGATGGGCAGATGGAAACAGAATAACTTACTAAAAACACAGAAGGGCAAACATTAGATAAGTACAGTCACATAAAGTACTACTTCAAATAATCTACATCACAATATAGAGGGAAAAAAATTCTTGTAAGATATCTTTTGTCAATATTTCAGCAAGGTTCATATTTCTAGTAATGACTGGAAGTTGGATAAAATTTATTCATGTCACATTCTTACAATATATTCTACACGCTTTCACAATAATAAATGCACTTTGCAGTCACATTGAATTACAAAGATCCGCTATGTGCAATTTAATCTTTTAAAAGCTAAATCTCCTATCATGAGTATGAACTGCTTATTCATTCTTATAAATATATAGGTAAATTATTATTTCACTTTTTTCATTATTCATATTTAAATAATTTATCTTTGATTTCTGCCATGGATGTTAAATATCTAAGGAAAAAACAGCGAGAGACTTCAAAATCCTGCATTCAGTGGTGAATGATAATGCTGCTTATATACTTCCTTGTTGTCCTTCCCATCCTTTGCCAGACTATGGGTCAGGTTTGGCTTTCCTAAATGCATCCTGGAAAGGCTGTACACCTCTGCACCACTTACCTCTGCTTCCACCTCTTGTGCTTTACCTCTTAATATCTGAACAAAAATGTGCAGAAACGCAGAGCGATGGCCAAGCCCAGACAGCAGCCAGACTCCTACCCCACGGCTCGCAGAGCATATGCACCACAGCACAGCCTAGGGAGGAGAGGATATCAAAGTCACAAATAATTTGATTTCCAAATTGATTTTAATTAGTTTATGTTTAGGATCAAGTTCTACATATAGAAAAAGCATGCAAAATTCACCCACTGAGATCTCAACAGCCAGCATTCAGCGCCATTTGGGCAAACATTTCTTTATTTATTTCCCCAGGTGTCCTTAAGACTTGGTTTTGGCACAATCTCCTTTTTATCAGAAGCTTTTCTCTGCCCTTTGTGGTTTCTTTACCTTTGTTACTTTCTTAACTAGAAATGTTCATTTACATTTACACCTTGTTGGGAGTTAGCCAGCAGCTGTGCAAGAAGCAGCCATTTAATGAAAAAAACATCTGAGCAGCCTTTAGAATTATGATGAAACAACACTGACAAGCTTTATTTTCTATCTTTGAAGCTTTTGCTTGCTTTGACTTATATTTAAATTTATCTCCATTTATTTAAACACGTTATTTCTCTACCTACGTAGCACACATAGTGCCAACTGTACACAAGCACATCCACACATGCAGAAGTGTTGACAAAAACCTATTTACATTTTAAACGAAATAAGGTATTAACATTGGAGGAACTTTGTATGCATTCTGTCAGTTTCCAAAATACCTCTAATTCACCATGCTCTAAACAAAAAGAAAAAAGCTTAAGAATGGCCTTTGGCTTCAAAGTCACCCAAACAACTGAGTTCTCTCTCATTGCTACAGAAATATATTCTCAAATCTGCATGCAAACACAGTATGCAACTTATATTAATTGACAGGCTATCAATTCAATTTTATGACATTGCTTATAGAAAAAAAACTGCTATATGTCTTTCCACGCAAATACGAAGGTCAAATGATATTAATTAATACAGCTACACAATTCACTGAAATTAAATGAATATTCTCAAGTAGTTCCTTGATTGAGGGTTAATGCCTCATTAATCTTAAACATACCAGCCCAAGAACATCAGTAAAGTCAAACAGAATTATGACTGACATAACAGCAAACACAGCCTGGAGCTTGCAGAAATTCATGTCAGAAATCCTTTTAAAACATCTTCTGACACCTTAACAGAATCAGGTACAAGTATTATGCACAAATGCACAGTAAATCTGTAGCTTGTAGAGTTTATGATGCAATTATTTGTTAAGTTTTGCTCCTATATAGCAGGGCTGTGAAGTGGCTGCTTTGATTTGCCGAAATCCAGCAGAATTCAATTTCCTTCTCATTGTCAGTGCAAATCTTTGCCTATACAACATGAAAAGGGAGGAGAAGCAGAGTGTAAAGAGAGATGATCACCAGCTCAGCATCTGGAGCATAATGAGCAGTAAATTCATTTCAATACAGGGTCCTTGTGAGTCATGTTCTTAATTGGTTAGAAGAGCAGAAACCAGGTACATCAAAAATTGTTCTGCTCAAATCAGATAAAATTTGCTTTTAAGCTTTCAGCAAGGTGATCAAACCCTATTTCAGCAAAACTACCGTAACTTTCCCTTTAGTAAGAAGGGGAAACAAAAAGATAGCTTGCATAGATCTGGAAAATATAGTGCACTTTATGGATCCAGTGCATCCATGGTACACACACGAAAGAAAGGAGGTCCTGTTTTGCTAATATTCTCTTTAAAAAGCAAATTAAGGTGCCTGACAATAGAAAACTGAATGAAAGAGAATATACCTGTATCTAGGGTCTTCTATATCATACAGAAATATTCTGAAAATGTCTTAACATCTGTCCTATTTGATTTTACAAAAAGAGATATTCAGTCTTTTTTTTTTTTTCATATTAGAGAGAAATTGTATCAATGTATTCATTCCTGAATAATTTCACGGTGGCTTAGCTATACATCTTCAAGTCTGTAGTAGGTGTGATGTGGTCACACTCATATCATCATTAAACATAATTAATATGAATTTCTTATTTCCTTACAAGAAATTTCTTAAGGAAGGTGTCCATGTTCTTTGTTCATTCAAAATATTCTATATCTCACAAAAAGACCATGAGGTAGAAAAAATAATTATGAAAGATTATAACATATAGCCTAGAATTCTAGAAAAATAAATAAAAATTTATATTAAAAAAAAAAAAGAAGTAGAATTTCATTGAAATTGCTGAATAACTACTTGCGTCATTAGCTGTGTTAAGATATTATGAAGTAATAAACATTTTAAATACTTAGGTCTTGAACTGAAATATAGCATGCCTTTCCTTTTACTGTAGAACAAAATGACCAGAAATTTCTGAAACCGAAGGACATACCTTTACAAGCCACTTACAATTCCCTATCCCTTTTTTTTTTTTTTTTTTTACCTTTAACATTTTCCAAAAAGATGATAAGATTTTTTTGGCTCAAAACTTTTGAGTTTTCATTCTACCTTTCAAACTAAGCTGCCAAGTACCACTGTAATAGACCTCTCCAGAAACCTTTTAAATGTTTCAAATAGCATATGACCTTTGAATACAAGCAAAACAAACTCTATTGATAGGATTTCTGAATACTAAAGACAATGATTTTCTAGTGTAACATATAAATGACAAGCATGATAGAAAAGAATCATTCCCTTTAGATTTTGAAGTAATGAATGCATTTGAAGAAGACAGGTGTTAAACAAAAATAAAAGAACAATACTGGAAAAAATCATTCTGGTACTCTGTTCTCTTTATCTTTTGCCATCTATTTCAATGAGTCAGGACTGCTGGAGTATGATAGATGTAAACAATCTTTGTAATGCTGAATTCAGTCTTGGCCTCCACTATCATGCCTATGAAAATATTTCTAATGTAGAAAAGTATAATTGAAACCTATCAACAGTTCAGGACAACTCGTAGGGAAATGAAGAGCAAAGGGATATTCTTGCTCATCACAGGAGTCTGGAGAAAGCCCAATGGTTAAAGCCATGTGGATTCCATTTCTGTAAAGGAAACTGCACTTTGTTACATACAGAAAAGTTCTAGAAAGGGAAAGAAGTCTCTGGGGAAAGTAGAAATAGTCTATCGTTGCTGGCTGACAGAGAAGAGTGAAGTGTTAATACGTAAGTAGAACAACATTCCTGCTCTGATAATACAAAAAAGTCACTTTAATATTCATTTCCTCCTGCCAGACACTTGGTCATAGCTACTGTCATAACACATACCACTTTTCATAGCACTAAATTGTTTCTGTTTATTTTCTATTACCACAGCATACTATAAATGCTTGTGAACCTGCTGATTATTCTAGTTTGCAGCATTCAATCACAACTGTTTTTCAAGGTAATGCTGGAAAGAAGCCTAAAACAACAATTACAATAATCTCATAAATATCAAGAAGATAAACTAATGTAATACTACACAGAGGAATCAAGCTTTTACAACTAATTTGAAGGAAGCACTCTTTTAGACAAATACTATATTGAGGAACATAAATTAAAATAGAAATATATCACAAATATTTTGCATGTTATGGCTGAATTTTGTGCTTTATCACATCACTTTCAAATATCAGTTATACATTAGGGAACTGAACCCAGATACAGTTGGTTAGATATATCGAAATAGACAACAGATGTAGTCTGATAGGGAAAACAAGGCTGTTTTGGTATTGCTCTGGACTTAGCTGATTTAAGTAACAACATAATGCTTACATTCTGTGTGATGCAATTAAATACCTGAGACAAAATTTGCTTAGCATATACAAAGGAATATACATTTGATGACTCGGTATGTTCCAGTAATTGAAGCTTGCAAGCTACGACTTTCCCAGTCACTGCTCACTTTCAGCTGAATTGCAGGCCTGAAAGATAAATCATTTTATAAACACATCCAATTGGATTTCATTCAATATGCCAGGCAAATTGAAGGTAGACAAATATATTCAGAACAGGCATTAGAAATGAATTTCACATGTGAAATCAATCTAAGAACCCGAAAAAAAAAAAAAGCAAAAAAAGCAGTGGTGACTCATCTGAGTATCAGAACATCAAGAACTAAGAGGAAGACTGGAAATAACTGAATCCTGAGGAGCGCATGACATGACAATACAAACAGATAAAGAATTAATCCCCTCTTGACTTGCACATAGGACAAGTAGGAAGGAAAACAAACAAACAATAACAAAAAGACAGGAAACCATCAAAGTCTTAAGAGCGCAGATGGACACCCAGGAAGGGGTAAGAAATAAACGACTTTGTTGAAATGTTTACAATGCTTTCACAATGTTTTCCTGTAATTTTCCCATTCAAAGGTAAAAAGATTTCAAATAAAGTGAGAGTGCAAATAGATGAGAAAAGTATTCACTATACTTTTAAGAAATATGATCATTGAAATATAATATACATATGATATATATTAAATAGCATGACAGCTTAGATTCTTTTCAGAGGACAGTTCCTGAGATTCAGCCTTGCTCTAACACACTTGCCATCTGTTCCATGTAATGATCACATCTTCTATCATTAAATAGCAAAAATGACTTCATAATAAAACCTACCTAGCAGGATGCCCTGACAGGAAAAATAAAAAAGCCCTATGAGGAAAAAATGTCTTCACATTGGACAGACCATTGTGGTACCTAGAAAGGTGCCTCCTTCATAAATTCTAAAGATGACCAAAAAGTTAGACATAGGTTTCCAAAGACATAGCCTTACTTTATTCCAGGGACATAGAACAGCCCATAGGGTTAAAAGATAAAGTTGTCCTTGCTAAACTTTTGAGCTTTAGCATTCAGCCCTAAATCCTCCTCCTGTACTCAGGAAAGACATCTCCTCTAAAAAGGTGAATATTAACTCATACATGTCAGTTTTCCAGTTCTTGTTTTGACAGATTTATGAGCCCATTAACTGCAAAGAAAATAACTGAATGTGAAAAAAGCCTGAATACTTTTAGCTAAAAATCATTCTGCTAAATAAAAGTGAGCTCTAACTGACTGAAGCTTGAAACTATGTTCTTCCTGATTTAAAAGAAAGGAAACAAACAGAGGCCAAGCAAAGAAAAGCAATGGCGCCTCACCTGGAGATGTCTTCATATGATAGAGAAGGAAGATGTCTCCACGGTTATAGTGGATGACCATGGTCAGCCTCAAGACATCCCTCAGCTGCTCTCATTTTACTCTTCAGCAGGACAGCTGGAGATAGTAGGGACATCTGAGTTACTGTGTTTGTCTTCCCAGAAACACAATAGATAAAGATTCACTTTCCTGGAAATAGCTGAACATCTGCTTGCTGATGTGGAGGAGTGAGTGATTTGCTTATCTTGCTTTGCTAGCAAGTGGCACTTTGCTGAACTTATGTAACTTTCCTTATTTTGACACACATGTTGTATTTTCTTGCATTTGCCCTCCCAGTCCTCTCCCCCATCCGTCTGTGGGGTGTGAATAAGCAGCTGAGTTGGAACTGAGGAGCCAGCTGGGGTCCACTCACCCCATGGTTCTGCTCAGATATCTGAAGAAACAGGTGCTTCTGTCTATTGCCCTGATGCCTTATCTTCTTCCATTTATTTATCCATTCCTTTTTTGATTTCTTTCTTTTTGTTTTGCCACAGACTTGAGAGCTAGAAAATTCAGCACTGTTAGTTTAAATGCAGGCTAACCTGCACAGATCTGACCTTTGCCATCAATTCACTCACTTATTGTAAATGCAGATTCTCTGTGAAACCATTTATTTTGGTCACTCTTTCTCCTACCCTGCTCTGGCATATTGCTAATGTCCCTCATTCTATTGTTAGCCACCACAGAGTGCGTTGTTTTTTTTTTTGCATTAAGGAGCTCTCAGGTGGACCTGGCACAATTTTAGCACTGAGCAGCAACATAATTCTCCAAAGTGTTCTTACGTTTTCTTTATTTGTCCTTTGCACTGTTTCAAGCAAACAAAGTACAGGTCAGTGATGAATGAGGACCTAAATTTTAATTCTTATTCTAAGTTTTAGATTGCTTTTAGTCCACTAGAGGAAAGCTCTCAAGATATATACAGAATTAAAACGCAGGGACTGTGTATAAAATGTAATACAATAAATTAAATGTGATATTCTTACTTAACATCTTCAGCTATCAGAAGTTCAAAGGCAAGCTGTATTTCAATTATAAAATGAAACATCATTTTATTGAAAGGAAAAACATCCACTGATATGCAAAATTCCTTTTAGAGACTTTCTTTTACTGCTTCACTATTTTTAATCCAAAACGCAAGGGAAGTACTATCAAATATCAATTTGGTCCACTGAATCAGGTTATCAGCATAACCTAATTTAATCTGGTTGATGAGGACATTTCATTGAAAGACCACTGATCTCCAGTGGCTTAATTTGGATTAGTCCATTAAATAAAGAAAATTAACTGATCACATTTTGGAATGTTTCTAAAATGTCTTCATTAAAAATAATTTTTAAAATCCCTATTTGATTTGCATATTAAGGAATATTTTACAATTTGAATGTCTTTATAGGGAGAGTCTTTATCCAAGCCCGTTAAAGTCAGTGTGAAAATAATACTTATCCAAGCTGTAATACCCTTCAGACCCTCAAAAAGAGCCATCACAGATTGATGCAGTCTCAGAGGTTATTTTATGCTGACTCTGAAGTCTGTCTTGCCTGATGTTGATATAATTCTGTGTTTGACTATGTTTAGAACGTAAAATACATAAATACCTAGAACGTAAAATATATGTCCATCTGAAAGTAACACCTCCTATTTATTTCCATGGAAACTACAACAGAAAGAAAGAGCACAATAACATTAGTTGATAGAGCAAATTCTGAGCTACAAACCAGTATTTTTCAGCACAGTCACCACTATTAGCTGTGCATTTTCTCCAGAGATGAACAGGAGTCTGCCCACCACGCCTGTAAATCTGTACCAGCAGAGGTCTCCCACTGCCACCACTGCTGAAGCACAACACTGCTGCCTCACTGTGCTCACATCCACTGGTTGGTCTCCACAAGTGTTCAGCACACATCAAGGAACGTCCAGAGGTGCCATTTTTTCCCCATGGAGAAATTTGACAACACACCTTTGCTTCATACACACTTCCATGTCAGACATAATTCTGTCAGACCACCCCTCTGTTGTTGTCCATCATGCAGCACCAAAATGTGATGGAATATTGATGAGAAGGTTTAGCCTCTACTGCTATCCCACCAACATCTGTTTCTGACATCGTGGACCAACACAATAAAATAGGAGGCATTACTTTTGGAGCAACCTTCATGCAGTAATCTCCCTATGCACTGTAATGTGCACAATCTCATTTTACAGATTATATGAACACACATAGACACAGCACCACCCTAAAGAGTTTACTAGTGCCCACAACACAGAAGCAGTACCCAGTCCATTTTCAGCAACTGAAAATCTATGGCAAAGAAAGGTTGGATGTGGGCTCTCAATATAATTTCATGAGCTGCTGTATGCCTTTTAACCTTGAAATAATTCATTACTGATTCAACCAATTATTTTCAAGAAAATAATTTTGAGTTTAACAAAAATTTGGAGAGTCGTCAGTGAAAAAAAGAAGTAACTTACATTAATTAACTGAAAAAAAAATGCTTGTGAATGCTTCACTTCAATATTAACTGTTAATGGTTGCACTGAAAACCATTGCCTTGTGGAAAAGAACGATTCTGCTAACTAATATGCTTCTGTTCCTCTCGTTTGGTCTCAAGATGGTATAAAAATAACAATTTGATGGAGATTGTTGAAGCACAAAGTCTGTAGAAATTTTCTCTAAATTCAATTTACAGGATTATGTTATGCTTGACATAATGCTATCCTGTTAGCTATCAACAAGAATGCTCTAAATACAACCAAAGTAGAAACATAGACATAAAAACAAAAGAAACATTAGGCAAGAATCCAGAAAAGCAAAATTCTATACTCCAATGGAACGGATGACTCCATAAATATCATATTAGATAATCAAATGCTAGAGCCAGTCAGTCACATTGAACACCTTGGCAAAGCTTTCACAAATCATAATGACAACTCTGCAATATTGCAGATAATATATTTCACACGGGCAGCATATAACAGAAAAAAATTACCGAGGTCCCCGATGAGGGCCTCAATGAGGTTAATAAGAAATCTCTTAATCACATAAATCATCTACTGCAGGTTGTTATAACTGGATCAGTAATGCAGAAAGGCAACTTTCACTATTAGCTTGAGTTTTTCAAATGATGAGGCAAAAGAAAAAGGAAACATGGATTTCACTGATACCTCATAAATAAGAACAACTTCAACAGATTTATTGTGCATTTTAGTAAAGAAAAAATGACGTTGCCTCGAGGGAAAGAACTGCAGAATTATGATGAGTAAAAACTGGACAATATGTCAAAAAATATACTTTTGTGATAAACTTTTCAGGCTTGATTCTCTGGGACTTGCAAAGCAGAAAACAAAATCATCCAGAGACAGCCAGTGCAGTTTTCTTCATGCTGTCACGTTCTGTCGCTTCCATTTTCCCCTATACTTACTCTCCTGTTACCACATGCAGGGGAAAGAGCCTCCCTGGGAGAGGAGTTGGGAAGGAGAGACATCAAACACCTTCTATGTACACTGGATAAGGCTTAGAAACATGTGCGCGGGGAGGAGATAGGAGGAGGAAGATCGGAGAGGAGCACTACCGTTTGCTAAGAGCAGTTGTTGTACTTCCCTCCTTCCTCATTCATGTTATACCGAAGGAAGCAAATGAAAGCATAAAAAAGGGAAACTATTTGCTTAGTAGGTGGATCGTGTGTAATGCATTTTCTATGACTGCAATCTTGATACATGATGCCACATGCATTTGGATGTTTTCTGGATGGAGCTATCTATGTATTATTAACACATACACACCAAAGCAGCTATGTGCTATAATCAGTGTAAAAATTGGGTTGAATGGCTGCCAGTATACAATTAAAAGTATTTTAGTTGACCAAGCTTGCAACTGAAATTCATTTGAAGGCATTCCCACTGCATGCTCTGAAAGAATTAATGTCTGTTGCAGATGCTCCTTTGGATGTAAACAGGACAAGCATTTGTTTTCTTGTCTGATTTGTGAGAAGTTGTTTTACTTTGCCAGTACCATAAAACCCAACTAACCAGAATTATTAGAAGTTGATAGAACATTAGACTCCAGACAGTCCCTCCAAGGAGTTATTCAGATGGAAGTTAATTGAAACCTGCCTAACTGTGCATGGGATTAAATCTTGCATCATAAAAGCAGGGAAATTTCTTATTTTTGTCTAGAATATCAACAGGAGCGGAGGAAACCCTTTGCCAGAAAGCAGTGCTCGGTCTCAGGAAGTGATCTTAATAGCTCATCTGCAAAAAAAAAGTGCAAGGTGAAACACTTGGTAGTGATGCCTTGAGCTACCAGCAATTGTCCTACAAAGGGGTATGCCAGTACTGATATTAAACTGACAAAAACTCACTCAATTGCTTTCTAGCACATTGATGGCATGTAGTGTCCATAAAGATGATGCAGAGATCCATGGGAAGAATTCCTTCAGAGAAATATGTCTGAAATCACTGTTTTATAGCTTCCAAACCAGTGGATAAAGTTATAACCACATACTGCTGCATAGTGGGGAAGTTCCGGGCCATGTAGAAATTCTAACTCCATAATTTCCCCTATAGATGGTTATGTCTAGGTAATATTTATAGGTGTTTACGTAGTTATTAAATTAAGCAAGTGAAGTACCAGCAGAATTAATGTAAGAGTTATACAGAAATTCAGCTCTCAGAGAAGGGAAGAAACAGCACTGCTGTTGGTAATTGGTGACGGCTGAAACCACCGAGGTGATCTTTTATAGATGAATGATCTTTCTTGCTGTCAAGTGATTTTCTGAATGCTCCAGCTGGCATATGATGCTATCCCCACCTTTGTTTTGAGTCAGATGATTTTTGAAATACCTAACAAGTTGAAATATAAGTAAATGACAACTCTGAATTTAAACCGACCAGCCTGAAGAAACACACTGAAGCAAACAGTAGTTTACAAAGGCAATCTTTTTTCTGTGCTTTCAAGAATAACTTATTCAAACGGATGAATTCAGTGAAAAGCAGATAGCCCTTCTCCTTTTTCTTCTTTTTTTCTTTTTTGTGCTAAAGTGGTGATCCTTTGATAAGAGTGATTGATAGCGTCTGGGTAAGTTTGCTTAATATTTGCTGTGGACAGTGCCTTGACTGAGGCTCAATCAATCACTCTGAACAGGAAATAAGGGCTAATGCACTAAAACAATATCAGTTATGCACTCAGTTAATCCATCACAATTCTCTTGTGTAGTGTTGGGAAGTAGTCTCTTGACTTAAAATCAATCTTTGAGCTTCTTTTATTAAAAAAAAAAAAAAGATTTCTTGTACAACTGTTTGTAAAATATTAAATGTTCTGGAATCAAACTCATTACCCATACTTGTAGTCATGCAGGCTAGGAAATCAGAAATACGCCAAATTTGTCAAATGAAAATCTGTGAGAGATTTTAAGGTAAAAAAAAGTGTTAAAACCTACAAAGTCTGATACAGCCAAATTTAAGGGCAATGCTTTAATGGAGTTTAAATAAGGCCAGATTGTCTATTATGTTATGTAGGCTTTAATTCCTATTTTTCAGTGTTGGTGTTGCTATTAAAATTGACTGTTAAGCTTTCATGTATTGGACAAGTGAAGTAGGAAGTGACATTGTTTCTTGTAGATCCTCATTATTCATAGATAATCTTGAACACAAAGTACATAAATATTCCAAACAAGCAGAAATGCATAGAGAGTTTCAACATTTAGTTTCAAGGTGCTGCTAAGATACCTAGACCAGAAGAATAAAGCTCTTGTTTATCAGAAATTCAGCCTTGCAATAGGGGAAATATAAAAATAAAAATAAAATTAAAAAAAAAAAAAAAAACAGCAGAAATGTCTCCATCTGAGAACCAGAAAACATGTATCAGATCTGAATTATTTTCTTAAATCATTTCATTCCTTATATATGATTGCTTAATTTTTGAAAAAGAGCACCAGAAATGTTTAAACCCTATTGATGAGCATTCACTACTGTTGGAAAAAGTCACCTGAAGGACAGATACACTTCTGCAAAATTCGTCTGAGTTTCTTTTTTTAGCTACTGTGTTGCTATCTGTTTTTGGACAAAAACAATCAAATGGCTTGAATTAATGATCTGGTTATTTCTTCTTTTTTTTTTTTTTTTTTTTTACCAAGTATCTGTCCTTTAAATTAAAATTTTCATAAGTAATAACATCATTCATTCATTCCTCTTCCTCCTCTTCTGAAGAATTTTTGTTGTAAAAAGGGAGCATTTAAAAACTTGTAGTAACTTCCAAAGCGGATGCAAAATCTCCACAGTAGTGGGCAATGAGGTAACACTAGCCCATGAAGGAGCAGAAGGCATCTTCATGTTCCTTGAATGTTACCTGTCTCTTTTAAGACTTCAGGATGTGTATATATATAATCACTAAAGACTGCCCATACTATTGTTTACTTTCAAATTCACAAGTCCATTAATCATGATTGTGATGTAATTAATTCTGTAGTTCTCATTCATTCATAAATGTTCTCATAAGACTACCAACCTACCTGTTGCTCATCATCAATGGGAAACTCATTCCAAAAATTTTTTTCCTTGCTCTTTCATTAGGTTTTTGTTTTGAAGGACATAACATTGGAGAGTTTTTGCAGTTAGTAATCATCAGTCTCCTCAAAGTACTGTTAAGCCAGGTAATTATTTTATGCTATAGCGGTAAGAGGTATTAAAGAATGATTTTTATTTTGGTTTTCTATTTACTTCTGAATTACATTTTGTCTATAGCCTATTGACTTTACTGAACTACATGTTCTAGGAGATAATTGGCTGTTGTGAATGGATTTGTGAATTCTTTTGTGTAAGATGGTTGGCTAAGCAGTATCAGTGCACTTCAGAGCTCATGAATGCTGACAGACTTGGAGGAGACAACTGTAATGAAATTGAGAAATATGTATCTTAAGAGTCAAAGTGTCAAACTGGAAATGCATGTTCAGTTATGCATAAACAATTCTGAAAATACAAATATTAAATATGAATGTACAAGAGATTAAAACTTCCTTATTAGCACACTGAACATGCACAGGGTAAAGATTAGAGACTTAATTTCTACTTTTACAGCATCGCTGACATTCTTGTAAATTTTATACCACTGCTGTACTGTTAAAACTTGAGGGGCCACCAGACATGCATTCAATCTTGTCTTAGAGGAGGCATCTTTATACCAGTAATCAAATGGTAGGCTTTATGTCAACTTACTTGTTTGTCTGTGCCATGCACTATCACTAGCTGTGCCCATAACAATTATTTCTGCTGTGACACGGATGTCACACTCTCCTCCAGGAATTTGTCCAAGGCTAACTATTCACTTCAAATGGTTATTCTGAAAACCACAAGAACTGAAGTGCTTTGACATACTATTACCATAGAACAGAAATGTTGTACTAATTTATCTATATGCAACTTCTTCTGTATCCCTGGTCTCTTTATAACTGAATAGAATTCAGCCATAATCACATATTTACAGCTGTGAACAGAAGAAAATTCACGAGATGGTAATGGAAAATGGAGCCTTTCATTCTATCATATAATTAACATCCTTACTATTATTCAGCATCATTGTAGAGTATTTTGTTATGTTTCATTTTTATTCTATGATCAATATCAATAGTTTCATCTCTCTTTTCCCGCATACAGAAATGAAACCACAAAAAGTATATTTCCTCTATGTTCTTCATCTTACATGGTAACACTGGCCTCAATGTAACATCAGACCTAAGAGCTCCAATGCTGTAAAGGACCATTGGTTAAAGAATTCCATTTTCAGCTCTGCCCAAGGGGAAAAAACTGCTTCAGTCTGACTGCTTTTGTTCTTAACATAATATCTAGTCACTGTTTTTCCCTATTACACATAATTTGGGCAGACAGGTAGCTTCAGAACAAACTCATTCAAGGTGGTGGTATGGTTTAGGGAATACAGAGAGCTGGAGTTTCATGTACTTTGCTCAATAAACATATAAACATTTAGTGGTTTTCAGTGCATTTAAATAAATGCAAAAAAAAAAGTATTAAACATACATGTTTGCTTTACACAATGTAATTAAATTATGTATAATAATGCCTAGCTTTTCAGTGCGGGTAGGATTTCATTTTACAACACACTAAGAATGATGAGAGAAGAGATTACTATTCACAGAATGCCAAGCAGTGAATACCACGTGCAATGAAAATACTGGTACTCCTATTGTCAAGATGAAACACTGTCCAAAAAAGCTTTTGCAGAACATAGACTTCAATGGAATTTAATGAAATTTCAAAATCAATATTACCAGTATAGATCCTCAAAACAAGTTATTTTTACCCCTTGAAAGAACGTATGAAAGAGCTTTTTAATTATAACACCTATATTGTTAGGTATGGACATAAAACACATGACTTTTCCCATATTGGTATAATAACTCCTTCGAGCCCCTCTCTCCCCTCTCCCATATAGACATACATTATTCAGCATGTTAGAGACCATCTGGAACTTGCTCCTGAAATAGCTCAGGACTTGATGACCTTCCAGATATGCTGCAAAAACCATTTGTTTGACAAGGGTTTGGGGGAAGGTTGCGGGTGTGTTGTTCCTAAAAGGATTGAACAAACTATTTTACAGTTTTGATTAATGCCTGATTTAATTTAGTATTTGCATGTGACTGTTTTTGATGCTAAAAGGTCAACTACTTTTACTGTTGAGCTTAATGAATGCTTGCAGTGTTTACTGCTTAAATATAAATATATACATGAACAGTCACTAGCACCAGGCCTGATTAATGCCCATTAAAGTCAATGAGAAGACTCTCATTGCTGAAGGTGATGGACTTTCTGTAGCACAGTACCTTTCCTCTTATGAGAGAGCAACAATACTTGCACAGAGCAGTTGCAACTGCACATCTGCAGTATGCTTCTAGGACAGCTAAGCGAAAGGCAGATTGAAGTCTAACTAAATGCTGGATTCTACCATGTGATAAGTGATATATATAAATAATGCACATCCTGAAGATCCACAGCTTGTGCAGGCACCTGAGGAATAAAATCATAAGTACAGCGACAAATAATTAACAATAGGCAACTGCAAAATATTCACTTTACTCTTCTTTCATATTTCCCTATGGCTTTCCATGTTTTGTAGGGCAGAGTTTAGAATCTGTGTATATCCCCTGTGTCAAGGACAAAGCTTTTAAATATGGTGTAAAGGATGATGAAAGATCAATGATGTGGTTAAAAGAACAGTGCATGGAGACAAGGGTACAGTTACAGTGCTGGAGTGAGGTTAATGCTTTGATTATTTATAAGACACAAAAGAAATTCTTCAGCATTATAGAGTTTTACCCAAGTAAATATCACTATAAGGAAAATATACATTTTTAGGGATGTACGGTAGAAATTGAGAAATATATTACATAGATGGATCTTTAGAAAATAATCTATGCAAGCCTATAAAATAATGACATTTCTTTCTATCAGAAAGTCAGGTATTTGCATTTGAAGGCACAGAAAGATGTGCACTTCTCCCCTTGCACCAAAAATAATTTCTGTAGAGTAGGACACAGAAAGGAATCTGTACTGAACTGGAATAATGAAACACACAGAAAATGAATGAGTGAACGAATGAATGAGTGAACAAGGAGCTCACACTTTGCTGAGATGGATGAGGAACGCATTTGGTAATGCACCTTAGAAACAGCTGATTTTCATTGCTCTAGTGAAGGAATTATTTTTATCGGCGTGCTATATATATTTATTTCAGCTTTCTGAAATACAGACATAATGAATTACTGTGTATATGTTTAGAAGTCACAGACAGCTTATTCCTTCAGTATTCTGCTTGTTCGCAATCACAAAATATTATCTGGATCCAGTTTGCTGAACAATCCACTGTATCAGATTCATCACATTTCCCTCAATTTTTTTTTCCCCACAAAATCTTGTCATTTCAGAAATGGAGTTCTATGAAGAGCTGAAAGGAAGATGACTTCTTCCAGTGATAGCTTCCTGCATGAAATGCGAGTTAAGCTATAAAGTCACACACAAACTTAATCCGGTGCAATTCCTCTAAGAAATAAATCTATCTTTAAGTAGTTCAGATCTACAAATGTTCTCAGATTTATAGGAAAACATATTACAGTACTCTGCAAAACTCAAACGATCTGGATTTTTCTGAAGAAGGATGTGACAGACTTTATTTCTGCCACCCAAGCAGGGTACAACAGAACACAAGTTGGATGAAGCCATAAATTAATTAAGAAAAAGGCTATGTTCTGCTAAGCACTGTGCATGAGTCGCTGCAGGTCAGACTGCTGCCAAATCTTTCAGTTTAGGGCACAGAACCCTTTGTCTTTCATGTCTACATGAAAATCTGAGATGCATGAAATTCTGAGATGCAGATAGACACATTAATAATACCCTTCTATACTCAGGTGAACTGCCTGAAACAGAGAGGCATCTGCCTGCTGAAGTGAATACTTTATCTTGCTTTGCTTGCATCCATAGCGTTTCCTTTGTCTGCTAGACTGTCTTTAACTCAATCCCTGAGTTCCCTCACTTCTGCCCATCTAATTCTCTCCTCATCCCTCTGGAGAAGAGGCAGCGAGCGGCTGATGGGGCCCAGATCTCTGCTGGAGCCATCCACACCAGCTGCCAACGATACTTCAGGTGTGTGGATCTCAGATGCAAATTTTGCATATACTCACATACGTAAAGACACACTTCTTGAGTTCAAAATGTATATTTTCTGCAGAGCTAGTTTTGTGGGTCTTTTTTTAAGATTAAAAAAACAGTCTAGATTTTAATGCTCACTAATGTAGTAAACTCTAACACTTCCCAAATTTGGTGCCTGAGACACATCTCAAATAACTTGTACAAGCAGATATTGATTTTAAAGCCTGTTCCACTTACTGTGTATCCAAAAGCTAAAATATATTTATAAATCGAAGTGATTCAGAAAATGAATAATCTGTGGGAAAGGGTTGTTTCTTAAACATTTAAATGCGCATTAAAGTTTTTAATGAAATTCAGCTGTGTCTTCATGTGAGATATTTTTATATAAACTAATAATATCTAATGATGCCAGCAGCTCTCTGTGACTCTGTACTCCTTGAAAATGAATTAATGACCAACTCTGCCAACAGGTTATCAAATACAGGGGGAACACAACCAAAAGACTGCTCTAAGTGTATTTGCAGTTCCACCAAGAATAAGGAAGGTATTTTAAATGCAACAAGCTCACTAGTCATGGTTTTGAGTTAGCTCAGGGAAAAATATTTTACAGCACTTCAAAATTGAATGCAATAAGAAATATGTCCACTAAAACTTCATCTCAGTCAAAAAACATTCCTTATAGTTTGCTGCGCTGAACTCTGACCAATGACTCAGTACAATTTAAACACTATGGACTTTGCAAGAAAATAATGAGATCTGGTTTTTTTTCCTCATAGAGCTCGGTAAGAAGCCATCAGAGGGCAGAATGTGAGGGTGGCAGTGACTTTAGGCACTGCTGGTGTGACGCTGGCAGCAGTTCTCTGTCAGACTCCTTGGAGCTGAGAAATGATAAGAGGCTGCACAGTCCTGTGGGGTTAAGCAGCTTGACAAGGTGAGCCGAGTGCAGGAAGGGAGCTGTTAAAATCCTTGACTCAATTCTCTGGAAATATGGGAGAGTTCTTTCCACAAGCTATGCCAAGGTTTTTTTGTTTGTTTGTTTGTTTGTTTGTTTTTTCTTTACTGTAAAGATTAGAGTCCAAGCAAACAGGAAGGCTATGAAAACACAACTTTGATTCCAACTTAACTCAAAAGCAGTTGACATTACAAATGGTTCTCAGTTTAACTCCCGTTAGAAGTCCAGCTATACAAGGGTATTAAAATAGTCAGAGAGGGAGGAAATATATGCACTATGTGATCCTGAATTCACTGTGAACAAGAAGGTGCTCTGATTTAGACTTTATAGAAGTAGGATAATCCACTGACACTATAGATGTGATGATAAATGCACTGCATTATTACAGAATAGGCACGAAGCTGAAGAATACTAAGAATTTGAGCATATCCAAACTATGTGAAAATGAGCTTGGTGGCATTCACGTCAACATGTCAAGGCAATTCCAGATACGTGGGAAAAGATTCAAAAATATAAAGGATTTCTGGCATATCACACTGACTGCTCTGACTTTGACAGATGCCATTCTTTTGACAGTAGTGGAGCTGTTTTGGGTGGAAGTAGAATTCTAAATAACAAGAGAGGAATCTGGAGCAGACAGTGGACTTGAGCTCTTAATTTAGTTTTACAACTTTTTTTTTTCAGTCCTTCACATAACTCAGTCCTCTGAAATTCTGCAAAATGAAATACTCGGAGTTTATTCTATCCTACAGAAGATACCTACTTTGGTTTCTAACAAAAGAGATTCAGGCTTAACTCCAAAGAATAGCATATTCCTCTTCTGCTAGAGCTGGCACTAATTACAAAGAGTTCCATAATTGCAAAACCTATAAAAGTAGCCTTCCTTTCACAATTGCTCTCAGCTGCTTATCATAAATGAATGTAAGTTATGCCATCTTATTTTTCATTAAAGTTAGCAAGGTATGTACTGGGTAGGTACTGACAATTGTTGGTAGGTTTCTTTTGTTTGTTTTTAAACAGTTTTAAGTGAAGTGTGAGCAACAATTTTCAACTGAGCAGCATAAAGTAAATTAAGTAAATAATAATTAAGTAAAGATCATATTTTCTGGGAATTCAAATGTTCAAATAGCATGATATTTTATTTGATTAACCCAACACAGTTGTTACAAGCTTTTTCTTTGTTTATTTTGTTTTTCTTTGTGTCTTATTGTTTCCTGAGAGTTAAGTACATAGCATCATCTCATGACGCTATATTCCATAACATATTTGCCTTCGTGTATTGTAAAAATGCAATAAAGCACAAACTACGGGACAGAATGGGAGCAAGAATCATGCTGGTAGGACTGCTGAATTAAGGGGAAAAAAAATACATATCTAGAGGTTTTTATTTTCTCTTAGAAAAGAGGAGGAAAATTTTCGTTTTCCAACTCACCCTTTGCATGAGTTTTATGATTTCCCAATCAACATCACCATGTGAATTTTTAGTCAAGGACTGAAAATACTGTTCTTTAAGACTATTAACTGCATCTATTCCGGAGAGATGACTTCCAAATTAAAGGTCATGACAGTTATGAATGAGGTTATGAGCTATTTTACCCTACTACTTGGACTTATGTCTTCAACAGAAGTGAAAATTTAGACCAGAAATAGGATTGCAACATGACAAATGAATGAAACTCTAAACTACAGAAAGCAGGGCTAAGAGGAGGTCATCCGTAAGGCAATACTATGAATCTGTGATGTTGATGTTTTGACAAGCGAATAGATCACTCAGGTCCAATGCCAGATGCAAGCAATGCAGCATTTTTTGCACAGCTTTATCTTAAGAAAACAACAAGCCCTCCTTCACAGAATTTAGTTAGATTGGATGATTGAACAAGTATTTTTAACCAATATCATTGACCTTGCTTTTCTCCTACAAGTTAAATTATTCTCTCACTTTTCTTATCTTTCTTGATTCTTCCCTTGCTTTTCTTCTCCACAAACTGGACATCAGTGTTTCTTTTCCTACCCTTCATTCTTTACGTATAAAGGTTGGCTATGAGTTTTATTGGCTTCAAAGTAATGCAGAATGAAGTAGGACTTTGTGATCATATCAAGAAATCAATGATACATTGAAGAACTTTTTAATTAGACCACTTTGGTCCTAAACTAAACCTGAGACACAAAGATTAAAAAATTTCTTATAGCATTTTCAATGTGTGGTTCACCATAGTGAAAAGAAGATTATTGAATCAACCGCTGAGTTATGAAAACTGATGAAGTCTTGCTGTGTGCAGAAATTCACTTTAGCACAACAAAACAATGAAGTTTTATGACCCAATTCCTTTGAACTGAACTGTTTTAATTAAGGAATACTATGATAAGAAAGAACTTGAAAATCTATCTGGTAGGAAGACAGACTTGCATTTAAACGCTGACATATGAAGTCAGCATTTTCAAGGATATTACTGTACTTCAGTGTTATATTTTCAAAGCCATTAAGTCCTCCTAACACATTTATATCTAGAGATCTACACACAAAATTCTCATCAGTCTTCATGACTTAGGAGCATGTGAAAGCTGTGAGTGACTTCTGAGTGACTTCTCAATGTTTTCCCTCTCTGTTGAAATTTAAACAAAAATTATCATAAGCACTTATTTTAAGATTTATATCCAGATTTTTCTGTAGCAGGCACAAGTCCCTCAGTGAAGACACACTGATATACAATTAGAAATCTGACCTTAAGAGTTCATTATGTTTAAAAGCGGAACTAATTCCACAAGAAATTCTTTCTTTCAAAACATTCTTTACATTCATTTTAAGAATAAAAATGCATGGGAAACATGCTGAGGGAAAAAATGCACTTAAATGATAGTAATGCAGTAATGTTAATAATCTTATTAAAGCACTACAGGATTATGTAGCAAAACATATATGCAGATATATGAATAGCGAATATTTGTGATCATACTCATGTTCAAGCATATTCATGGTCTTCTATATAATCTTTTAACATTTGAAAAAAATAGAACTACATACATTTGTATTTGACAATACCATAGTTCAGCTGCCAAAATTACACCATCTGTGCAGAACAAAAAATATTTCTCTCAAATTATTGTGAGATAAAAAGTCAACAAAACACTCTGGGCTTACTGTTTTTTAAAAGGTATTTGGACTATAGTAGGCATTTTAAAACACCTCTTGGCTTCTCACTCTACTGCTAGGGCTCTAAATTCCTTCAGAGAGCTAACACTTCTGCCAGTCCCTCCAGGCAGCCCCAGCAGAAGCAGAGGCTGTCAGGACACATAAACTGTGCCATTGTTATTCTCGCTCTATCAGTCATTATCGGTCGAGAAAAAAAGTGAGCTTAGGCACTGAGCTGCAGACCACTCAGCATGGCTATCAGAAACAAAAAAAGAATGAAAAACTTATTCAGTGGGTAAATGTGCAGGAAGCTGCAGCAGAAACAAAGAACTGAGCGGGGCTCTGTGGCTGAAAGCTGGACAGGGTAAGCAGCAGCAATTGGTACAAGAGTACAGGCACGTAACAAGACTCCTGCTTAGCTGTGCATAAGTTTCACTTTTAAAACGTTAGCACTAGCCTTTAAATTGTATGTGAAGCACCATCCATAAGATAGAGATATTCAGAAGAACCCTCCTACTGCAGCTTATATGCCTTTCAGCACTGGACAACCTGCAGGCACTCAACGCATTTTCTTTGTCCTCTTGCAGGTAGTATCTTAATACTTTCTCACAGTATAATTCATTTTCCCCTGCTTTAATATAGTGCTAAAGAACAAACACACAACCCATGTACTGTTCTGAGATACTAGTGGGATGTACTAAAGGCTATTTTTTTCTTTTAATTAGGATTAATAAACTGAACAAAAGTTTTGAGCTTATTTAGTGGCCATGACAGGGTAGGAAATTCCTCCATACGTCTTTGAAAAACACATTTTTAAGTCCTTTTCTAGCAGCCGTATCCCAGTTTACTTTCAAACTCTGTAGGGTGACTTCAAAAGTTGACATAAAGGTGTCCATTTTCTTGAAATAACAAAAAGTGCATATGCTCCACTACATATTTTTATTAAAAGCTTGTGCGGCGTAGAAGTATGACTGCAAGTTACATGTCTAAAAAAATGTATTTTATACGCACTGTTTTCTTAAAGAACCTCAATCTAAAATATTTTGCTGTGAGACCAAACATGGATAGTAAAAGTTCAAACACGTTACACTGGATTGACTGTAACTGTGCACATAGAAAAACCAGCATGCACTCAGGAGTCTAGTGTGGGAAATTCTGTTGCATATCAATGACTTGAGACATGAAAATGTATGCTCCTTCCTCAGTGATCCAAAGGGAAGCAGATCAAGGATTTCATTCGTGTTTTCTAAATTAAAAATTCAAATCAGAATGTGTAAACTAGTTTATCATAATAAGAATTCCAACTATTACACAGTAATTACAAGGAGCACTAATAGCGAGTTCAGAATACAATTTCAGTTAAATCTACGATTATGAAACACAGCATCAGACAGGTGCATCCAAACACCAACAGGTGGCACGGAAATTACAGATGGTTACCATTAGGAAAAAATGACATTAACTCACTTCTCTGTTTTATGCTGTCAGTCAACAAGGTCACAGTTTACATGCCTTACAGGTTAAAGTCTTCTTGGAGAATGGATGCAGTGAACTATTTAGGAAACAATTTACAATGCAAAAACTGTTCAAAACCAGGCAAGTCAATGTGTGCTCGTCACTAACAAAAAAAAAAAAATGCTTATATCTGCATACAGTTTTGCTTCTCATTTTTCAGTATATGCACCAGGCACCTTGGAAAACAATGCAAGTGATGTTCTGATTTTAATATATGTAATCTACTTAAAGAACATTTTATGTCTTATTTTTATTAAAAAAGGTAACAGAAAAGCAAAAGAAATAGAGCACACTTAAGATTTAGCTCTCTGTGATTGAAAAATTAGCAGTCTGCAGCCAAAAAAGCATGATTACATGTTGTGAAAACTGTCTTTGAAAAATTTAGCATCACTGGAAATATTTAAGTTGGAGAAGCTGCAATTTTGGGGACATCGTTTTGTTTGTTCTGTATCACGTGCTAAAAACAAAATATGTAGAACTGAAATACACAGAAGAACATATATTCCATGAGCTCAGATCATTTTGATGCAACACTGAGAAGCATCTGTGCAATTTAGACTCTACAAATTTCCAACTGTATGCAAATAATTATTCATTAGATGTCTGTCTGTAAAACTAATTCAACTCCTTTTGTGTCCCTCCTCTAAACTGCTACACTGATGTGACCAGACTGTGTTCTGATGCTTTAATGTTTGACGTTAATGCTTTCCCTTAAAGCACTCCACCAAATTCTTCTGAAACTCCCTTTAATTTTCATCTAGATAGACATAGTTTACCAAGATCTCATACAATGTCCTTAGAAATACAGGTGAAGCCACACTGCCATCTGATGCAACCACAATTACGGAGTGAGTTCTTCAGAACAGAATAAATAAGATGAAGTTTCCCAGAGAGACATCCAATTTGGGGACGCTTCCTATTTCCTAAAGGAAACTCTGTTTTATGTTCTAAAGCTGCATTTGCAATTAACTTCTACCAATCCTAATATTGTTCAGAGGTCTGATTCTGAAGTGTTCTTGTACAAAAGCCTTTCTGTTCCAGTGCTACAAAGGTGGGGTCTAATTGCCAGATTGCAATAAGAAGGAAACTTTGGGAGTGGACTGGGTCAACTGAAATGCGTTTTCCCAAATCCTAGGTCTCCTCTTGCTTCCTCTGTGCATATGTCTGTGAATACAAGTAAACCAACCACCTACCTATTATCTATGCAGAAGAGCATTCCTACACCACCAAACCTACAAAATCCCATGCTTTCCCTTTTAGCAATTAACACCCATTTTAAAAATCAGAGACTCCAAACCAGCACACGGCAGTGAAAATCTCTAGTGCATAGTTTGACTGAGTCATCTGAATTTGAAGGAGTGGATAACTGCTTTAGTTCACTCAGCTTTCTAATACTAAACAAGGTTCGCATCTTTGTAAAAACACATTTTATAAAAGTGAATTCCCACATCCATTTTAGAAGCCCTCTATGTCTGGAAAATGTATTACTAATTGAAGTTCAATGCTTTTTAGAATTCTCTTGAATTTTCACTTTCGTTTCCAGTAAATCTGCAGAAAACAGAAAACTGTAACATCAGGAACAAGCTGAAGGGAACATGCTGACTTCTACAGGTATCAGATACAATAAGAAAATGAATAAAATTTGTAGTGCTGTATACACTGTCACTGAAATGATGCAGGAGGATCTGGTTGTGTCTTGGCCTTAGACTCGTCTAAAAGCAAAGAAAAACAAGTGCATTTTTAAAGATGGATACACATGACTTAAGGACCTCCTTAAATCTTATAAAGCAAGTACCATTTCACTCATTCTTGTTATTAACAGAGAGCAGCTATGGCTATCTACTATCTAGATATTTCTTCTGCATCAGATTCCTCACGAGACCAAACAAGACTTTGTGGTCTGGAGCCAATAACAAATAACACCTACCTATTTACAACTAGCAGGTTGCTCACATAGATTCTTTTTCTGCTGTCCTTTCTCCCACCCATTCTTCCTCCCTTCTTTTTTTTTTTTTCTCCTTTTCCTGTTCCTTCTCCTGTGTGTAAGCCCACATATGTGCTTCTGTATCTTGTATTTATGTGCATCTTTGAAGGCTTCAGACTTCATAATTACATCATGATGAAAATGAAGTCCTCTTGGCACATGCTATCTTTGTTCTCCTTAAAATCATGACAGTAGCTTTGCTATTTCCCTCTTAGCTATGCGTAATATTAGAGGCTCAACCAGAACATTATTTCACCTTGCTACAAAAGCATACTTCTTGCACTGCAGAGGAAGGACAAAATTGGAGCAATCTTGGTGTTGTTCCCAAAGCAACAATGACTTCGAAAATGTATCACCTATATACTCACATCTCTTCTCCTGAGTTCTAACTGAAGCCAAACCTAGGCATTAAGTACAGAATAGAAAGTCCATAGAGGCTTTCTTTCACTTTTTATCATGAGTATATATATACATGCAACCTCTCTCATGTTCTACTCCATGCAAATAGTTGCTATAGGAGGTAGGTTACCTCTTCCTATCTGAGATTTACTGCCAAGGAAACTCCTCCAGACACATACAAGCAAAGCAGCTTCGCCCAGTGGTTCAGCAGAGGGACTCAAAGCAGCAGGACAGAGCTCAGGAATTCAGTCACTCATGTAATTCACACCTAACTACTCTGGCTTTTGTTTCATTTACCAGCATTTCAACATAGCCAGTGCCTTATTCAATTCAATACAACTCTCAAATTAGTTTTCATTGAGCTACATTAATTTTTTCCAGACATGGAGAAGACCACTGTACTATGGAGAAGTAATGTCACCCATTCTACTTTATCACTAAACTGTATATCTTCAACACCCAGTTTCATTTTTCAGTGTAGTCATAAACAATGATAATTTCAAAGGTTTTCCCACAATTCATTGCTGAAATTAAATTATATCCCTCGGTTTTCATTTCCTGAGGTTTAAGCAGGGTTATTATTTTTTCCACAGTTTCAGTTCTTTACACCAAGGTGCTTCAATATGGGCATCTCAAGGTGTTTGTCATTCATTTAAAATTATGTTTACATGCAGAACTGTTTTGCTTTTACACTAAAGCCCTTCACAGTGCTACAGTGATTAAAACCAAGTGAAAAATAGAGCCTACTGAAAATAAGCCTGTGGGTTTTATCAGGTATAGAATCTAAGCCTGAAAACAGCAGATTTTTGTATTCACAAAGCATACTGAACAGTAAAGTTGAGATTTCTCAGTTTTTCCTCGCAGCTTTGACTTTGATTTGCAGAGTAATAAGAACGTGTACTGGGACATTAATTTACTGACCTAAATCTGCTGATGCTTGTCCGCTATTTTGAGTGCTTTCACCCATAGCAACATGTACTTTAAACTGACACACCACAAAAGAGAAGATTATTCTGAAACGTTGTTATTTATAAATATAAGTTTAATTATGAACTTCACAAAGTTAGACAAACGTGAAGTTACGTGAGCCTGGTAAAAGGAAAATGAGAATGAGGAAACGGGGAGAGGAGAGAAAAACACATATGAAATATTATACATGGATGTATTCTATGCTTCAAGGAGACAACAGCTGTATTCGTTTGCACTCTAATTACGCTTAGAATAATAAGAGAAATATTGCAAGGAATTTAGATTACAGGTTATTACTGATGACAAAGAAGTTGATGCCGTGCATCCTACATAGATTCCTAAAAAGCCCTAAATTATTTATTTCTGCCAATGTCTGTTCTTTAGTTTGGCTTCATGTTGTATAATGTATTGGTTCCTTAATAAGGTAGGAGCAATAACAGCAGTTACAGTAAAATTTACGGTGATTTTTTATAAACAATTTACGTACATTGGGATAAGAAAGGCAAACGTACACAATTTACATGTTTGGTTATAAAACAAATATGAAAACGTTAAAAATCTTTCTGTCCACTTGCTCTGTTTGAAAGCAATTTAGAAGTTTCCGTTAGAAGCAATTTTTGTGTGGCAAGTGGAAGTAGCATTTATCTGCAGTATTATAAATCACAATCACTTTAAATCCCATATTTCCACATTCATTAAACCACTAAGAAGAGAAGTCATGCTGCTAAAATATTAGGTAGTTCTTTTAGAGCAATATTATTACCGTCATTTTGAAATAACCTTATTGTTCAAAGCGAGATGGAAAGAAAAGTGTATTACCTTGACTTTCATATGATAGCTTGGAGAAGTCACTCCCACCTGTTCTATGCACACCAAGCGTGGGGAGGGGGAACGAGTACACTCTGATAAGCTTATTGATTATGGTAGTATTACTAGATTAAATAGCCACAATCCTGAGCTGGAGGATTTACTGGAAAATAAAAATAACAAAAAAAAAGTCTTGAAACATAGCTTCTGAGTCATACTTCAAGCAGTATGACTACCTAAACTCTACAGGAACTGCAGCCATTCCAAAGCCCAAAAGCCAACACCCATGGCAGACAGTCCTAGTGAGTCACTTGGACATTCTTGTGCCCCAGCTCTTCTGTCCTAAGAAATTCCATTTCATTTTCCAATACTTTTCCAAACGTTCTCAGAAGTCTGTTTTTCCTCCTGCCATTAACTTCATAAGAGTTAGCTGATGCAGCTCAGTTGCTACTGTACTGTTCCTGGCATTCATGTAAAATAACGCCCACAGCTGCTGTAGTTCAATCAGCAGTTTCATTTAAATCCAAATTGCAGAATCACAGACTGATTTGGGTTTGAAGGGACCTTTAAAGATCATCTGGTTCCAACCTCCCTGCATCAAAAAGTAGCACTTCCTATCTCTGAGCAGAAAAAAAAATTATACTTCTACTGCTTCAACACATTGCACTGACAGTACTGTGACAGCACAACACAGCACCGGTTTTGTATTTGCTTTTAGAAAAATGATTGAGAGATCTGATACCTTGTTATAGCTTCATCAAGAGAAACTAAAAGACATACCGTGTAAAATCCAAAGTGGCCTTCTAAGCACAGAGCTTGATGAAACATAAAAATACTTGAAAGAACTTGGAGATGGGCGTTATGCAGTCCCACACTCCTTTCACAGAGAGTAAACTTGGGACATTTTTTCATGAATTACATCCTGCAGGAGGAATGCAAATCAGGTGAAACACAGTCAAGCATTTGCACTCTGACTAGTAAAAACACACATATGAATTTAAAATAAATACACATTTAAGTCTAGTTGCTGTTAAATTACAATACTTGAGGTTACAGTATACCCCAAGTTGGAAAAGACACACACAGGGATCACCAAATCGGGCTTCTCCTTATTGGTGTTTTTTTTTTGTTTGTTTGTTTCCCATGGAATCACTTTGTTACAGCCAAAGGGCATGCAAATATCTGACGACATTCATAGAGCTCTGTACTAATGCAGAACTGGCATTCACATAATGAGATGCACGATCATGGTAGCAATCTAGGAACAGATGCATCTACCCACAGAGACAACTTTATCTTACCCTACCCTAAGCCAGATAGAGAAAGCTGCTCAAATATCTGAGTTATCTGCTATGTCAGTACAAAATTACACTTTTTTAAACGTACCAAAGGAAAGTGAGGCAGAACAGTCTAGAAAATAAATCCATTATATGTACATGTTTATTTACAATCTCTGGGAGTTTCTAAGCCTTAGCAAGTAAAGCAACAATAAATAAAAGGAAACACTCAGAAAGCTGTCATTATGACCTACTACAAGCATCAACTTTACAGGAAGAATTTAGAGTTACCCACTCCTTGTATTCACCTCAGGAAATTGAAACTCTTTGAAAACCTCATCTTCCACAATGGGATAAATCAACGTGGGGCATTTAACAGAGAAAAGAGAAAAATAAGACTGAACGTGATGTAAGTGTACAAAAAGGAATGATACAGAATAGGCTGTTGCTCTTTACACTTCTATATGATGCAGCCATCAAAGTCTGAATGACCATTTTATAACAAGAATCATTAATTCTAGCAACATCTGAATGGGAATTGGTATGATATATTTTGGCCATACCTAGAGTATGGGTTTAATTATATCTAAGATTTAAGCCCTGATTCTGCAGCATTTATATTAAAGGCTCTATACTTCTGTTTTTTTTCTGTTGTTGTTTTTTTTAATTAAAATATCAGCCTTCTTTTAATGAATATCTAGAGAATATGATTTCACAGAAAGTAAGGTAGGATTTCCTTTTCTTCATAGGTATTCTAAAGTGCTCTTTAAATTGCACATCAAAGTGAGCTACCAGTATTGTAGAAAGGGCACCTCTATGTAAGTGCACCAAATTGGCTGATGACACATTTATTGATAAGATGGATGTAGATAATGTCTGTGCGTTCAATAATCTGTGTTGGCTATTATTGCATCTGTAGCACAGAACCGTGGTTAGAAGAAGAATAGATTCAGTCCATGATTGTTTAATAGCAGATGAAAATTACATAGCTAAAGGCAAAAATCACAAAGCAGACATGACAAAATGAGACTCCCTTCTTAACATGCATTTAGAAATTAATTTTCTGGAAGAGTACATTGGCAGCAGCCATTTACTGTATCTGTTCATTTGGGAGCACATTGAGAAGCAGCTTCTCAATCTGAAGGATCAAATTTGACACAATTCATCAGACAATAACAGTGAAATCAAAAAGACAGTAACTGGAAAATGTAATCCTCCCCTGAAATTTCCTTCAGCTCACCATCTGCTTCCATTCTATTACATCCCACTAGGGACTCGCTGCCTTGCAGCATGTCCTCTGGGTAGGCTTGCCACAAACGGATACACAATCCCTGCAGCATAAGGAGAATCACGACATGCTGAGGGTTTATCAGTGCCTGCAGTAGGGTGACCTGGGACAGCCACTCTCTCACACCAGCCCCTCATCAGGACAGAGGGAGGAAACACAATGGAGAACCTCCTGGGTGAGATGGGGAGGAGGAGGAGGTAGCTTAGCAGTTACCACCCGCAGCAAGATAGACCTGGCGCGGCCCACTCGTTAGTGACTGCAGCAGATAACATTTACCAGACCGACACAGCAAGAACAGCCTGCAATGGTTCTTCTCTGCTTCATGTTCAGCGCACGTAAGGGATGTGCACTATGCAGCATTTCTAATGCTCTGCCCATCACTTCAGCTTCAAAGCCTCAAGTATTGTAATGTTAGTGACACACTTTGGATTCCATATTAGGAGAAACTTTTCTCAGGCACCACACACACCAAATAAAAGCACTTCTCAGAAGTGCTAAGGAGCTTAAAAGGAGTTCACTTAAATTTTCTTCATTTTGTCAACTTTTGTTAAAAATTTCTATTACTACTTCCTTGATCTCTCATGGTCAGTTCAAAATACACAGACAAATTTCAATTCAAGAGAGAAAAGAATTTGCATGTCTATTTACATTTCGAGTGCCATTATGTGTCAACTTCAGGTGCTCCCTTACAACAATGCCAGAATGCTGATCTGCTTGCAGCTGATTTTTTACAAAAGGTCAAGTTGGTTTTTCATGATTAAATGTTCATAGCTATCTACTTAGCAAAAATGAGAAATATTTAAAATGAAAACAAAGTATGCATAAGGACTTACTGTTGATTTACTGAATTTTTGTTGTCTCAGACAGATAAACTAAACCAGAGGACAGATTGCTCTCTGCAACAGCTGGCAGGGATCATAGAACAGGACACTCCTGAAAGCTTTGAAAGCCCTTCTGAACACCTCTACCTCAATTTCACTTCAGTTGAAGCCTGGAAGCCTCATGGGACTTTGGACCCAATAGAAGCCTGTGACAATGCATCAGTTTGCACAGATGTGGCTTGAACAGTTTCCTTTCTTTTTTTTTTTTTAATCTACTCTAATATCTGCCTTTAATTTCTTACCAAGTGATTAGCATACACCTTCTGAGACTTCTTGTTTCTGATAACGATAGAGCCTTTTTAATTACTGTAATCCAAGCATTGTAACAGAAGTAAAAAATAAAAACAGACTGCTTTAAACATATATATTTCTTCTCTTTTCTGTTTATTTTTTCTGATCAAATATTATCCTGCTAGTTTTATGCAAAGCATAATTATATTCAATTAAACAAAACATTATTCATGTTTCTCGCTTTGCAAATTTTCAAAACGTACTTTATTTTCTTCCCAACTCCTTACAAACTAAGATACATTATTGAGTAATTCAAAAACTATCACCCTCATGAAGACAGCTTTTCTCATCTACATCCAAAAGCATTTATTTTAGGAGGACATTTATGAGGGTGACTTTTTCTATCTTCTGGAAGCCCCTGTCCTGGTTTTGCCTGCTCTTCTTTCCAAATGAGTAGCTTAGCCCCCAGCACCATTCACTGAGAGATACGGTAAAGTCAAGGGGACAAATGAAGCATTTTGCTTGCTGTTATTTCTAAGGTACCATGGAACATCATCCCAAAAATATGTCGATTGCATGGGTAGGAATTGGGAGATATCTGGGATATCTGGAATGCAAACTGTGCTTTGGCACAAACAGACAAATTTTAGGATCACAGAGAGCTAGCTCTACAAGAAGTGCAGGTTTACGTCACAGATCCTGACTCCTTATAACATTGGTATGAATATACCTTTGAAAATATACCACCAGAGGACAGAAAGATTGCCACACTTGCTATGGCAGTGCACGCTGTCTGGGGCTTGAAATTTAATCATTTGTAGCACTGTTTATAACCCATTTTAGTAGCAGATTTCTATGACCACATTATTAGTTTATGTAAATCTCTATTTTAATGAGCCCCACCTTTCCTGAAAAGGTCACAAATGTAGCTGACAGATACTACACATTTTTATTTTGTATTTGTTAAGTATCTTGTATATTCTGTGTTACATTAAAGATTACAAGGCTATTCAAAACATTCAATAATTACTGAGTATGGTGGCATTCTCCAGTCACGCTTTTCAGACGCATTACCAGACATCCCCTACAATGGCTGCCAGCAACTCACTTTTAATAAGCTGCTTATGCCAGTCACCAGAAAGGCCCCTGAGATCTCAGAATTCAAAATTTCTGACAATATTCTAACAATATTCATAGTGTAGTAGGTGGCAGGTGACCTACGTCAGATGAGTGAATGGTATCAACGGCCACTGTCCCAGAAGGAACCCTATTACAATGTCTTTCATGCCTGCAATAGTAAAAAATAAAGCCCATCAACCTCACTTCTTCCCCTAAAGTTCACTTTTGTCATAACGCCCTACCTCCCTCTCTTGAGTTAATAAAGCTTAGATTGTCAATGAGTTATGACTGTAGTCACATCTTATTGTCATCTCTTGTTTTATACTTAGGTCATGAGCTTTTTCAAGTAAAAACTGTGTTTGGCTTGATTTTATATGGCAGCCAATGCATATGTTTAATGCAGTTCTGTGGCTCCTAGCAATAGTTGCTAATAATGAAAGTAACAGCACATATAACAATGTGTATGAATTATCAAAAATACTGCTATACTCCAATAATTTCCATAGTTCCAAAATCAGCATGTCAAGCAATTATTTTAAAATATAAATTGGGTGCATTATTTCTAATAACCCTCACAATGTGTTTCTTGGTTAAACAAAGAGATAAATTCAACTCCAACTAAGCATGAGATATTCTGTAATGTCTTCATTATGAGGTTACATACTGGGGTTGCTCATTAGAGTAAATAAGCAGACATATAAAAAATGAGTAAGATAAATGTTCAAGAGATCGATGTAAGCTCAGCAGAGCTCCCAGTTTTCCTTTGATAATCACCCTTTGAAACCTCTCTGAATTTCTGAACACTAGGAGAGCACTACTCCCCTTTGACAGCAACATTGAGGCTGCGATGGGGCAGGTGTTCCTAGAGCAGCAACCAGGCTTTGCTGTTCCACTGACTGGGGCAGCATCCAGCATCACTGGCCAACTCAGCGTTGATTTGTGGTTTTAATGAAAACCACCCTGTGGACTGTAGACTGACATCCCACTCAAGATGGCAGCAAGAATCCAGATTTAACAAAAGCAAATGTAGTCTTGCCACATTTATCAGTACAGGTGGGGGGATGAGCTGCTGGAGAGGAGTGCTGCAGAGAGCAACCAGTGTGTCCCAGTGGACAACAGGGCGACCATGAGCCAGCAGTGTGCCCTAGTGGCCAAGAAGGCCAATGGCATCCTGGGGTGCACTAAAAACACCATGGCCAGCAGGTCAAGGAAAATGACCATCCTCTCTCTACACTGTCATGGTGAGGCCTCACCTGGAGTACTGTCTCCAGTTCTGTGCTCCCTGGTACAAAAAAGACTGGAATCACCTGGAGAGAGGCCAGCAGAGGGACATAAAGATGATAAAGGGCCTGGAGCATCTCTGCTATGAGCAAAGGCTGAGTGACCCAGGTCTGTTCAGCCTTGAACGACACAGATAGGATCTTATTAATGTTTACAAATATCTTAATTGTGAGAGTCAAAAGGACATGGCCAACCTCTTTTCAGTGGTCCATGGGGACAGGACAAGGGGAAACGGCCAAAAAACTGAAGCATAGGAAGTTCTGTACCGATGTGTGAAGGAACCTCTTCACAGTAATGGTGAAAGAGCACTGGAACAGGCTGCCCAGGGAGGACGTGGATTCTCCTTCTCTGGTGATACTCAAAGACCAGCCTGAACACCTACCTGTGCAGTCTGCTGTAGGGAGCTGCTTTGCAGTGGCACTGGGACTCTTCCAGCCCCAACAATTCTGTGATATCACTACTTCTGTATTTGATTTAAAAACAAAAAATAATTGGTTATATTTCATTGCTTATAGACTAGAGACAGAGAAGCTGGTATGGAATGCACCTTTTTCTTTACCATGTCTGCAGCCTCTCCCAGGTAAGCAAGCTGGACTTGCCCTTTATTTCCTATATTTAAGAAACGATGATTACAGGAGAGAATTAACAGTATTTCTAGGATATAGACACATACGTGTGTCACTGTACATTAGAAAACAACTAGATTTTTCTTTGCTTATCCATTCTGCTGTGAAAGAAAAACATGAGGAAAATATATACAGAGTATTTAAGAGCACATTTTTTCCCCAGAATTCACTCATTTTGATGATATTCATCATCATTAACCATGGGGTAGGCTTCCATTTCTTTTTCTTTTAGCTCAGAGAGCTTCTCATCAGCAGTGTTTGCACTTTTATAGATTTCAGTCCTCCCACTGGTAGCAGGTCTGTGTACTAGTTAGATTCAATGAGAAAATTTAAATTACAGAAATATGCACATAAATATGCATTCCTTTAGGTTGCTTTCATTTCCTCTGCACTCCAAAAAAAAAGAGAATACTACAGTCAGTGGATTAAGGAACAGTCAGAGCACGAAGGATGGGGAGATATCAGATATCGCTCACTAAGCCAGTGCAGTGACCTTGGTTCTTGCAGAGAGGACTCAAGACACGTTAACGCTTCATTTCACTTCTCCTTTGCAACCTCTGGGGCACGTAGTGACCGGTTATATAACTGGTGTGAATCCTATATGTTGCTCTGGTGCTGATGGCATTTTGCTTTCTCTCTTTTAAGAACTATGTAGGGAACCCTCCTTGCTAGAAATTAAGGTCTCTAACAGCTTTAGAAAGCTTTGTTTTGCTTTGAAATGTCAACTTAGCAAAACCAAAACCCTATCTTTTTCTTAACTTAGTCATTTTTTTCTAAATCTTTGCAGACCAGGATGATTACAGAAATCGTTCCCTCATTGCTCTACCAGAAATAAGCATCTGCTGACTAGTTAAAACAAGATGGATCTTTCAGACTGCATATTTCTGAAGATGAAGAATTCAGCATTAAAATTACATTTATCATTCTTTGTCTAACACTGCACATCACAGCATCCCTGGAAGTCATTCTTACCACTGAGTGACAGCACTCTGAACCTTTAAATTATTAGTCTACAAGCGTGGCAATCTCCACATAACAATTGCCTGTGTAAAGTGGGAAGAAGAAGAATGAACAGAAATTTAGGGCAGAATTAAGCATTTGCAATTAAGCAAAGTGAAATACTCACTGTCCTGTTTCTGCAGGAATACCAACAGGCTTCTGCTGCTTTGCCTGCTACTCTTTGCAGTGCAACCTTCACTTGTTATAATTGCAGACTGTCCTTTCAGATATACACCTGGACCAATAAAATAAACTTTCTTTCACGACATACCCTTTTCCATAAGAGAAGCCAGCAGTACAGTTTTCCATTGATTTCACAGACACTGAATGCAAATACAGTGACTACCTCAGTATTCTTGGGTGAACTTCTTTCAGAATTACTTTTCATGGCAACAAATTGTACCCACAATTCCAACTTGAAAATCAAAATATCCATTACAAAGAACAAGCCTTAGCTAGTTCTACTAGAAGTAAGAAATACACAATAAAGTTGACTGATTTCACCAAGGAGAGACAACATTTCCCTTCAGACCCTCAATATTACCTTTGAGATAAAGTTTCCCAGGAGTCTATTTGATGCCATTAAGAGAATATAATGGAAGTCAAGGATATAAGATGAGATTTCCACCACTGAGGAACGTGACGGAAATTCTTCATGGGATAAAGAAAAACAGCATAATTTTGAAAGAAAATTGGATACAGTCTTACATGGAGACAAGTTAGTGGCAGGAGAAGGATGAGAATCATTCTGGGAATCCTCCCTGGTTACCAAACATAGACTCTTTTACAGGAAAAATACTCTGCTATGGGAAGAAATCAAGCACTGCTAGGGGATCAAGAAGGGCACTGTGGATGTAAGAGTTGCTTGATAGCTTTGATCAGAGTAGAACAAACATACCTAAGAGAACATAAAACAGTAGGACAGCTCTAGATGTGCACATGATTATATACACCTAGATATTTCAGATCTACCAGATACCCAAATTAAAAATCACAGCTGAATGTTACAAATAAATTAACATAGACCATGATACCAGAATCTATCTTATTGTGAAAATTTTTAATCTTTCAGAAATATAACAATACATTTCTGAGTTATGAAGTTTCTCTGTTATTAATCCTTTCAGCACACAGATCCATCTGTCAGAATTCAGGACCGTTATAATTCAGTGAGATTTATACACATGCTTGACATTAACCAAATTCTGAAGTACAAAGAAAAAGTAACTTTTGATGGCTTATGGCTCTAATGTACTTTTTAGTATTACACGTAATTCAGGAGGCAATTCTTCCCTTACTAAACACTAATACAAGAACATTTACATGTTCTTTCCAGATACCAGCATGCCCAGCTACTGCCTACCAGTGGTTGCATTAAAAAGTGACTTGGGAGTACGAGCTGCATCAAAAGAGGCAAAGTTAAGCACTGATGTAACGTTTTCAGCAGCAAAGTTTTGGTGCTGTATTTGAGAAGATCCTGATTGATAGGTTATAGCTAGATATGTTCTGTTTGTAGCTGGAAGCTACAAACAGCCTTAGAAAATGCTTGCTAAGTACAGGCACCCCAGCTTATGGGTAAACATTTTAGTATTTCTAAATACTAAATACTTTCTTTTTCTCAAATGTGAAGGAGGATCCAACTAAAACAAAACATCCATGAAAATGACCTTTAAACTCACGTTGGAAAAAGAGAACTGGGCAATGAAATGACCTTTGTCACAACATCTGCACTGCAACAATGTATAAATCGATTTTTTGACATTTAATTCTTCAGCAAATCCCAGAAAATAGGAAATAATTCATTATACTTAGATTGCTTTTGTATATGTATTTTCCTTATCGTTGACTCATCAGCGTATATCAGTGAAAAACTTTTTCAGACAGAAGTTTTGCCCAGGAAACAGGAAATAAGTGCTATCACTCTTCATACACACCAGTGAGGACAGCGAGTAAAGATGTCTCATTTTAAAATATATATTTTTGACAGTTTTTTCCGCTCTTTTGGAACAAGATTCTTGTTCCATAACTTGTACTATTTCAGCATTCAAAGTCTACTGCATGATTTTGAAGATTTGGTCCAATCCCTTTCTAATTAATCACATCTAAAGTTCAGCGAGACCGAACGGCAAGATCGAAAGGCTGAAAGTTTTAAAATGAACCGACAATTATTCATGGGTCACACCTTCTCAGATTTCATTTATTCAAAGACCCAGTGAAACCCCACACTGCAAGGTGCTTCATTTCTTAAATCATTTCTTTAACTTTTTAATCTCATTTTTAAAATTGTAAGAGTCATTAAGAGACTAATCTTGAGATCCCCTCCAGAGTTTTCTTAATAAGGCACATTTCATTCTGGCTGTGGAAGTCGTGCACTATGACTCATTTAGCAAAGTAGTTAAAAACCTGTTTAAGTATATCCGGGTGGCTGTATAGCACTGCAAATAAACGCGTGCAGAACTGGAGTGCATTGGTAAATTGAGTCTACACCATTATAACATTAAGAATGTATCAATGCTATCATTAAATTAATAATAAAATTTGAGCTGAATAAATTATAAAATTATACTCTAATTTGATATCAATTTGTTTTCATGTAACACTCGTACATATTTTCTAGGATACTGCATCTTAATTTTTAACTATTTACTGTAGAGTTTTCACTTAAGTTTTAAAATGTAAGGACAAAGCATAACTTGTCATTCTTGTCACAAAAATGCACTGTATTCTTCTGTCTCCTTCCTTATCAGTTCAGAGGATAAATCAGGAAACACTGCCTGCCCGAATACAGTAGAAACCACAAATATGTTTCCACATCCACTGAAAAAGTGTGGCTTTCAGCACAACTTTGACTTTCACTGCTTTGTGAACAAGAAAGAAATTTCCGTTAGGAAAACAGACCAACCTGTAAATGACTGAGTCTACAATTCAGAAAGTCATTGCCAAAATTCCTAATCCCAGATGAAGCACAAGCAGGCTCACCACAATCCGCCCCACTGTTTCATGAAAACTAGTTCAGTATTTTCTTTTCATTGTTTTAAGTTTTCTACCAAACACATTTATTTCAGTTCTTCAAGATGCTAAATCCCAGTTTCCAAATATACCAAGAATTACTGAACAATATGCCAAAACACTTCATTTACATAATAAAGGTATTTACTTTCCAACTCTTTTCTAACCTGTATCAGACAGGATTCTATTACACTGGTAACCCAGGATGCACCAAGCTCTTGGACTGAACAGAGCCTCTAGCAGAGAAATGTACAGTGAAGATGGGAAGGAGACCCTGGTCACATGCAAACTGAAGTGTCATGGTCAGAGCTGAAGCAGAAAGCAATACCTAAATCCCTGATTAAACTGCATTACTACCAACTTAGCACAAAAATACACTTGAAAATTCTGCATGGGCATACATGATATACAAAATAGACTCAGCGATGTAACTTCTGCTGAGATATAAGTAGAAGCCGTGCCTATTTAGCATTAAGACTCCTCAAACTCCATGCAATCAAATTGAAATAAAAGCACACAGGTATCACCACTATGTAACCAACCTATCAGACAAATTCTGCAAGCATCCTTTGTGCTCAGCACCTCAGATCTATCTGACTTTAATTGGAGCTTGGACATTTAGGAAAAATTTCCGCTAAAACAAGATTACAGTCCTTATAACCACAGCTTCAAAGCAATTCTGAACTGTGTGTTGTCCAAGAATCCCATTATACGTATGAACAAGAAAATACCTCATTTGTCTCTCTGTAGTCTACCTCACCAGAATGTAAGAAGCAAGGTAAATGAGATCATCATTTCAATACTGTTCAGCTCTCTGCTTTTTTCCCTGAGAGTAATGCAATTCTGGTCTCTTTCTTTTGAAGCTTTTCCATTTTGGGGTTGGTTAGTTCATTTGGTTTGTTTTGCATTTTAACCTACTTAGTAGTCTGTAGAACAGAGGTCATGTTAAACTAAAATATTTTCATTCTTCAGACTGCATTTGCAATCGTCTTAATATCTTATGCTTAACTGATTTTAAGGGTGTAACAAGCACAAGGTGTGTGCACATGAGGTGCTTTACTCAGGGGTGACAGAGTGCCCTCCCCCTCTGTCTCCCACCTCCTACTGGTTTCTGTGAATGTGCTGCACAAACGAACACAGCTATGTTTTGCCATTGTGTTTCCCCACAGATGTGAGAAAGCAGAAGTTACGTGGGACCATAATAGGCTGCGAGGTAAATTGAAAGCTGTTCCCTTTAAACTGCTGTGCTGGGTCCTGATGTGCTTCACAAACAATTAAATTTAAAAACATCTCTGGGAGATTTTGCTCTCTCCCAGAAATGAGTTAATAAGAATTTTCAATTACTCGTTATAAGTCCTCAGCAGAGCTGGAAGCTGGCAGAGCAAAATCACTCTCTGCTGTGTTTAACTCGACACAGCATGTCTTTTCAGAACACTGCAGTCTCTGGAACCATGCCCCCAGGTTTCCTGCCTGTGGTTCACTGTCCAGTCTTTGGGTGGGCACTGCAATTTGGGTATGCTTAAGGCACTACATAATGAGATCGTCAGCATTACTTTAATTCTAATTATAGTAACTGAAAGCAGAGTAGATACCTGTTAATATACATAATGCCTGCACCTTCTGTGCCCTTTTGTTAACATACATCCTTTACAGTGGTCCAAACAATTAATGGCACATTACACAGATATATGAATGTTTTCATATACCATCACCCAACCATGGGGATATCAGAGCATAGCAAAAGAGGAAAGAACAGCTGCAACTCAAGAAAAAAAGAACAGAGAAATATTTCCTCATTTTCTACTACAACTTCGATACTACCACTACTAACACTTCAACGATCAGCATCGCACAAGTAGAGCAGTGTAAATTATGGAGGAAAAAATATTTTATGAACCATTTGAACTTCCAAATGAATTGCTATGAACCATGTTATACAAAATCCTAGGTGACCACTTTAATGAAAAAAAAGTAAAGCTTATATGCTTTACTATAGGAACAAAGTTCGTGCACAGCAAGGATCTAAGTTTCATTAGATGAAGATTCTATTGGAAACAAGTTTTAAACCTACACCAAACATTTGTGCAGGTGTTTGTGTACCCAGCCAGTTGTAGTCTGGAAAGTCCACACAGTCTTCTAAATCAATCACGGCAAGAAAAACGCTCAAATTTCCTACACATACAATAAAGTATAAGAAAAACGATTCTAAAAATCATTGGAATGATGAATACGTAGTTGAGTGAGTCTCAAGTCTTCCTGAAAGTTGGAAAAAAAAATAATGCATTTATAGTGAATGATTAATTCAGCTCAGCACATAACCCTTTTCCTTAACCGAAGATAATTTACCCTTTTCAGGTGATTATCCTCTGCTATGGTTCTGTTACACTGTAGCTGAAGTGATTCTGTGTTCAGAACTCCAGTACTTCCAGGGGTAGCACTACAGCATTAAAAAAATATATATGAAAGAGAGGGAGAGAGAAATGGGGCAGAAATTTGGACCATTCTGCTCCTCTACAACTGAGCTGACTGCCATTAGCTGAGATCAGAAGACGAATTGCATCCTCCATTCTCTTACTGAGAAGGTACTTTGAGTGCAACACTGGCTTCAAGGCATTCAAGGTAAAGCATGATTTCCTTTTGCAAGTATAGAAAATACCTTCTTATTTTGTGCTTTAGAGCACCTTCGTATATGAAAGAAAGATACTCTGCAAGCCTGCTAGGAACATTGTATTCCTTATTCTGCTTTGTATATATTAAACATAATCTGCTGGACTGTGAAGAAACCTTACACTGTAATAACAGTTGCTCCTTTCTGACACAAATTAGCGTTCCCCGTTTTTAAGACAAGTCAGACAAGATCATAACATTTGTTTACTGATGCAGCAGCAGCCAGCTGCTGCATAGAAATATACAGACTGAAAGGAAAAATAACTGGTGAGTATTTGTTCTATTTCCCTCAACATTACAAACTAAATGTACTGTCATTCTCCAATTGTTCCTCCCTTTCCCACAGCACATTTCTGCCCCCCCCCCCCCCCCCCCCAGACCCTCTTCTTTAAATAAACTGCTCGTTTACCACTGAACGGACATGCAACTCTTCTCTAGAAATCAATGGAACAAAGAAATACTCAAATTTCTACTGAATGCAAAAAAAAAAATAATAATAATAATAATAACCAAACAATGATATAAAAGCAGCCATAAAATTCATACATCAAAGTCAAGGGAAATCTCTGTATTCTGCGAGTAATGCTTACAAGGTAAAGTGGCATGCAGATTTCTTATTTAATAAATTCCCACAGAAAATTAGTTTTTCACAGTGGGAAGAAATTCAAGGCTCGCCGCAATGAACAGGCAGGATCTAATCACTGTTCTGGCTTTGTAGATACACCAGGGCTTGCAGATATTTGAATGATCCAATTATTCTGTTGAGGCACAATCACCTTACCTGCATACTAATCAAGCAATATGCAACATGAAACAACGCTGGCTTTTCTGGAAGCTCTAGACTTATAAGGCTCCCTGGTTGACCTTCTGTCAATTGCATTAACTTCAATTCTATTAGCTCATCTTTTGCCCAAAGGTGACATATGCACAAATCTATAGGGAAAATTGCCTAAGTCAACTTTCCACTGCACATGATGCAGAATAGTTGCTCAGCGATGCGAACAGAAGGCATTAGTTCTCAAGCTGGGTACATTAAATAGCAATGAATTTTTCAGTCAAGAAATCTCTTCAAAAACTGAAATCTACTTTCCACAAAAAGGAAAAGATTCTGTTTGCTAACAGAAACACTATCAATTACTCAGTTTTATACTTGGTGAATGACAAAAGGAAAAACATAAAAAGGATGGACACAGGCAAGATAGTTTGTGGTATATGAGCATTTAGAGCAGTGGCTGTTGGGTTTCCTATTTTGTGAGGATTCTTTTAGAAAATACAGCTTTATTGCAGCACTTTCTTTCGTGACTGTAGACTCAGATTTTGTCATATAGAACACTTTACTGATAGAATCTTGGATCACGGCCAGTTGGAAAATGTAATGTTAAAAGTTTTCTGCTGTTTCATTACGAAAAGCTTACCGTCCAAGTTTTCTAACAGCTTTCTCCCCAGAATAACAACTTATGAAAGCCTTTTAAATATTTGACAGGATTTCAGATAGCCACCTGCCATGGTTTTGTCTGGGATAGAGTTAATTTTCTTCATAGAGTCTCAAGGTGCTGTTTCTTGGATTTAGAATGGAAATAGAGCTGATAACACTGACATTTGGCTGCTGCTGAACAGTGCTTGCACAGAATCAAGGTATTCTCTGTTACTCACTACACTGCCCACAAGGACCTGGGGACACACAGCCCAGACAGCTGACCCAGCTGCCAAAAGGATGTCCCATACTATTTCACACTATAACTCAGCAATTTGACCAGGGGCAAAGAAACTTCGATCAAGTTGGAAAAGATCATCAAGATTATCAAGTCCAACCTCAAACTAACCATACTACCCTAACTCTAACAGTTCAAAGTGTTTGGAGAAGTGAAGACAATGGTCTTTCCCAGAAACTGTTATAGATGATGAGCCCAGCTTTCCTGAAACACCAGCCTGCCAACGGGAAACAGTGAAGGAATTCTTGGTTTTGCTTCGCTTGTGCGGGAAAGTTTTGCCTTACTTAGGCAAATTGCCTTTGTATCTCACACTTCTTCCATCCCAGTTCTCCATCCTACTCAGGGGGTGAGCAACTGTGGGGTTAAATCATGACATCACCTCAACTCATAAAAGCCACCAACATTTTGTCAGTAGATTCCTTATCCCCAGAAATACAGCAACTCAAGGAAAACCTATAGTATTTGTTTTCAGGCCTAAATAGCAATTACAATATGCTTTTTTTTTCCTAGCCTAGAGAAATGATAATCAATTACAATTTTTTTTTTTATTCCGACCATAAAGGCATTTACATAAGTGTCTGCTCTTTTTAAAAATAAATGTGTGACCTTAAGCAATGCTGCATATAGACAAAGAGAGGAGAATTACAAAGGACTTTGAAAGAATCAAAAGGCATTGCTATGTCAAGCCATTAATCTTGGAGCTCATCATTAACCAAAGTGACAGCATTATTGGCTCAAGATGATGTGGTACACACGTAACCACGTAACAGCTCTGAGTATGAAATATTACTCGTGATTAATAGGACTTATTATGGAGTGCTTGTGGCTTTACAGAAAACCCTCCAGTTTCTCTTTAATATCTCTCTTAAATTGTCACCACCATTGTAACCTCTCCAAGTCAAGGGCAGCCAGGCAGGCCAACAGCACTGCTTAGCACTAAGTCTGTGTGCCACGTTGCCAGGGACTTTCATACACACTCCTTCGTCAGGAACTGCTCGCACATCTCTACGATCTCTAACTTCCACCAATAGGATGTTGGGGAAACTCATCTTCATTACTCCTGCAAAGGTTCAACCAGAGTACCACACAAAGCAGTGACATTTTCTTGAGACTGTAATTACTGTATCACTAATGCTTTTAAATACTCCAAGGCACTCTTAAGGAGAATTTTGCTTCATTAAACGAGAGATAAAAGGCAGATGTTATTATGTTTTCCTTCTCTTTCATTTGTAATACAAGCAGTTTGTTCAAAGTAGTAAGAAAATAACTCCTCAAGAACAATATTCAGGTGAATTTCTATTGCTTTGTGTCCTGTAAGCTTCTACAAGGAGAAAAAAAATGAATCAAATAGATTCTCTGGAAGAATTGAGTTTGTAGAATAATAATACACAAGGAGCACAGAAGGAGGACAGAAGGATAAGATGCACATACTCTCTTAGGAACAAAAGGATGCATTATTTATTTTTCAAGGCCATTAATAATGTGCAACTATCCTCATGATGAGTTTCTCCAAAGAGAATGGAAAATATTTACAATTGGGGGAAAAGTGCTGAAGTGCTGAATACTTCATGACTATAAGTTTCACCTCTTAAAAGGAAAGAAGTCTGATAAAAGCCATACAATTTTTTCTGAAGCTGCAAACTACCACTTCAACAAACAAACAAAACCGGTGTAATGCTACCACCTCCTTGCATTGTGCTGCTTATTACACCACACAAGAAAACCCATTTATTACACAACTCAAGTTCTTTCCAACGTTCATAAGCATTATTATGAAAAAAGAAATGAGCTTGTTTCCTGCGTAAGATTCACTGATAAATCCCAACAGTTCTAACGGTAATGGCTGCTGTGCCAAATACCAGCAGAGCTAACCCTTTAAATAACATATGTCCTTAGGAATGATCTCTGTAAGTCCAGCTGTTGATGCCTTAAAAAGTGAGGAGGCTTTTTTACATATTTTGTCAGTTTGTACAAATTCTTTTTTTTTTTTCCAGACAATATCTTCTCAACATTACATCCTACTGAACAGTTTCCAATAAAATACAGCTTCTAAACTAGGTGACACTGAATATTAGACATGAGGGACAAAAGAAAGAAAACAGCATTTTGTGGCGGGACCTTCATGCATCTGCTGTACTGTCACCTTATAAAGCAAATATCTGTTCACTGATCAAACACCCACTAAACACGTGATTTGTAAGAATTCTTCTCTTACATGAGTTAAGGTTATGTTTGGACCAGCGCAGTTAACAGATACACAAAAGGAGCATCATTTGTGCAGTAGTTTTCCTTAACTCTGCCACATTACAATGACCTACAGAGAGCACGCAGTGAATAGGAGCGAGTGAATATGGAAAAAATAAATTGATACCAACCAAAATTAACACCTTCTAACTGCAATGGGTATGGCTGTTTTTGACTGGGAAAGATGGAATAGACAGTTTTTTTATAAAGCAAAGTTGCTTTTTATTGCAGAAAGAGAAGGCAATCATTCGCTATACACATTTTTGCCAACTTTCTATTTTAGAATTGAAACTAACAGACAAAAGAATTAGTTTTCAGGTGTTCTTCAAGCAATTTAAGATGACTTGAATTTCCTGTGGATGCTTTCCTAAATCTATTAGGTTATTACTAAAACAGGACCCTCCATCCATTTCCAGAGTGGACTTGGCCTTGGCTGGATAAAATAATTGTTAACAGAGTATGCTTCTGCACATTCTGCTGACTGAACTGAGAAATTATGATGAGGTGCAGAGGAATGACCCGAGCATATGACAAAAGCTGCACAAAGACAGATCCAAAATTAGGTCTGACTAGAAGACATCCCATCTTTCTTCTAAAAACAATCTTTAAAAATAATTCAGCTTTTAGAAGCTGCAAAGGGAGGTGTCCATAGCTCAAAGTGCTTGTAAGTTAGATCTGAAAGATATGACAGTCCTACGATAGAACTGAGCACAGCATGCCCTGGAGATCTGAACTAGTGTACCTATACTCTCATTAAGCCCAAATAAATGCTGCACAGTGCCATGAATTCAGAGATAAATAATTTCAGGAAGGAGAACAATCCAGGTTTTGCTTTATTTTAAATCATTCAGAAAAGGTTTCACTGAACGTGTCATAGTTAGATAAACACTGAAGCAAATGATCTATTGTGAATTTTACATTTAACTTAGCGGCTATAGGTGGTTGGAGTATTTCCTGTATAAAACAATAACATGATTTTTTTTGTTGTTGTTCACTCACCATTCCCTATAGTAGTAGACAGTATCATTAGAAATAGAAAAGAAATACAATCTCTTTCCTTTGGATGGACACATATTAACTTCTTCCTCCCACAATTGCCTTGCTTGATGTTGAACCATTTTTTGAATTTTCATTATGTAGTACAAAACGCATCAAACAGAAGAGACTAAACATTGCCTATTACCAGACTGAACTTGGTGACATGGGGGGGAAAAGAGACAACCACCTCATTCAACGCACAGAAACTACAAAGCAGAATAAAGCTAATCATTAACTTTCAACCAGATTATACAACAGATGTACTTGCTAATATCCTGACTCTCTTTGTTTAGAAGGATTTCTATGCAAGAATTCTCAAGGTAAAAAGGTAAAAAAAAAAAAAAAAAAAAGAAAAATCCCAAAACCCTCCAACCTCCTGTAGTTTGTTCGCTTGTTTTTAAAATGAAGGTCTGTATTTGCTTTCCAATCTGAGTGTAGTAAATAGATATTGTTCATTATAATCATAGAGGTTACTTCGTTGCTGTCTTTTTTTTTTTTTTTATGTCCCTGTTGAGTAGTTTAGGTCCAGTGCATGACCCACTGTGACTCTGCCATCACACAGCGCAGGTCTTTAGCAAGGGTAACCACACAGCCTGCCTAGGGCAGAACGTTCTGGGAAAGGCAGACAGTTGAATACATACAGTTTCAGCATCTCCTCTGATCCTGAATTGTTTCCACTGGGTAAGGAATTGCATTAGTTGGTAACACACTTCATCTCTAGAGTCTTTTCAGTTTCTCTAAGCAATTTATGGGGACAATCACTGCACAGTAACATGAATACTCATGATGAAAATATTGCTTCTTCCCAACTTAGTGGCTCAAGTATCAATGTCTGACGTATCTACACTCTGCAGCTCTAAACTTCAGCAGGGAGAATTTATTGATCTTTAAAAAGCCTCTCCTATGAAATACTCTATAATTTCATTTTCAAATATTTCCCAAACACTGCAGGTAATTTTTTTTTTTTTTTTAATTAGCTTGCTGGAAGAAACACAGGGGACCGTATTTTCTTCATCTCTTCCTGTATTTACTTTAATTCCACTCCCTCACTCAGCCAGAAATTGAATCACCCGGGCTTCAGTTTTGACTTTTGTGAATGTGATAGTTATTGCTATTTCTCCCAGCTGACTGGTCGGGGCTGAAATCATTGTGTAAGGTTTGTCACCCATACCCACAGCTACTGGCTTAGCATCCTGATACGGTGTCTGAAGCAAAAGAGAAACACACAGTCCTAACAAGTATTTCTAGAGTGAAAATTTCTTAATGAAAAGAAAGATAACCATTTCATAAACGTCTTCCCAACAATAGTTCAAAACTTAATGACACACCATAGGGAAAACATGTCACAGATACCAGCAATACCCACAAAGCATCAGTTTTCAACCACATAAATGCAACCATGCTTTGACTGACTCGCTCACCCAACCCAACTCTTACCCCAGAAACTTCACAGGTGGGGGAACAGCTGACAGCCGTTTGGCCTGCTGAAGTTTCCTGAGATGTAGACCAATCCCCTCCAATACTATTCAAGTACCATGTCCACCAGGGGATTGGATGATTTCTAGTCTATTTTCTCATCTTTTATGAAATAATTCCTTAGTCTAATTAATGCAAAGAACCCAGCTGTCTTGCACTCCTCTTCAGAGAGCTAAGGGAAAGGGACTCCAGGAAAGTCATTCTTCAGGGACTCCACAGGGGTAGCCAGGATCTAAGGTCTGGCAATTGAATTCTCAATCACTAGATTTCTTGGAGCTAAAAAAAGTAGCTATTTTTGTATGTTATGTTAAGACCTGGTTCAAATCCAGAATTTTGGTCTGATGAGCCTAATATCACAGTAATATATTCAAAGACAGATAAGCGTGTCATTGAGAGGAAAGCAATTAACAATCCTGCTCCCCATCTAAGATTGGAACCTGACTGCACTTCACCATTCCTGTAAGGCTCACACACAAATCACCTGAGGACATTCAGTCTCACAAAATCATAGTTGCCTCTGCATTAGGAATGACATGCAGCCCACGTGAAATGCAAGGATCTTCACAACAGAGGCTACAGAAGACATACAACAAGGGAAGCATGGACTATCACCAGCATCAGCCTGCAAGACCTGCATCATGTCACACCTTACCTGTGCGATCTCCTGTTCTCAGGAGGCAAAACAAGACTGTGCTTACCAATAGAGCTGCTTCGATTTCACTGCAGGGTGAGTGAAATTGAGACAGGGAGCTGCAGCTGAGAGGTGCAATGAAGTTCTGTTCAACCTAAAACAGGGATTTCGCTGCTCTTGGTGGTTTGCAGCCTTCAGAAACTAATTGCTTCACTTGTGCCTAAATCTGGCCCTCATTTCAAGTTTCCCTAAAGGTGTTGTAACTCATTAAATAAATGAAACAAAGAGCTGACTTTAGGTCTAGGAGAGGAGGCCCTAGTACATGACTGAAAAAGTAAAAGGAAACGCCGTAAACCGTACATTCAGTAACGAATTTCCATCTAACAGGCATAGGTTAAACACAAATGTCAATAGCAGGATCCCAAGCTGTCCTTAATTTCACCAGTGAAATTGTAAGTGCAAGCTACTGAATCAGAAGATAAATATTTAAAATAAAAATATGAACATCAGTTTAAAGAAATGTGTACTTAGCAAATTCAATTAAATAAAATCCCTAGGACAGACTCTATAGCAGTAGTGACCCACAAGAGTTTGTGTACTTCTCTACTAAATCAGATCGATATAGGAATTAGCTTATAAGTGATTTTCAAGATATCTGTGCAATACACATTAGATTAAGTACAAATAAAATTATGAAGAGAAAAGCAGTGGCTTCAGCATGAGATGCTGATTCCTACATGGTTACATGTACGCACGTTTCATAAAGGATAATCATAGTTTTCTTCACTGGCAGTATAGAAACAATCTACCAAACTTAGTAGTATCCTAAAAGGCTACATGGGCTTTATTTATATTTTATATATAAATTATATAATTATATAATTATGATTATATATATACACATAAAACCAGTCTTCCATGCAGCAAGAGACATCTTGATTTTTTCTGACTGCTTTTGGTAATTTTTCTGAAACAAAGTTGTTTTTCTTCTACCTTACTGTCCCCACTAGTTGCCTGAGAGATCACTAGATCAACTAAAAATCAACTAGATTCATAACAAGAGCTGAAACAACTTTAACGGAAACTGATATTCAATAGTAAAAAATACTTCTGGATTTCCTATTTCTCTCCCCATTCTCTTCTCTTTTTTTTTTTTGGATGGATGGGTGGGTCCCTCTTTAGGGATAAGAAAAACAACAGCTGCAACAAGAACTATTCAAGAAAACTAAGTCATTAAAGCATCTCACTTCCCAATTTACATCTATTCTCCAAATGAAGTGCAAAGAAAAACCACAAATGAGAATAACCAGGCTAATTTTTAAAGTAATTATTTCCATATCATTCATATGAAGTGCCACCATTAATCTGAGCATGTTGACATTTGCTCTTGTGAAATGCAGAACTTCTAACCTGACAGCGTCTGTCCAGATGCTGCTAAAACCTCTTTGCCTTCAGAAACAACAACTGAAGTGCTACTTAACCCCAAGCACTCTGAACATATATTTAACTATGTTCTACCGTATGCTAGCTGACAACCTTACAAGCATAAGAATATTTACCTACGAAGGAGAACAGCATCAAAGTGAATTCCTCTGCTGACAAGAGCAGATAAAAATTTAGAAAAAGAAAACTTAGTGTGCTTATCTAATTAAAATTATTTGGACTTGCTTTGTAATGTAAACAATTTTAAGGATGCCACCAGGTAGTGCAGTACCCAGTCCATGTGAATCATTAGCCTTGAGCTTTAACCCTAGAACTGTCAGCTGTGATTGGAAAAATTATGTTCAAGGTTTTGCAGCAAGAAGTGATTAAATGCATTTACAAAGTGAGGACATCAGTTCCCAAGCTACCTAACATCAATTAAAAAAGGCCAAATTAAATCGATGTTCTAATTCCACAAAATTAATGGTAACTTTTTTTTTAATAGATGTAACAACATTTCCCTGAGGTCCTGTAATAAATTCTTATCACAGCAACTCATGTTGAAAGTAAATGGTTACCTACCCATGAAAATCCAATGTTTAAAATCAGTTATGGGAATGATTACAAAAAGGTTCCCGGTGGCTTTATGTCTATATTCTTGTTCTGAGTGTTTTAAATTCGATTTGTTGATTCAGAGTTCCTTACTTTTAAATGCTAGGAAAACATGTAGGGGAAAGAAAAAGTCTTTCATTTCAGCTGTATTCATTTTTCATCTTAGTTCGTTTTAAATAGAGCATACCGCTAGACTCATGGGATCAGTAGCTAATTAAGGTCACTTGTAATTACTTTTAATCAGAATGCAATCATGTCTTCACTTTAAAACATTTTACAAAAGGAAAGACAGATTTTTATCATTTTTATTTTTATTTTTAGAGAGCTTGGTGGCACAATTTAAACACTTGAGATTTCCACATCACCAGTCCCTGCTTGGGACTGCTCTGACACAGCTCTGGTGTACGCCTGTCAGTCAGGAGGGCAGAATGAAAACACAGGAAAGGAATGGGTGAAGATTTACCAAGCACACCAGATTTTGTCATTAAGTGGACATGGGCATTCTTATACAGCTGAATTTGGGGTCTTTTAAAAACACACACATTCAAAAATAGACTGTGCTTTGAAAGAGGAGAAATATTTTCAGAGTGTTACTCTTCAGGGTGAAGCTCAATAAAACAAAAGCAGAGCACACAGCTGCAGCTGACCATTACAAACTGTGCCTTCATGGCAAGGGCTACAGAGCAGCTCTTCCAACAGAACACCTTCCATTCTTCCAGCCCCCAGACAAAGAGCTAACTACAAATGGAAGCTATCCCACATTAAAGAGAATTTTGGACTGGTTCCTGTTTATTCAGCAATTCCACAATATCTATTTTTTTTTTTTAAATCACAATTTCACCAAGAAATTTCTGTTCCATGAAGAGATTTTATTTTGACAGATTAGTGAATTCCACTGAAGGATTCTGTGGTTTAAAAATAACAACGAAACAATCATTTGGTGACAAAAGTTGATGCACTGTACTACCTTGGAAAATATCATAAAATTCATAAAAAAATATTTTAAAATAATTTGTAACACTGGCAAGGCAGCAAGCCATACACAATGAATGTGAATAATCAATATTCTGCAGAAATGTGTGTAATTATGCCTTTCCTAAAAGCCAGTTGCCACCTGGCTAAAATTATGAATTCAAAGACAGCACCACATTGCATTAAAAAAAAAATCTGCATCCACAACTTTGAGAGCAAATTCTGAGACTTTATCTGGCTCTCATCAGGTCTCACAGCACTCTGAAAATTCCAGTAACTAAGTCCATTGCCCTGCAAACACAGGATCGCTGAGGTTGTTTTATCTCTGGTAACCCAGCTTGCAAACAAATCAGGTAATAAACACATTTCAGAATGTTTAAGTTCTGGGCTGAGAATAGGAACACAGAATCACAGAACCACTTGTACTGGAAGTGATCCTTAAAGGTTGCTCGGTCCAACTCCATTGCAATGAACAGGGACACCCACAGTCCCATCAGAGCTCAGACCCAGCCCGACCCTGGGGGTCTGCAGGGACAGAGCACCACTGCCTCCAGGCAACCTGTGCCACTGCTTCTAGAAAACTTCTAGAAAAAAAAAAAAAGAGAAAAACTCGTTTTCCTTATATCCAGTCTCAATTTCTGCTTTTTGATTTCAGAATTATTTTCCCTCGTCATTTTACCACAGCCTCTGCAAAAGCATCTGTCCCCTTCTTTCTCACAGGCCCTTTTGATATTAAGCATCAGTGGATCCACCTGTATAACCCATTGCCTTACCAGCTGCACTGGAACAGACACGGAGACAAGTGGATCACAACAGCAGTAGGAAATCAATATTTAACCATCACGTTATGAGATACTTTTCCATTTTTCCTACAACAATAAATTCAGGAAGTGCTAAACTTTGAGTCCCCAAACCAGTTAGCTATTCCCTCCAAAGGCCATGGCTAGAAATCCTTCAGCAAAAAAGTTTGGGTTCCTCAGTACTGGTTTGACATAACATCATGGAGATGCAGCAGCCTTAGTGCAGCTACAGGAAAGAGATGCAGTGACTCAACAGTGAGAAGGAATTTGATTAGCATATACCAAATCAACAGGGAGAATGTGTTAGATGTTTACTCTGATACTAATTAACAGACTTGCAAACTAATTGCAAGTCTATTTTACTGCAAACAGTAAAACGACAGTGCTGGAACACTTAAGTATTCCAATAGTTTCTGCTCAACTATTTCTACAGTTGTATCTATTATCATGTCTTCTATTGTTATTCATATTTTAAACAAAATAAAGTAAATAGAAATTCTCGGGGAACAAATTCAGTCTTTAATTATTATACAGCTCGTAGGGAGAGAAGCCTGACTAACAGTGCTCATTTCTGATTGTTGTTTTAAGGTCACCAGCCAAATACGACCTTTAAGACATGTCATTCCAAGCTGATGACTCCATGGCTTTATACTTTCTCCTTCCACTGCACACTGCTTTATATCATTTGCCTGTAAGATGACTTCACTCTGAATTTCCCAGTTTCACTTTAGCCAATAAAAATGAATTCTGCAGAAGTTCCAGACCACAAATAAACATTAATAAAGTAATTATTACAGTATTTCCTTTACACTGCCTCTGTAGCTACAAATAATGGTTCTTGCTACATGTGGGCTAATGGAGCACTTTAGAGAAAAATAGGAAAGTTGAGACAAAGTAGAGATTTGGGAGGAAAGACGAGGGAAGAGACAGTACAGAGACCAAGGGATCAAGGAGTTTTCTGACAAAATTTTGCCAATCTAGAACTAATGTGAAGCCACCTACTATTTATAGCAGAGCAGCTGAGCGAGACGAGCTGTTGGTGATAAGGAATTAAATGCCAAATCACCTGTGGGAAAAGCAGCTCAATTAGAGTCTCATATGGTTCTTAATCTTTCACATTCTCTCTACCATAAAGTGCTTCTAATAATTAGAAGTGACACATTTGACTATGCCGTAACTCTAATTTAGTATTTCAGTTATTCACTGAATAGCAGCGAACCTAACTTTCTGCCAGATACAGCCACAATCACAAGTACTTGTTACTGCCATTCTTCTCACTCTCCTTGCCTTTTTATAACTTCTCTTCTAAAACACATTTGAGCAGCAGAGATTCATAAATAAATACAACTTCAACATTTATTCATTTCCTTGTACTGTGGTGGAATTTAACAGATACAGGAATAAATTAGTTTGTGTGGTTTGGCTTTCAGTAAATATTAGAATGCACCTCTGTCTGCTACTGTGATTCTCCTTCCAAAAAGAAGGCTTCAAAATTAATTTACTAGCAACATTGAATTGACCTCTTCTGTTAAGTCAGTGCAAGATATTAAACTAAAATGGAAAGAGAAAGCAAACTATTTTAATAAGCAAAAAAAAAAAAAAAGGCGGGGGGGAATGGAAGCAACCCCAAAACATTTCACAACTCTATTGACTTTTGCAGTGAGCAGTGCTGTTAAGCTTTTTATTTTAATTTTTTTTTGGATGTACAACGTCATGGTCAGCAACACTTTTCCAGAGCCTCCTAGTGAGGGATACATCCCAGAGCAAGATGCTGTGTGGTTCATCGTCTCCTCTACTGTGGAGTAACTGATGCACAAAATACAAACATTGTCTCCCTCAAACATAAAACCCTAATTCTTTTACAACTGTTTTGATCAATGTACTGATACAAAAATCACATCACTATTGCACTTTAGTGACCGTTTTCTCCAAACTATTTACATTTTGCTCAGAAACTTTTGTGAGAATCCTTGTTTTGCCCATTTCATGCCAAGTAGCAGTAACATGGCTTCATGAAGAATAAACATGCTTCTCCCTAAAATCACAAGTTTTCACATCGCACAGGTTTTAATAACATGTTATACAGTCACTTCAGTACAGTAAATGTCTTTGTAAAAGACAGCTACTGTCTCTGTAAAACGCACCCTGCCCTTTCAGTGATGGGACAGGTTTATTTCTTTACATATCATCAAGCACTGCCTACTTCAAACATCAGTGGGCCTGTATGTCTCCTCTGCACAAACTGAAGTATTTCTGTTTGCTCATGTATCTTGGATTCATTTCTACAACTGTAACCTCAGCTCCCAGATGGCAAATGAGCAAACTGATCCCATCTTCAATATCAACAGGTGGCAACCCAAAATGTAAGTGCAGTTCACTGACAGTAGTGCCTCAGAATAACAGCTCTTCACCGGAACTTTTAACATAGAGATCCTAGGTGGCAAAGAAATGGACCAAGACTGGAAAGGGATACCTTGCAGTGATTCAGTCTATTACATTAACTAAAGCATTAAGTTACAAAACAAAATTAATTGCTGTTTTTTTTTTTTACTAGGCATTTTGGTCCTCAAGCCAACAGGACTTTTCCCTGCTTAACAAGGTGTGTTGGTATAATAATTAACAGTCCAGACTCCTTAAGCTTCTGCTACCATCCACCTATGACAAAATTCACTGCTCCTAAAAACTGGCACAGTTCCATTAAATTTTATGAGGCTCTGCCAATTTACATGGTAGAGAATTTGCCCTGTGGTTTGTTTAAAGGTTATAAGCTTTGCCTGGGAAGATTACAATTCCATGGAGAATTCAGCTATTCTTTGATTCGTATGGCTGCCTGTATCAGCCAAAAGGTCTTTAGACCATCAATGAAATAGAGCAATGAAAATTTTAAATGCATTCCTATAGCTTTATATGCAACTAGAAAAGGAATTTTTACATCACATTATTCTACACTGCACCTATGAAATTTTCCACTGTTATGAATTATTTTTGCTCAATATTGACAGAAAAAAAGATTAGTTCAAGGTGGGTTTTTTTTTTCAATTATAGAATACAAACAAAAGAAAAATCTTTATCCACTGCACTTCTAACAATTTCCTGTGCACGCTTTCAGAGTGCAAACTGGCTAACCAACTGTATCCTTGATAATCTGGAACAGTTAGTCAGAAGAAATGGCCATATTTTGTGGCTAACAAAAACATTGGATCAGACCTGTTACTGATACTTCTCTGTGTTATTACAGACTAAGATTTCAGCTGGTGAAGGGACAGTATATCTGCCTTCTGCTTTACTGCCTGCATGGGCCACAGCAACAGAAAAACCCAGACCAGAATTTAAGACCACTTGGTGATAAACATTCATGGCAATACAAAGTTTGCTAAGAGAATAGTTCCCAAAAAACTATGGTAGGTCTGAAAGGAAACCATTATGAGAACCAGAAAAAGCTTTGCAATAGGTGTTGTCTTATTTTAAATGATCAATAAGTACTATTGTACTTTCAATTGAAACTGCCTTTTGAGTTTTCCTGTGAGTTACAATGTCTTTGTACATTTTGAACTTAATAAATGCATCAATTGTTGCCAATGATTTTCCACAGCATATGGCCAAGAGAAGCATACAATTTTAATAGGTAGTGTGCTTTCTTAATGCTAATCCCTGCAGAACGAAGAGTTTTATCTTCAAACAAAGATCTGCTAAGATGTCTCTGACAGCTGAAGAATTTATCTCCAACTCCTATTGCCTATGGTGTGCCACATTACTATTTTTCGCATAGCAACGTGCAAGAAGCAAACTAAGATGTCATATACATAATATGAAGATAAAAAATGACCCTATTTCCATGTCCATGTGATAAATGGAATGAAAGTTCAGTGAACACATATTTGCACATTAATTGAACTGCATGTGTCTGTCCTGTTCAATCAAGTTACTAGCATATGTACCACAGGAAACATTTCCCCAAGAATCATTAAACCAACTTTATCGCTCAAACACATACACATTTTCACCTATTTATCTTCTTGCCTTGCCAAGAGAGAAAAAAAAATACCTCTGCATATTTCTATGATTGAAAACACATACAGATGAATTTAGATATTACTACTTCACATTAACATGACAAGAATATGAACTGTCACCCTTCAGTACAATAATCACAGAACAAAGGCGTTTGATGAACTTTTGTAGCTTATAAATATTTAGGAGACATTTGAGCTTTGAGAATATTAAGTTTTTCCTTAGAAATCAAGTTTGCTTTTGTTGATTTAATCATCAAGATCACTATGACACATCTACAGTTCTGACAGGATGATGCTCTTGAAATGCTCAGCAAAAGGACAGGGGAAAGTGTGATTAATACAATGCCTTCAGAATCATCAAAACACATTGTGATTCTTTCTTACCCACTGAAAACTTATGACACCTAGCAAGGAGACACAGTAGTAACCCAGCCAACAGGAACAATATAGAAAGGAAACGTTCAAGTAGGTACTGATTCTTTAGCAAGTCTAGTTTATAATTCTGCTGCCATCACATTGCAGACCAACAGCTCCAGAACATCCTGGAGCTACGTTTTCACAGGTAAAGACCAGTTCTAAAAAACATGGGTTTCATATATATATATATATATATATATACATATATATACACACACACAAAACACATGTATGAGGAACTTCACTCTTGCCACTTTTTTTTTTTTAATTAAATCTAATTACCTTCTGAAGCCTCTGTAGGAGTCCTATCATAGACTCACAGATCATAAGAGCATAGAATCCTTTGAGCTGGAAGGGACTTCTGAAGGCCATCTAGTCCAACTCCCCCTCAATGAACAGGGACAGCACAGCTAAATCTGATTGCAAGGAAAGATAATGTACATAAGCGAGTATTTATCAAACTAGCTGACAGATAATGCCCAGTACTTATTTAAAGAAATAGAAATGGAGGCTAAAGTCCCAATTATAACTTTTATAAATGGTCTTTTTCATAATTTATAATCAGCAAATTTAGTCAACTGGATATGTCCAAAGTGATGTATTACAAGATTTAATTTACAAAAGTTTGTCATTTCTATTCATTTACTTATGTTGAACTATTTGCTTTCCAATGGAAGAAGCTTCTACTTATATCAGTGAAGTCCCCAAACCATAAATTATATTCTACAGTTTTGACATCATTTATTTTCACAGCACTATACACGCCAACCTCTTGACTACTCAAGATCAAAAGAGTTGCTCTCCAGGCTCATATTTCATTATAACTCTCATACTTTATGCAGCAAATTAGACTTTACAGTAGCAGCTACAGGAAGACAGACTCTCACTGCACAGCTTAGAATTGCAGTAGAGGATTTCATATTGAAGGAGAATGATCCTATAAATTCATATTCAATTTAAAAAATGGATGAGAACTTTCTACAATTTCTTCCCATCCATTTTGTTAAGGTTTTTTTTTTTTTTAATACATACATACGTAACCAACATTGTTAAACCTTTAAAGTATTAGAAGGAATTCAGGATTCCACCTTTGATAATAAAAGTTGGAGGGAAGCTAGCAACTACAAATGAAGGCAGATATTTCAACTGTTCAGAGGTAGTTGCACTCAGATCACATTCAAAGGTCACCTACCAGGCATGCGCTGCTATGAATTTCTTTTCTGCCACGTTTGGAATGCCAATATTAACTTGTCAAGATAATTGCTACAGTTGGGAGCTCCCGTGACTGGCAACTGAGAGTTTATTAGGTATCTGAAGGCACAGGAATGTGCTCAGCAGGATTTATATGTGACATTGAATTAGCTGCAGACACCTTTCAGGGGGAGTTCAGACCCTTACTCAGCTTACATGCTTGTAAAATACTTTTCAGTGGAAATTGCTTACAAGTAAACATTAAAATCACAGTTCCTGCAGTTCCATTTCTAGCTGTTGTTTCATAAATCTGACAAGCAAAAATCGACCTTGACACATAGTTCCTTAATTTACACTTAAAATGATGAATACTCTTAGTAATAGTATGACAATACAATCAACTAATGATTTATTGAAATTATCTGCATATATTTTATTAGTTATACAGTCCAGATCAAATACAATTTGTGACAGCTTATGACAGTCACATTTGAAGGGATTTCAATGCATCAAGCAATAAAGACCACCTTAATGTAATGATTACTTTCTTTATGAATTCTGAAATCCTGTTTGCAAACAATAAAACTGATTAAACCCTTAAAATAATAATTGCTATGAAAATACGGAAGCATTTGTCTACAGCTTTATAGAAATTGCTACTACTCTTTAAAATGCAAGCGTCTTCTTGCTCTAAATAACTTAGAAGTATAAACATTAAATCAAAGCTAATACCAAATTATTTATTACACAGCAAGAATCAAAGCCTTCATTCTCTTTTATGGAAGATGGAATATACAGCTGACTAGGAATAATACCATATAGGTTCAATCCCCATGTCTTAGCTGATCCAAAGGACTGATGCACCAGAAATAGATATAATTCATGAATTCGTTAAAAAAAAAAAAAAGAGAAAAAAAAAACAAAAAAAAAAAAAAACAAAAAAAAAAAAACAATTGAAACAAAAGCATCTTGTGTCCTGGGCATATACCTACCTGGAGTGATAGCAGACCAGGACCTTGCATGTACTTTTGAGAAGAAAGTAGCACATAGGAAGACTGAAATATGTTTTATGTACCGTGAAGTTTTACTGCAACACCTGACATTTATCCTAAGAGCACCCAACCAAGTATTTATGTTTCCCCAGAGGAAGTTTCCACAGACATATCAGAAAGCAAGGAGAATTTAAAAATTACTCAGTAGTCCTACAAGTCATTTTGCTACTACATAAGTGCAGAGCCCACTGCAAACTAATAAAACAACAGTAGTAGAAAAATGTTGATAGACGCATATTTTCTTAGAAAGCTTTCTTGCTATTTACATACTCTTCCACTGACTCCTTAATGAAAATAATTGGGCAACAACCAAGGGAAAAAACACATATGGTCCCATTAGCAATGGAATCCCATGATTCTGCTACTCACCTATGTGGTTTTCCACATTTCCAGCTGTTCTTTGCCTTAACTACGTAAGAAAGATCATTTTACGTACTAGCTCTACAACACATGCCTGTACAAAGCCTGAAAGGCCAGGATTCCAACTAAGGCCTGTAGGCAGTAGCATCATGCAAACAAACAATTATATCAGCAACCACAAATGCTCTGAGCAGCTTTCAGATGGTATCTGCTTAAGAAACCTTGCATATGCGTCTCTTACATCATTCATACAAACATATTTCCACAGCACCGTGAGCATCCATGATTTTTCATAAACATTTTATGAAGGAAAAAAAGAATAAATGAAACATTTGTCAATGCTGTCAGAGGATTTTTCTCTCCACCACACATACAGAGCAGCAAAAGGGCGACTGAAGTGTAATACATTTATTGGCCTTTTCAGAAACGTGTTACTCACTAGGTCTGACCTATTCATTCAATGCACGGAAAGTAGGGGGCTTAGCAATGACATTTCCTGATAACCAAGTACCTTATGGATTGCAGCATAAATCAGCCACAGGTTTCTGTTGTTGTTAGAGCCATATTATTCTGCTTGATATTTGGAGGTTTTCTTTACACTCTGATTTAATAACCTCATTGGTTTGAACTGATTTTGATTTCCAGTTTTATTGAGACATTGGCAGCTCTTTCTTCACAACAGTTAAAAAAGGCTGCCTTGACAAATCTCACATAAAAGCAACCAACAACTTATTGACAATTATACTAAACTTATATCTAACTCAGACATTGCCCTCTGAATTCTCACAAGAAGATGGCCTTGAACTTCACAAAATCACTCACTCACATGACAGAAAGGAAAACAGAAAACATAAGCAGCTTTCGGTTCTGTTTTGATAACAACCTTTGTTTCAGAAAGCGGGAAAGGAAAAGTGCTTTCCCCAAAGTATAGATGGGATTTCTTTGCCATGTCACTCCACCTTTCTGCTAATAAAGTCAGAAACTTTAAGAAAGGTGTAAAACTACTCCAAGTTCAACAGTAATGAAGACTTCAAGTATAGCAAGTAGCATACATTTAAGCATTTGATCTGTAAGAATTTTAAGATAAAGTACAAGAATCACAGGAAGCTTCAGATATGGTAAAAAAAACTTCTAGATTTAGAGTGGTGCTGAATTTCAATATGTTCTCTAAATAGAAGAACAGAAAGTCAGCTCAAAAGGCTTTACACAGAAACTAGCAAGAACACATTAGAAAATAAAGCCTTCATGTCTGATTTCCAGAATATATATAATAATAAATGCTTTTGTGCTAAAAGTATTTAGAGGTCACACCCTCAGCAGTGGATTGGGTTTAATATAGGAAAAGCTGAGAAATATCAGTGCTAAAAAGTCTGGGGACACTAATTCACAAGCAGGTAAAACAATGCCTAATGAAAACATTACTTATGCCTGCCAAGTCCAAAGGTCCACAGGCTAAAGCACAAAGGCCTGTTGATGAGTTTATTTAAAAACAGCCACCAAATGCATTAACTCTTTAAGAGTTTAACTTAAAATGATGAAAGAACAAACAAACCAAAACAAGTGAAACACTTGCAACGTTACTATAATTTCACAGGTGCAAAAGAAATAGATTTTATGGGAATAATTCAAAAATACAAGAGAAGAGAGCCTTCAAGGGGGGAAAAGTGTGTGGTAGTATCCACACAGTGACAAAGCTGAGCCAAGAAACGTCCCAGTACAAAACAAGATACTAGAATTTGTTAGCAGACTGTACTTATACAAAAACAACAGGAATTTAAACCAATGCCGTGGTGAAAAAATCCTTGTGAAAATACCCAAGGTAAGCCAAATCACTGAATCAAACCAGCAGGGTTAAACACTAACATTACAAACTTAATCTAAACAAATGAATCTTTATTCTTCTACAGTACATAAATGAACTTGTGTCCCCGTATTTTAAAGTAACCAATGGAGTTGTAGGGCAAATAACCCCCAAAAATAGCACCCAAAAGAAATAGTGCCAAAGCTGGTATATTTTTGATAGGCTTAGGTAGATGGTATACAGATAGTTAATAAGAAAATTAATAAGAAAAGAGTGGCTCACCTTTGAAGATGGTTGAGGCTCACCAAAAACTCCACTAGGGAGGGATCTCCAACCAGAGATCCTTCCCTGGTGGTGGTCAGCCCTTAAATGGGGTCTTGGGAGAGGTGGAGTCAAACTCCACCCCTTCCAATCACACTCACTTGTGCCCCTGCGGCTGACCCAGTGCTCGCCTCAGGTGATCAATCAGTGGTTCAGGCCGTGATTCAACAGTTCCCATACAGGAGTTTACCTAGTTTCATCACTAATGCAATTTACTTTACCAAAGGGTAATATTAAAAATGGATTTGATTACAGCTGTTGAAGTCACCTAGACATTTTGTTATAGTAAAACATTAGCTTTAGAGTTCATCACAAGTTCCCTACTGTGACTTCAAGACCAGTTTCATACAGAAAAATGTTGAGCTTCCAGCTGACATTACATTTAAATGAATCAGTATCTGTGCACCGAATAAAAATCTCAGTCGCTTATTAAAAGTGCAGTGACTTATTCAACAACAAAGTTCAAAAAAGACAAATACAGTGTAATAAGCATCAGTGCTCAGAAAGCATGCCATTTTTGTTTAGCAATCAAATATCCAAAATAAATTCTAATTATAGTAATATTTTCACTTCTGAGAATGTGCTGTTAATGTCTCTAACCTGAAGTACACACTTCAGAGCAAGTAAATGTAAATGCACCTGTATTATGACTGATAAGTAGGTGTCAGTAACTATTTACTTAACAATACTGTCACAACTTGCATTAGAGCTTGTTTTCAGTACAAACACTTGGCCTGTTGCAGAATAATTGCTGTGGAAGTTTTGAGACTGTAAAGAATGGATATCAGCCGAAAGTGAAAAAAAGTGTCATTTGAAAATGCTAGAAGAGAAATTTGTGAAGACAGACGCACTCTTCGGCTGAAACCAAGTTTTCAACAGTACATTTCAAAATTTATCACAAATGTGCCCTCACATTTGGAAATAAAGGCAGAACTTGATCATAAAAACGATCACACAGTGATGTGGATAGAGGCAAGAAAACTTTTTAAATGAGCACATGAACTGCAGAAGATGAATTGATTTGGTAAAAATCAGTAGTTAAATGGATTATGTATCTTATAGCACAGCTTCTCTAAATGCTCCAGCTAGCGTTTAAGATTCAAACTCAAAAATGCTAGCAGCTACCATAATAAATGGCAGATTTCAGTTCAGATTTTAATTTAAGTTTAGCACACAGAGAACCTACACATTCTGTCTATTGCAATTCTTCTCCAACTAGAATAGTAGTAGTGAACTGGTTACATGACTATTAAGCTCACAAAATAAATATGAATACATTAAAAAAATATCAAACTATAGCAATATAAAGCACCCAACGTAGGCAACATGCAATACAATCGATGTCATTGCCGAATTTAGTAAAAAATAAAAATAAAAAAAAAATCAGCTGATATAATTCTGTTATACAAATAAACATCTCTCTCATTTCCCATGTGTTCAAACAGCTTATTTGATATGCCACTCGATAAGTAAGGCAAGGCAGATTTGGACTTGGAAGGAATCCATGACAACCATCAGAATCAATTTTAGAACAGATACAATGCCTTCTTTGTGAAGCAAAGTAGAAATAAAAATGAAGAAGGGCATAGGGAAAAGGTCAGACAACCACCTTCTGTTGTTGGAAATTATAACACAAGCTCACCAAGCCCTTAAACAGGTGGTTTCAATGCTGTGGACATCTTGAGGAAAATTTACATAATTGCAAAACTTTCCTATGAGGACCATGTTAAATTAATCATCTTTATAAAAAGACAAAGATCCCCAGGAATGGCTCATTAAATGCTAGAAGTAGTGTAAGTGCCAAAACGAAGTCTCCTAACAAATTCCTCGCCCAAAAACAATGTTAACCATGCTATCAAAACCACAGATAACTATTTAGTACATCATTTCATATTCTTTCAGTATACGACAAGATTTCCTACCTCAGCTTTACTGGCAGCCAGTACTGTCGAAACCTAAAAACTACAGGGAAAAAAAAATGCATTAGCACATATTCAACAAAACAATAATGAGAATGTTTGCTTTCTTGGCTTGCTTTGTAATCATCTGAGGAAACATTTTTTCACTTTTATACACTGACATAACTATGGACATATCATGTTCATGAGAATAGAAAATAATAGTAAGAAGTTAGAAACTGTAGCAAAACAAAATTAGAAAAGTATTTTATATTTTTGTTATTTTTTTCGGAACAGAGCTAAAAAAAAAAAAAAAAGAAGAATAGTACAGCTAAGAGCTGTTCAAACGTATCAGGACAACATCCAGGATACATTTTTAGAACAAGCCATCTTTATTCTACAATTTAGAATAGTTCAGTTGGGAGGGGCTGACAAAAAAAAATCACGAGTCTAACTGCCCAATTACTTTAGGGCTAATCAAAAGTTAAAGCCTATTAATAACAACACCGTCCACATTTCTCTCAAGCATTCACCACTGTGGGGCATCAACCACTTCTCTAATGTTTGACCACCATCAGCTTAGGGAAATTTTCCCCATTTGCCGCTCTGAAGCTACCCTGGCACACCTTCGTGCTGTTACTTCATTCTCTGGCACTACAAGGACATACTGAGTCTGTTTTGCCCATGGCAGCAATTGGTAAGCAACGTTACTGTCTTCATATCAGCCCTCAAACCTTATTTTCTTCCTCTCCCCTGTACAGGAGATGGACTGAGACCCACATTCAGTGCACCACATATACCAGTTTCATTCAGGAACATAAAACCTTCAACTTCTTTGCTGAAACTACCACAGAATCACCATGTAATTCCGACTTACTGCAACCAAAGCTGTGCTTAGCTCAAACATATGATTGCCTGAACAGCCAAGGAATTGCAGCAACCATTTGTCCCTGCCAATCAGGGAACTAAACTGAACTTAATTACAATTTAGTGTCTAAAGCTAGAGAAATGCAAGTTAGTTACTTTTACAAACTTTCACAAAATTCTGTTCCAACACTAGACATAGATGTCATTTATATTAGAGTAACTTGAACTCTTAAACTCATAAAATGGGCTGTGAAGTTTGTTAAACTACATTTGTAAAAAAATGTTAGGTGCTCAATATTGTCATGACTTTACTACATTGAAAAACCCTTAATAGTCTCCTCAGAACTTCATGGCTGATACCTAGCTATAAGTCTATCTCCATATAAACATCTCTTCATATTAGTGTGAACGATCACACAATTTCTCCTCAGCTTTAGGGAGTAGGAAAAGGACTGACCAAATGATCCAGTTGGCAGGGAGGAAGATGAGTGTGGTATTTTTTGAATGGGACTCAGCATACGTAGCAAAAAAGACAATCCCACACATCACCCTTGACTCTAAATCAGAGAGAAGGATTTGAATGGTAGACTGTTTGGTGGGTAATGCATTGACAAAATGGCCACATCCAGACAGTTGTAGTCAATAGCTCAATGTCCAGGTGGCAACCAGTGACAAGTGGTGTACCATTCCCAATATGGACCTGTGTGGGACCATTTTGTATCTTTATTAACAACGTTTGAATGAGTGCACTCTCAGCAAGTCTACAGACGACACCAAGCTGAATGGTGCAGCTGACACTCCAGAAAGAAGGAATGCCATACAGAGGGACCAGGACAGACTTGAAAAGTGGGCTTAAATTGAATGTCCTGAATTTCAACAGGGCCAAGAGTAAGGTCTGAAAATCATCACATCCATTCCTTACTATCATTCCAGCAGGCTTAACCACAGCGCTGTTAGTCCACCCTCACAAGCAACTGTGAAACTCAGTAGAGTCTCACTCTGTGTGCTAGAACTTAATCTGTCTTGGAGGACAATGACAATACACAAACAATGCAGAGAATATACTCAATACCTAGTTTAACTTAAAATACTAGAATTTGAAGAGAGTTTCTTGACACTTTCATGAATCCCACTCAAAACCATCTTTTAGAGGGGCCTAATGTATAAATGTGACTACAACTGAACAATGTGACTATTCCAACCAAGAACTCTATTACCTTCTAAAGTAATTAAATACTCTTTCATTCTGATAATTCACCTTCTATGTCTGAAGATTGTATTTCTCTTTTATACAGTCATATTTTCCCATTGCTTTATAGCTCTGCAGTGGTCAACTGGATATATTATGTCCAGATTTCTCTTCACCAAGTTATTATCTCATAAATCCCTGCTCAGCAGTTGAATTCTTGTGAATTCCTAGAAGTATGACCTTTTGCTTGGTATTACTAACATTAATTCACTTCTCTTTTTCCAATCTGCTAGACCATCCATCTCTTCCTGAATAACACACCAGGCTTTTCTGTATTAGCAGTCCCGAGCAGCTCCTCTTTTTATCAAATTTCATTAGCACACTGTTATGCCAAGCATACTGTTGAAAAATTATCAGATGAAATGAAAAGTAACTCAATAGAGCAGTGCCAGTACAGTGACACTGCTAAGAAAAGCATTATTTGGAAAAATGCAGCACCATACTGACACTTGTATAGCAAAGAAGGTTACTGTGCAGTCATACCAGACACATTAGCGCAGTATTCACCAGGACAAACTACAGAGCAGAGAAGCTAGGCATAGTGGTACAAAAATACCCTGAATTGTTTCTCAAAATTCTGTAAAGTGATTCTCAGACTAGAGGGATGCTCATCATCATATAAATGGAGGTAGAGATGGAGCGTTTCCATTTAAAAGAATGACATTCCTCAAGCTTAAGCCCAATTAATAAACAGTGGTAGTGAATTATGGGTCAAATTACAAACATGAAGTTACTGAACTGATTGAATATCAGTCTGTGAAAATCTGAGAATTATCTAAAAGCTTTGAAATATTTTTATTTTAGCTTGTGTCTTAACACAGATATTTACTGCTCCATTTGTGTGAGTGACTTAATCCTTCTACCAGCTCTGCTCCCCTCCCACAGTTCCTGAAAATTCTGATTTCTAGACCAGCAGCTGTACCTTCTGTCACACTTGAGAAGCAAGCAAATGAAGACACGAGAGTACAGAAATGCGTATGGTTGGGAAAGAATAGCAGTCTGGAACTCACTTTTCGCTGTAGGCTTTTACAAAAACTGTCTGTATGTCACAGTGTGATTGCTCAATTAAATCTTCTGGGAAAGTACTGCCAGATATCCTGCTACTTAAGCAGGACACACACTGAGATCCATAGCCAAAGCACCTGAAACACAAAACTGCTTTATTCATTCCCACCCTGGGCAATAAACACTTACCATCGTAACCCAGCATACCAATGGCTACCTGACTTTTAGCCTCAACAGGAAACACAGTGACAAAGTCCCCTAATAATTAATGATATCTCAATTTTATTGAAATTAACATCATGGAGTTTCTTCCTCTTGCCTTCTTTCCCCCCATCTTTCCCCTTTTTGGTTTCTAACATGTCAAGCTCATTCTTACAGACAGGTGTGGATGAGGATAAGCCATGGAGAGAAGAAAGAAATGGAGTGTAAGCAACATGCCCGTCACAACTGCTTGATCTTGCTTTCTAACGCAGGTGGCTTCCTTCTACCAGCCACAGCTTATTGTTCACAGCAGTGATATGCAATAAAGTGTAATGTTCTTTTACTTTCTTTTGCTGTCTCTCTGCCATTTTTTGTAATACTGAATAACGAAGCAGTTTCAGAGAGAGAAATCACAGCTTGGGTGAGGGACTCCTCCCTTTTTCTCAAGGGAAAACACATATAGAGAGATAACAGTGCAAATAAAGTAAGTCTTGTTTCAGTATTTAGAAAGGCTTTCTCTTGGGGTGCCTGAAGAAGCATGCATACATAGCTCTGATTCCCCAGCACCATGCAGTAGACAGACATGCTTTCAAGACAGCTACAATTTGCACAAGGGCAGAAATGTGACAAAGCTTTATGAATAGCCTGGTATCTATATATATGTTAAAAAAAAAAAAGTGAAACAATACTTTCAGTCTTTGTTTCTGAGTTTAGGAAGTTTTAAAATTTACTATCTGATAATAGCCGTGCTGCAGCCTTTCCTTAGTTTGTGAATACACACGTGAGTTGGGACGATTGGCAAGATTGATTGCCCACTGTTTTTTCCCTTTTTCATTTGCCTGGAGCAGCCCTTAGTCTGCTTCCTGAGGATTCAGCACACACTTCTAATCATGATTCACACTCCATGCTGCTGAACAGAATTTGAGTTGTTGGAGCTTTTTTGTAACAGGTGTATGAGGAAACCGGCCTTATGCTGAGTATCCCTCCCTACTTCTGCAGTTCATTATGTGAACAGTTACGCCAGTGGTAAACAGTCAGCAGTGAAGCAAGCTAAAAAAAAAAAAAAAGAAGCCAACAGAAAAATCTGTCCCTTTAATAATACTAAATTGTCAGGTCTTACATTACAATGTTGATCAAATTTAAGAAAATAAGCAAATACAAGCTGTATTACTTCCTAAAGCACCGTGTCCATGAAACATGAAACTGTAGCTAGGCAAATTTAGCAAAGTAATCGTAATAAATAGAGCTATATATCTAAATTGTTCATTTAACACGTTCAAATATCTCCTTCACCATAAGCATACATAAATAGGCATGCAAGAGTTATTGCCTCCCTGCTAAGTCAGTTAGGATTCATTAGGTTCTAATCACTGCCTTCGTGCATTTTAAAAGCAGCATTGGAATGCACACTAAAATTAAGTTTTACCTCTATTCTCTGGACTACCAGGAAACCCTAAACCTCCAGTTATAAACCTACTTCTTATCAGGAAGGTGAGACTTGATCTAACAATTACTCATGTAAGGGTTTCTTTTGTTGTTTGTATTCTTAATATTGTTCTGATTAATGCTAAAAGTCTGAACTAAATAATATCTGGTAATTCCAGACTTGGACTTATTTATTTTAAACTGACTGGGAAAACTTAAAAGGCATTTGTATAGCAGCTCTTCCCCTCCCAGCAGCAAGCAAGCAGGCCAGTGGTTTCATCTAAGTGTTGATAACAGTTATATGTTTAAAAGCTGAAATTTAACTTTGAAATGTCACGTGCAAATTAAGCCAGCTAACAAAAGTCATGTGTGCACCCACATATAGAGAAGTACGTAGACAATCCAGAACTATTAAGTCTTAATTACTTGAATAAGCCTTCATATGGATATATGCAACAACATGTGGGAACTTAGTCTGACTCAAAACAAATTCCTACTCCTTACTGAAGTGAGGTGGATAAAAAACACTCTTCAAAGGCAATTGCTCCTGAAAGCCCATCTGAAAACCTCTCTGAATATACCATAAGGTCAGCTCACCAGATCTTGCACAACACCAAACAGAATATTCTGTTTATATCAGTGTCAATGGTTTACCAGGCTGGATCGGCCCAGTTCCGTGACGATTGGTGTGGGGGACCTGCAGACCCACACGCCAGGAAAGGGGAAGGGGGAAAGGGAAAAGGAAAAAGGGAGATGGGCCTAGAAACAAAACAGCGGCAACGATCTGAGGAGGAAAGCTAATTTACTAAATAAGATATCAGAAAGCAAAATAACACAATATAATACAATATAATTGGAATTGAAGCTAATAAATCAAATAAAATGAGCAAGAGAGAGTGTCCGATAAACCAAAGGCCTTACGCTAACGCTGAAGGCGATACGGCAGCGAGCACACAGTGCTGAGTCGATCCCAAAGGAAAGAGAGTGTTCCGTGACCGCAGACAGTTTTTATCTTTTCCCTCTGAGCAGAAAATACGTAAAAATGCAAAGCATCGCAAAGTCCTCTGGGGAATGTAGTTCTTCTCTTCTGAGACAGATATACCCGGAAATATCAATGATCTATGGAGTTGGAGTATTAATTCTTTAACTCTCAATGCACTACATGTTGTTATGATGTGGAATACCAACACCAAAAATCATAAAACCATGACAATCAGTTGCACCTGATTGCCGGTTAAAAGGATTTAATATATTAAAGACGTACATGAGTGGAATGGAGAATGGGTAGAATCAGGAGTTGTATTTCCTAGATATGTATCTCTAATTAAATTTTGCTCGGTTTACTTACTGCTCTGGACAGCAGTATTTGACCACACCAAGCATATGGAAGCTCAATCGGTATACAGGCAACAAGTGAGCAGCTAATGAAAAATACATCTGCCCTTAGATATGTTACAGGAGTAGTTATGATACTCAGTTAATACTGGCTAACAGTTTAAGATACTCAGCTAACTTTGCTATATAAACAGAAGGCAAAGCGTGGAGTCATTATGTATAATTCACCACAAGGAAGGGTTTTGTTCATCATCCAGCAAGACTCAGGCTGGGGGACATGCCCACTGCTTTCATGTGGCCCTTGCCTGACTGACACTCGGGGTCAGAACTCAAACTTGGCTTCCTTTCCAGCTCAAAGCTTGTAGGGGTGCACACTCTGGACAGAACGACTGTAGGATCTCTCCTAGAACGTGAGAGCTTTGCTTCCCCAGCTATTGGGTCCAGCTGTTTAGCACAGCTCATGGGTCTACAGCCTCAACCCCATTCCAGGAGCTACCACCAATTCCACTCACACATCTCTGTCCTGCCTGGTGCTGAGACCCATCCACTTGGCTCCAAGAGCTTTTGTTATTTCTGTGGGGTAATCTGAGTAAATTCTGTATGACAACTAAATTGATAGGAAATAGATCCTCAAACATTTAATTTTGTCTGTCACAAAGGATACTGCATGTTTGTGTGTCTGTTAAGCAGACATAGAATTATGTCTTTTTTTCTTTTTTCTCCTAAGTGCAACTTCACTTTTACATGAAAAAGCTGCTCTGGATAGAATTTCCAAGTTTTCTCCCCTTAGAATAAATCCCACTACTTATAATGAGGGAAAACAGCAGCATGTAATTAGTTGACTGTAAGAAGTACAAGGCCTTTGTTAACACTAATAATGTTTGGAAATTGTTAGATTTTCTACAAGGAGGACAACTAAGCCCGATTTATCCATACTGCTAGCATAATATCCCCATATACTCCTGCATTACAACCTGTGGCAATCTCTTCAATTTCCATAACTTAAACCAAAACCAGGATTTCCTGCTTCTTAGATAGCAGAAGTTTATGAACAATCCAGAGCGATATGCAATAAGCCATATCTCAAATCCAGGATAAGCAAAACATCTTTAAGTAAACTGTTAAGCCACTGAGAGATTTTACTTGGATTCTCATAAAAATTACCTTGGTGCTCCCTGCTTAGCTTCTTAACTTAGCAAGAAGAAAATTAATTAGAATGAAAACAGACAAGGACCTAGCAATTTTTGCCTTTAACAATTTTGTGCTTTTATACAGAACTCAGGTGAGGAAATAGTATGGAAATGAAACAACTCTTTTCACATTTCTGCTTCTTAACAGGTCAGAAGTACAACTAGCACCATCCATTTCACCTCCAAGCAATAAGCTCAATTCTTCTTTAAATATCTACATTATGCCAGAATAACATAAAAATAAACGATGAAGCAAAAAAGAAGATAGACTTAACTCCAATGTCCTGCAGTAGCTGCAATAATTGCATAGCCAGCTCATTATATAAAGTTAGTCCCTTGAGCCTACAACATCCCAGTTAAGCGACAGTAATAGAAAGCAGCTGTATGAGGACATTAGGTCGGCAGAATCATTAGCCCCTACAATTGCACCACTATCACTCCTCTTTGACAGCAAGGTTTTCACACATCATCAGGCTCCTAAACAGGAGGTCAAACATTATGATGAACTTAACCCAGTAACCCATTAACAATGAACTGTGGCACAGAACTCTGAGCAAGTTCTCATCTCTGGAAACTTTCAGGAGCTTAATGAATTTCAATAGGCTCCCTGTGCCCTCACCTTTTCTGCCTCTGTGGTTGCTCTAGAAATCAGGTGCAGATGATTAGTAAGGTAAAGATGAATAGTAAAAGTAAAGTTCATTAGGTAAAATACTGTAAAGATTATTAGTAAAGCACCAGTAACCAATAGTCTTGATGATAATCACCCTTTGTTTCCTGAAAGTTTGTCTCACCACTCTCTGAAATCACACAACTAACAAGAACAGATTCCTTAGGAAACAGAAGTCGGATAAAGATACCTTAAACAGGGAAAAATTTCAACCACCACAAGGCAAAATGGGTTCTAAATAATGATGATGACAGCCACACCAGCACATAACATGAATGCTTTCCTAAAGGAAACAATCTGAAAGATGCTCCCAAGTTATCCCAGCAATAACCGAATGGCTCATTGACTCAGCCTCCCTGCCATTACTGCCAGGGCCAGCTCTCAGGTCTCCCAGCTCAATCCGTCCAGCAACAAAGTTCATAGTAGGAGATGACTGTATTAGGGTCCTCTAAAGTAGACTGGAAATACAGACATGGGACAAGTTGGGTGCTAAAAGAGCTGAATTTTGTTGCTAAGCCTTACCTTGATTTCCAAGAAATAAAGAAGCAAGGCTTTTTGGAAGCTAATTCTGGACATAGAAAGGACAAGAAGATGATCGGAAGGACCTAGAACACATTCACCATGGGAAAATCCAGTTTGAAAACCAGATTGCCCACAGAGGACCTGTGAGAATCATCCTTGGAGATTTTCATAACTCATCCAGACAAGGCCCTAAACAACAACCCCTAACTTGGCACTGCTGTGCTGTAACCAGCTATGCTTTGCTGATTCTATTAGTCGAAAAACTGGGCTAGTACATACATAGATGTCCATATTCCAAGGGAACAAATTGCTTCGTGCATTATTTATATGCTCTTGCTTAGAGTCTGTAACGCACAAAAATGAAGACAAAGTTCTTTGTCAATGTGCGTATGTATTCTGATTAAAAAGGAAGCCTGCTAAGTTACCCAAGGTTTTCTAAAGACTTTACACTCATTTACACATATACAGGTGTGAGTAAGAGTGTCCCCAGCGTGCCAAACTCTTTTGTAGTACTTAGGTAAAGCAAAGGCCCTTCCTTTGTTGTCTTGATGAATTTCAGTCAGAAAAGCAACAACCCTTCTATCAATGTCAAAGCCTAAATAAGTTTGACTAGATGCTGATGTTCTTCAAATTGTTTCTACTAGCAATAGTTCTGGATGGTTTGTTTTCAAGAAATTAATGGTGATACACCAAGGTCACTGTACCTCTGCTGCAGTGAACAGATGTTACCATATTAGTGCCACATTCCAGCACTGTGCTAAACTAGAGCTACTTCTGGTTGTCATTGTATGAGGTGAGGCAAAACCAGACAAATAGAAAAGCCCTAACATATTCCACCTAAAATTCAAACACTTGAAGACAAGAGCTATTGCAATTTTAAACTCCATTACTCAGTTATATCCTCATCAAAACACACAACTCGGATTTTTTCATCAAATCAAACCTACCAGAACAATAAGAAAAAAAAAATCTTTATTCTATGCAGTATATTTTTGAAGTCATTTCTAAGCAGCCTACTTATTCCTGACATTCATGCTTTAGTATACCTGTAGTTCATGGTGCTGTGTTACACTTAGGTAGCAATAGTTGCACCTTTTTCCATCTTTATTTTCTGAGACTATTCAGAGACAGTCATGGCTATTTTTAGCTTTGTTAAACTTGTATGAGATTATCGTGGTGAACCCTGTACTGGAGTAAAACACTGATGCTTCCAGGCTATGCTCCATGCAGAATGCAGTAACTCGCTGATTGTGATGGAGGAGGACTGAAAGAGGTGGAAACCAAAATAAACACTTTCTTAATAACCTCATAACAACCACACCTTTGACAATACATTAAAAAGAGGTCCAAGTATACACAGAGAAATGAAAGCAGTGAAGTTATGCACCAGGATAAAGTAATACATGGGTGCTTTATGTCAGAAGGATGTTTAAAACTTTTGGTCACTGTTGGTAAAGTGTTAATTATTTAAATTACTTTCTTTCAAGTAGCCTTATTATTTTTGACAGACACTGCAAGAGCAAGTTGTTTAAAATGTATTAACATCTTAAGAGCTACAGAGAACAAGGTTCAACATATCAACAAAATTCAACACTTGGAGTGATATTTTTTAAATACCTAACATCAGACAAAAGGCAGTCACTTTCGTTGGGAAATTGATAGCATCAGGCTGAAATTCCTAGTTTTCTAAATCAATCTTGCAGTTATTAAAGGAGACATGAAATGACCTGAATCAGCCAACAGACTGCTTCTACTAATCATTGTCATTTGTACTACTTCAAATGCTCGCTGCTTGGTGGATCAGTGCTTCATACTTGAGCTCCATCTTACAAACCCTTTGCTATGTAAATAATTTCTTTTTGAGGAAATACAAATAGAACTTCCTAACACCAGAAACTTAACTGCATGAAAAAAAAAAATCATTGCCTGTCATTTTGTGATATGAAACAAGATGCAGTTCACATCAGGATGACGGCATTTCAATGTAAGCTTAAGAAACAATCCATTTTGATGGTAGGTAAGACAAACGGGAAGGCTTGGTTCCTAAAAAGCCAGGAGACATACTATCTTTACAGCATATTCAGTGGCATAAAGAAAGAATATGTAAGGGATCATGTATAAGAACTCTTTTTGCTCCCTTCCTACTCTATTCCTCTGCTAGAGCCAGAGGCAGTTCATACATTTTTTGCTGACTTGAAGCCACAGTCCACAGGCAGAAGTGATTAGGAAAAACAGTTATGATACAGACACGAGAAAATGAGTAATTTTTCAGATTTCAATGAGTTTAGAAAAATATTTTCAAACTGTGAATTCTGCGTTCAGTAATATCCCTATTTTAAGTTTTACCACTTCTCATACTCATGCTTCCTGACAAGAGAATGGGAGGAAAATGAATAATCAAAGTTATCATCAAACAATAGAAGTGTTAAATAAAAGGAAACCTGGTTTAGATGTCCAAATTTAAAAGTTCACTTGCTTCATATTTTCTTTTATTTTTTGCTCCATTACAGCGATAAAAGGTATGAATGCACCGCTGTGAAATGCAACATGAAAACTGAAAAATCCAGCACTTAAATGAGGGAATTTTAAATAGTTCCCCTCCATGAAGGACATTTCCAACTCACAGTGTTTTTAGTATAATCAGTCAGGTTTCTGTATAAGCTTTCTGCCCCATGGTCCAGGATTTATGCATGAATGATTTAAAAAAAAAAAAAAAAAAAAGCCATATGACAGCTTCTAAGTTACAATACTCCTCTTAAAACTCCCTGAAACATCTGATCTTTCACATGTATCTAATTCTGAAGTCAGGCCTCATTGAATAGTTCTTACAGACCAGAGAAGTAGTATGCAACTGCATTCAGTTCTATTTTATCCAGAGAACACTAAGGGTCATGGAAGAGCATCTTCTGACAATCACGTTGTATTTTGACCAAAATACACTTGTTACACAAAAAAAAAAAAAAAAGAAAAGAAAAAAAAGGGTTCCGGAAGGAATACTAATACCAGAAGTGACCTTCGTGCATCTCAGCTTCTGTCTGTTTCTTTTTTTTCCTCCAAAGCACATTCTTATACAAACGGAAATCCTAGCAGAAATATGAACAGTTTTTATTTGATTGTTTAAGCCACATCTGTTTGACCTGTATACTGATCTCAATCCAGACATGACTCATTCAAAACAGATGAAAGCGCTCCTGCTTGTAGGTGAGCCTTGAATGAGACCCTTACATCTTTTGAGACCAAGGGAACAATACAGGGCTCCATCAGTTCAAAATGATAACCCAGGAAAGATAACAACAACAAAATGAGATTCTGTAGTCATATCTACACAAAACAAATGTAAATTCTTTCACTAGATGGGCATGCTCATTGTAAGATGTACAAAGATATGCAGCAACATAGAAAACAGTCTATGTTTTGGTCCTGGGAAATATATTTGCTAAATTTCCATTAATTAATTTTCTATTAATTTTTCAGCATGGGGGAAAAAAAAAAAAAAAGACACCATATTTCTGCCTGAAAGTGAATTAAGTTTTCTCTGTTTCCTTATGAATTTATATTCTGATCTCATCTGTGGCACATTTTCTTTATGGATAATGAGCGCGGCAACTTCACTTAGCTGTCACTGTAGAAGTGAAATGTTTACAGTCTGCATTTTGGAGATTCTGGCAGCTAACATTCTAAGAATACTTTTTTATTCCTGACAATAAGCATTGCTTTAAATTTCTCTTAAGCACGAACAGAAAATGTTACTTGAAAAATCCTTGAACTTTGTTTACCCATAGCAATGCTGTTACAAGAAATGCTAGTTTAGATACATCATGCTGATGATGTTTCATGAGATGTGACGAAGACCATTAGCTACCTTAATGTCTTGCGGAACTTCTTGGGAAATTGCAAACATCTCATAATTAATTAGCAGGAAGATAAATATATTTGTCTATGAAGCTTATGAACAAAACACCCAGTATATGACTTTGAATGTATTTTTCCAACACATTTATACAGTAATATTTTGAGGACCTATTACTGAGATAAAAAAAAGCCTCATCTCCAGCCGGTTTTGAGTAGCTGACCTACTAAATTCACTAAATATATTTCTCTTTATTTTCCTCTCTGAATTCAGCCTTTAACAAAGTACATATGAATATGCCCATTGTAAAGACTATTTTCAGTTTTCATTTGTACACATGCATCCAGTCATGGTCTTAAAATGACATGCTTAAGCCTATGGGTCCTGAAAAAGCACCTTTTATCCTTCATTCTTGGAAAATTGGAAAACCTCATATAGTTAGAATTTATCTTTGAAATGTGACCAAAAGAATTTCACACTAGATTATCTTTCATTGAAGTCATAATGTAAGATTCATTGTTGATGCAGTTCAAAGGTTATTGCTGTCTGGTTTTGAATTTGTGCTAAAAAAGGCATAAAAGTGACAGATTCCTCTTAGTAGAAGGGATAAAAGTGCCAGCACACAGATTTCAGCAAATCCTTCCTTCACATGCTTAGCCCTTCCATTAATCTAAGAATATTTGAACCTACTGTGTTTGCTCTCAATAATCAATCAATTTTCATGTGTAATTATCATCATAGTCTTCAATACATGAGATCATTTGGGCCCATACTGTAGGAAAGACATTTACTGAATGTTCACAACTCAGTTATCTCCAGTACATTTTGGAGTTCTGGTTTGGAAAAACCTAGCTTGATTCTCCAAGGTCATTGGATTTCTTTAGCACAGCATCACTGGATGAACACATCACTATTAGCAACACAAATAATTCAAAAGCTTTTAATATTTTGTTTTCTTAATATCTTAAGAATACATTCACAGATGTAATTATTACAGATTTAACTTCTATTTTCTTATTTGCAGACCTACGCGTACCACTATGTAAAATTGGTCAGAATTTTTCATCCCTACAATTACTATTTTAAAATGAATTCTCAAATGATATTTAAATCTAAATTTCTGGTATATTATTACTCTAAAATGACAATTGAAATAAAGCTTTCAGCAACAACAGCAACTTTTGCCTCAAAAAAAAAAATTGCAGACATAGGCTTTGATTATGTGAATGAATTAATCCACCAATGACATAACAAATAGTTTTGGAAAAAAAAAAAAAAAAAAGAGCTTAAATTCAACCCTTAACTTTGTTTCTTCAAGCATCACCTTAAGAAAAGCTATTGAATGTATAAAAACTAACCTTGCCCTAAAAGGACTCAATTACTGCCAGTCTTGGTGTGTTATTTCTTTTCCCCTAATAAATCCGTCTTAATTCAGAGAACAATCAGTTAGAAAACGGCCCCAGTGTGACTGAAGATCAAGATGGGGGAGAGGTAGGCATGTGGGTCAGCTGGAGACAGAAATGAATTAAAACTAAATGTCCCATCATTAGAGTCAGTCTTCAAACCACAGTCACATCCTAGTATCACATTCTGCACTAGTATAAATAGATTTATATGTTGAAGGAAAGTAGCTGTAGTGATTCATCAAAGTACCTGAACTGTTACTCAAGGAAGTGAGTAACCTTACTTTTGGAATTGTAGAAGTAAACAATTAGCTTCCTTCTGCCACTGGTCTTGTATTAGCTTTCCCTCTAGTGCTGTTGAATTGCTGTTTTTTCATCTGTACAGTTCACACCATTTTCAACAGATGCACTTGCACATCAATCAGTTGTCATGCAGTTTTATAATTACTTGGCAGAGGATGCTGTGCTATCTGCAACATGCTTTCTCTTTCTCTCCACGAACCAGTCCTGACTTCTCAAAGAGAAGCACCCAGCACTCAGTATGAAGGTTCAAGTGCAGCAACAGGAAACTTGAATGCAGAAAGGGGAATTCTGCAAACTCATTTTACATTGATCTTTTAGAGAAGAAAATCTATCCATTTGCATCCCTTATCATTCTACAGTTTATTATTTTCTGCAAGTCCTCTGAAGCACATCTGCAGTCCTTCGCTCAAAGAGCCAGTCTCCTTTCACAGCCTCCTGTCCTTGTGCTTGCCAGAGTCAGCAGTCCAGTGCATTTAAGTTACTCAGCACACAGCACCTAAAAGTAGTTCAGCAAAGCCTTTATCTTAAACGGCAGTAGTTTCTACTGGTCAGAGACAGCTGAGGTTGGTGACAGTTCAGCAGAACAACTTCAATGCACTTTCATGTCTGTCAGAGTTGTCATTTTGTTAAATTTATTTTGTTTTTACAATCGCTTTCCATGAACTAGCTAGAAAATAAGGTTAAAGGCAGGAATCTTCAAGGAAATGATACGCTTTAAGAGCTGTGGGCTGTCTGTCCCTCCTCTTTTCCAGAAACAATACTAGCAAAGTCACCTGTCTATTTTTTAATTATTTCTGTATAACTGAATGATGACTCCAGAGAGAAATTTTCATGTCAGTATGAGCTCTGCTGTCCTCATCATAGTTCTGTGTCATTAAAAGCTAATAGCATGTAATTCTCAACAATACTCAGTATAACACATCAAGTCTTAATTCAAGAAGAATAAGAAATTGTAAAGCATCAGAATATATGTTTTGTGTTTAAATACCTCGAGAAAAAAAAAAGAAAAAACCACTCTTAACACTGATTGCAGTGTGCATGGTAGCAGCATCAGTAACTGGAAGTCCAGGAAGATAAACAACTAAAAGACACTGAAATTGTCAGATCTCAACAAAATAACATAAAGGGATAACAATAAAGGAAAATAATAAAGGAAAAAACAGTAGCACACCAGAACACACCAACAGTTGTTCTGAAGTCATGAGATGGGAAGACAGAGCAATAAACACTATTTCTGCACTTGGATTTCCGAAGTTCCACAGAAGAGGGACACGAACGTCTGGCTGACGTAACTCAAGCAAGACAAATTACACTTGTGAGCCAAGTGACACAGGAGTCGAACTGTTTCCTTCATTTTCCCATTGATGTGTTTTGTTAACATTGAGATAATACTAAACAGCTAAAAAGGGAACCCCAGTAATGGTGACAATCCTAATTCCATTCCCTTGCTGGGGGGTTTTCATGCAGATCTTTTACCACATGTGCTGGCCTGCAACCAATGCATAACCAATTCCCCAGTGTCTAAAGAGAAGGGGTCCATCATGCAGAGAGGCTGCAGCATGAAATCCCCTCAGCAGGCCAGAAATTGCAGAGAAATGAGACAGGGCCTTCAAAGCACTCTGACATAGGTGATACTTCTTTTTACTTCAGTTTGCTTCCTCTTCCACTCATGAGAGAAGTCTAGCAGAGCAGTTGCTCTATTTAAAATCCACAGAGGAGAAAAAGATACAGAAGTATTCATACAACTTCTAATACGCTTGTCACTCTGTTTTGCTTTCATTTTGTTTAGCAAGACAAGATGCTCCTCTACCCACAGTTTGCCCTCAGAAACAGTGTACAAGCTTCCAGAAAACATCCACAGAATTCTCACAATCCAGTTTATTTTTCTTTTAGCCAGTAATTAAAGCTTAAGGGACTTGGAGAGCAGAGTGCCAAAATTCAGCTAAACTTTTCTTATTAAAAGAGGGAAAAAATCTCCAATAATTAGCTCTTCCCCTAAATGCATTTTTAGCTCTCATTAAAGCAAAGTGTTATGCTAATATACCTTGTCTTGCAAATGTCTCACAATTCCTACTAATAGAATTAAACCCAATTCTCAGCAAATAAACTCTCAATGCAGTTAATGGAAAACAAGGATCACAGCTACTTTGTGTGAGAATGGGTCATTACCACAAGCTCCTAATTACAAGTGTCTTAATGCATAATGTAAAACACAATTTTATGTAGGCTCTTAAAAATTAAAGGTGTAGCAAGATCAAAGATCCAATGTGTCCTTGAATTTTTTTTTTAGTATGTACATTTTGGATGCTTAGAAAAAAAAAAGCGTCCAAGAAAGAAAGAATGAACAAATCTGCAAAATACAAAGATTCATTCAATTACCCTTCAAAAATATACAAATAACTTATGCAATTTGCAAGATCGCAAAGAAGGAGTTGATTTTGTCTTAGAACACATTCTGGCACCAATTTTACCTTGTCTCCTTTTCAACCCTCTTGAAAGAGAATGTTTCACATCTACCGATTAATGAAGGATTAATACTGTCCTCTAGAGTAAGTTGTAAATACAACCAAGGTTAAAGCAGAGGACATTCATCCCATATTAGCTGATACGATGCCATCAAACACCACCACAGGTGATTGATGACATATTGCTATTACTGCACCAACCAGTTTATTAATACTGCACCATGAATTATTTTCTGGACCTATTCTCTTATTGTCGTGTGTTGATTTCTTGTGTTGAACTTAATCCCCTGAAAAAAAATATAGAGAGTACAGCACTGGAAACTGAATGCAGATTCATAGAATGGCTTGGCAGGGATCGGACTGCCCACCCAGTTCCAAACCCCTGCTATGGGCAGAGACATCTGTCACCAGACCAGGTTGCTTAAAGTGCCATCCAGCCTGGCCTTGAGCACTTCCAGGGATGGAGCATTTGCAATAAATCACAGTAACCAAATCACCAAACACAGCATCTCAATCTGACTTGCTAGTCAGTTCTGCTGTTTCAAATGATTTCATAACCGTTGCATTTTTCTCCAAAATTCCATAAATTATCTAAAATAGTATTTCATTTCATGCAGTCTGTAATGCAGAGCTCTTCCACAAGCCAGTTTATGTATATTTGTGTCCAGCACAATTGTAAAGCTTAAAGACTTTACATTAGCAAAAATCACTGAACGTTGTTGCAAGATTCATACTGCCTCTTGTCACTGCCATTATTAATGCAACAAGTGCCTTACCCCAACCCCTGATAACACAGCTCCTGTGAAAGCTAAGCTCTTTTTACATCATCAGCTATGTAGCTGTCCTCTCCCTGAAGGAGACATAGGCACAGACTGGGAATTAGGGCTACATGAAGGAAAATTATTTCTTATTTGCATGTCTATGGAATTGAGCTGAAATCAGAGTCTGGAGAATTCCATCTCTCACACCGATCTCCTGGGCTTCATGAACAAAAATGATTCCTGTGAACTTCAGAACAGCAGCATCCTAACATCCTAATAGTGTCTGGTTGCATAACCTCTTGCTCAGCTTTACAATCAAAAAGATAGGAGAAAATCTATCTAGTGGAGGAGAGGGTTTCTTATTGGCACTATAGAACTCAGTTAGGTTGAGAAGTTCATACTTGAAGTAAATGTCTGAAGAGAAACAGGAATTGAGGCAGAAACTCTTATCTCCTGTAAAGATAAAGAAGGAAAGGAATGACTCTCCAGAGAAAAGGTTCTCAGGAATAGAAAAATGAGGAGTAACCAAGCTTAGTAGAGAATAATGATTCCACTTTTCTTATTTTCCAAATATTTTTCCAACAAAACCAAGCATAAACAAGAAGTAGTAAACTAATAAAAGCTAGTAAACATGACTGCTCATAGGGACATTTTAGATCTGAGCAAGGTATGTCTCATCACTTCCCATTTTCATCACAGAAAAAAGAATCTTGTTAGAATTTAACTTAATCTCTCTTCCTCTCTCCTGATTGATCTGAGTGCTACAGCTTCTGCCACTTCGTATAAACATCTCCAAGTTCCCATGGACAATGGCCATCCTCCCTAGAACTGAAGAACTCTGAACTCCGCCAGAAGCCTGAAATATTTCTGCAAGTAATTGGGATTGTATGTTGCCGAATGTCAGTACCTTTTCACTTGCTGCATTCCCACATAACAATGCACAATTAAGGGTTAGAAAACAGTTGCAACTATAAATTGGTTATGAATAATAGTCTTCCATATAATTGTTCAACTAATACCGCACACATTGTTTTAGAAGAAATTAAAGTGAAAGTGGTGTAAGAAATAGATCAGTTTGTATTTAATAACTATCGGGTGCAGTATGAACAGCATACACATGGATGAACAACCATCTACTGTGAAGCTTGGCAACAGAATGGTTGAAATTAGAAGCACCATAAGGTCCCTTTGCCTCAACAGAGTCACCCAGAGCAGAGCCACGGGCAGGCAGCTTCAGGAGAGCTCCAAGGGTGAGACCCCACAGCCTCCGGGCAGCCTGTGCCAGGGCTCCAGCACTGCACAGCAGTGCTGCCTGATGAGCAGAGAGGACTCCTGTGCTCCGGGTAGTGCCATTGCTGGGACCAGTGGAGCTGCTGAAAGGAGCTTGGCTGTGTCCTCTTTGCACCCTCCCTTCAGGTATTTATGGACATTGGCGAGATCCCCCTGAGCCTTCTCTTTTCCAGGCCACTGACTCATATTTGAGCACGCAGCTGTGAGATAAATAGAAAATAAAGCAGCATCCAGGATTTTAATTTTAAACTCCTGAGCTGTGAACAATAAGTTCCTGAGTCACAAGACAGGAGACAAATGTAACAGGAAAATAAATAAATAAATAAAGGAAATGCTTAAAAAAATAAAAGAAAGAAAGAAAAGAAAAACAGTTATTTGTGAAAGCAGGGCAAGTATAGCACAGATGTCTGCAATTAGGCACTGAGTTGCAGACTCTTCACCACTGCATCATTCCCACATCCCTAAGGTCACCCCTCTGTAGAGAGTGAGAATGGCCATGGTGCAATCACAACTCACTGCTCATGAATTCTGGACAAGCATCTCTTTAGCTGGTTCTGGTACAGCTGTATGCTCTGAGAGCTGTGTGGTGGCACCACAGATTCTTGGCTACTTGTATTCCTGCCCATCTGCCCAGATGGCATGGGGCCACGGCTTTGGTGATTGCAGGGAAGCCACAGAGCTGAACTACCCAGAGACTCGCAATGAAAGCGCAGTGTGCATAGCACTCCTACACCAACCATCAAACAACTAGTGATAGAACAGAGAGAAGCTTTTGCACATTTAAGGATACATCTCCACTTAAAATTTTCTGACAAGTAGCAAATAAACGTTTGTAGATGCACACCAGTTTCCACAAGAAGCCAAGTGACATTTAACCACTTTTAAATGATTGCACGTCATTTAGAATGGCAAAATTCATTTAGAAAGTCATTCCCAAAGCAGATGACTGCAGGAGTTCGAAATGTGCTTAGAAGTCCAATGAAACTCAAATTTATTTGGCAGTTATTCGTAGAGGTGCTTCCTTGCCTATGGCAGGGCAGTGGAACCACACGGTCCTTAAGGTCCCTTCCAACCAAATCCATACTGATATCATAGGACCACAGAAATGATGGATCACACGTTTATAGAATTTTTACTGTGATTTTGTTAAAATTGTCAATCAAAAACTTGAGCTATGAAATAAATCTTAACTCCTGTAAATGAGATCAAGGTTTTCTCTGAGTAAGAAACCAATGTCAGATAAGTGATGGATCTAGACTGACTCGTCTAACTGTCTGATCCACTTAAACCCCTCTGAGGCAGTTTCAGGCAGAAAGGGGCACTGTGTCACTCAGGCTGATTTCAGAACCCAACAAACAATGATTTAGTAGGACAGCAGCTCCTTACCTCTTGGAAAATTATTTTTACACTTTCCTAAATTAAAATTTCCACTACCTTAAAAAGGAGGAAAAAAAAACCTTCTCATTTTCTCATGGTTTTCAGAACACTTAGAGTAAACGGCCTAACTAATTAACTGGTGCTGAAATTACTTCTCAGTTGCTTTGGGGTTTTTTTGTTATTTCACCTACCATGAAACACTCATTTTAAACATTTCCCCTCCATTCAGTATAATTCACAGAGCTAACAGTGACCCTTGAATAAGAATTTGATGATTCAGTGAGATTTGGTACCACACTGCTGAGCATACCACAGGGGCATGGCTTGACTACAACCTTTCCTTTACTAAGATTGTTAAAGAGCATCAGTGGACTGCAGCGTCATCCCTACAAAGCAACTTTCTGCACAATCCTTGCAAAAAAGAAACCCAAACCTGTTTTCTCAAGAAGACACCTTTAAATAGCCAATCAGATACCTATAAAAGCTTTGATGATCTGCACTTCTGCAGATCAGACATTTTACCATTCTGCACGACAACTCTCTCAATGAACGCTGTCAAAGAGACAGCCTTCACTTCGCTGGGAGTTCTCAATACTACTCTTACAGGAAAGCACACAAGCTACAAGTCTTATATCCAGGCACACAGAAGTCTGATTACCCAAGTGTAATGGGACAGAAAGCCCAAAAATAACAACAGAGCAGCAAGATCCCAGGCTACAACAAGTGAGGATTGCTCAGATACAACAGCCACGGGCAGAGAAATAAAAGAAAAATGCTTCTTACCTTCAGAAGACCTCAGATATACAAAAATCTCCAGTGAGATCCCCTTTACCTCCGCTACCAACCCTTAAATGAGGGCTGGGAAGGTGTGGATCCTGGCTCCAGCCCTTCTGGTCACTCAGGCTCATTGCATGCACCTGAGCTGCCCTGGGCTGGCCCTGCCTTCCCACCAGGTGCTCCATCACTGCTTCAGGCCGTGGCTTAGTATTTCTACTACAATGGGTAAGGCACTAAAGTATCCTAAAGATCAATTTATGAAACAAATGAATTATTTTATTCCCAAGATATAATAGGGAAGGCTTATTTTATTACTTAATAATTAATTAATTGTTTAAAAACTAATATATTAATTTTATTAATTAGTATATTAATTCTTTTTTCTCTTTTTATATTTTTCTTTTGTAATTCCTGGATGAATTTACTCTAATTATGATGAATAGCACTGAAGATAATTTCATTTCAGTCATTTTCAAATGAGATGTTCAATGAGAAGTTGTAATAGGGGCCTCCTTAGAAGGATCACAAATATGTACTTTTTCTGACCCCTGTAATCCTACGTCTGGAGATCTAAAATACAAAAATCTGAACTTCTGAAGGCAGTGCATATTCTAAAGTTTCTGAAGAACTTAAAGTTGTACCAATGTTATAATTTATTTTGGTCCAAAAGAATAATTTTGTATCCTTCCATCATTACAAGTTTTACCTTTCTCCTTCATCTCATTAAGCTATGTTCTCAGTAAGTATTCTGTCCCTTAGTTTCTGCAGGAAGTCTGTGTTTTTAGTATGAAGATTAAAAACATGCTCTCCTATCAAAACCAGATAGAATTTCTATAAGGGGTAGAGTGTTTTTTATTTGTACAGGCCATCTCATCAGACAGCATTCACTGTTTCTGATTCTTCAGTACTATTACGTTAATAATAAAAGTACTAAGCACATGATTTCCCTGAACTGCTTTTCAAAGCATCATGTGAATACTTTGCAAATTGCTTGTAAAATGCCCTCTATTCATCATCAAAACAGGTATCATTTTCACCTTCTTTAATTACCTAAATTTTAGAGTAGCACATATGCTCCTCTCTTTGTGCATTTTAATCTAGAATTCACATGCATTAAGAGAAAAAGAAAAGAAAGCTTCAAATCATACAAATCAAACCACCTCTAAATTGCAAATCCAACCACTTCCTAAACTTATAAACTACTGACATTTGCTGATATATTGTTACTGATTGCTTCTTCACATCAAAATTTCATTTTTACACCGCTGATGTATTTCATATCTCATGGCTCAAAGTAATTCTTTTTTCCTGGAAGTTTTACCAAACTGAAACGCAGTCCATTGCTCTGGGTTCTTTATCACAAGTGGATAAAGGATAAATTTTCTACCAAGATTTACAGCGCTCACTGTGTTTAATTTCCTATTTCTGCTTTCCATATAATTCACCCTCCTGTGGTCCTTCCCACAAGAAATATCACAGTATTATTACTACTATTCCCACCGGCATTACTAAACAAGATTCATAAAATTTTTGTTACTTCTCTGGAAACAGGAGACTGAAACCAAACTAAGAAAGATGATTTAAATGTATTGTTATTTGTATACAACAAAAAGAATTTGCGGTGTATCATCTTTTCCTGTTTCCAGACTGCTGGATGAATGACTCTCTAGCAACTGCAATGCATTCATCCCTCAGGAAATGATTCCTTGCCTAAAAACAGTTTGACTTAAGGACTATGGTATTATGAGACTAAGTGATTTCCACAAATGTTCTGCAGCTCATTCCAAATGTGATATAATTGAGCTCAGGCTTTTTAAACGACTGGAGAAAGCCCATCTTGTTCCTCAGACATCTGAGAAAGAAGAGAGGTGAGAATTACAGATCGATTTCTGCAAGTCACATCAGAGTGAGCACCAAACAGCACTGGAACATATCTTACTTGTAACTCATAGAGATAGAATTCTTAGACACATATTAGTAAGTCACTGCTCATTACTTACAATGAATCAGTGATGCAGCCTTGTCAATGTATTAAAAGAAGGAGGTACATTGCAAACGTGCTACAGGAGATGTAATGTAGGTGTAATGTAATTCTGTGTGTAACATATAATAAGAAAAGCTTAATTTTCAAAGTGGCCCTTGCTTTTGATGACAGGAGATGATTATAATCAGTGAAATTTGTTTGCATGTAATTAAAAAAAAAGATCAAATTATTTAATAGCAGCAAAGAAGCACAAATATGCACACACAGGCTGTATTCGTAGAAATTGCCACAATTATTTTCCCCTTTTAATCTCAACAAATGATTTTAATACTATTAGTAAAATATGAATAGGCTTTAAATCTAAATAGATGGAAAACCTGAGAGGAAAATATTCTCCCTTTTTTATATCTTGGCACCTTAAGCAAACCTTGAGTTCCTAGTTAAGCAGTTCAATACGGACTTTCATCATCTTTGTCACTGTTTTAACATTAATGTGACTTCTTGTAAAGTAGTAGACTTTGGAGACTTAGGCCAATATGAAAAACTCTGCAGCTTGATGTAATTTTATGTCACCACTCTGTTTCTTTCAGAATTGGCCGCAAAGAGTCTGAGGATGATTTAATGTGTCCTCAACACAACGGCCATGGTTTAACAAAATAAACACATCAGTCTTTAGCAGTTATTTATGACTGCAAGAAAAGCAACAGCCTAGTTCTGGAAAATACTCTGAAGGGAAATAACATAAACGTATGGAAGACGTTTTCCTTCACATGTTGCTGCATTCCACTTCTCAGTAAAATAAAATCCCAATGAATATCCACAGGTGGAATTATTAGAACTAAAATCTTCCCAGTGAGGTCCCAAGATACCATTGCTGAAGTGAAAATTTAGGAATTCAGATCTGATTACATGCCAGCAACCAATACTTCTGCATTTTAAAGATAAAATGTCTTCATGCCTCACTAATTCAAGATGGAAAAACAAACACTAACTCATTTGTGATAACTTGGGCCCTGCAGTAGTAACTGCTGTAGAACTTGGCTCTATAGCACTGATGACATTCCCTGTTAAATCTGATCAAAGGAGTGTTAAATATCTTGTTGTCTAAATCCAACTCCTTTAGCAGACAATGGTTCTTCACCCCCGTACTGGGGACTTTCACTAGAGTCTGGATTGAGCGTTTGCTATCAATGAGATGTGCAATTCTGGCATGCAGATATTCAGGAATATTGGCTTTGTTCTTGCATCAATAAGCAGTTTGTTCGCAATGAGGCCGAACTTAAAACACCTGCTTATATAACTGCAAGGATAAATTGATTCAGAAGCCATCCTAATGCAGGGCTGGGTGGCAGTCTGATAAACTGGATTGATGTCAGTGTCTTTCATACGCTTCTAGCTGATCTGTCTTTGCAGTGAGAGGAGAAAAAGACTGGCATAAATGTAAATGCCATATGTATACCTTCAACCACCATGATAGAAACTGGTTGAAAAATGATATAATCTCACAACAGACTCTACTGGAGATACAATGTCAATTATATCTTCTTGTTAGAACAAAGAACTGGAAATTTTAATGTAGATGCTTTTTCTCTTGCTTATCATTGTTATCTGTAGCCTAAAGAATGGGACAAATTTATTCTTCTTCACACAGCTTTTGAATACATTTAATACTGGCTAGGCGAGGGATTTGTTAAAAACTCTACTTTGTGGAATGAATAAACAAAATTCTCTTTCGAGGGATACTACTGCACGTTTAGAATTGCCAAGTCTTGTGATGAGCTGAAAAATCTGGTTAATCCCAGGAGTGGAAATTAGGAGACTGGGAAAAAAAAATTTCAAAATCCTATCTGTAGTTTTGTTATAATCTTCTGGCTGTGTGAGATGTTTGTAAACAACTCCTTCTTCTCCCTTGTCACTTTAAGACTGCTTTACTCAACACAGAATGTCAACATGGAGTTCTTATTTTTGTTTTAATGACACAGATTGTAATTAGAGGAAACCATGCCTACAGCAACACAACATTTGTTTGAAGTTTAATTTACAGCTCTTTTACTATCTGCACTGGACAGCCTATAATCCTAAATATGTACTTAACAAATTTACCAATAAACATATTTTTTCCATAAAACTACCTTTCCTGTTTCCTCTCTAGTCCCCATTCTTTAATAAATAATACTTTTGGTGAAAAAAGATGTCAGTTATTTTCATCAGCAGTTGATAAGAAATGTCAGCATAGAATTGAGATTTTGCTATACTTAATCATAGCCCTCCTTCTACTTAAAAAAGCAACTGGGGATTTCTTTTAGTGAAAGTGTTGACTGGTGTTAAAATGAACACAGTAGGCACATAGGTTTTAACTAACTTTCAAAAAGAGGTTCTTCCGATATTACCATCTCCTTAGTATCTCAGTTTTACATATACAATATCTGGCTTTGTTAAGAAAAAAAATACAATTAGAAATATGTAAAAATTGTCATTGTTTTCCTGTCCCCTTTAAGAAAGTTTAAAAATGAGTTAAGATATTTTTACTGTAAAATTATATAAATTTTAAGAATTCTCAGAATCTGAATTCTAAATGTTATTATCTTTGTACTGATCTTTTTCTGCAGTATCATATTGAGCTTCTGAAGACTCTTGTGATTTAAATGGCATTACATTTCATTGGAACTCCCAGTAAGAGTTATGTACCAACTTTATAACTTTTCCTCTCTTTTTAGCTAATATTTTTGTCTGATTTTTTTTTCCTCAGGGTCTCCTCTTATCTGTTCTTTCTTTCTCATTGTTTAAATCACAAGGTGACTCCCATTCTGAATGCGACACTGTGAAACCAGGTCATGTGCAGTGCAATTGATCTCTGGCAAGAAGGGGGACATTTCCATCAAGATCAGAAGAGACAGAGCTTTGTGATTTCCATCAGAGAAATAGGAGTTGTGTAGCTCAGCCCCAGTGTAGCACAACAAATGCTTGCCTTCTTATTTAATACATTTTCATCTTTTAGTTTTCATAGAGGAAAAGCTATTCTCAGGGGAAAAGAAAAATGATCACAATTTAGAAGCAAAATTCGGAGTTGGTCCGTATTTCTTCTCTAACTTCCACAAGTGTTAAAGCAGAACATTTCAACACTTTCCACTTCATCTGCAAAAGTACTCGAGTTATTCAGAGTTCTATGGGAGGCATTAAAAATCTGTCAGAGAAGTGCTGGTAATGGCAGAAACATTTTTCAGAACCTGTCAATTTCCCCAAATATCCATCAGTGCTACCAGGCACAACAAGGGATTCCTCATTTAGAGTGTGTCAATTCTTATTATTAATGTCACGACAAAAACACCTGCTAAAAGTATGTCTCTGGCAAAGTGAGACTCAGTCATAGAAATGAGAGGGTGAATGCCACTCAGATTAGTGAGCAAAGAAGAGCTGAAGCCTTTTTTTCCCTTTACTTAAAAACAAAACCCTGTCTCAAGCTGGATCTGTTAACAGTGAGCTGCGGATAATGCAGTAAAGTATAATTCATAAAAGATAATATGAATTTAATTTATTAGATGACAATAATCATAATTTCTTGTATAATTATGTGTTTGAAGGGACTGTGCTCTTGGTCATAGATTTTCTTTGTAAATTCTAGTCATAATGATTAGTACCATATAGTTCATGTTATGCTGTGGATGTTGGTTGTTGTCAAAAGTATGACTAGCTCCTAAGGGCATGCCAAATCTTGATTTAAGCTAGTTAGTCAGGCTACAGATACCAGAAGCACTACAGCAACATGGAGTTCAGGTCCACTAAGTTGCCCCCATAATCATCACAGATCCACACACATTTCTAGAAAGGTCTTTCAACCTTCACTGAATCTCAGGACACAGTGCCTTGGCTGCTGCTGCCCAACTCATTGAGCACTGCATAACGTGCTCTGCTTTAATAACACAAAAATAACAAATTTATCTTGTCTCACTGCAGCGTGTATTCTTGTATATGTACATTTACTGACAAATCAGATAGTGACTGCTATCATTTGTATATACATTTGTATATACAAATATTAGACCTAGGGGATTACACGAGCTACCAAGGCGATATTTTTTGTGAAAGGTCTTGCTTTGAATTAAGATAAATCCAACTGTGTAAGACAAGCTACCATTAAAGAAACTGTTAGTTGAATTATCTGCTTATTTCTACATCCATAACATGAGTCAAGAAACATTTTGAGACAGAGAAAGATGTTGTAAACAACAGTTAATCCAGCTGGCTATATTTTGACCGACAGGAAAGGTGCTTACTATAAATGAAGATTCATTCCAAAAAAATTGCTATAACATTTTAGCTGTCACCAGGCAGCTCTACATTCTGATGTTGATACCACAGAGCACTTAAATACCAGTTTAACATTAGGCTCATGGTTTTAAGCACACGGCATTAACTTTAATGAGCATTCTTGTATTCATAATCACATACCTGGAGTCATTGATAGAGAAGGCATGAAGAAATAATGGTCCATATCTTCAGTTTGTGCAAATTAGTATGGCCTAATTGAAATGAATAGAGTTGTGCCAATTTATACTAGCTGATAACCAGGTCCCAGGGGTCCAACTTCTAGCAAAGTGTAAGTCAACTTCCAGTGCAGCTATTACTACAGTTTTCTGTCTCATACAAACTATCAAAATCCTCTCTGCCCTTCCACCAAGCAGGAGTTAATAATCTCATATGTATTTCAGACAAATTGAAGGATCATCACAGTGTCTTAACCAACCTTGGTTCTCTTGTGTGAGTTATTGCCAAGAACAGTTTGGCTGTTATATTTCTTTGCAGAGCTACCACAGAGCTTGCAAAGAATATAACTCACCGTTTTGTTTGGTGCTTTATAAGCTTTTGTACGTGCCACTTCCAAGAGAAAACAAAAAATCTGCTTTGAAATGGACTTAATTCAGATTATTTAAATCTAACCTTTTTCTTGTTAGCAAATTCGACAGACTCTCTCACCATCTCCTCTCCATCCTTTTTGCACACTGGCCTGTAGCTCTGGAAGGAGAGTAGGATTCTGAAGTCTTGTGAATGTCAGTATTAGAAAAAAAAATCAACCCCTTTTTTTCGGCGAAAAAAAAAAATAAAAGCAAACTATTTTTGGACTGTGCCATAAGACAAAACAAATTTTAGAAAAGTGTCCAAATTTGCATAGTTCAATTCTGCCATTGAAAGCTATTTGCTTGACTTCAAAATATCTATTACATACTGAACTAATGAGATATTTTTGTTGCTATAGCGAGGGGAGATGCTTACAGTCTGAGTGACAGAATTTACTGCTGGAAACCATCCATGGTCCTCATGGAAACAGAGATAAGTAGATCGCATCCCATTAAAAGGTAAAAGTTAGAATAACTGAGAGACCATTGTTTTACATTATCACAGTGCTTGCTGTTACCAAAAAAATGTGAGAAAACTTTCCATGTGATCAGCTACAAAATGTTTTCTTAGGAAAAAAAAAACTGAATCAAGATCTTACAATTTCAAACTTTGTTCCTTTCTATTCTCAGACTTGTAAATCTAAGAAATAACCCAAGGACCATCATAGTGCTTCCTTTAGTGCCACCTTTTAGATTTTTGAGAAATAATAAAGTTCAAAGCATTATGCTCTGTGTTCTACTTTCATATCCTGTGTATTAGATTCAAACAGCAGACACATGCAGACAAAATAAACAAAACAAATGCAGAAAAAACAGCAAGCTCTTAGTGCAGGATATTGGATGTGAAAGGAACATGAAATTTGTTCAGTTATTCTAAGGCTCTAATATATTCAGAACTTATTTTTATTTCCTCTCAATTACTTATTATTGCTTCTTTAGGCAAAGCATATAATAGGACAAAAAGCTGAAGCACTTTTGTTTCCTTTTTCAGTGAATTTGCATTAAAATTCACATTTATTAGAACTTAATCCTTTTTTACAGAAACGTTTGAAGGAGAAGCAACATGAACTAAAATATCACTGTAGCTCTACAGTTTTTCCTGCTTTAAGACTCTTCCTTTCTATTTCACCTCATGGCTTAGTGCTAGCCTCTGTTTCTGCAACCATCTAACATTAGATCAAATCCCTTCAGGTAAGGATTGTATTTTTTATATTCTCTGCACATTGTCCATGACCATTTTAGATGCTCGACAAGCAAACAGTGGTGATAATGGAAATTTTAAAAAATAAAGCAACATTTCCTATCTAAAAGTCTCTTCATAGTATTATCAAAATGACTGAGATGAAAAAGAACACAGGCAACCTATTTTAATGACTGAACACATTTTGCCTCTGTACCAGCAGAGGTGACCCACTGCTGCTGAAACACACCACTACTGCCTCACTGAGCTCACAGCCATTGTTTGGTCTCTATAAACATTCAGCAAGCACTGATGAAGGTCACTGGATGCCATTTTTTCCACATGAAGGAATTCAATGACACACATTTGCTTCATCAGCACTCCCATGTCAGATGCCATTCTGTCAGAGTGCCCCTCTGCTGTCATCTGTCACATGGCACCGAAATAATGGGATATTGGTGAGAAGGTTCAGTCTCTACTGCCAGCCCACCAACATCTGCTTCTGATATCATGGACCAACATCATAATACAGGAGGCATTACTTTCAGAGCAGCCCCCATAAAATATATAACATAGTTAATGTAGATAAATAACAAGCCTTATTTGAATAAGAGAGCAACAACAGCATAAAACTAGTGGACGTGACCTTGTTTTTGTAAAACTAGTGCATCAGGCTGGTTTGATGGCAGTGGTTGCAATTTGCAGTGAGCTCTCAAGGTGTTTGTCAGAGATTTTGATGAAATTTTACACTTCCTGTGCTTGAAAACAATTGCTCACAAATGCAGATACTGCCAGAAGTGATGACCTGAGTAAAGTGTGACTGCGAAGTGAGGGATATTTCTCTCTGGTAAGAGAGGGCTTACAAGCATCTGGTAAAGAAATATGATCAGGTTTTTGATTGCAACTCCATACATCCCATTTGAAAATTCACAGGTAATGCATTTACGTCAACTGAACAAACCAAAACACTGATGATTTTTTCAGCACACTAGAAACTTATTCTCAAATTCCTTTCTCAAAACGGAAAGCACGGCAACGTATTTTTCACTGTTCACAGGACCGTCCCTGGCCAATGCATCAAAATGCATAACTTTATATGCCATAACTTGAGTTAGCACTGCACTGCACCCACCCCGTGCCCTGGTTTCAGACCAGATGGAGTTAATAGCACACTGATGTTCAGTCGGTGCTGAGTGATGCCTGTGTGCCCGGGGTCAAGCCACTCAGCAAAAAGATGATGTTATGAGGCACTGGGGAGCCACAGTGCAAGCTGGGCTGGGCCACATGCAGCCCACAGGCTGGACATGCCTCCTATAAGAGAAAATTAAGAAATGCACACCTACGGCATCAACTATCACTGCATGCAATGCACATATGTGTTCTACTGTATGAGTCACCATAATGGTAGCTAAACATATTACTGCCTAGAAAATGAACTCATACACTGTGAATAAAAGAAATTTGCTTTTCTACAGGGATGGATGTTTTCCAGCTGTTATAATGTGGACAGTCTTTTCCTGATATTAAAATCTGAAAGAGAAAGGAAGAGAAAGGAAGGAGACGGAAAGAATAAAACAAAAAATTAGAAAGAATGAAGTAATGAAAGAGAAAGAAAGAAAGAAAGAAACTTTGAAAATCTGCATAATCTTAGTGTTTAATGTAAATTAGATAGATCAGCCTAATTTTACTTCAGTACATTTTAATTGCATTTATAATTAGTAAAATACATTAATGTGCTAAACAGAAGGTCAGGAGTTTTGGTGAAAGAATCTAATTAAAATGCTCTACAACATTTATGTCACACATCCAGTTAGTAACCTTGAGCACTTCCTGAAGCAGCAAAGCAGTTTTTTTATACTTAATTGATAAATTTTGTCTTAAAAAAAAAAATGAAAAAAAAGAGTATGTTTTTAAGAGAGTAGCACACATAATGTAAGTATTCTAATATCTCACCCTACCCATACAACACCCTGATTAATATTTGGTTCAGTCCATTTCATATTACGTATTTTTCAAGAAAGACAAATACAAAAAAAAATGGGTTCATTCTTCATAATAAGGACTCTTAGATGCCCGAGTGCTGCCCAGTCTTGAATCAAACTACACAAAACAAATAGTTAATGGGCAGAGAAGTTGGTACCATCCAGAAAGCTGACTGTGTGTGCCACAAGGTATTTATTCTGACATTTGAGTCTTCTAGATGCATGTATTAGAAAAAAGTAGAAATAAATTTAAAGAAAAGCTTTCAGCAAAAATCAGTGAGCTTTAATTAGTGGTGCTAATTTCTCTACTTAGAACTCATATTGTGATTTTATTACATTTAAATTACACATGCTCAGGTGTTGGAATGCTTTCCTTTCATCACCCTCTTAGGTGGTAAAACATCATTAACATTCCTCTGGCAATGGAATAATTGCTCAGTAGGATTAGAGGTCTTTGCCTTACTGAGTTGTAGACATACTTCTGCCATGGAAGTGAGCAAAGACTTATGGAAAATAAGTAAATAAATAAATAAATAAAAGGGCTACACACTTTGTTGTTACTCAATATATGCTGTCCCGTCAGGTGGTGTTTGTGTACTCGTAATGTAAATTCCAAGTTTCAGAATAGTCACTGGAATTATAAATTCCTGAAATACCAGCTCTGATTGCAACAGAAGAAAAGTTACCTCAGTGTTCAGCAGGAAGGAAAAACACGTGCAGAATGATTGTTCCTTCTCAGGATGATACACTGAAGCTTTAAAAGATTCATTCTTCTCATCTGCTGGAAAGGTTGAGCAGCATCTGTGATCACTATTTACTGACCTGAAGCTAGGAAAGAAAATAAGTTATTAGCTACATAGAATAAGTAGTGAAAATGAATGATAATTTCTTTCATCACCTCAGCATTTCTCAGCATTGCAAAAGTTATTTGCAAGCACTTGATTTTGTTTTTCTAAAATGACAAGGAACATACTTCTTTCAAACATGCACATCCATTTGATCATGCATAACAATAAACACGGACTGTACTGACAGCACTGTTAATCTTTATTCTTGGACCTGGACCACAAAACAACAATTAACCAATGGCATTTCTTAAATTGCTTATAAACTTATCTTCACATACATTTGTGAATAACACAAATAACCAGGTTTTCAAATATAGGTCATCTTGTTTTCCAGTATTCAGAATTACTGAACTTGCACAGTTCCGCGTGGAACTAAGTGTTGATCATGCCTGCATTTCTAAGACAGGAGATACAGTTTAAAAATAACTGAACTTCAGAAATAAAATCTTTAAAGTGCTAAATAGTACTCCCAAGTGAACTAATCCCAATGTCAGACTTCTATTTATCCTAGTAAGGATTCCTAAGATAGTTTCTCCAGAAGTGAAAGATGACCTCAAATCCAACCTCTAGATCCAAGCTCTACAAAGGCAAATTTTCATTAGAATTAAAATTCTAAACATAAAGTAGACACAGATTATTCTCACATGAAGCTTTAATGGTGCTAACAGCTACTAACAATGCCCTGAAATGTTGCAAGATCTGTTTTCATGGAAATCTAACTCAGAAATTCTGATATATTTGAGGAAAAATATAGTTAGCTTCTCTCATTTGAACGATGCAGATCAGTTTCCAAAGATGCCATGTAAAGAAATAAATAAAATTCCTTCTAATACCGAAATAAAGCTCTGTTACAGAACAGAAATGGAAGAAAAATCCTGAACTAGGCAAACATAAAACTCCAAACCTCAACTTCACAGTCTATAATATTCATAAAGGGATTAATATGAAAAATAAAATATGACAGATGTATAGCATTACTCTTCTTTTCCTAATGATTTTGACTGGTGCTATTAGTACTATTGTCTCAGTTTGAATCTAGATGTCAATTTCTCATTACGCATACAGGCTCTGGGTCAATGTTACAGATAATGAATATCTGCTGGTGTAAATGCTTATTGTATCTCAGCCCAATTCAAGTAAAATTTAAATGGTCTATTAATTTTCTTAATAAATTTAGATATGGTTCCTGACTAAAATCTGTCTTAGATTAGCTAAAAAAGTGTACTAAGATCTCTTTCAAGCTGATGGTTCTGAATATTTCAGGCAAAAAATCATCATAATTAATAATAATAATAATAAAGTCTAGTAATTTTTCCTTAGGTCAGTCTATAAAAAAAGTGCAACCCCCATGTTTAACTTGAGCCTTCTCATCTGTTTTATCTGGAACTGTCAAAAATAAATAACACAACTCTCAATGGATAGCCTCATTCTTTCTCTCTTTACAGCAAACAGTTCAGAAAATCTGAACCAGATCTCAGTACCTTCCCAATCATTTATGTGTATGACATCATACCGCATCTATCACTTCTTGTATCCATCAGGTATTCTCATTATGTATGACTATTTCCATCCAGTAAAAGCCATGAAGGCTTTTCTGCATGGTAAGAGCTGCACACAGCACTGTGAGGCATCCAGCTGCAGTGTCCATAGGAAGTCCCACATGGAACAACATTATAGAATCCTGAGTGCCATCTACTGGCACTTTAACTGTTAACTAAACTTCACTTTGCTAAGTTTGGTACCAAATATTCTTTCATGCATATATATTTTTATTCCTACTTTTAGGATGACTTTCTACCTCATCGGTCCTTATTGCATGACAAGATGTTCAGAGGAAATTTAATGGATACATTTATTTTTTTTCATTTTGGTGTTTTCAGCTGAAATGTTGTGACATTGTCTGTTCAGACATATTTCTCAGTGTCAAAATGAACTGAAATGTTTCACGTAGTCTCAGTTTAAGGTTGAAACATGTCTGGCTGAACTGATGTGCTGCCATTGTGAGGTGACATATATGCCCATCTTCTTATATAAGCAACAGTTCTCCATATGGTCCATGTATTCCGTGATATGTCATAACTACATATTAGGGACATAGCTGTTGCTTTGTTTTTATAAAGCACAGTTCAGATAAAGGAGACCGAGGAGCTGAACAATGGAAAGTACAACCCACGGGAAGAAATACCAAGGTAAACCACATTTGCCTTATTCAGGGAACTGACTGGGTTAGGGCATTTCTGACCTAAGGCACTTCTGAAAAGCAAAGGAGCTCAAAGCAATAGGCAGGTGTTTAAGGTCAAAAGCCTCCAAACACAAGAACAATTCATTGTGATACTCAGGAAAAGGAATAATTTCTTGGCTAATAATTTGAGAATGCAATGGAGAATCCCGTGCCAAGCATTTCTCAGGATTGCACAAAGTTATTCCTCTGCCCACCAGAATACTGAAAAGACTATTTTGTGTAAATTGATCCAAGACCAGCAAGCTTTCACACAATTTCTTAAGTTAAAATGGCAGATTAACAGATTGATTAAGGAAAAATAGCAAAATCGATCAAGAGAGAAATTGCAATTGAGCTTAAAGATGCTCAGTGGTTGCTTCTCAATTTAAGCTTACCATTGAATGGTGCCCTTCTCAATGAAATTGTATTTGCAACAGACAACTGCTGAAATGCTCATAAGACATCTTGTACAAGTTCAATTTTGATAAAAATATATGGGAATATATTTCATATATTGTAAGGTACATTGTAACTAGAAGATTTTAAGTCAGAAATCTCAGAAGAAAAGCCCTGCATTGTTGTCAGGAAAAAGTCAAATTGGGTGCAAGATTCGTACCAATCACTAGGGCTGCTTTTAAATTTTTCCTTTGAAATATCTTTCCTGGATCTACAGCAACAGTTTGGAACATTTAGCCTTTGGAAATTGATGTCCAAAAATTAAATACTCCAAAACCGGAATGTTTCAATATAGCAATATTCACCGCTGCCTGAATACTGAAGCATGAGAATTCCTACTTTGGTTACATTCCATTTCTTCTGAAATAACACAAACAATTGAAATCTCACAAAACCAGCACATCTCAGCAAATGTACACTGTGTGCGGTACTGCAAAAGCTTGTCTTTAAAATTCTATCAATTCAGCAACAAAGGACACTCTGAAACTGTGATTTTGTTTGTCTGCTTTTGCAAGAAGGCAGATCATGACTTTTTTGTGTGTGTGTACTAGTATTCAGGAATTAATATTTAATGCAGCAGTTTCAAAAATGCATTATGTTATATTGAAAAAAGTAGTTTGTTTGTTTGTTTTTTTTATAACCAATCAGTCTTGTAATACAAGCACTTTCTAAATCAAAGCTTCTCCAGAGTAAATTCTGGAAATATGGAAAAAAAAACTTCATTTTAGCTATTCAATATGAGCAGCACTACCTGCTTTCTCAAAGGCCTTTTAGAGTTGCTTTGGATTATTTTCCCCTTAGTTGGGTATCAGGATAGTTATAAGCATAATTAATTCATGCTTTGGACTCTGAGGATTATGAAGTATTACAGGATGGCAGCACTAAGACAAAATGCTCTAATTCACCAGCTGTCATGTATTTAATTAGAGATTTTGAAGAATCTTTCCTACTTAGATGAGACTTCATACTTTGTGTTCTAATAAAAAGAAAAAAAAAAGGAAATCAGGAAAGGAAAAAAAAGACTCCTTTGTACAAGGATTGTAGGACTCTGATAAACTTTTTCTTAGCATGACAGCCTTGTCTACCACATTAATGTTAGACATCGAGTTGAGTACCTTGTCAGCTGCCAACACCGACATTTTCAGAGAAGCTGGACTAAGAGTGCAGGCTCTAAAAATCAGGATTCAATCATGTAAAGAGACAGGAGGAGCACAGACAGAGTTCCTTTAAAAAGCAGACAAGTTTCTTGAATTTCCTTTTGCCTCAGAAACAAAAGGAAAAATGTGTTTTGCATCTTCCATATGTTCAGAAAGGTTAAATCAACCTTTCTCCCTCCTGAAGTTTTAAACTGACTTTCAAGAACTCAAGATTAATTTATATCTTACGTATTTTATATTGAGGAAGAACATTCTACAAGAATTAAAGCTAGAAATGTCTTTAAATTTATCTGATAGAGACAGACAATCTTTATGTATGTCATATTAGCTGCTGAATATAAAATGTGTGAAAGAACAGGTCATAGTCTGATTTCTATTTATGTTATTTTGACTTAATTTGTTTTTGCTTGAAAACCTCTCTTGCTATAGTGGCAGTATACAATGCATAGGTAGTATTTTCAACACCAACACCTGTGTTAATAAATGAGATATATCTCTGACTCTACAATGTGTTTGGCACTATCTAAATATTTTAAATTTTAGATTTTTTTAATGGGTTGATATAGTATCCAAAGTATGTAATAAACCCTTGAAATAGTATCCTGCTGTAATTCCATCTTGAATCTTATTTATTTTCCTCAATATGCATATTAATGAACTGATCTAATGTTTTCCCTTTCAATTTATTTAGTTTTGGCAAGCCTGACTCCACATGAAAATATAAGAAAAGCTCTTGATATCCATTTCAGGTAGGTGATCTAATGAGAGATCAGAAATTTGATGGAAGAAAAATCTTTGTGGAGTGCAGAAAGACTACAGCAATAATTTTTAGAGATAAACTTAAATGCACTTATTTTAATTTTCCTTTATTAAATAGCCATACAAGCATCAAGTTGTTCTTGATGGACTGTGTGTTCTTAGCTTAGCTTAGGCTAGGAATTATACAGTATTAATTATTAATTAATTAGTATTATTGATCTCTGTTCCCATTAAAGCCAGTGCAGCATTTAACATTTAAATAGGAAGAAGAAAAAAAAACACAAAAAAACAGATAGAGTAATTTCTTCTAAAGAGTCTGTGAGGAAAAGGACTAACAACAAAAAGGTGTAAGCATTTAAGCATTGTTCCTTAATGTGTCCCTAAAGTATAATGATTGCAGAGCCCCAAGTGCAATTACGTACTGTTTTTCTGGTTGCTGCCTAAAATTAGATGTCATATAGGGTTGGGTAGAAAGAAGTAAAAGGGGATCTTAAGTTTATGATCCTTAGAAAACAATCTCCCTGGAAGATTACTAACCAAATTACCACGCGCTTGTAAATAAATACAATAACAATTGGCAGCACAATGAAGGCTGTGTAGAAACAATTTCATATTTTCAACCTGGAACTCCTATCGCTCTGGACTGGTCCCCAATTCACACTCCTTTCTGTTCCCCTTGCTCCCTCCACTCATCCCAGGATTCAGAGGCACAAAATGGTTCGAAATCCAGCTCTGCAAAAGGCCTGAAGAAAATGGTAGCTGGGCTGTTACCTGTCTTGCAGCCAAGAGGACAATATAATGGACCTTCCAGTAAATCAGTGCTCTGGGCTGCCTCTCAGACAGGTACTGGGCCACTAGAAGTGCCTGGAGGTAACCAGGCTAACCTTTGGCACGTGGTGGGTTCTTGGCCTTTATAGACTCACCAGGTAGGGAGATTAAAGCGTTTGGTTAGGAGACAGGCAGCTGGGGCCCTTAATCTGGGAGGGAGGACTGCGATACCCTAAAATATCCTTTGGTTCAATTGGCCAATACAGGAGGGGCTAGGACTGGAGATGGTGAGGGAAATGATAAAGAGGCAAACTGCAAGAGCTGCTCTAAAAGTAATGCCTTTTATTTTATGATGTTAGACCACGTCAGCAGTGGCAGATATTGGTGGGCTGGCAGTCAACCTTTCCATTAATATTCCATTACACTTAGGTGTGATAGCAGCAGAGAGGCACTCTGACAGTATGACTTCTGACACAGAAATGAGGATGAAGCGGAAGTGTGTCACTGAATTCCTCCACTTGCTGAACTTGCTTTACAAAGACCAAGCAGTGACTGTGAGCACAAATGAGACAGTGGGTGGTACATTTCAGCAGCAGCAACTGCAACTGTGGGTCACCACAGTTAGGTTACCCACACTAACTTCTAGTTGCCTACACTGACTTAGAATCATGTGCTATAATTTAGGAATATGAAGAAAAAAAAACCCTGCATTTGTATCACAAAAACAAACAAACAAACAATCAAAAGATCTATTTGCTGTCTTTGCTTTAACATGGAAAGTATTGGCTGGCATAGGAATTTCTGAGACAGATATATTTCTATTCTTTCAGGAAAATTTTCTTTTTTCATCATCAGAAGGCACTGCATCTGAAAATAATAATTCTAAAGAAAAAGATTTGCTCTGTCTATTGAATGAGCATCATTTCTTTGCACCACGTTCAAAACAATGAAAGAGCTGGAATCTGAAAATGGCTCTTCAACCCACAATATAAGCTTAAAAAGGAACACTGAAGTGTATAAAATTCTCATTTGCAATTCAAAATGCATTCTACTTAGTGAAAATAACAAAGAACTAAATAGACATAACATCATATCCAGATTATACCTCAGAGACGCAGGAAAATATAATTATGTCACTGAATATTACAGATTGCCCCATCTCAAACATTAACAGTTGAATTCATTTGCCTCATGAAAACTTAAAATTGTCCTTTTGTTTCAGTGGACACAACGGATGAGTCAACCAATGGCAGTGTAGCCCAACCACCCCTAGGTCTTGAATTTCCAGTTTCAGTGATGGAACCAACTGCAGAAGTAGGCATCAGAGGCAATATCACAGACAGAAAAATGTTGCTAACTAAAACTCCACAGTTATTCCAGCTACAGTCTTGTAATGTTTAATGGAGTCTATTTACCACTGTGTGAGGTACTGCAGTAATACCACATTCAATGTTTTTCACAGATGACAGTATCACATTTCATCATGTATTAAATACTAACCCAAAGTACTTGCTCTTAAAATGTTATTCACTTCCCTTTCCCTTCACCACCCACTCCTCCTCTTGCCCATGCATGCAAACCAGCAGTGCTGGAATCTGTGCCTAAGCAATCATGCTACTAGGGAATACCATGGTTTACTTAAAAGACACATGGTTTGTTCTGGTGAATAAAGATAGGCCAAAATTGCCTCTTTGTAATTCTTACAGATTTTATTGAAGAATGTTTCTAATTAATTGACGCTTTTCTCTGAAGTATGACAAATCAAACTAGATGGAGAAAACCTTTTGGCTTTGCTATTCCCAAAATTATAATACTCCATAAGAATATCTGAATCTGATGTGTTTACAGAATGAATACGTGATCGGATGCTTCACAAAAAGAAAGAAAAAAATAGAGTTCTTAGAAGAAGCAGATGAGATAGGCCACGTGTGATGACAAAAAGGTTTTTAAAATGCAAATAATTATTTTTGCCATTTGTAAACTCTTCCTCTGTGAATAATAATGAGTTTATGTATAAATCATATTCAGAAACAGTTACGATGAAACTTCCATTCAAAATAAAACAGACAAATGTCTCTAACTTAATGAAATTGCACAGTAAATTATTTCCAAGAACATTCCAATGTCAAAGTAACTCACTTAATTATCCATTATCATAGAAATGTAGACATAATGTTAATTAAAATGAAGGGGCAAGACCATTTCCATTTTTTATTAAGATCCATTGGCCTCTTGAACAGCTATTAGCCTTGCTGCCAGGGTTAGGTGTAGGACAAAAGTTGCCCTGGTGGGTAGACCATTGCACGCTGATTTCAACGGCTTAGGAGCTGCAATGTCATAACGAGAGGCAATTGAAAGACTATCTTCAAGCCATTTGTATTGACAGCACACAGGAAGCTTTTCTGTGACGACCATTATTTCTGCAGTGTATTTTGCAGCTGCAGTGCACAGTCACCTCTAACAATGAGAAGAATTATCCATGACTGTAGCTGAGAATACAAATACACCTGCGTAGTGTTGGCCGTTGGAAGTGACATTCTGCAAACAAAATCTTCCAGCAATACACTCGTCTTAGTTAGAACTTTGTCAGATTAATTATAGTGTTTGCACACTTCATTATTTGTTTTAGGACTGGATTATCATATGGCGTAGTAAGTTTTACCTTCAGGAGTGAGCAGTGTAGCTGAAGGAGAATTAAAGGCCTCTATGCCTTAGAAAATGCTTTCTACATTCTGGTTAAAGGCAGCCATAAGAAGGAAAGTAGGTGCAGAAATAAAATGGCAACCAGGGGAAACTTCTACATTCCCTTGTATACGTACATTTAATCACAATTCCAAAGGAGATATTCTCTTCACGTGACTGATGCAACTATTAAAAATCAGCAATTGGTTTATTGTGAATTAGCTGTAGACTTGTGGAACACAAAACACACAGTAACAGACATGCACCACAGTGGTAAGAAATAACCAAAGCAATTTTTTCTTTATATTTTTTTCTCTAAATAAGCTGATGAAAAAACACATCTACTTGGGACACAAATGCATGTACAATTGTGTTCAGTAGTTACTTTCTTTCTTTGTGCTGTTCAAAGATTGTTGTACAACTGCAAACAAGATGATTTATGTTTGCTGGTTTTTCCAATAAAACATTTACCTCAATGTTTTTAAAGTTTTTGGGAACCAGCACGAAGCCTCGTGGAAAACTGATTTACCAATGGAATTTGGCGATTTTAATTTCTTCCACATTTAACTTTGTATCATTTTATCCCTGAATCAGGTTAATTAGCCCAGAATTGAATTCAAATTGCCATGGTTATCTTTCTTATTCCTACTTTATAAGTTGTATACTGTATACTGAAGCAAAACACTGGTGGTCATGGGGTTAACAGGAGCTATTCTCGCAGAAACTACTGACAGCGCTCACTCCTATGTACTGAAATTGATTACTTTAATTCAAAGGTTAAAAGGTATGTATGTTCTGTTCTAATTTCAACCATAAAAATTTTTTCAAACGGATGAATGAATAATATAGGTATATATATGTTATTTTAATGTAAGTACTACATTATATCCAAAAGTGTACAGATCCAAAATTTTATTCATAAAGTAATTTTTCACTTTTTGACATTATAGTATCAGAATATATAAAAACGTTACACACATTAATATCGCACCTAGCATGAGAGCTGATTTTTATGAGTACAGCCTTTGATGAATTTTCAAATATATATTATTTCCTTCTGTCCTTTGAATGGTGAATTATAATTGCTTTAATAATTCAGAATGACATAAATTTGAATCTAAGGTAGTAAGTGATGTGCGTATTACTTACTGCAGTGCCTTAAAAGTAATCAGAAACCAGGTCTCTACTGATGAAAAAAGGCACAATCACTGACTACAAAAAGTTTCACCGAAGTGTATGAATGTTTCTAAATTATTTTTATAATCCTCTCTCGCGTGGCTAACTAACCTGCTACACTTCAAGAAATACGGTGTGTCACCGTCCCCTTCTGAATGCCTCAGAATTACTCCTGAATATTATTTGAGTAAAGATTTGGAAGACAAAACCCAATATATTCTGCTTATTCCATAGCAAGCTTTTATTTTGTAATTTTTCCAGTTTTGCAATTAGAAAATTGCCTGAATATAATTCAGAATTCTGCTAAAGGGGTCCATAGGGAACATACAACAAAATATTTGCACTCACTGCACTGCTTTGTATTGCTGTTTTTTTGTTTTTATGGAATAGTGCAAAAACGTAAATTCCTCTCAGCTCTACTAATACCTCACAACCTTCATTAAGCTAACAGCAGCGTAAGGGTTTGGAGGAGGGGAACGTCATCTCAACAATCCCACGAGGACTAAAGAGGTGAAGGAACAGTCACATTCCCAAAGTTTTGGGATTGCTTCCAGCACATGGAACGACCCCCACAGCCCCTCAGGGACTTCCCAGCAAACCACACCACAGTGCAGCAGGGCTATGTGTCTTGCTATCCATCCATAACACTTTGTGTTTAGGGAACCACACAGAAACACCAGTTTTCCCTACCCTGCATGAGACACTCGTGAGGCATTTTATCTCTAATCATCTACTTAATCACATCTCAAGTTTCCTTAAAATACTCTGTTTAGGTGCCCGCATTGCATCGTTCCTGTTTCTATGGTTACCCACACAGTCCACGTTTCAGAACTGCCACGGTAAGACAATGATAAAAATGAGCCAACTTTGCATAATATAAGCCCCTGCACATCTAACATTTTTTCCTCCTTTCATCCCTCCTCCTGCACTTTGTGAAGCTCTCTCAGATCTCTCACCATACACAGCCTTCCAAGGAAGGCAAACACTTCTTTCACTGAAAACGCCCAATGATTGGACAAATTTCATGCCTCCCCCCAAGTAACTTCACAACTCCTGTATACATCTAATAATAAGGTGTAACGGTTACTATAGCAACATTCCTCTAGTAATAAATAACACAATCATGCTTCTGATTCCTTTCAACAAATTAAAAAAAAAAACAAAAAGAGCACACCCTGGATTAACGGTGTAATTTACTTAGAATTCTTCATAGATCATTATATTCAAAACCATCAGCTAGTTTTGGTTCAGCATATCCTCCGAATAATAAGGACTACACGAAATAAACGAGATATCCTTATTGCAATGGTGTTATCGCCTCATTTGTCAGAATGCCACAAGTGACAGTGCTGAATTTAGGCAAAAAAACATGCTACGTGCCTTGAGGACATCAGTACGCTTCCATGGCTCTGAGCGTCCTGTCCCGGCCTGGGCAGGAGCCACTACCAAGCTCAGGCCTTGTCCCTGCAAACAGGATAAAAGTGGTCGTTGTGAGCTCCGTGCAGGGCAGCGTTTGCGTGGAGAGTCAGATGTCTCCGACAGGCTCACTGGTGCGTCACCACATCACCAGAGCAGTTTCTGTGGCAAATCTGCTTCCAACGGCACTTCCCAGGGGAGGGGGAGGACTCCATGAAGCACTGTTCTGAGCAGTTCCTATCTGCTGCTAGATCCACGGCCCTGTGCGATCGCTCCAGTAAATGTATGACACGCTTCTGATCCTACATTACCTGGAAAACACCCAGTTAGCCTAACTATCCACAGAAGACTGTCCTGTGTTACTATTCCTGCACTGACATGATGAGGTTCTGCTGACCGCCTACCAGCCCCTTCTGGAGGCACAGCCAGGTCCCTTCTGCAACCAGGAGCAGCCTGGGAGATCTCCTGGGGACAGTCTGGGACTAAGGTTCTTCACCCAGCAAATTCACGGGCACACTGACACACATGAATTGGCGTATGCACAGCTGGAAAAGCCTTGGGGGAATCTGAGGCTGTCCTACAGCTCCCAGTATGACAGCTCCAGTAGCAGTTAGTCATTTTGTTTGCTGTGCAGGCCCCAGGCAGTTCAGTCAGTCATTCAGTCCAGCTCTCCCAAACACCCTGCTGGAGAATTCGTGACCACACAGGGAACTAGGGACGTGAGAGCTCTGAGTGTGCACACAGCAATAACCCCAGTGCCCAGCTGCACCTAACGGACCACATAGGATCAACTTAAGTTTGAACTTGTATGACACCCAGTATTAACACCACAACCCCTAACACACTTCATAATAAAGCAAAATTTAAATAGAACTGGCACACTGGAGAATATACATACCCTTCTGGCCGTGCTTAAGCGAAGTTTAGTTTAGAGGGACATTTACTGAAGGATCTCAGAGTAATAACAAGAGGAGCTTATATCAGAAATCACAACTGTGCCATGGATCACCACAGAAGAATCATCAGTTATTATGCAATCACAGCTATGCTTATCTTACTGGTGACACAAATTATATGAGATGGCCACTGCTTACATCCTAGTCCTGCAGTAATTCTGATTATTATGGGCTTTTTTCTTTTTTTTTTTCTTTTTAGTTTGTCTGCATTTGTCTTGTCAGGTTTAATCGCTCTTACTCCTGTGACAAGAGGTGAGTTTCACCCTGAGGCCAACTCAAGGCCCATGAAAAAAATGTAACTGCTTTTCCACATAAGAGAATACACTGACAGACATCAGATTTTCTATGGTCGAACAACTACTGCACTTTCTAAATATCATGCTTTTTCACAAAAATAAGCACTGAACAATTAGCTAATCTCATACATAACTTCTGAGAAGACCAGGTGTAAAGGTCTGTTTGCATAGCTTTCTGCAACAAATCCTCTCTGCCTATATGTACAGCAATAGACTGAAAAATCACATTAAGACAATGAATAAACACTACAGACAGCCACGTTAAAACTGCTGAGGAGCCTGCAATGAGTACCTTGTGATGAATGATCATGGACCAAATGTGATCATTAACTGAATGCGATCACATATTGAATATAACACACTGAGCTGGGATGTTCAACCCTAGATTGCGATGCACAACTGAAAAATGGTCCCCTGCTGATTGAATTGGGTCTGCTCCTCATTGTGAGCAATACAAGGACATTAGAACAGCATTAGAACAATTCTGGAAGGCAAGAAAATACTTTTTCCATATACAGAAGTCACAAGCCACTGGAAGGCTGCCTTTAATATGAAAGGGAAAATTGCAAGCCACTAGAGGAAGAAAGGAAGCTGTATTCTTGAATGGGAGACAAGGACAGTTGAATTCGAACTCATAGGTAAGTTGCTCACGCTGAAACATTTGCTGTTATGGAGGCAACCTGACAACAATGAGAAAGTGCTGATGTAAAATGTCTGCCAAACAGGAGAAAACATCTGCCAGCCTGGGAGCTCAGCCAGCAGGTACGTTCTCCTCTTGGTGTTTAGGAACCTGGCCTGGGAACTAGGGACATCCTTCTCACTGACTCATTTACCACCCTGAGAACTGGAGGCATCCTGAAGGTACTACTGATAAGAGCAAAACAAGAAGTAAAGAACAACACATCATTGAGAGTAGGAATCAGTTTGGGGAAATAAAGTTCCATTTAAGAAAATAAGATTAGCTAAAAAGCGTTTGTTATTGGCTGTTTCAAGAGGAATATAATATTTAACAGCACCTCTCAGTTACTTGACGTGGTGGTGTCCTATGCCCTTTTGTGACTCTCTGAAACAAAACTAACCTGCTTTCTGCCTAACATTGAGCTTCTCACTCTCCAAGAAGCTTCCTATGCTGCATCTGTTTTCTCTCTTTTCTTCTAAATTGCTCAAAGTGACCCTGAGATGTCAGGTTGAGTCCCAGTCATTGGGTTGTCTCTTAAATTCTATGGTGCTTCACACCCTGTGATGCAGACCAGCTCCAAATTGAGACTTGACCTTGACCACCCCCTTCTGTGACTGGTTTGCAGTAATGATTTTATAAATACACAGGCGTACGTAGATGTACGTAATCTGCTAAAAGTAAAGTCTTGATAACTATAACCCACCATAACTATATTTGCAGTTATTGATGACTGCAATGCATGATGAGTACATTCACTGTCATACAATTTTTGGTAAGTTTTGTTGCACCTACAATACCATTGCTACTATAACACTGATTTTACTACCTCTAATTGCTACTACTATTGAACAACGCTGTGCTCTTAATATCCCGGTAGTATCTATAATAGCTTATTATCCAGCTATATTCAATTCATTCTATTCAAGAAGAGAACTCTTGAAAGGGGAGTATATTGGTTTGTTTGAGGTGGAAAAAAGTCTGATCAAAACTGCCTCAAATATAAACGCCAGGAGCAACATGTATGAGTGTTGCACAATTTCAGTCCTTGTTAATAAGCATTCCAAAATTGAATTCCATTTTTACAGGAGACAAAGGAAAAATGGTGACTTTTGGACCATTAAAGCAACTCTACTTTAAAAAATAAAAAATAAATAAAAATTGCAAAAGCACTAGAACCAAAACCCCTGGCAGTTTTTATGCTCTTGGTTGGAACTGGATCAACATACATCCTAAAGCTAAGACAATCCTAAAGCTAAGACAATCAAAAGTAGCACACTGACAAAAGACAAGTTACAAAAAATAGAAGAAGGGGAATGTTGAAGAAATGAAAAACACATTAGCTTCCATGTCTAATTCCAGACGTCCTACTTCTGTGAAGAAGATAAACAAGCAAGATATCTGCTGAGAAATTTTAATATAGCTTTGGTATTGCTGCACATCAGACAATAATGCTTTGTGGTATAAGGAACTTTAGGTAGATTTGTAGCTAATGCAAGTATTCTCCGGGCTTCCTTGTGAAATACATGAAGCTCATACTATATTATATCCTGCAGTATTATGTTGGAAATATACCTGAAAATACATTGAAAGTTTTTACTGTAAAGTATTCAAGTATTGTGTACTATGAGCAGAGCCTATGGAAAATGCACTCAGTCGTTATTCACGTAACACACTAATGTACATTGCACAGAAGCAGTCTCCAAATTCGCTTCAGTGTGCCTGTTAAAACGCTCTGATACATGAAATGACCTCCGTTCATTCAATTACCACAAAGAAAAAAAAGGATTACACAAAGAATGCTGTTTTCATAAATGTGATACTTAATAAGTACATGCGCAGGCTGTAGTAGGAACTCTGGCGCATCTGCACGCTTTTGTTGGAGAATATTCTGAACCACGTTTCATTATGTTCAGCATCTTTGTTTCAGTCATAATGATGGAAACTTCCACAAAACACTATACCTACAGAATTCTTGCAGTTCCAAGTTTTCCATTTCTTGTGTACCAAAAGTATAACAAAGCATAAAATCTCTATACTGTTAAACAGAGACGTACTTCAACAGCACGTAACAGTTTTCCTCTAGACTACGAACAGCAGAAATTACCTGTTTATTAGGCAAAAATATAATTCCAGGTGCAAATGCCAACAGCAGTCATATTTTTGTTCATTATGTAAAACAGCTAAAACAATTGTGATTTATTTCATATTAGCTGTGAAAATAAACAGTTTGGTATTAACGAAATGTGAAAACAGAATTGTGTAATTGCAATTAGCATGTAGAAAGCAATTTCCATTTGTTTACATAAACATGGTTCCCTGCCCCCCTTCTCAGCTAATCCTTAAATCCAACTTTAAATGATTAAAAGAAAAGAAATGCAATTCCTATGAGGGTGTGCTGTAGGAATCTTCATTTAAATTCTCTCTAAGCTACAATAACTGCTCCCAAAGCACCATTGTATTTTCCATCAAGACCTCTTCAGATAAAACAATTCCACTGAGATACAGCATTATGCTTCTAGAAGCATTCGGTCAGCAGAAAGAACAACAATCTGCGTAAGTCTCAACCCAGATGAAAGCAACCTTGGCAAAACCTACCCTGCTCACCTCTGGGGACCCTGCTTCATTGACAGCTGCAGGATTTTTCCCTTTTCCTGAGCAATAACCGCTGCACAAGGCCAGGGCACCATGACAGGGCATTGCTCCAAGGACACAGGAACTGCTTGGCAATTACTCATATGGAAATCCTCTTGCAAAAGACAAGAACTCATTGATCTCAAACTTTTTGTAGAAAGGTGTGGCTGTAAAACAATGGATTGAGGGATGATAACCTACTGCCAGAGCACCAGGAGAGCAATTTGCCCTTGAACACCTCTCTAACAGATGGGGAAGGGGAATTTTCAATCTGATTAAGTTTACCAGGTCTGGTTCTGCCAGCAACAAGGAAAGGTTTGTTCTCAGTTTTTACAGTTTTTCTCTAAAAGGCATTGGCAGAAAACTGTGAAAGAGTGCAAATACAGTGAAGGCACTTGTCTTAGTCAGCGATATGGAGCTTCTCTTCCAAAGTAATGTGTGATGGAACCCTGCTTTTCAAGAAAGGGCCAAATGTTTCCCTACCAATGGGAACAGTGAATGAACTCAACATTTTGCTCGGCTTGCACACGTAGATTTATTTTATATATTAAACTGCTTTTATCTCAATGCGTGAGTTTTCACACTTTCTTCCCCTTCCAGTTCTGTTCCCCATCCTTCTGGCAGTGAGTGAGTAACTGGCTGGGTGATGTTCAGCTGCCTACTACTGTTGACCCACAACAGTCTTTTTTTGGCATCCAGAGGCTCAAAGGGTTTGATATAACAGCAAATTTAATTAGAGTGTGCTAAACCAAATTTATAGCTATTATGTCTATTTAGCTACTAACTGGCAGGCTCATGTGTTTGCTTGCCTTACTGTATATTGCTTGTTAGTGGCAGCTTTTTTGCTTTTGCTGTTTGCTGTGCTCCTTATCATCTTGCTCTGCTGTGCCTGGGAATATTTTGATAACAGCAATGGGATGTGCCTGGTCTGGCAGATGGTCAGAGCATTACTGTTGATTCTGTTCTGCTCTACAGGACAGGCTGGCTCCATGTGAACTTGAGTTGAAGAGAGTCTGACCTGTGGCTAAATTAACAGGAGAGCAGGTAGACCCCAAAGCATCCATGGCCATGGCTGCATCCACACTGCGTTAGCTGAAAAGGCTGTGGCTGTTGGCCCAACGACACACCAAGATTTAAATGCAAGAGTGCAGGCAAATGCTATCATTAATAGAACAGAAGGTAATAAAAATACTGCCCTTGAAAGAATGTGAAAACTTGGTTTTCACATATCTGAAACTGATTTTAACACTGCCACCAATAAGGAAGTTTCTATATCATCTCAAATAGCAAATCACATTTACAATTGGAAAATTTACACCTTTTTTTCCTAAAACGAATTCCTCCAGTTTCAACTTCTTGTCAGCAGCTTCTGTGATAATTTTTTTCCATCAGACTGTAAAAACTCCATTAGCAAAGTTTTGCTCATGATGTGGATACTTCTAATTTGTGATCCCGTAACCTTCTCCTGGTTAACCTCATCAGATTTTGCTCCCAGAATATCTCACTACAATTGAAATTGAAGGGTAATTTAAGTTGGTTGAAGGTAATTACCTGAGTTAGTCAGAACCATAGTGCTAACAAGACACTTCGTATGGAAAGTCCTGTGGCATCACTAATGACCACAAGCCCTCTAGGTCTCTCGATTTTTACTTTAAAGAGGGCTTTGAGTAGAGCAGCACCCCTGTGAACTATGCTAAGACACAGGTATATTAGTCTCTAATTTTGTGACAAAAAGTCATCTTTCTTTTTCTCACTTTATTTTTGACTTTGCCAGGAGCATTGGCTCCTTTCTATTCATCCTGTAAAACTTCTAGCTGCGTAGTTAGGTGCATGTTAAAAAAAAAAAATGCAGTTGAACTAAATGATGACATACTCAATACCATAAAATTGGAATTAATCTTAAAGTAGTCTGATATTACATTTGTAGCTTTGCACTATGCTTCAGCACAGCATTGCAATCCCTATTTTCTGAACAGCTTCTCGCAGTATGTGTGGAACAATGCACTACTACACTACAGATGAGTTCCTGTTCGTATTCTGTTTGGAGAGGGACAAAAACAACAACAAAAAAAGTAACTTCTCTTGAGCTCACTGCCTGTGACAAAGCAGTGCAAAAGGCATAAACATAAAGTTCCCAATTTAGAAGGGAGAAACAACCCATCAAAATAAATTAGGTTATGTGTTTGTATTCCTTGTTTAGAGAATCTAGATCAAATCCTTCCAATCCAAGTAGTAGCTTGGGTGAGTTATAATAAATAATAGATGCATTGCTTTTAAAAAAACCTGTGCACTTACAGCAAGAGGTATTTTGGCACTGTACTCTGATAGCTTTTCTGGGTGAAGTCTGCAGGCTCTATTTCATAAATCAATTACTAACAACGATCTTTGTCCAATAGGTGACAGCTGCCATTTAAAAATAACTGGTAATTCTGTTTCAATCTACATGGAAAAAGATGAAGACTAAACGATCTTTAAATAGTCTTAAATATTCAGATGGATACAAAACTGTCTTAAGTTATCTAGTTAAATCATATACTCCTACTCCATGAAATGTAATATTGAAACACTTAATAACACAAGAAAAAAAAAGTCATCAGCTGTAACCCCTTCCCTGTAATCTCTGCTGTGAGTTTCCTCTGCTGTGAAGAAGCTTGCAGAGAATCAAGAAAGGTAAAAATTACAGATGGAGATGTAGAAATGGGACTGTTGGGACAGAATCAAGGATTCAAGGGGGGAAACATCAGAATCATAGAATCACTAAGGTTGGAAAAGACCTACAAGATTATCCAGTCCAACCATCCACCTATCACCAATCATTCTCACTAAACCATGTTCCTCAACACAACATCTAATCGTTCCTTGAATACCTCCAGGGTTGGTGACTCCAGCACCTCCCTGGGCAGCCTATTCCAGCACCTGACCACTCTTTCAGAGAAGCAGTATTCCCTAACATCCAGTCTGAAATTCCTCTGGAGCAACATGAAGCCATTCCCTCTCATCCTATTACTAATTACACAAGAGGCTGACCCCCAGCTCACTACAACCTCACTTCAGGCAGTTATAGACAGCTATAAGGTCTCCCCTGAGCCTCCTCTTCTCCAGACTGAGCAATCCCAGCTCCCTCAGCCACTTCTCATAAGACTTGTGCTCTAGACCCCTCACCAGCTTTGTTGCCCTTCTCTGAACACACTCCAGGGCTTCAGTATCTTTCTTGAAGTGAAGGGCCCCAAACTGAACACAATACTCGAGGTGCAGCCCTGACAGCACATAAGATGATCTCAATGGGACAAAGAAAAAGAAACAAAGAGCACCCAGTTGAGTTAGGACAGTCGGGATCCGATGGGTGATCACACTGATCTGTCAGTGCCAGCAGTTTTGACCAAGCTCGTGGAAGATAACAACTTGGCAACACCGAGAGCTGTGTATGGAGGCCAAGCATTCCTCTCCTGACTGATGTCTTTTGGGACAGCAAAGACCCTTCAGGTGCATTAGGACGCTAATTATTACTCTAATAGCTCATTATATTCTGTCTAGATTTTGTGTCGAAATTATAAAGCAATTATTTTCCACGTATTGTATATCAGGCTTCACTTTGAACCTGTTTGAAGTGGCGTGAGCAAATAAAACCCAAAAGTGAGGGGCAACAGTATATTTCACTCAAGTCACCAGATTTATTGACAGCAGATAAAAGACTTTTTCTTCACCTACATCTTAAATTTTAAAAAAAGTTTTTACTCTAAGTTTCACTTTCAGTATAAAATATGCCCTTGTGGAAGCTGTTAGAAATGTCAACACTTTAAGGAGCATGAATTTATGGTGGCATTGAATTTTAATGGCACTATAAATGTCTATAGTAATGGTGATATATCTGTAGCAATAAATTGCTATGGAGAAATATAAAAATAAATGTAAGATAAAAGATTGTGTATAAAATACATTTTTACATACTCTTTAATGATTCAAAATCATAGAAAAGTAGAGGTTATAAATCACTGAAAAGTGCTATTATATTTTACATGCTGTTTTCCACACATAACATAGAGATAGTATTCTTTGGTCAGAAAGGCATTAACTTTAATGAGGACGGTCCAGGTGATTTTTTTGTTATTGACTCGAACAAAACTTACTGACATTAAGGACCATGGAAATACTGATATGAATGACCCTCATCACTAAAACCATGCCTGCTATGAAAAACAGTGTTATAAATAGTTGGTAATTCTTCCTGCCTGCTCCCTTCTACCACCCACCTTCCCATTATTCACTCTCTCTCATCTCATTCTGGCTGAAAATGAAGTGTTCACAGGACAAAGGTATATTCACAAAATGATGAAAAGAAAACATAAAAACAAGGAATACATGCAGAAGAATATACAGATTTTCTCCATGTACATCAAAAGTAGTCTTGATATAATGAATGATCAGTCTGCACTTCCATTAATTCACTGCCTTAAAAACCTTTATGTCCTTCATTTCTTTTCTTAAAATGGGGGCAGCCGAAAATTATGAGATGGTTTCTTGACAGTCACTGATGTTGACATCAATAAAACCTACAAGTCCAGGAGTGTCAATGGAAAAAAATAAGAACCAAATAGAGCTTGGTGAGGGAAGAATATTAGTTAGGCAAAGCAAACAATTGGAATCCCAATAAATGCTTTGGGCTGAGGCAGGGATGTGGGGAGGGAAAAGTAATTTGGTGGGTTTTGTGTTTTGTTTTACGTACACTACAATCACTTGAAACAGGTCTTTCCCTAAATTGCAGTATGAGGCTGCTCTAAGAATTCACATAAGCCCCTGAGAGATGGAAAATGACCTGGAGGATTGAACAATGTTGCTGTAATTTATGTGCATGAAGAATTGTGATGGGTGGATAAAACTGAGTCCATGTATTATACTCATTTCAGACAAGGAGAGTTGAGGAAAGAATAGGCACTGTTGTATCAACAGTTGCAACAGGGCACATTTTAAACCATGAGGTTTAAAAAACAACACGTTCACTCTGCCTTTCCCTTGATTCTAAGGAAAAAAAATCAAGAGCCAATAAGATTAGTGAGCTTCTCATTAATGACATTTCTGTCTAACTTCAGCAAAACTTAAGTGAATATATTAGCATAGATGTTGCCAGCTAAATAAATATCTGCAAATGAAAACTCTATTACTTGACACAATATTGTCAGATGTTGCCACATACAGGGTTTCAAAAATTTTTGTAAAGGGTGCTCCTGCATGGCAGGAGCTAGGACACTGAAGTTCTATGAGTTCTGGAGTAGGAGTTATGCTTACCTCAGTTTCGTAAAAGCTCCTTCTGTGCAAGTGAATTCTGTAGGTACCTAAGGATGTTCATGGTAAAATAGTTGCCAGAAAACAGCAGGCTTCAGAGCAGAAAGATGCGTGAAGGTCTCCCAGGAGCAGATGAGCTCCAGAGATTAGTGATGTTGCTGAACCTGCAAGAGCTGATAAACTGAGAACACCAAGCATCTGCCAGAACTGCCCAAGGCCACCAGTACCCACTAGCATCAACAACAGATTGTACAACTTGGACAATGTCCAGGACAGCGGCTGCTATGTGCAAGCAAAGGCAACAAGATTATACACACATCTGATGGAACAAAAGATGCTCTGAGGGACTTTCTGAACACCTACTTGCAAGCCATTGGCATGACACCGGTCTGATCTGCTTTTGAGTATCCAGCTGGTACTGGAATCCCAGCTGCAGCTCCAACCAGGCAGCTGTGAATGACTCTGTGTGTGTGTGTGTGTCTGTCTAAAGAAACAGCTAAATATATGGTGAGAGCTGATACCTGCTATTAATAATTACAGCTTGAAGCCATTAACTGCTTAATCAATAAGAGGTGTTCTAAAAACCTCAGCTATGATTTGTGTCTCCTCCTGACTCAATCCACTGCTGGGGAAAAGGGAAATTACAGCCATATAGCACTGCAAAACCTCTGTATAGCCTGCATGGGAGTGGGATAGGATCCTAAAGAATACTGCCAGGACTCCCAGCATTGTATTATTCAATACTGTTGAGGACTGATTTAATTTCAGTTTTAAGGAAATAAGGAAAGCAATGCTGAGAGCTTTTTAAAATCCCACCTTCTCGTTTCTATCTCAGTGAAAGAGATGTGAAGACTTACAAACAGCTTATGAGAGGGACAGTGTCAAGGGAGAGCACTGCTGACCTAAGATGCATACAGGTACCAATTACGAATGCATAAAGAAAACAAAACAGGCTCAAAGAAAAACAAGTTTTCTAGCAAATCAAGCTTTTCTGACTATCTAGTAAAAAAAAAAGTTGAGGACTTAACTGTGGTACTGAGTGCAAATTACTGTTATTTGCACTGCATATTCTTGATTCATATATTGCCATCTGGCATCACATCCTTTCTGAAACTTGATTGCATTAGAAAGAGTACAGTACATGTAAAGCTACATACTCATTTTCCACATCAATCCCTTTGCTTCTTGTGCCTCATTTCTTTTCCAGCCCTTGCACAAAAAGGAATGCAATCATATCACTTCAAGACTCATGCAACCAAGACATTTGTAGAAAGTTTATCAAATACAGTGTGCATTTCCCTGTCCTGTACATTATCATTGATACTCAGGCATATGATTGAGAATCAACATTGCACACACTCTGGGGATATGGTGAAGCAGAAAGTAAGAAGGAAAGGTCACTGCTTGCCTGCTCTGCTTTCTGCTACTCAGCTTTCAGAAAACTGGCATGGCTTCCCTGCTTCCATAAGACATCTCTGGACTTGTCATTGGATGCATTCATTATGTAAGAATGCAGCTTACAGAGTCATTTATTTACAATACTGTGTGAAACACCTGGACTTTTTCCCCTTTACCTCATTATCATGTTTGGCCATTTCTTAAACATTTTAATTAACATCAGAAGTCAGAATTGTGACAGTACTCTTGCAGTTGTTAGAATGAAGTGCTCAGCAGCAGAATTCCAACAAGGTCTAAAGAAGTATCTGAGCATCTGTTCACGTATTTGCATGAAGAGAATATGTTTTTCTCTCTCCGATTGCTTCTCTCAATTTGGACAAAAGTATTCTGCACTTGACTACACTTGGCATATTTTATCACCCTTCCACGCTGGCCTGTGCTTCACAAAAGAAAAGGGTCAAATGACCATTCTGCCCATTTACTTTTTGAAAGGCAAGATTTTTGAAATTAATGCCCCTGTGCTGTTAATTATATTAAAATCTTGGCAAGAATCCCTGGGAAAGAAAGAACCCTATTCTGTATGAATAGGGAGGTGTAGATTTAGCCAGGCTAATTTTCTAAATTTACTGCTTGTGCAACCCTAACCCAAAAAAGGACACTGAACATAAACAGGAAAACTATCTACAGTTTTCAGCAAATTAAATTCGTAACTAACACTGGATTCCAAACTTCCAGAAAACCATGGGACTGGCACAGATATACATTTATCAGTTTTGTCCATACCATCTTATTCTACGTAACCTTAAATTTGTTAACTAATATTCAGTTGCCTCATGTTCAAGGATTTATTCTATCAAAACAACAGTACAAAAGAAAGCTTTGAACAATAAAATCTCAAGGCTGAATGAAGAGTATCTGTAGAAAGAGTTCTCCTACAAGGAGCCCATAAGGCTTTCGATTTGGAAACAATTCTAGATAAAGCTTTCCCTTTCAGTCTGATTAGGGAAAGGAAACGTCTTTCTCATCAGTCATGCTACAGACTCAAAATACATAAAGTAACCCATTGGATGACAGTTGTTATAATTTCTGTGGTACTCACATAGCATAAGAGTTCTACGGATGCTTTGCCATAAGATCTTCATTTATAGAACACCATCTGGTACTTCACACAGATCAAGTTTTGCTATTACCAACATACCACAAGGCCTTGCCTCCCTAAATATAGAAACGTTAGAATTATCCACAGTTATTCATCTATTACACTGAACTGAACAGAGCTCCCACTGATTTGCGAATTTTTGTTATTGTTTTCTTAAAATGTATTCACAGTATAAAATTTCACCATTTCAAGAGACTGTTTGATGACAGCTATATATAGATGCTTTTGGGCTGCTGTTTTCAGCAGTGTCTGAAATAGAAATTCCAAAGTGGCAATGTGAGAATCAAATTTTTTTTGTAGAGCACGTGACCAAAGCACGTGACCATGATGAGTAATGTCATAAACTAAAATGCACTCTCAGTCAGAAGAAGTCATACAGACATCAAAATATTGACTTGGAAAAAATTTGCCGTGCTCCTTTCTCCACTGCACACATAGATAATGGAAACATCTTGGATCCAGTGCTCTCAGTTCTGAAATTTTTTCTCTGAAAAGACTAGAAATGAAATTATACATGAAGCTATTTCCTAAACTCATTAATATCAAGAAGTAGTTAGAAACAGCGCATAGAAAGGACTGACATAGACTGGAGAAGATAACTAAGCATGCCATGCTGGTGCAGCCATGAGATCTCTATTAGCTTAATTTTTAGGTCAGTATGTATGTATGTTTCAGTGCATGTAGTTGTAGCTAAACTAGATACAGAAGTGAATGAGTAGAGAAACAGAGAAACTTCTGACAAGTTGTAAGAGGTAAAGTAAAAATAGCACAAAGGAAAAGGAGCAAGTGCTCCACTTCTGAAAGAGAACGCTGCTATTAGCATAATTCCACGTCCTGACAGGTACCAAAGCTCTAATTTTAATAAAACAGATTTCTCATAACTTCTTCAACTTTTAAAAAACCTCCTTTAACTCCACAGGAGTAAAATAGTTCAGACTTTCTTCACAGTGGTGGCTCCAGGCCATCTCGATACGTCTCGAGCTAATTCCATGAGGATGCTACCGGAATGGAAGTACAGTTTAGCAGTGAATTGCAAATGCACAAGGGAAAACTTTGTCCACTTATGATAGGATTCAAGGTCCTTAACAGTAAGAAGTTCAGACTCAGCATATGGCTTTGATTTGGGTGCTGCTGAAGACACATGCCACAAATGCACTTGTCAGCCTATGGCTGTACTGACATGCAGTCTGGGTTACTTCATTACAATTAGTCAGCTAATCTTCTATCATGCACAAGATATTCTAAATAATTCCCTTTACCAGCAGAGAACTTTTGCACTGTACATCCTGTTTCAGAGCAGCTATGCTCAGATGGCTTCCAAACGACAGGTTGCTCACGTTGTTCCTTTCTCCTCTGTGTAATGCTCAAAACCTGTGTGTTGACTAACGATAAACCTATGAGAAAAGTCAATGCTTAATAAAACATCATTGTTATCACAGTGTACAAACCACACAGGATTATCTGTGATGGTAGTTCAGTGAATTCTGGTCTGATCAGTGATTCAATTACAGCTAAGAAATGTGGGGTTTTTTTTTCTTTTTTTTTTTTTTAATTACCCATAGCTGAATACTATTATTTCCATTTTATTCTTAAAAAGTATTCTAAGAATTTAGTTGGATATGCTAAAGAATACATTACTGCCAGAGAACAATGATCTGCTTTTAGATTTTTTTCAACACCAATTTTAAAGTCAATTCACATATTCTCTTTAGGCTAGTAATGCTTCTCTTCAGCTCTAAAATAATCTATATTGGAAATAGCACTCAAATTTTATCTGGTATTGCGCTGCTCAGACTAACATACTCCAGATGTTAACATCAGGATGTGACCAACCAAATATACAGGGGCGGAATGATGGGCAAGGGCTTGATGCACATGGATCTCAAGGAATAGTGCAGGCTGTGGCTGACCACAGAGAACACTAATGGAAGTCACCTTTATATTGTGATATAGCTGCATGTTGTGATTGTTCTTGTGCTTGTAGAGGGTCTCTTAACCTTGCTGTATCACTTTTCTAAATCAAAACCCTGTGTAATATCAAGTATCTTCCAGTAAGTCCATTTGATATTAGACATTACACCCTCCACACACGGAATATCTAGAATAACCCGACCACACTGTATAGATACTAACACAGAATAACGCCGCTTCCTTCAATTAACCTTTCCGCAAGAACAACCTGAGTAGTCATTCAAGAAGAAAAAGCTAGGGGATTAACAGCTTCAAAATCATGCAAGTAAGAAAAGGTTATTCTGTAATAGCCTCTGACCAACCTAGATACAAGAATTGCAATTACCCACATATGTTTGCTCATGTGTGCTTATTTGAGAGAAAAGGAGAAAAGGTAAGAGTGACTGAGGGGGTGATATTCAGTACCAGAAGGTTCCCATGCAAGATGTTTGCCTTTAACCTATGTTTTGCAATGACTAGAAGCCACAGTTATTGCAGTGAAAAAAGATAAATTACAGCACTCCATTTTTACCAATATCACATCTGATTTCCCACCTCCTCAGTTTTCCTCAAAGTAACTAAAGTCTTGTGCCTTGTTTTCGGGGTTTCTGTCTCACAGGAAAAAAAAAAACAAAAAACATAAAATGCAAATCTTCTAAGAAATATTTCACCTTGGACTAATGAAAATGGTGATGGTTCAATATACAACTAAATGTAGTACTGAATAATTTGAATCCCCATCTTCTCAGTCCTGTTCTGTGGGCATTGAGACAATCTGAAATGTAAACCTTTAATCCAGAGTATATGAATAAAGTAAAAAATGGAGTCATATTACGTAGATTAATGAAATAAAGGTGAAATAACTAATGAAATAAAGATTTCTCGCTTTAATACCCCTACTACAGGAGATCCTTATGTTACAGCCCAACCGTGTTCGGCACTGAATGTTTAATGAGAGACCCTTTTCATAAAAGGGCTTTTGATCCAAATAAACATGAATGATAGAGCTCCTGACCCCCAAAACAAGTTACCTCTCTCTTGGACAATGGCGTAAAATGTATTACTGGTCTGAAGTTAACCATCACAGAAGCCACAGAAAAGAGTAAGCAGTAGATAGGAACATAAATTAAAAATTAATCACACAAAAAAGGGAATGTGGTACCATGTTTTAAAGGAGAACAAAAGAAAGCTTTGTTGATTAAAGTAAAGCAGTGATAGAGGCATGACTGAAACTATACACTATGATTACTTAGAACAATTGGAGGTGGCCCCAGTACTGCATCCATTTATTTATTTATTTATTTATTTTTTAAGTCCTCAAATGGAGGTCTACAGCACCATGCCCCCACTCACTGCAGTATATGGTGTTGCAAAACTGAGGGACAAACCAGAGACCAAAATGCAATTAGGTAAAAATAAGATCTGCAAGATTCAGTTACTATTTCATACCAAGTTACCAGCATATAGAAAGATCTGTAATTATAATACACACACACATTATCCCACCTCAATCCATACAACAGGGTAGCACACAGCCCTAATCCAACTTGAAGAGACTGCAAAACCCACTCAGGTGTTTGATCCCATGTCTGGGAGCAAAAGCATTGCACTGGACAGGTGTGAGTAAGGTGGGAGGGGGGAGAGATCCTCTCATAAACCCCACCCAGTCCAGCATTCCACTTCTAATGATTTCTGATAACTGCTTCCAAAGCAAAGCACTTCATTAGGCTTTTACTTGTTAGGCTTAATTATAAAAAACCTTTTCTTGTTTCCTTTAAACAGAGGTTAGTTAATAGCCTGATTCTCAAGAGTTATTAAGGTTTTTGTAGGCCTTGGTAATTCACATGTTAACGTTAAAATCCGGTTAATTCTGGCAGCCAGCTGAGGCCATGCAAACAGCACTCTCCCAAGGAATGACTGTGAGTCCTTTGCTGACATTAACAATTCCAAGAGCTGACCTAGCACTTAAAAGTACATTACATCATCTCTATGAGCCACTTAGTTTTGGTGATTCCCTTAGCTACCCAGTGCCTCTGCAAAGCCCTCTGTGATAGCGAACTGAAAGAAGGAAGATCCATTCCTGCCTGTGAAAACCGACTATTTATGTTACTGACTCATTTCAGTTCACTAAAAATTCCTTCTACCAACGTGACTCAGTTATATAATATAAAACCCCAGAAGTCAGCAAAGTAAATTCAGCTTTGTTTAGAATAGTTCTCTTCAAAATAACTTCCCAGATGGGACAACACCATTCCCAGAATGTATTTTTAAAGCACCTTTTCACTTTTACAAAAATAAAATAAAACCCACCACAAAAACCCTCAACCAAAAATTAAAAATTCGCTGCATATTCAGTCCTGGATATTATTTGCATTGCTTCTATTTTATAAATATTGTTCCTCCTGAGGCATCTGTAGCAAAGACCATCTGAGTATTGAAGTACACAAACACACACGTATATACACACTAGCCAGCAAACACTTAAGTTTGTACTACAATCGAGATTGATATTTCAAATAATCACATGACTGTACATTTATCTGAAAAGGAGTGGGATATCGCTCATACAGTAACTATCATAAAACCCATCAACTCCGGATCTTTCATTTTAAAGGCAGAAATTTTAAATGCCTATTTGTCTTCCATGACTAGTATCAGGTATTCAGTGCTACATGACCCAAAACAGCTTAAAAGGCAAACTGCAGATGGTGCCCCTTGACTTGCTTACACAAGAGACAGAGTCTGAGGTCAACTTGAGTAAGTTACTGGCACATTTAGGATCAGATTACAATTTGTTTTCTGCAAGTGTACCTTGATGATTTAAACTATTGTAAACTTGTATGCTTAAATACCAAGACACCAGTTTTCAGGCTCACTAACTTCATAAATAGAGACGTTCTCAGTTTGCTGAGCATTACTATAAATTTACTCATCCTCAGTTGGGTTTCTACACTGAAATTGAGTAAGCATGTTTTCTATTCTTTTATTTTTCAATTTTGTTTTTATGATCTATTAGATAAGAAAAAAAATAAGTAACTGTCCCTGTCAGTCAGAGCTGGTTTTCATCCATTACACATTTAACCATCTCTCCGACAAATTCTAAGCTTAGTCATGGAAACAGAATACTCAGGATTACCATTTAACACCGGATTCTTCTGAATTTTCAGGAAATAGTTATCTTCATTCATTCAGAAAGAAAAACTCCTGATTGTACAGTTTCTCTTAATGCTAACCCTCCTCCAGAGCCTACACCTACTATTACCTGAGATTTGAAAATTCCTTTTCTGACACTGCCCACACGAAAGAGACATTCACAGCCAAGTTCTCCAGGCAGCAGACACTTCCTTTGGTTGATCCTAAGGTGAATCAAGGCTTTGACTGTATCCAGTAGGTGTCAAGGAATGAAAGTAATCCATCACAAATATTGATCAGCTACTTCACTTTGCATTCCAGAGATGGATTTCCAGAGAAACGTGAAATCAAAACACAAAATACTTAAATCAGAGGGTGGAAACTTAAAAGCCCAACCTAAAGGGACAACCAGACAAACAAACAAGCATACTGATGACAGAACAGTAACAAATCAATTAAAGAACAAACTGAAAAATAAACTGTTGCTATCTACTTTTTTATTATAGAATTCTCCAGGATTGGGGGGCACTTTGGCTCTTGTTTCTTAGTGCAAAACAGATCATGTTCCATTCCAAACCTAACACCCATCCACAGCCTATGTATGCTACTATCAGAAGAATTTCCTTGGCCTAATCCTGGAACACCTGCCATAGGTTTGAGCATCGCAACTTGACCACACCATTTTAGCACGCCAGGCCATTAAGCTGTTTGTAACTAAGACAAAGTAGTATAAAAGAAAGCATCAAACGAAATTTCAGTCTTCTTGATAATAGCTCTTGTTCAAAAGGCTGCTTATGAATTCTACCCACCAACTGTTCTGTATGAAATGCATACACAGACTTTGAAGCAGGGTCTGCAGGCTCAACTCTTCCTGCTCACAGACTGCAAGTCCCACCTCCATCTCTCAGCCAGCTCCTGCCTTCCCTCATTCAGCTTCCTCTGCAGCCCCATGCTTCCACCACTCATAAAGCCTGTCATTCATGCCTGCAGTCCATCTCAGTAAGAGCAGAAATACTGACCCTTGTTATCCGCATTCTCAAGGCTGTTACTAAACTCCAAAACCAAATTGTTTCTCCATGAGTGTCATTTCAAGAGAGAAATCGGGTTATTTGGATACCCAGCTCCACAAGAGGACATACCACAGCCTAGACACGGGGAACATGTCTTCTTTTAACTGGATACTGTGATCAGAACAGCACAAAAGGACCGTGCTTTACAATAAAATGCCACTCTGTCCCTCAGATCGCAGTGCTAGCTTCCCTGGGTAGGAACGGAACGTCCTGGCTTTATAAGATGACACGCTTTCGGCTCTAGTCTCTCCTCTAAGCAACCGATGCATAAACCACAGTGGTGGATCATTTATTTTGCTCCAGCTTAGCCAACCTGAGGATCTTAGTCTCCCTGACCTTGCCCAGGTCACTTAATACTTTCCCTCACAGCGAGAACTAAAGGCTGACACCACAGTAACCCAAATCTCAGGCTGAAACCATGGCAACAGGATCATCCTTCAGGCACACTACCTGAGATACTCAGCACAATTTCAAAATATTCCATTTGAAATAAACCTCTTTCAAGCATTTCAATTTGCTGACACTCATTCCTTCAAATTATTACAATACAGATTTTCAAGATGGTCTCTAATTCCTGTAAGACTTTTAAGGGTAAGTTCTCAAAAATAGTTGACGAGTTTTCTTGATGCATCAAAGAATGGGTAGTTAAAAATTCTGTCCTAAACTTCCCTGGAAACAGTGGAAGCATGAGAATTTCCATCTGTCCAACTGTGGATGTTCCTGAAAGTCTTTTCTGAGAGTTACTTCTTTAATGCAGAATTACAGGTAATACTATCAGTTATGCTACATAATCAAAGTGAAGAACATGTAAAGAAAAAGACTTCCCCACTGACCAACTCCTTTCAGATTCATTAATTTTAACGTTATTTGTGAAAATAACCACTGCAAGATTTTCAGATAGAGTTGTGATTTTCATGTGGTGCCTCTCCTTAAAGCAAGCAGTAATCAAGGGAAAAAGGAAACATAGCCTTCCTCTTCATGCTTTTCTACAGGCTATATGGTAATTAATTGCAGATCTGCCTACATTTTATCAGGCGTGTGTAAAAGAATGTAGGGATCACAGCGTGTTATGTCTCATGGATAATCTCAGAACCCTAACAGAGTCATACAGAGGTTTTCTAATTAAAACGTGCAGTGAGATGTGCACACAACCATAGCAGCAAGTGGGACATGGAGAAGATATTGGTCAGAACTGGTTTAACTAATTCTTTATAACCTAGAAACCATATATTCAAACACAAGGATCGTTTATATGAACATAAGCAGTCCGTTAAATATAATGGAAGGAACAGTTTAAAAAAAAAAAAAAAAACAACACTGAATTAATATAGAATACTGTGAGAGTTCTCACAAACTTAATGCCAGATTGTTTTAAAAGGTATTTAATTGCCCAAGTTGCACTGAATTATTATGGAACAGCTTGCCAGTAGGAGATGACTTATCCTAATGATAGTTGGTATACACTTTTAAGAGAGCTTCTTTCATAAAATAATTCTTAAAAATCCCTAATGTAACTGTCAATATTTTATTATCCACATAAATGTCAAATCTTCGTCTGAATCATTAATTTGTTGGCACTAAACTTCTGGGAAGCAGCAAGACATGTTAATTATGCATTGCATACTATTTCTCTTAATCAGTTACAACCTTGCTTCTAAGTTAATGTCCTTGGTTTCTTATATTGTTAGAAAGGGTAAAACAAAGCATACCACTTCATTTTATGCCATTTGTTTAAAAAGTTTTTCCATTCTTTCCCTATTTTTCCTTCATATACTAAACAAGGAGGAAGGGAATATCTCTAGATCAGCGGCTCTTGCCCATGTAGGTGACTAATGTTGCAGCTGTTAACTGGGAAAACCACACAGCAGAACAAACAGGTGCAAGAAATTCCTGAGTCACATAGATGCTAACTTCTTGATATAGGTACTAAGGGAGCCAACTAGGAATGTTGCCCTCCTGGGCTTGTTGCTTGCAAAGAGAAAGAGTCTTGTGGGTGAAGTGGTGACTGACTGCCATCTTGGCCGTAGTGAGCGTGAAGCAGTCAAGTTTTAAATCTTTGGTGTCGTGTGCCAGTGAAAATTTGACTCTGGATATAGGGAGATACAGTATGTATAAACACACCAAGAAAATTAATAAAATACACTTTGATTGCAACCTGGAGCTTCAGAAGTACAATTCCAAATGCCAGCTCGAGCCACAGAAAAGCACTTATGTAAAGGATCTCATTGGTATGGATAGCATAAAGGGTCCTCCTCAGCTGAAGGATAATTTTCAAAAATGTTTCCTCTTCTGAGCTTTACACAATTCCCTACTCGAAAAACGACTGCAATTTGACTGTTTTTAACAGACCTGCCAGCTCTACTCTAGTCAACAACAGGAAATTACTGGAATTGCTTTATTTGCCTTGCGCCACACACTCCTGTCCACACTGCATGCTGACTGCACTGATAGTGCGTCCTGGGAAGCTCAAACAGCATCTGAACAGAATGACCTATATATAATGGGGGGCTACACCTCACCTCCCCCCCATCCCTTCACTTTTGGAATAATATTATTATATGCATTTGAGCTCTTTTTAGATCAAATTTATCTGCAGGTAAACACAAAACAAACCTGATGAATCTCTGGCAAATAAGGTGTTTCAAGCAAAAATAAATGGAATTTGCAATGTGACAGGTAAGCTCTTTTGCTCAAGTTCTGAAGCTGCTATTATGGTTGGAAAAACAGTTATACAGACTGTTCAGAAATTCACCTTGCTCTACTGCCCATCCAATATCTTATTTCTCTGATGGATTCTCATTTCAATGTAATCATATTCCCAGTAAAAACTGAATAGTGCTGGAAAGGAAGATTTGACACAAGTTATTCAGTTCAAAATATATGAAACAATATTAAACCTGGCCATAGGGCTTTCCAGGAGGGGGAAGGGAATGTCTGCTTGGCTACATTTAAAATATCTTCCATGTGAAATTCAGATTTTATAGAAAATATTTTTGCTGATCCCTTTGCTACTTCTTTCTGGAGTAAACACGATCATGGGGAAACGTGAGGCTTATCTGAAATCCTTAAAGGTAATTAAAGCTGAAACAATTCAGAAAAAAAACCTCAAAAGTAGAAATGGTTCACCGATGGTTCCCCTGTGCCTAAGGGAAGGTTTAATTAAAATTCACAGGAAAATAATCTGCAAGAAACAAAAATGAGGTGGGTGCTGTTAATTTGCCTAGGTCTCAAGCAGATAAGCAATAAATATTCAACAACAAAATTTGCTGTGGTTTTGTTGGTTTTAAAACTTACTGGAAAAATCTGTTCCCTCCATACTTCTGACCATTCCTTGGCAATACAGCTGTTTGCCCAAAACTGGGGCTGGAAATGTCATCACATATGAGTGCATGGCTTTTCTTCTGCAGCATACAATGAGCATGGTGTCCAGCATTACGTGTTTTCCCCAGACTGTGAGTTCCTTTGGAGGGAGGAAGGATGCCAACAGAAGAATCTAAAGAAAAGCTCTGAAACAATGCAGGTAAGGAAATCCCTTTTCCCAAGGCTAACCTGCTTACTGAGGCACTGCTCCAACTATTGGGCACAGTCCTGGACTCTCATCTGGCCTCCTACGAAAACTGGCAAAGAATGACCTTACAAAGAACAAAAGGAAGTGTTTTTAGCTGTTTTGCTAACCAGATGAATAACTGCTATCTGTTTCATTCCTTCCATCCAAAGGGCAAATGTCTATGTAGGTCGAGAGAGCACACTACACTTCCGCAGATATTTTAACCCAAATTCATCCTAACCAGACTGCAATCACATAGAAAATGGAGAAAGACTCATCTTTTTCTCTTGCTCACAAGTCTTTCTTTTCTGTATTCATAACAACCCAAAACAAGCATGATTTTCTCTTTCTTCTCATCTTAGAAGAGTTTTCTACTTCCTTTTATCTCCACAGTCATTTGGAATTTTAACAGAAGGGCAACTCCACTTATAATTCAGACATTTCTAGATAAAATAAGCAGAGGATCAGTTCCTCCTACAGTGAATGCTGAATTGTGCTATTATCCTACACACGGCAGGTGCCAATTTTCTACAAAATCATGAAGTGTCATAATTATAAGCAGAATTACTTGTTAAAATTCAAGAAGCAGACAAATAACAAATGGGAACATTGATTATCCAACAAATGTATAAAAAGGACAATATATGCATGTGATGAAAATGGAGTATTTTTTTTGTTCTAAGGGGCAAGATGTATTTCTTAAAAATATAGGTGTTGCTTTAGATTTTTTGAAAATATTATTTTAAATATTTTCAGCTAATTGATTCTCAGCATCCCTCGATGAGCATGTTTCCCCTGAAACATTTACAGATACTGTCATTAAATCTCAGGGAACTGGAAACCAAATTCACGTCACAGTCACACTTCTTGATGGCTATGATTTGAGAAACCTGAGAGGAAAGCGAAGAGGCAGTGTCCAAAAGTGGCTCTCCCATACCGTTCTATTTATCTTGCTAGCTTTTTTTTCCTTAACTTTCCCCTTTCATTAGAAAGCCCTGATAACAAACCCACCTTTATGGTGTGAAGCTGATACACTCAACTGAAAATATTGAAAACAAGGTGAGTGTGGCTGATCTAGAAACTGCTCCCGCTTCTTTCCTGCGGTAACCATTGTCTTTCTCTGGATTCACCCATTATGTTCAGTGCTGGTGTGGCCTCGTTTGACTTCTGTTTAGAATGAACTGTGCTGGTGAATTCACTCCCCTTTCTCTTCTTTTTATTGGAACTTATGTTTCCACAATAAATTTTTATTAGCCTCAAATTCCATTGCAGTCGATCTCAGTAAGCTTTATTCCCTTTGTATTACATATAGGTGGCATTAATGCAGTTTACAATCCCTTATTCTGATGAGGGCATTTCCCTAGCATTCACTAAAAAAAAGCAAGTCCTAGAAAATAACACTGTTCCAAAAATTGTACTGCATATAACACACCACATCTCCTCCTGATCCACCGCACTGCTCTGTGAAGCCACTCTACACACGGGGCACCATTAATATGCTATTTTTGCAATGACCAGGGCTAAGTGGTGCAAAGGTTATCTGTCACCACCAGTTTAATGCAGTAGGTATTCATGAAATGAAGATTCTGACAGAATGATATTTTCACTGCAAGAGAGGAAACGTTTAGGTGTCTGTATAAAGGACACGAGTGTTGGAAATTGAAAAAGAAGAAACATACAAACGCTCTACAGGATTTTAACTGTTTTCTCTGAAAGCAAACAACATATTTACAGAAATAAACACTAAGCTAACTTGAAGCCTGATGCAAGCACACTGATTCACTGATAGCAAATCGTGTTACAGCAGAACACGGCAGCAGTTGTTCTGCTGCAGGTGGTCGGATGCTTACAGAAAGCTCTGCAATAACTGCCTTTGGGATGCACACCCCCTATGTCCTTAATCACAAAGTACCACGCCCACTGAGGAAGTCTTTCTAAATTCTCTAAGTAGAAAATTGTTTTAATCCTCTATTATGTCGCAGAAGAACTCAAAAGGCATACATCACTCTGAGCCAAAAAACCCCAGCTTAGAGTCTTTAGAATAACATTTTATTTCACTTTGCATAGTCAAGTCCTGAAAAAACAAAACAAACCCAACATACTGCAAGACTTGAGCAGGGAAAGACACTCCGTGATCGTAATATTTGTGTCAGCATTTTAAATGACTGTCCATACATTCAACTTACAAAAACTCTATATCTACATTTCTCATAATGCAGACACCTGTAAGGAAGCATTCTAACCAGCTCCCTTTTAACCACAGATGGACACCCAACACCGAATAAGCAACACGCATCACAAAGTGCTTGGCTAAAACAATAAAAACTGGAAATGGTGGATAAAGAAAGTTTCTGGTCTATCAGAGCTGATACATTAATGAGGCAATTATAGCCCGTGGCAGGAGGGTTGGAACTAGATGATCTTTAACATCCCTTCCAACCTAAACCATTCTATGATTCTATAAATATTAAATAAGTGTAACTATTCTAACTATTAAACACTGACAAAGCTCCAGGTGAATTACAACCAAGAAATCCGTAGAAAAGTGGAAAGGGGAAAAGAAAAGCCCTTGGCAGGTCTCTGATAAATCACTCGGGATGGAAGGAACTTTAAGAGAACTGGAATAGCAGTTAATGTAATTGTGCAGAGGACAGAAAATTATTGAAACAAATTTAGAAGTGCATGATAAAGACAACCATGGCAAGGGGCTGAACATATAGAAAAAGGAATTCAGGGTGGAAAAACTGACATGAGTTTTTGGAATGTCACCGTCCTCATAGAAAGTACAAAGCCCACCTGATCGTCTGTGGCTGGAGAAGGAAGATACATTTTGGGGATTTAGATTGAAGAAAGGTAGATAAACTGACCTGCTGCTCTGGGTGGGGAAGCATACTGATGAATTTAGAGACTTACCTTTTCCTACAGAGAAATTACTGTATGTTTCTATTTTTAATGCAGTAAGAAAACAGGATTTCCTGCCAAAGTACCACACAAAGACCAGTTCACTGATTTCTTCTGCTTCAGGCACAGCACCCTGATGGTGAAACGAGGAATTCATCAAATGCTAGTAAAAGGTTTCAGTCAAACACTTTTCAGGAGAGGTTTGAATTATTGCATGTATAAATTAGCACATCTACTTATACCCTTCATTTTAATAAAGCTCTGATGCCATTCAATTTAAATTTCTTCAGTAATCGTCACCTACCAGAGTGGACAATCAGAAGGAAAGGCATAACCTTCAGGAGATGCCATTAGCATCCAAGTGGCAGCAGATGTTACCTTCTGCTTTCATATGAATATTCAGATCGTGTATATGTGAGTCTGCTGATTGCACTACGTATTGTGTCCTTACCTTCACTAGTAAAGCCTATGGTGATAATTTTGGCAAAGCTGTTACCCAATGACTTTCAAATAAAATGAAAAGCATATTTTGATATAAACTCTTCTGCCAAAGCTAAATACATCCCAGCTAAAGTGAAATTAACCTTCAAGTGGTACTTGAGTTACAGTAAACCAAAGGGCTACATAGGAGATTAGAGATACCGTAGTTTAATTAGGTCACAAAATTCACCTCATTAATCTTCTAGGAAACAATAACCACAACAGTTAAATACTGTAATTAACAATCCCTATTTCGAGACTATTTTTTATTTTTATACCAAATATTTTCCAGTGCCAAGAAGTAAAAGGCAAATGAAGGATTGAGCAAGCATCAAGATCCCTGAGGAAGATGTGACAAACATCATCATCCCTTTAACTCGTGACAGAAGAGAAACAAGGAGAGCACTGCTTTGATTTGTTTCTGCCCCAGTCTGGGCCATAACACCAGCAGCTCACAGTCTCTGCTGTGTCATCCTTCCGGGAGGATCACCAATTTGGACAACACACTGCAGCTAAACCACAACAAAACAGTGAGTGCTCAAGTCTTTCCTTTTCGTTGAACTACACAACTCCTTCGAATGATGTGCAAACATTCAACTGTTTGCCTCACTGCATTTGCCAAAGACATAACATTCCACAAGGCTTCGTTTGCTACACAGTGTTAGAATTGCTGTTGTGGGCAGCAAGTGACATTTACAGACCAAAAGATCCCATCACACGCCCGCAGTCCTGCTGCCTTGGGGCAAAACAGAGCAGGAACACTGCGTCCCAGACAAAGGAACATGCACAAGATAACACTGTAGATAAAGATATCTACAACGTGATCACCTGAGGATTATTGCCTGAAGAGGGGTTTTAGGATTTGGTTAGATATTAGAAATACAATTCGATGTAGAACAAGAAGGTGACAAATGGCACAGAAAGCCAGGAATCTTCACATTAGAGCTCAGAGGCATCGAAGTCAGAGAAATGAGCTCAGAAGCTCTGAAAAAGTCAACAAACACTAAAGCATCACTATATTGAGGATCTTCTTTAGGATTACGAGCCATGGTTAGTACTTCTTCTGCATGAATTCTAGTCTAATAATTGCAGGTGTTTTCACGCAGATGAAGGTAAGTAACAATCAGAGCAGAAAAGCAAGCCTCATTTTAAAGATTTCCATATACAAGAGCTGCTCTGAGAGTAATGCCATGGAAAAAAAACAGGAGGCATTACTTTTAGACTGACTTGTGTCCCTCATTCAACTACAGTACTAAATATAAACTAAATATAAGATAAAGAACTTGCTCTAATTACTTTGATTTTAGACTTTTTGTTCATAATGAATTTACAAAAAGGTTGTGTCCTCGTAGAACAAGATGTAAGTACTGAGAAAGCCAACCTGATACATGTAAGCGCCGCAGAGAACAAAACTCATTCATTTGAAACATTTTTCCATTAAAACAATAGCGTAAGTACAGAAGTCCAAACAATGTATGGCTGCTACCTTGATGAAGATATTTTGTACATCTCATAAACACTACAAAATGTACCTGAGGCAGAACAAGCACACTTTTGCTGAGTGATCACAGAAATATACAGTGTATATTACAAGGATTAGTTATGAAGGTGAACAAATTTAATATCTCTAGTTGCCTAGACATCATTATCATCCTTTATATACTTCAGATTTATACAAAGGAAAAAAACCCTTATACTTCTGTTCTATAAGACTAGCAAGATTTGTTTTTTTTTTTTTTTTTTTTTTTTCTGCAAGGCATTCGTAAGAACATAAACACTTTCAGAGTATTAAAAAAAAAATGATCAGTCACAAAACTTTACTTAAGAGACACAGGCATTCTGTATATAGACTTCATGGTGGTTACAAACACTTCTAAGCACAAGGAAATGCACTGATTCAAGAAGGCAAGCATGTATCTGTGCAGCTCTTCCAGCATGTGAAGCACGAGTACAACAGCATGGGGAGCAAAGAGATCTCGAGCATTGTCACATGCTGTGGGGTATAGAGAAAATACCTCAATCATAGCCACTACTACTATGTATCACTGTACAAATGGTGTTTCTTGATGCAATCCACCTAGTTTCACATCTTGACTAAGTTTAAAACTACTAATTATAGTATTTAAGATGTGTGAGAGCAGTCCAAAAGCAAAACATTATCACTGCCTCTATTACATTCATTCTGCTGAGACCTAGAGGATCCATTACACACGAAGTTTAAAGCAAACAAAGAAAAGATGGCACAGGATTTCAAGTGTGTGTGATGGAGTACTTGGTTCTTGCCAGGGACCCAGTAGAATGGCGATGCATCTTTCACTGTATTGATCTGGGGAAGGTGCTGAGCCACCATACTGCTTTCAAGGCATGCTGTAAGGAATACTTCACAGCTGTAAGAACAACCACAGAAATACTGCCCTTTGAAAATGTTTTATAAAAGGTTCTACATGTTAGATGTCCATTGTTCTAATGCACGGTCACGCAGGTTAAAGGATCCATCAAGAAAGCGCATTCCAAAAATCAAAACAAAATTGTGTTCAATAAAATTTATTTCCAGTTTACGTGTTGTTCCTATAGTAATTTAACTGACACCATACTAAAGACTGATGCTTTCTGTTTAACAAATACTGCTTACAAGGAAATCTTTTTCCCTTGGAAGCTAACATTGTAGGAGCTTCTTTCAGATGCTGCAGTAGAGAGAAAGGATATAAAAAAAAGTCTAACAACACATTCCCGTTAACCCTGAAGTCTTCTTGCTCTGCCTATTATCACTGAAAGCTTTAGAAACACCGCTATATCATAAAGGCTGTCTTATTTCATCCCAAAAGACAATCACATAGCAAGATCTCTAATAAAAAAGGAAAAGATTAATTGGAGAGCTGCCTTCAGAGACCAAATGTTCCAGACCTGACTGTTTTATAATGTAAGTAATTAGGGCGACATTATGAGTTATGTTATCAGAGCCAGCAGTATGATCAGCAATTGTTTGTATTTCAGGGTCTATTCACGAGTACAGTATACAGAAAGAGAACTAAAGGCAGAAGAAACAGATGTTGATGGAATAGAGCTGACTTCTCAGCTGAGTGCTGTTCACCCCCTGCCAATGCCTTCAGTGAATGTATCTTCATTAAAAGAAATTTAAGCTTCAACAAAACCAAGTGAGCTGTTTCCTATCAACGCAGTCTGCAGAAGTAAGAAATAATACACTTTCTGCAGATGTTGGATCAAGTAAAACTCTTTTGTAAAGAGAAAATTAAAGATGAAAAAAAGCAGATCAGGGAGAAAAAAACAACAGCCGTTTGCACTAACCTCTGCTCATTTCTTCAGTTGAACCTGAGCTGTCTTTTTGTTAACGTTCTCAAATTATCGTTGCTACTGTGAGAGAATGTACATGAAGAATGTACATGACTCCTCCTCTAGGAGTAAGGCCTACAGAACAACAGCTGGAGTGAAACAAGAGCCCAGACACCCAAAACTGAAAGTCTTTGCCTCCAACCTGGTGACCCTAAAGGCAATGAGCCTTGGCAGATAAACCAGTAAGCAGGGAATTGCTGTGAGGGGGAAAAAAAAAGGAGTCAGATTGAAAGGAAGCACACAGGACACATGGAAATTTGCAACAAAAGGGAGATGAGGGTGATACATTATCAGTCAGAGGGGGGGTTGTTATTTGCTTGAAGGCAGCCCAACAGCATCACAACCTCCACTCGGCCAGAGAGGGTGTGCACCAAGACTGCATGCAGACCAGGGCATGACGGTAAAGCTGATTGGGAACTCTTAGGGAATACTTAGAGAACAGTGCTTAGAAATTTGCAGGTACATCTTAGCATCTGGTCAGTGCTTTATCAATGATCTCACTGACTGGATTTGAATGTACAATTCAGTGATTGCCAGTTAACTCCAAGACATTAATAAATCAATAAACTACCTTGGTTATGACTGATTTAAAGAATGTGAATTGAATGTCTCTTGTCCCATATCTGCTTTTACACATTATGTCCCATTGGCATTACGGATCCTTATCTATATATACTTTTGACAAGACTTAAGAATCGTGGTTAAGATTACAATTTAAAAGAGAACATCCCCAAGCCTGTTGAAAATTATGCTCTATATCTGATTCTCTTATATCTGTGACATGGAACAATGGTGAGAAATCGCATTTAGAAACCCACTCTGTTAACAGTAATGCAGTAGTTCCATGGAGAAGTGTAAAACATTCATACTAAGTTCTCACTTCCTGTGGGGAGAAATGCAGTTTCAAATATCACAGATACAAAAATACGTATTTTCCATTTGAAATATCTGCTTTGGCCTCATTGTTTCTTACATCTCAAAATTTAGCTGAAGCATCGTTATAATTCTAGACAGACAATGAAAAACCACAGAAATAATCCCTTATGGGAAAAACACAGCTACCTGAAAAGTAGGCAATTTAAGTCGATCTGGCAATTAATGATCCAAAACGAAAACGGTATTGAGTTTTCAACTTTGCTTTACACTTAACAAAAACTCCAGAGACAATTAAAACAACGCAAGTTTCAATTATTAAAGCTTGCTCTTTCTTGTGGAATATTTCAGTCAAAATGGTGATATAAACAAACTCCTTGGGATAATACATCTTTAATGAAGAAATTCTATGAAAACTATATTTTAAGTTATTCCTTTGTTATATGAATCATTCTTTATAATCTTATGAATAACCTGAGGAAAACACCAGGGAAATAAAAGGGAATGCTTTATATTGTAAGAGTAGGAGCCAGCAGCTCCAGGCTGAGCAGAGGTGAGAGACAGACCTGTGGTGACTAGAAAGTAATGTTAATGTTCTGATCTATGTCTGGCATAACAGACTCATCATTGAATGAAGCCACTGAAGAGAACACGGAAGTGGAAGAATGTCTTTTTTACACCATGCATATCAATTTCCTTAGAAAAATGGTGTAAACCAAACGGCTACCGAGTATTGAGTCCTAAGCAGCTGCTTCAATCCTTGCAATATAAATGGAAAAATATAAAAGCAGCATGCAACACGTCAACAACCTAAGAAGTACAATCATGTTTTAACTTATTTGAAACCTCCAGTTCAACTATAAACAAAAATAAGGAAGCAACAATTAATTTCAAATGAATATTGCAGTAACCACGGAGTAATTACAAGCACCCATCTTTATCAGTATGTAAAGAAGGTAGAACTGTTTTACTTCTACAGCAGCTCTAAGGATAAAATGATAAGAAAGTGGTACACGTTATAATAAATCACACACAAAATTCCCTGTTTGTTCCAGTGAATATCTTTACTCTGGAGGCACAGAATGCAGAGCTTCTTCCTGAGAATGAAGGAAGAATTCTGTTTAACTTATATTTCCACTGATGCATTGTGCCCTCAGAGCATATTCACTTGAAAAAGTAGAAAGGTTTTCACTTACAGAATTTTTGTCAAAATGATTACAGAACTTGTCATAGAGCAATTTCTAAAACAAACTGTGTTATTTTCCTTCTATGGTCCCCTTGACATTTTAGCTCTTGCGCCGCTTCCTAGTTTCTCAGGAGTGGCATTGTTTTCTCTGATAAATAACAGTTTAAAACAATCACAGGCATCCGTGACCATAGGAAAAGCCAATATCATTGATTACTTTCTGCTTATACGTATAAACACATATGCATAAAAGAAATAAATGAAATAACAGAAGGAAGAAAACATTTCTGACGCGTTTTTAAAATAGTTTCCTATATCAAAAAGGTCTTCCATAAAGGAGTGACTAAGCTGTCCAAGATGCCTCGGTCTGCAAGAAGGATGACCACAAAAGTCTGAAACATGACACAGAAGGCAGAGAGGGACTGATACTGGATCTGCTTTCCTAGGGTGAGAGCTAAGGTCATAAAAGGAAGCCAAGCTGTGGCAGATTCAGAAAGAGCAGCAGCAGGTCGCTCCTGATACAGCAAAAGTAAGCAAAGCTAGAGGTTCAGGCAGATGAAGAGCAGGCTGAACCATCAATGGTTTCTGAAGACAATAAGACAATATTTGGCTCAGAAAATTAAGCTACAAAGGATTAGAGCATTGTTGCTACCAGCGTGTGCCCTTCTCTTATACTGTCCCTTGATTATACAAAGGCCACTCTTCTTTATCACCATCTTAAACGATTCATCTAATGTACTGTTCTAACAGATCCTATTTTACCATCCTCATATTCTTCTGCAACAGCAATTGACGTAGGAAGATTTCAGTTGTAGTAGAATAGCTGCTCAGGGTGATAACTGAAATCAGAGCTGGGCTAAGCTCCAGCAAAAACTGGGTACCAACCACACAACCAGCCTCAGCCAGGTATGTCAGTAGTTGCAATAAGCAATAATTTCTTTCATAAAATAACCACAGGTCAGTCTGGAGATGCTGACTGTTGTTCATAATGATCAGTTTTAGCAGGCCATGAAACAACATGATACATTGTGAAAATAAAATGAGCACATTAAACGATACCATAGACCCTTTCCCATTAAAAAAAGAAAAAAAAAGAGCTGTGTTAAATCAAGCCATGACATCTGGAAAGGGAGCTAGGAATTCAATATAAATATTTTCTTTATGAAAAATAATGCTACATGAATATTTAAAAAAAAAAAAAAGTAATTGCTCACAGTCATCCCAAGGAAGCCTTGTGAATTGCTCAGATACTTCAAGATGCTCAAAGTGCAGTTTCTTTACATATTAATGGACAGCATGTCTCACAGAACTACTAACCACACTACACATCTGCAACCTGTCAGACTACAGGGAACCTCAGGGGATATACATCCTGCTGTGCCTGCAAGATGAGTTACTCACTATCTCCACAGGTTTAAAGAAAAGACACTGATCTTGGGAAAACCTTAACAGAGCGTTAGCACCTGGCCCAAGAGATGCTACTAGCACTTCACCTTTCACAACAGAAACTAAGGAGACCTGGCTCCCCCAGGCTGCCAGCCAGACTGGCCTCTCATGCTGCTCTCCCCATCTGTCTCATTCATCTTTTGCCTTCAGAAAGAGAGAACGGAATAAGATAGTTGGCTTACAGTTTCCACGGTCTACCATTTTGTGCTCCTTACAGACTTGCATTTGCAGAACAGTTCAGCTTGGAGGACACCTCTGGAAATAGTACAGTCCAACCTGCCTCAAGTAGATGTAGTCAGGGCACAGTACTATGACTGCTCATGGGTCCTGTGGATTTCTGACCATCTCCAAGAACTGCAAGTCCTTATTCCTTCCTCCCCTCACACTCTCTCAGCAGCCCAGTCTACTTTCTGATCACCATTTTTGTACTTAGATTATATATTGCACATATGCCAACGGAACAAACACACTAGAAACTTGAGTTCATTTCTACGCGTGCATTTTATTCTCAGAAAAGCTATTTTTCTCCACTTCTGTAGAGATTCCTTATCCTCTTCCATAAATGTATAAACTCTCAGTATGTGCAGCGAACTCTCCAGTTACAATTATTTTTAACTAGCTTTTTGTGTCCTGTTGAATCTAACAGCTTAACAGCTTCAATTGCACTTTTTGAACTTCCTGTCCCTATAAATACAGACACATTTTCTTAATAGGATTTCCAGTTTGATATATCCTGGGATGCAATGCCAGAAGGATTACTTAAATTGTTGAAATTTATTTCTAAGTCATTGTGGATTTGATCAAATAGCTGAAGAGGCTTTAGTCAGTATAGTAATAAGACATGCTACACAAGTCTTTCACACATCAAAAAGTTTACAAAAACAGCAACTTCAGGGCAGCCTGATTATACTTTGGTTTTTTGGACTGAGGGTTTAAGTTTCTAATATCACACTTTCACATGTTTCTATTTCATCAAATATTCTAAGGGTCAAGATGAAGCCATTCTTTGGTCTCTAAATCTGAAGTTAACAATGAGAATGAATAATTAAACAGCTTATCAGATTTATCATGATGTTGCAGGGATCTACTCCACCAGGTAATCAGATCCTCTGGCAGAAATACTAAGGGTTTCAGAGGAGGGCTTTGCTCCCTTAGCTCTCTTGTGTTTAGTGCAAAAAACAAACAAACAAAAAGAACAACAGAATATGGGGAGCAGCGTTCCTTGAAGTACAAGAAGGAAAAGCATGAGGAACATACAATACATGAAGATTGCATGGTGCAAGCATTCAGGAGCTGACAGAAAAGATTCTCAGATGATTAAGCAGACAACATCAGTGGAAAGTTGGAGGGAACTGACTGCCCAAGACTCTTAGAAAAGTTTGTTTATAAGTCAAGGCATGCTGATGTTTTTCTCAGAACATATTTTTGCATTGTCAAAAGGTTGTCAAAGAGTCTCATCACATCAAGAAGACATTTGGTGTTTCAACCAAGATAGATCACTTCAGATTCCTGCACCCTGGCTGCAGTCTATGTTTAGAAAATAAGATATTACTCTTCACAGTTTTTCATGTAAAAAGCTGATTTCCAGGTTTTCTAATTTCAATCTAACTTTGCTTTTTTGTAAAACTCAGATGTGATTCTTACACTTTCAACATCAAATCCGTTTATGCTCTTTATATGTGATACTTAAATCTACTCATTTTATCTTGCAGAAGACTCTCAGAGTTCTTCTCCAGTTTCAGAGGTCTCCAGGTGACCCACTCAGGACACAGCTCCCCGAAGATTTTACATTCAATTTAATCTCTCTGTGTTCACTAATACTTTATTTGTCTCATGCTTCATTACTGTGAGAAAGATTCCTATAAATGACTTCAATCAGGACATCACAAACATCACCAATCAAAAGGTAAATGAATGTTGATCATATATAAATATCTTAATTAGATTAATACTAATCAATAGGATAAAATCAACTATGGTTAATAACAAGTTGACTCCACAGATCAAGGAAGACCAAAATTCTCACAAAACTCTGCAGTATTTCAAAAGACATCAATACCACCAATATCACACAGGAAGTTTAAGATACTGAAAAAGGGATTTGCTTGTCTTTCGTTACATAAACCATTACTTCCCCATTTCCTGCCTAGTATTTTCTACACTGAGAAGATCACCAAAGTTTGCTATTTATTTCTACAAGAATAATGAATTGACTTCAGCAGCGCTGTGACCAAGTTCTCACACTGCTCACACAGCTCTAGGGAGGGTCGTTATTTTCTCCCTGGATGCATCCACATACACAAAGCACAGCCTCAAGCTGTGGATTTCACATCACCAGCAATACTGGAAATAGTCCCACCGCTCAATGTTAAAACACACTGCACTAAAGCAACTGCTTCCTCTGCAAAGTTATGAACAAACAGCACATTCACATCAGTTCCTGCAGACATCAACACGCTTCTTATTGATTTCTTGAATTACTATTGGTATTATGCATGCATAGAAACATGCATGATTATAAGAATTTCACCTATTTTCATTGTGCAAACATTTGTACACAGAGTTTCAAGCTTCAGGTTTTAAGATCAGATCTTCGGGTAAGGCAAGCAACCTCAGTAACTAATGTATAATCAACTATTAAATATTTTTAAAAGCTATTAAAGGTTATGGGTGTTTCTTCAAGGATGGCTGCCTATACCTCACAATTTCAAACTTCTCTAGATTTCTCCAGATACCCCAGGCCATTAAGAGGAAAACTGGCAAACAGGACGTATGTATCTCACTCACCACACAGTTTTATGCAACAGATCTTCCCTAGTCACATATGAAGTCTTCTCATAATGGTAATATTTACAAATGGCTATCAGACACTCATTCTTTTGATCAAAGGGAATTTATTAGCCTACTTGATAAAAGGAAATTTTATTTCACTTGATTTTTTAGAGTGGTAATCATCAACTGTAATATTTCTTAAAGCCAATAACGGATCAATCACTTTCCATCTTTGTGATAATCTCAACATATCAAGCACAAACTCAGAAGGAAATTATCTCAACGAATAATACGTCAAAATAATGCAATACGTTTTAGTTTATATTCTGCTGATGGATTTAATACCAGTCTTTAGGAAATGATAATGTTGTTCTGAAGATGAATCTACTCATAACTGACAACTATGACAAATGGTTTATTTTCAAAGCAGCAATTTATGAGGGCCAGGTGAAAGATGATAAAAAGTTAATAAAAGTTTGAAAATATTACAGGACTGAAAGCAGTGCATCAGTATCTGAATCTCCAATCAAGAGGGTAACGTCCTTGTTTTTTGGTTTTGTTTTTTCTTTTTTTTTAGAGCTCTGCCTCTCAGAGCTATAATGTTGTGTTATCCAGTTTGTGTAGCTCCAATTTTTCCAGTCTTGGTTTTCTCCTGTGTGAGATTATGAAATCCATTTATCTTAACCCAGTAGAACACTGTAGCTGTAGACACAACGCATGCTGCTATCAAACAAAGAGCAGCAGAAAGCTTTCTGATATATTCATTAGATGTTTGTGTTACTTTATTAGACAGAAAAGATAAATTCAGATGCAAAAAACCTCTTAAGGATTCACTTAAGACTGACTGAAGTGTGCTACTGCAATGAACTCTCTAAAATGTAGCTTATGTTCACCATAAGGAAATATCTCCAAGTCTCAACTTTTCAGTTATCTAACAAAAAGGGACACAAACCAAATCCCTCTCTAATAATGTACACCATACCCACCCTATTCAATTTTGGTACTGATATCCTGCAAAGTTCTTCCAAGAAGGCATAGTAATGTGAACGTTTAGTATCGCGAACCTAGTCCAACTTCTTCCAGAGACACAAAGTTCCCACCAAGAATACTTCAAGCAATGGGACAGCTACTGTTACATTTCAGAGCCACATGGTCAGAGAACAGCACTTACCAGCTGAAATGGCTTGAGCAATATTTTTTAATTCTTGGACCCCTGATGGAGGTCAATAGTTCACAGTCAATGATAAGGCTTCTAATGCATGCAAATTTGCAAGGCATGATGCATTTAATAATCCCTCATCTGAGTAAGCTGTAAAGAAGCCAGCAGGAGAAATAATTAATTTACATTAATAGCTCTCAGTGTGGTTTGCTGTAGTGCCTAAGTCAAAAAAATAATCTGAAGAGCTAGAAGTAAGAGTTCATTCTGCAACAACTATTTGCATTTTGATTCTCTAAAAACCTATAAGTGCATAATTAACAGAGAGCAAGATGCGCCAACAGCAAACTATAGTAACGGTGTAATTTGCCCAAGAGTGGCAAAAATTGCTTTTCATAGGCACAGAGTTTACAATTAGGGAATAATTTCAGAGAGTCCTCATTATCTTGCACGATGGCAACTGATGGATCATTCTCTTAAAGAGTTTTTTTTTTTTTTGAAGTAAAAAATAGTGATGGAATAATTGTATCACAATAAATCATATTAAAATGAATATAGGTATTGTGAAGTGACATTATCCTCATGAACTTTCTATCTTTCTAAAATCACTTTGAAGAATTCTTGCATGAAAGTGTGGTTAACATCTACAACAGCCATTACATTCCAGTTACAAATGTTCAGTCTCTAACTTCCATTTGGTTCACGCTTACCTCACTCCACAATCTCTCTGCCCTCTGCAGTTTCCCACTGGGAAGCATTCTGTACAAAAGAGCATCTCTGGAATAACCGTGTATAAGTCAGCATCACACTCTGGTACAGAGCAAAAGCATGCGTGCTCTCTGGTGATCTGCTCTCGGGTGAACCTTCACCTCTTACACAGGCCTTTTCAGACTCATTAACATGCATAAAGCTAATTCTACAGTGATTATGATAAGGATATTACACATATTGCTTGCATCTTTGCTTGCAGTCTACCTTATCAAAAATGCTGAGGTTGATAAAACCCAACCAACCTCAGTCTGCCTGAAATGGGATCTTTACCTGAGACTACATGGGCATACAATTCAGTTGATCTTTTGTGATAAAGTGGCTGGTCCTTACCCTAGTGCTCCAATTGAAACTGCAATTACTGGGAAATATATTTCTTATAAATTTGGACCAGTTTTAAACTAACAAAAGACAGCGTTTAATTAAACTTTTTGCCCAGAGAAAGTGTATTAGAATTAAATAAATATATTTCCATAGGATCAACATTTCTAAATCAAAATATTGTCTATGAAGAAATCCGCAAGAAATCTACATTTTTAATCAGGATAAACATTTTCTCCTGACAAATTATAATTACAACAACGCAGAATGTACCTATAGACAAAAGTTTTACAAAAGTAAGCATACTCATTTAAAACATGGCCTAATTTTGAGGCATGTTGAGTGATCATTTACCTCAAAATCCTCAACCTTTTAATATTAACAGAATAACGTGAATCGAGATGTTATCTGAATTAAATGCAGCATGTGGTCACACCATTTCATGCAGCACGAGAACACATTTCCTAATTTTGATTCTCCATATGGCAAGCTTTGTTTTGATTTTCAGTATGCAATGTTACATAGAAGTCACTGTAATAGACACTATTTTCAGAAGATGGATATTTGATATTATCTAGTGAACAGCCACAGCAGCCAGCGAGATAAATGGATGCATTTGGTAGTTGCTTTCTAATGAAAACAATATGCTCACATGCTTTTTAAAATAATCACGGTTGCAGAGGGCTGAATTACATTTTCCTACCTATAGTAAATATTATCTTAATGGGATATAGAGTTCAAGTGAAATCAGCAGGATGAAAGTTGAAGATGTGACAAGAGATAGGGTCAGGGTTAGGTAGGCTGCTCTTGAGGTACATATTGACATATTCATTCATGGGAAAAAATGTTGCTAAGCAACTATTTCTTCTCCATTTGAGTAGCTGAGACTTTTTACAATATTCCTAGAAAACCTTCTCTGAAGCACTGTGATTGTGTCAATGGAGCCATTTTTATCTAAGAGCAATGAATGTAGCAGCATGAAGCTTCTTCACATCTCTCTCTCACTACTCTTCCTCCTATAACATGTGCATCCTTTGAATTGCCCGAATTCAAGCTTTACTTTTCCTCCTGTTGCCCCATCCATCACATTGTCGCTGCTGGATTAGAAGAATCTCTTCATAGATGCCTTCAAAGACAACAACTAGTTCACCCTGGGAAGCTGTGCACAAACTAAACAGACATCATTTCTTAAATTCCTTACTTCTCCCCATAATTTTGCAGGACCTGACTAGTTCTTTCTGCACTTTTCTGCATAGATTTCATCATGGTCACATTTTTCATAAAATGGATGTGCCCTGACACTAACTGCCTCTCTAATGCAAGACACATGTACAGTTTTTCTAAATTCCAACTTTCCTTGCAGATCAATAAATTACTGCCTGTGACTACGAATGCTTTATAAACATTCACCAAGATACACAATAGAAAATTGACTTAGATAACTTGTTCCAGCAGCCTTGTGGCATGATGGAAGAACACAAGAGAAACTTGGATCAAATACAGTTAAAAATTTATTTTCGAAACACATTTGAAGTATAGAACAGTACCAGATGCCAAACCATAGTGGCATTTTACAGTGAAGTAACTGGTTATAAAGAAACTCTGTACAAACAAAACAAAACAAAAAATGCAATACCATAGTCCACAACAGTCAAGAGACTATAATTACTTCATAGTACTCAGCTCAACGCTAAATAAAGTCATGAGGAACTCTGAAACTTTTTAACTTTTCTTGGCTATTTAATTCATTGTTCAGCTGCAATATTTGCAGCATCTATCCCATCCAGTTTCGTAGATTATAGAATACCCTGAGTTGGAAGGGACCCATAAAATGTCCCACTCCATGTCACATAGTCGTGGAGTTTCAGGCAACTGGAATTCTTATTGTTCATATCATTAATGCTAGAAATAAGGTCTTAGATGAGCAATCCAAATGACTTCAGCAAAGATCTATAAAAACAGCAAGAAACCATTTTATTTCCATTTTATTTCCATTTTATTCACATGTAAACTGAGAAAAGAATATTCTCCAGCAACAGCATCATTCTCTAGTTTATTTTCCAAATGTTCCTAGAAGTTCATCCTGGATTGAGTCTAACCATGCTACTTCTATTCCCCACCATTCTTAGACAAAATGTTTACGAGCTGAAGTGCATACATTGCCCCTGGTTATTTTACAGTTACCTAATCGGAAGTTAATTGCATCCTCAGTCAGGACATCTCAGTTTCACACCAACCAATTTACCTCAATTATTCAAAAGGATTTTAATTGATTTCTAAAGCCTTACTCAAATGCAAATACAGCCCAAGCCTGATGTTTTCCTTTTGCAAAATAAAGTCTCAGACTGCTTTTGATTTGCATAACTTTATGAGGATTTTTCTTCTTCATCAACGATGGCAAGAAATTTTAAATGTACTTAAAAAAAAAAAAAATAACAGAAAAAAAACATTTTGCTAAACACACAGGGATCAAAGCCCAGTCTTACAGATAGCTCAATGCCATCTGCAATGCTTGCTAATGGTGTCAGAGAACCATCTTTCCTTCCTAGTGGTTTACAACCTTTGCAGTTTGTGTGAGAGGAAATCCCCATGGAGCAAATTTAAGTGTCCATGAATATGGTTTATGTAGTTTTTATCACACATGCCTCACACAAGCCTGCACATCAATCAGAATATGCAACTTTGATTTCTAACTCTGGGGAAAAGAAGTGATACTCAGGTGGAAGCCAACCCCAGCATCCAGCTCAGTCAATGACTGGGTAAGTGCCATTAAATTAAATTCACTTTATCAGGCCAAAATTGTCATTTGTGACATGAGGGTAATTTATGGGATGTGCTAAGATCCTGTGGCGAATGGCACTGAAAGGGAGGTAGGTACTATTGATGGATTAGTTGCGACAACAGATCATTGAAAATAAAATATAAAATATCCAAAACTTTCTCCAGAAACTGTATCCCAATCACCAGCATTTGCATTAGCACTTTGATAACAAGCCCATCAAACTGTGCATTTCTTTAGAGGGAACAAAGAACAGCTTGTCTCCACAGTCTATTATAATTACCACCAAACTGCACTGGAAACTTGGCAGTTTTGAATTTCATAACACCCATGACTGACATTCCTAATTAATACTATTGTTTTTCTCCTCTGGCTGAATTTTCTGAGTGCCAACATGCATAGCATACACAATAAACAGACATTAAAGAAAATAGCATCACTGTTAATCTCTAGCACAAATACATCAAATGCCTCAGTGAAGTGCACTGAAAAGGACAGCATTCCTATAAATAATGGATCGTTGCAGTCTGATAATCTTTACCCTCCTACGCTAATAAGATGATAATCTTTCTCCTCCTGTGTCCTTGCCTTTGAATTTCAGTGCTGCATTGGCTAAAGTGCACTACCAGCTCATCTTGTCACACTGGTTTGAAATCTGAAAACGAACAAACCTTTCAAAAGAGAAGAAAAATGGTCTAACGACAAATGGTCAAAAGAACAAAATGCTCTGTGCGTTAATTCTTGATTAATCTCGACGCCAGATTTTTCTTTTCACTTCTGTACTGGCCAGAAAAATTCATGTGGACCTGTATTTGGTTCATCCTAGTACACGATGGACACGTGCTAGTTCACCCTGAGCAGCAGAGCTCAGAGATCTCCAGGGTAAGCAACTCCAGAAGCAGAATTAGCATATTTGAATGCAACATCAACACCCAGCTGACAATTGCCCACACTTCATTTATCAGCAGAGCTGGTTTCTGTTTCTGCATGGCTCTGTACTGAACAGCATGGACATAACAGCATCTTTCAGAATATTAACCACTACTGATTTCAGAGCCAGAGTGCATATGGAGAGATACCAAAATAATTAATCAAATGTAATTACATCTTAGAAATACTAAACTTGCTTTCTTTTTTTTTTTAACCTTTTCATTTCAAAGTAGTGTTTTTGACATAATAAGAAAAAGAATGAATGGAAGTCAGAAGAGAAATGAAAAAAAAAGGAAATGGATTCTTACACGTGAAAACTTATTTGTAAATGATGCATTGATCTGGCTTCACAACCTGGTCCCCAAAAACATTCAGACAGAACCTAAAGCATCCTTTGAGCACATGAAACCCCTAGATCGGGTAAAACAAGTTCTAAAGTTGAGAACATTGCTTTCGACATATTTTAACTGAATTTAATCTTAAAAAAAAAAAAAAATTAAAAACCACACAGTTGAGATCCTAAAGAACATATATATCCATCAAAAGTATTTAAATAAGAATTCTCTAAGCATGAATTACACTGACAGCCACTATCAACATAAAGAAACATGTAGATGATACACATAACATTGTACAACTTAGAAAAGCACACTCTTCCATGCCAGATCCCTGGCAGATCTCCAAGCAAAAGAAGTATAAAAATGCCATCAAACAGCTCTTTGAACTCATGATCTCAAGAGGTAAATACTCTTAACTACTACGAACTGAGAAGGGCTCTCAAACACTTTAAATACAGACTTAGGGATCTTAGCTTAAGTGTTGGATGATGGAAGGATGCATGGAAACCTCATTGAGTCTTTTAGCTCTGCAGACTGTGCTCAGATTTCTCACTTCCATGAGAACCAACAAAAATTAAAAAAATGAACAGTATGATTTGGAAGAGATATTCAGAAATGGATGCAACTGTTGGAATCTGTTCTTCAGCACTTCTCAGTGAAACTGGTGTATGATTGATTGCAAAATCTGTTCTTTTAGAGATTGAGTAGAAAATGTGTTTCTCTAGCCCATGAATATGTTAAAAATATCAGAACCTTGGTAAAATGTCAATTTTCAACGCACTGAATTGTTAGTTTAGATATTCCTTTGACTTAAATTTCAATTTTCCTTTCAATGTCTAAATTGAGGTTTTAAAATAGAATCATTAAATCAAGTTGGAGAGGGAAAGTGTGCCATTTGAAAATATATAGATAATACTGTAAATACTTTCACAACGTCAGATTTTTCTTCGCTTTTAAATATTAGGAGTTTGGATAATTACTAGAACTATTGACAATAGCAAACTTAAATTCTGCAACCTATTTTTTGTTCACATACGCTTAATCCTAATATCTGATTTATTGATAACCTTGCTAATATCCAGCAAGGTTTCTATCTACAGATTTTGTCTTGAACACATTTATTACAAGGTTATTCAGTTGGTAATTCTTCCTTTGAATACAACATTCAAAGTTCAAAAGCTTGTGCATGTCATATGTCTTTTTTCATCTGTAATGTCCTCTTCATCAAAGACCACAGAGAGCTTGGAAGAGGCTGCAGTCTCCTGGTAGCCTCGTGTTTCATGTTGTGAGGTTTAAAAGAAACGCTTTTATCAGGAAAAGTGCCACAAACTATCTTTATGAACCCCTTCAAGTTCTGTGCTTCAGTATCAATACATTCCCAGAAACAGCAGCTTGAATATTTCTCCTTTAAACCGCTGAGGGATCTGAGCACATGGCAGTTCCAGTGACCTTTGTCTTTCTCTTTTCACCTTCTGACACTTTCTACCCTTATATTTCTCTCAATATTGCCACATCCACAGACCCTTTTTTGTCAAATTCCTCTGAAAAACTCAGTGCAGCTGACAGCAGCCTCTCTCTTATCTTTTTGGATATGCTATGGGAGCCTGTACTTCCAGGAGGCAGAGACAGATTGTCCCTTAAGCTGTCTATGGCGCCTGGATCACAAGAAGAATGACAGATGTGACACTAGGGACAAAAACATTTTCACAGGATTCTAGAGAAAATATTTGTAATTCAAAAGCGTTCTTGTTTGATTTGGTTGTTAGACAAACCCAAAGTCTGCACCCCAGGCTATTGGCTAGAGGTCTTCAAGACACTGAAATGGCAAATTCTAATATACATATCTGACTGACATACAGATAACTATGGCACGGTGACTAGCACCCTTACGCAGGGACAATAAAAAAAAAAAAACAAAAAAACACCAGCATAAAGCAATGAAGCATAAAAAATATGTCCCCCCAGATGAACATTGCCATAACTGTTCCATCTCAGTCTCATCCACCCTTGCTATCACTGTTTAAATACTGAGAGATGATTCCCAACAATTTACAGATGCTTGCCTTATCAGTTTAGCTTCAAATAGTTAATTTGAACATATTTTTTTCCCCCATGGTGCATGTAGAAAATAATGAACCGCTGCAAAAACTGTGGTGTTTCTGAACACAGACGACTTTTCATGAATCCAAGTTCACTCCGAGGGAAACGAAACAAAACACAGGAAAGTGATATAATGAGGCGAAAAAGAAAACAGTAAAAATCTAAACAATAGCTACAAAATTTTGCAAGTATGATTACTGCATCCACCCTTCAGGATAATTATGTCCCTTGGACACGGGAGCCATTATTTCATTTTTATTTTAGATCCAATGCTCTTGCATGCATGTCAGTTATGATAATACAGGCTGATGGTCAGCTCTGAACTGTCATTGCTTTCAACGCTGTTTCCCTCAGAAGGTTCTATTGTGTGACATGACAGTTCAACGCTCTGTGCTTATAATGATGGTGCTTTGGGGAAGGAATGGGCTTTTAAGGATTACCCATTTAATATGTCTCTTTGAAAGGGACTGTTTCTTAAAACCTAAAGAGAATTGTGTTGATAGGGATCATTTTTTCTGTTTTCAACACTACTGAAATCAGAGCTATCATAGGAATTCTAGTTCTTCATGGCTAAGCACAAGGAGAATAACTGCACAACTCTCTCTTTTCATGAGAGGGGATTGCTAGCCCAAAGGGTTCAATAGCTTGACTACCTCGAGAGGAAATAAAAAATGTGTTTGTGAATTCAATACCACAAACAGAAAGATCAACAAGATATAGCTCCTAACGTCCACTTGGAAAAAGTAATCCTGCTAGGAACACCCTCATTAGGATTCCTATAACTGAACAAGTTTGTGTGAAACAAGAACCACTACCATTAGCCACTGGATCACAGCCTGGACCATTTTACCACAATTGGTTTATTTCAGCATGTCCTATTCCACAAAGGCTGTACAGAGGCTTCAGCTAACTGCCTGAGCTGATGCACTGCGGTGAGCCAGCACTTCAAAGGAGCGCCATCTTTAATTTTCACCTGCAAACATTAAAACAACCTTTTAAATGCAATCTGTGGTACTCATCAGCCCTGGAAAGTAGGACAGTTATATTAGGGTACGTAAACATGTATCTATTTTCTCTCAAGAAGCAGATTTCAAAATTTTATCATTTCTTTTTTCACAGCGCATTTTAAAAATGCATCATAATATGGTAGAAATGCTTTGAAAATAAAGAACAAAATTTCTGCTCTCTTGCTCATGCGTCGCCCAGTAAATAATCACAAATGGTTGTTAATCTATTCAGTTTGTTAATGGGATCATGCCAAATTCAGGAAAACATTGCAAATAATTATAACTCACAATTCAGCACCCCACCCATCCTCATCTTTTCTCAGTCTCTTTTATTCCTTTTGTTTTTCACTCATTGATTGCCAGCTGCTGGTTCAGATGTCATTTCCTGCCAGATGTTTTCATAAAAACCTCTATTAGTATTTAACAGATGAGACAGCTATAGAACCACAGAGTTGTACAGGCTTACAAATCCAAAGTCCAAAATCCAGACTTTGGGCGTATAAGCAACTATTCTATTGGGTATGCTAATGTGTCAGAAGCAATGATTATTTCTCACAGGTTAGGATTTCATCTGCATGATTCTGAAATAAGCTGAAAGTCTACTTTAAAAAAGTAGAGTAACATACTAAAGGAAAATAATTCAACCCTGCACCAAAGAATGGTAATCTAAAGGAGCGCTGAGGCTGAAGTCAACCCACAGTAGTTCCTTCTGTTGCTCCTTCCTTCCCAAATATTACACTAAGGATGTGAGAGAGTATCAGAGCATCTAGATAGATAGAATAGCCAAAGATTCAAGCGCAGACAATCAATTGCATCCTCAAGAAAGTCAGCAGGTTTCCTTAAGTACCAGACTTTACCCTGATAATAAGCCACAATAAAGACATAAAATGTCCCAATAATAAAAAATACTAGTTGTGCCCATAGGAAAACTAACATAACTAGAATTAAGCAAGAGATTAGATGAAATCAAAATTTATTTTATCTCACAATAATCTACTTTAAACTGTCAGCACTTTTAACTTCCACATTACTGTAAAGCCTAGACATGTAAGTCACTACCTGACCAACCAGCCTCGCATCATTACAATAACAGCTTTAATAAAGAAATGAAGTTTAAAACATCACCTCAGAGTCTGAAAATATAGAGATAATTAAGCCTGATTTTCTTCAAAGCATTCTACCTTGCTAATGAGGTGTAATGAATTCAGCACTGCAGAATTAACAACAGGTGCCTTTACACTAGGAGGACAGGCTGTACAGACACAAACAGCACCTGCAGTACGTTTTCTCAAGAATGCTAAAAAAAGGCTTCAGAATTGACTCCAAAAACAGCTGTCTTGCCAAATACATAAGTAAATAAGAGCGTTACCTAACATTCCTAAGTGGTCCAGTGTGGTCTCAGCCCCAGCTCTCAAGTGTCTGTATCTGTCACAAGCCCTGATACACCCTCACAACATACACATGCTTCCCCAGCTCTAGGTCTCCACTTGGACTGCTTGATACAGTTAGGTAGGATTGGTTTCATCCCTTGTACTGAGTCTGCACAAAAACCAGGAGACTTCTTCGCAACTCCCAGATGCTGATTTACTGAGAAATGTAATGCTCCTCCTATAGTAATATGTTAAGAAATTTCCCTAAGAGGTCACATAACCATCACACAGAAAACCTGAGAAAGAATTGGAAACTGAGTGGTACCTCAAGCCAGTCCTTAATCCCAGAGGCCACACTGCTTTTTCCAAGCAAATGCAGGAGCCCTTCCTCTAAAAAGATCAAACCCAGAAACCACCAAGGTCATTCCACAGACATGCAATGACAGTCAGTGTAATTGTGAAGAAAGAAGCGATGACAATCCACAAGTTCAGTTATTGCTAACCTATTTAAACATGCAAAAACAGGACACAGAGGAAAAACCTAAATGGTCTACTATGTGTTCTTAAGACTAAAACATCTATTATGGCTTAATAAGCTCCAAAAATGTCTATTATTATTAATGTTACCATACAGAAAACATGTTCTCTGATGTAATAAACATGTTCATGCTCCAAATATCACTCATAGTTTCTTTTTATAGCATTGTTTTCACTATAGATGGCAGCCACAAGAAAAAACAAAACAAAGTATACCAAGTCTTCCTACAGATTAACGCATCTACAATACCCAGAAGACACTCTCACCCCACACTCCTAACCAGAAGTCTCCCACCAGAGCTGTAGGAACACCATAAGCATCACTAGCATCATGGTCACTGCTCAGTTGCCATGACACATTCCACTTGCAGCTTCAGGCTTGGAAGGTACAACGGCGGACTGTGATTAATCAGAGCCTATTTGTTGCAGAAGCTAATGGAAGAAACAGTGCTAAGCATTTTTCAAAAATGAATAATAACCCAGGTACCTGGCACCTGCATGTGAAGTGAAGCATTGCAAACAAATGAGGAGTAATAGAGCTTACTAGGCATATAATGTTATTGTTTTATTAAAAAAAGTGCAGAATAGGCAAAGTAGAAGTAATCAACCTGAACACTTTCACCAACTAAATAACCTTTAAACTTTCTGAAGTCCTATAAAATAACATGATGGATTAGCATCAGCATGAGCCTATAAACGAGAATGGGGCATTTATGTTTTGAAATTATGTTAGAGTTTTACTCCTATCTTAACTCTGCAAAAGGGTAGAGTCTATCATTCAAATACTAAGACACTGAGTTAATGATTTTAATGGCCTAGCTCTTGCTATTGTGTTTCCCGGGCTTTTTGAGCGCTTGAAGAAACGTTATTCAGGTATTAAGAATTTACCAAATTAGTGTCTGGAGACTGACAGACATTTTAAAAAGAAAATGCCAAGTAATTGCTTCCTTATATAGTATGTTATTTTTATATGTGTTTGGAGAGATCCATCTTGCTAACATGCTCAGGATCATAAATTTTTCCTTCTTGGAAACTGAAATAAAGAGTAAACAAAAGAAACTTTGAAGAAAACCAATGCTGGTGCATATGCAGGTGGCAGGTTTACTGCAGGACAGCAACACACTGCTTAGACAGGTTAGCATTACTGCATTTGATGGGTAAATTATTGCCAGTTCTGCTCATAGCTCATTTCTGTGGAGCTAGAAAGTTTATTCTGACAACTGAATAAATCCCACTCTAGAAACAAACAAACAAAAAAAAAAGTACTGATTTATTAAACAACTATTGCTAGTTTCATAATTCCCTATTTGTTTTTAATTCTCCTACGGCTCCCTGCTAAAGAAGATTACTCGTAAGCATAGCTTCTATCTGTAATCCTTCTGAGCTCAACATCTTCCTCCTGATGTATCCTAATGTATGGAAGGTCTACAGGGAGTCTTCAGAGGAAATATTTTTGGCTTACACTTGATAAAGACCAGTAAACATCTTGGTTACCCATCCCAGCCATACACAATAAATCCAACTTTTAAAGGAGAATTTACAGTAGAGATGATAGAGTATCTCAAAAATAGGATTGCTGACATAGTATTTAGAGTTCAGAACTAACGTAGAGTACCAAGGGTCTGATTTGCAGATTTCTAGAACACTATTCTGAAAGTCGAGGGGTTTGAGGTTTTTTTTTTTGTTTTGTTTTGTTTGCATCAAGAAAGTTAGAGAACAGAAATATTAACACACTGGGATAAATCACAGTTACAGCTGAAGAACACAACATGAATAAACTGAGAACCTAACAGTTAAATGTTTGCAGTGTAAAACTTGCTGGTATAAAATCTTAACTATCTTACCTCTCATGAAATTAAATTGTATCTTTATTGGCTTTCTAGAAAACATTATAGTACCATTCAGCTCTGAAAGAAGTTAGATATTCACTAGGCTGGCAAACATTTGGGGCCGAATTTGCATTAAGCATACTTTTGATGCTGAAAGGAGCACAAGCCTTTGCTTTGAAAAGCAAAAATATCACACTGGAAAAAAAAAAAAAAAGGGAGAAAGAGACAACTGAATGATGGACTGGGAGATAAACATTGCGCATTATTGTTTATTCAAGCATCTTGAAGCACTAAATAAGGTTTTCCTAATATCATTACTATGGTGATTAACGTCCTTTTTCACACTTAAAAATCATTCCTGAAAGTTAAGAATGAATTGATTTCTCCTCACTATAATTAATTACTCCACACCTCATCGGAGGAAGTTGCTTATTTTTTCCAACTTCACATTTGCAAAATAGTGGCTTGATAATGCTTCCTTTCATCTTCTGTCAGAGGCAGTGAGAGTAAGCCCCGTGGTGTCAGGATGATAAAATATCTGCTCTTGGCCTTCTCTCTTTATAAAGCAAGTTCTACCATACTGCGTCTCTTCCTCTGGATTAGGAAAGCAGCTGCTTTTGAGTTTTTAAAAAAGGAACTCAAGAGAAAAGACAGGATGGTAAAAAAAAAAATAATGGCTATGGTTTAACAAGCACAGCCAAATGTTCTGCTGGCTGCAAGGAAAGCGGTATCGTGAGAGCTCCTGTGTGGGCATGAGATAGCAGGGGTCAGCTGGGCTGCAGTCCAACAAATATGCATTTGGGAGAAAATCTCTATGAAAAGTGAAAGAATTAAAAAAAAAATTGGTGAAGACAGTAAGAACTTCCTACTTTGATTTAAGAAACTTTTGGTTTTTGTTAAATGCTTCTTGAGAGAGAAGAGAAATTGCGATTGTGTTTCTGCTGTACAGCTATAAGCATTTCACAGTGAAGTTTCATAAACATCATAATGGCATGTGTTCTAACATTTAATGAACAGTTTCTTTTCATTTTTGATTCACTACACGAACACCAACAATACTGAAAGATTCTGTGGCACCATTTTCATGGTATATATGTAAACAACAGTGATAAACTACACGTAGTACTATGAAAGCAATATGTGAAGTAGCTCTCAGCCCTCACATTAACAACCACAGAGTTTCAGGAATAGTTATTCAGAATTGAAACACTTGTTAAGTTTCCATAGGAAACACAGAACTGTTCCCACAATCCATAATAATTTAAATTTCAATCTCCTTAAAGGAAACACTTCTGTATATTGTTAGTGGTATCGATGTGTTTTTCTGAGCTAGAAGGTATTCATTAAACACAGCTTCAAAAAGAATCAAATGCAGAATACCATCACTGCACAAAAATCAACATTTTCTGTCTTTAAGGATGATTTTTCATCATCAACTTTGTTCTTTTACTGCAAAGCATAAAAAATAGTATCTCGAGCCTATATTAAGACACTGTTGCAATGTTCTGTATGCCACCAGAAAAATCTCTGAAAAATAAAACCTTGGCTTTGAGATCCTCGTCAACATTCAATTCCCCATGCACAAAATACTACCATGAAGTTGGTTTACTACACATATGGGTAACACTTTGTTAACGAGATGAAGAAGCCTGTAGCCACATAGAACACTGAATTGATTACTTATTATTTATCTTCCCAACTTACTTGAACATCTCAACCTATAAGTAAATGCAACACCGAGGAAGCATTTCTCTTATCTCGTTGCAGTCAAGAATCAAAATCCAGTTGTGCTAAAGTCCAAAAATCCTGAAAATTCATCTCCCTGAGCTGCTTACAACATGAAATTACAATGGCATTGGTAAAACACAGGGAGAAAAAGCAGATTAACATGCAAATTGTTCTGAACAGAGACTCTAGCAGTAGTTGCATTACATCTGTAACATCATATTCTATACCTCATAATTAATTCATTCTGTTATCCAGTTGTGTTACCCAGAAATTCAGTAATCCTTCTTATATGCTGGTGCATCTTCAAAGAATGAAGTCTTTGTGTAAGAACACTTACAGAATCAGACTTCAGCGATGACTAAAGAGAAAAATTAAAGAAGCACTGCCTTAAAAGCTCCAAAGAACATCTTTATTGAGATGATACTGGATGTAAATTGAAGGTCCTTCCTGAAAACTGATTAATTTCTGCAGTCTGGGATTCTCTTTCCTCAGCATATTCTCCCCTTGTATTTAAAAAAAATACCCTCTGTAATTACAAATGCTCTTATTCACACAAATCTGGAGCTGCACATTTTAATATGGCATTATTTCCTCTTGTTAAATGTTAATTTATTTTAGATAAATAGCATTCCTGTGTCACATGTCAATTTATTCTAAAGGAAATAAAAGAAATGAAAGAAAACAATCAATGCACATACTTCTACTACAATAATATAAAATTGCACCTTTTGAAAAGCTTTGATTGTTTCCTTACCATGACCTTTTGCCTTTTTGAATTGCTAATTCAGTTAATGGATTCATTTTGCTCTGAAATTTGCATCATGGAAATTACCAGCCTTACAAGGTCCTCTATGTACAACACAGTTTGCATATTTTTGTTACAAAGGTTGCATTTTACATTGGAAAACAGTGGGATGCCTTGAAAAGGTAAGAAAGTAAGAAGTTACATTAGGGTCAGTGGTATAACATAGTGCTTGTTAACTTCTTTTTTTTGAGACAGCATGAAGTCCTGCATTTATTTTCACTTAATTTATTAATTATATATATATATATATATATATATATATAATACTATGATCATTGGTTTGCCTTTAAGTTTAGCCAAAGACCAGCCAATGCAACCTGCAGGGATAGAACTGCAAAGCTATGGTACAATTTTAGATTCCCAGTTCTTCATTTGGCTTTTCCATGTCATGTGCTGCATACACACATCTGTAGAGTATAACTGGGAAGTGTGATCTTGAATCTATGGAAGACAGTGTCTGTCTTCAGAAAGTTTCCAGTAGGCAAATGGAATATGAACAGGCACAGTTCCCTGTCCTTACAAGCACCACAGCAATTTTTCAAAGTACTGTTGACACCAAAACAGTCCCCTGGAAGAACATGCTATCCACTAACCCATGGGTAGTTGCTTCATTTCTGACATTGGCACAGTGAACTTGCCTTTAGAAATTATGCTAACCTGCTAATGCAGCTAATCAGAAACTTGGTAACTTCAAGTCACACTCTAGAAAGTCGAGGTCAGGTCACGGAACTTCACTATAATTAGACGAACAAATCTGAGTTGAGAGTATGTTATATATGATTACAGTGCACAGCCCAACTCAGCTAAAGGGATCAAAAAGCATTCCAACAACTGAGTAAAGACCTTGCTTTGAGAAATCTGAACTCCACTGGAAAAATAAAGGAGACCTAAGAGGCTTTGACTACAGAGATTCCTTGATAGTATGGCGATGCTCTGTTACAGTATAGTACGGTACTATTCAACTGTATTTCCACATATAGAACTTGAATTTCAGCTAATCCACATCCTTCCAAAAGTACAGTTCCTCAGAAAATTCAGGATTCTAAAGAATAAAGTTCTCAGTTAAATTCTTATCAATGAATAAATATATAAATCAAAGGCAGAATAAATCAGATGAAAGGGCCACCATTACCGAGAACGGAACTTGTGATCACACTCCATTTATAATATTAATTTTCACTAACATTTTCCACAATACGAAGAAAGTAGAAATAGCTCATTTAAACCCTACATATCGGAGCTAGGCCCTTACAAAAACAAAGATTGAGCTGTCATGGATACTTCTCACAAAACCCCCTCTGAAATCCTACATTCTCACATAAGCAGGTGAGAGTTTCAAAACAAACTCTGCACAAGTCACCAAGAAATAAAGTCTTTTCAATATATGATGCTTAGGATTTGAACAAATAGAAGTTCTGTAACTACACCAAGAGCATACAAAGCAGTGCTCTCAAAAAGAAACCACAGAAGGAACACTAGAAATTTTCGGTGCCTACAGATGCTGTGATTTAAGTGCTCCGTTATCACCTTTAGAATGTCTACACTGACTGCCATTGGCTGACAACTCGCCGAACAGTCTCTCAAAGCTAACATATCTTGCCAAGATGAAAACCCACCCTTCACCCTCCTCATCCTGTTGCAGTTCTGCAACTCTTGAACAGCACAAGGGGAAAATGCAGCCCGAGCGCACCAGGATGATATTACTTGGCTGCTTTACATGAACCTTACATGAACCAATGCAAAAAAAAAAAAAAAAGAGTCTTGAACTCTGATATTAGGAGAAATAATCTCATCACATTGTTATGTACCTATAAAAGTTAAATAGAAAAACACACTTTAAAAGATACAACTGAAAGAAGGTGACCTGAGTTAGACTTTAATGGTCTAAACTATGTATTTCTGCACGGCATTTGATTTCAAACAGCAAAACCTCGTTATCTAGAAAGATATTAAATATTAAAAAAAATTTTTGCTTTACAACAATTCAAGAAAAGAAAAGAAGACATGAAAGAGGAAAACCTTGACTCATGAGCTTAAAAAAAGAACAAATGAACTTCAATTTCAAAAATTCATGCAACCAATGAACCAATTGCTAAGATTATCTATAGTATATGGTCTACAGAGTTCAATACCACATTTTTATTAACATTTACTATTTATTCCAGCATTCTGTAGGAATCAATTGATTTAAAAAGCAAACAGCCATTATGAACAATAGAACATGTCTTCAATGTAGATATTTATACAAGAGCTACCCTAAGAAAACATCCTTAACTGTGGTGCAGTATGCTGTTGTTTTTCTCCCTCAGTATTTCTGTTCTACACTACCTCTTTTCATCTCAAAACTTTCATCTTACTGTTTCCGAGCTAAAACTGCATTGTTTATAGGTTGCATTCATTGTAGGCCTGACTTACCAAGACATCTCTTCTTTGAGTGGCTATTCCAGCCTCATTTCACTTGTGTAAAGTACCTTAAATAAACCCTGCATTAACGATTTGTTCCACTACCTGATTTTTGTTATCAGTTTTCCTTTTAGTTCTACTGCCTAGTTGTAGGAAACAAGTTCTCCAGCACTGTCAGCTATGTGATTCTATTCAGCAAAAAAGGTGTCTCAAAGCAGGCATTTTAAGCTCCCCCAGAGACAACGGAATTCAATATCACTACTATTTGCCTGAACCCTAACAATAGTTTTTTGTTGGTTTTTTTTTTTTTTTTTTTTTTTTTTTTTTTTAGGTCCAAGCTCTTCGCACCCACCCTTTGGGGCACCTATTTTGGGTCTCACAATTTTACTAAGCTCTTTACCTCTCCTCTTACACATCTTGTTAAAAACCAAATTCAGATGCATGAGGCCTTGACCACATCATTACAGAAATATTTAATCTAACTCGGTTTGATAACATTTGTCATCAGCAACAGCTATACATCACCATAAAGATTAAGCAGCCAAGATCACCACCGTGAGATGTTTGGTAGTTTTTAAATGATTGAAAACTGTGGCAGTAAACAGACAGATACACACTGCAATTCTTAACTACTGGCCCATGAGTTTCTGTGCAGGTACATGTATACAAACAAATTATTTATTTAATCAACTGTTCTGTATACAAAAAAACAATAGCAACATAGAACCTTGGGTATTCCTACATTCACTGTTGTTCTCATCCCCATCCCATTGGGATGAGAGTGAGCTGAGTTTCATCACTTTGAAGTCAAGTTAAGAATAAGTTAATGAGCGTTTACTGTCTATTTTCACCATATAACATGTCACACAGATAGGAAATAAAGGGTTTATTGGGTGGTGCAAGAAAATGACCTCATTCCTCCTGCCACTAGATATTTCCAAACTGATTAAGTACATCCAGGCAGGAGTCAAGCAGACAGCTAAAGGTTTTCTCTTTCAGGAGAGTACAGAAACAGAAAGCGTCATTATTAAGAGATCTTTCTTCTTCTGAGGCACTGTTCTATATTCAAAGTGGTTTCTCTTCCACCTTTGTCACAGACACCCTTCTGCGAGGTAAAAGAACTGCAGAAATTCATCTTGTTGAAATTCACAAAAAAATCTATTTTATGCTTACCAGAGAGACCAGCAGACTTGGAAAAGACAGCAGTGGCAGATTTCTAATAGGGTATTTAGTTTCATAACGCAAAACCAGAGGAAAATATAGAATACAGTACTACCATTGCCAACCAGTGTCCTTCATTTAATTTATCATAAGCAAAATCTAATACCAAAAAGGTCCAGAAAAACAGCTTCTATTGTCTAATGACGATGTTCAAACTTCTGCAAATTCTTTGAATTCCCGGTGAAAGAACACGTTTCTCTGATCTGAGAACTACTATTTCCCGTCAACTGTCACTAGATGGCATCTTGTCATCACACTTCGAACTGAGTTCATAATGACTGCCATTCCTTCATGGCACAAAACAGTAAACAGAAAACGTTCTGAAGATATTTCAATTTACTGTAACTCTTGAAATACCACCTTTAATATTATACTCAATACTGTTCAACTGTAATTCACTTAAACTGAAGAAAATCCATATTCACAGGTTGCTTATCAACTCACATATATATACACCTAAAGTCAGCAAAATTATGAGTGTGAATTAGGACTACTTTGTCCTTAACATGCCATCTTAGATTGTGAATATGCTGAGCAATTCCACCTGTATGCTTTCCAAATTCTTTCCAAATTCCAGTATGTAAACTACCAATAACAGAATAGCACTATTTAAAGCAAAAGGTATTTTATTTCCTCTGATGCATTTTCTTCAACTCCTATAGGGTGGCTTCCTTACTTTTGCTAGTAGAAAACATGACGTGAGACCACACTTCATTGAGAGCCTTCTCATATCAGCTTGCCTTATCTTCAAAGAGAAGAAACACAAAAACTCTGAAGCTCACTTCATAGATGTCTTCATTGCTCATGTCTTCCCTCTGCGTTTTAAGCCTCAGTCAACCCCAGTGGACTTTCACATAACCATAAATAGTCATGAACATGAAATGATCTTCTTTTCATCTTCTTTTCTCTCGCCACATGAGAATGCCTGGCCCCATACCAGTTTGAAGACCATGGAGCACATTGACAGCCTTGGCTGGACTGCACTACCACAGCCACCGCATAGCTTGAGTTTGTGTATCAGCACAGCAATGGGTACTCAGAAGATGTAAAGCATGGCTAATGTAGGGAGATTTGTGCCATCTCAGGTAAAGTTTTGGCCTTATTCTGAATACAGTGTGCATTTACTCTAACTAAAAAAATATTTTTACATGATAGAGCTGTAAAGAAAACCCTGCAGCAGTTCTAGACATCGTGATTTAAAAATCAAAAATATATATATCAGTTCTACAATATCATGAGATATCTGCACCATGTGCTATCCTCTCCGGTGCAAAAGACTTTCCAAACAGTCTGTGATGACTCTGAAGGAGTATTTCTAGTTTGGTTTTCATTCAGTTTTATTTTTGTCTCTAATAGTGACAAATGTTAATATTTTCTTAAGCTGCCATTTGTTCTTTCTTTCCCTTTTATTTCTCTGTCTTGCTTTTGTTTCCAAAGAAACAGCTCTAAGACGCATTTATTTTTAATGAAATCTAAACTTTTAATCAATCTTTTCTTCCTTTTTACACGCCATGATCTTCAGCTAATAGATAACTTTCCCCACAGAAGAAACAAAGACAAGGTAACTCCAGGTAGCTAGCACATTTCTATTCTGATCACAGGCAGCAAGTCTTGCAGCAATTTTATTTCTCAGCAAAAATCATTACTGTCCCTATTGAATTACCCTGAAGAGTCTTATTTTATGCACACTATCTTTTCTCAGCATTTTTTTTTTATTAGAAACAGTACACGATCATTCTTACCAAATATCAATATATAGGCACAATTTTTAAGAAATGGAGACCAGGGATAAAGCAAAGACTTCTTAGTAAAAGGCAAACCTTTATATAAGCTGGAGATTTCACAATAGCTTGGAGTATGAAACCAAATATAGCAGAGTACAGCAGTTAGAGAAAGTGCTTAAGGGAGGAAAAAAAAAAATTCACAGAATCCAAGCCCAAGTACACACCTTTAGACTCTGGCAGTTAGTAGCTTAATGCTCTCCAAAACCTTCCCAGCAGTCACATTTTCTTAGCTTCACAGTCGTAACTGACTGCTTGATGAGACTTAAAGATTTCAAGAAGTACACTATGCTTCAACATACATTGGATTGTTTAACTATCTGTTAAGTAGCTATATCAATCAAGAAACACCATATTGGATAGAACTAATTCACCACTGAGTTCCCACGGTAGCTAGTTCTATACCACTAACTCCAGTCCTTCCACTAACTCGCCACTACATATCACAGAAGTGAACTTAGAGTAAGTTTCAGCTGCATTAGATTCCCATTAAGGTTCTGTCATCAAGAGCAGAAAAAAAGCAGTCAATAACTATAAGGAAAAAATTAAAAATAAAGAATTGGATCTGGAAATAAGTCTTTCAAGCTCTGAATTATTGAGTAATTCCCCATTTCCATTCTCAGATCCATTTGAATCCTCATCTGACAGCTCTCCTTTTATTACCAGATTGTTCTGTAAATAACCATCTTGCAACACACTGGAAAAATCTCTGTGATCTCTCTCACACCTATCACAACAAACAATTTTCCAAGCAATGAGAAGGACAGCGAGATTTCAAGAGAAAGAAGCTTAACACTTTTTATTATGCCATGATTGCGTGGCATCAGAAATATCAAGGAAAATACAAAGCTCCTTTCTTTTCCCATCACACCCATTTTCATCAAATCAAAGTGTGGTGCTGAAATCTACCTATAAATCAACAATTAGCAGAAAAGCACAACGAAAGCTCATGCAAGGCCACTGAAATTCTGCTTTTTAGATCCTTTAAAATCTGAGGATATTTTCTTACAAGCAACAGCAAACAAAAAATTAAATCATGAAGTAAAAAAAAGCAGATCTTCCAGGTTAAGTATAGCCAACAAAATCTATAGCCATCCTCCTTTTCTTTCTCTCTTTTAAATGGGAAAAGAGAGATTTTCAATTTAAAGTGACAGATGTCTGAAGAGAGTTGTTCTATACTGGTAATTAGATCATACTCTTTTAGAGAACACATTCAGACAAAAAACACACCACAAACTACTACTTGTAAAGCTTTGCTTTCAACACATACGAGCCTAATTTCAATGCTAAGATAATAAGCACAGGAGTTAAAAAAAAAAATAATAAGCCTTTGCCTTTCACAATATTGTTTTAGAGCTTGTCAGAAGTTAGCTTGTAAGAGAAAGGCTTAACTTCTCAGCTGCTATGAAAGCTTTCCAAAGCAGTTGCGGTAAGAAGAAGCATCAGATCAGGAAGTCTGAAATGAGGTATTCTTCCAAACTTAGCACAGGGAGAAAAATAAAAAGATTTGATCAAATTACCGTTCAGATAAATGAAAAGCTTTATCCTTAAATTTCAGTCTTTTAAGATGATCCTACATTTATGTTAATGTGAGCTAACATCAGTTTCAGAAGGCAGTCCTTTCAAGATGAAAGACAGTGCTCATTTGGAGGAAGTCCAAATACCTCCTTCTTTCAAGATGTCTCAAATCCATTTTTTCCCATGCTATTTCCAATACCACAATGTTTAAATTCATTTTTTTAATTACATAGCCCATAGCCCACAAAGAGGAAAAAAAATAGGCTTGCCAAAAACAACTTCGTGCATTTTCTTCTTCTGACACAAATTCACATTCCTGCAACCTCGAGTCTGAAGGCAGAATATACAGACAATTAAGGGGGGAAAAACTGGAAAGCATACAAGTGAGGTCACATCAATAACTCTAGCATCATCCAGCCTTTAAAACCTATGGCATTACATCAGCATTTTATAGAGACAAAATGAGAAAAGAAACACAGATTTTTATAATTAAGTCATGATTCTGACTATGTATCTATCAAGACTGGAGAAAGCAAGAACTATCTAGACACAGTATACAGCGCACTCCATACAGACTGAACTTGACTGCAATTCTTGATGAGGTCTTACTGATGTCAAGTGGAGTTGCATATCATGCCCCTTTGAGGATCAGGCCTATAACTTCTTTTCATAAACTTATTTTGTGGTAGACCTACTTCCTGCCAACTAGTAATAGAGCTGACAATGAACTTACACTTCATGACTCAAATCAGTGCCGTTCCATTTGGTATAACAGATCTTTGCTACAGCATTAAACAGCATTTAATCAAATTCAACAGCAAATTCAATCACCTGCATACCATGCTCTCACCTAAAAAGGATCTTTAAACATCTACAAACTGTCTCAAATTAAACTCTCACCACCTGCAATAACCAAAGGCACACTAAGCCAAAACAAAAACAAAAGGAAAAATTAGCAAGGGCAAAGGTGATTTTTAGGGGGACAGAGCTAAAACTAACCTGAGCCTGCCAGCTAGGGCTTGAGTCCCTTTCCCAGCAGAGTCAGCCACCTGGCCAGGACCCACCAGGGTCTGCCAAATGCCAATCTCCTCCTCTTCTCTCAGGAAGGCTGAGATAATTGTTCATTCTCTACAGCTGGCATTAATGGCATTCAGGTGCAGATTTCTGATGGCCAAAGAGATTAATTCCCCTCTCAGAACCCGAGGATGATCACAATGGTTTTCATGTATGTGACATCTTTCCTGTATGCAAAGCAAAAAAAAAAAATCTGTGGATTCGCATTCATGCTTTCTCTCATGCCATAAGAGATGATAACAGCTCATGTGTTCAAGTTATACTAAGTATTAGGCCACCAACAAATCATTAAGCTACACACCTGTTTAAGAGATGGCAGCAAATGGAAATATTTTGTATCAGCATTGCAGTAGCCATGACTGCACAATTAAAAAAAAAAAAAAACCTCTCCTTCTCATAGAATTACAGTTTAATATCCTTTCAGTGCCTCCCACAGGCAATTCCTTGTGGTACCATACTTCCATGAACATGTCTATTTGAGATTATTTCCATTAGGTGCTCAAAGATGGAACAGCGTGAGCCTTTCACAGGCCGATATTGAGGCCTGCTGTGTAACAACAGGCAGCTACACTGCCTACACATCAGTCTTTCAAGAAGTTTTAGATGTCCTTTAGCACTTACAGGAATCATGAAATAACATTAAAACACATGTTCTGTCCCACTCTTCCAAATGAACCCTAAATGCAAATGTCAACTCATAGGCATTACTATCCATTCTTCTGCCATGAAAAATAAATTGTGACAGTCTTTCCCCACGTTAAAAATCTTAGCACCTCCCCAGTGAATGAAAAGAGTCAATGCAAGTAAGATCCTTTTTCTTTTTTTCCCCTCCTTAGAACACAACTACTTCCAGCAATTCATTTGACAGACTGTGCCTTCCATTACCATGTAAATTATTTCAGGCTGAAGGAAAAAGAGTATTAATCTCCCCTCAGTAAGTCATAAAATAAAGAAACCAATTTCAAGGTCAACTTAATCTAAATAACACCTGCTGCCCTTTTTGTAACATGCACACTCCTCTGAAACACTAAGTTAATGTCTATAAAGGCATCAACATGAGATGTTTCACATAAATCAAGGTAACATATACAGGATACATTATTCTAACTGTACATCTGAAGCCTAAGAGAGATTCAGAACAGATCAACTGTCATCAAAGAACTTCAGTGTAAGCACAAAGCTCTCATGAGAATAAGGATCTGAATCCAAAAGAAGATCTTCACACTGGTGTTATCCATGGAATCACTTGCAAGAATTACAAAAAATAATTTGCAGAAAAAAAAACAAAAAATATATACATATATAGAAAGAACAAGAAATGTTCCTCCTTCTACAGGAAAGCTTACTTCTCCCAAAACAAACAATTTAAGAAAATAGTAGATGTTTTTTCTTCTACTTGAAAGAAAGAAAGAATACTACTAATTAGAGAAAAAGAGTAGGTCTCCCACAAAAAGAGTTATAATACTCCTATAACTCTTAAAAAATTTCCATAGTAAAAGAAAACGACATTTCATGACAGTACAAATACTGTACCTACACACAACCTTTCCAGAAAAAAAAAATAGATTGAACTCTTCAAAAGGCCAGAACAGTAAGAGAGAAGCTAAAAAAAAGCCAAAAACACTGGTTAAATGCTTAACGTCCTAGTCCCAACACGTGAGTTCTGATCCATCGACAGAGAGACAAAGGGTCTCAAAAGAAATAGCACAGAAATTGAGCCTGAAGGAACCCAATGGAACACCTGCATCAGAGATACACATCAAAACACTTGTCTCAACAGGAGAATCCCTTTCCAAGAAGCTACACTACACTGAACAAGGAAGACCCAATAGGAAAAGAGAGGGATGCTTCTCGAAGGAGAAGAACAAAAGCAACTCAACAAGAAACTGGAAACAAGTTTATTGAAAGCAAATTGTATATAGTCCCTTCACCTTTAAAACAGATCCCCATAGATGTTGGGAGAGAACCTTAGAGCTCATCCAGATACAGCCAACCAACAAAGTCACGGTCTGTGACATCACCGCGCAACGGACTGTGACCTCACGGTCCTCCACTGCATAAATTGGGGCGCAGCAGAGCCAGGCCCAGCTGAGATCGTTCCTAGTCTCTGGCTGAACACGCTTGCAAGGCCAGAGACCCATCGAGGCAATTTGGACTGTGCTGTGGGGCTCTGGGAACTATTTGCAGTGCCCATCCCCACAGCTTTCCACGTATTTCCGTGGCCCTGCCTGACTCAGGCAGCTCGGCCACGCAAAGCGCGCTCGAGGCAGCGGAGGTGAGAGGTGGGGGGACACATCCCTGGGGCGGCCATGGGGCGGGTGCTGGGGCTCAGGAGCTGCTACGGCTGCATCTGCAGCCTGAGCCTGGCCCAGCACAGAACACAGGCCGGGCCTGCCACAGGCTCAGGGGGCCTTCCTGCTCATGGACTGGGACACAACTGCTGTCTGCGGACAGACACTGACTGCGGCCTCTCCTTCTTGCAGCGCCCAGGACTCACTGCAGGAGTGCAGCAAGGGGAGCAGCGTGCCATCTGCAGCTCCCCAGCCCAGGGCATGGCCACGGTGGCGGCATTCTGTGTCATCTGCCGTGAAACAACACCTGATGCCACCGTGGTGCCCTGCGAGCACAGCTTCTGCCTCCGCTGCATCCTGCAGTGGACCCTAAGAAAATTCACCTGCCCGCTCTGCAGGAGGCTCATGTGTACCATCAGATTCGCAGAGCGGGCAGACGGCTCTCTGCCCTGTGTCATCACGCTGCCATCTGAGTATGAGGCAGAGAGCCGGGACACGTACCACCTCTGGGACACTGCCACCCCGCGCCCCTCTCCATCGGGCAGCCCTGCGGGTGGCACACAAGAGCTCCCCAACGTGTCCCACACAGCTCCCGGGGATGTGGCTGCCCATCCCACCGGCACGCCCGTCCCCGCCGAGCCGGAGCAGCCCCAGCCCGAGCCCCAGCAGCAGCCGGAGCAGCCCCAGCCCGAGCCCCAGCAGCAGCCGGAGCAGCCCCAGCCCGAGGACCAACAGCAGCCGGAGCAGCCCCAGCCCGAGCCCCAGCAGCAGCCGGAGCAGCCCCAGGACGCAGCAGCGGGACCTTCTGCACAGGGCTGCAGCCCCACCACCGCCGACCGGGGCAGGGACCGCTCAGCCCGGGGGTCCCGCCGCCCCAAAAAGAGGAGGTCCCGCAGCGCCCGGGGCACTTCGCAGCCCTGCAAGAGGCCGCCCCCGCGGCGCCATTAGCAGGGCTGCATCGTTTTCTTAATAAAAATTGTTTTTAAACCACACAACTGTTCCACAGATTGTGTCTCAAGTGCACTTGGAGCTCATGGCAGCATCTATAACCAGACTTCCTCTTCCCAGTCCTTGTGCCCTTGAGCCAGGACTCAGTGCTCCCTAACGATGTTCCCTCACATCCTAATGCTGTCAGAGCACAAACCTCAGCACTGACCCTCTGCTCCCCTGGAGGAGCCGTAGCCGCCATGAGGCCGCCCCTCAGCCAGCTCTGAACAAACCCAGGGACAAAGCACTCCCAGGTAGGCCAAGAGCCACACACGGAAAGAAACGCTGACGTCACCCAACTGCTGAAGGGGTCCTGTGGCTGCACTGCACTCTCCCGTGAAGCAGCCAAGACCCTGGAAATGCTCTCCTCTCACTGACAAAAAATTTGCAGTGAACTCGTTAACATCTCCAACACAGTAATAGAGAAGCTCAAAGAGAAACAAGGACAGCAGCGAACTGGTTCACGTATTTCACCATCCACTTCTGTCCCATAATGTTGAGACAACCGATTTTCCTACTCCACAGACAACTCACATCAGTGTTAGCGCTCCTCTAAATAACATCTCCTGGACACAGTAACTCTGCAGTACCAGGGAATCAACAACAATAGCAAAAGGCAACCTTCATGTATCAGGAGCTGCCACCAGACCAACAGATTACATGAGATTTACCATCAACTCCAAGGGAGAAGCATTAAGATGTATATTCTATAAAATCATGAACATTCACTTTGCAGGGGGATGGTCATAATTACATGAGACACTAGTGAAAAAATAAACAGAAGCAAGGGAGGCCCATTCAAGAGCCCAACATCTTGGACATAGAGACAGAGGTTCTCAACAGAAATAGCACAGTTCGTGAGCCTGATGGAACCCATTGCAACACCTGCATCAGAGATACACATCAAAATGCTTGTCTCAACTGGAAACTCCCTTTCCAAGAAGCTCCAAAATACTGAACAGTGAAGTCCAAAAAGGAATAGAGAGGGACGCTTCTTGAAGAATAAGAACAAAAGCAACGCCAGAAGAAACCCAGAATAACTGTAAGCAGGTTTATTGTAAGCAATTTGTATATAGTTCCTTCACCGTTAAAACAGATCCCCATAGACGTTGGGAAAGAACCTTAGAGCTCATCCAGCTACAGCCAATCAACAAAGTCACGGTCTGTGACATCACCGCGCAACGGATTGTGACCTCACGGCCCTCCACTGCATAAATTGGGGCGCAGCAGAGCCTGGCCCAGCTGAGCTCGTTCCTGGTCTCTGGCTGAGCACGCTTGCGAGGTCAGAGACCCAGCAAAGCTGTCTGGATTGTGCTGTGGGGCTCTGGGAGCTGTTTGCAGTGCCCATCCCCACAGCTTTCCACGTATTTCCGTGGCCCTGCCTGATTCAGGCAGCTCGGCCACGCAAAGCGCGCTCGAGGCAGCGGAGGTGAGAGGTGGGGGGACACATCCCTGGGGCGGCCATGGGGCGGGTGCTGGGGCTCAGGAGCTGCTACGGCTGCATCTGCAGCCTGAGCCTGGCCCAGCACAGAACACAGGCCGGGCCTGCCACAGGCTCAGGGGGCCTTCCTGCTCATGGACTGGGACACAAGTGCAAACTGCGGACAGACACTGACTGCGGCCTCTCCTTCTTGCAGCGCCCAGGACTCACTGCAGGAGTGCAGCAAGGGGAGCAGCGTGCCATCTGCAGCTCCCCAGCCCAGGGCATGGCCACGGTGGCGGCATTCTGTGTCATCTGCCGTGAAACAACACCTGATGCCACCGTGGTGCCCTGCGAGCACAGCTTCTGCCTCCGCTGCATCCTGCAGTGGACCCTAAGAAAATTCACCTGCCCGCTCTGCAGGAGGCTCATGTGTACCATCAGATTCGCAGAGCGGGCAGACGGCTCTCTGCCCTGTGTCATCACGCTGCCATCTGAGTATGAGGCAGAGAGCCGGGACACGTACCACCTCTGGGACACTGCCACCCCGCGCCCCTCTCCATCGGGCAGCCCTGCGGGTGGCACACAAGAGCTCCCCAACGTGTCCCACACAGCTCCCGGGGATGTGGCTGCCCATCCCACCGGCACGCCCGTCCCCGCCGAGCCGGAGCAGCCCCAGCCCGAGCCCCAGCAGCAGCCGGAGCAGCCCCAGCCCGAGCCCCAACAGCAGCCGGAGCAGCCCCAGCCCGAGGACCAACAGCAGCCGGAGCAGCCCCAGCCCGAGCCCCAGCAGCAGCCGGAGCAGCCCCAGGACGCAGCAGCGGGACCTTCTGCACAGGGCTGCAGCCCCACCACCGCCGACCGGGGCAGGGACCGCTCAGCCCGGGGGTCCCGCCGCCCCAAAAAGAGGAGGTCCCGCAGCGCCCGGGGCACTTCGCAGCCCTGCAAGAGGCCGCCCCCGCGGCGCCATTAGCAGGGCTGCATCGTTTTCTTAATAAAAATTGTTTTTAAACCACACAACTGTTCCACAGATTGTGTCTCAAGTGCACTTGGAGCTCATGGCAGCATCTATAACCAGACTTCCTCTTCCCAGTCCTTGTGCCCTTGAGCCAGGACTCAGTGCTCCCTAACGATGTTCCCTCACATCCTAATGCTGTCAGAGCACAAACCTCAGCACTGACCCTCTGCTCCCCTGGAGGAGCCGTAGCCGCCATGAGGCCGCCCCTCAGCCAGCTCTGAACAAACCCAGGGACAAAGCACTCCCAGGTAGGCCAAGAGCCACACACGGAAAGAAACGCTGACGTCACCCAACTGCTGAAGGGGTCCTGTGGCTGCACTGCACTCTCCCGTGAAGCAGCCAAGACCCTGGAAATGCTCTCCTCTCACTGACAAAAAATTTGCAGTGAACTCGTTAACATCTCCAACACAGTAATAGAGAAGCTCAAAGAGAAACAAGGACAGCAGCGAACTGGTTCACGTATTTCACCATCCACTTCTGTCCCATAATGTTGAGACAACCGATTTTCCTACTCCACAGACAACTCACATCAGTGTTAGCGCTCCTCTAAATAACATCTCCTGGACACAGTAACTCTGCAGTACCAGGGAATCAACAACAATAGCAAAAGGCAACCTTCATGTATCAGGAGCTGCCACCAGACCAACAGATTACATGAGATTTACCATCAACTCCAAGGGAGAAGCATTAAGATGTATATTCTATAAAATCATGAACATTCACTTTGCAGGGGGATGGTCATAATTACATGAGACACTAGTGAAAAAATAAACAGAAGCAAGGGAGGCCCATTCAAGAGCCCAACATCTTGGACATAGAGACAGAGGTTCTCAACAGAAATAGCACAGTTCGTGAGCCTGATGGAACCCATTGCAACACCTGCATCAGAGATACACATCAAAATGCTTGTCTCAACTGGAAACTCCCTTTCCAAGAAGCTCCAAAATACTGAACAGTGAAGTCCAAAAAGGAATAGAGAGGGACGCTTCTTGAAGAATAAGAACAAAAGCAACGCCAGAAGAAACCCAGAATAACTGTAAGCAGGTTTATTGTAAGCAATTTGTATATAGTTCCTTCACCGTTAAAACAGATCCCCATAGACGTTGGGAAAGAACCTTAGAGCTCATCCAGCTACAGCCAATCAACAAAGTCACGGTCTGTGACATCACCGCGCAACGGATTGTGACCTCACGGCCCTCCACTGCATAAATTGGGGCGCAGCAGAGCCTGGCCCAGCTGAGCTCGTTCCTGGTCTCTGGCTGAGCACGCTTGCGAGGTCAGAGACCCAGCAAAGCTGTCTGGATTGTGCTGTGGGGCTCTGGGAGCTGTTTGCAGTGCCCATCCCCACAGCTTTCCACGTATTTCCGTGGCCCTGCCTGATTCAGGCAGCTCGGCCACGCAAAGCGCGCTCGAGGCAGCGGAGGTGAGAGGTGGGGGGACACATCCCTGGGGCGGCCATGGGGCGGGTGCTGGGGCTCAGGAGCTGCTACGGCTGCATCTGCAGCCTGAGCCTGGCCCAGCACAGAACACAGGCCGGGCCTGCCACAGGCTCAGGGGGCCTTCCTGCTCATGGACTGGGACACAAGAGCTGTCTGCGGACAGACACTGACTGCGGCCTCTCCTTCTTGCAGCGCCCAGGACTCACTGCAGGAGTGCAGCAAGGGGAGCAGCGTGCCATCTGCAGCTCCCCAGCCCAGGGCATGGCCACGGTGGCGGCATTCTGTGTCATCTGCCGCGAAGGAACACCTGATGCCACCGTGGTGCCCTGCGAGCACAGCTTCTGCCTCCGCTGCATCCTGCAGTGGACATTAAGAAAATTCACCTGCCCGCTCTGCAGGAGGCTCATGTGTACCATCAGATTCGCAGAGCGGGCAGACGGCTCTCTGCCCTGTGTCATCACGCTGCCATCAGAGTATGAGGCAGAGAGCCGGGACACGTACCACCTTTGGGACACTGCCACCCCGCGCCCCTCTCCATCGGGCAGCCCTGCGGGTGGCACACAAGAGCTCCCCAACGTGTCCCACACAGCTCCCGGGGATGTGGCTGCCCATCCCACCGGCACGCCCGTCCCCGCCGAGCCGGAGCAGCCCCAGCCCGAGCCCCAGCAGCAGCCGGAGCAGCCCCAGCCCGAGCCCCAACAGCAGCCGGAGCAGCCCCAGCCCGAGGACCAACAGCAGCCGGAGCAGCCCCAGCCCGAGCCCCAGCAGCAGCCGGAGCAGCCCCAGGACGCAGCAGCGGGACCTTCTGCACAGGGCTGCAGCCCCACCACCGCCGACCGGGGCAGGGACCGCTCAGCCCGGGGGTCCCGCCGCCCCAAAAAGAGGAGGTCCCGCAGCGCCCGGGGCACTTCGCAGCCCTGCAAGAGGCCGCCCCCGCGGCGCCATTAGCAGGGCTGCATTGTTTTTCAAATAAAAATATTTTAAACTACACAGCTATTCCACAGACTGTGTCTCACGCGCACTTAGAGCTCACGGAAGCGCCTATAGGCTCTGCTGGGTATAGGGTGTACTGTTCCTGGTCTGGGACACAAGGGCTGGGACTCAGTGCTCCCTAACGATGTTCCCTCACATCCTAATGCTGTCAGAGCACAAACCTCAGCACTGACCCTCTGCTCCCCTGGAGGAGCCGCAGCCGCCATGAGGCCGCCCCTCAGCCAGCTCTGAACAAACCCAGGGACAAAGCACTCCCAGGTAGGCCAAGAGCCACACACGGAAAGAAACGCTGACGTCACCCAACTGCTGAAGGGGTCCTGTTCTAATCTAAATCTTCCCCGGCGCCACTCGTGGTCATTCCCTCTCGTCCTGTCATTAGTTATCTGGGAGAAGAGGCCGACCCCCTCCTCACCACAGCCCCCCTTCAGGAAGTGGTAGAGCGCAATGAGGTCTCCTCTGAGCCTCTTTTTCTCCACACTAAACAATCCCAGCTCCCTCAGCCGCTCCTCGTAAGACTTGTGCTCCAGACCCCTCACCAGTTTTCTTGCCCTTCACTGAACACGTTCCAGGGCCTCGATGTCTCTCTTGTAGTGAGGGGCCCAAAACTGAACACAGTACTCGAGGTATTACTTCCCATGTAACAACATTTCCATTCATTCACCAATGAGAGTCCAAAACATTAAAAGAGAAGCTAACATAAGAGAGTTCATGAACTGGGTAATGAGCTTCTCCCAACATTTCAGTTCTTGCCCTTGGACATAGAAAGAGACAAAAGGTCTCTACAGAAATAGCACAGTTTGTGAGCCTGAAGGAACCCAATCAGACAACTGCATTGGAGATGCACATCAAAACGCCCGTCTCTCAACAACGAAGACCCGATAGGAAGAGAGAGGGATGCTTCTTGAAGGAGAAGAACAAAAGCAACGCAAGAAGAAACGCAGTTTAATTGAAACGGGGTTTATTCTGAGGGATTTGGATATAGTCCCTACTCCTTTAAAATGGACCCCCAGAGAGGCTGGGAGAGAACCTCAGAGCTCATCCAGCCACAACCAATCAACAAAGTCACGATCTGTGACATCACCGCACAACAGATTGTGACCTCACGGCCCTCCACTGCATAAATTGGGGTGCAGAAGAGCCTGGCCGAGCTGAGCACGTACCTGGTCTCTGGCTGAGCACGCTTGCAAGGCCAGAGACCCAGCGAGGCTATTTGGACTGTGCTGTGGGGCTCTGGGAGCTGTTTGCAGTGCCCATCCCCACAGCTTTCCCAGTATTTCTGTGGCCCTGCCTGACCCAGGCAGCTCGGCCACGGGAAGCACGCTCGAGGCAGCGGAGGTGAGAGGTGGGGGGACACATCCCTGGGGCGGCCATGGGGCGTGTGCTGGGGCTCAGGAGCTGCTACGGCTGCATCTGCAGCCTGAGCCTGGCCCAGTACAGAACACAGGCCGGGCCTGCCACGGGCTCAGGACACAGCTCTGCTCATGAACCGGGCCACAACAGCTGTCTGCGGACAGACACTGACTGTGGCCTCTCCTTCTTGCAGCGCCCAGGACTCACTGCAGGAGTGCAGCAAGGGGAGCAGCGTGCCATCTGCAGCTCCCCAGCCCAGGGCATGGCCATGGTGGCGGCATTCTGTGTCATCTGCCGTGAAACAACACCTGATGCCACCGTGGTGCCCTGCGAGCACAGCTTCTGCCTCCGCTGCATCCTGCAGTGGACCCTAAGAAAATTCACCTGCCCGCTCTGCAGGAGGCTCATGTTCACCATCACTTTCGCAGAGCGGGCAGACGGCTCTCTGCCCTGTGTCATCACGCTGCCATCTGAGTATGAGGCAGAGAGCCGGGACACGTACCACCTCTGGGACACTGCCACCCCGCGCCCCTCTCCATCGGGCAGCCCTGCGGGTGGCACACAAGAGCTCCCCAACGTGTCCCACACAGCTCCCGGGGATGTGGCTGCCCATCCCACCGGCACGCCCGTCCCCGCCGAGCTGGAGCACCCTCAGCCCGATCCCCAACAGCAGCCGGAGCAGCCCCAGCCCGAGCCCCAGCAGCAGCCGGAGCAGGCCCAGCCCGAGGACCAACAGCAGCCGGAGCAGGCCCAGCCCGAGCCCCAGCAGCAGCCGGAGCAGCCCCAGGACGCAGCAGCGGGACCTTCTGCACAGGGCTGCAGCCCCACCACCGCCGACCGGGGCAGGGACCGCTCAGCCCGGGGGTCCCGCCGCCCCAAAAAGAGGAGGTCCCGCAGCGCCCGGGGCACTTCGCAGCCCTGCAAGAGGCCGCCCCCGCGGCGCCATTAGCAGGGCTGCATTGTTTTTTCAATAAAAAATATTTTAAACTACACAGCTATTCCACAGACTGTGTCTCACGCGCACTTAGAGCTCACGGAAGCGCCTATAGGCACTGCTGGGTATAGGGTGTACTGTTCCTGGTCTGGGACACAAGGGCTGGGACTCAGTGCTCCCTAACGATGTTCCCTCACATCCTAATGCTGTCAGAGCACAAACCTCAGCACTGACCCTCTGCTCCCCTGGAGGAGCCGCAGCCGCCATGAGGCCGCCCCTCAGCCAGCTCTGAACAAACCCAGGGACAAAGCACTCCCAGGTAGGCCAAGAGCCACACACGGAAAGAATCGCTGACGTCACCCAACTGCTGAAGGGGTCCTGTGGCTGCACTGCACTCCCCCGTGAAACAGCCAAGGCCCTGGAAAAGCTCTCCTCTCACTGCCAAAATATTTGCCTTGAACTCTTCAACAAACCCAACACATTCATAGAGAAGCTAAAAGAGAAAAAAGGACAGTGGCAAAATGCTTCATATATTTCACCAACCACTTCTGGCCCATAATGTTGAGACAACCGATTTTTCTTCTCCATGGACAAATCACATCAGTGTTAGTGCTCCTCTAAGTAACACCTCCCGGACACAGTAACTCTGCGATGACATTTAATCAACAAAAGTAATCAGGGATAGCAAAAGGCAACCATTTTGAATCAGGAGCTGCCACCACACCGACAGATTACATGAGATTTACCATCAACTCCAAGGGAGAAGCAATAAGATGCATATTCTATAAAATCATGAATATTCACTTTGCATGGGGATGGTCATAATTACACGAGACTCGAGTGAAAAAATAAACAAAAGGACGGGAGGCCCAACCAAGAGTCCAGCAACTTGAATATAGAGACAGAGGGTCTCAACAGAAATAGCACAGTTCATGAGCCAGAAGGAACCCAATGGAACACCTGCATCGGAGATTCATCAGAATGCTTGTCTCAACTGGAGATTCCCTTTCCAAGAAGCTACACTACACTGAACAAGGAAGACCCAAAAGAAATAGAGAGGGATGCTTCTTGAAGGAGAGCAACAAAAGCAACGCAAGAAGAAAACCAGAATAATTGCAAACAGGTTTATTGTAAGCAATTTGTATATGGTTCATACACCTTTAAAGGAGACCATAAGAGAGGGTGGAAAAGAACCTTAGAGCTCATCCAGCCACAGCCAACCAACAAAGTCACGGTCTGTGACATCACCGCGCAACGGACTGTAACCTCACGGCCCTCTACTGCATAAACTGGGGTGCAGAAGAGCCTGGCCGAGCTGAGCACGTACCTGGTCTCTGGCTGAGCACGCTTGCAAGGCCAGAGACCCAGCGAGGCTATTTAGATTGTGCTGTGGGGCTCTGGGAGCTGTTTGCAGTGCCCATTCCCACAGCTTTCCACGTATTTCCGTGGCCCTGCCTGACTCAGGCAGCTCGGCCACGCAAAGCGCGCTCGAGGCAGCGGAGGTGAGAGGTGGGGGGACACATCCCTGGGGCAGCCATGGGGCGGGTGCTGGGGCTCAGGAGCTGCTACGGCTGCATCTGCAGCCTGAGCCTGGCCCAGCACAGAACACAGGCCGGGCCTGCCACGGGCTCAGGGGGCCTTCCTGCTCATGGACTGGGACACAAGAGCTGTCTGCGGACAGACACTGACTGCGGCCTCTCCTTCTTGCAGCGCCCAGGACTCACTGCAGGAGTGCAGCAAGGGGAGCAGCGTGCCATCTGCAGCTCCCCAGCCCAGGGCATGGCCACGGTGGCGGCATTCTGTGTCATCTGCCGTGAAGGAACACCTGATGCCACCGTGGTGCCCTGCGAGCACAGCTTCTGCCTCCGCTGCATCCTGCAGTGGACCCTAAGAAAATTCACCTGCCCGCTCTGCAGGAGGCTCATGTGTACCATCAGATTCGCAGAGCGGGCAGACGGCTCTCTGCCCTGTGTCATCACGCTGCCATCAGAGTATGAGGCAGAGAGCCGGGACACGTACCACCTCTTGGACACTGCCACCCCGCGCCCCTCTCCATCGGGCAGCCCTGCGGGTGGCACACAAGAGCTCCCCAACGTGTCCCACACAGCTCCCGGGGATGTGGCTGCCCATCCCACCGGCACGCCCGTCCCCGCCGAGCCGGAGCAGCCCCAGCCCGAGCCCCAACAGCAGCCGGAGCAGCCCCAGCCCGAGCCCCAGCAGCAGCCGGAGCAGGCCCAGTCCGAGCCCCAGCAGCAGCCGGAGCAGCCCCAGGACGCAGCAGCGGGACCTTCTGCACAGGGCTGCAGCCCCACCACCGCCGACCGGGGCAGGGACCGCTCAGCCCGGGGGTCCCGCCGCCCCAAAAAGAGGAGGTCCCGCAGCGCCCGGGGCACTTCACAGCCCTGCAAGAGGCCGCCCCCGCGGCGCCATTAGCAGGGCTGCATTGTTTTTTCAATAAAAAATATTTTAAATTACACAGCTATTCCACAGACTGTGTCTCATGCGCACTTAGAGCTCACGGAAGCGCCTATAGGCACTGCTGGGTATAGGGTGTACTGTTCCTGGTCTGGGACACAAGTGCTCCCAAACGATGTTCCCTCACATCCTAATGCTGTCAGAGCACAAACCTCAGCACTGACCCTCTGCTCCCCTGGAGGAGCCGCAGCCGCCATGAGGCCGCCCCTCAGCCAGCTCTGAACAAACCCAGGGACAAAGCACTCCCAGGTAGGCCAAGAGCCACACACGGAAAGAATCGCTGACATCACCCAACTGCTGAAGGGGTCCTGTGGCTGCACTGCACTCTCCCGTGAAGCAGACAAGCCCCAAATGGTGTTTTCCTCACATTGGCCAGCTCTGACATGAGACCTGGAGTGCTCCAGCCTGGGCCTATCCCTTCAGGTCACCCGGGCAGCACAGGTGCAAACCATCTGCCTGTGCTCCCTGGGCCTGCCACACTCCTTCACCAGGTGCTCAATCACCAGTTCATTTTTTTTCATAACAAATGAAGCGAATTAATCTAAAAAGATTTCCATGGTTGCAGAAAACTGTGTTTCATGACTGTGCAGATTGAGTACCTACACACAACGTTTACTGAAAAGAAATTGTCCTTGAACTCCTCAACATATCCAGAACAGTAAAAGAGATGCTAAAATAAAAGTAAGGGTATTCGTGAACTGGGTAATGAGCTTCTCCCACCATTTCAGTTCTTGCCCTTGGACGTAGAAAGAGACAAAAGGTCTCTACAGAAATAGCACAGTTTGTGAGCCTGAAGGAACCCAATCAGACACCTGCATTGGAGATGCACATCAAAATGCCCGTCTCTCAACAACGAAGACCCGATAGGAATAGAGAGGGATGCTTCTTGAAGAAGAAGAACAAAAGCAACGCAAGAAGAAACGCAGTTTAATTGAAACGGGGTTTATTCTGAGGGATTTGGATATAGTCCCTACTCCTTTAAAATGGACCCCTAGAGAGGCTGGGAGAGAACCTTAGAGCTCATCCAGCCACAACTAACCAACAAAGTCACGGTCTGTGACATCACCGCGCAACGGACTGTAACCTCACGGCCCTCCACTGCATAAATTGGGGCGCAGCAGAGCCTGGCCCAGCCAAGTTCGTTCCTGGTCTCTGCCTGAGCACGTTTGCGAGGCCAGAGACCCAGCGAAGCCTTTTGGATTGTGCTGTGGGGCTCTGGGAGCTGTTCGCAGTGCCCATCCCCACAGCTTTCCCAGTATTTCCATGGCCCTGCCTGATTCAGGCAGCTCGGCCATGCAAAGCGCGCTCGAGGCAGCGGAGGTGAGAGGTGGGGGGACACATCCCTGGGGCGGCCATGGGGCGGGTGCTGGGGCTCAGGAGCTGCTACGGCTGCATCTGCAGCCTGAGCCTGGCCCAGCACAGAACACAGGCCGGGCCTGCCACGGGCTCAGGGGGCCTTCCTGCTCATGGACTGGGACACAAGAGCTGTCTGCGGACAGACACTGACTGCGGCCTCTCCTTCTTGCAGCGCCCAGGACTCACTGCAGGAGTGCAGCAAGGGGAGCAGCGTGCCATCTGCAGCTCCCCAGCCCAGGGCATGGCCACGGTGGCGGCATTCTGTGTCATCTGCCGCGAAGGAACACCTGATGCCACCGTGGTGCCCTGCGAGCACAGCTTCTGCCTCCGCTGCATCCTGCAGTGGACCCTAAGAAAATTCACCTGCCCGCTCTGCAGGAGGCTCATGTTCACCATCACTTTCGCAGAGCGGGCAGACGGCTCTCTGCCCTGTGTCATCACGCTGCCATCTGAGTATGAGGCAGAGAGCCGGGACACGTACCACCTCTGGGACACTGCCACCCCGCGCCCCTCTCCATCGGGCAGCCCTGCGGGTGGCACACAAGAGCTCCCCAACGTGTCCCACACAGCTCCCGGGGATGTGGCTGCCCATCCCACCGGCACGCCCGTCCCCGCCGAGCTGGAGCAGCCCCAGCCCGAGCCCCAGCAGCAGCCGGAGCAGCCTCAGCCCGAGCCCCAGCAGCAGCCGGAGCAGCCCCAGGACACAGCAGCGGGACCTTCTGCCCAGGGCTGCAGCCGCAGCCCCACCACCGCCGACCGGGGCAGGGACCGCTCAGCCCGGGGGTCCCGCCGCCCCAAAAAGAGGATGTCCCGCAGCGCCCGGGGCACTTCGCAGCCCTGCAAGAGGCTGCCCCCGCGGCGCCATTAGCACGGCTGCATCGTTTTCTTAATAAAAATTGTTTTTAAACCACACAACTGTTCCACAGATTGTGTCTCAAGTGCACTTGGAGCTCATGGCAGCATCTATAACCGGACTTCCTCTTCCCAGTCCTTGTGCCCTTGAGCCAGGACTCAGTGCTCCCTAACGATGTTCCCTCACATCCTAATGCTGTCAGAGCACAAACCTCAGCACTGACCCTCTGCTCCCCTGGAGGAGCCGCAGCCGCCATGAGGCCGCCCCTCAGCCAGCTCTGAACAAACCCAGGGACAAAGCACTCCCAGGTAGGCCAAGAGCCAGACACGGAAAGAAACGCTGACGTCACCCAATTGCTGAAGGGGTCCTGTGGCTGCACTGCACTCTCCCGTGAAGCAGCCAAGACCCTGGAAATGCTCTCCTCTCACTGACAAAAAATTTGCAGTGAACTCGTTAACATCTCCAACACAGTAATAGAGAAGCTCAAAGAGAAACAAGGACAGCAGCGAACTGGTTCACGTATTTCACCAACCACTTCTGTCCCATAATGTTGAGACAACCGATTTTCCTACTCCACAGACAACTCACATCAGTGTTAGCGCTCCTCTAAATAACATCTCCTGGACACAGTAACTCTGCAGTACCAGGGAATCAACAACAATAGCAAAAGGCAACCTTCATGTATCAGGAGCTGCCACCAGACCAACAGATTACATGAGATTTACCATCAACTCCAAGGGAGAAGCATTAAGATGTATATTCTATAAAATCATGAACATTCACTTTGCAGGGGGATGGTCATAATTACATGAGACACTAGTGAAAAAATAAACAGAAGCAAGGGAGGCCCATTCAAGAGCCCAACATCTTGGACATAGAGACAGAGGTTCTCAACAGAAATAGCACAGTTCGTGAGCCTGATGGAACCCAATGCAACACCTGCATCAGAGATACACATCAAAATGCTTGTCTCAACTGGAAACTCCCTTTCCAAGAAGCTCCAAAATACTGAACAGTGAAGTCCAAAAAGGAATAGAGAGGGACGCTTCTTGAAGAAGAAGAACAAAAGCAACGCCAGAAAAACCCAGAATAACTGTAAGCAGGTTTATTGTAAGCAATTTGTATATAGTTCCTTCACCGTTAAAACAGATCCCCATAGACGTTGGGAAAGAACCTTAGAGCTCATCCAGCTACAGCCAATCAACAAAGTCACGGTCTGTGACATCACCGCGCAACGAATTGTGACCTCACGGCCCTCCACTGCATAAATTGGGGCGCAGCAGAGCCTGGCCCGGCTGAGCTCGTTCCTGGTCTCTGGCTGAGCACGCTTGCGAGGTCAGAGACCCAGCAAAGCCTTTTGGATTGTGCTGTGGGGCTCTGGGAGCTGTTTGCAGTGCCCATCCCCACAGCTTTCCACGTATTTCCGTGGCCCTGCCTGATTCAGGCAGCTCGGCCACGCAAAGCGCGCTCGAGGCAGCGGAGGTGAGAGGTGGGGGGACACATCCCTGGGGCGGCCATGGGGCGGGTGTTGGGGCTCAGGAGCTGCTACGGCTGCATCTGCAGCCTGAGCCTGGCCCAGCACAGAACACAGGCCGGGCCTGCCACAGGCTCAGGGGGCCTTCCTGCTCATGGACTGGGACACAACTGCTGTCTGCGGACAGACACTGACTGCGGCCTCTCCTTCTTGCAGCGCCCAGGACTCACTGCAGGAGTGCAGCAAGGGGAGCAGCGTGCCATCTGCAGCTCCCCAGCCCAGGGCATGGCCACGGTGGCGGCATTCTGTGTCATCTGCCGCGAAGGAACACCTGATGCCACCGTGGTGCCCTGCGAGCACAGCTTCTGCCTCCGCTGCATCCTGCAGTGGACATTAAGAAAATTCACCTGCCCGCTCTGCAGGAGGCTCATGTGTACCATCAGATTCGCAGAGCGGGCGGACGGCTCTCTGCCCTGTGTCATCACGCTGCCATCAGAGTATGAGGCAGAGAGCCGGGACACCTACCACCTTTGGGACACTGCCACCCCGCGCCCCTCTCCATCGGGCAGCCCTGCGGGTGGCACACAAGAGCTCCCCAACGTGTCCCACACAGCTCCCGGGGATGTGGCTGCCCATCCCACCGGCACGCCCGTCCCCGCCGAGCCGGAGCAGCCCCAGCCCGAGCCCCAGCAGCAGCCGGAGCAGCCCCAGCCCGAGCCCCAGCAGCAGCCGGAGCAGCCCCAGCCCGAGCCCCAGCAGCAGCCGGAGCAGCCCCAGCCCGAGCCCCAGCAGCAGCCGGAGCAGGCCCAGCCCGAGCCCCAGCAGCAGCCGGAGCAGCCCCAGCCCGAGCCCCAGCAGCAGCCGGAGCAGCCCCAGCCCGAGCCCCAGCAGCAGCCGGAGCAGCCCCAGCCCGAGCCCCAGCAGCAGCCGGAGCAGCCCCAGGACGCAGCAGCGGGACCTTCTGCACAGGGCTGCAGCCCCACCACCGCCGACCGGGGCAGGGACCGCTCAGCCCGGGGGTCCCGCCGCCCCAAAAAGAGGAGGTCCCGCAGCGCCCGGGGCACTTCGCAGCCCTGCAAGAGGCCGCCCCCGCGGCGCCATTAGCAGGGCTGCATTGTTTTTTCAATAAAAAATATTTTAAACTACACAGCTATTCCACAGACTGTGTCTCACGCGCACTTAGAGCTCACGGAAGCGCCTATAGGCACTGCTGGGTATAGGGTGTACTGTTCCTGGTCTGGGACACAAGGGCTGGGACTCAGTGCTCCCTAACGATGTTCCCTCACATCCTAATGCTGTCAGAGCACAAACCTCAGCACTGACCCTCTGCTCCCCTGGAGGAGCCGCAGCCGCCATGAGGCCGCCCCTCAGCCAGCTCTGAACAAACCCAGGGACAAAGCACTCCCAGGTAGGCCAAGAGCCACACACGGAAAGAATCGCTGACGTCACCCAACTGCTGAAGGGGTCCTGTGGCTGCACTGCACTCCCCCGTGAAACAGCCAAGGCCCTGGAAAAGCTCTCCTCTCACTGCCAAAATATTTGCCTTGAACTCTTCAACAAACCCAACACATTCATAGAGAAGCTAAAAGAGAAAAAAGGACAGTGGCAAAATGCTTCATATATTTCACCAACCACTTCTGGCCCATAATGTTGAGACAACCGATTTTTCTTCTCCATGGACAAATCACATCAGTGTTAGTGCTCCTCTAAGTAACACCTCCCGGACACAGTAACTCTGCGATGACATTTAATCAACAAAAGTAATCAGGGATAGCAAAAGGCAACCATTTTGAATCAGGAGCTGCCACCACATCGACAGATTACATGAGATTTACCATCAACTCCAAGGGAGAAGCATTAAGATGCATATTCTATAAAATCATGAATATTCACTTTGCATGGGGATGGTCATAATTACACGAGACTCGAGTGAAAAAATAAACAAAAGGACGGGAGGCCCAACCAAGAGTCCAGCAACTTGAATATAGAGACAGAGGGTCTCAACAGAAATAGCACAGTTCATGAGCCAGAAGGAACCCAATGGAACACCTGCATCGGAGATTCATCAAAATGCTTGTCTCAACTGGAGATTCCCTTTCCAAGAAGCTACACTACACTGAACAAGGAAGACCCAAAAGAAATAGAGAGGGATGCTTCTTGAAGGAGAGCAACAAAAGCAACGCAAGAAGAAAACCAGAATAATTGCAAACAGGTTTATTGTAAGCAATTTGTATATGGTTCATACACCTTTAAAGGAGACCATAAGAGAGGGTGGAAAAGAACCTTAGAGCTCATCCAGCCACAGCCAACCAACAAAGTCACGGTCTGTGACATCACCGCGCAACGGACTGTAACCTCACGGCCCTCTACTGCATAAACTGGGGTGCAGAAGAGCCTGGCCGAGCTGAGCACGTACCTGGTCTCTGGCTGAGCACGCTTGCAAGGCCAGAGACCCAGCGAGGCTATTTAGATTGTGCTGTGGGGCTCTGGGAGCTGTTTGCAGTGCCCATTCCCACAGCTTTCCACGTATTTCCGTGGCCCTGCCTGACTCAGGCAGCTCGGCCACGCAAAGCGCGCTCGAGGCAGCGGAGGTGAGAGGTGGGGGGACACATCCCTGGGGCGGCCATGGGGCGGGTGCTGGGGCTCAGGAGCTGCTACGGCTGCATCTGCAGCCTGAGCCTGGCCCAGCACAGAACACAGGCCGGGCCTGCCACAGGCTCAGGGGGCCTTCCTGCTCATGGACTGGGACACAAGAGCTGTCTGCGGACAGACACTGACTGCGGCCTCTCCTTCTTGCAGCGCCCAGGACTCACTGCAGGAGTGCAGCAAGGGGAGCAGCGTGCCATCTGCAGCTCCCCAGCCCAGGGCATGGCCACGGTGGCGGCATTCTGTGTCATCTGCCGCGAAGGAACACCTGATGCCACCGTGGTGCCCTGCGAGCACAGCTTCTGCCTCCGCTGCATCCTGCAGTGGACATTAAGAAAATTCACCTGCCCGCTCTGCAGGAGGCTCATGTGTACCATCAGATTCGCAGAGCGGGCAGACGGCTCTCTGCCCTGTGTCATCACGCTGCCATCAGAGTATGAGGCAGAGAGCCGGGACACGTACCACCTGTGGGACACTGCCACCCCGCGCCCCTCTCCATCGGGCAGCCCTGCGGGTGGCACACAAGAGCTCCCCAACGTGTCCCACACAGCTCCCGGGGATGTGGCTGCCCATCCCACCGGCACGCCCGTCCCCGCCGAGCCGGAGCAGCCCCAGCCCGAGCCCCAGCAGCAGCCGGAGCAGCCCCAGCCCGAGCCCCAGCAGCAGCCGGAGCAGCCCCAGGACGCAGCAGCGGGACCTTCTGCACAGGGCTGCAGCCCCACCACCGCCGACCGGGGCAGGGACCGCTCAGCCCGGGGGTCCCGCCGCCCCAAAAGGAGGAGGTCCCGCAGCGCCCGGGGCACTTCGCAGCCCTGCAAGAGGCCGCCCCCGCGGCGCCATTAGCAGGGCTGCATCGTGTTTTCAATAAAAAATATTTTAAACTGCACAGCTATTCCACAGACTGCGTCTCACGCGCACTCGGAGCTCATGGCAGCGCCCACAGGCGGTGACAGGAACCGGATGTACTGTTCCTGGTCTGGGACACAAGGGCTGGGACTCAGTGCTCCCTAACGATGTTCCCTCACATCCTAATGCTGTCAGAGCACAAACCTCAGCACTGACCCTCTGCTCCCCTGGAGGAGCCGCAGCCGCCATGAGGCCGCCCCTCAGCCAGCTCTGAACAAACCCAGGGACAAAGCACTCCCAGGTAGGCCAAGAGCCACACACGACGAATCGCTGACGTCACCCAACTGCTGAAGGGGTCCTGTGGCTGCACTGCACTCTCCCATGAAGCAGACAAGACCCTGGAACTGCTCTCCTCACTGTGGCCGGCCCTTACATGAGACCTGGAGTGCTCCAGCCTGGGCCTATCCCTTCAGGTCACCTGTCAGCACAGGTGCAAAATCGTCTTTATTGGTCTCAGTTTACCAATAGAGACATGAGTAGGGCACATGAAACTTCTTGCTGTCAGGTTCCTTTTTATTGATATGACAAAATATAGGAGGCCTGCAGCAAAATTATCCTGACTTAAATGATCTCAATCTGTTCTGTATTGAATTTTCTTACATAGCAGTAAATTTTGATTAACTTTAGTAATAGCTGTGAGTGCTTCAGAATGTCTTGAATTGATCAGACATAAGGATTTCCTATTAAACAGAAATTAAGGATATATTTCTTCCAGTATCACAATAAACAAGTGCCTTCTTCTTTGCAAATGTATAAGTGAAAAAAATGCAGTGCTCTACTACTCATTTTGTTGACTTGGAAGGTCATTATGACATGTTTCCAAAAGGGTTATCTAAATACAATTATAATTTTTTCTGTGTCGACACATTCACAGCAGAGTGTCCTGCATAGGTTGCATTGCTCATCTTGGTACAGTTACCAGCAGTTACCACGCTTGTAGGAACTGGGAACTACAAAGCACTAACAAGAATGGAACACAACAAACCAAACAAACAAGAAACATAGAGGCAAGGCTTCTGAAATAAATGTATCACAGGATCCTTCAGTGCTGCACTATTCTGTCAAATAAACGTCTTCAAAAAGCATTTTGCTAAGTTTGATATGCATCAAACTATCTAATTGGAAATATTTTACCTCTGGAATAGTAATATTTTGCAGATGCTGCAAATGTACACTTTTTCTGGAAAAAAAATAGAGAATTTTAACATCTGAAGTGAAATTGAACAGGATTACGTAAGGAAGAACTACAGAAAGGTCAAAGATTAAAATGCTAATGAAAACATGCAGGGTCACCAACAAAACAAATTGCCTCAGTGACTATAAATCAAAAATTTAAGAATTCTCCTGATAGATAAAAATTTGTGTTTGAGTTCTTATTGGTTTTGGGTTTTTTGTCACTTTGTATCAAATTAAGCATATTAATGAAAGAATAAAAAGTGCCACTCGAATGGTTGTGTTAGCCAGAAATACTTCTGATTGGTCCACATTCCTGCTTTTCCAAACTGACGGCTGCTTATTAGAGCTAGCAACATTCTTTTTATTTTTTCTTATATATATTTAGTCAGAGCTTTTAGCCAAAATTATATATTTCTCACTAAAGCCAGGTGAGCCATAAGCAGAATACAACTCTTAAAGGAAATGTCTATTTAAAATGAAATTAAAACAGATACTTATTCTTTTAATTAGGCTTCATGGCTGCATTTCTTTCTTTCTGGCCTTTAAAATTTGCTGAAAAAATCTGATGTATTCATAGTGTTTGTGAAACCAGTACAAAGAGATACCAAACGGCTTGCAATATCAAACTTCTTAATGCTGATAATTAAGTGTCTGTTTGGTTAAGCATGGAAGAGAAGACAACACAATTTCTTCTTCCCCATCTCCAAGAATCCTCCTAATAACTTCCACTGTTTTTCTCTGAAGTCAGATACAAAGACCAGGACAGACAAAGAACAACTTCAGTACTAACACTGCCTTAGGTTCCAGTTAAAGGCCAGAGCGATAAGATCCCTCTTACACAAACAATCATTGTTGTTTCCCATTTTAAGCCTGTATGACTGAAGAAAATGGGATTCATCCTGCCTTGCAACTTCTTAGAACAGTTAACAAAAAAACACAAACAATTAAAAAAACAAAACAAAAAAAACCCTTCCTGCTGTTTTTTTGTTGTTGTTGCTGTTCTGTAGATTCTCGCTGCTCTTATCTATATACATTTTCAGAATTTTTCTCTATGACAGATAGCAAAATCAGTGGCAAAGGTAATCCTGGAGCAGAACACAACTCTCCTAAAATATATTAAAAAAATAAAAAAAATTATGCACAACATATGTTGAGATGCATAGGATTATATCTAAGTTCGTTTATAGCACAGGAGATCCCTGTAGCTTACAGTTTTTGCTTCACACAAGAAACTTACTCTTGCTTTCCCCATATTTTATTATGGAAGATTTATCATCACTATTAAAGTTTAATTCCCCCAAAGCAATGCATTAACACTTTCTTAAACTTTAACACTTTCACGATATACTGAGCACAACTGTTGCGTCGCAGTTCCATACTTTTCTGTGGATCTTTTTCATAATAAGGAGATTTCAGAAATATTTCAAAAGCACGGTCATTTTGATACACTATATTTTCTCTAATTTTAAATGTCTGTCATGCAGAAAATTGAGTTTTATGGTTTTAAACATAAAAACAAAGAATGTAGACTCCTTGCTCTCATAGTTCATTCTTTTCAAACCATTTTTTCAAATCATACATAGAACTTTTAATATATTTATTATTTACTGCTTTTCCCCGAAGCCTGCTTTCAAGTTCACAAATAATTACTATTTGTTTTTATGCCTTTTCATGATTTAAAAGTCATCTCAATGATGGGAGACATTTTCCATTAAAGATCATTCCACTATTGCAAACGCTGTAAATACTTCTAAGAGGGAAATACTTGTTATAAGAATCCCCTGTGCTTCTTATTCATGCTAAGGAATTGGGAAGAGGAAATAAGATGTCATATCAAGAAGCTAATTAGCATGATGGCACATAATTAAGGAAAGAGACTTAAAAGAAAAAGGAAAAGGAAATTAATTTACTGAAGATTGTTGAAAGAAAAGAGATTAAGAAAAGAATAAGACAGAAAGGGGGATAAGGAGCCTGCTTCCACTAGAAAATCAATTCAAGAGCTAATATTGCAGAAGAACTAAATGCAGACTTCATCTGTGACATGGACTCCCAATATATGTAGTATTTAAGTGCTGCACAGTGGGAACACTGATCAAACCTGAAGGCTTTTTCACGTTACACCACCACAGGCATGGAACTGCCCATTCCTTGTGTATATGTGAATCAAGTATCGTTATCAACAGGGCAGAACAATGCAAAAAGACACGTTTTTCGTTTAGAACTACTTTGGTCTCCGGTGGGATTTAGATATTTTGGAGCAAAATTAAAATTAAAACATATTGCCATTGTCAAAATCTGGAGAAGCGAGTCCAAGTCATCATCTCTTTGCAGATCAGTCTGTGTATGTGGAGAGATGATGCAACCATCCTGTAGCGTCAGATCAACCTGGTCATAAACAAAAGGCCAAACCACCTAACCAAACTTCTTGAATGCAAAAGCAAAGACCCATTGATGCAAAGGTTTAACAAAACACACAGGGTAACTTAGCAGCAATTACCATGCATTCAAAAACAGATGTGTGAAATTCAGGCAAGTTCTGTTTTTTTAAAGAAGTGAGCCAACAGCTCAGAAGGTTCTAACACATGCAGTTGCATGTATTGCACATGCCAGTCCTACTGCTTATTTAGGAAAAAGAAAAAAAAGGGGGAATGAATAGCACAACCATTTAGAATTGTGTTTTGCATTACAGGTTAGCTGTCATGAAAGCAAGCAGCATTTATAATGAGGGAGGGGGCTGGAGGGGAGGAGGATGAAACAGATACTCCCAAAAGAAAAATCAGCATTAAAAATCATCTGTCAGAGTTACTGTTGGTCTTTCCTTGGCACCGTGGCTCACACAGAAGCAAGCAGGGGGAAATCAGAGATTACCAGGAGAGATTCCAGATGTGCTTTTATCATTTGACAAGGATACATATAGACATAGACCACAACAACAACAACAACAACAACAAATAAGAGGCTTTTTATAAGCAAAGCATTATTTCAGTGTATATTGTATTTAATTTGGCTTCTGTTGCCTAGAATTGTTTCAACCCTCAACAACAGCTGGCTGACACTGTGAGAAAAAAACATTACCTGGGATAGCAGCCGAGAGAGGATGAAATAATTTTCAAAATCTCTATGTTTTATTTATCTTCTGCTGCCACCTACAGTAACCATCCCTAATCTGCACGATGGGCAGGACAGCACAGAGGAACAAGCTGAGCTAGAAGGAACTGGAGTACTTCAGCTGATGGTCACTGGAGGACCTAACGAGCCCCCTTTGTAGATAGCATCCCTCTCTCAGTTAGAGCCCTAAAATTAATTCACAGCTACTTCTCTGCTCTGCAAATGAGTTAAATCGTCTGCATAGCACACAGATAAAAGCACAGACCTCATCAGCCCGTGTCGAACAGCACAGCAGTGGAGCTGCCTATGAAGTGATGAAAATTTAAATTTCTCTTGGTAAGACTGGAACATGGGTAACCACTAGCTTGATTCAGTTTCTAATGTTTCCATTTGGTCATTTTGTGAAAAGATGAGCACTGTACAAGATTTATTTTGAATCTTCTCCTGAACAGCCTTTTGTAATCTAAATATTTCTACTAGCTATCTTAGCAGAAATATTTTACATTTCTGATAACACCATTTATGAAATATTTTCTCATCAGATTATGATATAACCAAGAGGTGAGTAGGATTCCCCTTATTTTTACACCGTATCAGCCTTGAAGACACAAGATCTCAGTGTGCTCTGGCTGAGAGGCCTTGCTTGGCTCGAGCTGAGATGGTACAGGGTGGGCATTGCAAGATGGGAAAACCGTGGGTTCCCTGCTCCAAATAACAAATTCCTCAGCACAACCCAATGCAACTGACTTCAAAATACAATTGGAAGACAAGGCAGAGAACAGACATCCTTTCTGCCAACCCAAAGGTTGCACAAGGCCTACAGCCATGCCTCACTGTGGGAAGCACTGGGAAACTTTTCACATTCTTGAAAACATCTGGATTTACCCAGCTTGGAGGCTGAGCATTTACAGCTGTATAAACTACAGAGAAATATCCAGTTAATCCCGTCCCCTCCTTACAGTGAGATTTAATGCATGCAATCGCTAGGTGAAACAGTGCTGTGCTGTTTAGGTGAGCGGTTGCAGGGACCTGTAAAGAAGTGCTGGCAGCCAATTACCTGCCCCTCCCTGAACTACACCCAAACCACACGCTTGTCTTCAGCATGGGCTCAGGCAGGCAGAGGAGCAGTGTCTGCAATACTCCCCAGCATCTGCAGTTCACTGCACCATGTCCGGCCCAGGCACGGCTCTCCATCTGGGAAGGGAAAATTCTGAGCTACACACCTGGGTGTGAATGTGGGAAAAGGCAACAGGCGTGAGCAAAATGCCACTAAAACTCATCTGCTTCATCCTCTGCACTCTGATTGCACCTCATCTCACAGGTAAACCACTGAAACTGCTTCAGTTGACAGAAGCCAAATGACTGAGGGGCTATGAGAACTAAAAGTCTTTCGTCCTTCTGTTAAACCTGCCTCTGCCATGCTGTCAGATGACCCTAAATTTTAATTACTAGAATGAGTAAATGAAAAAGACAGTCCATATATTTTACGTTCTACAAGGCAATTCTGCAATCTAAGGGGAAGTTTCAGTCTAAAGGAAATTGACATACTAATAATGCACTTGCCTTTGCTTTTTGCTGTTCTGTGAGAAGCTGTACTTACAAGTCCTCTTTAACTGCTATTATCTCTGAGCACAGGGGAACACGCTGCCTGTGGAGTGGATGCAGGGTTAGGGGGTTAGAAAGTTTTAATTACTGGCTCAATTATGTTCACTGAGAGTCTCCTTTGCCCTGGAAGATGGTTGTGCATTTTCCAGTCTGCTTCTCCAAGTAAATGCTTGACTCCAAGCACATCATCTGTATACGTTTGGTCTCCTAATTACACTTCAGTGCTCTTGCAATGGTCAGTCCTCCAGAAAGGAGACACAGTTTGCAGGTGTGCTCAGATTTTGCTCAGTGCTATCTTCCAAAATTTCCTTTTTTGCTCCTGAATTCAAGTTCTCTGACAAAAAAAAAAAAAAAAGTAATTTTACACCTTGCTTGGCCAGCAGAACACTTTGAATCATCATTTATAATTCTTAGTTTCTTGATATGGAGAAAAAAAAAAAAAACTAGCTCAGCTCCAAGTTGCATGTTCTCTGCGATTTTATTCTGTGGAATAAGGAGGACTCTGACAAATATATATATATATATATATATAGATGACAAAGCTGGGCAAAGCTGGCAAGAAATCTGTTTTTATTTTCACTGTTTTTTTGCAGTGTCAGCCAGCCATGCCCAGGCTGATGCTCATGTGCACATTGTGAGAGGCAGCGAAAGGGAAAGGTGGGATAACTTCTCACTATCATAGAAGTGAAGGGGTTGGAAGGGACCTCTAGAGATCATCAAGTCCAACCCCATTGTGATTGCTATTGCTGGGGATACAAAGTCAGACTGCAGCAGCAAGCAGCCCAAGGCTAACAGGTCCCTGGGTCCTGCTGGCTGTCTCTGCCCAGTTGTCTCCTGTGCGTTGTGTGGTTGTTGTCTCTTTTCCCTTAAAATAATCAAAGATAATGGAATATGTTAGCACTGACACAACATGCCTCAGTACTCATACTCCGTGCTTTCCCTTTTTGTACAGCCTACATTCATCTTTCCTCCCACTGTTAAACATTTTTTGTTTACAGGCTTCACTGTGCCAAGAGAAGAACAATCATAGCTTTTGTCAACAAAGTAGTAACACAGTGAGCTAAGCTAACTGCAGTCAGGCAATGAAGACAGGTCTCAATTAGACAAAAAATAGTTTGGGTGCCACTGAAAGGTAAATATCCCAATTCAGATCTATCCTCTCCTTTTAAAATTCTTTTCTAGGCATTATAGTAAGACGGTGTTCCATACATCTGAATGCAATATATTATATATCCCCAGTGCAAACCACCTCCGTTCAGACATGGAACATCATTGTGTGTGTGAGTCATGTGGAAAAACTGGTGCCTGGTCATGTAATTAAAGTTTGTTACGTAATTCACAGACCTAGATATGCCAAGTCCTGAAATTCACATGGGAATCAAGAGTACAAGAAGTAGTAGTAAACAACCTAAGCGTCAAGAAGCACAGAGAAATGAACAAGAGACCAAATGAGTGTCTCGGCTGTAAAGTAAAAGGCAATAAAGACATTAAAAAGTAACAAAAAAATCTGTTTTTGTTGTTGTTGATGATGTTGTTGTTGTAGATGAAAAGTGTCTTGACAGTAATACAGAGCTCCAACCAAACAGAAATGGCAGAACTGCTGATATAGCAGACAGCCACTCTTCCACTATCTGAATGGCAAGGAAGAAATCATCTCATCCCAGAGATCTCTGTCATTTAGTTTAAGGAAAGGCCAAGCATTATGTCAACAGACTGAAATAACATCTTGCAAAGTATCGCATCATAAGCTATGAACATGGGGAATATTATAAGGGGAAAAATGTATTTTTCCAGTGCTTTAAAAGAATAATCACCATGAAAACACTGCTCATGGACTTGTCAACTTGGTTTTGATCTTAGGTAAAACAACTGACATTAACTGGTTAGCTTTATAATCACAGCTTTAAAAGGGTACCGTCTTTAGCAAGTTATATTACATTTTAAAAATAAGTTAATGACTTAAAAGAAAAAAAAGAGACAGACTTATAAGGGAAACATTCTCTTGTGACTAGAGAACAGCAGAACAGAGAAGTGACTGTTCTTATCATGTTGTGAAGGGTGCACCCATGGGGAATCCTTTCTTTTGTGCTCTTGCCCAAACTCTGCTAAGGATTTCACATTAAGATAAAAGGACAAGTGAAAGGATAAAATATATAAACTGAGATGCAGGCATCATCCCAATTGTAGGCTTTGCTGGTCTTCAGGAGAAACATTTTAACTTCGTTAGTCCTTTAAATAAGTTTATCCAAGAAATTAATGAGGTAATTTGATTATAGCCTACAAGCACTTAACATTATTAGAATCCTGAAACATGAAAAAATCTGTTCTAAAGCCAGAATCTTCACACGTCCAATCCAGCCAAGCCTGGAAATAAATTGTACATTTCTAACCATAATGGGAACTGTTCATTGGAACAGACTGTGGAGCATAACAGAATATCTATTATTTGGCTTCATTTAAAATAAATTGGATAGCTTTCTAAAAGCTTGGCCTTTCCTCACTATTTTATTTATATATTTAAAACCTCTGAAATAACAAAAAGACATGCTTTGCCTTTCTGTAACCAATGGCAGCTAAGTGCCCTGTCACTGCCTTGGATCTCATTCTTCTTTGTAAAATACCTTCAAACACTTAAACGACAGTGACAAGGTGCAAAGTATTTCTGATGCAAAACAGAGTTTTGCACAATTCTGTTAGATTTTTTTCTAATACATTCATACAACTTTCTTTTCTTTGTTTCATTTTTGTTAGGACTTATAGGTGAAGATGTTCTGCTGCCAGCACCTCAGAATATCTCTATTCTTTCTACCAACATGAGACATTTCTTAATGTGGAGTCCAGTAACCATCCAGGGAGAAACTGTGAGATATTCTGTTCAGTTTCAGGGGTAATTTCTGGTTTCTGTTTTGTTTTTCTTATGGTTTTTTCCTTCTTTGCTCTTTGAACACCAATTACCATCCCTCACTGCTTGGATTTCTTTGACACTATTCAGCTCACAAGCACAGGAGAAGTTTGATGCTCCAGCAGTGTTGATAGTGAGTAGGAAGAATACTCACATTTGGTCTGACATCGTTTACAGATGAGCCCTTATCAACTGGTGGTTGTTAAGAGCTATCTGCACAGTTCGAGGCATATACTAACCCCACGTATGAAAACTGCCTCTGTAGAGAATTATGGAGATTAACAGAAGCTTATTTAGAAAAGGAAAGAGAAAAGGTTTGAATTTTTACAATGTTATTCCTTTTAACATATTACATACATTTATTTTTCTTCAGAACATATACAAGATTCTGACTGACCTTCAGCTGAGGCCTTTGTCATTGTTTGGCCTTTGAAATCTAATTTACCAGGGATGATAAGTGACTGGGCAGCATGTGAGGCATCAACTCTGGGTTGCTATTCCCACTTCCCACAGTATCATGATGCTTTTGGCTGATGAACAAGCTGACTCTAGGAGAATTTCTCTAGATAAAATCTAAATACTGGTTTTGTAAACTCCCAATGATCCAATCCACTGTATTCCAGTACTGATCCTACCTGGAAAGAACTAGCAATCAGCCTTAGCCCATAGGGGATGTGACAAGGGTATCTCCTATCAGAATGATGCCTGTCTGCTTTCCTTTCCCCAGGGAGTATGAACGAGAGTACGCTAACGAGAGCTGGATCCCCATCTGTGAGTGCTCCCTCATCACAGTCACTGTATGTAACATCACAGAGGATATCTCAGCCACTGTGGCCTACAACCTCCGTGTGAGGGCAGAGAATGGTGCTCGAAGATCAGAGTGGGGCACTCTGAAAGGTTTCTTCATTCGCAACACAAGTAAGTCCTGACATTTGTGTTAAGCTGCACCAGTTAATTTCCTGAAGTTCGATAATAAGGGTGAGCTCTCATCAATGTCTGTGTACTGTGCATAAATGCACCGAGCACGTCCTACTTCTCAACTCTTCTCATGATGAGTTGGAACATTTCACTCTTAGACAGCCGTGTTGTGGTCTTGGATATCAGTTCCTCCATGGGCAGGGCAATGTTTACCAGGGCTCAAATTTCAAGGGCTTCAAAGAAAGGTAAGAAGACTCCAGGCATTTCTCTTAGCAGGCTGACCAGTCCTGCTGCTGATTTCAATGGCTACTGATCAACTGGGGCCGTTCACAATGTTCTGTCTAATACAGTTAGCCCAGTCATTTTTAGGGCCCAGAACCTGATCCTAGGGAAGGAGATGCTCTGGAAAACACCCATGTCATTCTCTGTCTACTCTGTGCTGCTCTGGAAACCCAGCTCCCTTCCAGACATGATTATTTCCAACCCTGCCATCAAATAAACAAAGAAGAGGAAAGAAAAATATAAAGTGTGGCATTGATGCAGTCCAAACAATTCAGGGAATGTTCTCTGTATGCTTACAACTCCTGGAAAGCCCTACCCCACAGATCATATGGCAGACTAAAACTAATTTAGTATTTCCAGGGGTTCCTCTGAACCATTGCCTCTCATTGCCAACCAACAGCTTTCAGCAATAAAAACTGTGGTAAAAAACTTCTCTTGGTGTCATTATTAGAGGACAACTCTCAGTCTGTGATGGGCAGCAGTCAGTGGTTTTAGCCAGGCATGAAGCTGCCTATTTGAAACCAGAGTTGACCTTAAATCGTGGATCACTAGAAGTTATTGCCTCATGAGTAAGCAGCCCACGCACACAGAGAGTCAAAGCAGCACCCTCACAAATATCACATGAAACAGTGGCTGTGGCTGTTGGTGTGGTAGTGATTTCTAGGTGGTGCTTTGGATGAAAAATCCCTTTTCCAGGAGCACAGAACTGATTGCAGTTCATGCCGTCAAGCAGAGACAGAGGAAAGATATTCCTTAGCTTAACCCTCTTTACAGACAAGAACAGCAACTTTCTCACTTTCCTTGTTATCCCTTTTCCCAAGCAGCTCTCAGAAGGAAGCAGTCTTTTTATCAGGGGATAAATTATGATTTTGACACAGCAGCTACAATTGGCATCAGATCTTTTTTAGTTATTATGAAATACAATACTAATGTGCCAGAGATTGCATACCCTGAGACCCGAACTGTTCATGCACTGGTAGTTATACAGCTTCCTTCTTCAGTTCAATCAAAACTCCCCATCAAACATATTTAAAAGCTAGCTAATATAATTGGAAAATCTCTTCTTTTGTCATGCCCTGACTGATAGAGTGGATTATCTCACAAGTGTTCAGGAAGGATGATAATCGGGTTTCTGAGGGTTTTTACAGCTTTGATCACAATGCAACAGACCCCCACCATTCAAGGACTGTATTCCACAGCAAATCGTCAGGGCCAGGCAGATTATCAGACAAGTTTTTTCAGACAATTCAGGATTTCAGATTAGCCCATCGGTCTGCTCCTGGCTGGAGCACCTTACCTTTCTGTAAGCAGCTCTGCCTCATCAGCTCCTGTCAACTACAGCACTGCTGAAGGACTCACGGCAGACAACGGAGTATCCTTGTAAAGACCAGAATTTTGATTCCCCAAACTGCTGGAGCCATCAGTACCTCCTAAGATTTGAACTGTGGCTTTGGGCAGTTCTCTTTCTGGTCACCAAAAGGCAGTTGGTATGCTGCACATCTGTTTATCAGTGTCCAAACTCCTTCCTCCCTCCAGCTCCTCACCAGCTTTGTCCCATAACCTGATTCTTTCAGCTGGCACCTTCATGACCTCTGCTGTAGCTTGATATCAAGTCTAGAACCAGCACTGAGGAAGACATGGCAAAATGAGGTGCTTCCTTTCCTGCCCATGATTTTGATCCTCACCTTTCTTTGAGAACAGGCTATCCAGAGTCTATTTGGCTTTAGGCTTAGGCAACCTTGGCACCATCTTCCTTAAAACTGACAGCGTAGTTGATTCTAATTCTTTGTCTATCATTGTTCTGATAGTTAGGTGGTATCCAGTCCCCCACCACAAGAAATAAATGCTTAATGCTCATGTTTGGCTAGTATTTACGTCTTGCAGTATTTGTCTGTTAAAACCCAATATTATTTTTAACCTCTAAATAGTTCTGTGTTGTTTTTTTTTTTTCTTGAGACAACATCATCTTCAGCACATTATCAGCTTGTAATTTAAAAGTACAAAGTAGTTTTCCAAGCCTCACTTTTGTGGCGCATTCACTATAAACATTCTTTGATTTCATATTTTCATATTGTTTAGTATCAACAGCAATTCACTTCGTGCAAGAGCAAATTCTATTAAGAACATCCCTTCTGTATGTTCTGTATGCTCTACTTCCTTTCTTGAAAGCAAGAGGGCTGAAACCAATTTCAGCTACAAGAGTGGTAAGGAATGGCATAGGCAGGTAGTGCAAATAGGATCTCTGCCTTTCCTTGATTCCTAATTCATGAACGTACAGTGTATAGTTTCATCCACGCTTGATTGATTCTGATTATTCCTCACAGCAGAATCCCAGACCAAACCAAGCTTTGAATACGAATGTAAGCATTAAGCAAATCACCAACAGATTTACTTGCATACAAGCTACAAAAACATGTCACAGCAGGCAGCAGGTCATCAGCTCACCCAAGTCCTTCTAAAGGCATGTAGATACTGTAACATAATAAAGATTCTCACAAACAGACTGAATTATCCTAGGGCATGATGGTTGCTTTCCCTTCCACCTTTGAATAACTGCCAATATTTGCATGAAGGAGCAGTGGTTTCACAGCTCCTGTTCTCTGTGCTAATACCCAAAATCAGAACTGCCCTGCTGTGGTGTCTCAACTTTGGTAGCCCGGCTTGTTCTGCTGCTGATCACATGGGACCCTCAGGCCAGATGCTTCATCCGCTGGAGAAAATCCAAAACCTTTCAAGTCTGTGCTAGTCAGCTATTGCCAAATTCCCATTCAGAACGCTGGTCACAGACCTCCTCCTGCGCAAAATCTGCTACAAAATCCAGACAAGCTGGGAAGTAGGGCAGAGAGGTTTCTCCCCCATCGAAGCAGCCAGCAATTATTCCAGATAATTGTTAGTATGCTCATGATGGCAGCTGGAGGACAGTCACAGCAGGAGCCTCTCCCACTGCTAGCTGAGCCCAGGAAGACTTTTTTGAAGATTTGCTTCTGATGTGATAACAGTGCTCTCTTTCTTTTGGCAGCCTCCCTGACCCCACCTCTCGTGAAGGTCATAGCTGATGGGTATCATTTACTAGTGGAGCTGGAAGACATGGGGCCTGCCTTTCAGTTCTGTGTTCTCTATTGGGAGAAGGACCAGGACAGCAAAGTGAGTTTACCCTTGGATTTTTGCATGAAAAGAGAGTCCACGTGAGGGCAAAAGCATAAAAACACTTCCCAGGCACTGTTTTTTCAAGTTCAAACTGCTGCAGCAAGGCTGGAGCACCTGCCTGATGTCAGCGTGTGCCACACTCCTCTGGTATGGCAGTGCAGGCTGGTGCTTTGTTATTCCACAGCTGTTAGCTTAATGGGTTACTGAAATGGATTGCCTTCCTTTTCAGAAATCCAAGTAAAAGATGAACCTAGTCCATAGGTTAGAAAGAATCCTGTCGGCTTGTGTCCAATTTCCTCTTGCAAATGAAGTACTAACTCTTCAGTATATATGATGTTAATGACCTAAACATTAATTCCTAATTTCATAACAGATTCTACCAACTGAACTGTCACAAACATCAGATTGACTGTCCAGTACACGTCCAGATCTCTACCAGGATTCCTTTCAGTGCTTTACCGAGTGTCATATTTGACATGTCTGATGTGAACCTTTTGCAAGGTGTTACAAACCATAGGCAGCCAGTGACCTGACTGTTTCCCTGAAATTTTTCAAACCAATGGCTCTCAGGGTCATGTATTCATGGAAAAAAGTATTCTCATAGAGAGGACTGGTCCTGCCAAAAGAGTCCTGCTGGCTTTTTGGAGGTATCCATATATGTGTGATGGTTGAGGCTCATCAGGCCCACTGTGAGCTTTGACTCTGCAACACAGCAAGATTTATGAACAACTGATTGTTATCTATCCTCTCATGACTCAACAGACTGGGAATAGGAACTTCATCTTGCTATCAACTCATAGAGTCCTATTCATTACAAAAAACAAGCAAACAGAAAACAACAACAAAAACAGATATTGGCTCATCTGGTGTGTGACGTGTGCTGGAACGTGTTACAGTTGCACACTCCAAGTTCATTTGCTCCTCACTAGCCCAGTCCATCACTCTCTGTGCTCCAGAGTCATGGCACAGCTCACGCCTCCTATCACAACACGGCTCTGGCACCCCATCAGATCATGCTAGAACAGGCTGGACACTGGCATCCCAAAATAACCCTCAGATTCCAGATCAGTCATAAAGCAGAGAGAGCAGGTCACTGTCTAGTATTGTGGCTGAACGCCATCAACAAGTTCATGGCTCTTTCTTTGTACCCCTCCTACTCTTCCAAGCACGTAGGATTTACACTCCCCTGTGCTTCTTTTTCTGTCTCTTCCTATTCACACAACCCTCCTGACACCATCCGCTCCTGTTATTCTCCCCCCTTCTCTCCCAGCAGAGTCTGGGCCAGCATCACACCGGGACTCCTGCTCTCAATTAGGTCCTTATCCAACATTCTGACATTCTCTTTCATGGGCCTATGGCAGACGCAACAGAAGATGGTGAAGGAGGTCAGCTCCACAGTTCATCTGGCCACCATGGAGACAGCAGCTGAGTACTGTGTGAAAGCCCAGACATACGTTGAGACAATCAACAGAAGCAGCAACTTCAGCCAAACACAGTGTGTGAGGGCACAAGGTAACAGCCAGCTTCCCTACACCTTCCACTCTGGTAGTCACACCCCAGTAGGATACCCCAGCAGCACTTCTTTGGTTTCCAGCCACTATTGCAACATCAGGCTCTGAGCAACCTGATCAAGCTGCTGATGTCCCTGTTCAATGCAAGAGAGTTGGACCAGATGAGCTTTTCCAACTCAGACAATTGTGTGATCCATGATTTCCTGTCTTGTTTATAAACGTGCCACCCTTTTGTTCCTTAGTGAAGGCAAACAAGACCTGAAGTGCAGCCCCCTACAGCAGGGTGGATATCCCTCTGTGAAGTGTGGTGACAAAAAAAAAAAAAAAAAAAACACCTCACCAGAGCTGGGGAAAAAAGCAGCCACAAAGGGCTGAGTCTGACTGCACTGAGTGGTTTGTTCTCATGAGCTGAGAAATTCTGCTCCTTCTCCTGTTTCTAGATGGCAGATCCATGTGGCTCATTACTGTCCTTATGTCCTCCACTGGTTTTGCTGTGGCTGCCTTGATTCTGCCTTTCCTCGTCTGGAAAACAAGGAAAATCTTCCAGTACTCCTGCTGCCCCATTGCTGTCCTGCCAGACACACTGGTAACGTTTTAGCTTTGTTCTGTGAATAGCCAGCACCCTAAAAACAATGAGGCAGGCAGAAAAAGCAGACGGATACATATGAAGACTTGATTGTAATGGAAGAGCTGGTATTTAGGGGAAAAGGGCAAGCACATCTTTAAACATGCTTCAAAAACAGGCAGCAGAGTGCATGCAAGCAGGGAGCTGAGCTGTAGGGTCAGGCAGCCCTCATGAGGTGGCTGCATGGCTGGCACTGCCTTCTGCCCAGAGTCCTGAACCAGGGACAGTGCTACTGCTTCTCACGGGGAAGCAGCTTGGGAAGAAAACAGCTGTGTCATTGGCAACAGAGCTCCATGTCCTCTGGCAGCAGCACTGGGCTCTTCTTTTACTTCTGAGGTAGAAGTAAAGAAAGCAGCTCAACGGTCTGAGTGGGTTTGAATGAGTGCATTTGTTTTACAGAAAGTACCAGAGCCCCCCACCCAGCTAATACTGTGTGGGAGGGAAGAAGCTGAGCAAAGCGATCTGATGGTGCACGTGATACCCTCAGAAGAGGTTCTTCACCTGTGGATTCAAGAAACACTTTAGAGCATCCTATAAAAAAACATGTACAGACCAGGCAGATTGTGCTTCAGTGTCTTCAGAGTGCCAGCAGGGAACTTTGCTTTGTGGCCACATGCGTTGCAAGGAAGCGTTCTGTATGAAGATGTGACCAACTCTCACCCTCTTCCTGACTTCATCCATCCACAGAAAAGCCAGTAAAAGACCCAGGTGAGAGCGGACAGTTTCTGTACTTCTTCATGTTCCCTTCAAAGTCACATCAACAGTTCCAAGGCAAAGACCACACTTCAGCCCCCAGGGTTTCAGCAGAGCAACATACATTGAGTCCTGAGTCCCAAACAACTTCACTGCCAGTAATTTTGCCTCAAATGTTCATTTTTCTTTTTAAAAGAAATTAACCTGCCACTAAGAGCTCCTTGCATGGCTAAAACAGCTGAAATGAACAGACTGAAAATGCCGGCAGGGCTGCAGGCCCTGGACATGAGATGACAGTATGTCCTGTGTGACAGATAACATATGATGCCATAGAGGAGAAAGATAGTTAAGGATGAGTTGTTTAAGTGTGAGGTGATTGGAGATGAAAAAGAGGGGAAAAAAGCAGACTCGAGAGGGGAAATCATTAAGAGGGATAGAAGGATAAGGAAGTCATGTATTCAGGGCCATTTGGAGTGCACACTGGCCAGCCCCATGGTTCAGCATTGGGGTTGAAGCAGGACGTTGACTGCATCACTCACAGCAAACCCGCTTTGCGGCCAGGAGGGCTGGAAAATCAACACGAATGCTTCTTTACAGAGGGAACATCATGAAGGGTGCACCAGACATCCCAGCGTTACCACGTCACTGCCTGTTTCAGGCCCAATGACACCGTTTTGTTCTAAATAGCTTGTTATCATTTCCGATCTAAGGAAGGGGGCCTAAAAAGAGGAAGAAAAAAGTCCTACTCCATAGAAACGTGATAAAGTTATTTTGCATGTACCGCAGTGACGGCTGTCGCTGCGAGGATAAGTCATTTCACACCTGCTTATGCTGGGAGGGCACGGGGAGGCTTTGATCTACAAAGCTTTTTTCGAAACTACCGGCGGAACTAATGAAACGTAGGAGAGCTTTCCCTAACAGAACGGGCCTCGATTTCCATTCCTGCATTGTCTGCCGAGGCCACGACGCGGCAGCAAAGCACCGCGGAAACAGCAGAGCTGAGCGCGGAGCCGGGACAGCATCCTCCGAGCAGCACGGCTGGCACCTCCTGCCTCACTGAAAGCTTCTGAAAGGACAACGCAGCGACGTAGCCACGAGGAGTTAAGCAACCGTGGGGTTGGCACTGATGGGCTTGGAGCAGAACAGAGAGCAAGAAAATCCGTACGAGCCTGAGCACCGGCTCAGGGTGGATGCTCGGGTTATCACTAATTAATTGGGAAATGCTGAGTTGCAAGCACACACAGAACAGCAGCTGCAGACAGCCGTTCCAGCAAGTCCCTGCTGCCCGAGCAGGGCTGGGGCTGCATCTGGGACAAACAGCAGCTGGATGAGCTGGGGAGAGAGGACTGAGGAGGGAAGTCAGCACATAGCTGGTATGGGCTCTTCGTCAAACAGCTCCACTCAGATCCCTCTTACAGTCAGTGACCTTGATGGCAAAGCTGGCTTAGTGAGCTCCCATGCTTCACATCTGTCCTGATTCTATTGGCATGGGTTTGGATGAGTTCAGCATCTTAGTTTCCTCGTGCCCTACAGGGGTGCTCCCGTAAAGGAAACCGCCCTGTTGCTTGTCCAGCCCACAGCTACTATCCGAAAAGCCCCAGCAGTCCCTCCCATCTCTTCCCCACCCAACACTGTTGCATTACAGCACTGCTCAGGGAAATAGAAAAAAAGCAGGACAAGGCTTTGTTAATTTGAACAGGAATGGCTTTTGAAAATTATTTCAATGCGTACTTTTCAGCAGCATATTAAGCACAGTAAATATATTTCTTATCACAGTAACAGATTTTATCACCTTCCTCACTGCCAATAAAGTGGTTGAACAATTGCACAACAACACCCAAGTGATTTTAAAAGACACATCTGGAAAAAACAAATCTGACAGCAGAGAGACAGAAGGGAATTGTTTACGTGTTGCTGCCATCTTAGCAAGACTGTGCTCCGTTTACATCGGGATATTCCTGTTTGTGTCTGCAGAGACACAAAACCAAATCTGAGATGCTGACTGAAGGAGCCTGGAAAGTTTCCAGCTTTGAAGCACACGCTGCATTTTGCTAAGCTGGAAAATTAGGGGATAGAACAATAGCGATTGTTGTGCCATCCCTGTATGCAGAAACACAGCGGCATCAGATGAGGGAGCTGCCATCACTCATTCCTTCGGTTCTTTCCCATGCACTGAAAGAGTTAACCGTGCCTTAGCAGTCATGGCAACGGCTGCCTTTGATAACTGATTTTGCTCCCACGACCATAATGCCACATTTCAAAGACAGGATCAGACAAGTAACCGCAGCAGAAAGCCATGATGAACTTTGCTCTGTTCATTTCCACCGGGGTGGTGGTAAGCGACTCCATTTCTTCCCTAAATACAAATTTCTTCTTTGTTACTTTCCTGACAAAGTGTCACATGGAAATAAAGTACAAACTCGCATCACCTTGTCAGTGCACATGGTTCTCAAGCTGTGTGTAACCTGTGGGACATAGTCCCTCAGTACCACACTGTCCCGCAGGCTTCATAAGAGCAGAAAAGAAATGTCAATCAGACCTTTTCTCAGAGAAAAGCCATGCAGTCTGTAGAGCACAGATCAGCATAAAGTGTTGATTACATGGACTTTTAAAAAGGGTTACATGATATTACTCAACACGAAGGCGAGAAATTCAATTACCTGTTCCATAGCACTGACTGGCTGGAATGTAGTCTAATTTTTCCTCTACGTGCATTTCCTTAGAAGCACATTACTGTTGGCAGTCTTTAAGGGCTGCTGATGTTAATAAACAATTCAGCATTTCACTCTCCAAGAGATCTTTAAATTATTAAATTCTCATTTTTAATATCCCCTGCACAACTGCACTGGTTTTGTCCGTTTTAAAGTTACATTTTTTTTCTTTAACAACACCAAAGAGAAACCAAGATCACTTTTTCAGAACTAAATTGAAAGAAATTGAAATCAATTTCTTGCAAAGGTGATATACTGCAAATGAAGGGCTACAAAGATCAAAACTATTTAAAACGTTGCACATAAAGATGTTTATTATTTAAAGACTTAGAAAAGCCTTTTATTATCAGCACACAACTGCAGAAACAAAATAGCTCAGTTCAGACCTGCTGCAGGCTTCTCACTAAACTATAAAAACATTCAGAAATCTCTAAATCAAAGCATAAATGGACTTCCAAGATGGCAAGGTTAAGTGAAATTGTCCAAACAAATACCTCACATGGAGCTCTAATTTGGTTTCCTTCATTGTGAGGGCATAAATCAGCTCTTTACTCAGAAAGAGACACTCCTCAGAGTTCATGCTCCTGATTCATTGACAATCACAGAACTACATATACAGCCAAGGACGTGCTCCCACAGCACAGACCAGCAGGCAGGCATCCTGCTCGTCCCTACACATGCTAGTCCCAGAGCAAGGTCAGACAGGGAGCTTGCACTAGCTTGACACCTCCTGACCACTGGAATAACATAGAGGAATTAGGAACCGACCAGCCTGAAGTTTACAGCAGATCCGTGCTTAACAGTGATAACAGCCAACCCTGCACCAACCAGCAAGGTGCTGGGCTCACCCCACAGCCTGCTGTGCCTCCCCCTGCTGCCTCTCCAACTGTTTTGTATTTCCTTAGCATGGAGCCAGAAGGAGAGTGACAGCACTCAGCTCTGGGAAGGGGAGGACACTTCCCAGCAAGGCACTGACCCCTCTGATCTCTGCAAAGAGAGAGAGGAGTGGGTCCAGAGGCCATGGCTGGAGCCAGACACGTGCAGTAATCAACAGCAATAAACAAGGGGTAGGATGTGAGCTCAAACAATTCCCAGCAGGAGGGAGAACGGTAGTAAGTCTCACAGTTCTCTCACACAGCAGTGTGATCACAGGATAGAGCGGTGCACCACATCAGAACTGGCCATGGACATGGGCCCATGAACTACTGACTCCAGGTGTTCTCAGCCTCCTTTACAAGCAAGCTCAAGTCTTCATTTTCCCTTGGGACATAAATGGCATTTGATTTCATATATATATTTTTTTTTCCCCAAGGTACACCTCTTTACAATATCCTCTGATTTCATTAGAAATTGGAGTCAAGAGAACTGCCCCAACTGACCGGTTTGGGATTAACTCAGATCATTCATCAGGGCTTGGCCTCAGGTCTATGACATTGCTACCACCAGCCACCTTTAATGGGATGGCGTGGCATTCTGACCAGGCAAAACCAGTCTCAACATCCATGTTAGAAACAAGACCAAAAAAAAAAAAAAATCAGATATTGTTGTGATGACTTCAAGCAATGGTATTGCAGGAAATTTAGGCAGTTTGTTTAAAAAAAAAAAAAGGAAAAAACAAAAACAAAATCTTTACATGTAGAGTGAGGCCTTTTTAAAAGCCTGGAGAGTTAAAGAAAATGTATTCTACCTATCAGAAAAGAAAATCTCAATCAGAACAGAAAAAACTTGTGGTGAAATAGCGAGGTGAGGAAAGATGATGCAAGCAACAAGGCGCCCTTCAAAAACCTCAAGTCATGTCCAAGTGAGGAAAAGAAGGAGGGATCACAGTTTGTCTGGTTAAAAGTAAATACACAATGAATCAAGACAAAAAGAATTTGAGATACAACTTCTTAAAAAGATCTGAACTAATAATAAATCCTTTTCCAATTACATTAGAAATGGGACGCTTGCCAAGTAGTCTACAGGGCCAACAGATGGTCGTGTTACCACACAGCTCTCAGAGGAGAGGGAGCAACAGAATCATACAGTATCCCACGTTGGAGGGAACTTATCAGGATTGTCAAGTCCAACTCCTGGCTGCGCTCTGGACCATCCTAAAAATCAGACAGTATGACTGAGAGCATTGTCTAGGCACTTTCGGACTCCAGCAAGCTCAATGCCATGACCAGCTCTCTGGGGAGCCTGTCCCATGCCCAGCCTGAAGAACCTTTCTCCAGTAACAGTAATTGAGAGAGATCTCACAACAACACCAGCCAGTTCTCTGAGTACCCTGAAACAAATCCCATCAGGCTCCATGGACTTACACGTACCCAGGTGGAGCAGCAAATCCCACACCAGTACAGAGCTGTCTGTGGGTTTAAAGTTACTGCAGTCACTGTCCTCTAACTCAGGGCACCTGGGGTCCCAGAGCCCATCACAGGTATTGAAGACAGAGGCAAAGAAGGAATTAAACGTCTCTGTTTTGTCTGTGTCTGTTGGTAGGGTGACCATTCTCACCTGCAGAAAACATTCTCCTCTGGTCATTAACGTATTTAATAGCAGACACTGAGCCTCTAACAACTTTGTGTGCTGTGAAGGATCTTATTAATGTTTCTGTGCTGAATCTGTATGCCTGAAAAGACAGGATTACCTTTCACAAGTGGGTGTGCTTGGATTGTTTGTTCATTAGGAAGAAAATTAATAAGTTACACAACCTGGTTAGTATTCAGTCTGGAGTTACAGCATGTGGGTGGGAGATCTGAATACGAGCTGTGGTGCGCAGCTCCTCATGCAATCCCAGGAGAACTGAGGCTGTGACAGAACTTAGAAGGTCTTTAATCCAACCTCCTGCTCATAGCAGGGCCAGCTGCCATCACTGCAAGCTGCTCAGGGCTTTATTCATTCTGGACCTGGAAATGTTCAAAAATGCAGGCTGCAAAACCTCTCAGCAACACGCTCACCTTCATGTCCTCTCAGTGGAAAAGAAAGCGACTCCTTAAATCTGGACAGAAGCTCCCTTGCATATTTTGGCTGTAATACTGAACTTATCAAAGCCCAGTAGTTTTGCTATGGGATAGCTATATTTAGTAAACTCCACGTAAGCGCGGAGCTTAGGGTTGGATTAAATGACCTCCAGAGATCCATTGCAATTAAAAATATTCTGCAATTCACTTTTGGCAGAGCTAGTTTAATTCAACATTCTTACATCTATATCAAATCACGCAGTCTGTTTTGTTTTATGGGAGTTACATTAATCAGTGTAGAATAATAGACTTCTGTGAAACCCGAACAACACGGAGCCTCCTAATGGAGCACACCGTGGAGAAAATGGGGATCTCCTCAAAGATGCACGTGGCCTTAGAGGCCAAGCAGACAGGCAGCCTGTACCCTACTTCAGACATCCCAGGAAACAGAATGGAAATGACTTCTCCTGATACAAAACTCAATGCAGGAAGAGGTTAGAAATAACTTATTTAGGATCAGCTGTGGGCCTGCAGATATTACCGCAGGGTCCCAACCTGTACAGACAGCCCTTCTGCTACTGCTGAGCTTTTTCCCTCCTGCAAGCTTCATTCCCTTCGAGCTCCCAGAAGATCTATTACATTTTTCTTCTGAACGATTGCTCTTTCTTTGACCCTGCTGAGGTCAAAGAGTTCATGTAGTCCTGGGAAAGTGGCCTTTGATACAAACCTGCTTAATCTCTGTAGTTTTTCTTCATATTGTGGTCTTCAAACCTACCTCCTGCTTTTTAGACCGATAACCCCTATCTGCTGTGCTTTCATTCTTTTAAACAGCATCCTGTTTGTCCTCCAGGTTGCTCATATATCTCATTCCTCCTGCTGCTACCCAGGCAGACGGATGGCTAACGTCCTTCTCTCTCTTTGCCAAGTTCTGTTCCTGACTCTCTCCTGCCACCTGGTACAACTTCATTGTTTATTTCCACATTGTTCTCATCATATCACTGAGTTTGATGCTATTTCCAATACGGTACCAAACTAAACTATTTTAGCATATGTCTCTCACCATCACTGTATGTTCTGTTGGAATGGCCTTACCCAAGCCTGCTCAGCTTCTCATGTTCGGGCAATTTGGTATTTTCATAGCCACTACTGCACAGCCATTTGTTTCTCTTCCAAAGCACTGTGATATATTGTTGTCTGCCAGGCACAAGCTTTCTGTGCATCAGTCTGTCATCCTCCCATTGACCTATTCCCTTCCACTTGGAACAGTTATGCAACTTATACAGTTCTTCCACAAAGACATTTTTTTCTCTGTGTTTTTCATTTACTACCAATCCCTTGTTTTTTCCTTTCGTTGCTTTACCTTCCTCTGTCTTTGCAAAAGAAAAGTCTTCTGCTCAGATTGAGATTTGGCACTGAAACATTTAAGATCCGCTTGCTGTATGAGTAAATTTATTATGTTCTACAGCCTCTGTCTCAACATAAACTGCATGCAGTATTTTGCAAAAATCATCTGCAGCTTCTACATCCAACCTGACTGTCCTGCCTTCCTGTGGCTGCCAAGCTTAGCACTTAGCTTCAGGATGACTACCCAGCTTCCACTTGTCCCTGAGCCAGCACCACTACTTGGGATCATGACCACAGCCTCAGGGCTCTCAATCCATTGGTTTGGAACAGCCCTTCATATTCTATCTGAACTGTGAGCTGATGGTGACTTTGTGTTCTATCATATAAGGGCTACAACTGAATCACTTCAGAATCAAAACAAATACCTGGCTTTGGTCAAAAACACCTTCTGTTATCCATTTTCTTTCACTACAAGAGCTGGTAGAACAAAGTTGGTTTGCACACCTCCACGGCTTCATTACAGGTGCACGTTCATAAACCCATTTCCCTCATCAGCAGAAGCACAGTAGTACAGTGGAGTAGCTAGGAAGAAGCATACGTTTCAGCACATTCCCTTCCTCACAGGACACAGTAACAAGCAGCAGCTTACTATTGCTGATGTATTTCAGACACCAGTCTTATTCAAACAAATTTGCCTGATGACCCCTTTTTAAACCTCATTGTTAAATCACATTCTACTACAGCTCCTTAAAGCACTGAAACGGCTTCTGGAAAGTTCTTTGTGATACCAGGCAAAGTACCATTAGAAACAGCTGGCAGCATATACAGAAAAAGTTGACTCACCCAACTGGCACTGAGGATCTTTCCAGCTACAGAACAGACCTTCCCAGTGAGCAGCCATCACCCAAAAGACACTCTCCCTCTGGAGGCTAACCCTTAAATGAGCCCAGGGAAGGGTGACCCTTCCCCTCAGGTGGGAAGCACCAGTGAATTGCATGCACCTGTTCTTCCTTGGCCAGCCACCCTCTTCACCAGGTGCTCAATCAGCTCAGGCCATCACATAACAGATCCCCTACCTCTAACAATTCCAAAGCCCGGGCACATGGATTAATCCTTGTTATTGCAGTAAAATGCAAGGATATGGATAAAACAACATTGTTCTTCCCACAAATGCTCCCAAATACACGTGGTTTTCTCCTTCACCAGGCAGAATCAGAAAACTACATCATTTAAACTTTCTAGCTTCTGTCCATAAAAATGTATTGATAACAAAATAAAAAAGTGTACCTGAAACAAGAAAGAGAAGATGGTTCCTGACTGGAGTTAAAATGCTGTTTCAGAGTTTGAACCAATGCACTTATTTTGAGGAATAAATCAAATTTTCATTAAATTGACTTCAGATTTGATTGTTTAGCTACGAGGACTGGTATGCAGTATTTATCAGATCTGTGTGACTACTGAGCTATTGTAGTGAGTGTAACCCGAGCAATGTTGTCCAAAAAAAAAAATAATAATATATATATATAGAGAGAGAGAGAGAGATGAATGAATTTATCTTATTGTGGCATCAACAGCCAGCACAGCTTCACCAAGGGCAGATTGTACCTGACCAATCTGGTGGCTTTCTGTGGTGGAATGATGGTACTGGTGGAAAAAGGAAGGGCAATGGACATCATATACCTGGATTTGTGAAAGGCCTTTGACACAGTCCTGCACTATATCCTTACGTCTAAATTGGAGAGATTTGGATTTGCAGGCTGGACTACTAGGTGGATAAATAACTGGTTGGATGATTGTAGCCAGAGGGTTGTTGTCAACAGCTCTGTGTCCAGGTGGAGGCTGGTCACAAGCAGTGACCCCCAGGGGTGGGGCTGGTGCTCTTCAACAACTCTGTCAATGACATAGAGAGTTTTTGAGTTTTTCTGAGTTTCCCTCAGTAAGTTTGCTGATAACACTAAGCTTAGTGGTAGAGTTGGTACAACAGAAGGAAGGGAAGCCAACCAGAGGGACCTGGAGATACTCAAAAAGTGGGCACAAGAGAATCTTATGAGGTTTAACAAGGCCAAATGCAAGATGCTGCACTTGGGTCAAGGCCATCCCAGATATGAGTACACACTAACTTTACACTAAAAGAGGGGACATTTAGGTGAGATGGTAGGATGAAATTTTTTACTCAAGAGAGAGATAAGGTACTGGGACAGGTTACCCAGAGAGGTCGTGGATGCCCCGTTTCTGGATGCATTCAAGGCCAGGATGGGTACAATCCTGGGCAGCCTGATCTAGTGGCTGACAACCCTGCCCATGCCCAGGTGTTAGAACTTGATCTTTAAGGTCCTCTCCAATCTAAGCCATTCTATGATTCTATGATAATTGGTGTTTTACATAAAACCATGACAGTTAGGCACTTCCAAATACACAGAGATATGTGAACATACAAACATTTTACAAATGTAGAAATCAGATGTCTGGGTTTTGAAAGAGCGTATTTGTTATGTGGCCCTTTGACATTTGTCAGCATTGCTCCATTTGTTGTGAGTTCCTTTGTTCTGGGGCAACTGTTTAGTGAGGCCAAAGAGTCCATGAGCTTAAAACCTGCCAATAAGGCTTTGGTGTACAAGAATGCTTCTTTAATTTTAGCAGCGAAGAACATGTATTCTAGTTCAAGAGTTCCGCTTCACTGAACCTGTAACTTCTTGTAATAATTTAAACACATCTGAGCAAAGTTAGCATTGGAAAAGTTACAAGTACTAGTTAAACGTTCATCTTACCCCGACCTAACTGTCAGCATCTTGACTGTGAGGAAACAAAACCTGTAATTCAGAAAAAGAAGAATTTATAATTCAGGGTCAGAAATGGATACCAAAGTCTCTTGCAGCAAATTAAAGAATGGAAGACGTACCAGGGAACCAAGAATGCTTTATGTTAGAAATATTTCTTCTGAGAATGAAGATTCTACCCAGTAAGTATGAGAACGAAATAACTATAAATTAATTTAACAAAAGGCACAACACAAGAAACAGAAGGATATAAAATTGCCCAGTCTGATACAGAGCAGGAGTGCATCTTTTCAATGTACTGTTTTGGAGGATTTCACCCTGGTCACAGCTCCAACCCAAACCCAGCCATGTCCAGTCCGTTTTTATGAGGCAACTGTTGGCATCAACTTTCAGTTCTACTCAGTGCCACAACAAAAGCACTTGGAACAGATCATCACTACAGCTGCACCGACACTGCTTTGTTGAAGCTCCTCTTGTGCCACCTGCAAAACCACAACCTGAGGCTGCCCAGCTTGTTTTCTGCCAAATTGCTCAGTAATGTGAAAGCTGCCTGCTCTGGGGAATACAGAAGCTGCAGCCCTCCTATTTTCCAGCATGCTCCTACGTGGTGTCTGACTGCCCTGACTTTCAGACAGCTGCTGATAGACCTGTCCTGTTCAACCAAATGCAGCATGGTTTGCATTGCTGTGTCATTGTGTGCTGATGTCTCTGTACAGAGTCTACCTCTTAGAAACTTGAATCGCAAGCAGAGGCACGTTATGGAATGGCAGAGTGCGCTACCATGTGAACACGTCATCCTCCAATGAAAGAGGATAGGAAGTATCATCTACTCTCTGACCTCAAGGAAATCTCTGGAGAAAACATTGCCAAGACATCCCAAATGACTGTGGTCCTCTTCTCACAGAGGACACCATTTTTTCAGGAGAAAGAGTGCCTTTAGGTCTAGTCTTTTGGTGACCAAGAAAGGATGAGTTACGGTCAAAACAGGTTAAAATATCCAAAGCAGTCACTCTGAAACCGGTACTTAGGTGTGTCTTACCTACTGATCAGTGATTCTGGATCAAGGTAAATGTAGTGAGAAAAAAAAACTGTTGATTATGCTGTTGGTTTTTTTATGAAACCTTTCTGTCAAGACTGCTGAAGGTTTTTGCTACAGTACTATCAGAAAGGATTTTTTCAGTTGGTCAGATCAAGAAAGAGTTCCTGAGCAGCCTTGTTGGGCTTGAGTCAATCCCCCAAAGTGCATGAGAGACACATCCTTAGTGAAAAGTCAGAAGTTAAACTGAAAACCAAGATAACACTTTTTACCACATAAAAAGAGCAAGAAAAAGATGAGTTATGCTGATATCGAGGCTAAAAGAAGAAAATCCTGACTAGAAAAGGAGAATTTGACCCTGAGAAAAGGAGAAGATCAACTACTAGGAGGGCTCCATCCTAAGGTGGAAAGAACAGAAAAGCACAGTCCAGTGGCTGCTGAAAAAGACATTTACAATCACATCAGAAAGCTCAGGAGGATGGATCTGTAAGAAATGAGAATTTGATGGAAATCTATAGCTTTTTTAAACTGTTAATTTAAAAACAGCATATAATCCCATGCAGTTGACAGTGCTGGTACCAAATAAATGACTAAAGGAAGCACATCAAGTCGTACTGGTACCAAATAAATGACTAAAGTAAGCACATCAAGTCGTCCCCCCACCTTCATTAGGGACCCAAAACTCCTCTCATTTTATTGAATGTTTCTTTTGTTTTCAGCTAGTGAAAAACATACCCTCACTGAAAGACTTCCTTTGCAAACACTATAATTAATTTAAGTTCTCTGGGAAATTCTTTCTGTGCTCAAGAAAATACTGAGCAATAAAAATTTGCACTGATTCTGTAAGAAATAGTGAAGCAAAAGGAGAATATCTATAACTCAGAAAGGTAGCTCTTCTCGCAACATCTGATAAGCGCTATTGCTTCAAAAAGAATTTTTAAAGTTCTTGTTGCCACAGTATGAAAACTACTTCTTCATAGCATTCAAACCCTTCTGCTTTACTATGCAAGATAATACCACATAAATACAATTTAATCCAGGCATCTGAACTGCTTTCTGTAACATATGTATGACCTTTCCATTTTTATACACACCAGATCTGATAAACAGAGATTATATAAAGAGGAATCATTTGAGCTTTACAGCATGAGTATAGCAGAGACTGTTTTCCCCTTTTTTAAGTGATACTAACATCCATAGCCAGTGGAGCCTAACGATTAGCGGGGAACTGACTTCTGACTTCTGTTAGGAAACAGAAAAATCACATTAGAAGATTCCCTGACTTGGAGCATGCTTTACTTTATGCTGAATACTTTAAGTTCTCAAGGCTTTAAAAGCTCTGTAGCAAAAATCACAAAAGAAGCGAAACCTCTTCTTTATTTTCCTTTCCTTTTTTTTTTTTTTTCACACTGTCCCTATGCTTGTTCTCAACAGATCTGTCTGCCCAAAAACAAGAATAAAGATAAGAACAGAAATAGCTGTTAGGATAAGGAGTAAAAACAAAATCTTGAAAGTATTTAGAACAAAGTTACCACAGTAAACCAAGCTATTGGCTGCCAAGCTCCCTGAGAGAAGAAACAGCATCCAAAAGTTGATGCTGGGATCAGAAAAACACAAGGATAGAGCAGCAGACAGAGGAGATTGGTGAGAAAAGGTCTGTGAAGACCTGTGTTCACACTTGGAAAAGTGTGATGAGTCAGGTGTGGATGACGACTTGAAAAATAATCCTGCAGAGCACTAGCTATCCTATGAAGGCATGCTGTCAAAGTTTAAAGTACAGTCTTTATTTCTCCAAGCAGCTGGTATGCCTTGGAACATGGGAACATCTGATTCCATTGCTAAATGAAATGCCCTGCAATACAAAAATAACTGAAGTAATAATCCTGTGGTCAACTAAATAACCATCATCTGAAATTTCTGACATGCAATTAAAACCAAACAAATAACGTTGATTATTTGTCTTTGTGATAACAAAGGCCTGGAGGGGCACAGTGCAATTATCATACAATCACACAGTTGGAGAAGACCACCAAGGTCAGTCCCACCTTACCATGTCCCTCCATGCCACGTTTACTCTCTTCTTGAACACCTCCAGGGATGATGACTCCACCACCTCCCTGGACAGCCAGTTCCAGAGCATTACCACTTTTTCTGAGAACGAATTTTCCTAATACCCAACCTGAACCTCCCCTGGCACAACTTAAGGCCATCACCTCTCATCCTATCACAGTTAACCCAGGAGCACAGGCTCACCACAGCCTCCTTTCAGGAGCTGGAGGGAGCTTAGGTCTCCGTGAGCCCCCTGCAGATGAAACCATCCCATTCCCTCAGCCGCTCCCCATCACACTGTGCTCCGGGACTCTCGCAGCTCCACTGCCCCTCTCTGGACTCACTCCAGGGCATCAATGTCTTCCTTGCAGTGAGGGGCCCAAAATTTCTGCTGCACAATAGGGCTGCACAAAAGCACTCCTCCAGCACAGGCCACTGAAAAAAAAAATAATAATAATCTGGTGCTGGAAGGCAGTTGTAGATGAGAGGGTGGCAAGAGAGGGCAAAATGAAGTGCGCTAAGGCAAGGAATTATTTGCTGTACCAAGCGCTACCTTTGCAAATTTGACGTCATAACAGTTCTCACAGAGCAGCATCTTTTAAGGACTGCCTAAATTATTTTTTAGAAGGAGAGGGCTAAAGCCAAGAGATTCTGTATTAATGGTGGAAAATCTCACGGATCATTGGAAGCAGGCATGCTGTCCGTACACCAGCAAGGAGCTTAACAGAGTCCCATAGCTGCATCTGAGGGAGGCAGGGGTTGGGCCCTTTATTCTGCTGTGCTCCTTGCCAAGGAGAAGCTCCAGCAGCTCTTCCCTACTTGGAGGAGCTGGAGAAGTACCACCATATTGCGCAGCTGCGGGCAGTGAGGCACGGAGTGAGCATTCATGTCGGTCTGCGTGCTGGTTTAGCAGAGCACAGGGTGTGAGGTGGCCCCTCTGTTTCTGTGACCCTGTGTGGCTGTTTCCAGGGCTCACTTTGTTCCCTCTGCTCTGAGGGGCTGCAGGAGGCCCCAGGGTCCTTGCAGGGTGGAAGGAAGGAACGGGCACTCCGTCCAAAGCCCAACAAGCAAATGCAACTTCCTCACGGCAGAAAATGGTGCTCATCTGATGACAAATGCTGCCGACCTCAGTGCTTGGGTCCGTGGTCTGTACCCTGTGCACACAGCAGCCTTGCATACAGACAGTGCTGCCAGCACCATCCCCTCACAGCACACAAACCAGCAGTGTCCTACAGACCCACTTCACACTGCTATTGTGACAGATGTCAGTTCTACTTCACACACACTTGCAAATTTGAATTCCTCCGGGGCTTTGCTGACCTCCAGCACAAACCCTTGCGGACAGAGATTACACTGATAGCAAAACCAGCCCTTCAGTTTGTTCTTCGTGAGCCCGGAATCGAGAAGCTGAAGCGTTACTCCATCCCTCCTTCTCTCGGTCACATCCCTACACGACCAACGCCTTTCGCAGCCACACTGAGCGATCCCTTTGGGGAGGAAGGTGTGACTCTGCCCCAGTCCCGCTCAGCCGTCAGCATGATGCAGTCATCTCCGAGGGCTGCTCAGGAGCGCGGTGGCACAGCAGCTGTCCCCACCGCCCGGCTCCTGCCGAGCATCCCCTGCCTCTCCGTGCTGGGAGAGATCAGCGAGTCCTGCAGCCTGCAGGTGTCTCCCAGCAGAGGAAGCTGCAGAGCCCCTGGGGATCATGTGTGGTACCCGAGCAGATGTTGACTTGCTCTTGGTGCTCTTGGTGAGACAGACCCTCTCTGATCCGCTCACCGCCTGCAAGAGGACGGCCGCACTCCTGCGCCTGCAGCTGCTCCTTTAACGTACAAAGGCAGGATTTCAAGTGAAGAGAAGAATGGGAGTCTGGCTGCAGCGTTTCCTTCGCTGCTACAACAGCAGATGGGAAGAAGCTGAGAGTTTTGGTGCCTGGAAAACTGGATTCTGAATCGTGAGAGGCTTTGAAACACCACCCCCGCCCCCCAAATAAAACAAAAACCTTTGACTTCTTCTCTCAGCAGGAGGGGGAGGGAGGGCGGATTTACCATGAAGACAAATCGAAGATGCAGAGCCCTGCTAGCAGTGAGTCTGAATCTGATGGCTCTCCTCTTCTCTACAACAGCTTTTATCACGACCCACTGGTGTGAGGGCACGCAGAGGGTCCCCAAGCCGAGCTGTGGGAAAGAGAAGAAGACAAACTGCCTCAACTACAGTGGGAATGAGACTGCCAATGAGACAAACCAGAACGTGGTTCATTACAGCTGGGAGACGGGAGATGACCGCTTCCTTTTCAGGTATTTCCACACTGGGATCTGGTACTCCTGTGAGGAAAATATCAATGCTGCTGGTAAGTGTAAAACAACTTCCTTCCAGCTTGTGTTGTTTTGTGTTTGGCTCAGTGTAATGAACACACAGGCAAGCTGTTCTGCGCTGTAGCTAACGCAGATTTGCCCTGCGGAGAGAGGCAGAATTCTAACAGTTGTTTGTCGAAACACAACCTGTTCCCAGAAGCAGAAATTTGCTTGTTTACCTGCTGGCGGATGCAGGGTCTGTGCTCTGAAGGCAGCGGTGAGCGGTGTGTGCTCCCCCTCAGCGGCACTGCAGCTGGGGACTGCTCAGCACTGCTCCTCCGAGAGATGCTCCATGCAGCGCACAAAAGGCAGCGGCTGTGAGTTGTTATGGAGATTCTGACATTGACCCTATAGGATTGCGACTGTCCCCTCAGTAACCCCAAGGGCAGTGGTCTGAGTGGCAGGAGAAGCACAACGCTCCCAATTTTTATCAGGCTGTAGCCTAGAGTTCCTCTTTTCTAAGTAAATGAGCACTCAAATCCTTTCTGGTGGCTCGATTATACACAGTATATACTGGAGTGAAAGGGTAGTTAAAGGGCAGAACTGAGCACAGGGAAGCTCGTTTCTGTTCCCTGTTCAGCCATTTACTTACTGAGAACTACTAGAGAAGACCGCTTCAGTTTATCAGTGAATTCATTTCCCTTTCTGTACTGTGGAATTTACCGACAAAACACAGGAGGATGGATGGAAGGCAGTCCTGCTTCCAGAGTTGTCTGACAGAGCTCACATCCAAACTCAGATTTGAAAGAGCTGTCTTGCTATTGCCCAAGGAGTGACTCAGGGGCTGGCTCACCACTGCTGGGCGAGGAGGACAGCTAATCCTCCCATGTGTTGTGTCTCTGAGGACACAGCCTCCCTGGTAGTGGGAAGTTCACAGCATCTGGTGAGCTACTCCATGAGCGTGTACTACAAAGTGGGGCAGACTTAGTGAGCAGCTCATAGTCTGCTTCATCCCAAGGTGTTGTGCATACTCACTGGGAATTCTGGGGGATAGTGCTTCACGTTGGTCATTACAACTCAATTCGACGTAAGCTGATGAACTTGAGAGTTCATCAGAACTTGAGAGAACTGATGCCTTGAGAGTGGCAGCAAGTGGTCCCATGCACCAAAGTAACACTCTTGACATTAGGGGGAAATAATGTAGAAAAAGAAACACTTTTCTCATTGATTCAGAAATAAACTCAGACCACAGCAGACTAAGAGTGTAGTTTAAGACCCTCCAACATTATGAGCATCTTGTTTAAGACTGGCACAAACAAATATGCCTGAATTCCTGGCAGATACTGCAAGGTTTCCAAGACCAGCTTTATGTTTAGCATAAGTTGTAACTGTGTGGCTCTAATCTGAAACCTGAATTATCTGTGGGCAGAGAGAAATATAGGGATCAGTTCTGTGCTGTGTAAACAAAGCCATGCTGTAGTGAGAGATTTTAGGAGGTGGCTGAAAGCCAGCTTTAGAAAGTTATGGTGAATGCAGGAGAGAGGGTTGTTTCTCCTCTCCAGCACACCACCATAGCAGCCTCATAACTTTTGTCTTACTTGAAACGCTAACTTGGTGAAAGGAACTTTTCAGTCAGCAGATAAGGAGCAACCAACTAGAATCCAGCCAGGTATAAGGTTATATTGGCTTAGGTAGACAGCTGCTTTGTTTGCGTTTTACAGTAGATTTTCTGGTAGGAACAGGAATGGTGTAATGGACACAGATCTAAATTTGGCCCATGAGAGTGTCAGCAGATGAAAGGTCTTCATCCAGACTTCGTGGTTTTTGGTACCAGACTATCAGTACATTGCCTTGGTCTGTGGTCATTGCTTATACATTCAGCCCCTCTGCTCAATACATCTGCAAGTAAGCAGTTCCATGGGCTTATTGCACTGCTCACAGTACATCTACTGACCACAGTTCTCTAAGTATTGCAAGTCATATGGTCACCATGTCATTAATGAACACCTTAGGATGCCAGGACAATGCCAAGAATATACCACTCAGCACACAGAAAGTATCAAATCCACCTCCCTTGACCTGCTGGCCACAGTCTTTTTAATGCATCCCAGGATATCATTGGCCTTCTTGGGCACAAGAGAACACTGTTGACTTATGGTCAACCTGTTGTCCATCAGTAAACCCAAGTCCTTCCCTGCAGAACTCTTCTCCAGCAGAACTCTCTCAGCCCCTCTCCTCTATTAATGCATGTGGCTATTACTCCGCAGGTGTAGAACTCTGAACTTGCCCGTGTTCATCTCCACCCAGCTCTCCAACTTGTCGAGGTCTTTCTGAACAGCAGGATGTCTATGATTCTCGCACAGTCTGCATACTGAATGCAAAATTACCAGCACGTTGCATTTAGCCTAAGTGCTAAGTCTCTTTATCACGCTGCTAACAATGTTATCCAGCGTCATGGAGACCCCTCGCCCTGGGTGTCTATGCATAAATCCCTGTCCTGAGCAACCCATGCAGGACATTCTCACACTGCTTGCTTAACAATCTTCTTTTAGCCCACACCTGATGTCATCAGCAGCCTTTATCCAGGCAGAGCCCTTTCAGTACCCACTCCGTAGCTTTATACCAGTCAGCAGTACATATGGCCACAGACAACAGGGAGCACCATTCCTACAGCTCCTGACCTTTCCCTGAATACTCACTTCAGATGTACAAACGAATCCCTCCTGCAGGGCCAGCAATTGTCTACGTTGTTGCAGTGCTGTCAAAACAAAAATGTTTTGAGTTTCTTTCAACTGCTTATCTGAAACATCTGCTTAAACTCCAGATGCAGGGGTGCAAAAACATGCCATACACTGTATGGAGAGTAGCAAAGTGGGCCCTCTTGTTTCTGGGTTTCACTAACATGTCTAACAGATGCTGAATATTGAGATTATTTCTGAATGTAAAGTGAATTTTTACTCAGCGTGCCTAGGACTGATAAAGAATCTGGAAAACGTTTTGCACCTGAGAAATACAACTTTGAATTCCCTCTGGAAAAAGAGGCACTTGAGCATAAATATTCCTTCTGCAGTTAAATCTTGTAACTATTTAGCATAGCTTCTGACTCAAAAGCATGCTGAATTCTAATCTGCTTGAATGAGGATGGAGGCTCTCCCTTCCAGAGTCATTTCAATGCTTTGGACCCCAAACAGGCGAAGATACCATCCATAAGAGAAACGCATCTAATTTCCCAAAGAACATGAATCTCAAGTGTACCCTATGAGCTGTGTAGTTCAGGGTGGTCACAAATCCAGTTCTGCACTTACAAACAACACAAAGTGTTTGGTGCCTCCTTCCAGATTGTGGATTCCTTCAGAACTGAGCTGCCTATCATTTTATTTCTTTTTGAGAAATATTTTTTGGGCTTGGGCCACTACTGGATGTGTCACAAGAGACTAAACTTAGTGATAGGCCAACAGCAGCTGGAATAGAAAAGGTCCAGTGGTAAGCTAATTGGAGAATTTTCTGATTCGAGAATATATCATTTAAAAAAATCAACACACAAAGTAGATAAGGCAGCCTACCTTATTCTTTTGGGAACTGGTAAGCGATCACATCTCAGCCTTTTTTACTTGTTAAAGCATTTATTTGATTTTAATAGAAATAAACCATAACTCAGATCTTGTTTAAGTGGCTAATGAGTGGGCAATCTCAGTAATCACATCCAGCAGCATGAAACCACTTGTGTAGATGCACTGTAAGAGTACTGCCCTTTCCGATAACAAATGAGCTTTTCAGTGTTGCCCACCACACTCCACAAAAGCCAGAGAAATAAGTGAAGTGTACATATAGGCTTTTTTTGCGCTATTGGAATTCTGTTTTGAAAGCAAGATGTCTCTGTACTCTGTGTGCCAACACATACTCACTAGCACTCTTCAAGGAGTAAATTATAGAATGGTTTGGGTTGGAAAGGACCTCAAAGATCACATAGTTTTAATCCCCCACCAAGGGTAGGGTTGCCAACAGCTCTGTAAGATGCGAGGTCATGATGCCCAGGGCCCTATCCAACCTAGCCTTGAACACCTCCAGGCTGGAGCACGGATGAGTAGAACTTACCTGATATGCAAAGATGCATCAAAGCGGACCATAAATACAGACACTAAAAGCACATTTGCAGAAGGAGCCAGAGAAATAGGGAGGTGCATAAATCTGTAACATATGAAGACAAGGGCTCGTGTACATTTTCACAGTATGAAGTACAGAAGCAGTACTGCTTCACCCTTCTCTTCCCAACATGATAATAAGCATGTGTGACTCACCATAGGCAGCTGTCCAGGGAGAGGGACAGGGCAGAAACACCTGTGAATATATAATTAAAAAGCTAGAGGAATTGGGAAATCTTAGTGCGTTATGAAAAATGTGATATAATTGGCATAACTGAAACCTGGTGGGTTTATTCACAACTGGAATGTAAAAATTGCTAGTTACAAATGGCTTAGGAAGGAAAGAGTCGGTAAAAGAAATTGAGGAGGTTTAGCTTTGTATGAAAGAGATAATTTCCAGTGAAAGAGGAACTGAACTCAGGGGACCTGGATAGTTTCCATCTGAGAATGGTGAAATAATTGGCACATGAAAATGCAGTTTTGGTAGCAAGAATCTTTTCGTGAATCTGCACATTTCTTTATTCAAAGAGGAAGATGGGAAAGAATAATACGGACCACTTGACCCAGTAACATTAGGACAGGTTTTAGGGAAAGCAGTCAGTACAGGGCAGCAAATAGATTTTATCAAAGGTAGAGTTTTATCAGAGGAAGAACTTTCTACAAGAGGATTAGCTTCTGAGACAAGGGTAATGCATTAGACTGAGTCTCTGTGGATTTTCACAAAGCATCTGATGGAATGTCCCACTGAAAATTCTTTACAGAGCTACAGACAGCAGAGGGATTGGTAACAGCAGGTTGCTAGGTATCCACACATTTCCACAGTGGAAAACAGCCAGAGCCTCTTCAAACTGGAAGAAAGGCACAAAGCACAGAGAATTATGACACTGATGGGGAATGACAGAGTTCAAACAAGAAACATCACTGACTTCTTCAACAATTTAAGAACAAGAGGCATAACAAATAAATATAAATATTTCCTCCTAAAGCGTTCCCTGCCATGGAGTGCTCTGAAGGTGAAAACTGAGGACTGCATGCATTCAGGAAGGAAATATTCATCACTGACACAGTGACTTGAGAGCAGCCTCTGACCAGGAAGTCCCCAGACTAACGATGCAGCACTGATATCACGAGGGGACTACATGAGCAGGATCACTCTGCACTGCATACATACACCTTCTCTAAATATCAATTATGTATGATGATACAAAAATAGTGAAGTAGGTAGAAATTTTGCAGGAAAGTGTGGTGCAGATTTTACATTACATTACTTATTATTATGGGGATAAATAAAGAGGCTGTAAGATGATTAAAGATCAGTCTTCCAATGAGGCTGAAGCAATTAATATAAGAAGAGTAAAGATCACAGTGGAGATCAGATATATCTAGCAGTCCTTGGGTCTGGTCTTGAGACTGATTTGATTATTAGTGAGATTAACAATCTTCACAGAGAACCAGAGGCACAATTAACATTATCCAGTTTCTTCAAATAAAATTAAAATTAAAAGCAGCGGACATTTACAAAGATATGTGTGTGCCTCAACTGATCAACGTCATCATTACAGTCACTGGAGAGTAATGAATACTCCTAGGGGAGGCTACAGTCTTTCTGGAGTGGGATGAACAAGGTCCTGTGATGACCTGTTCTCCTCGTTGGCCAGAAAAGGAATCTGTCCAAGAAGTTGCCATTCTTAACACAAGAATCTTAATTCAAAGAGATCAGTCATACTTTAAATGTGCTGCTTACATATGCTGTGTCACAAAGTCTGGAAATATTGGTATTATAGAGTAAAGACTTATCTCCATAACTAAAAATGTGAGCTGGTCTGACAGAGCAGGAAGAATAGTGTGGAAGTAAACAAATTTAAAAGCATAAATTACACAATTCTGTGAGGTGACAGGTACTCAGTGGTAGGCAAAAGATAAGAAATAAGTTGTGGGCCAGCATTTATCTGTGAGTTGACTGCCAGCTGCCAGGGGGCTGCAATAGAAAGGGAAAGGGACTGCAAAATAGATGCACTGTGGGATTTCTAAGGTAGATGAGGAGAAGAGAATCTCCAAGACGAGACAAGACAGAAGTGGTCCTCTTCAGTAGAACAAATCAATTATCAAGAGAGGCTATGATGGGACCACGCACACACACACACATTCAAATAGCAATAAAAGAACACTGTTTAAGTTATTTATCATTGAGACAAATGAAGATGCAAGGAGGGGTTCTCAGAAAGTGTGTGTCTGGAACTCACCACCACAGAGGGCAGTGTGAGCAAAGGAAATCACTGAAATACTGATACTTTTCAAATTTGCAGAAGGAACTGTAAGAGAAAAGAGCAATGTTTCTGGCACGAGGAAGCTTGGAGTGAAGCCTGCAGAACTGATTTGTTGGTATCTTGAGGAGGTCTGAAAGAAGCCATCTTGGTTTGACTGCCTTTTGTCACACCATGTTTATACTGTATTAAATTACATTGCATCCATGCTTCAGAGTTTCCACTGGTCATTGACAGGAGCCAAGAGAAAATAGCTGCTGGCTTGATGCGTGTCGTATTTTCTGGACGGTTTTATGCCTTCTCTAAAGCATCAGAAATTGGCTACAGATGGAGACTGTGCAAGGGTGCTTTGCTGCTCTCCACATTATTACAGCTTCTCAGAATCTAATTGGTATGTCTGTTCATGCACTGAACATTAAATTGATGATCTAATTTGCGATCAGAAGGGAAACCTCCTCCAGGTTAGATAACACGGATGATAATGGATTTTTGCCTTCTTTTAGAACAAGGGGAAAGGTCCATTTCAGGAAAGCAGCTGTGATTCTTAACAAATCCTGAGGTGTTGCTTGTAGGGTAGGATAGCCCTGGCCATAGGAATTCAGCCAGTGATAGGAGTCCTCACATCTGTTCATCTTCCCCACAACAACTCTTGTTCTTTTCCTGGGGTACATGACATCTGTAGTTCCTGTGGTCATTGCTTTATTACAGACCTTCAGGTTTTCACAGAATAATGGCGATGTTTTGTGTCGGTGATGCACTGTGAATTCTGCATTTGAAGTCCTCCTGGTCCTGCCAGACAGACCAGCTATATGAACACCTATTGTAAACTATCAACATCAAGTCTTTGCATGTTGGTAACAGAGTAAAGGGACGAGGTCAGACAAGGTACCACTTCTTGCTAAGTTTCTCTATTTCACAAACAAAAACTACATCACTTTCTCTTTGGATGAGGCTATCCTCAGCCACTTATCCCAGCAGCCTGGAAGAAGCTGTCTGAGGAGCTTTCCTGGTTGCTTGTAGATGGAATAAACTTCAAAGAAGTGAAAGATAAACAAGTAGGTCCCATCTTTCAAAGAGAGACAAATGATCACCCAGATGGATAACCGAGACTGTTACCTCAGTTACTGCAAAACACAATCAGATGCATTCAGAACTACAGAAATAAATACGGGGTGGAATATCAATCGTCACAGTATCCTCCTGGCTTTAAATTACACCAGACTAATTCCTGATTTAAAGTTTTTTTTTGTGTGGAATTAGCAGAGCTAAAATAGGTAAAATTAAAAATTGACTTACCTGACAGATCTCAAAGTAAGGAATTATCAGGGAGCAGGGTCACTTCTAGCATGATCCTCTGTTAATCATGTTTTGCTGTAATGTTATTCAGTATTCTTGTTGGTAATCTAAATGGTAATATAAATCTTCCCTGATCTAACTTGCCAATGATTTAAAGACTACAGACAGCAGTAAGTAATGAGAAGCAGATGTTATTACTATGGAATGACGTGGCCTGTACGAATAGTCACAGTCAAACAAAAATTCACTTTAAGCTGTTCCACCTTGCACTCGGCTGCCTCATGGGGCATGGCAGGAGGAAAGGACAGAAGCCATGCATACTGGGAATCCAGTTCATTCCACAGTGTTCAGACTCACTAGATTTGGAGAGACACAAGTATTGTATCACACTGTCATTCCGACTGATTTAATTCTGCATTATCTGACCAGACAAAAAGTATTAAATGAGACTTTGTGCAAAATTCTTTAGGTAAAAGCTTAGGAATCAGGTTCACAAGAACAAATACATTTTTTCCACCTGATTCCAAAAATTGGATATTCTTTTGCAGTACACTCTGTGTTCTACTGTCCTTCTAACACTCTTTGTTAAAACATCCGTGGCTGGAAGGTTAAGGTTGTCTGTTTCCATCCTCTGAGTCAGCTTAGAAACTCAGGATGCCTCAACCCAAAAAGTAAGGGTAGGGAAGATAGGAGAAGTTTTAGGAGTTCACTTTGAAGCAGGCAGCCTGAATCACAACAGCTAAGAGGATCAGAGCAGACAGATGAGCAAGCCAGGGAAGAAATACTGTTAAGAGTGTCAACTGTAAAGAAGAAATACAGGTTTAGGTGGTAAAATTCAAGGTTCCCACTCCTCTAGCAATCACTTTTTACCCCTTAACCGACAAGCACTTGCATGTGTTTCAAGCTATGACCTTACATGTGGAAGTATTTTGTTGTTCCTACTGATCAGTATAATATCAGTATAATAATGATATATCACTACAGCTAAGAATCTAGAGCTTGATTCTTACAGAAAATCATTGAATTAATGTTAGAAGCATTGCTTTCGGTGAATCCTTACAGATTAAGTTAATGAATGAAGCTTTTCATGTTTTCATTTTGAAAAACTAAAAGGTCCTTTGCTTCGCAGTACTTCAACCTTGAACATTTCTTCATCGTTTACAACAGTTTCCACCATGATCCCACCAAATCATCTTAAATTGATCACATTCAACTTTTCTTTGAAAAGCTGAGGGCTCAGAAGACACTGGCTTTGCTCTCCTCAGAAGAAAGGTGCGGTAAACATTTGGTTTCCTCTACATCAGAAGAAGTTAGTGAATCCTTTTCTTCCTTTATCCATGCTAGAGCAGAATCACAAGCTGTTCCTTGATCTTGTTTTGGAGGATCAGGAGAAAAGGAGCCTAAGGAATCAAGCTGCTTCTCTAGATCAGAAACAGAAGAAAAATTAAAATGGAGCCACCTGGATCAGAAACATCTTCTGTTTCTGTAGATCCACCTAGAAAAGGACAGTAAGTCCATTCTGTTGATGGCATAAACAGGAGATGTGTAACCCCTCTTTGGTTCGTATACTTTCATTTGATATTTTAGAAATATAGAAAGCAAGCTAACCAAAAGAGTGATGTACTATAAGCCTTTTAGATCACACCCCTCTCTACAGGATCAAGTACTTAATCTGTCAAGGAAAGGCTTGATCTGGAGATGGTGTCTGGACACAAGACTCACGTACTTGTTGAGTATGTTTTTTATTTATATATTTATTATTATATTAGTATATTTATTATATTATTATTATTATATATAATTATATATATATATATATATATAATATATATATATATATATATATATATATATATATATATAATAATATATATATATATATAATTATATATAATTATAATATATATTATTAATATATTATATTAGTATATTTATTACTGTATGCTAAGTCTGAGGAGCAGTTGATTCCCTCAGCAGTAGAGAGGCCTTGCAGAGAGATCTTGACAAATGTGAGGGCTGGGCAATGACCAAGTGTGGGTCCCTTCCAAATGAGAATATTCTTTGGTTCTTTTTAGTGACTCATGTTCACAGCAACATGTCATGCCATTGTAGTAACACTCTGTTCTGAATTTGTCCTTTCCTCCATTTTTAGCGCACATTAGCTTTTGATGTTTTCATTTTCTGGAATAATCCTAACCGTGAAACAGAGTTCCCTTCTTTGCTCTCAGAGACTTTCATCTCTGCTTGCTCTGCTTATGTATTTCTGCAGCTAGGGCACAGATCCAATATGAATACTCTGGTTGGGCGTTATCTGGAGAGAAGTGCTGGCATGGTTGAAAGAGAATCCATGCTGACCCACAGCTACTAATTGGAAAGAGTGGAAGATACTCCTTTGATCTTTGCTAATCACCAGCCTGAAGGGAACTGTTAATGCAGTCATATGAGAAACTGTAGAAGACATCATGCATATATACATATACATATACAGTGAGGTACATATCAGCTGCATATTCTGTCATAAGCATTATTTCTGGTCTTCAACGCTTTCCTGGAAACCCGATAGTCCCACAGATAATGGACTCCCTAATAACTAGCATGTGTTTTGCATACTTGCATTAGCAAGGTCATTCTTCTTTTTCGAGCGCTTAGTCACAAATGATAGCAAATGGGAAGTGAATGGAATGGCAGTTCTGTGCCACAAGTTCCCTGAGCAGGAAACAACTCTGCTTTTCCATTAGTTTCCTGGAATAGCACCTTGGCACCTGGAAAGACATGAGTTTTGTAGAGGCTGCAAGCAAAGCGCAATGTTTCTGACCACAAAGCTGAACACAGAGTAAGCACAGCGGGTCAAAGTTATCACCTTTGCTATGGACAGGTACAGCTCTCATCCTTCCATTCTGTGGTTTGAATCTGGAGCATAATCAAAACCATGCACAATTTCATGTTTTCCAGGTTATAAAGTCAGGTCTAATTTGACATCAGATTCATTGAAAACCTCTCTCAGCACCATTGTTCTCCTGATTCTGCTTTCCATTTCAAGTGTATGCCCATCTATATGTATGTTCACAAAGGGCCAGTGAACCCATTGGGTTTCACAAAGATAATCAGAAGAGTCTTGTGACTTCCATGTGTTTCAATTAGACATGACTGTGAAGAAGTTTGCTTTCAGCCGCTGCGAAAGATTTTCCCATCAGTCAGGGTTTTGGTGCAGAGAACACAGTTGCCATGGCACAGAACCTGACTTAGCACAGCACGCGGCTTGTTCCCTGCTCCGCCTGCACCCGGTGCCCCTGCACAACTATCTGCTGCCCTGAGGAAAAGAAAAGGAAACTTTGCAGTGTACGCATTGCTTCTCTGATAAGATTATTAGCATTTCCTTTAGAATTTGTGAATTAAGAAAAAAATGCGTGACTGAAATGAAGAAGTCGAAAGAAGCAGTCTTCTGCTATAAAAGGTAGAAAGGTTTAAGAGTTTGAGTTCAATGAAATAGAAATGAGAATTGGAGCAAATTCTCATGTTATGTGAAAGCAAGAGGAATGCTGACAGGCAGCAGCTATAAATGAAAGCTGTTGGAGTGATGGAAAACTGTTATTTGCATAGCTCCATGCATATTTGAGTGCAACTCTGTAAAAACAGGTTTGTTTTCCAGAAGAAAATATTGTTCCAGCAAAATCAACATTGTCAACAGTTGGTTTTGGAGATCAAAGCTTGATTTCCATTAGGGAAAAAAGAAAATCAATTAAGTGCTTTGTCTGGGATAAGTTTAATCAAAAGTGGAATGTTTCACTTGCTAATTAACCTGATAAACTTAGTTTGAGTGAGCTCATTAACCTATATTTTTTCTAAAGTCATCACCGAAGTGGTGATGCAATCCTCATCCTCTCCTTCGGACCTCTGGAGAGCTGTATCATTTTTTAAGACACACACAATGATTTTACTCTCTGTAGACGATGTGGAATCTCATTAGAATCACATGGCTCCAGATATAGTTGGAGAGACAAAGACCTGCTAGGGCCTACTGGGAAAAAAGGAACCTTGTCTTTCATAGGCTGGGAGCCAATGTGTTTCTAAAAGGGAATGCTGTTTAAATGAAATTTAATCATTTAACAGAACTGTACTTCTGAACTGAAATTTCATGCAGAGTAAGTGAACACAGACAGCTTTTTCTTTTCTTTTTTTTTTCCAAGATGAAAAGCAGAGTCATAACAGAGCTCCTCCTTTCACTCAGAACTACCACATTTTTCTTAAAGTCAGATTATTTAACTTGTTAATGAAGCATTTAGCATTGGCTTCTAAAGAGAGAAAGAAGGACCAATAAATGTGATCCAGGATATCAACTTCTAGTCCTTGCTACTGCAACAGGTGTTACACCCTTAGCATATTGTCTTAAAGCCTGTGCTTTTTTGTGTGATTTCTGCCCTATTCCTGATTTCTAGCCTAAGCCACCAGTTTATATTCTGAGGTGTATTCTGGATCAGTTCAGTCACTGCTGTGCTGTCCTGAAGACAGTGATTGAAACTGTTCCAGGTGAAGGTAGAAATGTGAATCCTCCATCTGTGGAGTGAGAAAGGAATGAACAAGCCACACATTTTAGGAAACTGGTACAAGAAAAAATATGTCTGTATGCTCTGGTTTAGACGCAGTCTATGTGCACAGCTGCATTTCCAGCTGTTTTATATAGCTGTGCACTTGCTCTCTAGTGTCTACCACTTCCCATAGAAGGATCTCCATCTTATCTGTTGCAGTGTGCCAGTGACTTGATGGGCACAGCATAAAGGGAAATGTAAGCTCAGCCACAAAGCTGATATACCGTGCCCACCTGATGATTCTGTAGGGCCCTGCTTTTCTTAATTTTCCATCAGGATTGAAATTCTGGGATTCAGAATAGACACTTCCCTTTTCTTTTTTTCTGAAATGATTTGATTTTTTAGACCTGAGAACACTTTGACGGCAATTATTTGCTAGAAACTCAGGAATTCCCACTGCATTAGGAGCAGGAAAAGGCAAAGAATGATCTTGGGCCTCACCCTGCAAGTTAAAAAGAGAGATCACCTGATGCTGCCACAGCTCTCTCTCGTTTACTGAGTCCAACACTTCTTATCATACACCACTTCCTCAGAACACACAGAAGCCCAAAGCCAAGCTTTCTTCAGCAGAAACCACCGAGGAGCTGGCAGTCATTTGACTTGTGTGCTACGGGTACTTGCACAGCTGTAAAGCCATGAAATGGGAAAAGTTCCGATAAGCTTGTCTGAGAAAGTGCTCTGTGTGCTCCTGGGAATGGAAGCTGAGGCCAGGGGACTGTAAGACTCAGGGGATTTCTCTTCCCTTGCCTGTTCACAGCTTCCCAGTTCAGCCTGAGCAGGTACTCAGGATGCAGGTGCACATGCACGCTCGCACACACACAGGTGCCTGTGTGACACTTACGTGCTGGCCACACAAACCAACGCAGAGAGCTGTGCCTGTAGCAGCTCTCACAGAAACACCAGCAGCACTCCACCAGCTCCTCCTCCTCTCCATATGAGCAAGTTTCAAGGTCACCAGTGATAAACTGCTCACCTCTTCTCTCTGTAAATGTACAAGCACATCACACCAACAGACTCAAATATTATCGTGAGCTCTAGGTCTGTTATCCATACCAAGTTCTCAGGATGCTCAGGCAGTCACCAGCTCAGACCCATAGGTATTTCCAGATGCATCTTCTACTCTCTGACTGGTTCAGTCTGAAGATCCCTACTGAATTACAAACACATGCATGTCTGCAGGACTAATTAACTAGAAAAAAACACAAACTCTGGTGTTTCCAGTTGCTGGTACCTAGACCTGTAGGTCACCTTTTAAGGAAGTCCAGTGACACAAGTGAGCCTGTGCACAGCCAGTACGCCTAGGGCAGAATGCATTTGCCTGGGCTTGCACACAGATGGCATCACAGAGTTCTACCTCACCCTTGGGAAGCCCTGGAAGAAGTTGGCATCATGTGGTTTCCTCCTGTTGATGTTCAGGCAGTCAGTCCTCTCTCCTCAACCATCAGCAACTCCTCCACCGTGCCTCTCCAAAGAGCTCCACACACTGCAGCAGTGCTGAAGCTCAGTTACACCTCCTCTGTCAATGCGAGAGAGTACAGGAGAGATCACTCCTTGGCTTTCTCCTCTGTTGGAATCACTGAGACAAGTAGGTGAGCACTACCAAAGGAAGGACTTTGCAGTTCTCCCTGCAGCACTAAGTGACAGTCTTTTCTGTATTCTCTAAAGACTCTGCAGGACCTAGTTATTAGGTGACGATGCATCTGGAAAAGGGCGGCACAGCAGGATAAACTCTGCAAAGTCTAAAATTAAACTTAAGAGGGCTTAAGAGATCGGTTATACAAGATATCCAAAAATAACTTAGAATAAATCCTAAGAGGAGCAGTGAAAACATTGCTGACATCTTCAGTTCTCAGAGAGATGCATGTCTGCATGTCCACGTACAAACACGATCTATAAATGCTACCAGTGGTTACCTCTAAAATGGAGGAGGGAACTCCTGTGTCCGGGGACAGGAACAACAGAGGGAAGAGTCCTTCATCAAGAACTTGTGTAGCTCTCCGCACAACCTTTAGCGCTAAGAACATCACATCTGGAATCAGCAGCTGAAAGTAGTGTTCTCACCCTCCATGCTTTTTCTTTTTCTCTGTCCCCAGTCTGCCATCAGTCATGGCTCCAAAAGGCCTTTTTCTGGTCACTCCATCATTTTATGTCTGTGTCATTTAAGCTGGAGGCCTTAGTCACAGAAAGCTTTCCTGGGAGAGATGACACTGGGCAAACTGATTTAAGGGAGGGTATGGATGTACATTCCTCCAGGCAGCATGTGATCACCCTCCCCTCTCTACATTTCTCCTGTAGACAAGGCACTAGAGCCAAACACAATGTTTTGTAGTTTTGTCAGGACCCAGATGAACTGGAATGACTTTGTCAGTACTTTACGATATATCTGAAAGGCACTATGCATCTCCAGCTCTCAGAATGACAGATGTCGTTTCTCTAGTAGCAAATGCCATTCATCATTGGCTTTCTTGGGATAACATGCGGGAGAGTCAGGTATTTGTTAAAGGTTTCCAGTAAAATGGCTTCAGGTTCACTACAGCCATGGGGGAGACATGACTCAGAGAAGTCAGGTTAAGATAAAATTGAGATAAAATTAATAGATTATGTCTGAAAACAAACAAAAAAATGGAGATCCATATGGCTAGAATGAAAAATCCAGCTTAATCTGCTTATATCAAATTCAAATCTAAAGGTCATTCTCCCTATATTAACTTGATGTCAGTGCATTCCTGACAGACGTCATGGTTTATAATGCTGTCTCTGACTGGGAATGATTCCCACTTACAGCTCAGAATCTTTTATAGTCCACCTACTTGTGCCTAAGAACACCAGGTATGGAAAAAAAGTTGATGGAGCTGGCCTTGCTCATGTCCCTGCAAAAGAATGGCTACAAAGAGCAGCTAGAGAACCTCCATTAGGAAACACTTCTCCTCCAGAACAGCGGTGCAGCCCCAGGAGATGTTACAGAAGGTATATCATTGAGTACCTCAGGATTTAGTAGGGTAAAGTCACAGGTGATCCAGTCAGGCCCCACCAGTAGTCCTACTCTGAGCACAAGGCTGAAAAGAGACCAGCAAGGTCCTGTCGACACAGAGTTTCTGAGATGCTGTGGTTTCTGCGATCCACCAAGTATCTTTCAGACTGTCTGTTTCATAACAAAATTATTTCTTCACCTGACATTCCCTCTGCTCAGATACAGACCTCTTTGGAAATAGAGACGTTGCTTTGATAAGTTGTTTTCTTTTCTAGGCTGTCCTCTTAACGCCTGGATTCACAGAGGACAAGTCCTTCTCTCAGCCATCAGGTTACTGAAACGTTCATTTCAATATCAAGTGAAACTTCTACAGCAACTTATACATAGATTATGTACATAGCCCTTGTTAGCATATGTAGCAAAGGAAATAAAAAGCAATAATAGCAAATTGTTATTATAACACTATTTCTTCACTATTCAAACTATCATTTGAATGTTTTCTTTTATCTCAGTTCTGCCAACAAAGATGTCAGAAGGATTAACGTTATATAGTGATCATGGAATCCTTAAAATTGAAAGGGACCTCTGAGGGCTATCTAGTCCAACTCCCCTGTAACGAACAGGGATTCGTACACATAATCAATTGCTTTTAAGAAAAAAAAAAAAAGAAAAAAAAAAAGAATGCGCAGATTTCAGCATTTCTACTGCATTTCAGGATGTATTGTTTTGGCTCACGTTTTCTAGATCAGTCTTTTGCCTGTGCAACAGTAACCAAAGAAAACTAATACAAACTTTAGCTGTCTTTCCATAAATTAAAGCCATAACGGGCAAAACAGATTCTTCTCCATTACCTGTAGCAAATGTCCCATGCTCTGATTACTCAAGGCAGAGCAGGCAAGCTTTTGGCCACATATATTACATAACTTATTGAAAAAGTCACGTGTATTCATTGGGCGGACACACCTAAGCACGGGAATTATTTTATATTTTCTTCAATTGCTTGAAAAAGTGAAAAAGGTAAAAGTCAAAGCATCCATCTTCTAGAAACATTTGCTGCTTAGGTTACGTTTGCTGAGGTAGAGTCCTAAACAGAGAAGCTTTCATTTACAGTGATAAATGAATGAAACAGCCACAAGGCAGAGGGAGCAACACAGGGATGTGTGACAGACACAGCAACACAACAGCCTGCTTTCTAACAATAGGTTTTAGAAGACTTGAAGATGCTATGCAAATTTTTTAGCTTGCTTTGTGCTTCAGCTTTTGCCTTTCTTAGCCACATTTCATATCTACATCAGGGCCTGACAATATCCCATTTGGAAAACAGGGGGTGAGTGAGGTTTAGACATCTGCACCCGAGTAGACAGAGCTGGACAAATCCTGTTGTTCAGTCCTTCCAGAAAGATGAAGTTCTCCATCTCTCCAGTGAACAGTTTTAAATGTCAGATCCTTGTAGAAAATGACTGCTTCTTTGCTTTCTGCTGTAATATCAAATGCCCGACTGGAATTCCGAGTTGATTCTCGAAGTATTTAATGACAATCTGCTGACAACGTGAGTCTAGTAATGTCTACAAGTAGAATCAGTCTGTTCACTGAGAACATGCTTTCATGGTTCGGCTTATAAAATGAACTCAACTATTCTCCTCACTCACGTTTTGCCTTCAGAGAATAATATTTTGCATGGGGCACTGAGAAGGCACAGCTACAGCTTGAATGCTGGGCCCCATACAAATGAGTGCCCCATCAAGGGCCCTCATGCTGGTCGGAATCAAATCTATCAACATCCTTCAAAATGAAGCACAGAAAAGGTATCCAAATGAATTCAAATTTTGAATTACTCCCTTTATCCTTGAGTAATTACATGGAATTCTAGCTGTTTGGCAGGAGTCTTAGTTAAAAATACTATGACTGGGACTCAAAACCTGCTGTTGATGGTTTGGGTTGTTTTTTTATTTTTATTTTTTGATAGACAGCTTTAGATAAGCATTATAAAACTGATTATTTTTACATAACAGATACCTATCATATGCAGACTCTGTGGAGTCCTGCTCATCCATGCCTGTAAATGACAGTCCAGTGTTGGTGAGCTGTGAATGATATTGCTCCTTCTCTGCTACCAAGTTGTTTTCTCCTGATAAGTGGCATAGGAATGTCTTTTTTTCAAAACCAGAACTTAGATGGGCTTTTTCATACTCTTGATTGAAGGTGACTCCTGCCTTGTGAGGATAATTTGTTTGTCTAGGAAGAAGGCCCAGCAAACGTCTGCTCTGTGGCTGAGAACATGCGGTGGTCCCAGAGTCTCAGGTGGGAGCAATGGCAGGAACACCAGACAGAAAGAGGAGGCAGAGCATAACCAAACACCTTCTGTCTCCTAAAATAATCCTTTTCTTTTAAAGGTGAAAAATGTCGAAGTTTTATTGACCTTGCTCCGGCTTCAGAAAAAGGTAAGACAATACAGTTAAGGCTTCTTCCCTTTTCACAAATCGCACCAGTACTGTTTCTTGTCATACTTCAGTGCCAGGGGAAACATTACTTCCTAAGCACACAAGAACTTACTTGTCATCCAGATTACTTTCAGCCAAGGGGTTAAGACAGCTGTTTACTTAGCTCCTGCAGACCTGTCATTTCTCTGATGCTTTTTTCTCATTCAGCTGTTTGTTTGGTGGCTTTTTTTTTCCCAAGTAAATTAAGATTTATATTGTAACACAGATATTTCCCTGCTTCCTCTAGTAAGAAAGGACACTCTACATAGTTTCCTCAGGCCATGGAGACATTTATAGTCTGAAAATTGCAGTGACACTTATTTTCAGGTCCCAAATGTCTCTTTGTGAGGGGGGATCACGTAGCTGCCTGTTTGACCTAACATCAAGAAAAGAAGAGGGGAATAATGATCAGGTGCAAAGAAAGGGCAGGCTGCAAAGCTTTCCCTTACCCTTGTACTAGAGGTGCACAACCTCTCCATAGCAATTTAATCCATATTTCCTAGCAGTATTCATCATCAGAAATATAAAATAAAAAAGTGGAATTCAATTAACTGGGCAGCTGAGCACATCCTGCTTCCAGCTCCAGACAGAGCACTCTGCCCACAATCAATGATGAGAGCTTCTTCCATATATAGAATACAGAGGGGCATTTTTTTCCCTTCTAGTCCAGTTCACAGAATGGCAGAAAGAGTACGCAGAGTTCTAGAAGGTTCGGTACAAGAAAGACTAAGATTCTTTATCCTGAAGGAGAAATGTGAAAGGAGATATAAAGGACATTGATAAAGATACAAGAGGAGCTGAAAAGGCAACAAGTACAAGGCCTAACAGACATTGCATGATACTGCCAGGAGATGGACTCAAGACAAGCACAGCCTGTCTGCTACAAAGGCAATAGGATGCTTTTGTGCTTTATCCATTTTCTGTGCAAGTTCATTACAGTTCATAATGCATCACCCACGCTCATTCCAAAACAGCTCTTAGTACTTTAAGTTTTTTGTTTCTTTTTTTTGTGGTGCTAAACGTTGTCAGTAATTTTTTTCCTGCAGCACTTTTAGAGTTGCTGCATGGAGTCTGATATATTTCTAGACTATTTTATTTTTCATTTTTGAAGAAGTCAAACTCTTTGGATGTAATGTTAGTGAAGAAAATTTCTATTTCCGAAGCTTTTCCATGCAGTTGTATGACATTCACAGAAAGTGAGGGGAATGCTCAGCTCAAGATAGAAAACACTGACTACTTGACTTATAAAGAAAAACAGAAAAAATTCTGCAACTGTAGATCAACTGAAACATAGCCAGCCTGATTTCTTCACCATCAGCCGTGAACTGTGCAGAGACACTTTCAACACATGTGAAAAGAAAGCTGGATCAGTGATGCCCGACTTACTTTCACTGCAAAATTATCTAAGTTACAGACCTATTCTGTTCTTTTGTAAATAGAAAGAACTTCCAACTCCTTTAATTACTTCATCCACTCACTCGGCATTGACTTTACTAAGCAACCGTTGTGCTGTAATACCATTCCAAAAGAAATCAGAGAAATCAGCAGTTGAACATGTATTTCTCAAGCAGAGCAATGAAGGTACTCAGAGCAGATGATTTCAGAGGGTCAGCCAAATTCCAAAGTAAAAACCTATTTAGAAAAGTTATGTAGCTGGATAACTGGTAACTGGATAGCTGCTGGCAAGGGGCACAAGACAGATTTCCCCACTTCTGCAGCACTGAGAAACCTGCATACACCTTCAGATTCTCATGCAGGCACATTGGTCAGAAGCTTGCAGGTGTTCAGTAGCACCCAGCGGTGGGACAGATGCTTGATTCCTCTTCCAAGTAAACGAGACATGATAACATAGCTTCTGTGCAGCAAATGTATAAAACTGGAGGGTGTTTTTTCTGAGCTCAGTCATACAAACATGTTTGGTTTCTCACAGAACATCATGTAACTGAGAAGTCAACTTATCTTTACAATGAGACTTCTGCTTATTCATTTTCTGTACCCATCCCTAGCATCAATTACCACTAAAAAGTGGTTGTTCAAAGTTTAATGATCTGAAATGACTCTAGGTGTGCAACTCAGCATTCCAGAGTTTTTCTTTCAAGTTGGTTTTCCCTGCTCCAAATCAGGCATGTATCTCACCAACTTCTCCGCTAAACACAGGTTGCTGGAGACTGTCAAAATACTTCCAAGTACATCGTCTCTCACTTTGAAGGTATGCTAGAAGGAAGCCTAAGAACAGACTTGATCTGGTTGTGTAAGCAGTTTTTCTGCAGTCCATCAGCAATTAGTGACAAGTCAGAGTAAAACTGCTTCAGAATATTTAAAGTCTTTTTAACTGAGAAAAGTTGATCACAGAAACATTTACAGTAAAATAACTTTAAGAATACATGGCGAGGCCTACCACAGATCATACATTCATAAAAGAAAACCTGTTTCTCATTTTTACTGTTAAAACATACAGTTTTGAGCTCCCTATCTTTAGTCTGCTTATGCTGATCTGGATATTATATTTCTGTTCATCTATTACAGCTTTTGTATACATTGCACCAATGCCACCTACTAAAAGGAGGCAGATCTGAGCAGCAAAATTTGGGGCAAACAGACCCACGGTGTGGTATAAATAAACGCTTCCAACCTACACTAGGAGAGCCCTTCCCTGCTCATAAGTCAGCTGCCAACATTCTGTCAGAACCCTGTAAGCCTAACGTTGAATTTATTAGCTATTGCTGGTTGTTAGTGCTAAATCTGCTTAACAAAATCAGCTTTGTGATGGTAGATAATGAGAAGAAAAAAAACATTTTCTATGTCCATATTTATTAGGACATTTTAAATTCATTAATGGTGAAGAACAGTAGGATACTAGGTTACTAAATAGGTTACTGTGGCCAGGACCCTCAGAGGACTCTCATGAACAGCTGGTTTTGGATCCCATGAAGCCTTCTGTTTTCTAATTTTCATTACTGAAGCGAGTAATGAGATAGCAAGCATTTCCAAAAGGAGCTGGAAGAAAACTGCCACCCAGTCATTAAGTCCTGAATTGTTGCTGGGATTTTCTCAACAAAGCAAATGAAAATTTCATTCTTGCTGAGTATTTTGACATCAAAAAAGGGTAGCTGGATTAGCATGGGGCTCTGATCTGTTACGCTGAAAAAGCGCATCCAGTTTTTAACTACTTGATCCATCTATATATGCACCTCTCAGATTTTTCTCTGCCTCTGGGAGTTCAAGACCTTGCCTGTTCACGCTCCATAATCCTCCATCTCTCATCAGCCCTCCTGGGCTCACGTTCTAGCTTCCCTCTCCCATTCCTGCAGATCTGTGCCCAAAAAGACTTCCACAGGGCTATGGAGGATCCATTCACTTGGAAGAAACAAAGGCCAGATATTGTGTGTGGAAACTGTGGCACCACAGTGTAAAGCAAAAGGTGGCAGTAAGTCCCATCAAGTGACCTGATGAATAACACTACAATTACAGACAAATACAGGACTGTTCCTCTCCCTTCACAGAATGCTGTGGAGGTTTGAAATCCCTCATCCTCTACATTACATAAGTGTCAGCTGTAAAGCAACGACGCAACGGCACAATGACAGTGAGGGCAGAAGAAGAATGAGGTGCTACAACCTGAGGAATCTTGTTAGGAATTTGCTTCAGGAGAAAGATAAAAGATCACTGATGGCTCAAAACTGAGATTGTTGCCCCAACATAGGGCAAGATTCGCATATAGGATTCACAGGACAATCTCTCTACAAGGATGGTAGTGTTCTGTATGCTTGCTCACTTGCTTCAACTGTCAAATCCGTGGAACAATACCCACAAAAAATAACAAAACAGCAGGTCATCACCAACTGCCTGTGCAGCACTGCTTTTTACTAATTCATGGGGAAATTCACATGCATAAAATAAACAAGACCTTGTACACACCATGAAATTTGAGGCAGCATAAAAAATCTTACAGAAGGAAAATGTTTATTGCTAGTGAGTATTTAATGCTCAAAAATGTTACAGGGGACTTTTTAAATTATAGACTGTGCTGGCAGAGACAGAAAATGACTCCTGTACGTCCTCTACACAGCTCAGGATGATGCATCCTGTAGAGATGAAAAATTAAAATTCTGTGCTGTCTGAAAAGTAGCTGGCAAAACCAGAATGACAAACAACAAGTAAATAAAGCCTCACCTAAACAAAGCACAGCAAAGAAGAGAAAGCTGAGCCAAATCTGCACGTTCTTTTAAGCCAGCGCTACAATAGCTAAGAGAAGGAAAACGAGATGCCAGATTTTAATGGGTACTGACATAACTGGTATATCAGAGATTTGACAAAAGAAGGATAACTAGGAGGACAACAACGTCATGGCACTGATTGCACTGAAAGTCAAAGCAGATGTCACGTATGAAAGCTGAATAAAAACAAGGTAACATCATTAACAAGCAGCACAATCTCTGTAGATGATTCCATGCTCAGACAAAAAGTACAGAATTAAAGTGGTGATCACCCATTGGGTTGGCTACCAACAGCAGAGTCAAACTTAGGAGCAGGGATGGTATGAGGACAAGAAAGAATATTGTAGGAGAAAACTCTGCACACAGGCTGAGAAAACATCCCTCCAGATAGGATGCAGAAGGTAAAATCTGAAGAAACTTAATGAACATGGAAAAATTAGTTGAGAAACTTGTAACTCTTCACTTTTTTGTGAGTGGACAGCTTGGTGCAAAGTGTTACCAGGAGATGCTTAACATCTGTGACTAACAAACACACACACAGCATCCTTGCAAAAGCAATAAGTGGGAAAAAAAAAAAAAAACAACTTGTGAAGGAGGGGATGTAACAAAAACAAGAGGTGATGAAAAGAAACCAGTGGTTCAGCTAAAACCTCTCCATGGGCAACAGCACAGGGGCCAGTGCTCTCCCACACAGTCAAAACTGCTTGAGAAAATAGACAAACAGTTTATTGCTGGATAATGTGCTGTTTGTAGCAGTGAAAAAATAAAAAGGGATTGCAGGAAAATGCAATTGCAATTAATGAGAGAGAAATCAGCAGATAATATTCAAAGCTGATAAATGCAAATAACCCTACCTTTACATATATACTGATGGGTTCTGAATTAGCTTTAACCACTCAGGTTGGAGTCCTTGGGGTGATGACAGACACTTCTATGAAAACATTAATTCACTGCTCTGCAGAGATCAAGGAAAGATGAAAAGAAATATTAGGATCATTGTGGGAAATGAAGAACAAAACCAAAAGTATCACCATGACACCACATGTATTCGTGATGCACCCACCCACAGCACTCTGTGCACACTTCTCATCCCTCCATTGCCACCCCCAGCTCAAAAAGCATACAACAACATTTAAAGAGACAGAGAGGAGGAAAGACAGTTATACTCAGAGATAGGGAAATTTCTTTTGAATGGGAAGGACAGCACAAAGCCCATTTCAGGCTGGAAAACAGACGAATGAAATAGAAAACAGTCAAGATATAATCAAAAAAAAATTTGGTTGTATATTCTATAACTAAAAGGGCTTCATCTGCCTGGATATCTCCATCCAGTGAAAAGAAATGATTGGTTCCCCTTAAGGAATTGTACACTTTTTCAAACAGTTCCCAGAATCTTCTGATAAATGTAAACAAAATGTGAAATAATTTCTAATATAACTGTAACAGAGTGTATATATATATATTCATGCAGACAAGTACCTGTGCATTTGTATTGAGAGTTAAGTACACAGGAGAAAAAAAAAAACATATGTTACTTACCTTTTATCTGTTGGGTTTTTGGGTTTTTTTATTATTATTATTTTGGTCTGGTTTCTTGTTGTTGTTTTGTTGTTGTTGTTTTTTTGTTTTGTTTTGTTTTTTTGCGTGTGTTTAGTTTTTATTATGAATCATAAGTTATTTTAAAAGCCAAGCAAATGTACAAAGAAGAAACCATGCTGAAGAGCAGAATTCCAGCTAAATTTGCATTAGGAAGCAGTAAGCTTGCTTTGCATGCTGATAATGCAAAAGGTCTGGAGAATATTGCTTCTCTGCTGTGGGGAAAGCTAGCCACAAAGTCTGAGTATAATTCATCCCTCAGCCCAGTACTGAGGATGTACATGACCAGGCCTGAACTGCAGCTCCACAGAAGGAAGATTCAGCCAAAACATACTCATTAATGCTTATGGGATTGTCCCGACTTAGAGTGTTTTTCATGATCTTTCACATTATGTTACTCGACCAAATGCACAGTAGGAAAAAGAGAAGATAGAACCAAGATATTCCTCAGTCTGTTCAGTGTCATGTACAGGATTAAATTCAGAACCAAGCACAAAGTCAAAACTGCAAAAAGACACAGAAAGCACATCATGCCAACGAGAATCTCTTTGTTTAGCTCACAGCTCCACCTCGCCTTTCAAAATACAGAAAGCCATGAAGGACCACAGCTAAACAAAACAGCTGGCATTTCTTCTAACAGCTACACAGTTCCTGTTGATTATATTTGTCAAATAGTCTTTCACGTTCCAACACTGCAGTCTCCTCTCCAGGTGCTTTTCTGACCGCCTAAGTTGTTTTACAGTAGCAGATAGTTTTAGATATTTCCAATGGCTCTTAGGATTATGAAGCTTTCTTTGCTTTGGAGGGAAGTTTTACTTAGTTTTGTGGTCTGTTTCTCTCATTCCACTTTTTCTACACTGCAGCTCAAGAGGAGCAGGCAGATGGTCTGATATTATGAGACTGCATTAACCAACAGATGGACTGACTGCTCAGAGCTGAGTCCCTATGCCAGCCACAACAGCATGCTCAAGGTTTATTCCTTTCACCGTTTTTTATTGATCATTCCAACATTTCTGGCTTTTAATTCCAGTCTTGAAGCAGCAGACATGAGCAAACAAGCAATCAGAAAGCAACTGGAATAGAAAGTATGAGATTTACATGACCAATTTAAGATTACGTTAACGCTTTTCCCAAACAAGATGTACAACATTTCACAATGTGTACCTGTTTGTATGTTTTTTCCTCTCTTCCCTCTTCCAATGAATGTGAAGTGGAGCAATTAATGTGAGATCCAGATGTCAGTTCAAACACAGAAGGCAAGTCTGGAAAAGCAGAGCAATGACAGTGTTTAAATACATAGGGAGAGGAAAAACCAGAGCAGAAGAAATAAAGGAGAGAAGACCAGAGAAAATGTCACTTAACATCTTAAAAATCAGTAGAGCAAGAAAACCATACATCCACTAAGTCTATGGAGCACTCATCAGAAAAGCAGTGTCTACTCTATGAATGTTGAAGGAGCTGTCAGTGCACTAGTAGCATCGTGCTACTGGTTCTGGAATTGAATAGTACAGAAAAAAAAGTGAAGGAAATAACTACACTTCCACTGATGTGGCAGACACATTGCTCAGTCCCCTGTTGCTACTGTACTGAGGCTTTTTTTTTGTATGAAATATGATGTAGAAAAAATACTGCTTGTATCAGAAACTTCCAGACAGAGCAAGTTTGAGTTGACGGAGGAGCGATTTGAGGTGATGCCTCATCACAGCTCAGAAGAATTCCTTCTGACTGTCAGAGCAGATGTTTAGCGCTGAATTCTGAGGAACCTGGCAAGTATAAAGTTTGTCAAGATCTCTTCAGCTGTCCTCACATTGGCCCGGGATAATAACTTGCACAAGGACAGCATGGCACAGTGTCACATATCAGATGAGGCTGTTTTGGTCAGATCCTTGAACCCATCAGCCAGGAGGGCACTTCTACCATTAGAAGATCTGGTGAGCAGTACCCACATACGCCCTTCAGCAGGAAGCACAGACAGAGTAGGAGCTGTTTCCAAGGAGGATAAAATCCCACTGCGATATTCTGAATATAAGGTCACTATAATTAGGAACCGTGTTTCTGTTGGAAAGGGCCCACAGGAATCAATACAGACTCTGGGACACAGCTCCTCGCGTATCACTCGTGGAATACCTGGGCATTCAGGCAGCAGTGTCACTGGCTTGGCAAGTAGCACATTTCCAAGCCACCAGCCAAAACACATGACTAACATCTCACCTCCATGCACACAATCCCTGCCTGCACCGCATATAACACAGTTAACATGACTCAGCAGTCTCCTTCAGGAATAGCGGTGCGATTTTCCCAGAAGAGATTCTTTACGAGCAAACAGCTCATGTTTATGGATTAAAAATGCTTTGAACTCTTAACAGCAATTCCACTGTCAGCCGCCTCTTCAGTGTTGCCTTGAGAACAAGCACTAATATTGGATCTTTGACAGTCGATTTCATGATCTGACCACCTGGAGAAACAGGCCACAAAGGGATTCAAATATCGTTATTTCATCTGGAGACAGGACTTCTGGCATCGGAAACTGTTGGCACAAGGAGCTGGCATCACAAATCAACTTTCAGAATTTCCAACGAATATATAATCATACACACTGGACATAGGACTTCACGGTTGTATGCACACTTGATAGGAGGCATAGAGGTGCTTTTATACTCTCTAGAACTGGTTTGTCAACTGTTATTCTCGAAAGCACAAGAGTAGACGAAGTTACGGAATTTTGTGGTTCTATAAACAGAGGCAAAGGCTCCTTTATCAGCACAATCTCATTCAGACAGCACTCAATTCTGGATATTTCAGCCCCAGTTGTGAACGAGTCTGGGACTGGCTTTATTAACCCAGGACAGCCAGGAATCATCTTCGCACACTGTGGGGAAAAAGCACACAAGTGCATATCAATAACATTCTTGAGGTCAGTTTAACCAGGTCAATTTAACCAGAGCTCACTCTCACACAAGTTGCAGTCACAACTGCTGCTTATTTTTTAGGACAAGAAACTGCAGAGGATTTGAACAAAATCTTGAACAAATACTTGAACAAAAAGTACTTGATGCTTTGATTTGTACTTCTGCACAGTGTACTCTAAACAGCCCTTAGTTTTTCTTACTCCAAATGAAAAAGGCCAGATGCAAGCCACCAGAATACCCTATAAAGACAGCAGCAGTTACTGCATTTCATATTTATACTTCTCCAATTGGATCCTACACAGTCTGCACCTGCTCAAAATGTCTAGAAGTCATTAACCACACTGCTCTTTGGACTGCTTAATGAGGAATTCATTAAAATGTGGTATGATGTCCAGAGTTGTTCTAAGTATTATTTCTGTGACATTTTTCAGGATTCTTTCTTCAAAGGAAACTCAGCGTTGAAAACTTTTGATTCAGGATGCTCCTTGCTGAGAGATAATAGTGTGTTCATTTACAGCGCCTTACCTGATGCTCAAGGTTGACATACTTGAATAAATTCAAGTTTTGTGAAGAATTTTTCATCCTTGAGACTCATTACAGGCTGAGGTAAAGCCTCTTTATCTCATTGTCAAAAATAAATTCTGCTTGCCTCATTTTTCCATTCCAGAATTGCCTGCAACCTTCTTTTGTTAACACGTTGTCACTGTGCAGCAGTCGCACTCAACATGATCACCACTTTTGAAGATATGCATTTAGTATCTGTGAATCTACTCGATGCTACCCTCTGCTATCTGACAGCAGAACAAGGGACTGATCTTGTCAGATGGTTATGATGTACTCGAGCTTATCAAGTTTCAGCAATCTTGCGAATAACAATTATCTTTTCAGTCATAATGAACGGTATGTTCACTTTGTTAATGGTTGCAGGAAAACACATTTCCTTGGCATTCAATACTGCGGATTCAGAGGCTGAGTCCTTTTCTGGGGTGATCTCAAAAGTGGAATTCAGTTCTGTGAGGAAACAGCACTGGTGATTTTCACCAAGAACTCCACAAAGAAAGTGTATTGTTAAGGAAGCAATAGTTGTGCAGTGCACAGGGATGCAAAGAAATTCACTGATGTCCTGGCTAACTTGTTTAGACATTCTTAGAAGATCAACAACAGAAGAAGACAAAAAAAAAAATGCTTTCAGTCTATTTCATCTTAGGCAGAGGTTATTATCAGAGTGCAATCTGCCTTGAAATCAGGTAATAAAAAGGGCCTTCTGAAGGAAGAATCCTACAATGTAAGTCAGCACACGTGGACTTTTTCAGTGTGCCCCAGCTCCGCCCTCTCTGGTTCCACAAGAGCAACTCATCCCAGGTCACGTACTTACAGTGCTTTAGCTTCCAAAGGGTTGTCCTGAAGACTGCGACTCCTTACCTCCAGGAGCAGCTCCACAATCTGGTGTTCTGCTTCAGAACAATCCTACTTGCAACATATCCCTACACAGCAGTCACAGAACAGGAGCAAAGAGCTGAAGTGGCCCACAGTGCTTGGATTTCTGTCATTGTCAACAAGACTGTCGAGGATGCGATCGGTTGGTTAGAGCAGAGAAACCTAGGGGAGAAATGGCAAGATAAGGCATATCAGAACAGCAGGTGTTGATGGTAATGAGATTAGTAAGTCATCAAAATCCTCTTGCCTGTCTACATGCGGCTTCTCAGGACACCATGCTGGGAAACACAGGACAGCATGTAAATTGCAATGTGTAATAGAAACATGACACTACAGCTAGACAGACTGACGTCAGCTCCTGTCTGAGGCAAGAACTTAGCACATCGGTGATAACCTGCTAAAAGCCCAGAAGGTGTGAGGTGGACTTGACAGGCAGCATCCCTCTTCCCCAGCATCATTTCAGGAAATACTGGAAAGACTGACTGAACATATTTTGCTTGTGAGAATGTGCATATGGGAGTGTAAAGTGAAATCAGTTTTGCTTTAATTTTGTTTTAAAGTACAAGACCATCCTTTGTTAGGAGGTCTCACATTGCTGCCACAGCACTGCAAGGCGAGAAGGGATGACACACTTCCTGACTAATGCTGCACGTTGTGAAAAAGAGGCAGTCAGGAGCTGGAACCTTTCCACATTTACAAGGAATGTCCTTGTCTTAACACACACATCTTCACTGGGCTCTGTACGTCAGCTCAAGGCAACGCTCTGTTCTCACGTAACAGTTAGTTTGGTGAGGATGCAAGCCAAAAGCTTACACAGGACAAAGAGCAAATGGTGAGAGAGAGAATACATACCCCTAGTTGAAGGCCATCCAGGTAGGAGACTCCTAACGAACCAAACGCTGACTACTCCAAAGGAAATATTTTTACAAAGCCTGAGTTAAGCCAGTCAAACCACAGTGGCAGAGGACAGAGGTTAATGGGTACTGAGATACAAAAGGTGACAAGAGATGATCGAGAGAAAAATCCTCAGGAGGACTTCTTGCCTGTCACGTGGAACAACTGAGGTCTCCTCTAGAGATGGAGCTCTTTGCTTTGCAGGAAGGAGGCCTCTGAGGCTGGGACTGGGGGTCAGCCCTGGCATGAGACTGCTCCATGAATCCCAGGGTGGGAGCAGAGCATTGGAAGATCACTTCAGCAAAAGCACAAAGAGACATTCTCTCAAAAATTAGGAACTGTTCTGCTTCTGATCATCTTCTACACGAAGATATAAAATGCAGATACAGCTTGCATTTGCAGGAACCCATTCTTTCAGAGGAAATTCAAAATCAAAACAGGCAGGAAAACACATACTCACAACTATATAAACTCCAGGCACATGACTTAGCTTCCCCTGTATTAAAGATATTTTTTAAAAGGCACAAAGCAGTCCCTAGCATGCAGTAAACCACTCAAGGCAGCAAGTCAGGCTGACAGAAAAGCATCTCCATCCCCTACAGGGGACAGTCTGTGATAACCACCACTCTCATTTTCAGCTCTATCACAATCACTGAAGTGCTCCCTGGTCATCAACATATAGTGCCAAGCAGTACCATGCTGTCCTGAGTAGAACTTCTGCTCCTCTTTGTGCCTCTGTGGATCCTCGTGCTGTGCCAAATGCCCCATCCCTGTGTGCTGGGCCCTTCTATGGAGAGACTGTGAATCTCTGCAGTTTCCCAGCATTTCTCAAACTCACTCGTGTCTACAGCATTCAGCTTCAAGCACCTTTTCCTAGGTGGACAATAGATAGTTTATATAACAAAACATAGGAATTCTGATACAGTCAGTGAAACCACATTGGCTTCCCTAACTTCTTGAAGCAATTGTCCTGATGGCTTCTTGATGACATTTAAGTTGAAGCTTACCTTTCCTTCCTACTCCATGTAAAATGCATCATACCACTTATTGATAATGTGACATGGAAGATGGTGATGGTGTACAAATATTAAGAAATGAATTACCTGTGTTTCGGGTAGACATTCTGGAAGCTTAGAAAATCTCCAAGCTCTTAATCATATCGGGCAGCATGAAATTCACAGGCTGGAAGGTGAATGAGTGACAAATACAGTTCATCATTTGGAGCAAAGTTTTGAGGTTGATAAGCTTTGCACTGGAAGCTGGGGAGAAAGGAATAGCAATCAGACTGCAGAGTAAGAGAGAGAGCAGAAAGAATCACCAGAACTTTGAAGGTGAAGTTAGTATTTTTGGTTGCATATAACTGAACAAAACAGACAATGGGTGGCATGTTTTATTTACCAAATAAATCTCTCAGGTGAAAATAACTTTTTCATCTGCTCAGAAAATGAATCATGATTACTTTATAAGCCTACATCAAACAACATTCGGCATCAGGACTTAGTACTGAGGCCTCTTCAATTCCCAGAACACCGAATCTCAAATCTACATTTAATTTGGGAGCAAGCCAGAGATTGTTATAGTGCGAGGCAGATTGAAGCACTTTTCTTAGAAATGCCTATGCTACCAATACTAGTAAGCTCTAATATTACAGTGGTGCTGGGAGATGCTGTGCACTGCAGTGCTGTGCTCAGCACTGTTCTGCTCAAGCCCAAGCGTATTTTACCATTAATGCCCTGGAAAGATACTGGAGATGGTCAGAGGAAATGCATGTGTGTGATTACTCAAGAGATGCCAGTCTGTGCAGGTGAGGGTAGGGGTCACGTGTATAAGTTAAGTAGACGAAAAAGAAATCTTGCAAGAGCAGTTAAAACAAGGGGGTAGATTACATATCCAGTGAAGCAGAGGACAGAGTCATACCACAGCCTTGAACTTCAATCTCTGCTAAAGCATTACCTTGATCTGTAGGGACCAGCAGTGATTACCCTCAAGAGTTAAAATAGGGAATAAACATTGGGGCAGATGTGCTTGGTGTTATTCTGTCAAGGTTGGGTGGATGAATTTATGAATTTGAACTAGTTAGTGCTTTCTGCTGCCTCAGGTTACGATCAGGTTTACATAATCTGATTCATTTTGACTCAAAGCATTTCATCATTTTCTTGTTCTAGAAACTTATGGTTTTAAGAAAATGAGGTAAAATCCCTCCTTAATCCTGCTGTATCTCAGAACAATACCTTGGCTGTCTCTCTCTGCTCTTTCTTTTCAGAGAAGTGTTGCCAGTTGCCTTGATACCAAATTGACTAATAGACATGAGAAAAGCAGCTGTTTGCTGTTGATAGATTCAGTAATACACAAAGTCAGTGCAAGAAATCAAAAGGTTTGCTTACAGCTATCTCTGCAGCAGTATTTAAGAACTCGAAAGGTCAGATATGGTGACAACAACTAATCACATGTATTAGTCAGATGCAGCTTCTCAGACAAAATGTGAGCTGGGATCATCCTGGTCACTGATAAGACACTCAAATATTTGATAAAAGTGAGACTGAGTATCTGATTTACTAAGCTCAACTACGTACATTATCATACATGTTCTCACAGTGAGGAGAGAATGTATAAATCTAAGTGAAATCTGTAGTAGTCTCTATGGTTACAACTAGCATTTTTCTAATACACACCATTGTCTTCAAATGCTTAATTTTCCATGTTTCAATTGCTTAGGCTGAAATTTTCCATCGCTGCTCGTTGTTTCCAGGTGAATTCCCTAGCAATTACGCTAGCAAATGCACAGAAGAATTCTAGCAGGTCCTTAATGCTGAAACAGCGATTGGGAATCTGGCAGGGATTTACCATTATCATCTGTTACCATACTTTCAAATTTACCCCATGGCTTGCTGACTTTGAAAGACTCAGCAGATTCTGCTTAGAAGCTTTGTGCTGAAATCTCAAAATGTAACATCTATAACAAATGCATCAGCTTCACAAGGCCACTACCAAAACGCAGCCAGAACCACCTATCTGTGGCCAGCCCCAAAGAGCTACAAAACTGGAGGTTCATACGTGGTCCATCAACTCCCCCCTTCACCTGAGGGATTGTACCAAGGGGCTGAGGACACAGAAGGCTGCACAATTATTATTATACCTGCAGCTCTTCAACTGAATATATTATAAATACTTGGCTCCACCCCACCAGTATTCTGACAGCTTTCATATTCATCCCAGCAGCAGATAGATGGGTGGATCTCCAAAAACCTACAATCATTCTGCAAGACACTGTGAAAGGGAATTTCTAAGAATAAAGCCCAAGACAAGTCTGTAATATGTATTTTGAAACCTGGACAGGCCACGTTTTCTTTGAACAGCCTTGCCAAACAGAGGTATCCAAGACAGGACCACACTCTGAAGACCAACCACACTCTAAAATAATGTGTGCTATTGCCACCATGCATGCCAGATTCTGCTCATTTAAACCATGACATAGCAGGGGAAAGATAGACTCCATATCCTATGCTTTGTGTCACAGGAATCAAGGTGCTCTATACACAAAGTAGTTCTCTAGCCAAGCTGGGATCCAAAGCAACAGCTTGTCCTTTCTCTGGTATCTTTGTCACCCTTCTGCTCAGATTTTCCTCACCTTTTCTATTTCTCAGAGTTTGGGTGTTTGTTTGCTAGATTTGCTTTTTGAATACTCAAGTAACTGCTGTTCCTGATTTCCTAATCAATTTTTATTAACTTTAACCTCATGAAAGCATTTAGCAAATAAGTGACCAGTTGCTGCTCTTGTGCATTGCAGGTGTCCTGTGGTTGTCAGTAGTGTCTGAGGTGTTATACATCATGCTGTTAGTCGTCGGATTCAGCCTTATGTGCCTCGAGCTCTTTCATTCAAGCAGTGTAATAGATGGGCTCAAGTTAAATGCCTTTGCTGCTGTCTTCACTGTGCTTTCAGGTATGAGTGTTCCTTTCCCTTTTTGCCACAGGAATGGGACAAATAAAAATGCAGAAACTTTGAAGGAATAAAAACTGGGGGCTACAAGACTCTTTTATCCCCATTGAACTATCACATGTTCACTGCAAGCTGGGAGCAGGAGGAACGTAATAACGTTGCCTCTTGACAGGGAGAAGTAAAAAAGCACAGTCCTGATTTCACAATGGCAAAGCAGTAATTAGCCTCTCCCATTCCCTGCGCAGCCACTACCAAAGTGAGTCTCAGCCTCCATTTTCAGCAACATCACTTTGATAATGCAATAGGAAATGAGAAATATATTATGTTGAAAATTCTTTCTTCCACATTAATCCTACGAGCATATGAGGGCTTGATGCTCCTGACCAAAGAAAGATGTTTATCTTGTTCTTTAGCACAACTTAGAATGAAAAGGTTTCTGGTAATCACACTTAAGAGAAATCCCAAGTCTGGGAGATGTATATCCTTTAAAAGAACTGATTCAGGCTGTTTTCACACTCTGACAGTACCTGGAGCCTTTCAATGCATGAACTTAAAGAATTCACTTGTCTAAAGAAGTTATCAAACCTAACCACATAAGGAAGGACCACTTCACCTCTACACTGACTCAGAGCTCCCCTTCCCAGTATTTATGGAAGCAACCAGCCACAGCTGGCTTCTGAGAGCATACCTGGATGGACTTCTCCAACAGAAGGAACTTCTGTAATAACAGAGCATTTTGTTCTGCTGTATTTCAAGCTGACGGGCATTATAACATGCAGTGCACATTTCTGTGAAGGAGCGTCAATCTTCAGGGACTGCCTCAAACTGAAACACAGTTAGCAGTATAAGACTTTGATCAGAAGTGGATCTGAGAGCACAAAAAAAAAAAAAGTCTGCTAAAAACTGCCAAAGTATAATTTTCTGATTTGGATGTCACTCCAATCCCTCTTCCCATTAGGCAGAAAAAGTAATAAGTGCCAGCTTCAATTTTGTCCCTATGTTCCAGCAGCCCTTGTTCACGACCTCCTACTCACCTGAGTCAATGGACTGTCATCTTGGCCTCCCACTCAGCAAACGGGCTGAACATTGCTGAAACATCCATCTTAGTTTTATAGGAAAGAAAAGAACAGAACAGCCTTGCTGAAGCTAGTCCCAGCTGTGTCAAACCACCTGATGACTCTGAGTGACAATGACATGCCTCAGGGTAGCCTGTAATATTTTATCAAGGCTGAAAAGTTACTGGCAGAAGGCATACAAACAGCAAAGAACAAATCTTTACATCAATGCCATAACCATCAGCTGGAGAAAAATCCATTTACTTAAGTAGCATAGCAAGCTCCCAATGAATTCTGGAAATCAAATGCAGCCAGAGACAAGAAAGGTGTGGAGCAGAGTGCTGTGCTCCTGCTAGGCCACCCACCTGAGATCTCAGTTCTGCCTGTGGGGAGCTGCTCTTTCCTTCTGACTACCCAGTGTGTCACACTGACACAAAGCAGCTGAGCAATTCCCTGCAATAAAATATCTTCGTTCAGCTTGTGCAGCAGTTTGTAGCAAATATGAATTTTGGCTTGCTGAAGGTCCTGTTTAACATACCTGCAACAGAAGCACATCATTCTCCTGACTTCCTCCCCCATAATTGCCCTGAATTATCCACATGGAAGATGTGAGACTAATGAAGTCCTCTAGATTCTGGAAGTAGGCAGGAGTCAAGTTAAGAAGAGCCAAAATTTGGGTCTAGGGGGAGAGAAAATTGGGTTCTGCGACATAGAAGAAAGGCAGCAGTGAAAAAATGTAGATGGTCTGAGACAACAGGCGATTTCATGTATGGGGCAAAGCGTAATGCACCCTGCTGGGGCAGAACATCCGTATTTCAAAGGGCCTGGAGCTGTTGTTGCAGCACAAGGGCTTTGTAACACCTGTAGGAAAGTGATTACCCTCAGCTAACTGCCTGACCCCACGCTTTTGGTGAGCTCAGCTGCACGACTCAGTACTAAAGCAGACATCTCTCTAGCTATTGCAGCTAGAAAGTTCTCCAAGCATCAGAGCTGCTTCTTGCCACTACTTCTTGAGGTTAGCTCTTCCTCAGCAGGATGTCGAGATGTAAAAACACTGGCAGATTTTTCTGCTGAAGCTGAAGTCACGCTGGTGGTAACGTACCCTGAGACCTAACTGCAGCTCAGCTCTTCAGCATCACAGGGAGTGCAGTGACTAACGCACTGCCTGATCTTCCAGTTGCACTTCACTCAGTGAAATACAGTTGTGTCACAAAGCAAGCATTATCAGAAGTATTCCTGTGATCATGTCTCATCACACGTTACTAAGAATACTCTTATTAACTTACCTTTCTCGTGTAACTTCCAAGTGCACAAATTTACATACCTTATCAATTATTCAGCTAAAATATTGTTCTGTTTAGAACTCACACATCCACCCCAGCATTGCCTACAAAAGCCACTCTTCTTGTTCTCTTACCTGAGGCCTGTCTCTGATGGGCTGTGAGATATCTTGTGGGCGGCATGCCCTTGTTTTGCAGCAGCAAGGTTGGTGGGGATGTTGATTGTGCTGTATTTGCTTCTTTCTTTAATTTTCTCTTAACTGAGGGCTCAGTACAGTGTAAAATAGCAGGCTCTCAGTCACACCTTTCCTCTGCACGTACTTCCTCAGTAGAACAGGAGGTATGAAAGTACAGCAAAGCTTTCAGAGCACTTCCAGCAGTAGCTGTCTCAAGAATTGTAAAAGTATTTCAACTGTTCTGATCTCTCCTTCTCAGGTCTCTTGGGGATGGTGGCACACATGATGTATACACAAGTGTTCCAAGTGACAGTCAGCCTCGGGCCAGAGGACTGGAGGCCACATTCATGGGACTATGGATGGTCCTTCTGGTAAGCGTCACCACCAGTTAATCTCTTTTCATTTCTGAGTTGTTCCATCAATCTGTTGGGAAACAGTACGTATCATCTCAAATTGCCAGGAACATGCATGTGAATTTCCAGCTGACAGAACACTACGAGCAAAAATCCACCATGGCCATACTATCGCTGTTAGAGGACAGTTATCAGTAACTGTGCAGCAGCAGCTGTGCATATCAGCAGGTACATAGCATTTCTAAATAAATAGCAGCCACAATTACCAACGCAGATTGAGCACTCTCATTAAAGTTCAATTTAGGTACATAATTACCGTGGCATTTCAAAGAGTTTTAGGGGGGTTTTGTTGTTGTTGTTGTGGTTTATAATTAATGTCTCCGTTGAACCTTCCCAGTGCAATTTTTAACACTGCTGCAGAGGAATGCATAGTGCTCCTTAGCACCACGGTCATTCCCTGTGGGTCGTGGAGAGGTTTGGGACATTTTGGAGAATTTATTTATTTTAAACTTTCCCATTGTCTTTGAAAGTTACATAGAAATAGTTTGGTCAAGATGCATCAACTGCATTACATCATTTGCAAGTTTATAAGAAGCTTAATAAGGAAAGGAGAATGCGGAGAATAAAACGACAAGCACTGGAAACAACATTCACAGCCTCTTTGTATGGCTGATGGGGAAAACACTTCAGGTTTTTTATTATTATTTCTGAATATATTGCATTATTTTATTTCCATCTCAAAGCTCAGACAACAATCTTTGCAAAGACCAATAAACGAATACAAATACATCTTAGGCACAGCACTGCAGGGAGTTGTTAGTATCTCCTTCTCTCCTCACTAGACTACGTTTCATGAGAGGAGTTATTAACATTTTAGTAACATTAAATATAAACAACATTGTTTTAAAAATGCACCTTATTATCTGTGTTAATGGTAAATATTCATTACTGCGTACAACGATGAGCTTATAAATATAATGATATATTTTTATAAACGTTTATAACATGTAATAATAATAATTGTATATTTATTGATATAATTAAAGAGTAACGCTGGCTGTTTTAAAGTAATCTATTCTATGATTTACTGAAAAACTAAGAATTCACAGTGTTGTTCATGCCTTGCACAACAAATCAGTCATCAGAGTATTCTCTTTCCTCTTGTGCAAGACAAGAGACACCATGCCATCACAGGCTTATGGGTTCTGTATGGCATCCTGCTAGACCACCTGCTAGAGCACAGAGAATTGCAGCAGTGCTGGAAGGAGTGCCAGGGCTGAGCCCCGTGGCTAAGAGCTGAAGGGCATGAATGGAGATCCAGGCTGTCATTCATTTTCCATGTAACAATGGGGAAACTATTTTTCCCGTAACTCTATTTCTGCTCTACCAAATAGAAATTATAATTAGACTTTCTCCTCAAAATGAGGAATAGTTGCTTGTGATCTGCTCCGGTGGCACAGGGTTTGCAGTGTTACCTTACCCCATTCCCAAGCCTTTGGCAAAGCCTGGCACAAGTCAGGAGTGGGGCAGGATGTTCCCTCCAGGTCGTAAATTTTTAGCAGGCCAGAGGATCGTTGGATGTCCAAGCTTGACCCCTTCAGAAAGAAAGCAAATGCACAAGTTAGAGCTGTTTGAGCCACAACCTGAGCACAGCCCTTAGCTGAGCCACCAGAGGCAGTGCAGATGCAGTCCCAACACAGCAGGTCCACAGCTGGGATGGAGGGCATTGCTGCTAAAAAGGTCTCCACTGAGGTAGGATGCAACTCAGCACTCTTTACACTTAAAAAATTAAATCAAATTTAACCAGGGTCCATAAAAAATAAAACATATCAGTCATAATTATCTTATGATGATGATTTGTTAAATGCCAGACCTGAGGTCACAACCAGAGTCTTCATTTCACATTTCCTTCTCTGAACCTTTCAGCATTTCTGAGTTAATAATCAGAAATTATCACAAGCCTTCAAGAAAAAAATGTCTCCATATATTATTCACCAGGCACTAAGCAGGCACAGTGAAGCATGTGGTTTCAGCTGGCTTCTTCCTTGATATCAATTAGGAGACCAGCTGGAAGTGTTTGGGGATGTTGGAGCTTCTCCACACACTGTATGGAACCACTTGCAAGGCTCCCCTGTGTCCAGACACACGCAGCACAAGTTTCCTACCCAACTTCTCAATCCAACCACAGGAAACCTGAGGGAGCTTTGTCTCCCCAGGGTTCCCTGTACTTCCTTCTCATTTGGTTGCATCTGGCAGACAGGTTCAAAAATGCTGAGAAAAGGATTGCCTCTACTCACTTCATTGCCACGGCAGTCCCTAAAGGACTGCTGTTATGCACTGAATTTTGAAGTCACTGAAATGAGCCATTTCTGTTTACTTGAACCACTTTTCCCTCAGATTTATCAGTTCATGAATGTGTTCTTTGCTTAATTTTCAACGAAGAACTGTGTCCTTGTCTGCAGAACATTTGCAGAATGGGAAAACAGTTCATGCTGAGGGCTCTGTTTATAATGTTTATTTATGAGGTAATGCTATTGTGCTGTTTTTTCTGTCCTGCATAATTTATAACAGTGTTAAAATCAGTTTTAGAAAAGATGAAAGAAAGGAGCAGGTTAAGTGTGTAGCTGACAGATGATTAAGTTAATCTAAGTTGGTTAAGAAATCAACGTGACTGACACATACCTGGAGCTGAAGGGCTGAATGCAATGTCCAAGGGAGCCTGAACATGGATAAGTTCTGCAAACAAAAGGAGTTCTTCATGCTGAGAGCCACAGGCTGACACTGCTGCTCCACCCTGGCACTGCCACAGTCACTTTATTTCTGCTTCTTTCTCCTGGTTGTCACTTGCATGTGCACTGCTGGTTGGGCTCTTGGAGACTGGATGTAAGCCAGGAATGCTAGAAGTGACCTTGAACCAGGAAAAGCATAAATGTATTAATCTGATGAAAGTAAAATGGAGTAGAAACCACCCATGAAGTTGTGTTGGCAGTCCCACGGATGCTCTGAGAAATTACAGTTTTCTGCACAGCTCCCTCCAGGAGCCCCATACTGCATTTAGCACTTGCCTGCTAGGATCTGAAACACTGCATAGGGAAATCAAGACATGCTGGACTTTTCTGTCAGTGTGCCCAGAGTGTTAAGATTAGCACTCTTCCATATGGCTCCCCATGGGATTGAAGCAGTGCCCAGCCCTTAGCTCAGCATCCTGCCCGTGTGCCCAAGCATGTGCCAGAGGTCGCTGGAGGTAAGATGAGGAGAATGGGTTTGTCACTGCTGACTTACCTGCCTGGTCACATCCCGTGTATGTGTGTCTCTTGGCTTCAGAAATATAACATGAGCTACTGTCTTAACCCAGCTGTCTGCTGGTTTCTCTCTCCACAGTCTGGCGTGGGGTTCTTTCACCTGCTGCATGGCGGCCTCCGTTACTACCTTGAACTCTTACACTAAGACTGTCATTGAGTTCAGACACAAGCGCAAAATCTTTGAGCAGGGCTTTCGAGAAGAACAGAACTTCCTAGACCAGGAAGCCATCAAGTACTTCAGAGAAAGGTCAGTGCAGACAGTCTCTCTGTCAGTGGAGGTTTTCATGGACTCTGCTAGTCTCAGAAAATCCAGGCATGTGGGCGAAATACTTGGTGAAGATGTGTGTTAAAGAGACAAAAGATCCCACATGGTCTGTTTTTTCCTAAATTTTGTGATGTCCCGGTGCCTGCCTGTTCTTGTCTATTCATCGAGACACGAGACTGACCAGTCCTTACAGTATGCTTCTGATTCATAGACATTCATGAGCTATACTGCAAATGCAAGCAGATTATCCTTCCCAGAAAGAGGTAAAACTGTGGGGGTATAGCAAATGTTACAGCCATCCTTTCTCAGAGTACGTAATAGGCAATGCCTTAAAATCCCTAATAGCTGCTAAGATATGTTCCAGTCGCCACTGGAGTTACCATCTTCCATACTCACATGCTACAGCTCATCCTGAACTCCTCCTCACAAAATCATGCATCTGTCACATTGCACTGCTACGCTCCTCTGCAGAAACACCCGCATTCCCACCCACACTGCTGCCAGGGTCCTGAATTCACTCCAAATCCTGGCTGGGCTCTGAAAGCCCACAAACTCTCCTTTGCTCTGCCTCTGAACACAGCCTGTCCCTGTGTACTGCCCACCCCACACTGCTGTCCCTGCATGCTGAGCCCATCACCGTGCACAGCCCATCAGCACACACCGCACACAGCTGCAGACCCTGGGTGGCTCTTCAGAGCCGACTGCTCAGTAACCTTACTACAGAGATCTAAGTTCCACATTCAGCTCTTTTCTTGACCAGCAGCACTACCAGCAACACATCTTGCAGGCATTTTCCAGTTCTTAAAAATTATTTCCAGACATTCAGAGAAGAGCATTTCACCCCCTGTATATTCCCACAGCACACCCAGCACACCCCAGGAGTGCCACCTCCTCCCCTGCAGTGAGAGGTACAGGGCAGAGGAACAAGCACTCTACTCTGTCTTAGTACATGCACTGCTCTCTCTTGACAGACGTGACTCGCCTCTCACACACTCTTTGACCTCCTATGTAATTCCATGTTTGGCCTGTGACACTAATCATGCCTTCCCTTCCACTTCCTCTGCACTTCTATACATACGAAGACTTTCCCCATACGCACCTGTCAGCAGCAACCTTCGCCTCACTGCTCGCACATCGCAACCATCTGTGGCATACGTCATTCTCCTTCCCCAAGAACACTCCGGCCAGTCCACTGCCAGCCAAGCCCTGTGCCCTGACCATTGTTACCCAGCTTGCTTTTACCAGTGCAGTCAGTCACACCTCGTGCTTGTCACTGGTTGGGTTGTCCCTGAGAATACAGCCCACGTGAGCCACTGGAACAATTCCACTTGCTGGAAGCAGATCAGACACTCTGGAATGTGTTGACATATCATATTACATAACTTAGCTTATTGCCTGTAGAATAAAAAGCATAGAAAAGACCTCCTACAAAACCCTGAAGGGGGTTTGTGACTAGGACATAGGTATGCCATGTTAGAAAATAGGCTAATTTATTCTGAGTTCTGTAACTTCTATGTTAGCTCAAGTGGCTGCACTGAGGTACTTGCTGTCCACCTTCTTCAGCAAGAAGCTTAAGGCTTTGCTTAAAACTGCAGAATGTGAAGAACACAAAAACACTGACCTCAGACAACAGGAAAGGTGGGAGAGGCTCCTTAGAGGGTCTTCATGGAACAAGGAGCTGATAAGTTCAGAGAATCCTCACCAAGTGCCTGTTGCTGGAAGCAACATAACAATATTTTAGGTAAAGCATACCTAAGGAGCCTTTATTCTTGTTCTTCTGACTGAAGCAGCAGGTTCTCAGAGCTGGAAGAACACGAGTGGGAAGGTTTGAGGAAACAGGCAAGCTGGAAGGATCTAACGTCTCAGTAGCAAATGGAGGAGTTCTCCTGAGCAGGAAGAAAGAGACCTTGCTGCTTATAATGTTGCTTTGGTTAGTTAACTTTAAATAATATTCTGTGCTGCTACAATTGTTCCTCTGTCAGATTTCAAGTTTTCACTCTACCTTTCAAACAGTCTTGGAAGGATCATAGAAATGACCCAACCAACCGTGACTTTCTTAATTTTGCATTTAGAGATGGCAATTAACTTTAAAAAACGGTCTGCATGAACTGATTATACACAGGGAAGGGGAAGTGGTCACCATGTGCCTCAGGGGAACACTAAGAGAGGGGAAAACAGTCAGCAGAATTATTGAAGTGAGAATTACAGATGTGAGAACAGCAGGAACATAAGCAACAGAGTGTATTTTGTCATACTGAGAAATGCTAAGGAAACTTGATAAAATATTATTACTGCCATTACTGGAACAGTAACAAAAGACATTAACTGCACAGAGGACTGTAACCCTCTTCATCCCACATCTGCCTCGTGTGGTTTGACTTTGATTCTTCCTGCATTCACACCAACACATCTGATGAACAGGTCTTAGTCCACAGTAGCAGCAAGCTACTGCAGCAGCACTGGTTTGTCTCACTTCTCTCAGGAGCAAGGCTTCATTTTACCTATGCAACTAGCAGGGTATTAAACACATATCCAAGAAAAAAAAAAGAGGAGTGCTACCTTGGCCAGTATAAACCCCCATGTTTGTTAACTCTCCTTTTGTATGTGTCACTTCAAACAAGCTCCATACTAGGCAACACACGTAGGAGCAGTCTGTTCTTTGTGGTTCTCTGTACTGGTCAGGGATGCCCCGCATTTCATGTTTTTGTCTCTACCACTCGCTCTATGGCAGGACTGTATATTTTGTTCACTCCTACCAGCTTCCTTGCTCATTTTGAATTTGTGAGAACAGTTCACTTGTTGGTCATCTCCACTTTCCTTCCCACACATGGCAAACACAGCCCAAGCACAGCGTGTTTCCAAAGTGAAGTCATACCACGTGCACGTGAAAGCTGCTGCAGACACCAACGGTCTCTTAATAGACCCCAAAATAAAGCTGCTCTTTTTCATAAAACTAGCTAAACACACATTTGCATGGCATCTGTCCTCTTCCCATCCGTGGCAGGGAGACATACAAACCCAGGCCACGCATGTAGTAGCCCTTGGCCTAGCTGCCACATCTTCCATGCAGAACGACCATCTCTGTTACATCCCTGCTCACGCTGCAGCGACACCGCACCGACCCCTGCACAACCCCATCTCAGCTACCACTGCCTTACATTTCTGTACTGGTAATTACAGCATTCTTGCAATGTTTTTAATTAGCAAGCTGTTGCTACTTGAGCTCAGATTCCCTGTCAATTAATGTGCTTTGTGATTATGATTTTTCCTTTTTGTGTTATTCTAACTGTTGTATCCGAGTATGTAACAAGAATTCCAGAGACAGCGCTACCATGGAACCATCTCAGAGATCTAGGGCTGGGCAGCAATACAGGCATTTGTTTGTTTGCTTTTTTAAATGTTGGAGCACTGCTGCTTAGCACCAGCACTGTGACCGGGGCATACCGTGAATGCAGCAGTGCTGCAGCACCAATTAGCAGCACAGTGTTTCTGGATTCTTTGTGTCACCAGGGAAGTGCCAGCGGCTCCAGCAAGGACGTGACTTCCTCTAGCTTTGATCTTCCTTTGCACAAACAGAAATTAACTTAGATTCTCCTTCCTTCCTGGGCATACATCTAGGCATATTTTTCTTTCCCCTCCTACTCCTGCACCTCCATGTTCCTTCTTGAACCTTATAAATAAAGCCCTCCAGCCCTCCTCCCTTCCATTTGTGCATATCACTTCCCTCTCCCTCACATGTTTCTCTGCCTCAGTTCACATTCAGCACCCACTGTATACTGTATACATGCACTTCACCTCTGCATTGAAAAGACTCAGTGTAATGGGCAGTTTTCTAAGAGGAAATTTTCTTTTGTGAAAATTAAAGTCTTAACGTTATTTTCCACAGCTGCAATTCATTATTTGGGAGACAGGGAAAAATAAAGGTATTCCCATTTAGGCTGAAGTAAGTTAACATAAACATATGTTTATAGGCCCTCACTCCCAGATACAGAGAAGTTTGTATTACAAAAGATAACTGACAATAAAACAGCAATGGATGCACAAGTGCTCTGTCAGTCACAGCATCACTGTATTGCATTTGTTTTTTACCATAAGTAACTGCAATACCTTCTCAAGAGGACTCCATAAAACACCACCAGAAGAATTACAAGCGACACATTGGATGAAAGGGCTGCAAAGTATGCACACATTCTCCCCCATGCAGGGGATGTGACATCAACACATGGCTCACGGCCCTGACACTCGATCCACCTCAGCTGTGATGAACACAGTGCAGACCTTTAAAGCTTCAAGGAGGAAGATCAGAGGCATGGGAACAATGGAGGCTTTGGGTGACAGAGTGGGAGGACTAGAGCCTAGAGTCAGGGATAGGGGGAGCTGAATGGGTGGAAACCAAATTCAGGTGGATTCTTTGTGGAGCGGGACTAGCACTACCCAAGCAAGGAATAAGAAGTTATTGAAATGATATGAATAAACGAGAATGAGCCACTGACTTCTACTGTTGACATGGGGAGCAGTTTTTGAAACACAACCAGGCCCAGTCAGGCTGCAGGAGAGGTTGTTAAGTCCCACTGGCACTGCAGCCACCATAGAGGGGTCAGTAATCCATCCTGGCACTGTAGCAAAAGGGTCCCATTCTGACCTCCAGCCTTTTGCTCCTGTGAAGCACTGTAAATCTCACCTACTAGTGACCTGAGCCAACATACCAATTTATCAATTAAATCTGGGCAGTTCAGCCTTCCACAGTGAATTCATCCTTAGCACTGTATTTACCAACTTGCAGCTGTCCATCAGAACCCTTTGTGGCACTGAGCTGGTCTCACAGCATTTTTCTTGCTATCTGAGCCCTTACTCTGATCTGCAAAACCAGTGAAACATTGGGCAGATGCTGCTGATGACATTCTAACTTAAGCTGAGCACAAACAGGCGCTGATACCGGTTCAGAAATCTCATCTCTGCAAGGTTAGAAAATGTAGTTTTGAAATACCAGGAGTAGTTTGAAACAGACATCAGAACCAAAACCAGTACTGCTGAAGTAATAAATCAGTAAGTAAATTCCTAACTCTGAGAATAAGAACTTGTCCAGGCATAGAATCATAAAATCATAGGGGTTGGAAGGGACCTCAAGAGATCGTCAAGTTCAACCCCCCTGCCAAAGCAGGTTCCCTACACCAGGTAATTGTTCATAGGCACTCTTCTTTTTTCTTATTGCTCATTTCTTTCACATACACCTTAATCAGACCTTTCTTTCTCTAACTTCATTGTACTCACATAAAAATGGCATGCAGATCACGCTGTCCAAAGATAGGCTCACCTCTTGCTCTGATTTCTTACTGGGTCACCTATGTATCTGAACAAGTTTTACTGACCTGTAGCATCTCCCCTTTATGGAGTCAGTATCTTTTTCCTATGGACATCAATAAGAATTTCATATTTAACTACTCAACTTTGATTAGCACACAAGGATAAGTGTAACATCCTGCCTTAGATTTACACCATTCATTATTCCGCAGCACAGAAGGGTTTCTCTGCAGAGCTGTTCCCTCTGGAAAACTACCCAGACTAGCATTTAAATGGTGTAGCTCTAGCAGTCTATCCACTTCCAACACAGTTGTTTTGTACAACGTTGTTAGTCCCCAACACGTAGACGCATCCTAAAAAGTGAAAGAAAGGGAGAGATGCATTCCTGAGCCCCTCATTTCTATTCCCCATGGCCTCTTTACGTAAGCTTTCCCCAGAGAGGGGCAAAGCCAATGGAACTGAGCCCTTCCTGAGACCATTACAATCTCCATAGTGGGCCTGGCTGGCTATAGATGGAGGAGCCCAGGTATGTTGCCCCCGTATTTATTTTGACCCTTCTATTCCTTCCATTTTTGTACATTTGGGAGCAGCTTTTGTTTCTGTTAAAGGTGCTACTTCTATATTCTCTTTTCCAGGACTGAGGAGGAGAGGGCTGAGGCTGGGGACCTGAGGTTACAGTGCCTCCATAGCTGCTCCCCAAATAGTAAGTGATCATGGCTCTGGATACACCTGTTGCACAATGGCTTGTACTGCCCCCACAACCGGTTTCTTGGGGTTGAGAACAAGGTTTGGAGTAGGAAGGTCTGTAAACAGAGGTTCGTAACTTTGCCAGACAGTGCTGCCCAAATGATAATCAACTGCTATGTGAACAGTACAAAATTCTCAAGGATTCAATTTAAGGTGTACCTGTACCCTATAATTTTATGCTGTCTCAAGAAGCTGTGATTTCATAGTAGTTTAAAAATATGCTATAATTTACACCTGTATAGCTTTCATTATCACTACCCTTTTTCATCTATATTTATCACAAATTCATGATGATGCATGCTACTGAATATAAAAATGACTGAAAGCAGCTTTGATAGACAATAACACTAGTATAATAAATGCCTCTTTTTTTTTTTTTTTTTTGCACTTCTACTAATCTTTATTCCAAAAATTGTTACACTTTTATCCAGCATTTGCAAAAGTAATCTTACTTAAAGCTGCAGGAATCAGTGGTTCAATGCATGGGGTAATATTGGAGGATGCTTCCTGTCCTACTCTGAATATTACATTTTGCCTTTACTCTCCAGGAAAGATGTGTTGTGTCTCCATCACTTTCCTTGCAAAGAAAGCAAGTGATTCTTCATACAGAAGGAACTGGGAAAGTAACTTGCTTAGCAGAGCTCTAAGATTAACTCTGCACCAGTAAAAATTGGAAGCCTCATGGCATTTTGTTGCTCTTGACTTTCTGAGATGCACATCCCAGCTGTATACTCACCCAAGCTGGGTGTTCACAACCCTAGTAAGGGATGGTGGCTGCTTTGTATCAGGTCTGCTGGAACAGCTCTCCAGGTGGTCTCCACACACGCACACTCTTCTTAGCGCTCCTCTCAAGTTTGTATTGCCATCAGCTCAGCTGGTAACTCTCCCTCTTTTAGATACTATGGCAGTTGTAAACCTTTCCATAGGCAGATCCACATTCCTCATTTTCACAGGCCTGAAAATGATACAGAATTGATCTGAGTCATATTTCTTAAGAAAATTCACTGCCTACCAAGCTACCAACTAGCATGCTTATTTCATTATGAAGACTGTACAAAGATGGGTTGTTTTTTTTGCTTGTTTGTTTTTTGTTTGTTTTTTTCTTTTGTAAAGAATAAATAACAACCCTTGTCCTCATGAGGTGTTCCGAAGAATAGAACCAACTGGTCCTATGCCCAGCCCTGTCCCAGTACAGGACATACAGCTAACTATTAGATGTCCTGGCAGCTCTCTAAAAGCAAACTGCAAATAAGAAGTCAGGTACTCCAATCAGCTGGTGCACTTCGCTCAATGTGATCATGTCAGTGTCCTGACCACAGACATTTGCTACTGAAAGCAAACATGAAAAATTACATTTACTGCTACTACTGTTGTTTAATACCTCAGTGGTAGCATTATACAAGATGTGCTCTCTTGGCTAACCAGACAGTGCTGTGCTCTTATTTGTAGAGACCATTACAGTATTTCAGATAAAAGAGACACAGAGTGGAGCAAGATCTGGATAGAAAAGTTAATATATCTGAAATGCAGTCAAATTCTCCTATTTTTTTTTTATTTTATTTTTATTTTTTGCCTATCACGGTCTGCTATATAGGAGCAGTTGCAAACCATAATTTTGCAGAATGATCCAACATCACTCCCATGTCATTAAGAGTTTCCTTTCTTTCCTCCTGCTATCTCATCCTCAAATACTTCCCCAGAATATCCCAGTTCCCTGTTTCTGAGTGATACCTCAAGACAAACTTCAGACTCATTCCTTCCTTTGACTGGCAGCAGTGCTTTTTTTTTTTTTTTTCCCCTCTCCAAAGTGCATCTTTCTGGTTACTAATGAGTTGCAAATATCCAATCAAGCTCATTATATTAGCTGCATAAGAAGTACCATGCAGCATTGCAGCAAAGGCATTGCAAATGAGGCTTGCAACCCCCCTGAGGTTGGCAAGCATCATAATTATCACCAATAGATAGACAGGCAGCAATGAGAAATGAAATCTCCAACATCACCAACAGGAGATACCCCAGCATTATACCTACATTTCTAGGTGCTTTTCTTTAGTCTTGGGAAGTGGACCATCACTGAGTTTGAGTTTCTGAACTGCAGTCTGGGGACAGGTTCTGCACTTGGAGAAAAATCAACCTTTGTGTGTACTTTGTGAACAAGGAGGCACTAAATTCAAAGGTAGACAGTTGAGCCACAAAATACAGAGGAAAAAACAGGAGAATGAGTTTTTGTTGCTAAAGTTACTTACTAATGTTAGTACTGATTCTAATATGTTTTGTTTTGTGGCAGTGGCAGGGGCTCCAGGCCTGTTGCTTTGGTGAGGAGGCAGCACTGCAAAGGGCTCATGGCCAGAGAGAATGTTAACATCAAAAGCACAGCTCAAGAAGTGCCTTGCTGAAGTCACATCGGCCACAGAGGCCTGCCTATATTTAAAAAGAGGACATTTCACTTTGGACAAGTCTTCTTGCACAGGGCAGCCTGCATCACACTAGCAGAGGAAATGCTAGCAACGCTAGTTATTCAGACTCTTTACACAGAGGTTGTCCTGTCCTAACAGCTATCTCCTGCTGTTCCCTTTAAGGGGCATTCCCTGAAGGACCTGCCAGCTGGCCTCACTTAGAAGTGCTCCAAGACCATTCTAATTTTGACCAAACAGCATATTCGCACATTCTCAGATCCCATTCCTTTTCCTGTCCTTCCATGATGACAAAATAGAACATCTGGTCATTTTCAGAGAGAAGGGCTTTCACTAAAAGCCACTTTGGGCAAAACACTAAAGCATAGACATGAAAAATTGAAAGGACAAGGCTGAGCAGTCGCAGAAGACAAACACCCACCAGACAGGAGACTTCAGAAGAGAGTATTAAGGGCTGAGAGCAGCCCAGGAGCAGTGCAGTAGCACAGAGGGCTCTGGCAGGAGCTCAGGCTGCCCTGCTGGTAGGGCTGGAAGTTTGGGAAAGCAGCCATCAGCTGTTTGTCTCTCAAAAGACTCAATCAGGGCACTGCAACAGTCAGTCTTAAAAAAATCACACATTAAACCATGAGATGTCTAGCACCTACGCTGTAAATTTAAGGTTAATAAGAGGCTTAAGCTTTCCAGAGCCGGGCTAAGAACAGCACTGGGGAGTTCAGCTGTAAACTGGCATCCTCTGTCCTTCCCAGAGCTGCTTCCTCTGCAAACATTTGGTGCTGGCACTCACACATCTAAGTGTCTCCAATCATATCTTATTCATAAGAAACTTACTCTTTCTACTGCAAATGTCTGTACTCTCTTAGTTGCCCATTTGCTGTTCATTTTGACCTTACAAGTGTCAACTTTTTCTATCGGATGCACAGTCACTATACAAAAAGGACAGAAGTTCCTCATCAGAATATTTTGTTGTTCTGCAGTTGTTACAAAAAAATGCTCACTATTATTACACTCCAGACACCGTTTATTCCTGATTTCCAACATCTCCACGCTCACTCCTTCACTTCCACTCTCTCCCTTGGCCTTTCCCCACATCCCTGGGCATTAAAACAACAAGCCTGCTGCTCAGGGTGTGCAAGGCAGGTGGAAGAAGCACAGAGAGCAGAGGTAGGACAAGGAACAGGAAGAGAGGCAGGAGAAGTAACAATAGGGACAAGAAGGGGTTGGTACACTGGCAGAGCTGACGAGAAGTCAGGTAGCTCAGAAAGGCCACGAGCTTAGCAAGAGGGAGAGTCTTTTCCATTTTACTGTTCATTTTTCGCAATTGAAAACTTCAGTTGTTATTTGAGGCAGATTGACCCAGTGTCCAGTACACCACCTTTTCTTGTAAAAAAAAAAAAAAAACCTGAAAGCCTGTTCAGATTGAAATTGGCATTGAAAAAAATATATGTTCTAGTCACTGTTTTGGCAGAGTAGGTGTTTTAAGAGGGTCACCTGACTGTTAGAAGGCCTTGGAAAAAAAAGCTATTTCTTCTCCTCTCACCACCTTGCAGGTTTGTCCCCTGGCTTTATCCCACAGCTCTTCCACCATCCTCCCACCCCTGGCTGTCTATCCACACATAACCAGCTTCACCGTACAGCAAACTGACAATTTCTTTTCCACTCATATAAGGCCACCAGAACTCTAAATTGAAAATATGGTGGAAATGATTCACAAAAATCTGTTGCTTTTTCCTGGTTACAAGAGCCACGGAAGGAAGACAGTGCTGGGTTTGCAGGAAACTTCAGTACATCTCCAAATTCAGTGCTGCAAAAAGTACATTGCACAAGCTCAGCTGGAGAGGGCAAGGCACAGACGGTAGGCAAGGTCACTCTAACAACAGGGAACATGCTTGATATGCTGAGCAGCACAGGGCTGGGAGAAGGCAGACAACAAGGGCTTGATGCGTTTGAAATGTTGCTCAAAGTTGAGTCAAGGATTATCCTTGTGGAGGCACATGACAGCTGCAATCACCCTCCTATTTCATGTCAGCATTGATTTCAGCTCTGAGTCCTGCAATTGTTCCTGTAATTTATTCAGTTCATAGTGATTCACTACATGGAAAAAAAAAAAAAGAACAAACCTCTGATAAAGCAGTGCAGTTACAGATCTGCAATCTGGGATTGCTATACTGAAAGCAAAGGGACTTTCACTCCTGTCTTCAGACAATCCCACGTCCACTAGGAAGCTCCCAAGTTAAAGGTCCCAGTTCTGCCCTTATTCGCCTCTGCTAAAATCCAGACTGACATTTTCCTACAGCAAGCTTCAGATTTCTGCCCAGGCCACCACTCTGTTTCCATGATAAGCACAATGGTAAATGCAAATTCAGTCTCATGTTCAGCAATTGGGCCAGGGGAAATTGAAGGATGTCAAAGTAAAATTAAGTGATAGTTCGTAATACTTATTCTTTCCTGCAGTGCTCCAGTGAAAGGAGCAAATTTCTTGTAGAAATTTCAATGAAATTAGTTACAAAATTTATTTTTTTTGTCACTCTTTTAAACATTCTTTCCATAAATGTGCCATCTCCTACAGATAATCCTGGACTTAAAAAAAAAAAAAAAAAAAAAATGAAAGAAAGAAACCAATCATAAAATCATAGGATATCCCAAGTTGGAAGGTACTCATAAAGTCCAACCAGCCCTGTCCAGCACTGCTGAAGATATGATTGGAAATGCTTCATCTCACATATGGACCCAAACAGCATTTAAACTGCACTGCACATTGTATTTCTCATAACATGTAGGCAAAAGTTCATTTAATGTTCAGACTGTTTTATACTACATTAGACAAATATACTAACAACAACAGAACAGTTGCAGCATGTATCTCAGCTGGCTTAAAACAAGTTCTGCTATTTTCAGAATAAGTTTATTTCACTTTTCCACAGCAAAACATATTTTCTGATCATGGGGTTTTGTAGTGAAGAAAGTGAAGTATCAGTGACCTGAATCAAAGCCATGAGTCAACACATTTGAAAAACCTGCCCTGAAGTTTATTCCACATGATGACTGGAATTATCCTTTGAACTCAGAGCATTGTCAGAGTTGCTGCGTATCATATCACATTTCAGCTGCAGATACCTTTCCAGCCAAATAAAGCATTGAAGTATTAACCCCAAAGTGAGAAGATTTTAAGAGGTGTCTTTCTCAGCCCCCTCAGAAAATGAGGAGTCGAGCAGCATAGAAAAATTCAGTCTTCTTCGAAAGCACCTGATAAGGTTTCACTTTCCTAAGACATTTCAGTTCTTTCAGATAGCTGTGTAAGGACAGAGCTTTCTGTTTTTCAGAACAACTGAATATTGAAGGCCAAAATTAATACATTCTCTGTAACGCTGCCCCGTAGAGAATTTGTTCTAGCAAACCCGACTACTAAAGGTGCTTTAACTTACTTAGATTGCAAATAAATCCCAACTTCAGTACTGGAAGAAGGCGATTACTTGTAGGAATAATCTATTACAGCACTTGTAAAACGTTTTTGCAGACTAGTATGGAACCTAGAGTGGCACACTGAGCCATCTCAGAAGAGACACAGAAGTCGAAATGAGGAAATAAGAGTTGAAACCCTCCTGTGAAGCTGGAAAGTTTTCTTCTCCTTCTCAAATTCAATTTGGAGAAGACAGTTTTAAAGCTGTTGGAAGTTGGCACATCAATCACAAGAACAGGAAAAGCTGGTTTCTCCATTTTACCTAAGTCATAATTTCTTCAAGAAAAGGAATGATGCTGTTGATGATGCCTAAGTAATGGCAAGAGCCCAGGACTGATTTCAGACCTCAACCCCTGGGCTGAGCCACTTCTGATGAGGATTCCAGCCCTTTTATGTTATACACAGCTTGTGAGCAGGAACTAGCCCCAGAAAAATGCTGCATTAATCAACGAAAGAACATTTTACATGAGGAAGGGGGTCAAGGGACATACATAGAGGGGTAGGACAGTGGTGGGTGGGGAGCAGTAAGCCATTCAGCCACTTTTCGAAAGCAAAGACTTCTTGGGAAGGATGCTCCCCCTGATGTGAGCTGTCTAGTTTTCTCTCATACCTTTTACATAAATCATATTATGCCACTTTTTTTTTTCTTTTTGCTGTTTTTACTCAGTTTTCCTGCTATCCTTTGCTGTTCCAATTATGAAAACTCTAAATTTCATTTAAAATTGTGATTATGCTGTGATCTATGAAATGTCCTAATTGTTTCAGTAGCCCTATTGAAGCCAATAGGCGTGAAATGTGCTCTTTAGGGTCATAAAAACATTAGGGTTTAATTGCATCCAACCCCTGTAGGCAGAAGAAGTGAGCACATAGTTCAGGCCACTGGTACTAACAGAAAAAGTCTTGATCCCCTGTAATACATCCAGACCAGGATCGTCACCATCTTTCACCATGAGAATAATGTCAGTGTACAGATGCACAAGGTCTGAGTTGGTCACTGGTATTATTACAAAGGTTTATGTCCTTTGGTTGTCAGAAATAAGGAATCATCATCTTCACAGTGAGTATGCTCACATTTCCCTTCGAGGTGAAGGCATTTGCAAGCTGCTTTTGCCATCCATGAGAACATTTCCAGTCTACTGCAGTACATCCTCCCTGCTGGCCATCAGTCTTTTCAAGCCAAGCAACGTTTAGCCATAGAAAAAAAACACTGGGATCTCTCCTCCTTAGCAGCAGCCAGTAGAGAAGTGCAGGAATCAATATTTGGGAGAGGAGGTCTGGCATCCAATGCCATTGGCATTTCCAACACCTGAAGGAGCTGCTCAGCCCTGCACACAGCTTACAGTTCTCAGCACTCCAAGCTCTGTAAAAGAAGTGTCCTGTAATGTCACTACAGGAACAGTGATGTCACTCTGTGCAGTTCCTCTATTTTTATCTCCTCTGTTTATTCATCCTGTAATTCACTGGGCAACCATGCAGAGCTACCAGGAGGGCAAAGCACATGCAACCAAGGTGAAAGCCTGTCTGCAGTCTTTGTAGGGATGATCAAGGGCAGATGCTGTGGCATCCTGCAAGCCAGGCTTTATCCCCTTGCATTCTTACTGGAATTTGTCACAGTCAATATGCCAGCAACTTTCTGCATTCCTCATCCTTTCACAAAAACCAAATGCTTGCTTCTCACAGATGTACAGCTTTGGAAAGGAGATCACTGACATGCCAGTGATTACTCTGATGATAGCTGATGGTAGCTTAGCTGGCACCCGGGAGGAACTGGTCCTGAATTTACACGCCTTATTCTCAAACATTCTCAAAACTCTTGGTTAGCAGAAACAAAGGGCTTTAGACTGAGATGAGAAGCAAATCAGGCTACGGGAAAATGTGGTTATGGGAAATAGATCTAAGATCGTCTCAAAATAGAACTAAAATTGCTCTATGAACAATTAGCCCAGTCCAGATGAAAAAGTGTGTTTTTGTCTTTCCTCAGGGCTTCACAACACCCAGCTATAAATGTCACTAGCACACAGAGGAACAGGAGTGACCATAATCCTCAGAAAATACCCCCATTTGCTACGTCAAGCTCTTCTAGCAACATATCAAGCAGCTCTTCACTTTCATCAGAACCAACCTGCCAGATCTCCATGGTTCAGGATCAAACCCAGCTGGACACTGTTTCCATCTCTAGGTTGGCCCCAGGAGAATCACCAAGCCCTCAACCATTTGAGCAAAGAAATAAAAACTTAGCAATATCATGTTCCAGCCAACTCGGTACAAGGACTCCTCCCGCATCTTGCCCAGCCAGCCCCAGGCTCAGTCTAACACCCAGCTCAGCCAAGCCTCAGCAATACTCGGACTCCTCTCCAGCCAGTCCAGGGACCAATGCTGCTTCCTTCTATGCCTTCTGTCCTCAAACAGCACACAGCTTGGAAGCTTCAGCATCAGATTACACATTGACCCCAACCAGGAAAAGCACAAGGCCTCCAACAACAACTCCTGAAGACAGTTCCCAATCTCCTGGCTCTTCTAAAACGGGATTAAGAACTATAGGAAAGGGGTTTCAATCACATCTGGAAGATCCTGATCATGAAAGGTACGTATGTTTAAGTCCTCAAATGATTATCAAACAATTTAAGTATCTTTTATATTGCCATGTTTCCAGTGTTTGTTTTCCTGTAATTACCCTACACTTTCATTATATCCAGTAAAAAGACCATATTTTCCATTCATTTATTTAGCTGACTGGATGTGAATGCAGATCATGCCCAGGCCAGGCGGTCACCCTCAGCTCTTTGCACAGAGCAGTTTAAATGTGGCCTCATTTCCTTTCAGATGGGAAACCATCTCGCCCCGCACTATCCACAGCCACCTGGGAAGCAAAACCGTCACGTTACAGCTCAGTGGTGGTGGCCTCATTACAGTAGAGCCATAGAATCATTAAGGCAGGAAAAGACTTCTCAGCTCACCAAATCCAACCCAGCTCACCCCACCACGCCCACTGACCACATCCCTCAGTGCCACATCCCCACATTTCTGGAACATCTCCAGGGACGGTGACTTCCCCACCTCCCCGGGCAGCAGTGCAACTGCATCACTACTGCTTCTTAGAAGAAACTGACCCTAATATCCAGCCTGAACCTCCACTAGCACAACTTGAGGCCATTACCTCTCATTCTAAATTGCACGATCAGGCTCCCAATCCCTCTGCAGCATCAGAGAAAATATGCTATTCCTAGGAAGTCTGAGAAATAAAGGTTGGAGATGGCATTCAGTGACACAGCAGGTACCCCCCTTCCCAAACCTCAGGTCCCATACTCTGGCCCCATGCAAGACTGATTTCACCTCACTGAGCCACTGAGTTCCACAGTGTCCACCACTTCTCTTGGCAGGAGATTTGTAACCACAGAGGAATTCCAAGCCATGGAGAAAGAACTAGAGGACGTAAAAGATGAACTGAAATGCTTGAAGTGGAAAGTGAGACACATTGGTGAGACGGTGCAGCCCCTGGCAGAAGATAGCAAGCGCTACAACGGCTACACCCTGACAGAGCTCAAGGCAATGGTGCAGTCTGAGGAGGATCCTTACAAAGCTGCACACAAAATCCTGACTGCACTCTTCAGCGATGTGTATTTGCTGCAGCACTCGGTCACCGAACAGGCAAGCAACACCAGATCCCTGCCCAAGCCCAAAATAGACCCAGAGTTGTACACAGTGTATTGTGACATTCTGAAAAGCATATTCCCTGGAATTAGCAGCCAGACCTTGAGGGAACAGACACAACACATGCAGAAAAGCACCCAGAAAGAAGTGCAATAACATCAGAGTCCAGCAAACCTTCCGCAAAGTGAGAAGTCCTTTATGACTTCTGAGCACTGGACTGTGGTGTGTACTGCTGGTTGAGTCTTTCCCTTCTAAGAAAGGATCATTTGGAACACCTTGGTGAGCTCTGAGCCCTTCACGTCACCTGATGAGACAGGGTGGGAAGACGTTCTGCATACTTACCACATTTTAAAGAAAAATGCCCCCTTGGTGTCTCTTTCTATACATGGATGTTTCCTTGTTTCCAGCAACTACAAATGCTGCCAAAAGAATTGAAACAAGGCATCATGTGCTCAAGCAAGGGCCTCCCCAACCCCAAACAGACTTACCAACCAACCAGCATCTGGGTAGTTTCTATTTTCTAGACTGTATCATTCATTAAATGACATTACTTGTTAGAAAATTGTGCTTGTCTTTTTTTTGTGTAAAAATATTTTGTACATCAACAATCACAATTTAAATACACGCTGGGATGGAACACAAGAATGTAGCAAACCACCTCCCATGTGCAGCAGCATCCTGGGTTACAAGGGAAGAAAACTGGGGCACACCAACCTGATCCCAGTGTACATAAGCTGTAAGCCAAGACATAAAAGTGTGCAGAAAGTCCCTATGCCAGTTAAGGCACGATGGAAGAAACAATCCACCAGCCAAAGAGGTGAAGGTAGGCGTCTGAGACCTCCATTTTCTCACCCTCTGCACTAACAGAATAGTTCACAATTGTGATTTACCTTCACATGGCAGTGATGCATTTCTGGTGCGTGTCTTCCCCACTCCATGCTGACCACCCGTGCCATTTGCCATACAGCAATCTGTGACACAAGCCCATGGCCTTACGTTTTATGGAGGATAGTACACATAGAATCACAGGGGTTGGAAGGGACCTCAAGAGATTGAAGTACAACCCCCCTACCAAAGCAGGTTCCCTACACCAGGTCGCACATGTTATGTGAGGTCAGGGGCAGTGACACTTGGGACAAGGGTTGCTTGACTGTAGTCAAGTTCTGTTTTCATACTTCCCAAAATGCAGCATAACAACACTGCCTCTCACTGCTGTGTATGAACAACAAACTGCGTATTGAAAAAGCTGTTTAAGATCTGAGTTGCACAGCTGTGACTGAAGTAGAGAGAGCACATGTACTCCATAAATCCTCGCTATAACAAACAAGGGAAACAAAGGTTGGGGCTTTCCAATTCCTTCTAATATTTCTCTATTCTTGCAAACCTTAAAGCTGTGGCTTCACAGGATGAGCCTCATCTCACAAATAAATATTGTACACAGAGAAAATGAGGTGGCTCTGGGCTTGCTCACTGAGATGTACCCCTGACATCATGCTGCTTTTCATTCCTTCTTCACAGACCATATGCTTTCAACAGCTTCCATTCAGAATCTCACAAACACCACGAGCACACTGTGAGCCTGCTTCCAATGCTGCCCAGCTGTTGAAGGTAGGCAAATGTAACTGGGCAGCACCTACCTACTACGCAAGCTCTCCCTCTTCTGCCCTTCTTTACGTGTGACTTCACTTTTCTGCTTTGCTGTATTTGACTACAGGGTCTCCACACATCTCCCAGGACTAAGTTTGGAGTTGTTGCTTACCTGTAAACAAATCCTATTTATCCTATTTCTACACGTTCTGCTTCAACATGCCAAGTCACCTGTAGCAGATGTACCAGCAGCACTGCTTGGGCCACAGAGCACCGCCTCTCACTCACATCCCACAGGGATGGGGGAAGAGCAATGGAAAGGGAAAAGTGCAAGAGTCCGTGGGTTGGAATAAAGCAGACAACGCCTGGAAGTCAGACTGGGTGAGCCACAGGAAAAGGGAGAGAACTAGCTTTAGGACAGCTGCCAGCAGTGACCAGCAATAGATGAATGACCACCGAGTTCTGCTTCCAGAGCAGAGGTCTGCACGGCCTCAGGCCGCCTGTGCCAGCTGCTGGTGGGGCAGGAGCTGCAGCCACGTTGGTGAGGCACTGCTGAGGGAGGAGGGCACCCTCGCTCCATTTCACCCAGCCACTGATGGAGGGTGCTGCCTCCCTGCCCTAGTGGCCCAACACCTCTCTCAGAGAGTCACAGGCACTAAGTCATTTCCATGATGCAAACGTGAAAAACAGATCAAAAGGCCAAACTCATCTTCCTGCACATTTCTGCTGGTGTCAAGCACTTGGGGGGATGAGCAGAAGGTGACCTGTCAGCTCTACGTGTCCGTGCTGGGCCCCAGGGGAGAATCTTCCTCTTACCCCTATTCCAGAAACAACAGGAAAATGGAGGGTACATACACGTATATACATATAGATATATACACACTCACACATATATGTGTATACCCAAGAAAAAGCTGCTCATTCTCAGTGGCACCGCAGCTGCAGACATCTTTGCAGGACAAGCCTGGGCAGTACCCCATGAGGACGTGCTCTGTACCTTCAAGGCTGTTCTACATAAGGACTCCAGGGTTGCTCCGGCCCTGTGGAATGTCCCAACGCAGTCATGAGCTTTTCTTGCAACATGTGCATGCCTATGTTTTGCTGGAGGGAGACATTTACTGGCTGTGCTTACCTGGCTTCTCTGGGGAGAGAAACACAGCTCTCCTCCCACACTTTTGGAGAGATTGTCAGCATCTCATTTATTTTCCCTCCAGCCACCCACTCCTAACACAACAGAAGGGTGAGGGCCGAGCGCCTACACCTGCAGAAAGAGCCCCGCTCCTTGGAGGGTAACAAAACCGAGTCAGCACAATAAAAATAAGATAGCAGTATCTTAAGCACATGGGCCTGAAAGCAGTTGTTGGCTTTCACTCCTAGCATCCTACCCTGTCCAGAAAAGTGTCCAGCTACAGGCATATCTGCCTTAAGACTTTATGTCTCGCTGCCTTGTATTCAGACAGAAAAGTAATTACACAGTCCTATTATTCTGACAGTTAAAAAAAATTCATCTATTGTTCTTGGACAACTAATCCTGATCTGCACTGTGCCTTCCTTGGTCCTTAGTCTGAATAAGCCTTATCTCCAAAACTTTGTTACCTTCACCTGCATAGAGTTAGATAGAGAAGGCAATCATATACACAGGGAGAAATCAGTCTATAAATCCATACCGTGCTTGATTCACTTCTCCATTGTTACATTTACATTACACGTTACATTTTTTTTTCATTTAGTACATATTTTCTAGTCTGAAGAGCCAATACCAATCAGAAAATTTTTCTTTCCTAATTCTAGACATTACATTTGCTATTCTCCAGCTGTACCCAGACCCAGAGATTCATCAGTATTGCCCTTACCCAAGCAACACGCACTGTTATGCATTCATCCCTGTGTGCAACCTCAGGACCCGAGAGCACTGCACACACAGCTTAGACCAGAAGTCTGCCTTCCCCTGTGTCCTTCCTGGGAGCCTGGTCAGAACTGTGAGGACGTGAATACCGTTCTCAGCCCTGGGCAATCTTTTATTAGCACTGATTGATTGAGTTAATTAAGCTATCTATTAATATTCACCATGCTACAGCTCAGTAGGGTTCAGTTGGCAGAACAGATCCTGCAGCAGATAGGTTATGCTACAAAGAGGTTCCTGATCCATGCTGCTCATAGAATCAGAGAATAATTTAGGCCTGTGGACAAACACAGGAGGTCAGCAGGTCCAACTGCTCTATCAGACAGTACTCCATAAACAAAACTAAGTTATAAAGAAAAGTTGTGCTGCAAAAAGTAAGCCCTTGCAATACAGTAAACATCATTTAAACAATTATACAACCAACCTATACTGGAGCCACTGGTATATCCCAAGGAGTTTTATTCTTCCAGAAGCACTGCGCTGGGAGATCACTAGGGTGTAGAAAGCTAATTCACATCTGCACCAATGAATAAAAGAAGAAGAATGGCAAAGTTCCTGCTACACTGTTTTGGAGGGCTGCTTACCATGGTTAGATCACACACTGACGATTCAATTCTTAGACTTCCCATGAATATTTTTAATGCATAATTACAGTCAATTTCAGTCATTAAATCATACTTTTTATGAGCTCACGCTCACCCCTTTGTTCTGTTAATAATAATACCTCTGCATAATGTGAATGCTTTTTGCAAAGTCCAACAGCCCTTCTGGTTTACGGCTTAAAATATAGCAGAATAGTTCTAGGGAATGCCAGCTTCTTTAATATTCATTATCAGCATCACCTTTACTGAAATACGAGTCACAGTTCTTGGGTAGTACCATTCATTACCATTAATCCCTCCTCCATTCCACTCTCCCTACATGATCTCTAAGCATTTACACACCTGCCTCCTTTTACACACTCCAGTTCAACCTGACTTTATTGACTTATGCACTAAGCCTCAACCTTTGCCTCCCAAGGTGAAACCATCTCTGGAGATCTCTTTCTGTTCTTGTACTCATACTTTTCTACAGGGGGTTATTTTTCACCATGAGATGAATTTCTCCCCCATTGGGGTCCAACAGACACATCCAACCAGTAACAGAGCCACAGCAAGGAAATGAGGTCTGGAAATCCTGAAGAACCTCAGACACGAGGACAGCATACTCAAAGACGTACTCAAGTACCCCACTGAGAAACGCAGAAGATCTTGGTTTCCTGCAGATTTATCGTGAAGAGTACATTTTTTTCAGTGTCCCAAAGAGAGTGATTAAAATACATATCAATGTCTTGCTGGGTCAGTGGGTTTTGATCAGATTCCCATTTTTGTATTAATATTCAGATACATTACCATCCCAGAGAGATGAATAATAGAAGCTATTTCAATTCTCTGACAATATTAAACATAATGAATAGTCTTACAACCATCCCGCATCCTTCTCCATGAATTCTGACCACAGATAGATCTCCTGTTGGTAATGGAAATGTCACTTTGATTCATCTGTTCGCCGACCAATCCTTACCAAATAATTTCCAGCACATAGCAAGCGATCCAAAAATGCTCTTTTGGAAACAAGCCAGAAGTGACATTCATTGTAGATTAGATTTAACCACTGTTTAGAATTAAAACATTTCAGGGAGCTTTGCTGCTTACTTTCTTTTTAGCGGTGACTCCAGTAGAGCTAGAGAGAGATAGATCATAAGACTTCTGCTAATTTGCAAATCTAAAATTATCATTGGGAGACCGAATTTATTATTGTACAGCTAGATGATGACAGAAGAGATGACCTTTCTGCAGTGCCAGATGTCTGATCCATGCTGACCAAGGCCTTTCATCAGTGGGAGAAAGTATAAATTACCATGTGTCACAGGAAAAAAAAAAAAAGAAGTGTACTATTCATAGCCAAGCATTAAAGCAGGCTGCCCAGAGAGGCTGTGCAGTCTCCATTCCTAGAAGCTTTCAGGGCTGAATGGGATGCAGCCCCGTGTGACCTGCCTGATCTCCCAGCTGTCCCTGCTCTGAGCAATACAATGGACTGGGGACATCTGAAGGTCCCTTCCTGCCCCAATTACTCTGATTTTGGGACACTGTCACATCTGAATTCAGCATTGCATTGCTTTTGCTAAAAGGTTGGGTTCTGCATCAATGTTCAAGACTGCAGATTTTTTAAGAATGTAAGTGTTGAATTAATTCACGTCTTTTGAGTAATTTTTTGAGCAAATTCTTTACATCCTCAAAAAAATCAAATCTCTGAAAGAATTTTGGTAACAGAAACACTCTGTTGCTACTATGCAATCAGATGACAGGACTTACATTCTACGTTAACTGGATTAAAACTAGATACATAGCAAATTTAATGACATATATGTATTTGTGACTCCCACAAGGATGAGATTCCACCTATTCTGATTGTACAGACAGCTTTGCACCAATAAACAGAAAATATCAGTATGACTGCACATAGGAAAATATTCTAATAGCCTAAGATGCAGGATGGAAACAGGGACCTATAGCCTGGAGCTAGAACGGCTCTGAGAAAGCTTGAATGATGGCAGCTGACTAAACACAAATACTCTGCAGAAAGTTGTCTTGTTTCAGCCTTCAATGCTGAAATGGGAAACTCAGCTAGAACCCTCCACTACACTGTAGTAGTGTCCACAACAGATCCTGTTCAGTTTTGAAATCAACAAACCAAAAGAGAAGGCTCAAAGAAGAGGCACGTAAGTCACTGAAGCATTGCAAGGGCACACTACAGCTCAGTCTGTGCTCCATGGTGCAACCTGATCCCTGAACACTGGTCAAATCTGGAGCAGTGTCACAAGATCAGCTTTTTTTTTTTTTTTTAGGAAGATTTTAGGGGAGAGAATCACATGATGTGTCTTTCCCTCATTAATAAGAAATGCTCCTAAAGCAAAAGACAATTAAAAACTAGTTCAGAGTTTCCCCCAACCCTCTCCCATACAATTACGAACTCTAAGAACAAAGCTCCTTTCCACCACTTTAAGTGTGCGACGCACAGCTCTGTGCTCCTTCACCAACAGCTGTCCTCTGGGACACACACAGCAACTCTTACACAGCACCCTGATGGTAAGAACATGCTACACTTGGTCAGACAGATTCCACCTTCCCCAGTATCATGTCTCTAAGCCAGATGGTTAGAAGAAAACAACTGTTAAGAAGCACAGATGATATTTTTAACTAAGGATCTTCCTACATTCAAACATTTTTAAACTCAGGAACTATTTAAGACAGCATCCTTGATGCATTTATGATTCCAATAGATTTCTGTTTGCTGGGTGTCCCCATGAAGCTGTTAACTTTCAGCAACAGCGAGCGTCTGTTGGTAAAGGCATCTCCAACCACCTGCTACATAAGGACCCAAACTCTTCCATGTTCCAAACCTCATTCCTACTCCATGCTGGAGAAGAGAACAAACAACCCATCTCTCTGCCCATCCCCAGGCCAGCCATTTGCAGACTGCCACATTACCCTCCTCTTCCCATGCACAGTTGATAATCAACATCTTAAAAGCTATGTAAAGACCAGCCTGGCAAAGATCTCAAAAGAGGGGAACTAATTGCCTTTCATAACATTTGAAATTGTGCAATTGCAGAAAGAGGCCAGAAAAAAAAAAAAAAACGTGATGAATAGGAGCATAGAGCCATGAATAACAGGCAGTAACAGTGTTCTGTGCTCGCTAATCCAAACTTGTGAGCAAGCAGGAATGACAGTCATCAGCGTCTGACCTCAGCTCAGTGTGCTGGCTGACTCCTGCCAACCCTCTGTAAAGCTGTACTGATGCTGCCTCAGCCCTTGTCCTCTCTGAACCCTCTTCTTGCTCAAAGATGAAAGTTCTTTCCTCAGTTACAGACAGCAATGTCTGTCCCAGCTGCCCCTTGACACAGCTATCAGGCAGAAGAGAAATCTTAGCGAAAAAGATGAAAGGGCTCAACTGCTCACATTTCATTACCTTTATGGCAGGGACCATCTCTTCTCCCAAATACAATGCTACTCTTGGGTGAAAAGTCACTTCATGGAGAAACCTTCACAGCCAGGGCAGCTTCTTCTGCTTTTTTCCCCTATTCTTATGTCTTACCACTTGTGCTTTCCATGTGAGCCTTCTCTACAACCTGGAGATCCACTCAGCCTCTAACACGCAGTAGGGTTCATGCTCTCAGGAGGCGGCAGCTGAACCCCAGTGGCTTACAATGGCTCGGAAACAGTGTCTAGATATAAAACCTGAAATAAAGCATTTCTCTTTAGCATTGCAGATACTGCTTCTTCCAGGGCCAGAATCCTTACAGGTAGGAGCTGGCTTTGTTGAAAAGTCTGACATTCGGCTATGTCTTGAGTTTCTTTAGTGTTCTCTGACACTCACCTCCTGAGCATGACTAGTCCATCATGCAGAACTTTAAAAAAAATATATTAGAAAATGTTATTTTCCAGCTAGAACTAGGTGAGTTGAGGGATACTCTGAAACAACAGTTCACATATGAACGTAGAGGAAAAAGCAGAAAAAGAACTATGTATCTCTCTCTCTCTCCCTAGGATTAAGGTTCCCCAGAATCTGTTCTCTTGAGAAAACTACACAAAATCTACATGTGCTGATATATTTTTTTTTTACAAGCCCAATGAAGTAATAAGCAGCCAAACTGATTTTAGTCACACCAAACAGACTCTGAGGGAGGCAGAACCTAAAGGCAAGACTTGACTGTACAATTGGGACCTTCCAGGAAAAAATAACAACCAGCATACCTGGAGAAAGCTGCTAGCAGGTCACAAGGTTTTTTCTCCTAATCTGTCAAAGCAGTGAGCTCAAAGTGCAGAACCAATTACTGCTGGAAGCAGTAATCCTACCATGCTGCTGGACACTGGGATGGTCAGTCCTTCCCTTCAACTGGGAGCTATGAAATGGATCACTACAGCACCATCAGGTACAAGGCTTATAGCCTTCTTTCCCTCATTTCCAGTTATTTCTAGGTCAGTAAGAAGGAAGTTGCAGTTTGCAAATGTTTCCTTTCATGTCTGGGTCTGAACACTGCAGCACTTCCTAGGGTCCTGAGCCAGGGTGAATGGAGCTGATGCTGTTAGACAGGGGTGGAAAATTGATCTCTTCTCAGCAAGATTTAGAGGCTAGTCAGACAGGAAATTACTCCAGATGGGCACTCTGTCCCCATCTTTCAGCTCTTCCTGCAGCTAGGAGATTCACTCTATAATTGCTTTTTTAGTCCACATTTTATCCTCAGCTGACAGAATTCCATTAGGGTGATACAAGCTGTGTGATAAAGGGATGTTTGTGTCTCACATGGGCTGTAAGTCATTTCTCAGCAAACAAGCAAACAGTCACAGAAATGGGTAAAGAGACCACTGAGCCAGGAGCCCTTCTTTTGCTTCAAATACAAAGACCACAGCATTCAAATGGAAGCAAATACTCCTGTGGTATGTTCCATTCCCCACTGCTTCCCTCTCTTCAGAGGAGACACGATGTCTGACGACACCAGTACTGGTTTAGAGACTCAGTAGCACACCAGGACCCAGCAAAATCTTTGCAGGACCAGGAAATCTTGCAGTAAAAAGAACCAACTAAGCAGAATGCGGCAGCACAACTTCATGACTAACTTCTCATGGAACTCCTTTGGTTTCAACCTTCGAGATGAGGATGACTCTCCTGACTCAGTAGTACCAGAGCTTCCATGTATGGCCTTCTTCCATGTGGTCTACTACGTGGTCTCCATCACTGCTTACTTACCTGCTCACAGATGGGTGCTTTTCGCCAGCAGAAATTAATTTCTACTGTGGACTGCACCATAAAAAGAAAGGCAGAAATTGGAAAACTGAAGTTGCAAGCCTTCCAAGGCATCCTTTGTTTCAGATTTCATTTCAGACTGCTTAAAATACCGCTTTGAAGACCAAAAATTATGCAGCGTGACATTCATTTCCTCACAGATTATTCCTTTATCTTCTTCCCCTGTGGGACAAACTCATTATTTTGATCTAACCCCCTGGAAAGCAAGCAAGTAGGTAAAAAGTCAGCAACCATGGCTCAAAGTTTATGAGTGGCCCAGAAATTGATGTGGGCTTAAAGTTTCATAATTCCTATTAAAGAATTCAAGCAAGGCTCACATTAACTGTCCTGCTTCTTTTGTCATGCTTTTGGAAATGTCAGAAGATGTGTTAATGCTGCTTGTCAATTACTTTTGCTGGAATTCTGACAATACTTGACACTGGCTAATGTGCTTTGTGAGGATTTTCTTAATTGCATGCTTACTCCTTTTCCCTCCTTAGATGCTTCTCTGACAAAAATGTACCTGTAACAAGTTAAAGTAAGTGAAAAATCTTTTTTTTTTTTTTTTTACTAATTTACTATGAAAATGATTCTAGTAGTTGGAATATATAGGGTTGATTAGGACACCAAATATCTTTGTGACGAAAAGTGTCATCACATCCCAGCCCATGGGGAAGGCAAACACCAACATCTCCTACACTACAGGGATGAATGAAGCACTACTTAAACATTACACTACTTTCTACATATGACTGCCCAGGATCAAGGACTTCACCAGGCCTTGCCTTAGCTCTATACATCATCCCCAAGCAAACCCTTCTTTCAGTCACAGACATTGCAGAGGAGAACATTCCATAACTTCTTTTTTTTTAATATTTCAAAGAGCTTCATCCTTTTTTCATACTGTAGCAACTATGGGGAAGGAAGCACCAGTATTAGAAAATGTCCACAATTTTAATAACTACTAAAAATGCCATTATGGCCAAAAGGCACTTACATGCAGTCAGCTATTTATTGAAAACAAAGCTCTTAAGCAAGCTTTGTGAAAATGTTTTTTATTTTTTTATTTTTTTTTAGCATGAGCACTTGTCATGCTAATAACAATGCCAATAACTAAATTCTATAACAAACTGTATTTATATTATAAAGAAATCAACACCTACTTTACATACAGAAGTGTTTTGCATTTAGTACAAAATACATTTTGTTGCTCCATCAGTACAGAGAAATTTAGGAAAAGCATTGCCATCTTGGGTCTTCACAGCTTAGCCACCAACAGCTAAGTATTTTGTAAAGAAATACACAAACTACTGCAGCTCCTGACTTAATAGAGCAAGTAGAGCAGCACATTTTGAATGTGTCAGGAGCTGCAATAGTATGTATCTTTGCTTCACGCATAAAAGCATTTCAGAACGCTATCTGAAAATAATGAGTAAGTTCTAAGTGTGAAAGGAAGAACATCCTATGAGACTTTATAGAAGATTTACAGTGTGTCACCAGGTACTTTCCAATGAAAACTCATCAATCTGCATAGCTACAAAGCCTGCTGCACAATTATTTGGTTAGAAATTCTGGTTAAATAACCAGACATCCAGGGTACTCCATGCTTTAAAAATGCCATTCACTCCTTACCATCTGCTCGTTAAAATGCCTTTATCACTTCTCAAAAGGGATGGTACGTTGCTGGCAGCAGATCTGCCTGCTGCAGCCCATGGGGTGGCCTCCTTGTTTGCAGAACCAAAGTTTACTCATTAAACCTCAGTAAACCTACTTTCTGATCTGTCATTGCAGATAATGGCAATAAAGAAACAGAAAACCAAATAATTCACGCTTTAAATTTCATTAATGTAGGAAGCTTTCCCATAGCAAAGACAACTCCTCTTAAGACAGGAGGTGGTTCAGCAGCAAGCATGGAGTAAATTCCATTTGGATGATACACATCTTGGAGAGCTAGACGACGAGTATCCAGGGCTGGATGTATTCAGGACTTTGCAGCCACAAATCCCTTGTTATCTTTTCCTCCTCTGCAACCCTTTTTCACACAGACAGGTTTTTGGACGCAAAGCTGTTAAGGAAAATTGAGTGCTGTTTTAAAAATGCTCCAACATTAACAACAAAGTCACAGACTAAAGCAAGGAAGAACATTCTCATTTCTATTTCCACCCCAGAAAGAAGGTTACACTTCTCAGTACCTACAATGACAGCAAGCAAGCAATGCCAAGTACTTCCTCGTAGAAGAAAAGATCTCAAAGTGCCAGACTGTGGGACAGCAAACAACTGAATCAGTGTGAGGAACTCTATAATCTGTTACTCCATCTTTCAGTATACACAGAGGAGCATTTGCATGACACACACAAGCTTCTGTCCACAGCACAGGGGTTCAGAAAGATGGCAGAAGCTGAACTGTGCCACACAGGAGCCACTGATCGCTGCTCCATTTCAGACTAGAGCACTAACATTAGCTGTTTCTTGTGGTCCATCTTCTCCCCAACATTTCATTATTTTACATGAACAGCCTGGCTTCAGACACTGGGTGTATCATCATGGGTTTGGGATTACATTTAGGGACAGTATGAACACACAAAAAATAATGGGTAATTAAGGATGAGGCAACAAGGGGAGGTATTAAAGCAAAACCTGAAAGCAGTGATGGCATAATTAATTCCACCTTTCAACGGAGAGGATGGACTGACTCCAAAGCGACACAAAAATATTTTTCACCATGAAGACAACTCTGTGAAATCACTCTGCTGTGAACTGTGAAATCTGATCTGAACTCAATGTTCATTCTCCTCTAGTTAGGAGTTTGGGCTAGAGACCTCTTGAGATCCACCTTCCAACCCAAATCATTCTATCAGCCTGAGCTATTAACCACTGCAGCTGACAGCAGTAAGTATTAAGGAGGAAACACTGGGTGGATATAAAAAAAAAAAAAACACAACAACAAAGAAAACAATCCTCAGTTGAAAACATCACAGTGAGAAGAGGTGACCCATCTTTAAGTGCCAAATGAAAGCTTTCTTCACTAGATACAGGGCATGTCTGCACTGCAACTCGAGATGTCATTACAACAGGCATGGAAATGTGTAGGATACTTTTGATACAGCTAGTGCTAATGTATTAATATTCAAGCTATATTTACACAGGTAATGGCATTTGAAATCCTTCTCCTACAGAAGTGTTATTAAAAGCCATCAAATAATTTCTGTAGCACTTTCCAGAGAAACTGTCATGCTTGGGGAAGAAAAACAATCATGAATATACCAGCTTGGCTGAGAATATGTAATGCAGTTAGGGAGCTATCCTGAGGAATTTACTGTGAATGACTGGGACACTTCAGACTATAAATACAGTCTACTATTTCTCCTTGGGAAAAACAAAAATAAATAGGCTGTCTTTTTAATTATCACTAGTAAGAGAAAAGACCAACAAGACAGACAATAGGAGGAATAAGGTCCACAATATTTCATCCCAGTACCATATATCGTGATTTTGGATTTGCTCGAGGAGCAACAAGCAGGTAATTCTGAGACACACACACATCCTCTCTAAAGCTGCTTAAAAGGCCAGTGGGGATGCAACAAGCCTATTACTCCAAAAGCTATCTTTGGTCCTGTACAATCACACTAGCTTTCAATTGGTCTTAAGTCAGTTTCTTTCCTCAGGACCTCCGTGTATGTCTTGCCATAAGCTACAATTATAGGCCACACAAATCTTTGGTTTATATGATTCAGATTTAGATACAGAATAATAATTCAGAGTACCATATTCCACGTTTGCATTCCTATGGAAGAACTAAATTAAAAGAGAGGTCCGAATCTCCCTTCTTTTCCCAGCTAGGCCTATAGCAATGCTTATTATTCACACTGCTTTTGTGGAACGTGAGCAGAAGAAAACTGTAAAAGACAGAACTAACCTGGATCAGCCACAGCCTGCTTCTTTTTGCTGCTGGTGACAATCTGATTTTCATTCATCATTTGTACATCCTGATCTCCCACGTGATTGCTGAAAAGATTAAAAAATTAAAAAAGATTAAAATCAGTACAATAACCAAAATAATCATTTTGAAAAGTTACAAGAGTTATGGGAAAGGTTACCAAATAAGTTATTCAGGTCAGGAGGCTAAATACATACTTACACATACACACACACACACCCATGAGGCATATATATATATATATATATATATATATATATATATATATAAATATACAGTTATGTAACATTCCTATATGTTCAGCACTGGAACATAACATGAGACTATCAAAAAAGGAAAGGCAATCTGTATCTACCTGAATTATTTTTTGCCTGTCTAATGAGTGGTGTAGGCTGCAGCAGGCACATGCTCAAATATCAACATCATATTCACACTACAATTTCCTTGCCTGCCTACATAGTTTGAACCACATTAACCAAAGTGAGATTTTACAGTAGCTCTGTACAAAGAGTGTAAAAGCCCTATGGAACCTCAAACTATTTTGTAACGTTGATACAGCAATTATTCATGAAAAATTTATCAACTAAACAAAATCTACTTACTGTGATGAGTTTTATTTGCAGGATGCAATTTTAATAATTTCTTTCTCAAAGAAATAATAAACTCAAAGTTAAACCAATTACAGAAGAAACTGTGAGCTGCACTGAAAGTTAAAGAAAATACTAATCAGATAAAAGAAAGTTGTCTGATTTTTGCTTTTCTCTATAAATACTGCATGCAATAGGCTTCTGTTCTTTCCAACTGAAAGAGCGCAACAGGAAAATCAGTACTGAAGCAAATCAGTATTAACACCATTGATGATAATATGAGAAGGTTCATGAAACATTGAACAGTGATATGTGAAAAAGAATAGGCCAGAGTTAGAGGTACCAACATGCAACAGTTCAAGAACATATTTTAAAAGTAAGGGGTTATCCAGCAGATAGTAAGAGATGTGACTTCTGCCACAAAACCCTGTCCTTCAATGGGTTAGAATGACACAGAAAGGGAATAGAAGACAGACTACGACAGAGAACATTCCTTCACAGGAATTCTGGACAAGAAATTTTTACTGGAAGACAGATGCTGCAACACGTATGACCAAAAAAGGATACCTCCCAAACTAAACCAACAGATATATGCTGTATATGAGTTAGGTGCTAAGGAAGTCGCATGACACAGATCTACAATTACAGCTGAGTTTCTCTGCTTCCGATAAATAACTTTCCTCTTACAAAGATGTTACACTGAATACAGTAGATGTTCATTTCCCCTTCTCCTTTCTGTCCCCTGAAAAATTTCTCAAAGCTTGCATCTTCACTGCCATTAACTTTTTCCTCCAAATTTCACCAAGACAACTCTTGTAAAAAACTTAAGTCTAACACAGTACTTCCAAACAGTAATAATCTACTTCAACATCTGACAGAACCAGTGGCCAACAGCCAATGCTTTGGAAAAGCATAGAAAATCCCTGTAAGCAATTGTGAATTTCTATTCTGAGTCAGGATAGCTTACATCCCTTTCACTTACTTCTAAATTTTCTACTATTCACCTGAAGTAATTGTTTTGCATTTTTGAATGCAAAACTGCCACCTTTCTATCAAACACAGAAAATGTAAGACATTCTGTTTTTAACTGTACAACGTACAAGTGCTTATTTCTAGAAGACTTCCATTCTTCACTTTTTCCATCTCATTTAAAATATATTTGTCTTTCAATCTTTGTTTTCCATGCTATGGACTATTTCTTAGGACCTATCAATCCTGATCTTCTGAACATTTTTTAGACCATTTCCATCATATTTTCCGAGGCTGCCAACTTGGTCTCTTCATGGGGTTAGTCCTAAGAACCTGACTCATTTTTCATTTAAAGGACTTTTCTTTTATATTTGATGCTTTATCATTAATTTTGGGTTTTTCCCCCTCCCCCATATAATACTGTAATTTATTAATGCTTCTCTAAGGAAAACTATCTTTCCTTTGTGTTTATTATTACAGTCTGACAAGAAAATACATTCAAATATGAATCAATAATCCTAACAGTGTTAAAAAAAATAGTTACAAATAAAGCTAGTACTTTTGTCCTAGCATGCAAAAAGCTACTGGTTGTTTGCCATGAAATGAGGTTGAGTCTACTTTAGAGGGGAATTCCTCATAGCAACATGCACATTCCTGACATTGGTCAAGTGAAAACATTTTCCAAAAACACTTCCAGTCCAGATCTACTCACATACCCAATTATAGTTCTCTTCTGATGGCAAATCTTATCATCATCCGTAAAGAGAATGGTATGATAAGGAACCACTGGATCACAGGTGGGCAGGATGCCTGATGCTACATGGTTCACCATATCCAGAATCCCATTGTACACGAGCAAGTCATCCACCAGAAGCTACAGATATTAAAGAAACAAATAGTAATTTAAAAAACCTAGGAATTGGGCACTAACAGTCCTCTCAGTCAAATAACTACGAATCTTTTTGGACCGTTTCTTTCACAAGTCCCATCCTCACTTTAGCTTTTGTCCCCTAAAATTTCCATTTCTCTCCTCCAAGTTCGTCTTCTCACTGACATTGCTAATGAAGTTTTCAAGTAGGTAATTACAAATGTATTCCATGCATTAAGTAATTACCCTTCTATCAACTGAAGTGAACCACTCAAATTCAGGAATTAGTGAATCTCACCCCACTTCAGCTGTTTAAAACTTGGGTTTTTAGTTTAAACTGGTGTTACAGACCTGCTCCACAGCCAGTGGAGAAAGGAAGGCATTATTCTATTTTAAAACTATAATCCAATTAAAAAAAAAATCTGAAAAATTATTCTTTTATAGGTCAAGAAACAAAGGAGTATAAAGGACTATGATTACTATGATTAGCTCAGGTTAAACACTTTAATATTAAATGCAGGGTTAATGAAATGAATATTATCCATTCAGATTATATAAAAATCATACTTCAGTAGAGTGTGGAAAAAATAGAGAAATCAGTGAGGCAGTTCACCAAAAGATACAAAATGCATACAAAAATTACTTACACCAAATTCCTTCACACCTCTCTGAGGTGTTTTGGCATAATTCCACAACTTGATCATTGACACAGTAGTAGGCACATCAAAAATAACATACACTCTATTCACCTGTAAAAGAGAATTAATTTATATTTTAGAGGGTAAATCCCCCCAAGAAAGAAAAGAATCTCATACGCATCTTTTCAGATTGGTCTGTGTTTGAAGAGACAGAGCTACAGGTCAAGTAACTAATGGTAAGGATTTCAGTTCAGCTGTCATTTCTGCTGATAATTCACAGATGTTGCTCTTCTCCAGAACTGCCCTCTCAAACATATGTAGAAGTCAGCAGAGGATGATATCTGCATCTAAGCTTGTCATCTTGGACCGCTAATCAGTTAGGGGAGGAGCAGAGCAACACTCTTAATGAGTATTACACCAACAAAACACAGATGTGCTTCAGCATGAGACAAGCTGGCACATAAATGGAATATATCTTATTTGCAACACTAACGCTCCTCCTATATCCCTGACAAAGCTGTACCAGAAATCCTGCAACTTCTGTGTGAGGTACACAAGCAGGAACACAAAGACACTCGCTTGCCAAACAACCATTGCTTGAGATACTGCTTCTTCTATTTTTTGTACTGAAGAAAGAGTGGCAGATGTGATCAATGGAACTGCTTGTATCTCTTCTTTCCCAGAAGAAAATCTGGGCTATGATGTCCTGTGACAATTGTCATAAGTAATGAAAAATGTGATGGAAAAAATCTATTCAAGCGAATAAATAAAATGACAATCAGTGACAGGGTGACAAAGAATCCTAACCACTCTTCTGTTAGTAAATAAATCTGCAAAAGACAAAAATACTTCAAGGAAAAGAAAGTCCATTATATACAACTTTCCTAAAGCCTTCAAAATTTTCCAGTGCAGCAGAGTTCACAAGCTTTCTAAGCACCTGGAACATCTCAAAGCAGCCTGGCTTTGCAATGAAACCATGGAAGATGGCAGAACGATGCTGATCTTGAAAAGGTATCACTTGTTACAGCTTAAGGACAGAAAGGGCCATGGGTCACTCATCCCTCCTACATATCACATACTTTTGCCCTTTTAATACTAATATCTTATCTACAGCATATTGATGTCAGACCTGTCACGAAACAGTGCAGGAATTATTTTCCTTTTATCAAAACGAAGTAACCTCTCTGAGAATGTTTTCATAAAGACATTTAACATGCACTGAACGTGAGAACTCAGCTGTCAAATCATCCATTCCTGATTTTTCAATGGGTATCTCTGCATCCAGCCAACGTGCAGGATTCAAGAGGTTGCATGTAGACCATAGGAACCTCAAGCATTACACAGACCTTCCATTTTCTTACAAAATGCAGATGGTCAGTATTCAAGTACAATTGAAACTCTAACCTTCACTATACCCAATGCATTACAGCACGAATTACTTTCAAAATCTACCTCCTTGCTCTCAGTAGCCTAATTAAGAGCTGTAATGTACACGGCAAGGATTTTCCCAACACATTAAGCTGTAGAATATCACACCTCAGCTTTACATTTTGTCACTTTCAAAATCAGTCTTCTAAGAAATGAGTACATCTTAATGATGCCCAAAACACATTCATGAAAAAAGCGCCCTCTCCAAAAACAAACTCATCTGAGTTTTGACTTCATCTAATCTTCCTGTTCAGATATTTGGTACCCAATATTTTAAACATGCTGCTTCTAAAAGGGCTCAATCGTTTGGAGCCTTAGCTTACAAAATACTAAGTAGTCTCACCTAATTTATCGATTCAAATTCAAAAAAGGTTAAAAAAAATCTAACGTTAAAAAGCATATTACTTTTTGTAAAAATCAACTTAAGATCTCAGTTTATTCCCACTTGACAGGTCTTTAATGCTCAACACACATATGAAAAAGTTACTGACAAAGAAGTTTAATAAAAGTTCTTCTCCTATTGCACCATGGAGATATAATAAGGTTACAAAGCTGGGAAATCCACACCTATACTGCTGTGAGCTGTGCAGTGCAGTATAGAAAAAGCAGAATAAAGAGAACACCTTCTGACAGGCACTTGTTTAGCACAGCTTGCTAAACTGACCTCAAAATTATGTATTCTTTCCCTTTCCATTACACTTCTAGCACTCTACACATCAGTAGAATGGGATGATAAGGGACAACATACCAAACCAGGAAGAAGTGGTGCAAGCCACATATGTCTGCCATCAGTTGTGTTATTTACTCTGTCAATGAGTTTGTCTGGAGTTCGGATATCTCCAGATACATCTTCTAAAATGTTGACACTATCTGGAAAAGCAGCAATATCTGAAAAAAACTCAGTTTAAATAACTAAAAAGGACGTTTCCAAAATACCATATGTAAAGGTCACACTTCTCTCAGACTCCATGAGTAACTATTCTCCAGTACACCAGTAAAAATTCTCCGAGTACTTTACTTAAGATAGCTGGGGAACTTGAGGGCACACTTTTAACTACCAGCATTTCATTTATTTTACAGTCCACATTTATAACTTCATCAGTAAAGATCCTTTATCAGAAAGGAGCACTGTCCAGGGAATTTTTTTCTGCACTTGTGGAAACTCTTGTGAAACATACCTTAAGAAAAGCATCCCTGTAGGCAGCAGTCACCGGCCTGACTAGGTTTTCCTCAAAGCCTAGTCAGGGTCTAATAAAAGCCTTCTATCATTTCTTCAAAAGGGGAAGATTAAGCCTTTTATTGAAAAGGCTTTCTAGATAACTAGACTTCTTCCATAAGGGAGCATTTGTTTAAAAATATACATATGTCAAAGGCATGCACAGAAATATGGATGAACGATATCGCCTTCAGAATTGTAAGTCCTTAGCAACACAGTTTGAGCAACAATAACTATCCCTTGTTCTGCTTTCTTAAAGGCTAATGTCTGCAAGTACTTACAAAGAATTTAAGGAATGGCACAGAGATGATTCAGCAGCTTAAGAAAAGCTTGCTTCAGACTTGGTAGCTGAATTATCATATTTAGTACTGCACTTAGACAGATGCGTGCTTTCTGGGATCCTGATATAGCCAAGTGACACTGCTGTACAAGCAGAAACAGATGCCTGCTCCAAACAGTGAATTATCTTTACCTGGCACATAAGCTAAGTTAATGATCCCCTGCTCTTAAAAACAAGGATTGGTTTCCAAATGTTTCTTTTCTCCATTACGCTCTCATCATGCACCACAAAACACAAATAAAAATGTCACTCAGAAAAAAGCCTTCTCTTTTTTCATTGCAATCTCTATTAATTACACAAGGATCCCTTGAGACATACAGTTCACACAGCATCCATGCTTTTTATACTTAGTTCAGCTGATACAGAAGACTTAATTGGAATTCAATATCTCTCACTACTATGAATCTTTCAAATGTGTTCCTCATTCCCTCTATTGGTTACCCATGAACGCAATCAAATTCGAAGGATACTGTTTTCAGTTAGTAAGATTTGGTCTCCGTGTTCATCAAACAACTCCAGACCAGTCAAACCAATGTAGTATGGATCACCCCAACTTGTCAGAAGCTGAAACTGGAAAACAACTAAAAAGGAAGGAGCTATTAAGGAAAATTCAATACTGATGTTCTCTGAATAAGTTACATTAGACAACTCTGTCATTTCTGTTACTGAGAGTACAAATGCAAAAATGAAGCTCTGCAGTTAAAACTAGACAGAACTCTCTACATGTTGTTCACGTGTATTATGGTAACATAACATCTTCAGTTGCCAGAAGAACATTGATTTATTTTTTTTTTTTATTTATGAGTATGCAACCTACCTCCCTATTACGCTACTGATTGATACCACAGCTCCTATCCAGAGCCTTTATTGCCTTCCTATGTTTTCTGAATATTCCTTTGCTCGGTTTTGAGTTACATGAACAATAACTGGACAGAAAACACATCCCTTAACTGAATGGCAGAAAATATAATAAGAGGTATGCTGCTCACTTTTCTCGTACAGCACCTATTTTTATCTTTTCTCCCCTACCCAGACACTGATTTTCATGAAACTGTCAGGAACTTATTAATGCTGAGATCACATTGACTCCAAACATGGTTAGGACAGCCTAATGGATTTAAAGAGGGCTGTCAGGCAGATGGATGGCATGACAGTAAGTATTATCACAGAAGGCTGTGCTTATTTGGGAAAACACAAGATTAAAGAGCCAGAAACATTAAGAAAAATGGTGAAAATACTGCACAATTCTAGTCAATACAGTCTTAATAAACATGCAAAATGAGACAAGTTTCAAAGAACAGCACTGAGAATGTTCAAAGATGTGCAAAAGAACAGATTATTACTAGCTTTGACAGCAAGATACTGTGCTAATGGGCTTCTAGCTCCAGCTTTCATGGATTCTAAAAGGCAGGAAAAAGTGCTACCTGAGCATCTGACTATAGGTCACACCTTCATATATCTTTTTTTATTAATTTATTCTTAAACCATACTTACAAATGCCTTTCTCATCATATTCTTCAGATTTCACTAAGTTCTTACAGCACCAGAAGTTGTTGGATTCAGAACTATTGGGATTCATAACTACGTTATACAGAATACCTCAGTTTTATACTAAGCAAGAAAATGACAGAGCAGGATACAACCACATGGCATGAGCGGTGCTTCATAGTCCATGCTTGCTTGTTCCATTCTCTTTGAACCAGCCCTGCCAAAATAACCAGGACAAAATAGTTTACTCACACACACACACACGCACCTTTCCCCTCCAGATTATGCAGCAGATTGCCCTCTGATCTCAATAAAACATTGTTTCATCCAGGTGTCTCATACAGATTTGGTTCAAAAGAGAGTACGCATATTGAACAAATAAGAGTGGTTCAGATTGTAAAAATATCCTGCTTTACCTCCTTTGCACCCTGTGAATCAGCTGAGGCTGCAGATAGTCAAGGAAGAGAATTTCTTGGGCAAAGTCAAAGTGGCAGTTGCCTGGTCCCTTGCGGATAAGAAAGCCCTCTGGAGGGGAGATGTTGTGACCATCCAGCATTACGTGGACTACCTTTGCCTTGTGTAAAACAAACAAACACAAAAAAACCAACAACATGAATCCAATGCAACTGCATTCACTTCAGAGGCTGAAATAATTGTTCCAATAATTTTGCTGCATTTATTCAATTCCTCTATAGCATAATGCCCTTTGGCAAAAGGAAGCCTAAACCAGCAAAACCCAGTCTGCAACCCAGTGCAATGCATCACAGCTGACACTAGCTAATGAGATTGAGTGGCAGAGCTTAGGATTTTGGGGGAAAAGTTTTAAAAAATATATAAAAACCAAAACACAGAAGACTGGAAGAGCTCCTTCAATTACTGTACCCCCAGAGATCTCAGTGAACTGAAGATTTGTGAGCTGCAGGAAAACGCATATCAAGAGACGAGAGACTCAGCTTTTAAGTCAGTGCATGCTGCACAGGTGATTTGAGGAGATGGTTAGTCACTCATCATCCACCTAATTGCAATGCTAGATCAGGCCTGACTGCTCAGCCCTGGCTGAAGAGATCACATAACCTGGTGACCTCTACAACAGGCCCTTTTTTGTCTCTACAGTACTCATAGAAAGCCTTGTATTTCACCATTCTACTCATGTGTGTGGCAGGTGGCATTTGGACTTCTCCAGGATCACGCTAACTCATCTACCAAGCAGTGCTATATATAACCTAAGGGCATATGAATAAAGAAAAGGTGCCTCTACCATGCAAAAAGGATCCACAGCCATGTCACAGAGCTGTGCACACCTGATAGAAACTCTGAAGATTAAACCAAATAATTCAGGCGTACGTGATCAGAAGATGAGCGAGTTCAGGCCCCTTCACCCTCCCCTATTAACACCATCTGGGGCTGCATGCATGATCACAGTCGCATAATTCAATCATGCAGCAACAATTATCACTGCATCTTGCCCTAAGGTATGTGAAATACAATCTCACGTTAATCACAAGTATTGTGCTGAGTATGTCACTAATTACTGCTTAAGGAAGGAATAATACCTGGAAAATAGAACAGGATAGCCTCATAACTGGCTCTGTGATTGCAGCCTGCTGATTAATGGACTGAATGAGAATGGATTCATTTAGCTAGCAAAGACAACTTAATTTAGTCTAAAGGTAATGTGAGCCAGTTCTGCCATCTTTGGATTTTATACTTACTGAGGCATATTTGAGATTAGTTTTATATGGAAATATGTAGTTCTCGTGACCTGTTATTAGTATTTTTATTAAAACATAAGCAATATTTACTTTCAGATGTCAATCTGAAAAGAACTTCACACTTCAGATTTCCTATAAACCCTGATATTCACAACAGCTTTCGTATTTCTGCAATTTGCTATCGATTTTTTAGTCTATTACCGTTTCAGTGAGTTGCATATGCAATAACCCAGCAAAAAATCTTTCTGAGAAAATTTGGTTGCTTTGAGTTTTTTGGAGGGCTTTTCTTTTTTTGTTTACAAAAGCATTTCTCAACTTGAAAACTTCAGGTACTGAACTGTACGAGGTGCTCGCTTCACTTCCAGAGAGATAAAGTAGGAGTGCAAGCAGAAGGAAATAACTATTGCAGGTTTCATCCTTAATAAGCTTGGGAGCAAATAAAGGAAATACATTTTCTGTAGAAGAAATTCTTCTGTGTGGTACTTTCCAGCCAAATCAAGCTGCCAGACTTGGGAGAGCAAGTGAAAAATCCATTGAAATATACTTTAGTTTAGAGAACACGTATTGAATGGGAAGTCTGGAGACTTAGAGATGAAATCTTACCTATTACACCACAGCTGCTTATATTTATGTGCCCTTTACAGCCCTCATCTCTACGTAATTTTCATCATCTGAGAAGGCACTCAACCATCACACATAGCATTTTACAAATCACATAACAAAGCTTTCATAAGGTAATTTTTCATAGCGCTGGAAATAGCATACAAGCCTTCATTTTGACAGTTTACTGCCATTACCCTTTCATACTAAAGCCGTGAATAGAATCCACCAGTCTACAGCTGCCCAGCAAATCATTATATCTCATGTCCAGAGACCGTTTCTCAGAAGAACAGCAATACTTCAAAATTCAGATGTCATGATATCCCAGGTCTACGGTCTTAAGCCTCTTAACCGTGGCAAGCAGATATCCTGCATCCTTACTTTTTCAAGTGCCTTATTTTATTCATTCTTTCACAGGATTGGAGCCATGAACTCCTTGTTTAACTTGTACCTACTAACTGCTGGGGGTGTGCTGCCTGCACTCACGATTCATCAGACTCACCTCCTTTTCTACCTAGCAAAATAAAATGTAAAAAATACACCTTTCTTCTTGTCTTGCTTTGGCTCCAAAGACCAAATTCCACATTAAATAGTAAGATCCTTGAAATCTTTTAGCTCCTTTAAGAACTGAGACACAAACACGCTATCAGAAACTTGATTTGGTTTGTAATTCCATGTACAAACATTTCTCCCCTGTTCTGCCTCGGAAAAATTTGTTCTTATACTGGGAGACCAAAATATTCCCCACCACTATTTGGTAGTTCTTCGTAAGGCATTATGCACACAATCACATAAAGGTTTAAATCAGAAGGAACTTCTGCACAGTTAAATCAGGTTTTTCTGGGTCTCTCAAACTGAATCATCCCATCACTGCATGCTGCCCCAGTGCCCTATCATTCTCAAGGTGAAGAGCCCTGTCTTTACACCCAATCATACAAATTAAGTGATTTTACTAACAACAAAAGACATAATTACCCAGGGGTATGTTTTTGTAGTAAACTCATCATGCTCCTGAACCCTCCCATGTGTCAAACACATTGGGTTACTACACCACATTACAAAAATCACCTGGTGTTGAAATGTCTAGAGGAGCTGTGGCTAAAATGAAAGAACTCACACTCTGAACCTCTGGGACCTTTGGTCACTCTTCATTCAGCATTCTGCAACACCCCATGCTTACACTAAAAGAGGTCAGAGCTCAACTTCAGAGAGGGAACATCCATTCGCAGAATGTTCATACAAAAGCAATTTGTGGAAGGTAAATTCACACAGAAAAGTAGTTCCCTATTATTTGCTACTATCTTAGAATCATGGAACCCTAAGGGTTGGAAAGGACCTCTGAAGGCCATCTAGTCCAACTCCCCTGCAATGTACAGGTTGCCCAGGACCTGAACCAGCCTTGCCTTCAAAGTCTCCAGGGATGAGGCAACCACATCACTGGGTAGCCTGCTGCAGCAGCTTATCAACCTCACTGTAAATTTTTTTTTTCCTTATATCCAACATAAACCTTCCCCCTTTGTGCTTGAAACCATTTCCCCTTGCTCTATCACCACAGTCCCTGCTAAAGAATCCGTCCTTTCCTGTAGATACTGAAAGGCCGCTGTCAGGTCACCTCAGAGCCTTCTTTTCTCCAGGCTGAACAGCCCGTTGCAAAGTCTTAAGAATGTTCACACATAGGAACAATTTTCTTATCTACTAACAAAATTAAAGGAAACAATTTGGAAAATAAAAAAAAAGCAAGTAGGTACACTATGCAATTTTAGCTAAACTACGTCAGCCAAACAGTTTGAAGATACCAGTTTTCCAAAACAAATGTTATGAGTCCCAAAGACTCTTGCTTCTTGCTAATTGATTAATGAGCTTAACAAAATTCATCCATGACAGCCAGCTATAACACTGCCATCACCAACTGCCCAATTGCCTGGGAAGCACGTAGACTTAAGGTATCAAACTCTAAAACAGTACAAGTTTAGAAACTGAAAGCAAATTTGAAAATTGCACTGCGTGCCCACAGAGATAGAGGCTGCAGGCTTCACAGTACGCATTTAAAGAAGACTCATTACATTCCTTGTTTTATAAAGACTTACCACATCTCTATTTATCATGCTACCAAATGTTACTAGTTAAGAAAATAGCCTGATAGCACTTATAGTCAGTGTACTAAATATTTTCTTTTAAGTGGGAGACTGGAGAAAAGCAATATGCTCAAAAACAAAAGGATCCCCACAGTCAGAGAAAACACAAGTTTACACACAGGTACTTCTTTCTTCAACTTATCTACAACGGATTGCTGCTGAAGTGCCCCCTGGTATATCACTCCTTGTGCTGCAGGAAATAAAGAATCATATGGGAGGCTTAAATACTGGATAGTGAGAGGATACCACTTTGGAATCATATATCTTGAAAATTATATGTGCTACTATGTGTCTCTTAGAAAAATCATCTGTGAAGTTTTCTTTAAACTGTCTCTGGCTTTTTTTCAATATTTGCTGTTTGCAGAGACAGAAATGCATTACACCTGCCACAAAACTCAGACTCAGACAATCTAGAAAGATTTATGGTGTTCCATTAAGGCAGCTATATTCATTTATCACAGTACCAATTTTCCAATGCACCGCTGCATATTTCTGCTGGCGGTGCTCCTTTTCTTTTACTTACCCCTCTATAGGTATCCTCTGGAGATTTATTATAGTTCCAGAAACGAAGCCCTGCAATACTTTCAGTTTTATCAAAATGGATTGTGAGTAGATGATTTTCTCCAAAAGAGAAAGGAATGAGCCACATATGGTCATCCTCAGCTGTAATATTTGTCCCATCTATTAACCTACAAGGAGAAAAATCCATTAGCGACGGAAAGGAAAAGCCTGCTTTTCTCATAAAAAAAAAGTGGTGTTTTACTAGGCGTCAATTTTCTTCTTATTTCCACTTACCAATTCCATTATTAAATCTATGCGCATGCAACTAAAAACCATATTAAGCAAAAAGTAATACAGAACTGTTGAATTAAAGATGGGGTGGCTGGGGGGAACAACATTTCCTTTAGTTGGCTCTGTTGGAAGAAAAACAGAAAAATCCTCAGGTTTTCCCTGAGCAAACAGGCATAGAAAAGCTCATTTGGTACCTCTGTACCAAAATTACTAAAGGCAAAATTCTCAGTCCCAGACATTTTATAACTTATTAATATAGACCCATGCCTAAACTAGTTTTATCTGCCATCCTGCAGCATGTTACTAAATTAATGCAGCTACACGGAGTCTGACAGAGATGGTGGCCAGATAGCACAGGGATGGAGCAGAGTTTGTTCACATCCTTCATCATGCTCTGTCAGGAACAACCCCTTTTTCCACCATTCTACAACATGATAATGTCTTCTAATAACAGCACAGACTGCAGACTGACTACATAAACTAGATCATAGAATCACCAAGGTTGGACCCACAGGACCACCCAGTCCAACCATCCACCCACCACCAATAGTTCTCACTAAACCACGGCCCTCAACACAACATTCCTTGAACACGTCCAGGGTCGGTGACTCCACCACCTCCCCTGGGCAGCCCATTCCAGTGCGTGACCACTCTTTCAGAGAAGTAGTATTTCCGAACACCCAGCCTGAAATTCAGATAAATTCAATTCTATTATTTCCCCATTTTGGAATCCTGACTTTTACTACAAACTATAAAGAATAAAGGGGAAAATGATCAAATTGCCCCACTGTGATTACTTCTGTACACTGCCCTGTATGCTTACTATTTATTTAAAAGCGCAATAGAAGAATGAGTAGCAGATTTGGCAGTTTCTTAAAGAAATAGATATGAACAATGAGTCACAGAGGAATTGATTAGGGAGCCCACAAGAAGAAGACAGAAAGCTTGACTTAGATCTAAATGGTCAATAGTACACAGGACCCCATCCAAATGCCACAATCAAAGAGCACTGATGAGCTCGGCATGCTTACAGAAATATCAAGAGCCAAAAAAGAAAATTAAGCCACTATGTCTTAGCCTCAAAAAGGCTCTTAAGTAAAAATGAAGTCTGTCAAAAAAAAAAAAAAAAGAAAGAAGAAAGCAAGCAACGAAATAAAATCATTACATATAGCAGAAAGAACATCAAGGATGTCATACTGGAAACAAACCTATCTCACTAAGAAAGGCATAAGAAAAAGCAAGGACTTTAAAAAAAAAAAAAGGAAGCCAGCCTGGCTTAGTGGCAGGATAAAGAAAGTTATTACAAGTCGTCTTTCACCAAAAGTCATGATCAAACAAACTACATCAATAGGATCATAAACTCTGGAAGGCTAAATGTATATGCACATGCCAAGAAAGAATATGTAGGCTTGCAAGCAAAAGGATCCATAAATAAAATCCAATAAACATATCAGGACCAGAAAGCCTGCCAGAAATTCTGTAGGATCAACAGATGACTTGGCTGCAAAAGGAGCACCAGAGAAGACTCCCAAAGAAAAGCTAAATGAATTCTTTGCATCTGGGTCCATCAAAGCTTCTCCAGGCTCCACCACCACAGCCTTTTCATCATGGGGATCTCAGGGGCAGAATTCTTTGATCTTGATCCCTACAGAAGAGATTCCCTGTACATTTCATAATTTGAGGAAGCATATTTGCCAATGCATAAGACTTCATTAAAACTATAAAAACAAAAGCTGCAGAACTAGAGAGAGCAGCACCTATACTCACAATTCCCTAACAGATTCTCACCCTTTGCTAACTTGAAAGCTTTCCTTGTAATTATCCAAAAATGCTGCATAAACATTACTGCATATGCATAGACGCTACAGAACACTCACACACAAAAAAACATCTGCAGAAATTACTTGTAATTCTACCTATTCTACCTCTTTCACTACTTACTTCTCTAATGTTCTAGAATCTCCTGTATACTCTGGAAGATCATTTAAGTCTCGAGGTGAAGCAGAAATCTGTTCTGTACTTATTTTTAATGCTTGACCATCCTTTCCTATAACTTCCAGTCCAGTCAGTCCAAGGTAATGATGATCTCCCCAGGTCATGGTAAAATTCAGCTGCAGGCCTACGTAAAAGAATATACATACAACATACATACATACATATATATATATATATATATACACACGCATGCTAGCTTAAAGTATGGGGCCAAACCTCCAAAACTGGGTAATCAGTATCAACTAGAAGACACCTCCACTGGTACAGAGCAGACAAACAAAAAAACAAAAAGCAGAACAACAATGCGAGACTGCTACTTAACAAGTCCGAATCTCATCAAACACTTTAAAAGCTGCTCTTCATACCATGGGTTAATACAGCATACCTCACAAGAATACAGATAAAAGCACAGTGAAATGCTGTAGTGTTTACCTATATTGTCAGGAGGCAGAATGCTTCTCTTAACACTCCTGAGTAGCCAGTAACCTAGCAATTTGCTCTGAGTGGGGTCTGTCACTGCCATTAGCAGCGCTATTGGATCTACTTACTCTTCACTCTGCAACCCGCTAATGCACTAAGTCCAACTGCTCATACTCTGGCACAAACAACATCTCATAGAACCCACTTCATTCAAGGATCAGACTCGATTAGCATTGGCCAGCCACATGACCCCACTGCCCTAAATGAAGCAAACAGACTGAGGTAGATAATGCATTCATTCAACACTGTTCTCTAGTGATCAACTATTACACATTCATGGCGGCCCACTTGCCAGTTTGAATCCAAGCCAAAACTCCTTCCATCTGTACCGTGCATTGCCCAATCAATTACTATTTTCTATCACATGACTTCTAAATGAGCTAAATATTTGTTCTATACACTCTGTATATTCTATATACGTGCAGTTCCCAAGAACGAGCACCACATGAATTCTGTTTAAATAACTGTGTATGCTGCATTTGGATAGTTCCTGGTCTGCTTGCCCACCTCCACATAACAGTGCAGTACCTGTCGTAAATCTGTGTTAGACCTCTAGCAGGCTACTGACATCTTGTTCACTTGTAACTATACTGCTCCCAGTCAACCATGTTATCAAGTGCCTCATTACTCAGATCACAGAGTGACAGTAATTCAATAACACATTTAAGCAGTGACAGAACAGATTTTGAGATTACGCAGAAACAGAGAAGATCTGCAAGTCTGAAGGCTGTTATCTTTTGCCATCTAGGCGTCAACGTGGACTTAACTAAATTCAGTCTCTCATAAATCCCATGAGTAGATTCCTTAGAGAACACCAGTTCATAGCTAAACTGAAAAAAGAGATGTGGTTTACTATTGTATTTAATGCACTAACTTTGTGTCCAAACTGTACACACAGAAGCATCGTAAAGGCACAGCACCACTGAAAAACAGTACTGTTGATTTCCTTGCATTTCCAGAAATAGAAAAGAAATACTGCACTAACACAAAATTTTACCTTCAGGTGCACCTGTTTCACACTTTCCAAAAAATATAAAGAGCACATACAGATATGTCAAGCAATATTCCAGTCTGATCAGGTTCCATAAAAACTCATCACTGTAAATTTAAAATGTTTCATTTAAATCACTAAATGTAGCCCAGTAAGAATCAAGTTGGACAATGTCTAATGAAGCACTGATAGCTGTGATGCACTGTAAAACAAACAGCATTAGAGCTGCTAAGCCATCCAGCCCAATTACCTATAAATAGCAGTAGCAATTTACATGAGACTAAGTACACATAAATTCACTCGGGTGTTGAGATCTCTTTCTATTTGCAAGGACGCTAAGAAATAAATAGTTCTATTAACTGACAAGCTTGGAACTATGGCTACATTGATATTAGCTACTGTTTCCAGGGCCATTTCTTACAGAAATGCACAAGAGTTCTCAGGCAAATATATATAGATACATTTACTTTCTTTTTTTTTCCCCTCAAACAGACAGGGAAAAGATAGGATCGAGCAGCTCTCCATACAGGGTTAGTATTCACATTCTGAATTGTACATAGGCAAATTCTACATAGGCCAGTGAAGAGCAGAAGGGACCTCTGGAGGTCTGACTCCTGTCCATTAGATAGGTCTCTCAGGAGCTCATCCAGCTGAGGTGTGAATGTCTCCAGGCTAGCACACATCAAAAACTCCATCAATCCCTTTGTCAGACTGCCCTCAGGGTGAAAAGGAAGCTTCCATCAGCCACAGTTAGGTTCTTCCCAAGAACTCAGTGGGAATTTGGGACCTTTTTGGTAGAGACAAGTTAGCCCAATCAGCTAACAGTTAACAATATCTTGTTAGTATGAGAACGTGCATCTGCTGAGCTCTCAATTGTGTCCTCACTATCTTCTTCACCCACTTTGAAAAATGGGAGGAGGAAAAGTTCACAAATATAAACTGATGATAGACACATTCATCCACAACGTTTATAGATGAATATACTTCACAGATTATAGGAATAGTCCATATGTGGCTTGAATGACAGTATTGTACTTTATGTGCTGTGCCCAAGAAGCCAATTTCTCCCCTGCTGGATCAAAAGATCGGGAACTGGTACTTCTGGGCCACTCAGAGGTCCTCCGGAAAATAATCTGAAGTCCCAGAATGTTGGTTTTTTTGCACAGTATAAACAAACCAGGTCCTTTCAGTACAGATGCAACAGTCTGGTTTAGTTTTACTCTGGGGTTTCTATTGTCAATCTGATCTGAGAAAATCAGTCAGTCTAAATAAATATGTAAAATTGGAAGAGTATTACTTGGTAACGGACACAAAATCACAAATCTCATTCAAGGATAGGCAAATGGCTGGTGTTATCTTCTAGAGTAAACTCCATCTGTTACAATATAGTGTTCTAAATTCCACAGTTAAAAAAAAACCTTCTGCCTTAAATACTCAATTACTCCTCTTTATTCCAGACCTGACATCTGTCACAAAGATCTGTGCAACTGATAAATCAGATCCTCCCTGATAACACTAGTGGGGGTAGGGAGCAGTGTATGCAAAAAGTGGAAAAGAACAAACTTACACTTTCCAGTAAATATTCCTGGCTCCTTGGGTGTGCAAGCAGAGTGAGAATCCAGCAGAACTTCCTGCTTTTGAACCTTAAAAAAAAAAAAAAAAAAAGCAAACAAAAAAAAACAAAAAAAAGGAGCAATGAACATGCAGATCATACACATTTTAGAGACATACTGTCTATAAAATATATTTTTGTATGTTCCCGTGGGATATTTTTGTTAGTGGAGATAGGAACGTTAAACAGGATCCTCCTTAATGTGGGCTGATTTTTCTTGAAGAGACTGAACTGTTTAAGTCGCTGATCCCTACCTGCAGACTGCCATTAGCAAATGATGACATGTGGCATTTTTAATATGTTGCAATCGTGTCACAGAGACGAGAACTGCAGATGGAAGTTAAGCTCAGAGTGCTGTCACAATTTCATTCTCTCCAAGAAAAACACATAATGCAACACACAAGCCACAAAAGATGGAAAGATGGACAACAACTTTAGTGCTGAGGGTACCTTTTCACAAAACATCAAGTCCACCTTTGATGTCTCATACCTTTTTCTGAGAAAAACTTCCAAAAGACCAAACTGAGAATTAGAATTTCAAACTCCACTGAACATCAAAATCCATGGACTCAGAAATTACTGGTTTCATTGAGCCTTCTCTTGTGGGCCATAAAAGGTGGCGTACCACATATTTTCTCCCCATTCCTTGTTTCTTGGCCACTCAGCTCCTTCCATTCCATTAGCATCCACTATCTTTTCTGTCAGGTTTGGTCCAATTTTCTGCTGTTTCAACTCTCCTTGTGAACACTGACTTATCTATGTACTTAGACCCTTACAGTGGGCGAGTTACTGGATAAGAAATAAAAAGTAGAAATCATTACCAAGCTCCTACACCTGACCATCCTGAAATTGTTTCCTTGAATGAAATCACAGGTAAGGAGATGAAAGACAGATGAGCATGGATAAAAAAACGTAAGATGCTTTGCTAAGAGCTGTAGTCAGTATTGTAAAACACTTTCTCACCCATTGGTGGGGAAGATAAATCACCTAGTAGATTCGTATCATTCTGATAGCATACATATCCAGCTACAGGATCCTGATGGTCCTAGCACATACTGAATGATAGAGAGATCAGTGGTTTATTTGCAATAGGTATTGCCAACTCCACCACTGACACAGCATGCTTCGGAGTTAGAAAAGGAGTAAGAAAAGCACCACAGATGGACAACAACAAAAAAGAGGCAGAGGCTCTAAGTAATGGCCAGGGAGTCCAGGCCTAAGCTTCTGTAGCGAAAGAGGTCCTGGGTAAATGCTAACAACGCAGTCAATAAAAGAACGGTGAACCTCAATTAGTGTTCATGAAATCCTGCATTACACTGAGCGTCCAAACAGTTGTTGCAAGCAAAGATGGAAACAGACTTGTGGGTGCCACTATTAACTAACACTGGAGGAGCCAAAGAGTTAGAGCCACTGACTGGTGGCAGCAAGATCAAATTTTAGTGTCAGAACATTCCCCTATGTCACGTAAGCCACCAGAATAGGTCAAGATAGAACACAGCAGGCCTGAAAACATCACAAGGCTCATTAGGAACCAAGTTAGCAGTACTTTAGCTGAGCCAACTACAATTGTGATTCAGTTTTCAATCTCCTCACCATTGTACACGGGTGTCCCACTGAAAAAGACATCCTCATTGAAGAAAGAACAGGTGCTTACCAGCATTCTAAGATGACAGAAAGCAGTTCAAAGACGATGCCATACCATTTAAGCAGAAAATCAGGTGGGACTGTTGCTCAGTCACAGGGCCATTGGGCTGAAGTGAAGCAAGACTGTAGCACATGAAAAATATAACCCACCTCCAGCAGTAAAATACCTACTCTATAGCATAGCAGGGAACACCTTTATGCTGCAAAAGGGATACAGATTTGTGAAGATGCTAGTTAGAAAAGAACAGAGGAAAAAATAAAGAACAACTTGGGAACACATTAAATGACATTATGCTAGATCCTATCTACCCCAGGTGTTTTATTTGAGAAGAAATAAGCAAGTGCATACTCTATGTGGAAAAAGGGAAAAAAAATATTTGGAATGATGGGGAACAGAGCTACTCATTACATGAATAAATGTAAATCCCTGTACTCTCTGCTCAAGAAGAAAATAAATACAGTCCTGTAGAGTCTCCCCGGTAGTCTCATTAGCCAGAGAAAGCAAACAGCAGAAGAACTTCTAGGCTTAAAAAAATCCCATGAATTACTGAGCTGATGGAAAAAAAAAAAAAAACCTTCAAAATACAGGTTGCTTTATTAATTCTTCTACAGAGTTTTACAACATCACAAAAAACAGTTACTCCTATTTCCATACCTTATTTCAGAAAGATATATTTATAAGAGTTCTGAATGTAGAGATCCCTACCTGTTGATCCTCTGTTCTTAACCCTGCTTGTGTAAAAGGTCTTTCATCTCCGTCCCCATCCGCAGTTGTTGGCCTCTTTAGCTCTTCTTCATATCTCAGAGAGCTGGTATTCTCCATTTCTCCATCATATGTCTCATCATAGCAGTATACAGCTTCAAGAATATCATCATCGGTACTGAACAGTATAGTATCCCCAAAGTGCTCCGGAGCTGAAGGCAACATATAGAATTAAGTTGAGAAGCTATGCAAAATATTTAGAGTGTTAAAAATGTTATTCAGTTCTATTTTAATCTACAGCACTGTTTAAAGATAATATATGGGGAATAGGTACTGACTACTGATACAATTATGTTCAATTTCAATCTTAATTGCCTAGCAGATCTTGAAGACCCAGTCACATTTCAGGTACGTATAAAAGATGAGAAAAAAAGCTTCCTTGTCACCTTTTCCAAAATAACATATTCGTGAAGATTAAAAACCTACAACTTATAAATACCTAGTGACTATCAGAGGTTACTGAAATACAATCTTGTCTATAAAACATCATTAAGGATAAAAATTAGCTCTATACGCTACTTAAATTCACAGTATCATTAGAAAATGCTTTAGGTAGTTTTGCACAACATTTTGAAATTAAAAGGATTAAGTACTATATAAAGTCCCAATCTGGTTTGAAGAGGAAAGAGATAACAAAAAGATAAATATATTTGTTTATATTGTACTGCTCTACCCACAAAGTAAGAAAGAAATGATAAGAAATGATAGCATACCTCCAGACAAGGTTCCTGAAGCTTTTGCAATTTCTCCTTTAAAGATGCATTGTTCATCTAACATCATTATAATGTCTTTCACACCCCTAAAAGAGTGTATGCGAGATTTATTATAATTCCAAATCCTAATCATAGCTACTTGACAGGGATTCACAAAGTCAATAAAGATAAAGTGAGGTTTTCCAGGGGTAAATGGCGCTAGCCAGAGATGCATATCATCCTGCGTCAGATTTACCCCATCAATTAGATTGGTTATTACTCTGGGATCTTTGCCATAAGCTGGTAGAATATTTATATCAGGTGGTTCAGCTGTTATTTTCGAAATCTGAACAGGCTCTCCTTTAGAACTGAAAACTTCAATTCCATTAAGACCAACATAATGCCTGTCTCCCCACGTTGTTTGAATGTCTATTACTAAGTGCTGCCCATAAGGCAAAACAGGTATTTTAAAATCGTTTCCATCATGTGCCTCCACAGAACTCTCTTCTTCTCGCCTTTTCGGTACCGTTTGTACTCCTCCTTTTCTCATGAGATGACATTCTGCAGGCCGGCTGATTTTCTGCTGATGGAGAAACTCATCAAAAATATCCCCTTGAAAATCCATGTTAGAGATTCGGCCACGATGGGAGTAATTAAACTTTACCAAGGAGTTCCAGGACTCCTGCAGAGTGTGTTCTTGTTCATTGTGCCACTTTGCTCTAGAGGCGCCGACATCCTTGACAGATAAGTCCTCATCTGAAAATAACATTACACATGCATTTAACATATTGACGCGACTGGAAACAAACCATCGCAATAGATGTTCCAGAACTATGCAGGTCACATTCGTGTTTCCCTGACTATGAAATTCTGTTATATTAGCACTTTTACATTACCTTCCTGTAATAAAGACTATATGTCACAACTTCCCTTTCCATTTAAACATAATGAAAATAATCAATTCAATGTTAAAGAGCAGCACAAAGCAATAAACAAAACTGCAATTAAGTTTTAGATCGGCAATTCTCGACTCAACACTTAAAGAAATTCATTACTATGCAAATCTCAATTTAAGATCTTGGGCAAAATCCCTGGAAAAAAGTCCCAGTGACTCTCAATGGGGGGCTACCAAAACGTACCATGTCTGCATTTCTGCACGAGGTCTGTCAAGCAGTTGGACAGAACTCAACTGTTTAAGTTTCCAAAGCATTACACAGAAAATCCAGTGCTTACATTTTCAGTAAAATAGGAAGAAATAAGAAGGTCCATTCCATGGAGGGGATGGACCACCAGGAAAGGGTTGAAGAAACGCAATGAAAAACAGAAACAGAATCATTCATACAACTACTGGAGAAAGACAACTTCTCTGCTGCAGATGCAAACTTATATGTGAATTGAAATCAGAAATCTTACATGTGTAACACTTTAATATAACTTTAACTCAATCCAGCACCTAAGGTACGGTGGGTTCCATAGCCACCTTAATATTCAAAGCTAAAAAGACATTTGAGAAACCCTCAGAACGATGGCTGGAGAGATACTAACCCAAAGCATGCTCCTCAGCAGGCCTGCTGAAAGAAAACATAAACGCTGCTTGAACTTGACATGGTTACTTCTATAAATTTAGCATCAGATCTATACAGCTGCAGGTCTTCTCCTCTTCAGCTGCTGCCACCATCTTCTGTAGTCTACCTTTAACTGCATGTTGCCACCATCCTCCCAGACAGGAGTTGTCTTCCACGCAGGTTTCCTCCACATCTAAGCCGCCCAAACCACTACACCTGTATTAGCAATCCTCATTGCTGAGCACTATTTAAATACAAGAGGACGACGAGGAAGGAAGGAGCTTGATGAAGGAAAGGTAAGGACAGGAATTAGGAAGTGGAGAAATGAGAAATAACCATATAAGAGAAAGGGATGAGAAACAGAGAAGGGACTACAGAACAATTGAACAGCATTTGCTCTACTTCTGCCACAAATGTAAAATACTCCGACTCTATTCTGAACACAGAAGAGACAATGAGATAGATGGGATAGTTTGGTCCAATTCTCCCATCTGGGAAAAGGAAGACGCAGTGCTAAGCCTAAGGTGGTGTAAAGAGAGCTGTTAAACTGACAGCGCACAAAGCAACTACATATAATTAATCAGCAAAAGGGAAAGAATCCTCAGCCATGTGCACAAGAAGAAAGGTGGTAAGAAGTAGGTTCAGCATTCAATGAAGATGAGGTGAGCCCTGCACACACAGAAAACCCAAACACTTTTCTCACGTCAACAACAGTAAGATGCAGACAGGGGATAACCATGGATCTCATGGAAACTCAGTGGGGGCAGCACAGAGAAGCTAAGTAGGAGCAGTGCTCTCCTTGTGACCCCCAAGGGGAGCAGCTTAATTTCCATCTCAGCACGATTAAGAACAGATAATAATGATTTTCAATAAAGCTGTCATTTTTCTATTTTTTCTTTAAATAAATGAAGAAAAGAAAGTGTAGTACTGAACAATTACAGGCCCATGGGATAAATTTTCATTCAGTATGATGTCCTTGAGTGTATAGTAAAACAAATGGTTTTCAAGAATAAATGCCAATTGCAATAAAATGCAAAATAATGTTTTCCCAGAAGTCTTTTTAAGACTAATTTTTAACTTAGTTTTTGGAATCACTGGGAAAGAGGCAATGTTTCTAATCTGTCTATAGCCAATAATTGTTTACACAGGGGACAACTGAGATAAAAATAAGAATTGTAAAGCAGATGGGAAACTACCTGAAAGAGCATTGTGTTCCATATGCATAAGCATGAAAGCCTGAAGATCAACCTGGACACACTCCCCCATCCCACAAGTGAAATACAAATAAGAAGCACATTTCAGAGAGCTATTTCAGAGAACAGTAGTCACCTGCAAATCACTTTGTTGTTGAAATGTATGCCTGTACACATACTCAAGGGGTGGGCAATCACAAACAGTACTTCCCAGATTCTCAGAAGATATTGTATATTTCTTTACTACTTAAAAACACCAAAGCTTAAAAATTCTGGGATAGGGAAATACAGAAGTGTATTTGATACCCATTGGCTTTCCCTGCTTTTGATTTCTTCCTTTTTTTTTTTCCCCATTAACATTAAGTACTCCAAGCAGTGCAGAGTTTACAGCTTTGAAGTACTACTAAAGGAGTTCAATAGAAGTGATTTTCAATGGGAAGTTATTAAGTTTGTTAGCTACATTAAAGAGCAACACCAGGAAAAGCGGAGCTCTGAAAAGAAGGCAGAGGTCAACGGCTGAAGATTTCATAAAATTGCTCAGGTTGGAAAAGACCTTCAAGATCATCGAGTCCAACCACAACCTAACCATGCCGCTCTACCTCTAGCAACTCATTGCTAAATCACATCCCCGAGCACCATATCCAGATGGTTTTAAATACATTCAGGGATGGTGACTCAAGAACCCCTCCCTTGAGAGTCTATTCCAGTACTTAACAACCCCTTCTGTAAAGAAGATTTTCCTTATAACCAACTTGAATCTCCCCTGGCGCAACTTGAGGCCGTGTCACCTCATCCTGTCACTGTCACCAGCGAGAAGAGACCAACCCTGCTCTCAATGCAATTACCTTTCAGGTATTCAAAGAGAGGTTCCTCCTCAGCCTTCTCTTTATTTATAGGATCTGGCATTCCTTCTAGCATCTAAAATACTTTGCTTTCATTGGAGCCTCATGAACAAGTCATGGTATCCCTCCATCAACTCTGATCAAGAATATCCAGTTGCAATTGTTACAGATATCCCTAATCTTCTGCATGCCTGATTGTGTGACGGATGCTATCCCATCGAGTCCAGAAATAACGATCCCTCCAACATGCACCTCCCCTGTGGGCTTAGGAAGACTGTCCTTCAATCACTGAATCTCGTGTCCTACTTCTGCCAGCAACACACACCATGCAATTCCTCTCAGAACTTGAGTAAACTTCATTCTGGAGGCAATACAAGCTTGAAAACAACATCTTTCCTCTTCTCTCCTCTGTTGTATTAATCTCAAGCCTATTCCCTGCAGCTAAAAATAGCAATCATATTTCCATGCTGCAATCACACGCTTCATTTCCCAAATCATTTTAAATGCTCTCTTCTGTTCCACTTTGCAATCAGCTTTCCCGAAAACGGATGATCAGAACAGCAGTTTTCCAACTGAAGTCTCACAAGTGCCTGTGCTGAGATATTAACATTTCCCTAACTAACAGAAAAGCCTCTGCTGATACATCCTTCGAGTGCCTTGCTATAATCATGCCTGCGTCACACCAGCACTTCATAGTCAATCTGTGATCAGCTCTACTCCGCCAGGATCCTTCTCTTCCTCAGTCATTTGCAATCGATGACTACTCAGCTTACAACTTAATTCTCTGTTATTAGTCCCCAAATGACCTTGCAAGCAGTACTACTGCAATGCATTCCACTCCTATTACTCCGGTCCTCAAGTTCATCTTTTTGAGCAGTTCTCCAGTCCTCTCTTAACACCCCAAATTATGTCATTCGCATATTTTATCAACATACTTTTATCATTTGCTTTGCACACTGAAACAGTTACTGGAGATAAAAATGTACACTTTTACAGCAAAAGTAACTCAAGCCAAGTATGCCTGCATGTGCTGTTGCTAATTTCCCTTTTTCTCATCATTCCTCATTTAATCACCAAAGATGAGCTGTGCTGTTGCATATGGACACGTGTAACATTCCCCTTGTCACATACTTCCATACTTAAGCCCTGTAAGAGTGGTGAATTTAAACTTCTAAGGAAACACGTACAGCCATTTCACTATTGTTAATGCTCTTTGAAAATGACTTAGTAGTATTGTGTGGAGAACAGAAGTCACAAGACGCAATTTTCACCAGGGACAACCACATATGGAAAGCTTTATTGTCATTTTTCCCAGGTACGAGTTTTAAGTACCAGATAACTAAAGCTGTTCTGGGCAAAATTAGAGGACACAGTAACAGCAATCATGATAGCTGACATTAAAACTCCTAAATTGTTACCATTTTTATAACTGAACAGAAATTGCTAGGGTGAGATTTATTTACAATTTCTGTAATGAAGGCAAGTATTTCAATTCAAACTCTCTCTAGTTAAAAGAGAAAATGATTTTCTTCTGGCAGAGATTTCAAGCTTGCTGATGCACTGTTTGTCTGTAAGCATTCAAAATGCAGGGCCGCTTCCTCATCAAGGTTAAAAGAGAACATGACATAGTGCGCTTCCTGTACTATTGTGTGATAATGACAAACCTTTTGTTTCTTATGCAGAGAAATCCCTCATTCTACATTGTTATAGATCCTCTTAAACTATATAATTTAAGTGCTTTCATTACAAGTGGGTTTTAACTCTAACTTAATACAAGATATGGTTTAAACGATACACAAAAGATAAGATATATTCTACAATTAGATGAATAGCACAGTACTAGAGAAATGAGAGATTTAGGCCTATCAGGTCTATCAAACACAGAGCTGCATTACATGGTTCATGGGTTAGTCTGTATATAGTATACTTCCTCAGACCTGCCCGTGCCATTTCTGTCACAGAGAGGAAACTGAGAATCCAGGAACATGAGCTTGGTTAAAACACCAAGATTGATAACAACAAAAATCAGTGTCTTTTTTTTTTTATCCCCTTCTTTAAATATACACCTTATCAAAATTGCAAACACAGAAAGCTACAGCTCTTCCTTTTTAAAGACATTTAAAATAAAAGCGACCTGTTTCCTGCTTATATAGCAAAACGTAACGCTTTCCTAGCAAAGTTTTACTTTTTTCAATACGATTTGTCCAGACATTCTGCTTCTAGAGTCCCAAGAATGAAACAGCATATGATACCCAAAACTGATACATTTTTGTACTACTGGATCCAAACTTTCAGGCTAACGAATCTGAACGGATTCTTGGTTCTCTCTGTATCTTATTTCTGTACTGCAAACACAAAACGGAGAAAGACACATGGAGAAATGAGGAGAAAGGAGTAGCAGGAGTAGGAATTATTGTAGACAGCATATATTCTCACTGAGAAAGGCAGAAACCTGACTACACAACAAACTCTAAGCTCACTCGTTACCTTGAGGTCACACTCTTCACCACTTTGCAAATTTTCATTTACATCAGTGAATATTTGCTGTCTGCAAGACTGCCGATTTTCAGACTTGCAAGACTGTACATTTAGTCTTTCATGTTCTCCAAATGATTTTTAAAACGCTAACCCAAAGTGTGAATTTTTCAGAAAAAGAGTGTTGCCTGTTCAACATATAACAAGGTGAAAGACTGAGAATTGCTGTAGTACAAATGAGAAAAACTGAATACTGCAAATAGCTCAGCTAAAATCCCACTGTTTATACACCCAGAAATTGCCAGTGGGTAAAAGGTGATTTTTCTTTTTTCACGCAGTACTGGTGATGCCAAAGTGGGAGTACTGCATGCAGTTTCAAGTAAACTGAATGGAACAAGTCCACACCAGGGCCACAAAGATGATTAAGGGACCAAAGCACCTTTCTTATGAGAATAGGCAGAGAGAGCTAGGAATCTTCAGCCCAGAGAAGAAAAAGATCAGTGGCATTTACTGATGTGCATAAACACCTGGTGGGAGTGAAAGAATAAGATGGAGACTGGATCTTTCCAGCAGTGCCCAGTGACAGAACATGAGGCAACTGACACAAATTTACAACCACAAAACTGTGTTAACACAGGAAAGTATTCTTTCAAACACCGGACCACCTAACTAAACACAGTTCTGGATAACCTGTTTTAGCAAGGGGGTTGACAAGATGATGTCAAGAGGTCTCTTACAACCAAAGTGATTCTGTACTTCTGCAAAATGAAAATAAATATCAGCCCTTATACTAATGTTGCTATTAGGAGCTCTTACCTTTGAATGCTGAATCATCATCTCTAAGATTTATGGTGTTTAATCCCTGCTTTCTTACACTTCTCCTTCCACTTGTTGGGTACTCCAAACTACAGCCATGCTTGTTAGAAAGTTGCTCTGAGATATTTAAGACAACATCTTTGCCCCTTCCAGTCAGAATTTGGGATCTCGCATCTCCATTTGCATTTCTGCTTCTTCCCAGTTCATTTCTGTGACTTTTGACATCTTCATTAGTCAGATCAGGGAATTTCTTCATGATTGCATCTGAGTCTGTTTGAAATTTCAAGTCTAAACCACATCCTGTAGCAAGCCAGGGAGGTTTCTGCTTACCAGAATTATCTTGATGATCTTGATGATTCTCTCTTCCTTGGGAAGAGGAGTGTAACCAAGAAGGAATTGCAGCTGTAGAATCAGACAATTTTCTTCCTGTTAGCTTTTCCATTTGCCCACTCAAAGGAAGTTCTTCATCAGACAGATCATGATTGATAGCTTCTACTGCTGCACCTTCCTTTGTATCTTTTATAAAAACGTGAGATGGTAACACCTTTAGATCACCCTCTAACTCAGCAAAGTTTCCCCTAGTCAAGCTGGCTGAGTTCACCTTATCCTCAAAATGATTTCCCCCTGGCAGAGATTTCAAGCTTACTGACGCACTGTTTGTCTGTAAGCATTCAAAATGCAGGTCCACTTCCCCATCTGTAACTGCAGATCCATCTACTTCTTTATTTCCATTTGAAGAACAGGTTATACCCTGCTTGCACTCTGTAAGCTCAATGGTAGTGCTGTGGTCAGCAGAGAGATCTCCACAGGCTCTTTCCAATTCACCATCAAATACCAGATTCTCATCAACATATAACTTCACCTTCTTTGCTCCAATATCACGGTCCTGGAAAAATAAAGGTATGGAGACTTCAAATAAGCTGTTCAAGCATTAGATATCACTGTTCTGGAACTCTAATTAAGGAATTGAACGCAATTAGAAGCTCATATCATTAACAAGCTCTTAACCATTTCTCAAATGAAAAGCTCATACAAGTGAAAAATACAGTGGGATAGTTAAGAATTTATTTAAAAGGACCGACCATGCTGCTAGACACTACTACAAATCATTCTGGCTGACACCTAGGAAATAAAAACATTCAAAAAAGTTTGAGCAAAGACACCTAGATTACGTATACTTATTTTTGATCAGAATGTTAATTCCAGAGGCAGATTTTGCTTCAGCACCTTTAAGAATCACCTCACATTTCTCATGTACGCTACAGAGTGAACAGTTACCCGCATCAAAGCCAGTAGAGTTAAAGACATATAGAAATACAGGGCTGGAAAGGATATTAAAATTCTCACCCATCTATTACACTTGAGGAAGTGAAATAACCAATACCTTCGCAGATAAATCTGTTTTTAATAGTTTCAAATAAGACAACTTTCTGCTTTGATAGCCTATTTAAACACTTAACTAGTCCTATAAATAAAAGGCCTTTGTCAGACGCAGCTCTGCCACTCACTAAATCTGCGTGCAATTGTTTTCTATGGCACCCACTAATAATCTGATTTTATTACTCTCCTGAAGTTGGAATTAATATTCTGTTATCCCTTTCTGAGCTTCCAGTTGCTTAGCGATCAGGTGGGATGGGAAAGGTCAACAGAATGCTTAGGTTTTCCCAGTACCAGTGCAAAAGTCTCTTCCAGCACGAAGAGATTACAGAAATCTATTTCTCATAAGAAGTTTAATCCAAAAAACACCCTTCCGACCCTTAAGACTTCATCTGAGGAAGTTTGTTGTTTTTTTTCTTCCAGTGTTACTAAAATGACACAATGCCTCCTAACTAGCAAGAAGATATCATCAGAGAGAAAAATAAGAGTTTTTTTGTGAAAATAGCTCTAAGATTCCTCTTAACTTCCCTTCCCAGCTTACACCTTCCGCCCGCACAGGGTGCCCACTGTGGTAGTGCTTTCCAGTGGAAAGCAACAGGGTATTCCTGGACACACCAGTAATATTTGTGCAGGAAGGAAAAAGCTTAAAACTTAAGGGACTTTCCTGTGAATTAAATCCAGACAATGAACGTTGCCTCTGCACGACTTCTCAAAGATAAATGAAAAAGGAGCAATAGGAAGTAAGTCCAAAACTATAAACTTAACTCTGCCAGAACAAAGCTCCAGATTAGCCAAGAACTGCAAAATGGCACAGAAAGCACAACCCAGTCCAAGGACTTGGGTGAAAAAGATCTCCAACTCAGGAGAGTGGATATGAAACACAAACAAGGAGGAACAAACACTTGAAAGGTAACATTATCCAGCTGAAGAGCAACTAAGATATTCATGACTTAAATATTAAATTCATTGACAGATTATTAAGTCATACATACCAAAGTCACTACAGCAGATCTTAAGAAAAGGGGTTTAAAAGCATAACGTAAATTTAATTTCAAAGCCAGAGCAAGCATTTACATAACACCACAATATTCCAGATAAGCTTAGAACAAAACACCAAAAACAAACAATTGGAGCACCCTTACTTTTGTTCTGCTCTCACAGACTAAAACTGACCTCGCTTTCCACACATCTCAACGGAAGTAAATGAAGGAAGCAAGGCGAAGCATTGTCCGAGACTTTCTTTGGAACGTCATCTGGCTTTTACAGCTTCCTTCAGACATTCTTTTCTACTTTCTGATTCAAAATCTAAAGCTCAAATATTTTCAACAACACACCAGAACCGGCCCAAACTACTTTTTCTGCTGTTGTTTGAAGAAGTACATGGGCATTCCTGGCTTACGTGGTTTTTCTGAGGGAAGGGTGATTTTAATGGATACCCCCAGAAAAGTACAAATACAACTCTAGATTTACACCAGCAGGAAGAAAACATATCTAGTTATATTGCATCTTTTATTACTTCTCAGACGAAATTTCCTCATGGAAAATTATAGAGTTAGGCAGAACTGCTTTGTATTATTCTTTCACGTACGAATGAGATATATCTTTAGTCCATATATATTGCAGGACTGCCTCTGAAGTCTGTGGGGTATGCTCCTAATGGATTTTACAGTTTGCTTTATAGAGGTTTATTAAAAAAAATCATTGCCTTGCAGCATGCAAATATGTTTATGTGTACTTCCCATATTACAATCAATAGGCTCAGTAATAAATGCATACCGTTACCTCTAAAAACAGCAGTCCCTTTCACAGCCTCTAACCGTGACAGAACATTCTGCAGACTACATTTTAATAGAAAATAGTTGTTACAACTCCAGAAAATGAATATACATCATATTATAGTAAACTTCTTCAAGCTGTTTAGTCCAGTCATTTCCATATGGATAAGTTACCATATATGTTTATATAAGAACATAGACAAGAAGAAAACCAGAGAGATAAAGCCTCTTATTGATAATCCAGAAGAGCAAATCCTCTTTGATCCAGTACCTGGGATTTTTTTCCCCTCAACACTGCAGTGTACAAACAAGAATAATATCCACGGTAACATTCAAACACACAAACAGCATACCATCTGCCATCAGATGTCTCTTTAGTAACATTAGAATACTAGTTATTTTATGTACATGTAGTTAGTATACTTTTTAATTAAAAAAATAAAACCAGAATTGATCAACATTCAGCCTGTTTATACCTATATACATGAGAAATCAAGCATTTTTTTTTATATCATGATAAAACGACTCTAAACGCTGAATACTAAAATGCACTTACCCTTGTATCACTACTGATCACCACAGAAAAGGACTACCTCACAGAAAACGCAGACCCTTTTGTTCGACTTGTGTTAGCATTTATGTGTGTATTACGAAAACGACAGCATTTACACATCTATCTCTTACAATCAACAACAGAAACAAAAACGTACAGTACACATGGGCCACTCCTAGCTCTGTATTTTATCAGAGAGAACATCACCTACTTTCATTTCATACTTGAGAGTGAAGATCAAACGGAGGCTTGTGTAGAAGAAGGAGAGCACGCGCACAGAGGAGGTGAGAAAAGACTACTTACGCTAGTTGTTGTGCTGTAATTCCAAATCTTGATCTTGGATACACCAAAGTCATGTGATCGGGTGGGATTGCGGATAACAAAGTAAAGTTGGACAGGAGGATGGAAAGGGCACATCCAAAGGGCGCTCTCCTTTGTCGTCTAAAAACACACACAAGCAGACTGTTATTAACACTCCTTTCTTCTGAAGCAGGATATTTTGATTAATTTACCACCCCACAGGAAAAAAAAATCAATTAGAAAAGTAATCATATAATAAAATCTGCTATATTAAAAGCAAAACCTTAACCTCATTTCCAAACAACAAATCCGACTCTCCTGCCTGTAATGCAGCTGACAACCTGACAATTAGATAAAGGTCAGCTGCCTGCCATCCCAGAGAGACATCTGCACGCTCACAAATGACAGGCAGTCTGCCATGCTTTGTAACTGCAGGGTCAATGCAAGCCCAGTTTATTTTAATCAAATTAATCAGCTTTGCAAGCGCTAAAGGGGATCAGTGAGCAGAATGGACACCGTCTAATCATTTTACAATTTCTTAAGAGTGCTTATGCTTCTATCTTGCCATCTAACAAGGGAAATCTTATCAATTTTATTTCACCGCCTCTATCTTCAGAAGTCTTTACAGACAACTAATTTCACTTGCAGATCTATTCCTCAGAGCTACATTTAGAATTTTTTAAGATAAAATAGAAGCTTTGAACACAGATTTTACAGACAATTGGTTACGGTTGTTGTAGACAGTTTTAAGTATCAAGTAAGCAGAGTTCCAGACATTCCTAAAAAGCACTGTCTATTCATGTTTAGAAGAGGAAAAAAGTAAAAGTATGTGGCAGCTCACTATGAGACGAGAAGAAAAGAGCTTCAGAATCATAATGTTGAATGTTAGTATACTTGACATCAAACAGTACCCAACAACAGAAATAAACAAGGGCAAAACAAATACGCATGCAAAACACTTCAGTGGTCTCAGATTAGTAGATACAGTACTGCTCCTTCTATTTTCAAGGAACCACAGTACATATGAACACAGTATATACACAAAGTCACTATTTTTCCACATCCTTTCACATCGTGAGTCAGATTTTCCCAACAATAGGAAAAACACTTCCCTACAAAGTAATTCAGATGTATGCCTAATGATGGTAAGAGATCTCCGCCAGTCTACTCCAAGATATCATGAATAGAACCACTCCTCAGAGTGGATTTCTACCCATTCCAAGTTCTGATGGTTGATTATGTATCTGCCCCAGCAGTCACTCTAAAAGTTTTAGGAGATTATTGCTTTGAATGTCAGTTTTGGGCATGAACTGCTACAAGCACCAGAAAGATTTATCCCTTTTTACATTTAAAATAAAGTCTCTTAACGTTGAAGAAGTTAAGGATATCCCTCAAACCAGTGTGAAACCAATTCGAGGACCAATTTCAAAGCTAGATCACGTTAGTCAAGATGTACTATGAACCTGTATAATTAAAATAATAATAATAATAATAATTTCCAAGTGGCAGACAACACATGGTGAGGTATTCATCTCCACACCTGATGGCCCAAAACAAAGAAAACAAATAGAGTTCTCTGCGTTACTGATACAGTACCAGAGGTGCCTTCACACCAAACTCAGAGCAAAGGGACACTGAGTAGACCTGTTTGTGCTTCAGTCCAGAAGCTCTGTGAAGTCATACATCATCTTCCAACTAATAGGAGATGTATCAGAGCGAGACTCGTTATTTGGACTTCAGCGAAAACCAACTGTGGAAATGGGTGTTTATCAGTGGAAGTGCTCAGGAGTGAACATACTCATGTCTAAGATTTGACACCAGAAATTCAAGATACCTTGACAAACCCATGCCAAAATTCATCAGTCTGGGGAGGAGCCTCATGTTTTATCACATCATTATACATGAAGTATCCCTGCTCTGGAGTTGCTGTCATTGCAATTAGCACTGAAAAATATCTACCCCTGATGTCCTTTTGACTCAGCGGGGTGAATATGATATGCAGTAAGTACTCACTACATTTGCACTGGTTCTAATAATTAAAAAAAAAAAAAAAACACACTGAGAACCTCTGATTTCTGGTTTTCTGGGAGACTGCCCTCTGAGACACTGCTTTGTATCAGCACTGGAGGTATGCCCCATTCACAGGGAAGGAAGGGTTGAGTGTTGAAAAGAAACGACATGGGTTCACCAATGTGAAGAAACATCATTAGTACATACAGATATTTCTATTGCAGTCCTTTGTTCTCAAGATCCTGAGGTTTGAAAAACCTATACACACAGGAATCAGAAGCCATACTAGCTTTTATTAGAATCTTACCTCTGAAGTCCTGGGGAGACTTTTGAACACACTGTACTGAGCAGTCAAAGGACAAAGAATTTGCAGCACAATTGAAATTATGACCACAGAAAAGGCTCTGCAAATTGGCTAATCACTTCAGGGATTTCATTTGTTATTTTAATTCTACTGTTTCCAGTATGTAAGACCACCTCATCTTACAATCTGACACACTATGAAGTTTTCTTCCACCATACCACACATTTTTCTTTAATGTTGTGTTGAAATCAACCTACCTACCCATTCTTCATGGTCCTTCCCTAGGTAAAAGCATAACAAGGGAACAGGAGAAAATAAGCACATTTCAGTTTTGAGTTTACTGAAACTCACATTAAGCATATAAAACAAGAAGCTAGAAGTGAAGCTCCTACACCTTCAGATCACAAAAACTAATTACATTAAACAGCAGACATACTGTAAAAATGTAAAATTCCCTACCCTTAAGCTTTCATGATTTTTCCCCCCATACATACCATGATCACAATAGTTTAAAAAAAATGTCACCTTCCACCCAAGCCAATATCATAGTATTAATACGTAAGAAACACAGTTAAATGCACCCTGCCTCCAGATGCTCAGTTAACTAAGTCAAACAAGTTAATCAAATTATGTTATAAAATATCATAACTGAATAGCAACATCTTGGACAAGAAAACTGGATTTGTTAGTTCAAAAATCAAGTAACAAACAAGAAATTCTGTGATGAAATATTAAATATTAAAACAAGAAGTTGTCACATCCAGTACTGAGCTGTCTTACATTTAAGTTCTTATTGACCAAGCAGCACAAATCTCCTGGGTAGTCAGCATTTCGAATGTCCACATCGTGAGGAGACACAAATATCTTCTCATTGTATAAATCAAAGAATTCCACCTCTCTCAAGCCAACGTTTACTGGATTTCCCCAGTTAGAAAGAAGTTCCAGAGTCACATAAATGGCATCGAGTACTTCCACATTTGTTGTCATCTGGACTCACAGGAAATACAGTATACATATAAGTGACAAAACAAAATCTGCAGCAATACAAAGACTTAAGACTAAGATGCTGTAAATTCAGAAACAAAAGGCCTGTTAGTTCAGAGATGTCTGGATACTTACTTAATCATTCTGCATTCCAGCAATTCTACCCCACAACAACTAAAAAACCTAAAGCAGGGTAAGAGAAGAGAACTTGCCACCCCTTTAGATCTCATCTACTCCTTAGACGAAGGAGAAAACTGCTTTCCTTATTCACTTGTAATTCTGATGAACAGAGGAAGCAATTTGCTGCTCACAAAATAATGTGTAAAGTATGATTACAAACTGTATTGTAAAACTTACAGATAAGAATTAAAATAGAGATGTGAGACAACACAATTCTACTGTTTTTACAGCTCCTGCTTTTTTTCCCCTTAAACATTGTTCATTAAGCACTTTTGGGGCAATTCACGTATTTGGTAAAATTAAAAACATTATCATTTGTATTGCAGAGACTGTAAATACCAAGATACACTCAAACTGTTTCCATCTTAAATTTAAAAAATTCAAATAACAGTGCAGGTTTTTGTAAGCCAGCACAAGTTGATATTTGATGCTTTGGCTGCCACAGCACACGAGAACACAAAGGCCAGAAGCAGCCAAACAGCTTTTACATCTCTTTGCCGATAAGCAGTCCAGGAGAACCAAACCACTAAGAAACAAGTGGGAGAGGGAATTTATTTACGTAAGATCTCTCAGAGATCAACTTTCAGTGAAACATGTGGTCTTTCTCACACATTACATCATTCACCTTGATTATTAACTAAGGATCTTTATCCTTACTAACAAATAAGTATCTGTTTTAATAAAAAATTTTTAGATCTGTTAAAAGCGTGAATTAGCAGAGACCACTACGCTAGAACACGACTTCAACCAAGACAGCACCCAGTGCTGACAGATCTTAGGAAGAGGTGCATCAGACTGATATGGTTCATTGATCCCAAACACATTAGAACTCAAGGAATCCAATAAACATTAGCATGTTCTCATGGAGAACTGAGACATTTCTGAGAGTACTAGCTGCTTTGATATTCTTGACTAAGAAAATAAATAGCTTGTGATAACTCCTAAGCCAAAGAAACAGCTTCCTTGACTGTTAAGAATGAAAGCTAGCAAGTGAATTAAGTGATTTAGATAAAATCAAATGAACTGGTCACATTTTTTGCAACAGCTTTATAAAATGGATCCTCTTACAAATATCACATCATGGAAGCATCGATTATGGTGCACATTATACAGACCTTCTCTGTTAAAACACAATCTGCTTCAGATTTTTCATCAGATAGGAGTACATCATTATCACAGGTAGAATTGCTCTCAGTCTCCTGAAGAACTTTCAGAAGTTTCTCCTGCTGTCTGAAACACATGTTCTTTTGTTTATTATTTCCTTCTAATTCTTGCATTTTTAAGAAATGTTTTGTTGGCATGAAGGTAAACAGATCACAAAATGAATTTATACACCCCAAAGAACTTCAGTACCCCACGCTGGAATGACACTTGTCACAGCATCCCACCCCCAAATAAACACAGTCTGGTTAGAAGACCACGCTCCAGTTCTCTGTTAAATATGAGGCAGACTGATAAAGTAAGACAAAAATAATACGAACAGAGATAATACATAGCTAATATAAAACATCAGCAGTTTCCCAGTTAACAGCCACTGGTCCAAAGCTAGTCTTCTACGATTTTTTGCCAATACTTGCACTTGGGCATCTAAAAGCCATCAGATGAAGTGGCACTCTGTGGATAAAAATCCTCTTAGAAAGGAAGCCTGTCTTAAAGGAAATACATCTACCTGTTTCCAAAAGGACAAGCGATCTCCACACCTTTTGTGACTGCAGTCTTGGCCTGGTTTCCTTCTGAAGGTTCAGCCATGGCAGAGAGAATAGATGAAAGAGAAAACTTCTTCTATGTAAGAAAAAGATAAAAAACGATAAAAATGTTTCATTCACACTGTTCTCTACAGTACCAGTGAATATCAGTCTGCAGCTCCAGAACAGATAATTTCAGGCTAACTTCTGGTCTCTGTTAACCTTAATTAATCCATAACCATACACAGAGTTGAAGCATGTTCAGCAGAACCGGTCTTAATAAAAGAGCCGAGGGGAAGAAACGTAACAAAATCATTCTGTAATGACTTGATACAAATACAGAATATAACTTTATGTATATTTATACATATATAATACTATATATACACACACAAATGTGTGAGTACTTACATATGTCCAAAATCTTATTACATATGTATTTGGTAGAACTCTGCTAAAGCTTTGGCACAGTTCTGCCCAGACTTTCTCATTCTTTTCCTCCAAAGAAGGAGCACAAAGGCTTTTAAAACCCCCCTCAAAATATCAGTTTTATTATAATAAAATGCAGATACTCTTCATTTTTTCAAAATACAGAATGTCATAGCAACTACCTAAAGAAAAAAAAAAAAAATCAACCAGAGGAAAAGTCTTGTAGTTTTTATGACAAAACAGGTTCTTTCTCTGCTCGCATCCCACTTTAAGCATGTCCTTTTTTCTACTTTTCCTAAAAATCTACTGGCAGCTTCTGTTCACAGTACTGAGTATTCTATCCCTAACAAGTAAGCAAGTGAGGAATGACAGTCCTTCCATTCTTCGGTCACTTCAGTCTTGAAAAATCATTGAGATAAAGAGAACTTTAAAATGCTTAGAAGTGGACTACTTCTCCAACATACAGAATTCTGAATTACTATACATTTAAACACCAAAGGCAAAAGCCCCTTAGTTAAGTACATAAAATTGAGTTACTTCTGGCAGATAATTTAAATCAGTTTCAAGACTGAGAACTCACAGCAGGCTTCTGAAACTCCTCCTCCAAAATCAAGGTAAAATTACGTCTGTTTTAAATATTATTTTATGTTTTTAAAGCAGCATGATATTAAAATTAGTCAACATCAGCATGAAGATGCATTACACAAGAATATCCAACCAAAAGCATTCTATCATCAGACTGTATTTCAAAAAGAAGAGGAGTAAGATTGAAGAGCTGACCTAGACGGTGGAAACACTGCATAAATTTATCTACAGTACATAGCATTTTATCCTCGACTCCTGAGCAAAATTGCCCAAGAACTTAACATTGGCTCAGAGACAGCAGTGGCCACACATTCAGAACAGCAATTTCTCGCAATCCCAGGGAGCATCATTTTAGATTAAAACCGTCAGCAGTCTTGGAAACTCTCAGAATTCAAATATTAGCTCAAAGAACATATAGAATCACAGAATATCCCAAGATGGAAGGGACCAATAAGGATCATCAAGTCTAAGTTCAAAAAACAAAAACAAAACAGACCATTAAGTATATGTACCTCTTTTTCCTTTCTATTGAAATGATGATGAAGCATACTTTGAAGCTATGAATTCTGTCCCAAACAGACAGTTCTGCAAGCTTAAAAATTTATGACTAGATTTCCTTATGTATTATACTTATTAAGAGGACAGAACTATTGTGTTCAATGTTTAGCCACGTCTGCCTGCAGAAGTCTTTTGACTCTTTGACTTAAGAGGCAATAATGGCCTGATCTGTACCTGAAGGGAATAAATTTTTGGTATTACCTTGTTTATTAAGTAAGCTTTTAATTGCTTTTCAACATGCTTATTGGAGATAAGAGATATACACACACATTGCACACTGCACAAGCTGAGCATGTACTATTAACAGGAAGCTGTGCTCACATTAATGAGTTTAGTGAGATGGTAGGAAATACCAGCAAGGAAATCACATATTTTGTTTAGAAAGCTTCTAGAAAGAAAACAAATCAAACAGGCCTGCAGCTGTGCACTTGACTCTGTAGACAGCTCACATGAGTGAGCTATCAGCTGCTCAGTGATCCCCAAAATCAAGAGAAAGCTGTGGGATGACAGCCTGAGGAACCAGATTTAAAACACAAATGAACACCCCCCCCCCTCCCCCCCCGCTATGGAAGTAATACAAATCCAATTACAATAGAGACATCACTGTTTATTCTTGCATGATTGTAAAACTGCATGAGAATTAACTATTTTAAGTTGTGTTTAAGGAAAATGACTTTTCTCCTTCTCAAACACCCTTTTTTTTTTTGTCCATACCTTTTGAGGGCTCATGGGAACTGACTGCCTTTGCAAATTTCTCTGTAAGGCTTCATTTTCAATTTGCATAGCTTTAACCACAGCTGAAACAGAGAGTTCAGAATCCTGTTCGCACTCATTCTTTCGAGTTGCTGAAAGTGGTCTTTCTGGTCGACTTAATGGTCCTGCTATGAATAAAACAAAGGAATATCCATTTGTACAAACTAGCACGGAATATTACAACAGTATACATTTGAAATGTCCAATTCTGTTACTGGCACAGGGTTATATTAAATCTGTAACCAAAGCAAAACTGAATTGCTCCAATTCGTTTTCACATTAGGATTCCAGGTCACATCTACTCTAGACAACAGCTGAAACTTTATTGCAACAGAAGAAACACTGAAAAATGAGAAATAGGTTTTTTATGGTTTAAAAGGGTTGTTGCTTTGTTCAGATATTTAATGGAAATGCCTGGCAACAATTAATTGAAATAGGAATAATACGATTTCAGCACACCAGAATTTTTCAATGTAAATTGAGTATTCAGCTACTCTGGAAGAACCCCAAGATTCTTCTAGTAAAATCAAGAGTCAGAAATTGCTACTTTGCAACATAAAACAAACGACCTTATAAACCTGCGCCCATCTTCCCAAATAAAACGAACATAGAAACATCACAGCCTGGAAGAAAGTTTAAGAGAGGAAACTTAAAGCCTAGAAACATCAAGAGAGCTAATTGTTCTTAGCTGTGGCAGAATTCTGTCTTTTTCTTGCTATAAATGCATTGTGTTAGGAACTGTCAACAAAGCAGACTTTAAGACCCACTTCTGTTAATACCATAGGTAATAGATACCTATCAGAGAAGTGGAAAATAGAGCAAACACAAGGACCAAAAAGAGAGGACAACGTATTATGGTATAGAAGCAAAAAGAGAAGGAAGTTAACAGAGAAATGGCAGAAGACTCAAGTGTGCAAGTGCTGAATTCTTCTCACCGTTCTACTCAAGTTAAAACTCTTGAAGTGCTTAAAAAAAATATTAAAGAAAGGTAAGAAAGTCTCATAACAACAGATGAAATTACACCTGAATCAGAGTGGAAAAAAAAGCAATGAGTCCCTTCTTTACTGATGCAAATTTGTATTTCTTACTATAGCAAACTCTTTCCTGCCCCTCTGGCTGCAAGGACTCAGCAGAGAATGGTCGATTGATTTTATTTTTTACCACAACTGGTCTGACAGGAATGTACATTTCAGCATTTTCTTTCCTTTTGGCTGAGAGAACTCGCACTGGCTTCACTTCTGTAAGATAAGGAAACAGAAAAATCAGCATCAGAGATCTTCAGAAGTAGAGACGGGAAGAATTACTGAACCTTAAACGCTAAAGTTTTGCCACTTTAATTATGCTGGCATAGGTAAAGCTATCACCCTCATCCTCCCTCCTTTTCAGTGATGCAGTTCTTTGTTCTGTTCATGCAGAAGTACGTATGCACAGCTTCAACCAACTTACTGATGAAATATATCACTATAAGGTAGGTCATCAGACCAATCTGTCTTGACTGGGGCAGGTACTTTCAAGCATTACTGAAGAGCAAAAATAAGCAAGAAACCCTGAGTCACTCATTAATACAGTTTTACCAGAATAATCGTTGTAGACTAAAAGAAAATGGTCATTTAGTTCATAAGAGTACTTATTTTCTCTTACTTCTAGGGGTGAGGGGATAATACGCCATGTACTCATGTTCCCACAGCCATTGCACCTCTTGTTCTTCTGCCTCTCCCCATTCACACCTGCTTATTTCTACGATAATAAGAACACTCCTTTACTCAATTGATTCAAAGACTGTTCAACGTAAAAGGAACAATCAAGTATGGGTGAAGGGGAAAAGAAACACTGAAATGAGTAGAGAGGTAATTTTGTGAAGTACTGAACATAGGTAAAGAGAAGATCATAATTTAGTGTCTTAAAAAAAAAAAAAACAACTACACTTACTTGGAACAACAGAATCATTCAAAGACAGTGCAAGCACCTGATGACTGGCTATCGCTAACAAGATAGACAAAGAGAGAAGCAGCTGTGGTAACCCTAACCTTGCTGTGACACAACTCCAGGAAAAAAAAAACAAAATACAAAAAGAAACAGAAGATTTGTCTGATGTTGTTTCTCTGAGACAACCCAAGGAGTCTCAGAAGGAAAGCCAAACCGAGAAAAGGATGTCAGATATGAAGAGATATTACTAAGAAAATGAGTGAAGACACCAGCACAAGTTTTAGGTGGCATTGCTAAAGAGCAATTTTCCTGCTGCAGCAGAAAACAAATATTTGTGCTAGCAAGAATAAAGGCCTGTCAAGTGAAACAATGGGAGCTAATGAGGGTGCAATTGAAGAAACAAATTTCTGAGTGGGAAATCATGATTTATAATCAGTGGAAAAGGTAGCTAATAACTAAAATATCACTGGGTAAAGCTCATACCTACAGTGTCCTGCAAGCAGCACAAGGAAAAGCAAAACACACACTTGTCATACAGATATTATTAACCTAGAAACACTATCTTCAGAGTAGCAACCTGCATGTAACCATTCTGTTGTATGCTCTATTAGCACTAGAAAACAGAAGCTTTCCCAAACAATACCCAAAATTCATTTGCAGAAGTGCTAGTTCTGGTGCTGTATAAGTTGAGACTGGGTGATTGAGTTATTCACTCTGGTTTATGCGATTACATCAAAGCTGGACCTGAAGCCTGGCTACCAGGCAGTCAGCACTGTTGTGCTCTTCCCTTCTGTATCAGAAGCAAAACCATCAAAACCAGTCTTCCTGCATATTACTTTCAATACAATGTAATACAAATACCAGTTCGATGGTGGTTATTCTTCCCCCCATTTTGGACCTGAAACCTGCATTCCTGGGGCCTGTCTCAGAGGGGTTGAAACTTGTTACTAAAATCTTGAGGAAAAAGCTAGCCCAGGAAGCTGAAGGCTGATGTAGCTGTCAACACTGAGAGGCAGTATATGCCTACAACTTCAATTGTCTTTCCTCTAGCAAACAGCATAGCAAACCCCAGTGCACAGCTCCCTTGGGTGCAACAACACCCCTACTGGATCAGAACAAATAACCAGCTATAGTGAGATCTTGTATCTGACAGCAATGAGCAGCAGAGGCACAAGGGAAAATATGAAATATACAGTGCGTTCTTCACAAGCCTGAAGTTTGCATCTAATTCTAATTAACTTGCTAGCTAGTTAACTTGCTAGCTAGTAATTTGTTATATCTACTAATGAGGCCCCTAATGTACGTGACCTTCTTAAATATCCCATGGCAATAATTTTCATACTTATTTATACACAGAAAAGACAAATTATATTATGCCTGTCCATACATACAAACTGAATGCTGTACCTGTGATTTTAATTATATTCTGGCCTGACATAGACGCTGGAACTACGAAAAGCAGGTTGCTCCTTTTAACTTATTAATATCTACCTCCAGAAGAATTATTTTAATCAGGGCATATGGTAAAAGGACTGCCCCTATCAGAAGTGTACCCAAAGATATAACATGAACTTGGTTTGTTCTTCACATTACCCAAGGAGGTGGCAGTTAGGATGCCCACTTATTAAAAAGAAGCAAGGACCTTACCCTGGTATGACACCTTTCCAGCACATGATTGCTGTCATCAATATCATGAATTATAGCACAGATCTGTAGTGATTCTCTTAGAAGCAGTGCTCCCAAAGAAGTATTACAATGCTTTAATAATGTATAACAGAGACTTACTACTTTGATCCTGCTTGTACTCCACTGCAGTAAGGGCAACAGAATCCAGGCTAGAGCATCTTCCAGCATCCTGACATTCAGAATCTTCTTTCTGCAATGATATACTGCTCTGCAAATGAAGGCTTCCAAAGCTTGTAATTGTTTCTTCAGTAGGAGATGGTTCTGAAAACACTTCCTCTTCAACAATGTCACAGTCCTCACTAGAAGAACCTTCTTCCATCTTTTCCTCTTCGACACTGAGTTGCAAGCTGCTTTTTGTTTTCTGACAATTCAGACAAACAAGTCTGTCAGGAAAACTCAAATATTTACTTGAAAATGAACCAGTGAGGCTGCCTTTTCCTCTAAGAGATCAGATGGAGCTAAAAATACTTAGATTCACATGTCACATCTTCACTTCCCTGGTGAGGACATTTAAAGAAAAAACATCCTACATCTCCTGCATTCTTTTCCACTAGAGTCCTTGCAAGAAAATTCTATAGGCCAAGGAATTTAGGAGCAGGTTATAAACACAAAGTAAGTAATTGAGAGGGCAAGGGCATACATTTTTCCAGTTTTACACTAAAAAACAAAAAAACTTCTGGCTTAATATTTGAAGACTAGGAGAAATCCAGATTTTTCAGATGTCTTCTTCAGATTGAGAAGCTAATGCAATGCTTCAGCAGCATGCCTCTGCCACTAAGGCTAATGGCATTCCTGCCTGCATCAGGCTAAATATCACCAGCAGGTCAGGAGAGGGGATCCTTTGCCTCTACTCACTGTTGGTGAGGCTACACCTGGAGTTCTGGGCCTACTTCTGGGCCTCCCAGTACAAGATAGACCTGGACATACTCGAGAGAGTCCAAGTATGGAGATGAAAGGACTGAAGTATCTCACCCATGAAGAGAGGTTGAGAGTTGGGACCATTAAGTTCAGAGAAGATAAGGTGCAAGGGTATTTTATCAATGTCTGTACCTTCCTCTTGGATATTTATAAAGGCAGCATCAGGCAATAAAACAAAAATGAAACATAGGAGATTCATCTGTTAACAATCAGGAAACGCTTCCTTATTGTGGAGGTGATGGAGCCCCAGTTACGGGGTCCCCCTCTTGGAGATCTTCCAGAGCTGCCTGATGTGCATTCCCTGCTGGGTCAGGGGTTGGAGCAGAGGGAACCGTAGGGGTCCCCTCTGAGGTCCCATCCACCATCAACTGTTCTGTGATACTTACAAAGAAGTTACTGTTGCAGCAATTTAATATATGATAATACTCTTGTAGACATCTATACTTGAAGAACAAAAAAAGGCAGAAAAGATTTATAGTCCAATGACCTAAGCTTCCAGTTTGCAAAGAAATTTTATTGGACCCACCGTAACACGATTTTATGCAAAAATTCAACTATTAATTCACTATGGAAAAAACTGCCCAGCATCACTCAGCAAATGCCACAAACAGCATAAAAGATGCCTTTCATTCTTATGACTGTTAAAGAAGATCTTGTGTAGCCTAAAAGCATTTCTCCTGCCTTTGCTGACACCACTTTGAGAGAAGTGAGCAAACCGCACGAGTAGAACAAAAACTCAAAGCTATCTTAGACACAAATGAACAGTGACAGCATACATTTAGTTTGTAATGAGAGCTGCAAGCTGCTCTCCTGTTACAGATTAAGCTCGTTAGGAAAACCATGTTGACAGAAACATACTACAAAGAAAAGGCAAACTCAGGTTCAAGAAGGGGTCTATAAACAACCTGAAGCTTGATATTGAGCATGCCTGATTAATATTTCTATTTGACAGGGAATTTTATGAGATTTCTTTAAAGTTTAAAACATCATGGCATCAGCATTGTAAGACAGTCATGAGAACAAACCTCAGCTTCAGGAAAACCAAACCATCCAACCTAGCTGGGATACAGAAAAAAAAAAAAAGTGGGGTTTTGTCTCAAAATTTAATATAAAAGCTCGTTACTTACACGTAAATTATTATAAAAATCCATCACTGTAAGCAAGTTACTACTTTGCAGAGTGGAATATAAAATCATAAGCTCAAAAGCAATACAGGAAATGTAGAAATGCAGAATAACAAAGGTAGTCTGCTTTTCCATCATTACACTGGAACACAAAGACGTGAATGTACATATACTCTCCACTAATGCATTAAGACTAGATGTACAAGTCTAACTTAAAGATACAGATTGAAAAACAGAAAAACCTTATGTCTACTGAGAGACTCATAAGCTTTCACAGTGTGAACTGCTCTACTCAAATCTTCTGTTACAAGAGCTTTAAGTCACAGTTCATAATGTTAACCCTCACTTCTTAAACACTGTATTACCTTCCATTCCAAATATTGCCAACCTAGCAATTTCTGTACTGAAAACAGCTGCTCGTCTTTCCATAACAGCATATGCTGGACCAGAGCACGTGGAGAAGAAAAGCAAAGGGGCAGTGAAAGGAGAAGTTGGACACAGTGGTATAATATTTACTTGTTTGCTTATTAAGATGATAGTACAAGTGACTTAGCAAAAATAATAAATGAGATACACCAAAATGAAAGCTGGTACTGAAGTTCTGAAAACGCAAGCAAGGAAAATACACTTAGGAAGTTCATCTGATGTTCACTGCTTCCTAGCTTCTGTACAGTTCTGTCATTCATAGGCTGGGCACAAGTTGTGGAGTTTATCCCCCCTATAAAAAGGACATCTACAACACGTGGTAGAACAAAAATCAGTAGCCAAATAGAAGGCTGAACTGCCAAACAATGTAGTAAACACAGTAACAACCCTCGATGGAAAAATGAGTACTGATTATTTCAAAACTTTACTCTGACTTCCATAAGGTAAAGTCATGACATGCAATAATTTCACCTTGACCATTCAAAAACTAAGTTACAAAAAAAAAAAAAAAAAATCATTTAAGCTTTCTCTACTCCAACAGTCATGAGTGAAGCCCACGCAGACAAACACTGAGTAAACTGATAGACTCCACTGCATCGACATACTTTGGTTTTGTTCAACAGAAACAATAGTCTGCCTTTACAAATTAGGCCTTAGTGTGTTAATGTTGTTGACAGAGATTTTCAAAGCAGTTTTTCATTTCGTTTTCTCCTTCATATCTCCAACATAGAAAAAAAAGTAATGAACAAAGTGTGTTATAAAAATGCTCCAGTCAATACGGACACTTGGCTCCACTCACATTTTAATTGACATAAGCATGAACAATAGAGAGCAACTGCTAATCGTACCTGGGAGTAATGGAGAGGATCATCATTATTTCTCTCCATGCTCAAGCTTTCATAAGGTTCAAAATCCTCAGAGTACTCAAGAGGAGGTTTAATGCAGAGTTTGGTCCCCCTTTCTGTTTTAATCTCCACAGCTTTCTGTTAAAAGAAACATGCAAAGTAATATTTCTCTATCAGCAGTACAATAATCATCATTACCTCAGTACAACAACATCATTACATAATGTCTAGATCAAGTACTCTTTTCCCCAGCTGTTCCATAGGATGTTTATGTCTTCTCACAGCTCACCTTCAGGCCCTTGTTGTGCCCTAGTCAAACTCCATGTCTGCTGAAGTCCGTGGAGGTCATACCTAGCACACATCATATGTTCAGCACCAAGCAGTGAAAAAAAAAAAAATGATGGGAAGAAGGACATAGCAATCAAAGCAGCTACAGTGAAATCCCTTACAGCACAGGAATATAAAGAAGAGTTTCCAGAAGAACCTCAAGGGGAAGGCTCTAAAGTTTGCTCTGGACACTGGTACACTTGGGTGCCTCTCTGAAATACCTCTAGACTAATGAAGAACAAACAAGAAGTTATAAGTTTGTGTCATGAGAAATAGTTCAAAGATGCATTGCTTCAAACTGTCTCTTACCTGAAGCCATCCTTTGCGTTGTGCTTTGCTTGGTGCAGTCTGTGTACTGCGCACTTGTAAGTCACTTGATTTTATCTGGGATGCTGTTCCAAAGTAGAGGAAAGAATATGAAGACAGAGAAATACAATATTTAAACCCCACATTCACTGATATGAAAGTATAGAAGTAAGCTCTAGCATGGATATGCATATCCTTCTGACTCCTATCTGGGTAGGGAGCATGGTGTCTTGAGAAGCAGAAGGCAAACTTTGATAGACAAGGCGCTGGCAAACCAATAGATTCTATACTGAGTTTAAGGAATTTTGAGTATTTACCCTCTAACTAAGGAAACATGCTGCCATTAACAGATTAAGTAGAACATACCACACATTTAACACACTGTGCAGAGAAGCATTCTTCATGTACATGTCAGACATAGGAAAAATAATTTTTCTGAAGGCAACAAAGGGTGTCATAACTTCAGAGAAAATTCTGTGTGTGGTCAAGAAGAATGAGAGGTCCTTACACTGGAAACAATCCCAGTGAAACAATGGATTTTTCAGAAGATGCTTTGTCTAAGACACAGAGACCTGCATCTTGCAGGTCACATCAACATCCTCAACAGAGCAAGGACATAATCAACACCCTCAATACCATCCTAAATAAAGGCATCTCATTTCCTATGTCCAAGACAGATTTACAGCTACCATTTCTTTTCAGTGAAGAAAAATAGCTGATGCAAAACCTTTCTTCTTTAAGCCATAATTTAATGGTCATCTTAAGCCAGCAGGAACTTGTACAACCAATAAAAGAATCAGTCTTCCTACCAAGGTCACAGAACCAAAGAAAGATTTACGTCAGAAGGGACCTCTGGAGGTCACTCAGTCCAACCTTCAATTCAAAGCAGGCCTTACTTCAAAATTACATCAGCTGGATTATTCCAGTCCTCAACGGCACATTTTCTTTGGGAGGCTGGACAACCCCTACGCCCATCTGTGAACTGTTCAAAAAACTTGCTAGCAACAAATTTTAACTGAGGAAAAATGCAGACAAATAATTACTTTTAATTGTATTCGTTTGTGCTTTCTGGTCCCCTGTGATTTCTAGTAGAAGCACACTTGACAAAGCAGACAGTGGATAGGGCCATTCTCAGGGCAACAGTGCAGGCTTCCATCAACTTAGGGCAATCATAAAACTACAGAGTGAAAGAATGCACTTGTTCTACTGCCTCAGTACAAAGTACGTTTGTCATTCCCAGAGGCATGAAATAGGAAAAAGAACATTGGGGGAAAGCAATGGACCGTTCTAGGGAGGAAACAAGACACCTGATACTTTGGCAAAATATCCATTTCAACTACAGCTCCCACTACTCCATTGGGCTACTCCTAAGTAACTCCAAGAATACCTTGCAGCCATCAGCATTGGTGATGATTGCTACGGGGCTCTTCAGGCATCAAGAGTGATTGGTCCTGGAAGTACAATACTAAGAGCATGGTTTGATTCAGTCACTGCTTTGGGACAAAACTGGAAACATTTTTAACTTTCAGTTCCTAAGCAATTCATCTTTTCTCAGCAACTGCCTAGGAGGTCAATCACGTACAATACAAGTGTACGTAAGAAAAGGGGTGTGCTTAGACTCACACCATCTCAGAATTAGGTAATTTTACTATTTTGTGATGAATTCCTGTGACTACATTTCTTTCAATCATTAAAAACAGTAGTTCAAATCTCAAGCAACAGATGATGCAACTGAGCTACCTGCCTCTGTGGCAAACATTTATTCTGTACAAAAACATTCTCCCCAAGAGACCGGATGGCATGTGAACACCATTACCTACTTCAGCACACAAAACAGGTCCAGTGTTGTCATTGTCTAACAGGAGTATGTTTAGAAATAAAAGCCAACTGTGCATTCTAGTAGCCAAGAACTGAATAACATGTCATTAAAACATTAGGAAAAGATCCCAGTCTGCCTTTAAAGCCAAATCATTTTTATTATATTGACATTCACTAGAAACACATACCTAGACATGAAAGTATAACTGGGATATATGTCCAAATAAATAACAGTGTGTGAAGACCAGCTTTGCTATCGTACACATTGCAAGTCCATTACCTATTTCAATTCGCCTACTAAGCCCAAGCTTAAAAAGTGCCTCAGTAACTATTACCATTAATTATTTTGAGGGAACACAAAGATATATAACAACAGTTTCAGGAAGCATAAAGCACCCATTCTGTACTATTAAGCATCACTCATTCTTAATTTTTTAGAGAAGACTAATCGTTTAGATGGATGCTTTAGAAGTAATAAACTACGCAATAACTCTCAGGGGAGATAGATAGGGAAGAAAATTCAGTGCTGTACCTCAGCCAAAAATCATTTTGGTGAATAAGATAATATTTAATCATTGAGGAAAAAAATGCTTAAAAATGTAGCAGACTACAGAATTGCTAAGATACTACCCTCAAGCAAGAGCTCTGCGTAGATCACCACAGATACCTACTCTGAACTGTAGTGGTAAAATGGAATGGAAGAAGGAAAAATGACAGGATGATCATTTAGCTGGTGTCTTTCACGGGCACTACACACATTTAAGGTAAGAACACCTGATGACTATTAAATAGCAAAACACAATTGTTTTAGAGAGATAATGCCACCATCTCTAAGTTGGTAGAGTTGAGGAAGGGAACAGAGGGTGCTGTGACACCTTCAAAAAAAAAAAAAAAACACAGTACCTCAGGTCTTAATGACTAGATCAGTATTCCACCTGAACGGAAACAAGGGGCAACAAGCCAACACCAAAAAAAAAAAAAACCTGTAGTTGAACTTAGAGAAGAAGTACATTTCTCCTCACAGACTTCTGTTACAATTGCTAGCACAACATCTGGACCAAAAAGTCAAAGATATATATACTTTTTCTAAACACGTTTGCTTCCTAAAAGCATATCTTCCCTATTTTGACAGAAGAAAGCAGTGTCCTCCTTCTGCCTGTATTCAAGAACATGGAGTATTTGCACCATTACACACAACTGAGGGAGAACGCAGGTGAGCAGCTCATTCCCCATCCCCATGCTGTATGACTTGCAGAAAATCATGTAACAGACAGCCAAGTCTGAACTCAAAATTTAAGCCTGAAAACAAATAGCACCCAGTGTAAAATGAAAAGCAGAAAAACAAACAAACAAGAGACTGGAATATGGTTACTGAATGTAAAGTTAACTTCCAGAATTGCTGAGCTTAGTAAGCTTTCAGTTGTAAATTATCACATTATTTTTAAGTCTGCCTTCGTTGTTAAGCAAAAATAAAACTCAATCAGACATTATCTACACAGCAACAAATCAGGAAGATATACTCTACAAGACAGGTTATATTAATGTGAGGATAAACTGCTTTACACTGGGATTTACTGAAATCATTTATTTTCATTAAACTAAATGGATTAGAAGTCCAGTAAGCTCACTCTTTATAATTTTACACATGCAGAATTATGCCTTCTACTACACTGAACAGAAAGACTTTAACTAGAACTAAAATACACGTTGCAAGTAAAGCCAGCTAATCACTAAGAGAAGATGACAAAGTTTCCTTACTTCAAGTATTTAAATAAAGATTACCTGACTTTTTAACAAGACTATACTTTAAACAAAATTTAAGTCTGTAATTTGATTATAGTCTATTTAATCATGTCATTTGTCTACAGGACATTAGACAACATGGGAATCCATCAGCTCTTAAAGTCTGAGCACTTTTCATGCTTCGTATCAAACGCATTACAATGTCAACTTATATTTTTCTAGTTAAAAGCAGAAAGTTGAAGAAACCAAGCAGTGGAATTGGACAGGAATCAACTGGAAAGGCTGTTGCAGAGACTGTTTTGTAACACACAACCAGCTTAATAAGTATTCTGCCACGCAGCCTGAAAAGTAATTTCAATAATCAAATTACAGCTCTGATGAGAAAATATTTTAACTAGGTCTAGACTGCTGTCTCTATGTAACTCACCATTGGTCGTGGGGGTCTGTGTCTCACTTTTGAAGCAACCAAATGAGTGGATTTTTTTGCGGTAGTTTCTCAGCTCTGAATTAGCTCCATTCGTATACAGAGAAAACCCCTGCTCTAACTGCTCCAGTCTGATTTGTGTAGGATCCTTTCTTTTCAAACATCTCAGTAGCCTAAAGTGGAAAGGATAATGACTCATCTGTCTGCAGCATAAACACGGAAGAAATTAGCAATAAAGACAGTGTCACAGAGCGAAAAGAAAAAATATTTCATAGCTCAAGTAACAATTCAGAATAAATTCCAGGATCTGTTTGTGTTCTATAATGTCTGTATAAGTTCTAACACCTTGTGACTAAAGCTCAATTGTTTCCCTTCTAAAACTTTCACTATATTGTTTAGCATTTTACATATTTTCTCTCCCATTCTGTATGCTTAAACTTCCTCCTTGAGGATTTCTGAGAGTTTTGGTTAGAAATTCAGACGTCTTCAAAAGTTGAGCTCCTCTCAAAACAGACACAAAAAAAAACAACAAAAACAACCTAGAGCAGGAGTTTGAATCACATGTTCTAGTTCTCACCTGCTTATGTATTGTTTGCACCTCCATCCCAGTATAAAACTGCCACTCTGATACCACAACACAATATCCTGACACCTGAACCAGGGCTCCTTCTGAGGTCTCAAGGTTACTTCAACTATCCCAAACAAGTCACACCAGGTCAGGTAACGCAACACAGCAATCCAAATTTCACATCACAACCAAGTTTTTAAACTAACATTCACAACCGCTCACACTTGATACTACATAACATACTCAGTGGGAGTGGGAACAGCGCTTACCGATTTCTCTGCTGAAGTGCTATTAGATATTCATCGTGTTTTTCATCAAAGTTAGTCACCATGTCCTTAAAACAAAGCTGAAACAAATATAGAACTGTCACAGTGAAGTATATAGACTATAGAATATTATTGGCTCAGCACCCTCCATAGCCAAAGAAGCCCCTATTTCAACAGAATATAAAGCAAACTGTGTAACGAGTTTCCTGATAACAGAGGATACATTGGTTGCTTTCCTCAAAATACCAGAACTGGCAGACAGATGCTGCAGTGAGTTTTTAATCCAGAAACTGACACTCAGTTGAAAGGGCCGTGCCATTCGTCCTGCTCACAAAGAAGCAAGTTTCCTTCTGACAGGCTCTCGGTAACACGAGGTGAAGTGCCCACAAGTAGACCAAAAGCCATGTGCAAAAAGAAGAGCTGAACTCACCCAGCTGGAAAAGAGCTCTCTGGTTACACGACACTCCTTCTCAGAAAGCAACTGGGGTCCAAGAGAAGCTCTCCTTCCAGTGGCTGAGCCTTATATGAGCCCGGGTGGGTCCAGCAGTTTTGGTCACAGGTGCAAACCATCTGCCTGTGCTCCCTGGGCCGGCCACAGCCCTTCACCAGGTGCTCAATCACCAGCTCAAGCTGGGACCTCACAGTTCCCCTACACCATTCCTGCGCTGGTATCACTCACGGGGTCACTTTACAGCCTGGTACGCATTTAAAAATGAGTAAACTGAAGATTTTACCTTGCTCGCCTTTCAGGAAACGTAAACTCTTGCTACCGAGTATTCCAGAGCTGCTGCTACGAGCTGTGGCAGAGCACGCTCACACACTCAGAAGTTTAAACTTGGAGCCACGACGGCCGCTTCCTTTTAAAAAAGTACAGACGTATGAAGCTTCGTGCTTCGGCCCTTACCGACAGCACCGTGCCTCTGCCACAAAACCGCGCCCTCAGCGAGGCAAGCGCGACGTCGGAGCGACGCGGCGGAGCGGAGCCCGCGCCCGGGCCGCCCACGAGCTCAGCTCGGGCCCAGAACCGCGGAGCGGAGCCCGCGGGCCGCGCCGCCCCGTGTCCGCGTTGCCCCGGTTACCGTCGCAGCGAAGTGACCTCACTTCTGGTGCGCCGCCGCCCCGGTGCCGGAAGCGAGCGGCGCGGAGCATGGAGGCGTTGTGGGCGCTGCTGGACGAGGTGGCCCTGGAAGGTCTGGACGGCATCACCCTGGGAACGCTGTGGCAGCGCCTGGCCGCCCGCACGCCGTCCTTCCCGCTGCCGCTGGAGCCCGCCACGAGGCAGCTGCTGTGGGCCGCGCTCGGCTCCCAGCCAGACGTCCGCTTCTACCTGCTGCCGCGGGCGCGGCCGCCGCTCCGCCTGCTCGACCGGTGAGCGGACCCCGCCCCGCCCCCCCAGCCCTGCCCGCAGCCCCCACCCCCTCCCCGGAGCCGCCCGGTGACGTGGTGGCCGCTCTCGTTTGCAGGTATGAAGAGATCGACCTCGAGACGGGGATACTGGAAACCAAGAGGGATCCCCTGCCGTTGGATGACATCTATCCCGTCCACATGATTTTGGATGATAAAGATGGGCTGCAGGGTTCCTGCCAGTACTTTAAGGAGAGAGTGGACATCACCGATCAGATAAGGAGGAAGGACTTGCAGCCTTGCTGCACCTATGCAGAAGCTGTTGAAAAGTGAGTTGAATCCCGTTCTTGGGGTGAACGTGATTGATCCGTCTGTTTTTATGGATTTAAGTTCTGTACGAATATGGGGAACATGAGGAAGAACTTTGTTACTGTGCGGGTGACAGAGCACTAGAACAAGCTGCCCAGGAGGGTGGGGGAGCCTCCTTCTCCCTTTTCCTGTGTGACATACTGTAGGAAGCCTGCTTTAGCAGGTCCTTTCCAATCTCTGTGATTTGGTAATAACGTAATAATCTTCTGATTCTTTCCCTTCTGCTAGATGGGGAGATAAGCTGGTCATCATGGCTTCCCAGGACCAACGCTACAGAGCCCTGATAGGATGGGAGGGGGATCCCGACTTAAAGCTTCCTGACTTCTCCTACTGTATCTTGGAGCGCCTAGGACGTGCCAGGTGGCAAGGAGAGCTTCAGAGAGACCTTCACAGCGGGGCTTTCAAGTAATTTTATATCTTTCTATATAAATTAAATTGAAGTGTGTGAATTTCTACTGGCCGCTTAGAAAAAATCTGCATCCCTGTGTGTTGATTAAGCCCATATCTATACTGGTAGCACCTCATCCTTACTAACAGGATTGTTTGGTTCTTGGAACCTCTTTTGCAATTTTGATCCCTTTGCTACAAGAAAGATGTTGGGGCTCTAGGGTGTGTCCAAAGAAGAGTAACAGAGCTGTGAGGTGTCTGGAGCACAAATCTTATAGAGAGCAGCTAAGGGAATAGGGATTGTTCTGAGGGGAGAAGAGGAAGCACAAGGAGGACCTTATGACTCTCTAGTTCCCTGACAGGAAGATTTAGTGAGGTGGAGGTAAGCCTGTACTCCCAGGTAACAGTGACAGGATGTGAGATGATGTCTTAAATTGTGCCAGGTGAGGTTCAGGTTGGATATTAAGAAAAATTTCTTCTCAGAAGGAGTGGTGGGGCACCAGCACAGGCCACACAAGCAGGTGGTGGCACTGAGGGACACAGTTAGTGAGCATGGCAGGATGGTTGGGGTTGGACTTAATCATTTTAGTGATCTTTTCCAACCTGAACGATTCTTCGATTCTAGGTACTGGTCTCTTCCTTGAGTTTGTTATCCTTCCTGATTCTTTCTCCTGAAATCAGAGATTCTCCGATCAATAGACAGAATCTGAAGGATTCCAGTTCTCAGAGCACTGATGACAACATAAAGAACAGGAGAAATTAAGCTAGTACTAAAGCCTGATGTTTCTGCAGCAGGAAAATTTTAAGAAAAAACGCCAAGATCATCAGACAGTGACCCAGCTTCTTTGCTTCAGTGAAAAGATGATAGAATAGCTAGATGATACTCTAAGTTCTCTGTAGGGAGTATCAGAAATGCATTCCTTTCTGTGAGTTGAGTATCTAGAAACAAGGGTCAAGTCATTGCTGAGCATTCCATATGACACCAGGAACACATTGTTTTTCATATATTGCAAAAAAAAAAAAAAAGCTTTGAAATATATGTAGTTCAGAGGAAGGTTATAAAAGTCATCTTTATGTAGTATTTTGCAAAGTGCTACATTCTGCCTGCGTTTTATTTGTAATTTTACAAATACTGTACATACAGGGGTAAGTCATTTCCTTATTCTTGCTCTGGCACAAATCTAGGTCATGATGCATTAAGCTGTATACCTAGAATTCTCTTTTAGCTCTTCATTATGAGCTATTCTAAATAGCTTGGGTTTAGGTGGCTTGTTGATTGTGACACAGAATTTACAACAACATGTTCAGTTCTCTTTCCTGGGGGATAGCATATCATTCTCCTATAATTCTCATTCATCAATCTGAAACAAAAGAAAAAAAACCAAATGAGCCTGAATCCCCAAATGGTCTCCTATTATGTTGCCACTCATTTTTTTTCCTGGTCGCCGAACAAAAAGCTTTTAGAGAGAAAGTGATACAGATGGTTTGTTCAGTCCATCAATTTCACGGGTTAAGTTTTGGTACTGCCTAGTTCTGTGATTGTCACACTGAAAATTAGCAATACAGACATCACTAAGACTGTGGGTAATCTAGTGAAGGGCACTGGAATACTGGATAATTAGAATTCATTTGTAAAAGTTCCTTTGCTCCTAGATAACTTGCATTCTTTTCTTCAGAGTGGATGCTGGAAAAATTCATTATCACCGAAGAGTGTTGGACAGAAATGGTCTCATAACAATGCAGCCTCATGTGATAAGACTACCAAGTGGAGCACAGCAACACTCGATCCTTCTGCTTCTGACTCGCTTTCACGTTGATAGGTATGTGCTGCTGAGATGTTTAAAACATGTCCTGGGTAGACTGTCACCTTTTACTATAATGAATGTTTGTGCTGTGGTCACCAAACCATCGCAGTTCCCCAGTAATAAAGAAAATGAGAACATTTATTAACTGCTCTTCGAGATGCTGGACTTCGCTTTGAACTGCAAAAAACAGTATTCTTAATGCCTGTTGATTGCCCACTGTCTCTCTCTTCTCATTGTAGCTCTAACCCATCTGTTAATTTTAAATGTTCTCACTTAAAAACAACAAAAGGGCACGTCAGCATACCTTTTCTCATAACTAAGATTTTAGAATGTATTAATTAGTGCTTATAATGTTATTTGTAATATGTGATGCGTCGATTCTCTTTTCTCGGTTAGGAGGAGTAAATATGATATTCTGATGGAGAAGCTCTCCAGTATCCTCAGTGCTCGTTCAAACCAGATGGAAACGTTAGGAAACTTGAGGGAAGAATTGGTGAGATTTCATTATTCTGTATGAGAGAGAATTTGAAAAATATAGTTGATTCTTACCAAAGGCAGTCTGTTTTTAAACCTTCATAACATTTTGGGGTAAGATATCAGAAGTAGGATCTTAAAGATAATTCAATTAGAATAAAATCTCTTTGCTGCTGTATTGCTCTGGGTCAAGTTACTGTCACTGCTTGCTGGGAGGAAGAATCAATATTCAGTCCACAGCATCAGAAAAGTTTTGTTACAGTAACAAACTTTGTATACAGTCAATGGATGGAATTGTGCAGTTCTTTATAGTTGGTTGCTTCTGCTTGAGCATCGGGCAAGAGAGACTGAACAGACTGCAGAATCCTCTCAAGCTCTGCCTGATATATATGCTAATAGACTTTTAAGACATTTTCTTGCTAGCCTAACACAAAACACTGTTTCAAAACAGGCAGTATGTTGAGTGTCTGATACTAATCACCAACATGATGGAGGCTTTTGATAGTAAAGGTTATCAAGTTAAAGAACTCCTTGGCCCTGTGATGTGCTTTTGTTTTTTTTCCATTGTGAAGATCAAGAGGTTTTTTTGTGAACTTCCTGAAATTCAGAGTTTTGTCCTGTACTGTTTGATGTCATTTCTCTTTGCATTAGGGTCTCTGTGAGAGAACTTTCAAACGTCTCTATCAGTATATGATGAATGCTGGCCTAGCCAAGGTAATATCCATCCCACTGCAAGAAATACACCCCAATGGAGGGCCCTACAAGACAAAGAAAGGTAACTGTACCATATTTTGCTTTCTTGCTGTGTAATTACATTGATGCCAATATGTTTAGGGTTCAAACCTTTAAGTACATTTAAGTACTTAATTGCAAAGGAAGGTTTTCAGATAAATGTGTTAATAAAGCTAGAACTCTACAACCCACTTGAATTAAATATTTGCTCCAACTTTGCAAGAAGTGGGTACATCTTGGATGAAGGAGGTTTGTTTTATATGAAAGTAAGTAATTTCAGTGGATCACGCCTCCTAGTAAGACTGTTCAAGCCAATAAGGAGTAAAGTTGCAAACAGCAGACTGCTTACCTTTCAAGATGGAAGTTGAACAAGTCAATAAAGTTGACAAATATTTTGAAAGGATATATAAAACAAATAAGGCCATTACTAAGTACCAAACTCCAGACACAGGTCAACTCAGTTATGGCTTTTCCTGAAGTTACAGTTTTTGATGAAAGCCATCAGAATGCAGTTTCGTTGGAAAGTTTGATATCAAACTATGAAAGTAAGCTTTGGAAGCATTACCTGGGAATTCTTTAAGTAAGCGAGCTATGTTATGACTGCTATTAAAACAAAAACAAAACAAACGAAAAAAAAACATTTTACTCAGAGTGTAATGTATAAACTGCTTTGAATTCAGAGTTCATAGGTTTGAAAGAACTTGATAGTTTTCAAATATTTAACTGAAAGACACAGAAGAGCTGCATGAGAAAGGGAACAAATGAGAGCAGATCCTCTCAGGAAAAGATGCAGATAAAACTGGTTAACTGTAAGAAGTAATAATACAATATGAAGAAAAGCATTATATAATATGAAGAAGCATGGTATCACCAATAGAATTAACCTAATTGCTGAAGGAAATAAAGAAATCTTCTTTAATCACGGAAAATCCTAAGAGGCAGATTTGCCAGGGTAAAAGAAGATAGTTCTAAAAGATGAACGGTTTTTTCTCCAGAGATGGAATGAACTGTTTTGAATGCAGGGGAATAGGATAGTTAGAATATGAAACTAAACAACACAAATGAAATAATCCTTGTGAATAGGAGGTGATCATAAAGGAAGAGGGAGAAAAAACAATAAAAAAAAAAAATGTGAACACAGAACAAATGGGAGTGTCAGTTACATGGTGGTGGATTAAGGCTCTTGATAACATAAATTCCTGCAAATCTTTTAAGTCTAGGGAAAGGAATGCTCTATGTAGGGAAACTGAGTTATAAACAAAGAGAAGCAATAGCCAGAAGTAGATGCAGCATCCAGCAAAGGGGCTGAATAAATAAGAAAACATTTGAAGGAGTTCTGATAGGGTCATTTTTGGTCTGAGAAGGTCATTTGTCACAAAATATATAGGTCCATCTTCATGGTGTAAATATCACAGATCTTATATACCAGAATTCACCGAAGTTCTGGGTTTCAGGAACGCAGTGGAGATCCTCAAAGATACTCAATAAAATACATGGAAAAATTGTCATCGTAATTCATCTGAGTGTATATTGTACTTACTTAATGTATTTCTGGCTTAAACAAGCATCTCAGCACAGGTGGTTTGTATAACGTGATACTTTTGGTTACTCAGTTTAGTATTAGCACTGTCAAAAAATAGATTCTCTCTTACACTGTCTTGGAGTGTATTATACCATGTTGTGTCTGTGTATATGCTCTCATATTAAATTGTGTCAGAGGTGCTCTACTGAGCTCAATACATCTGCAAAGAAAACTTGGGAGACCTGAAGCACTCTGAAGAGAGTGACTTCATAACTGGTAATTAAACGTCTAACATCCAGAGCATTTACTTAAAAGGAAAGAAGATACATATCCATTTATAAATGTGGCAGCACACAAAGCAGCAGACATTTTGTGTTGTCACAGATTGACACAACAGCAGCTGCATTTACTTCTTAACATTTCACCATTAGAAATGCCACTTGGTGAATCTTTAACTTGAATGATTATTCCATCTTATAGATGTAAAAGCTGAAAATCCTCCAAAAATGCCTTCAAAAACACTAGGTATTAAACTCGGATTAATTAATAATACCTGATCTTCGTAAGAGTTCAAGATATTTTAATCTCTGGAGTTATACAGGAAAGCAGATAGAAATGAAGCCACAGCATCTGCTGTGGGAAGCACATTATGGAGCAGCAGGAGCGAAAGAAAAAAAAATGTATGGATTTTTTTTAAAGTTGTTTTTGTTTTCAAGTACTGCTTCAAGTGGAAATTAATGGACTGTAGAAACAGAGGATGAGATAACAGTGCCTACGGCCCAACCAAAATGTCAGAGCTTTTTTTCTGTCCTAAGCAGTGTCTGGCAGGAAAAGAATTCAGATGAGGAAAAATAACGGGATCAATGGGATCATCTGACCTGGAGTTCTGTCACACATTTAAGTTACTGTGGATTAACTTGATGTCAGCTAGGCTTCAGTAAGCCATCATATATAAACATTAGATAAAATTCATTAATTGTAACCTCAACAATTTCAGCTACAGCTTTTCACCCTACATTTATAACAGCAGAACTCTGCCAGAGGAGTCAAGATGGTTGTAGATAATTCCCACCCACTGCTGCAGGATGAACTGGCTACTTCTGCCATAGCTGCTGAAGCACCGCACCTGGCATTGTACAGTGACATAGTTCTAGTTTACCGTAAACACTATAAACAGCAACAGGACCAATGCAGTGAGAAGAACTTACAAAAAAAAAAAAAAAAAAAAAAAAAAAAAAAAAAAAAAAAAAAAAAGAAGAAGAAGAAAAATGGAATGCTCACCTGCTCTGCAAGGATTGAGGTTCACACAGAAAAAACTCCACAAAGGAGGAATCTCTAACGAGGGATCCTTCCTCTGTGGCAGTCAGCCCTTAAATGAGGTCTTCACCTGTGCTCTCCAGGTGCTCAATCAGTGGTTCAGGCCGTGACTCAGCAGTTGCCATACAAACACTGATCTCTTGAATGCTTCAGCAGCAGCTAAATAACTCTGGTGATAGTGGATCATCTTTGTATCAGGGAACAGCACTGCTGATGTAGTGCTGAAGTCATGTGCCCACTCTTTGATGATATCCCAGAAGGGTAAAGTAGATGGAGAGTTACCTAAACATGTTAAGAGTAAAGCAAATGAAGAGGGATACCTAAACATCTTAATTGAATCATGTATGAGCGACTTCTGGCTCATGGCCAGTAGTGTGTCCTGTCCTTGGGTACCATAACCTTAGATTGTGTGTCCCTGTTTTCACTATGTGTACGTACAGTACACCATGAGTGTTTATTCTTCTCATAGTGATGTTGGAACTGTACAAAATAGCTGTACATTTCAGTTATGCTCTAAGATCCAACTGGGGAGGTTGGACTGTTCTTTTTGGTCCTTTTCTTCAGCGCGCTTGGTAAATTCTTCCTTCTATATTGCATGCATGCATATTTGTCATTATTTAGTTTGCATCTATGGAAGGTAAAAAAGTGTGTTGAATCTCTTGGGAAGGAGGAGAGGACTTTCAGTGAGGATTCTCAGTCAGATTTGTGTTCTAAAGATGTTATTCTGTGGCTCAGGGCATCCAGAAACACATTTCACTTGTTTTTACTGTTCCATCTTTTCCCATTATTGGAGTGTTCTCCATGGCACTCACAAGTCACTGCACCAGGGAGTCCTAATGTTAACATAGCCATGAATGTTTGGAGCACATCAGGAATGCTGCTAGTCCGTGTTTTGACAGATTCATATACAGGGAAAAGCTGCTGCAAACATTTCGTAGAAATAAGCAGTTGTCTTTGATCTTTTCTTCCCCGTTACACTATGTTTTCATGCTGCCTGAGGAAATGACATGGCTCAAACATGTGCACGTGCAACCTGCATTTTGTTCAGAACTGTTACTCGTGTTCATGTTCACAGGTACTGATGTCATGGTCCGCTGCCTTAAATTACTGAAAGAATTTCGGAAGAAAATGGAAGATTATCACGACGATGATGAAGAAGAGATCACAAAAACTGTTCAGCCCGTGGATATTGTTTGTGAAAGGGATATGCTTACCCAGGCTTATGAGCTAAGTAGGTGATGTAGTGGAATATTTGTGTGTGCAGAATGGTTTATCTGTTACTTTTACAGAGGCTAAGAGAACTGTTTCCTTGATTTGCTTAATTTTGGAGTACAAAAGGGTTCTTCATATTTAGCTAAATCACAATACTGTGTGCTAATGGTCTTAGGGTATCACAGGTACAATGTGCTGAAGATTTTTCCCACTGCCTTTGTACTCCTTATAATTATAAAAGAAAGTCATAGCGGACCTTTTTTTAATTTGAATGTCTGTTTTTTAAGGAAAAGAACATTATGTTTTGATCAGACTGGAGCTGCAGCTTCCTGTAGGTGGTGGGGCAGTCACGTAATCCTTTTGTATCTCAGTTGTCTACGTATCGGAGTACATATCACATACTTTCCTCCTACATTTTGTGTTGGCCACGTGGATTGTCAGTCTTTGAAGTAAAGCATGCCAGGGTTGGTCAGAGCTGGGATTTCCTTGTCACTGTCCTTTGTGACAGTCGCTGCCTGCTGGAGGGAACATACTTTAGCAGGGGGGTTGGACTCGATGGTCTCTAGCAGTCCTTTCCAACCCCTACAACTCTAAGATCTGTCTGATATAAAGGAGCACTGAGTCTTATCGTTAGCCTTCATGTCTGTCAAGAACACAATGCTGAATATTTAACAAGAGTCCCTTGATTCCAGATCTCAAGTTAGTGATTAAGAAAATACGACAATGTTGAAGAACTTCTAGTTTGATGTATTTTCCTACTAGTTCTCCTTTTCTTGACTTGCTGTATTTTAAATACTTTGCAAGGATGTTTGCCTTTAAGGAGAATAGAATGCAGTTTCTGGTTGTTGTTTTGTGGTGTGTTGTTTTTTTTTTTTCAGTGAACCTTATGTGTTTTTCATAACTAAAACAGCTATTCAGAATCTGTTCCCCTGTAATTGTATTTCAGGAAGTCCTGTTGGTGTTTTTTCCTCCTTTATAACAGCAGTAATTGCTGCCACCAGTTACCAATCCCTGTAAGCTTATCAGCTATTCAGTTCCACAAAGATAAAACAGCATGCTGGAAGCAGAAGGGTGGTGTGCTAGGATGAGGAAAGGTGGTAAGGAAAACAATGTTCATACCCTTTTTCCTTTCATTGTGGAGCATAATGGAGAAAGGAGTATCATCAGGTGCAAAATTATCTTGCTTTTAGTATGAAACTTCAGTTCTGAACCTCATTCTACTGGGATGCTGCACTGCATTTTATGACAGTATTGGGTGTTATTTTGTGTATGCCTTTGAAAATCACATAGTTGCTAGCAGTGACTCTACAGGTTTATGTTCAGACATATGTTTCAAAATCAGGTAGCTCTTAAGACAAATTTGACTTGGTTGTTGAGAACGAATACGAGCATATATACAAAGGTACGTGTATGCAATTGTGCCAGAATATTTCTGTGAGGTATTTTCTGTTGTTTTTTTCTTTTGTTTGAAACAGTTGAAAGTAGAGGAACCAAAGGTATTTCTCAGGCAGAACTTCGGTTGGCTATGAACGTGGGGAAGCTGGAATCAAGAATGCTCTGTCGTCTTCTGGAGAGGTACAAAGTTGTCAAAGTAAGGTTAAAATAAAATAATTACAATACTTGTTGAAACTGAACATTTAATGGTGGTCACTGTAGTGATATGTTACAATATATTACATCTCAAACAGATGCAATAGAAGCAGCTGGGATGTGAGAGCAGGCAGGGAAATAATTCTGATAAGATTGAGAAGATCGTGACTTCAGCTGAGGAAAAGATATATAACAGAAGCATTCAGAAAGCTTTCAGTTGAAATTTGAACTTAAAAAACAGGAAAGAAATGTGTAGTTCATCCTGTTTGCTCCCTATACTGAGTGCACATCCTGGTAATATACACTTATGGATGGGACTGTACCAGATGCAGTACTCCAAAGTGGTGCTGGGAACAGCACCATGAGAGGGGTGTACCCTGTACAAAGAGGGTGAGCAGACAAACAGGCCAAAACCACTTAAGGACAATTACTGTAATCACTGGTAACCTACTGGCATTTGGGAATCTGCATTTCCTGGGGTGCTTTTTGGAGATGAACATTCATGTCTCAACTCTAAATAGCCATTTTGGTTCATCTTTGACTATAAGAAATCTTCTCTTTTGCAAGATTGGCTGCTTTCCTTGCCTTTACTGTAGGATTTTTTTTTAGAGATACTCTGTACATTTAAAATAATCGTTCTACTTACGTATTAAAACAGCATTAATTCTGAAGAAAAAAGAATGAAAAAAAACATTCCTCTATAGAGATTGTGGTAATTAAACTCCTTATTTCCAAATATTTCGATATTTTCTCATTTCATCAGGCTTATGACTTGCAGATGAACAAATTCCTGCATGCAACCACCCACTCCTTTCCACAAAGACAGGATAATTGCCATCTTCCTTCAGCAGAAAATTGTTTGCTAGGATCTTGTCACTTACTGAAAATGTAGAATTAAAGACAGATGAACAGTGTAAATCCTAAGAATGTGTGAGCACACTTTCTAAACAAACTGCAAATAAATCTTCCCTTGTTGATGGCTCATTTAGGTTTCCAGATGTTTTAAAGCACCTTGTGTGGTAGAGTAGCAGCAGTTCTACCTAAAAATGATTCATTCTTAACTTCTACATGGCAGAAAGGCTTTCTGGAAAGAAAAAAAAAAAAAAAAGATTTCTGTGCTAGCTACATAAAGTATATTCTTCCCAACAATTTTATACATCCCACATGTTTTAGACATTTCATTCTAATACACAGATAATGGAAATGTATTTTTTGAACAGAGTATTTCTTTTGGTTTCTATACACTCAGGTTAGTCAACAACAGAAGAAAAAAATAGGCCAATAATATATCTTTTGATATGATGGGAGAACAGTTAGGAAAGTTCTCCATTGCTGATACTGGAGAAGAGACTGCAAGAATGGAGAAGTAAGGTAGTAAGGTAATGTTCCAACTTTTTCCATAGGGTTTTATGGAGGATGAAGGCCGGCAAAGGACTACAAAGTATATTTCATACATTTTTGCAGAAGAGAGTGATTTAAACCGTCAATTTGAGAGAGAAAAGGCTAGGAGTGAGCAGTTAGCTACAGTCACTTTGGCTCTAGTGCCAGAAGATTCCCCACCGCTGGAAGATGCATTCCCTGGAGAAGAGGATGCTTTGGTCTCAGAGTCTGACAACGAAGAAGAAGGGAAGTATGGCAAGAAGAGAGGAAAAGGTCAGAAGGCCAATTCAGGTTCTCTGTTGAAATTAAGTTCCGAAGATGCTTCTCATCAGTCAACACCAGCTAAAGGTAGGTTGTGATTCTGAAATTTGCAAAGAACCCTGCCTTTTTCTTAAGGAGCCTTCTATTACAAAAGAAAAAAACAACCATGCTATTAGCTTCCATTAAGGTTTTTGGCCATATATTTATTCTTATTTGAGTTTTTCTGTGCTTTTTTGTGGGTTTTGTTTCCCCTCAAACTGATAATGTTTTGTAATACCTATTGATGTGGTGATCTCTTGAGATTCTCAGAGTTTAAGTGTCCTCTGGTGTCTGTGTCAGACATTTCTGGTTATCATCAATCACTGGGAAAATAAATCTGCTTCTCCTTATTCTTTTGATATTTCTCCCTGCAAACAAAGCGGGCTCACAGCCCTCACTCTTTGGATACTCAGTTATTTTTCAGGTGGTGTAAAAGCTGAAATGATTCTGAAGAGAATCAGACAATTTCCCAAATGACTGCAAGAAAGGATACAAAACTGTGTGTCTGAGAACAAGCATACTGGGGAGACCATGCTTGCTAGCAGTCAGGTTGGCTCAGGCTGCTCACAGAAACATCATCCTTGGGTGAATTTTATATTTGCCTTGGATGTTCTATGATGAACTGATAGGGTACCTGTCAGGGACTCTGTTTTTCAGAGTACCTTACACTAGCTCAACCTGTACCCATCAGAGGACCATGTTGGTGGAGCTTTAGCTTTTGAAGTCTCTGAAGACTTCAGAAGGGATTTAAACAGATTTTGTATTTCTTGAAATGTTTCACTTTCTCCTCAGAAGAAATTGTTTCTCATTAAAATGTATCATTTCTTTGCATTGAATATGCAGCTGTCTTAGGCACAGGAAATAGAACAGGAGCTGGCAGACCAGCAAATTAACTTCTTTAGTCAAACATTAAAAAAAGAAAAAACTTTCCCCTTTAGCAGTGTTTTGTTTGTTTGTTTTTTAGTTGGAAATGTATGGAATTGAGTTCTAGAGTCTGCATCACTGTGTGGACTAATACATTTGACAGAAGCCTTCAAGTGAAATGACTTTACATGGGCTAATACTGACCTCTTATTTGAGGTCTTATTTTGGGATGACTTGACCCACAACCTTCCTCACCTAAGCTTATTCTAAAAAGAAAATGTCCTCCTAAGCTAATTGCTTCATCTTTTTCTCGAGTTATTTGGAACACCATAATGAGAACCTGCCAGCCCTTTGGGATCATATTTTAAAGAGGATGTGGTGGTTTCTTTTAACGATTTGTATGTTCCTACCTCTTCTCTGGTGAATTTCAGGGAAGGAGAGGAGAACAGATCTGCATACATCAAGTAAGTTGTTTTGGGAGCAATACTAAATCTGCTTTGGGTCAGCAGAGTTCCCCTCAGGTTTCTGGCAGAACTTGAGAATCTCTGTGACTCTTCTTTCTTCAGACAGCGCTTTCTGGATAAGCTGATTTGGCCCCTTGTGGTCTCTGCTGCGTGGAGATAATTATTCGAAGACCACACTTTTAGAGTTCACATTTAAAAACTTAGCTGTCAGACACTGCGTACAGTCATTCACAATGAAACCACTGCTTTCAGCAGAATAGAATAGCATATGAAAAATGTAGCAGAATGTTTTTAAGTACAGTTACCTGTATGAGTGGGGGAAGGCCTTCTATAGAGAGCTGAACATCTAGAGGAAACCAAGAGCATAACAAGATTGCTTGCTTTTAAACCAGGCTCAAAGCCAACAGCTGTGAAGTCCCTGGGGAAGAAGCTGCCTTCCCCTCCAATTCTTGAAGAACCTGATGAGCTCCCAGACAACTTTTCAGGGGAGAATTCTACTTCGGAAACTGTAAAGCAGGAGTCCGGTCTTTTCACCTGTCCTCCTGGCATTGATGAGGATGGAGATGTGGCTGTGATTGAGGAGGTCAGACTTAAAGATCCTAAGGTAAGATCATAGGTCTTAGTGTTCTCCTTTCAGTATGGCTGTCTGAGCAAAGTCCTGCACATCTACAAGACTACCAGGTACTGGTTTTCTTTTTTATTGTTAATTTATAGGATTTGTTATTATTTTTTTAACGTTTAATTTCAAAGCGTATTTCTATCTTCCCTGTGTTACAGTTAACTATAAGAGAAAATTACTTCAACAGACAGGAAGGGAGATATCCAAAATGCATTCTGGGTTAGTTCCCTGGAGTTCAAATTCCCGAGTTGACTTAATGTGTCTTACTGCGTCTGGTGGTGCACACAAGCAGTACATATTATCTGGTTTGTCTCCTCTAAAGGAAGAACACACGAGCTTCAGCATAAATGTTGTGTAGCCTTGCTGTTGCAGGACTGAGCATAAAGACGAAACCTTTCTGAGAGACAGGACACACTGCCTTGGACTCGGCACTATGTCAGGGCATTTACCAGCTCTATAGGCCGAAACGTTCAAATTAACTTGGCTCAGAATACAGAATGGGCAGACACAGTGCATCTAACTGCACAAAAGTCTTCGTTTCTGCTTTAGTTCCATAGCTGTGGAGGGGAGATAAAAGATAATCCCCAGCTGACTAGTTCTGTGTTTCCTTCCAAATAAATCCATCAAAACTCTGGCTGAGATGCTACTATATGATGAAGCAGCACGAGGCTAAGGACGTTTAATGGCTTATGTAAAATATCCTTGTGTCCATACCGTGCACTAGAAGGTGTGTGACCAAAAGAAGGAAAAGCGTTCCAGAGCTGCAGCAGTTGAGCGATCTCGTGAAACATACAGACTGCTGAAGCGCCGAAATCTCATCGTGGAAGCTGTGCGGAACCTCCGGCTCATTGAAAGCTTGTTCACGTGAGTCTGATGGAAAGCACTGTGGCTGGGGCCTGATGCACTGTGCTAGCATAAGCAGTCCTGTGTGCCTTTTCTCATCCCTCCTAAGTAGTCTGTGCAGTAAGGATGCAGACATCACAAGAGGGAAGGGGGCAGATCAGAACTAAACTGAATCCTAAAAATGAGTCAGCTGTTTAGAAGCAATAATAGTGCTTTGCAGATCATTAAACAAGCAACATTTTAAACGGTGTATGTCACATAAATACGGAATCTCTGTTGATATTGATTAGAGGTACATAGAGATCAACGTTTTTTCCGCTGCCTGGAGTCACATAACAATAGCATTGTTCATCTAAAAGGATAAGCTTGATAACGGAGAAAATACAGGTGAAATCTAAGACTAAGTTTTAGCAAACCACCTAGACAGTCTGTAGTACTTCTGAGCTTAAAATGCCATGATTTTTGCATCTTGTAGGCTTCAGAAAATGGTCATGGATCAAGAGAAGCAAGAAGGTGTCTCCACTAAATGCTGCAAAAAATCCATCATCCGATTGGTACAGAAGCTTTCACAAGAAGGACTCCTCCGAATCTATCGCACTACGGTCATTCAGGATGGCATTAGTAAAAAGGTGACTGCTCAAATGCTGGTGACAGAAGCAGCTTTTCTCACAGCCTTTTAATTTACCAACTTTTTTTGGGCCTTTATACTGAAATATGAGGAGAACTTTATGTAGAAGAACCCACAAGCGAGCTGCCCAGAAGCTAAGCTTCCCAAACAAAACTACTGTGAAAAACAGATTACTGGTTACTTTCAGTTATTGTACTGCAGTTAATCATGGTGAGGGAATAGTCCCAAGGTCAGTGTCTCTGCATCTCCCTTCTGAGAGGTTCTGTTGCTTGTCTCTCCCTACACTGTCAGGCTACAGCACCATCCTATTTAATCTCATTTTGATAGCAAAAAGTATATGAGAAACTGTAAGTCACCTTCTGAGTTGAAATATAGAGGAGTTATTATCTTCATAAACATCTTTTACTTGTTTTCTTCTGCTTTGAATAGGTTGAGTTCGTTGTTCATCCTTCAGTGAGTCCCAGTGATCCACTTGTAAAAAGTGCCATTGAGCAGGTGCGTTTCCGGATCTCCAATTCAAGCACAGCAAGCAGGCAAGTTCCACTGATGGTTTGTATGGTTTCTGGGGAAACTGTCTTATTGCATCTCGTGTTTCCAAAAACATGAAGAGGAAATAAATACAGATTAAGCAGAAGAACTATCAGCCTTGTCTTTAGCAATAGAGAAATCAGAGCACAAAGATGAAGCAAGGTGCCCAAAGACAGGAAAGAAGAGGCACTGGGTTCTTGGCTTCCCCATTCTCCTTTTGCTTCACATTTCAGAGAGACTTGTCCTGCTTGGTATCATGCACTCAGAGTTTTGCCCTTCACAGAGAATGAAGCTTTCCTACAGGCAATAGTAAGATTCTTAATTTTACGCCTTGAGGTTAGTAGTGGATTTGGGGCCTAAGTTAGGCCTGTAATCTTGGTGAGCATAAGATTCATGACGCAAAGCAAACAGAAAAGAATAATAATAACAGGAGTACGACTGCTGCAGTGCTATAATGTGATGGAAAGCACAGCAATAATGGTAGAGTGGCAAAGCCCTAGGCTGCACTAAATGAGAATAAGACCAAACGCAGCAGCTGTAGGCACAGAAACAAAAGAAGGAATTCTGCTTACCTTTGGAAGGCCTCAGGTATGCAGGAATCCCCAGTAAGAAACTCTCACCTCCACTGCCAACCCTTAACTGAGTGCTGAGAAGGTGTGGATCCTGGCTCCAGCCCTTCTGGTCACTCAGGCTCATTGCATGCACCTGAGCTGCCCTGGGCTGGCCCTGCCTTCCCACCAGGTGCTCCATCACTGCTTCAGGCCGTGGCTTAGCATTTCTACTACAACTATGTAACTGCATAAGGAGTCTGATCCTCTAGGATGATATTCCAGTCCATTATTTAGGAACTGTTGATGCATTCTCAAATGAAAATCTCCTGTACCTTACGTCTGAAAAGATTAATAGAAATAAAAAAGATTTTATATCAAGAGAGAATAGTGTTGTTCAAGTTAAATTACACCACCCAGCTTATCTTTACAAATAAGCCCATAAAAGGGCCTGTTTTTCTATCAGAGTACTCTTATTGAGTATTGTGTAGTGCAAGCAAGTGTTCAATGCAGTCTTTCTTTTGCAAAGAAACTTGCATTTGTTTTAATTACCAGCTGTGGTGATGCCACCTCTTTTCAACAGAAGCAGAAAATCATATCTGATCTTAAGTTTTAACCAAGCGCTGTACGATTTTAAAACAGGCTTAAAATTCCCCAGACACCATCATCCCAGGACCATGGTGAGGAAGAAAACCTGGGGCAGGAGGCATTTCCTGAGTCAGGAGATACACAAGAAAGCTCATGTAAGGATGAAAATAACAGTCGAACAGAGAAAACTGATGAAAAAATGGGCATAACACAACTGAAAAACTATCACCCTGTTACAGGTACATCAATTTTTTTTTGTTTGCTCCCATCTTTCACTTTTCCATTTATTATTAATGATCCAGTTCAGACATTGGGCTCTCCTAAGATAGATGTGCTTGGGTGTTTTTCTTCTTTTATAGAGATGCCTTCTATTTCCCACCTTGCCTTCCAGTTTTCATCACATCAGTTTGCAGGGGTGGCTATTTCTCCTGTTTTAATTCGCTTTTTAATTCTCTTTGGTACTTTCCTCCCAGTCCCAGGGCTCGGGCGTTCTCTTGGCTTTCTTCCCAAAATGCCCCGTTTAAGAATAGTCCACATGTTCCTCTGGTACTTAATCTATGGACACCCTTTAAATGGAACAGACCGAAAAAGAAGTGATGCTAAGAAAAAATGCAGCAAACAAAGGCCGAGCATGAGTGAAGCTCAGACAGACGGAACTGTACAAATCACAGAAACTGTGACAAATCCTGAAGCTGCTGCACAGGACTCAGAAGTAGAATTGTCTAATCAAACAGGTAAGAAGTGGCTTACCTTGACTTTACTACAGGCTTTGTCAAGGTTCGTTGTAGCATTTCCATAACAATTTGGCAATATGATTTCAATGAAAACGCATTAAGGTAGGAACAGAATCGCTTAGGGAAAGTACTGAGGGATTATTAATGACTTTTTCTCAAGTTGAAAAGGATATCATACAGGAGCTTTACTTTATTTCTTCATGACTTTAGTAACAAAATAAAATAGGCTTAAATTATGGATGATAACAGCTGGAAGGTTTCTAATCCAAACTTGCAGGCTTTGAATTCCAAATTATCTTAAGTAAATTTGGAGAAGAGGTTTAGATTAAATCCTATTAGGTCTACACTGAGGCCATAGTTGCATAATTAGTGCTTAAACTAATGTACAAAATGTTACCACCTTCTGTTTCTTGTACAAGAAGAAACTGTCATACATAGACAGGCTACATGTCTTCCAAAGTGAAGACAGGTACTGGGGTTGGTTGATAAACTGTTCTCCATACTACTGAGTGTAGAAAAAGAACTGCGTTGGATAACTAGGTTTTTAATATGCTCAAAGGATAGTTAAGTGCTGGAACAGATTATCTTGGTGAAGAATGAAGTCTTACGGGAGTAATGCTTCAGAACCATTGTATTAGCATCTTTCGGGCATCCTGTAAAGTGTCTGTGTAAGCAGAGGAAAAAAAGCAGGTTTAATAGGGTTAAATATGTTTTTTGAGGGTCCTTACCAACACTGAAAAATATAAAAGTCCACTTCAAAAAAGGATTGAAAATCCGTGAGATAGGTAATTTTCAGGTAACCAAACAATGAACTACTAAAAGATTTCTACTTGAACACTCACAATAAAATTACTGATGTAAGAATTGTGTTCATACTGTCTGAATCTAAGCCAGTTGTCTCATTCCTAGTGTACGTGGATGACACGTCATGGATGCGCTATGTCCCTCCTCTGCCAGTTCACAGAGAGTTTGGCTTTGGATGGGCTCTTGTTAGTGACATTCTTCTCTGCTTGCCTCTCTCACTCTTTGTTCAGATAGTGCAAGTGAGCTACAAGGTATAGTGCTTTATATTTTTGTTATTTCAGAATTGGTTTAATTTAAAGTCTGAGTTGTTGGTTTTTTTGTTTTGATTAAAGTGAGCTGTACCTACGAGCAGTAACAAGGATCATCTTAGGCTATTTTAACAAAACTAGCCATTAGAAAGTAGAAATTTTAATTCCTGATAGTTTCTTTTCCAAAAAAGCTAGTTGTTTGAACAGCCATGTGAGAAATGCGATTCTGTGATAGTTGTATAATACTGCACATTCTGAAACTTGTATTTTGCAAAGAGCTTTCTGTAGTCCAACTGAATCTTCTGCCCGACTGATTAGAATGGATATTGCTTAACCATTTTACAAAAGCAGTAACATTTGCTTAAAAAATATTTGAATAGACAGCTCTGATATCGAAGCTTGATACATTAGAAGACAGTTGTATTTGATATTTTGATTAACTAACAAATAATTTTAGGTGGATGGTCTGGAAGATTTTTTAAACGATCCAGTAAAAAAGCACACACTGATCAGATTTCTCCCAAGGTCAGTCCGACAGCAGCTTCTCTACAAAAGGTAAGCAGAGGATTAAAAGAAAATGGCTCTAGAGAGGATACAAGGGGTTGGCTGTTTTCTTGGCTATTTCCTGTTTGTGTCAAAGAGAACTTTGTTACTCAAGACAAGGATCATCAATCTTCTAAGGGTAGTGTGCCAAACTATTTTTCTCTCCCAAATAGAAGGTAATAAGAAACTAATAAATGGCATTCATGCATGCTGTCAGGCAGTGTTTGAGAACTGGGAGGCACTGTCCTTCATAACTCATCAGCAGGATGTTATTTCTGTTCAAAACACACTCCTCACTGCTGTGAAATTCAAAATTTAATAGAGTCTAAATGATGCTGTCCTTCATAAATCTTTTAAAAGGTGCCACATTACTTAGCTCATGCTCTCATACATAGCACTCAGTTTCTGCTTATGTTCTCCCACTGGCATGTCTGCCATTGTTTGCCATTCCTCATCTAGGTGGTTTAGAAAGAGAGGTTGGATTGCAGATGTAAAGGGGAAGCAGCATGAAAGGAAACTGATTTGAGTACGTGGAATTAATAGCACTCTTAGTTTCTATGCATATTTGCTAACACAGACTCAGAATCATTAAGGCTGGAAACATCAGTTTCTCAAGGAAATTGTGGGCAAAGGCATGGATTTGGATGGTTGGAGGCTTGTACATTTCCCAAATCTGCAAGCATGTCATCTGTGAGCGAATAGTGCTGGACACTATCAATTGTCAAGACTTGTCTCCAGCTGAGGCCTGTAACAGCTAACCTTTCTACTTTCCAAGTTTCCTGAGAACTGACAATTCAGAGAAAATACAACTTCAGAAACTCAAAAGCCTGGTATTCCAGAAAAGCAGCTGGTTTCCTGAAACTTCAGGTTGCTGTATGAAAATTGAATGTTTTCTGGTATTGCTACTGTTTTCATGAATGCTAATTGTAATGCTTTTAACGTTGCTGCAGGAGGTACATCTTTTCAGTGGTAGAAAACCTTCAAAGATTGTGTTATATGGGACTGATACAGTTTGGCCCAACAGAGAAGTTTCAAGAGAAAGATCAGGTAATCTGCAAATTTAACCTTTATCCTTCATGATATCGGCTCTGTGAAACAAATGAAAGATGAGGGGATTGTAAATGCCCACTGACATTTCAGACATCCCATGAAACTGAAGGTACCTACTGTGAGTTGCTTTTTCTCTGGAAATCTTTCTTTGGAAGTTTGCCTTTCTTTGGAAAGATACTGCTCAGATGCTTAATGCTGAAAGTTGCATAAAATAGACCTTGGGAGTTTGCAGACCAGCTGCACTTCATGAGAAATGAGTGTGCCACATTCTTGTAAAGGGAGTTTGGAAAACAGTGCAACACAGTGGTGGATGTTGGTGTCTTTAAGCAGCATTGGCTCGAAACAGCAAAGACTGAGAAAATTCTGATTGCTCCAAAACTGTATTAAATTTAGTGTTCTGTAAGTTATGTGATTACATTCGTCTCTTTCTGTCAGCCTGAAGCACACTGTATTTGACAGGTGTTTGTGTATATGAAGAGAAACACTGTGATAGTTGACACCACCATCTGCGATCCCCACTATAACTTGGCTCAAAGCAGCCGCCCGTTTGAGAGACGCACGTACGTCCTGAACACCATGCAGGACGTGGAGAACTTCTGGTTTGATCTGCAGTGTGTCTGCCTTAATACACCACTGGGTATGGTAGAACCGTACGTTCTGATCACCTTTACCGTTTACTCTGTTCATACCACAGTTCCTCTGGTTTTCCTTAATACAAAGCGTGTTTTGCAATTTCCAGTGTTTTGTTCTCTTGGCTGCTCCCCTGCTGCACTAAAAAAAAAAAGCCCTAGAGCTCAGAGTTTTGTCCTTTTAACTAGGGAACTTTACACTTAAAATTCTGAGAGCAGCGTTAGAGGAAAAATTATTGCTGTTACATTAGAAGTATCAAATTTGATAACAGCCCCATTAGATTTCAGTCCAGCTATGAAGAAACCTCTTTGAAAATAGTAGTCATAATCCCCCACAAGTATAAACAGAGGTTTCTCTTGCTTGTAAACGTGTTGCTAAACCCTTAGCAAACAGCATGAGTTAGCTGAGAAGTGAAGGGAGTTTTGCACCTCGCTTATTCAGAGTTGATTTTCACGTTTTTCAGTAGGATATACAGCTGCAGCAGATGTACCTTGAACGTAACGGAGGGAAGAGGTTCTGCTCCTGATGACACCGTGAGCCAGTTCAGTGCTTTGCACTGCTGAGTCTCTGCAGGAAGGTGCACTGAGAAGCAGAACAAATACGAGTGCCGTTAGGTCCATCGCTCAGAGCAGTACTTTGCCATAGCAGAGCGGATTAAAGATGGATTGAAGTCTTACCTCCTCATCCTGATATTCAAACCCATTTGTGTGTCTAGGAGTGGTCCGCTGCCCTCGTTCAAAGAGAAGTAACCCTCAGGAGGAGGAGGCTGCGCTTGCGATGGAGCAGCAGTCAGCAGTGGATAAGCACAACCTGGAACGGAAGTGTGCAATGTTGGAATACACCACGTACGTCTGCTTCACGCTTGTCTCAGTGCACGAATAGAGCAACAAGAACTGCTCTGGTTTTGGGATTGTTAATAGCAAATGCAGTTACTGTGAGCATTTGGGGACGCTTTTGTTTGTTTGGGGTTTTTGTTTGTTGCTTTGTGTGGATTTCTTTCACAAATCAGAGCCCCTGTGATTAAAAAGAGGAGTAGTTGTGTGTCATTTTTAACAAGGAACTCATCTATCAAGTGGGTTTTTATTACCAGCCCTCTTTTCAGCTTTCGCATTCCTACATGGTAACAGTCTCCTGCAGTGAGATGTCTTGGTTTTGACTGGAAATGACTGCAACACCAGATCTTGGATTCAAGTAATGGTGTAATGTTTTCAGGGAAGTATTGTTTACTTCAAACTTGACTGAAACCATATTTCCATTGTAGCCTTCTGTGCCCTGAGAAAGTTTCTCATCTGAAGAGGTATTTTCAGTAGTTCTGCAGTAAGAATGATAACGATTACAACGTCTAACACAACCACTGCAACTTAGTTAACAATAACAGAAGTGATTTAAGTATAACTTTTAAACTGGAAGCTCACTCATTAAATATCAGGCACAACTGCTTAACAAAAGCTTTGCTGTTACTCTACTTCTGGAAGAGAGTTAAGGGAGGAAGTATCTTGAGCTCTTTCCCATCCTGAGGGAGAGCAAGAGGAGAGCTCTGCACATAGCACACACGTGACTTAAGGAATACTTTCTCAGCTGCTTTTACTGTTGTGGAGTCTCCTTCTCTGGAGACATTCAAGACCCACCTGAGTGCCTACCTGTGCAACCTGGGCTAGGGAGCTGCTTTGGCAGGGGGCTGGACTAGATGACCTCTAGAGGTCCCTTCCAACCCCTACAGTTCTGTGAAATAATCAGTATATGTTTTATTACTCTTTCTCTTAGAGGCAGCCGAGAAGTGGTTGATGACGGAAGTATCCCTGGGGATGGGCTAGGAGCTGCAGGACTGGATTCCAGCTTTTATGGGCATTTAAAACGCAATTGGATCTGGACAAGCTACATCATCAATAAGACTAGGAAGGTGAGTACTTCATATACTTGAATGTCTGTTCCAGATTTTTGTTCCCTTAAGAACTGAGACACTGATTGCAGAATGTTGTTTTCTGGGCCACGAGCGCACATTATCAGTTCATGTTGTGTTTTCATCCACCAGCACTCACAAGCCCCCTGCAGGATTGCTCTCAGTCCATAACAAAATAGTACTGGGAAGCTCAGCACAGGCAAATAAAAGCAGCCATCCCAGCTCTGGCTAATGTCTTGTCTCTGATGGTTGCCAATAAAAGATGGGTTGGGAAGGTTGTAAGAGAAAGGGGGATCTATAGTCTGATCTCCCTAAATTAATCTTCCAACTAGACAGTGCTGGCCTACTGTGAGTGTGGCTGTTAAATGGAATCACATGGTGTATTCAGGCTGTGGCCATGCATGTACTTTTATAGCTACACTGTATTGCTCTCCTTTGCTAAGGATTCCTAATGTTTTATTTGCTTTTAGACCATTACCAAGCATTGAACAGATACTCTCACAGCACTGTCTGTAATTTACCATACCCTAAACAGTGGTTGAATTAGAGCCTAACAATGTATGTATAAAATGGAAGTTGCTTGTTTTTTTACCCTCAGGCAGGATAAATTCGCCATGAATTTCATTTACTGTCCTCACCTAGTTGTGTAGCATTAATAGGACCTCCTGAGAGTCTTTAGTTTTGGCTCTCCTGTAACAAACTTCTATCGCTGTTGAAATCCACACAAGATAAATTCTGCTAAGAATGAAAAAACTCACAATATGTTACAGTAAGTTGGGGTTCAGATTTAAGACAGATAGAAAATAGCATAGGAGGCATTCACTCACATCTGTGTTTGAATTTTGGTTTTGTGCTTTTTAGAAGTTCCCTCGGAATATAACATATTCCCACACAGCCTCTGTTAGCAAAGAAAGAAGCAAGCATTTCTTTTCCTGCAATTATTTCTTTTAAACTTGAAGGGATTTGCAGAAATTCAACTCGTAATCATAATCAATAATCATAACTCATAATCAAGTATGATTTAAGAAAGGCTCTAAAGCTGATCAGACGTGGTAGTAAGAAGACAAATGAATTCTTCATTGTAGCCATGGATCTCTGTGGTTTATACTGAAAACTTATTATGATACTGCTCAAAGGACTTATTTGTTGTGATAACACTGCTGCACTCCTTTTGTGTATCACCTTTTTAAAAGAAGTCTTGTTCTAGGAAAATACAGTTTCTGAGAACAGTCTGACAGTGAGACTCCAAACCTTCCTGACAAAACACCCTCTTCCACTCAGCACTGGAGGTAAGCTGGTGATACTGGTGGGGCTGTAATTGGACTGTAGCTGGTACTGATTTTGTCACACCCCTGTATCAATTACATGAGTTGTTTTAATCTCTTTACAATAACCTAGGATGCTCCTGGGGCATTATAATCGATGAGGAAATAATTTTCTTTTCTGTTCTTAAATATCAGGAGCAATATTTTTGTCCTTTGTAATTTCTGATGTGCGGTTTGCAGATCGGATTGCCCAGAGGGACTAAAAAAAATGTGCTGTTAAAATTGCATAGCCTTACATCTAAGTTAAGTACGAGGAAACGCTTCAGGTTGAATATAAAAGCTCAGTTCAGTTCCCTTGTGCTTTCACACTGTACTCCAGACTTAATTATTACTTGATAATTCCATATTTATTCTGTGTAAGCTGCTGAGTAGCATGAAATACCATGCTGACTGAAAGGGGCAAGTAGGAGAGAGCTGCTGTCTTTAAATACACAAAAACTGCTACTTGCTATTTATACCTTAGCATTGGAAAATGTAACTGTTATGAAGATCCATTATCGTAATCATACATCATCTTAGGTAATAAAATTAACATTCTGGAAGAAGCAAAGGTAGTACCCGAGGCTCCTGCCCGGAAAGAGGAATGTATTGAACTAAGTCAGGAAGCCACCCAGGATCGAAACAAACGAGTGAGAGGTGGAAAGAACCAAAAGAGGAAGAGACTTAAGAAAGACACTGGAAAGACAGTAAAGAAGAAGAAGAAAGGTAAGTAACCAGCACATACCATGAAAAGGAAGCATTATTTTTAATGCCTCTGCCTAATGTGGTTTCCTTCTGTAAAGCTGATGTGACAGACAGTGCAGGAAATGGAAACTGTCTGGGCAGCCCTTTAGTTTGCCACTTCTGGTGAAGAGGTTCAGTTGTGCAGCAGCTTGTTGTAACCGTTCCCTGTGTGAATCCTGACTGCGCTACTGTAAATTTTAAAGAAACACTAATTGTGCCTCAGACAGATGAACGTGTTGCAATTCAACTGTACCCTTAGATGGCTGGCTTAGAGCATCATACCATTAATCATCTTTAGGTAATCAGATTGCTACCTGCAGTGTTTGTTTTCTCATTTCTGGGCAAAATATTCAAGCACGTACTTCCTCAGCTGCTACTCTGTAGTTCTTGTTTTGTGTTTTCATTCCTACAAGTTCAACTTTGGAATTGTTCCTAGCCCTATAATCCTCATCGTCCTCTTAGGAATTCACATCCAGACAGATAAACTTTATTTAATCCACTGCATGTCTGTGCATATCTAGACTGTTCCTTTTTGTGTCTGAGGTTGTATCTAACAATAAGCTTCCCTGATACAATCAGTCTTTTACTACTGAATGACAGAACCAAGGCTGACAAAGCAGCATAAAAGGAAAGAAACAAAACAAAGATTGCAGTTAGAATTTCTTCCTATCAGACATTATCTTACTTCAATCTTAATGAGGTTGAGATTAAAAAAAAAAAAAAATCAGACAGCAACAGTAGAGAAAGGTCTGTTATCATCTGAGTTGGCTGGGAAGCTGTTGGTGAGAACTAAAAGCCTAGCTGTTGCTTTTCCATTCTCACCCTCATCATGGTGAGTGCCCTTTCCTTCTGTAACTTGAACGTTTGTGTTGTATTGTGCTTTTAGTGACAGGAACCATTGTTCCTGACCTTCAATATAAAGCACAGTTGTAATGTTTCAGGTTACTCCTCAGGTGTCTTTTGAAGGGCAAGTTATTCTGTCTCCTACTCTCAAGCAGCACCAAGTCCTAAGAAAAATTCAGTGTAAATTAAAATGAGATCTGGGGAAAGAAGATAGTCGTTGCTCTGCTGAAAGCAGCTGCTTGTTGTACAAGCTGCACATTATGGCCACTCACCATGCACACACGGTCAGGTTCTGTGCAATTCTTTAACTCATTTTGTCCATGATTTAAGCTGATTTTCAGCGTGTATTTAGCCCAGCAATTCTCTAGCTTTGGCTTTTGCCCTTGGAGTTGCACATAAGCCTTTATGTTGCCTGTGACAAAAGTTTGAATTCATTGGAATACGTAGTGGTGCTGAGCTAATTATCTTCATCTGGATTTGTTAGAAGAAAAATCTGTAGAGAAAAGCAAAAGACTGCGCTACCACGATGAAACTGACCAGAGTGCCCTGCAGAGAATGACACGCCTGCGTGTCACCTGGACAGTGCAAGAGGACGTCCTGCTCATGCTGTGCCGAATTGCCAGCCACGTGCTAAATGCAAAGGTATTCACCAGGATCCGCTTAACAGCTGTGCACCAAGCACCTTTCTGTGGGGCTTGGAGATCTTCTGGTTCTAACCATCGCTTGTGTATACACAAAAGCTGAAGTTTAACTCGGAACACTTTTGCTCTTCATAGGTTAAAGGGCCCTTTGTTCCGTGGCAAGTCGTCCGGGATATCATGCATGCCAGTTTTGAGGAGTCCCTCGATAAAACTTCTCATTCTGTTGGACGAAGAGCTCGTTACATTGTCAGAAATCCCCAGACCTACCTTAACTACAAGTAAGGAGGTTTCTGTGCTCTACATATAATCTAAATTCTCCTGAAATTAAGGGCCGTATTCCTCCCACATTATGTCTTGTTTCACAGGAATATAAATTCCTGATTTTCTGCACACAGACTGCTCAGATCTGTCTTCTCCCTGGGAAAGGTTTATCAAAGGCATAAAGAGTAGCACAAGGAGTATCACATGGCTATATAAATCCATAGTGCACTTGCATCTTCAGAGTTCTGCACACCTCTATCTTAGCTGGTGTTCTGTCTACTTACTCTTCCCTGTCCCATAACTTCTAAGAACGTGCAGTAAAATTGAACAATTGGAGAGAAGTGAAAGGCACAATTGGATGGAAATGGATTAATTAAAAGGATTGGCTGAATAGACTTATTTGTGTGGCCGAAAAAGAGAACTGAGGGGAGATACTGAAAAAAATATATATATAAAATAGCATGAGTGTTATTAAGGAGGAACAATTATTTAACCACCATAAGAACTGGGTACATTGCATAAAGCTCATGGCCAGCAGTCTCCAAGCAATGGTGGTTCTTAATGCAGCACAGCTGAGGTTAGAACCTCTTGACACAGGCATCGAGGTATTACTCTGTGCACAGCCTCCTCTTCCATCTTTTCAGTCTGTGTCCTCTTGTAACAGACACCAACAGGACACCGATTGAAATGAAGATTTGGCCTGATCCATTATGATTATACCTTTGTTCTTAAGGTAGAAATTCTGCAAAGCCACAAAAGGAAATCCCAGATTAAATGTGTCTTGATAGATCCTTAGAAATGTTTATAATTGCTTTTTGTTTTTTCAAGCTAGGAAAAAAGTGCTAACACATCAGACAGCAACTAGTTCTACTACCTGCTATCTTCAGCTAGAGAGATGCGTGCAGAACAGCAAGCGGAATCTGATTCGGGTTATTTGATTGTCAGGTAGTTCTTGCTAGAGGCATAGGGGTATGGAGGACCAGTGACAAGTGGCTCTCTCACACTTATGTGTGAGTAATGAAGTAGCAAAATGATGAGCAGGTGGCTTGATTGCACTGATGATGATGGGGTGTTGACAAGTTAGGCAGAACATTTCCATTCATTCCATTTTTCAACTGAAGTTATTTTCTCTGAGCAGCATCAAATTGAGAAAGCTTCAACCAGTGACACCTTCAATTTTATCTACTGCAGAGTTTGCCTGGCTGAGGTTTACCAAGATAAAGCCCTCATTGATGAATTCATGAATAGAGAAAATAACTATGAAGAACCACAGGTAGGAGGGAAATAACCTGAAAGGTCACAGAGTGCTGATGTAGCTTGTGTTCCTGTGTACTTGCACTACTTCAATTACTGTGATTTGCTTTCTTATCTCTCTCCCTTGTACTCTTTACTGTGCTTTAAAATAGCATCATTGTAGAAGTGCAGCATCACTGCTGCTTTTGCAGTGAGATGGACACAGGCAGCCTTCCAAAGGCACATAAACAGGGCAACAAAAATCACTTTTTTTTCCAGTGTTAGTTCCTAAATACCCATGACTGAGCATCCATGTGCACAGATTATTTTTTTAGTCCTCTCTGCCTTATTATAACCTCAGCAAGAGAATATTCCTGCTAGTAACTTAATAGTTTTAATACAATTGCATGTTGAAATATTATCTCTGCACATGCAGGTGAATGCAGGATTGTAGGCACATTTTATGAGATTTGATTGGTCATAAGTCTGGGGCTTCTAATGGCTTAATTCAACCACAGCTTCAAATTGAAAAGCTGTTACATTCCCAGTTCCTTTTGGAATTTCAAAACTTATCCAGAACTGAGACAGCGTCACAGGAAAACCTTCTTTGTTTTCATCCAGAAATGACAACTCATCTTATTGTGAGGTCCCAACCAGTTCTCTCATTGTTAGAGTCATGTTTGTTTCAATAAATAGATGCTCACTGGTGAGACTTCACTGACATAAACACATGACTCTGCGGTGCCTGGCAGCCTTACTACTCCATTTCTTGATGCTAATTATTGTAAAGCCTTGCATCGTTAGTGATTAGCAGTTGAAGGTTTTGCTCTCTCAGACCACTATAAACTGTGTGAAAACGCAGCAGGAATCCCAGGGAGACTGAGTGAGGTGGCAGTTACTGCTCCACTGATTTGTCATGCTTAAATTTAAGATACTGAGCACGTAGGGAGTGCAGGCAGTACTGTCCTTGGTGTTGTTCATGTCTCTTTGGAAGCAAGGTACAGTAGATACAATTTCCAAAGGTTTAATAAGAGAGCTTACACTGTTAATTGCGTGTAATCACGTTTTATCAATACCCTGCTGGTGGGTCACTTGTAGCTGTGAGCCTGATACAAATAAAACCTGCAGCTGCTGAGAACAGCAGCAAATACAGCTTTCACTGCACTTTTTTGAGGCACACTGCTGTCTGTTGGACTGTTTCTGTGACTTGGTAATTCAGTACTTGTTGTCTCTACTCCATTTTTCCACGAGCACTTCATACTTTCCCCACTCTAAGAAATGGACGTCAGTAACATTCTTCTCTTGCATTTAAAGGTTTGTGCAGCAGAGTTCAAGCAGTTTGTGGAAAGGCTGAAAACAAAATTCAGTTCAACTCTGGGGAACCCCAAACTGGAGATTCCTGATACTTTGCAGGAACTCTTTGCCAGGTATTTTAGGGTCAGTGGCTTTGACTCTGTGCATGGGCAGGCACTGTGGGCAGTTCAGAGCAGATCTGTGCATGATTTATACTCTCTCATTCTCTCGTGCGGTACAGAATGACTGTATATTGTAACTGGAAGTCCAGAATTTCAGTAAAACACACCAAGTTTGTATGCGTAGTTTCATACTGTCTCCTGGACATGTATTTTCTCTGACACTTATACTGAGAGCTGCTGGAGCTGCATTGTTTCAGTACTTCCCTTACTGGCAGTTGCAGTGATCAACCTCTGCATTTCACAGAGAATATAAAACAAAGATCTCTGTATAACACAGATCAATATAAGGCACGTTGCTTCACGTTACTTGTGTTATAGTGTTCTCTTTTCCCTTCCCTTGACTAGATTTCGAGTTTTGGCAATTGGAGAAGACACAAATCAAACCACAAAAGAGGACAGTCTCAGTAGGTAAGGAACAGTAACACCACTTTTTCCATTACTGCTCCAAGGTCATATCAGCCCTCAGATCTGTGAAACACTGTAATGCTATAATGTGATGGAAAGCACAGCAATAATGGTGGAATGGCAAAGCCTTAGGCTGCAACAAGTGAGAGCAAGCCCCAGCACAGCAGCTGTAGACAGAGAAACAAAAGAAATTCTGCTTACCTTTAGAAGGCCTCAGGTATGCAGGGATCTCCAGAAAGAAACCCTCGCTTCCCCTGCCAGCCCTGAAATGAGGTCTGGAAGGGGTGGATCCTGGCTCCAGCCCTTCTGATCACTCAGGTTCATTGCATGCACCTGAGCTGCCCTGGGCTGGCCCTGCCTTCCCACCAGGTGCTCCATCACTGCTTCAGGCCACGACTTTGCATTTCCACTACAAAGACGTACGTGCAGTCCTCTAGTTCAGTTTCCCTTTCGTCTGTTTGGGGTTGGTTTGTTTTTTTCCCAGTGCAAAACTTTTGAGTAGAAAAGTACACTTGCAAAGCTGTAGGGATCTCTGGATCATGGATTTGATGAATTAATTCACAGCAGGAATGACCTCCTCAAAATTTTCCCATTAGGAAAATAAGGTTTTCAGCATTTACATGATTTTTATCTCCAAGTTTTAAAGTCTTCCTTGCCGCTCCAGAGAAACGTATTTCGCTTCCTGTCCTCACCTGAACTTAGGAACGCAGTAAGAACACTGCAGAGCACTTCAGGAATTATCTGCAGTTCTCAGAACTCTCTCTGTGAAGAGGTGCAGAAGAGATGTCTGCGAACTGCAGAGCACGAGAGAAGCACTTTTCAGTAGAGAGAAATATTTCTGTTTTCTCTCCCAAAGCCAAATGGAGATTGTCTGTTAAAAACAGCATCTGTTCCTGAACACAGGTATTCGGCGTGGAGGAAGGAAGAATAAGGGTGGAATATTTAAATATTTAGACCAACAATTGGAATTTTATATCCAAAAGACACTCTGTAGCTGAGCAGTCTGGTACAGACCTCTCAGGTGATGTTTGCTACTTGTGTTGGCGAGAAAGAGTTTAATCAGTCAGAGAATCGCATGATTTCTTGGCAGCTTAATACAAGACATAAGTGCTGGTATCTGTAATAAGAGAAGCTTTCCCACTTGAATATTCTCAACTAAAACTAGAAAGTAATCTATAATTCTGGTGGGTTGTTACCATTTTTGACAGCAGATTTCTATGCCTTAAGAGATGTTGTTAAAGATAACTTCGTTTGCTGTCAGATTTTCTGCACTGATGCAGAAATTCATGGTGGAGGGTCAAGGAAAATATAACAGGCTCCTTTACATTCATGGTTCTCAGCTGAAGTGATCTCAGACCTTCAGACATCTATTCCAAAGAAGCAAGTGACTGAATCACAGAATCACAGAACTGTCGGGGTTGGAAGGGACCTCCAGAGATCATCGAGTCCAACCCCGCTGCCAGAGCGGCTCCGTAGAGCAGGGTGCACAGGCAGGCATCCAGGCAGGTGTTGAGTTTAGCTCTGTCTGTGCTGATCTCATAGTCATGTGCTTCTCTCACAGAAATCATCACGAATAAAAGCCGTGTTCTTTTTCTTGCTTTTTTCTTCCAGTGTCTACGATATTCATTTCCTGGTGCTACAGAATCTTATACAGAGCACTCTGGCACTCTCAGATAACCAGATGAAATCTTGCCAGTCATTTCAGGTGCAAAATCCAGACCAGTCTTTGCTGGTCATACAATCCTAAGGACCTTCTCCTTACCTTGACATATGCCTTTTTCAAATGGGAGGCAAGAAACCCTGAAACTTAGATTTGTATCCTTTCTGTGAGGATTATCCTCTTCTGCTTTTAAGAAATAGTACAGTCTGTGCAGCTTTTCAGTATGTAGCTTTCTGTCAGAGGATGAGATTGCAAGATGTGAGGTTGGAAATTGTATGAAATGAACTCCATATGCATTCAGTGCCCACCTGAGCAGCTGGAGGAGGTAGCACAAAGACAGTCCCAGTGTCCAGCTGACAGCTGTTGGTCAGCCCCTCTGTCAGCACCGGGGACCACCAAAACATATCGTCTATCTCTGAAGCACTTCAAAAAATAAAGTTAGAAGTTCAGAAGGAGTTTGGTATCTCACCAGCAGACAAGAGGGGAGCCTGAGATGTCAAGTTCATGGAAGCGTGTGAGCCTGGTAAAATGGTGGGAAGAATCTATCCAGACATGGTGCCAATGAGTAATTTTCCTCTCTCTAGTGGGAGACTGATCCCATTTTGTTCTCTAGCATTTAGTTATTTTAATTGGCATCGGCTGCGGAAAGCCTGGGAGCCAGTAGAAGTAATAAGTTAAAGAATTAAAGAGTTAAAGAATTTGTATGTTTTGTTTGCATTCTGGCTCGTAGCTCCATGTTCATGTAGTCGATATAAACCTCGAGTAAGGGGACCCAGCAGTGCACTCAGAGCTAACACTGCCTTTTACGTTGGTGTTTTCACAGACGTTTCGTCTGTACCGCGAGTACCGCGATGACATTCTTGTGAAGGCTTTCCTGGAGTGCCAGAAGAGAAGCTTGGTCAATCGTCGTCGTGTGAACCACACCCTGGGCCCAAAGAAAAGCCGGGCTCTGCCTTTTGTAGCCATGTCCTATCAGCTGTCCCAGAGTTACTACAGGTGGGTGGCAGAAAGGTCGCTGTGCGTGAGCAAATAGAAGAACTGGCATGGGAGTGTCTAGAGCAGAGAACCTGACCGTCACCACTGAAGAGGTGACAGATTGGTGCTCTGGTTTTTATTTGTTTGGTTGTTGGTTTTCCCCCCAGAGTTTTTACCTGGAGGTTTCCCAGCACAATTTGCACAGAGTCCTTTCAGTTCCTCGAGAAGCTCAAAGGAATAGAAAAATCGGACCAGCCAGATAACTTCTCGTTTAAAGATCAAGAAAGCGAAGCATCAGAAGGCATGATTGCCTTTCCCATGGATGGACCTGGTGGGCACTGCGTGGCAATGCTTTCCCTGTTCTCCCTGGGACTTGTGTCTGTGAACGTGAGAATCCCAGAGCAGATAGTTGTGGTGGACAGCACTATGGTGGAAAACGAAGTGATCAAAAGGTAAATGCTGTTGTTTTTATCTGCAGTTAAGGTTTGGGGATAGCTTGAAAGAAATTGAATGAGCGTTAACGCGTTTTGTGCTGTGTCGTGGCATATTTTACCGTTGAGATTTCTATTTCTGAGGAACCTTTCTGAAGACTTAATGGTGCTGTAGTTGGTGCCCGTCATTACAGCCCTGGATGCCATTTGCTTTCACCTGTGTGACATTTAAATTGCCAGGCACTTCCCTGCCATCAGAGCAGTGTGAGCTATTTTAGTTCTTCCATCAACACTGGAGCTTCCCATTTCAAGGACTGGCAGAGACTTAGCAGCAGCAAGGTTTTGCCTTTATCACTGAAACCTGGCTCCACCAGATTTGTTCTGTATGGTGTTCCTTCTTTGGTTTACTTGTTGATATATTTTTTAAAGCCTGCATTAATTGAATACCACTGAAAACAAACTGATTCCGTAGGAACTCTAATCCTGTGAAAAGTTATCCTGACAACTGGGTTTTGTTAGAGCGCAACTAAAATCTCTTGCTGTGTTGAATCTGTTGCTTCCTTTAATGCTGCCAGTATACACGGGAGATATTTGTTCCCTCTCTCTTGAGAGCAGCTTTTCACCTATTTGAAATGGTCATGGTAGTCCTCCTCCCATAACCTGCTCTTTAAAACGAGCAGCCTCGGTTCCGTTAGCAGGTCTGTGGTTTTCTGATTCTCCTCTGCACTGAACTGTGGCATCAAGAATCCAATGCCATGCTCTGGCTGCCAGCTCTGTGCCCATTAGGTCGTGGTGTGCAGGTGATGTGCGCACTCATGTATCCCAAGATGATCAGTGCTTAGGTTCTTGCCCCAAAATGTGTTTCAAGAGAAGATACCGCAGTTCTAATTCATCCCAGTAAAGGTTGGAAGGACCCCTTTGCTGTCTCTGGCATAATCTGCTGAAACCAATGACAACCTCAGAGTTGCATCAGGTTGTTCAGAGCCTTATCTGCTTCACCTGTATCCGGAGCAGCTCTTGTCCTGTCCTGGAAGGTGGTAGTGTTGATGTGACTAAATCCATTGGGAAATCTGTCATGGCTGCTGTTATTACTATTCCTTATTTAGTTTGAGGTTATCTACAGTTAATTTGGGGGGGGGGGGGGGGGGGTTAAGTACCTGAAGTATTTTGTCTGCAGTGTTTTCTCCTTTTCTCCCTTAACAATAAATCCTGCCACGTGCAACAGACGCATTTCATCTCTGTCCTGTGTGAGACCTTTGTGCTCTGACAGGGGTTCCCTCATGGTGAGGCCTCTGCTGGAGCAAAGAGATTCAGCACTGTAAGCTATTCTGGGTCCCACTGAAGACGTTTAAGAGAGCATTTCCTTTTCTGCACTGTGCTGCCTGTGGCTGCTTGCTCTCAGTGCTGTCAGCCCACTGCGGGCACACTGCAGCTGCTGGTGACTAACTGCTGGGCTGCAGGACAGCACGTTCTGCCTCTGCTCAGTGCAATGAGTCACTCTTATTTTGAGGGGGGAGAAAAAAAAAAAATAACACCAAACAAAATGCCTCTGTTTGCCATAGTTTGGGAAAAGACGGACTTGAGGAGGAGGAAGAGGAGGAGGATGACTTAGATGACAGCTCTGGAGGCAAACGGAGAATAGAAGTAAAAGCTCGTCAAGCATCCCATACCAATTACTTACTGATGAGAGGTTACTATGCCCCTGGAATTGTCAGCACACGCAATCTGAGTCCCAGTGACAACATCGTGGTCAATTCCTGCCAGGTGAAGGTTAAGCTGCGCTGTACACCACTGCCAGGAAGACTCAGCTCTCCAGGTTGGTTTCTGTTTGGCCTGACGTGCACAGCTGTGTGTTGGAGAAGGACAGATGGTTCCTCAGCTCACGAGTTTTCTGATTTGAAGAAAGCCTCTTTCGTCCTCTGCTCCATTCTTCCTCCTCCAGGATGTTTTTCAGTCCCTACCATAACTTAAAATACTATCCCATGTTACACCCAGGCTTTCACCTGTGTAAAGAGGAAAAAAAAAAAAAGCCTTGAAGAGCTCCTTGAACAGAAATTCACATTTATTTATCTCTCAGAAATGCCTGAAATAGTGGCATTCACTCTCTGGCCTAATACCACAGTAATTAAACGCTTTGATAATATTTAAAGCTTGAACATTTGCAATGTATCAGCACTTTTCCTTCTTGAAGATCATCTTCCTTTGTGCTGTAATGCAAATGCACCCAGGAAAGCCTTTCGTTGTTGAGCTCTGTAATGGGATAGTGCTGTCCCTGCCCATTTCTCATCCCTCTGCTCCCACACATGGCTCCCAGGTCTGCTGAGCTAACAGCTCATTACTGTTGTTCTCATTTTCCCTTGGCTGTTAGAGAAGCGCAGCTGTCATGTAAGTGTCTGCCAGTGCATGATGTAAGGGCAGCCTGCAGATAAAAGGGCAGAGAGCAGATAAGAACACTGACAAAACTGACCTCTAATTACCCAGGACAGGAAAATAAAAAAAACAGTCTTAGGCTGTTTCAGCTTCTGAATACTCTGCATAGGATTGAGTATGGGGCGAGTTTTGATGCAGTGCTGGACCCCTGTCCCCAGAGTCTACTAAGGCACTGTGCATTTGTAGTCTGTCCCACATTTGGCCAACAGCTTTGCCACAGATCAACTGCCTCAGATTTTTCAGTGAATAGGGTCCTCCACAGCCTTTCCTTTCCCGTTCACACAACCTTCATCAAGAAAAAAGGAGATGATTCCCTCATTAATTTAAAGCTCAGCTGGCCTGCTGTTAGGGAATACCAGCAAGTTACAGTGCCCTTCAGTGATACTTCACTCTGCTAAGAGAGTGAGCTCCCATAAACCAGGAGGCTCTGCTCCTGCAGGCCTTGTCAGACACAAACACGTGAGGAGGAAGGAAGCTGCAGTAATGAACACAGAAAGCTGAGCTCTGTTTTTAATCAGAATGGTCCAGAGCACCTCTAATCTGTCTGTCTGTCTCCGAATATTTATCTTTCCATAGATGCACAGTAACAGCGCATCACCACTTAACCACTTGGTTTTTTTTTTTTCAATTTGATTTTCAGCTTCTTCTCCGCTTGATAACATGGTTGTGGGCATCTCCTCCCTCCCCCAGACTTTTACCAGACTGATAAAAATCCAAGAAGAAAATTACAACGTTGATCAGTTTGTTCACGAGTGTACAGAACGCTGTGGCTATAGCCCCGGGGACGTGGCTGCTGTTCTGGAGATCCGAAATGCCATCGAGGCCACTTCCCACTTCGGGGTTTGCAAAGCTGAGCTGGGCAGACAGTTCTGCAGCTATGAGGAGCTGGAACCTGCACGCACCAGGAACCTGCAGCAGTACATTCAGGTGGTTTAACACAGCAGCTTGACACACGTTAATGTCTGCGTGTCTGGGGTTCCCCTTGGACACAACTGTCTCGTAGGCTGCGTGAAGCAGATGTACAGTGAACGAAGCTGTTCCTGTCAGGCAGGAGTGAACACAGCAGTAGTCTGATAGCTGTCTTACCTCACAGTCAGGAAGGCCAAAAATTAAAGCAGAGATGGGAATGAACTTGTTCGGAAGCCCAGAGGTACCAGCATTCACCTTTGCAGGGGAAGTGTGCTTTCCCAGTTACATTTTAAATTAATTTAATCTGAACAAAAATGTTTTGGGCTGTAACTTCAAAAGAGTTCAAGGGACACAACGGGGCAGGAAACCGAATATCCCACTAAGCTCCTCCTCTAAGCTCTTTCTCTTTCTTTCTGCTAGTTAAGGATGGCAGTTCTGTGGTGCTTGGTTATTCTGACGTTCTTCCAGTGAAACTTCCTGTGATAATTCTTGTTTTGTTTTCCACAGGACCTGATTGAAATGCAGCAGGTTTTAGAAGTAGGAGGCAATAGTGTAAGACTGGTTGCAATTGTGTTTGCTAAGCCGTGGCTATTGCATTCAGTGTGTCCTGTGAATAAACCAGATGATTGTGGTCCGCAGCCTGCAGACACGGCCCTCTCAGAGGTACAACAGGACTGCCTGCTGTCAGCACCAAAGAAGGGAGAGGGATGTTCAGGAGAGGAGGAACAGCTGGGAGAGGACACAGACCATCCCAGTGATGGAGAACCCCCAAGGAAGAGATGCAGGACTCAAAATGATGGCCTTCAGGATGCTGACCAACTCCACCGGGGTTCGCAGAGCAGATTGCCAAGTGCAAATGAAAGTAACTTGGATACAGATGTTGCTGATCCCGTTGCAATGAGGGAACCTTTAATCCCAGAAGGGGAAACAGACTCCTTGGGAGGGCAGACGGAACATCCAGCTGAAGCTTCAGACACTGTCAGTGTGGACATGCCCAAGGATCAAGATATGCCTTGTTCTGAGGACGGCCAGCTTCAAGTAGGGAATGGTGATCTCAGCGCTGAGCACAGCAAGCACATCCCTAGCCCTGAACGCTCTGCCTCACAGCAGCATGATGACGCTTCCCATTTACAAGAGAACCCAGAGGTCTCTAAAGGTATGTAGGAATGCTCTACGTCCAAGGAATAACACCTAGCTCATCATCATCACCCAACAGGTACTCTATTTTATAAGCACTTACTAGGTCCTTCATGAAGCTGCGCCGCTGAGAGAGGTTTTCATTTCTCACAGACAACACAGTATTACACTAATTGCTTTGGAAGGTATTGGAAGTTCCAGATACGTCAGAGATTCCTTCCCCTGCGTATCCCTGGAATGTTTATGACTAGTCCAGAAATGTGCTTTCCTTAAAAACCCATTTCTGTGTGTAGGGCAAATAACCCCCAGAAATAGCACCCAGAAGAAATAGTGCCAAAGCTGGTATATTTTTGATAGGCTTAGGTAGATGGTATACAGATAGTTAATAAGAAAATTAATAAGAAAAGAGTGGCTCACCTTTGAAGATGGTTGAGGCTCACCAAAAACTCCACTAGGGAGGGATCTCCAACCAGAGATCCTTCCCTGGTGGTGGTCAGCCCTTAAATGGGGTCTTGGGAGAGGTGGAGTCAAACTCCACCCCTTCCAATCACACTCACTTGTGCCCCTGCGGCTGACCCAGTGCTCGCCTCAGGTGATCAATCAGTGGTTCAGGCCGTGATTCAACAGTTCCCTTACACTGTGTCTTCTAATCTTCTCCAGAGATGTATTTGGATATGAATTTTCTCATCTCTGGCCTCAGTCCAAAGGCTTGACATCTTTAAATCAAAACACAGCACTGCTTGTGCTTTAACTAGAATGCCCGTGACTAAAAGCTGTAAAGTCATTAAACCATCCACCAGAATGCAGCACATGCCAGCTAGAAGATTAATATCCTCTGTAGTGACCCAATCTGACTTCATTTTCCCATCCTTTTTACTGCCAGTTTTCTTTTTTTAACAGCTAACATTCCTTGCCACGATTCACGTGGGGCAGGTTGCCGGGGATTTTCTTCTAGTTTCACACCTTGAATCACGAGTTGTGACGTTCGGCCGCAGTCTGCCCTTACCCTTCATTTACAGTTGCAGACTGCTCTGTGTGGTCCTGGAGTTGGGTGCTGGGAAGTGCCTTCCTGCACAACGCAGTCCCAGGGCTGTCTCAATGGCATAGACTTGAACAGTTTCACGATAAGGACTCCTAAAGTGCTACCGTGGATTTAACTTCTACCTGTTTGTAACATAGGAGGGATAAAACTGTAGCCGTTACCAAGCACAGAGCTCTTTCCAGCCTTACTGGTGACGACCAGGTGGTTTTACATGTGCTTAGGCCAAAGCTTTTCACCTCTGGGTGCAGCAGAGGAACCTACGTTAACTAATTGTGTGATTACAACCCATCGTGGGTTTTAATCATGCGAGTTGCAAGGGCAGCCTTCATTTTGAAACCAAACCCCACTGAAATCTCGAGTGCGCATTCTCAAGGCCTAAGTGTGCAGTCACTCAGACATCTGCTCAGCTTTGCTGTGACTGCTGCTGGGTTCAGTTAACGACCCGTGTGGGAGCAGCAGGCACAGCCCCTGCGTTGTGCCCGGGGTGAAACCAGTACACAGAGCTGGTTCAGCCACGTCGTGAGACCTCCAGGAATAAAACTCCTTGCTTTGACTGGGGAACGGAACCACCAGAAGTGGCTGGAGCAGACAGATGTTGTTCTGAGAACAGTGTGGGAAGGAGGGCTGTGCCGGACATGGGTGAAGGCAGAGCGAATCTTGGAGCTCCCCATGCAACTGAGAACAGTGTAGCTTGAATCCGTTATTTTCTAGCACAAGCTGTTGCCTTTTACAGTTTAGCCACCTCTTGCTTTCCTTCCACTAATGACTGGGGCTAACTGACTTCAAAACTGCACATTCTTTTCTTTCCAGGCAGTTCTGCGCCAGGTGTGGCCCAGGCAGCTAAGGACAGGTGAGTAACAGCGATGCCTGCAGTGACTGAGCATCTGCAGTTACAGAGCGCTGCCACAGTAACTTCTGAAGCAAACGCTTTGGAGACCTCAGTGTTACGTTCCCATGGGCAGAGCAGAGTGCACAGAGGATGAGCCCCATTTTCCTCCAGTGCTCTTGTTAACACTGCTCACGTGTTCACATGGGCTGTCCCATACTGTGCCCCACTCTGAGAGGAACAACACTGGCTGTATTTCACAAGTGCAGTGTCAGGAGGTGCCATCTTCCACCTGCCCAGGAAAGGCCTACAGAAACTCTGCACTATGAGAAGTGTGAACTGCCACGCAGGGTCTGTCCTTTCCCTCCGGACTAAGGAATTCAGTTTCCTGTCAGAGCACCACTGCAGTAAGTCTTGGCCAGCTCCTGGAGGATATTAGAGCTACCACAGCCCGGGGCAGTGGTGGTGCCCCCAGACCTGGTGGTATTTAAGAGACACGTGGCACTAAGGGACACGCGGCACGCGGTACGTCAGGTGCACGCTTGGACTCGTGGGATCCAGCAGCAGGCAGAGCTGAATTTAAACGTGACTTTTGCAGGGCCTGCGAGAATGTCTGCTTCATTGGGAGACCGTGGAGGATTGTGGACGGGACCCTGAACAAACCCGTGTGTAAGGGGATGATGGAAGCCGTGCTGTATCACATCATGACAAAGCCAGGCGTAACAGAGGGCACGCTGCTGCAGCACTACGCGGGGACGCTGCAGCCCGTCGCTGTCCTGGAGATCCTGCAGGTACGTGAGTAACCAGCACTGTCCCCTCAGCCTGCTTTTCAACCCCCAGATTTAAGATCTCTTTCAAAAACCCACGTGAAGGCATCCATACGTTCTTAGCACAACACACGCTGAGAAGTTTGGAGGTGTTTTTCGTTTGTTTGTTTGTTTCCTACACCTGGAAGTTTGATTCCCACCACTGCTTCGCACTGAAACCCCGGTGGGTAGAATTCAGGATCACCAGGTGTAGGTGTGAGCGAGCTGAGAACGTGAAGAGGATTACGTGCAGGGGGTTGGTCTGTTCCGCAGGTGCTTAAGCTGAAATGCAGTTTCTCTGCAGGGTCTGGAGGCTCTGGGTTGCATCAGAAGGTTCCCCATGAAGGAGGCGCCCGCGGCGTCGCTGTTCTCTCGGCCGCTTACGGAGGAGCACCCGCACAGCCCCCGGCTGAGCGAGGCCGCAGCAGCGTACTACGAGCCCACCATAGACTGCACCCTGAGGCTGGGGAGGGTGTTCCCCAGTGAGGTGAACTGGAACAAATGGGTGCAGATCATCCACGTGTAGAAGAGGGAAACGTGAACCCTGTGACGTTGCTTTACCCCGCGAAGGCGAACGTGGATTAAACGCTGTCGTTCGCTGCTCCGCGGTGCTGCGTTCTGCTTCTCAACGAAGTGCTTTCTTACCTTTTTTTACTTGGGGGGGGGGGGGGGGGAAGGCGGTACTTCTGGACCCATTTAAGGCGAGAACAAAGATCCACCACAGAGAGACGGAACCAGCGCGTTTCACGGCACTCACACCGCGGCTGTCGCCGCAGCACTGCCTTTATTGACACCGGGGAGGACACGGGGGGGCCCGGCGGCCCTCACCGCGGGGTTTGGTGGTTGGGGGGAGGGGGGGGGGGGGGAGAGGGTTTTGGGGGGGGGTTCAGTCGCGCCAGCGGTGGCCGCACTGCGCGTTGCAGCACTTGTAGAAGGTGGTCATGGGTTCGTCGGCCGAGCGCGTCTGGATCTGCATGAAGTAGGCGCGGGGATGCTCGCACTTGGGGCACGGCTCTGCGGGGAGATGCGCTGAGCTGAGCTGAGGGCCGCCCCCACCCCACCCCACCCCGCCCAGCCCCATTCCCGCAGCCGCCCCGTCCCGTCCCTACCTGCGGTGGAGTCCACGTTCTCCCAGGCCGCCGCCCCGCCCAGCACATCGTCCACCTCCTTCAGCCGCGGGTATTTCCTGCTGCTCACCTGCGGGCACAGCGCTCAGCCCCGCTCCCCCCCCCCCCCCCCCCCCCCCGTCTCCATCCTTCCCCTCCCTCCCCGCGCACCTTCCTCGTGACGTTCCGCACGTACGGACACGTCGTGCAGGCGAAGCGGTGGCAGCGCGGCCCCTCCTCGGCCACCAGCACGTTCCCGCACGCCGGGCAGAACAGCAGCATCGCCGCATCCGCGCGGAGCGGCCGCCCCTTCCGGCGGCGATGGCGGAGGCGGACGAGGAGCCGGCGCACGCCGACGTGCTCGAGCTGTTCCAGGCCGCGCTGGCGCGGCTGGTGCAGGACCCGCTGCTGTGCGACCTGCCGCCGCAGGTGACGCCGGAGGAGATCGGCTCTCAGGTGGCGTTGGAGTACGGGCAGGCCATGACGGTGCGCGTGTGCAAGGCGGACGGCGAGAGCATGCGTGAGCGCGGCGGGGAGCGGGCGGGCGGGCGGGCGCGCGTCGGGCGGGCGGGCGCTGAGAGCGGGGCCGTGCCCGCAGCTGTGGTGGTGGTGCAGAACGCGACGGTGCTGGACCTGAAGAAGGCGCTGCGGCGGCACGTGCAGCTCCGGCAGGCGCGGCGCGGCGGTGTGCAGCACCTCAGCTGGTGAGCGCCGTCCCCGCCCGCGGCCCGCCGCCCGCGGCCCGCGCTGCCACCGCCGCTCTCCCGCAGGAGGTACATCTGGAGGACGTACCACCTCACGTACGGCGGGGAGAAGCTGGCGGACGACAGAAAGAAGCTGAGAGAGTGAGCGGGACCTCCCGGCTGTGACCGCGGGGGGGGGGGGGGGGGGGGGGAGGCTCCGAGGGACGACGCATCCGCCCCTCCCCGGGAGCGGGAGCTGTGGTTACAGAAGTGGGACGTGACAGCGCAGTTCTCCGTGCAGGTACGGCATCAGAAACAGGGATGAGGTCAGCTTCATCAAGAAACTCCGCAAGTGACCTGTCCACGTGAGTCCTGAGTGCCCGTCCTTCGGCTCTGCCTTCCCAGCGTTCAGGCTGAGAGCATTTCTGTGTGTCCGTGCCTGCGCTGGGCTCACAGCCCGGCTCTGGCCCCATCTTGGCCGTGTTGCTCGTGCAGGGAAGGGTGGTTCAAAGCACATCAGGAGCAGCAGCAGCGATACCTCAGCGCTAGCGGTGGTGCACCTCTAACCCTGCTGTGCATTCCTGACTCTCAGTCTGCTCCCACAGTGCCCTGAGATTCATTAAATGCAGTGCTCCTGTTTGCCCTCATGATTGCTTCTAGGCTTTGTGAAACTCTGGAAATCTAATGGCCAGGAAGAAGAGGTGTTTATGCTGCTGCTGATGGATTGCCACCACGCAGCTCATTGGATCCTCCTCTGTTGCACGCAAGTGACTGCTCTCCCTCTGTGCTCTTACACTCCGGTACCGTTCAGAGCACCTGCAGTGTCCCATCACTGCACACAAACATGCAGGCAGCAAAGGTTCCTCATTAAGCGCATTCTGAGCCACCTTCCTCAGTTACTGCAGGCTGTAAGGAGATACCAGAGGCACCTCTGCCTCTGTGCCCTGCTGTTTCTAGTTGTTTTCTGGCTTACACTGCTCTCAGAAGGTGGGATAATACCTCCGGGCAACTTTTGGTCATGGTACCTTTGTGCAGCATGTTAGAAACCATCCCCCTGTGACCACAGAGGCTTTCATCTTCTTTCAGTGCTGCCCGTATTTGCAGCACGCGGTGCAGCACGACCTGTGCTGTGACAGCAGAGCTCTGCTTTACCCCTCAGGGCCCAGCCCGGCCGTCAGCTCTGGCCCTCATCGGGCCCTGCAGTGATGAGAGAGCCCAGCATGCAGTTAGCAGTGCTATTCCCAATTACTTTTGCTTTTTTAACAGAGAATCCATCCCTGCCGGGCCCAGACAATGGGTTCAGCGCTCTCCAAGAGGAAGAGGTTGGAGGATTTCACAGAGAAGCAGACACTCCAGCTGAGCGGATGTTCTTCCGTGTTTTCGCAGTTGCTGCCTGCCTCTGAGCTGTATGCTTTTTGTAATTAAAGAGACTCCCATTTTCTGAGGCTTTTAAAGCTCTTATTTCCAGCTGCAAATGTGCGTCAGGTTACTGTGGGTGCTTGGAACAGCATGGGTGGGGTAAAGTAACAAATGTAGCCACAGACTGTGCAAAACAATTAGCAGTAGCTAAAACGCTACCTTTCCATTTAATCACCACCTTAGCAGCAGTAAATAACTCTGGTTAAAAATGTAGTATTGAAACTAGTGTAATAAAAATAATGGCAGCAGAAGAGGTTCAATACAATTGAACAAGGCACAAACATTCTGCTCAGAGTCTTCTGAGAAGGCAAACCATGCCCGCTGAGTGCTAGAGGCTGTTTAAATTAACCACGGCCCTGGTTAGAAGTGTCACTGGATTAGAAGCTTTGTCCACGTGGAACTAGCACAGCAAACGCAAAGACAGTCCATCTCCAGTGCCCGCTCGAGAAGCCAGTCTTTGCCTTTCAGTGGAGCTGTGCATCCAGGTCGTATTTCTCGCAGAACTTGTCTGTGAATGGTATACAAGTGAGGAACTCACACCACTCGCACTTGATGGGGTAGAAATAGAACAGAATCACAAGTCCTGAGAAGAGTGCAATGAAGATGAGCTGGAAGACAATAATTTGGCATCGCTTCCTATACAAATCAAACTTCCCGAAGCTAATGTAGGGCAGGAAGGCAAAGGAGAGGAAGAAGCCACTGATGAATCCTGAAATGTGAGCAAAATTATCAATCCAAGGCAGGAGGCCGAAGGCAAAAAGAAAGAGCACCACAGCCAGCAGCTTGAAGAAGGCCCTCCACGGCCGTGCCAGGATTTGCCAACTCTGGAAGAGCTCCACAAAGAGACAGGCCAGAATCCCAAACTGGGATCCTGCAGGGCCAACCTGCAGAAGAAGAAGATTACAGGTAACATCACGCACGTCCCACCTGCCTGGCTTCTGCAACCAGCTCCAGGCATTAGGGTTACTTCAACTCCCTGGTCAGTGTTAGCTGAGAAAGAGATGCTGCAGCCTGAGACTTCATCCTGATAATGAGGTTCAAGGCAGCCCTCGCGCTGCAGTTGGAATGGGTCAGTCACCTGGGAAGCCTAGAGTGCTCTGGGGCATGTTACTGCTCAGCAGCTAGAGGACAGCGTGGTGTTGGCTTCTAACTACAAATCTGCACAGTATGCGTGCTGCGAAGATAAGTGCAGCTCTGACTTCCAGGGAGGCACAGCGTGTAGGGGCTTGTATTGAAGCTGCCAGAACCCCAGTGTGTAGGAGACCCACCTCTGCTCTGTAGGGTAGAAATATTGCACTGGCAAGGTTCCCAGTGATGCCACTGAGCAGGTAGATGATAGAGATGCGATGCCATCCTGCCAGCTTCTCCAGGTCCCGCAGGATTGTCATTTGGAAACAGACTGAAACCAGACAGTGCAGGATCCTGCCAAGTTCAGAGCAGAGGAGCTGAAGCAGCAGCCACCAAATTCCCCACAGCGCGCTTGTCTGTCTTCTTTGCTGTGGTCTTTGAGTCCTGTTGAAAGCACCTGGCACAGCCCGTGCCTCTGATATCCCTCCCAGCAAGTTCAGCCTGGTAAGCCTCAGCAGGGACAACGGCTCAACCCCACAGTGGTGTCCCTGAGGGCAGAAACTGCTAGAACAACCCTCACACAACCCCATGGTTCCCTCCCAGACACTGGAAGCTTTGCACCTACGCTTACCCAGCATGGAGGAAAAGTGAGAGCCAGAGACGGTAGAACTGGTCAGGGACTTCTGGATTTAGGAAAGGGAGGAGCCCACAAACGTCATCCATGCAGTGAACCTAGGGCAGCAAAATGGGGGCTGTGAGGTGTGCCAGCCAACACCACTGGGCACGGCCAGTTATCACGGCCAGAGCAGAGGCTGCAGCTAGCTCTGAAAATGGGGTTCTCCACTCATTTCTCTGCTATACCAAGTCCCAGCCTTTGCCTCCAGCACCACTTCATGAGTCCCCACGCATTACTTGTGGCAGCATTATGCCCTTAACTCATCACCCCAACACACGTACAACATCTGTTCACCCATGCAGCAGGAAGGTTGCAGTCACCCGCTGCTTCTACAGTGGACCCGTGCTGGGCTTTTGTGGTTGCCAGCCCCAAGTTCTAAACTGCTCTCCCAAGGACAGATGCAATTTCATCACTACATCCTGGATCAGCAACTTCCCTTGGGCTCAGGGCAGGACTCAGCTTTCCCACTCACACTACTGCAGATGCTCTCAGATGTTGCCAAGCAGATAGGGGGGGAACAGAAGTAAGAAGGGTGGCCATGCAAACCCCTGCTCTGCACTTACCTGAGAGCAAAGTGTTGCCTCCTCATGGAAATAGCCCCGCATAAATTCACAATACTCCCGGGAAGTTATTTCACACCTGGAAGAGGCACAGTAATCAAAAGAAGGAACAAGTCACACACGGAAGACACAGTGGGTTATCCTGTGCCCTCCATGCCTACTAACTCCTCCTCATCCCAAATCTGTCTACAAGGACTGATTCCTTCAGCATTCCTTATGCTATACAGCATCTCTGCAACCAAGGTTCCAAAACAAGTGCTAAAACTGAGCTAGCTACAGCTGAGAGCAAAACACTGGAGCTTGGGGAGCCCTGTGCCTCAGACACCAACAGAGCACAAAGTAGGGCTAAGCCAAGAGTGTCCATGACTTTCAGGGACAGCAGCACTGATTTTTCTCCCTGGCAGGGGAAGCCCAGTCTAAATACTACTAACTGTTCATGCTGAGAAGCAGCATGAACAACATCCTCCTTGGCAAACCCACAGCCGGTCATTGAGGAAATGCACAGAGAAGCCAGGCTGGGGTCAGTGTAGTCTGTTAGGAACAAGCTGGCCATCCCAGGGAAAAGCACCAAATTCCTCAAGAGATACATTTAATCCCCAGGGCTCCAAGTCCTTTTAAACTGCAGAATCAGTTGAGTGAGATACCCAGCCACACCAAACTCAGACAGGCTGTTACCCCATACTTGTTCCAGAGCCCTGCTCTGCCTGGAAAACCCATCAAGGCTCCCAGCCAAACTCCCTTCCCCAGCACGGCTCCGAGCTGAAAGCAGGAATGAGAAGGAAGACGAATGGCTGTGCCTACAACCTTAAAACAGCCCTCTGTTTCTCAACCCGATGCCCAGCCCCTCTCCACACGGATAAAACTCAGTACCTTCCTTTGGTCCCAATGCAGCAGGGCCTGCCTGTAATCACACAGTCCATGTGAAGGTGGTTTGTGTAATTCCCAGCACTGTTTTTTGTGCAGATCTGGAAAACGACAACAGGCTGCAGTCAGAGATGCACGGTTTGGCTTGCTGCCTGGGTAAGGTCAGAACAGCCTCTTGAGAGGAAGCCAGTCCCACAGACACAGCCTCCCAGGGCTCTGATCATGGTACCTGACACCGCACCTGCCTGGACAGTTGGAGGCCAAACCAATGCCTCCTCCCTGCCAAGGAACGAAACAGCCCCTAGATGGAGTAAGTATCCATCGTCCTATTACCCTGGCAGGGCTTGGAGCTTTAGCTGATGCAGTGTGAACTTTTGTTGTTGGAGGGCTTCAAGCCTTGGCTAGGCAAAGCAATTGCCACCCTCATCAGGTGTTTGTTGAGGCTGCATCAAGGACCCCTCCCACCAACAGTGCTGCAGCTCTGCACAGTGGTTGGAAATGCCATTTTCCAGCACAGGCCCTGTGCCATCAGCGATGCTCACCGGCCATTTGGTGATGTCGTCTGGCCACTCATGTGGCTCCATCGAGGCTGGCTGCTCACACACCCTGCAGCAACAGGAAGCAAAGATCACCCTGAGAAATGACTCTCCCTAATGCATCACGCTGCCCCTGCCCCCAGGCTACACTCCCATAGGTCCCCTCTGTCCCTGGCACACTGGTGACACACTACTTCAGGTCAGCCAAGGCCGTGCTGATCAAAGATACAGCTTGCTTCCCATGAACAGAGACCACAGCCTCAGTAAAAAGGCAGCTGACAAAGAGCACGCAGCTGTCCAACAACATAACAAAACCCCAAATGTGGACCTTCAGCTGGTTCCAGCCCTCCGTCAGCCCGTGGTGAACAAGGGCAAAGGTGGCTGCCAGGGCTTGGCAGGAGAGTCGAGCTGGGAACATAGCTGTTATCCCCTGGGGTGGCAGCCCATGCGGGCAGAAAGGGGAGCAGGTAAGGAGGAGAGGGACTGGCAAAGAACCCACAAATGAGAACAAACCACTGTGCACGTGAGCAGCCAACAGCAGAGACTGCAAGGAGCACAAATATGTGCACACTCTGGAAAGCTTCCAGAAGGAGTTGCTATGCACTCTGCAGTGAACTGGCCTGGGACCCCATGCCTCTGACTTGGCTGTCACAGCATCCCTGGGTGTCCCCGGGATGGCAGGTGGGACAGGCAGGACCCACCTGGGGTCCTGATGACAAACAGAGCCAAACTGCCTCTTGCTTCCCGCCAGCAGTGGTGTGCTGGAGTGGTGGGGCCACTTCACCCACACAGCCAGGGTGGACTGCAAGAGAACGGAGAGGAGAGGTGGCACTGTGAATCCCAGGGTGGGAGAAATCAGCAACAGAAGTGACCCTGTGCCTGCAGGAACAGCAGGAAAGCGGTCACCACACTCACTGAGCACTCCTCCTCTGAAGTCTGCACGCAGCCGGACTTGTCATTTCGTACACAGCATGCTGAGTGCTTCTCCTTCTCACGCTTGGCCTTAATGAAGCTGTGCACTTGCTGGTCCTGCCTCATGCACGGTGAGAACTTGGCCCCCAGGTGGATCAGGGCCTCCTGGGAGAGAGATGGAAAAGCTCATCTCAGTCAAGGTGCAGACAAGGACTGGGCAGGGCAGAGCACGCTGGGAAGAACAGAAAGGGGTACCCCCCACAGGGCCAGAGAAGTCCTGCACGATGATGTTCAAAACACATCAGGTGTATTCTCAGTATTTGCCTCAAAGAAACGAGCACAAAATGAGAACCCAGAATTTGCTTGCCTGTGGCCCCAGAAAGGCCTGTTCTGTGGCCAGGAAGGAAGCTTTGGGACATTACAACCGTAGCCCCCTGCCAGCCCCAGATGATGACACTCACTGAACTGGGGCCGATCCAGAAGTTTTCCTGCTGAACGTATTTGACATTTTCATAAACCCCTCTGTTTCGCAAAACCTGCAAGGAGAGGAAGTGAGAGTGCCATGAGCAAGTGGCAGGACTGGTGAAAAGAGATCCCAGAGGGAGCAGAAATCCTCATGGCAGGTGACTGGGCACACAGTTCTCTCAAACCAGTCTTTTGTAGGAGGGCAGGTCTAGGCACCTTCATTTAAAGATTTCACCGAAAACGTTTATCTGGCTACTTCACATTCTCCCGCAGTAGCTGATTTCTTCTACAAAGCTTCACACAGCTCAGCAACACAAGCAGCAGCTGTCAGCAACGCAGGTCCAGATGCTGGTGACAGTGCTGTGAAAGCTGTCAGACTTGTAGGTGAGAAGTAACCCTGGGCATCCCCTGCTTGGAGCAGGAATGTGGTGCTATACAGATGTGCACCTCAGAGAGAACCTCTGACAACATGTGGGAAGGCTACAAGTAGTTCCAAGATCAGCTCACTAAGTCAGACAGGTCTGTTCTGCTCCTGGCAGAAGCAAAATCTTGTGGCTACTACAGAAACTCAACTGGGGTTTGAAATATTTCCCTACCATGAACAACGTCCTGGTCCCCACCAGGAGGGGAACAAGTTGTTCAGAAGGGTTCCCAGTACAGATTCAACCAGAACCTGCCAGGAGCCCACCATGCTCTGTGCCAAAAGCCCACCTGACACAGCTCGATGTCAAGAGCAGTGTGACTGCAGGAGGGAAAGCAGGCTGCACGCAGGCTCACAGATGCTGCAGGCATCTCCTGGACACCTGGTGTCCAGCCAAAAAAGCCCTCAGGCAGGTGGCCGTTGTGCCGGGGGCTGTGACACAATGACACTCCAAGTCAGGGTGATTTACTTACTGAATCAACAGTTTCATGTTGTGAGAACCCCACAGGGGCGATGCCATAGATGCACACAGCAAGGATGGTGATGAGCGAATGCACAAAGGTGACCCAGTATGTGAAGAAGGGCCTGGATGGAGGGAAAGGGAAAAGATCAGAGGCAGAAATCCAGGCATGTTACATCTACTTACAGAGCAATCAAGAAAGCTGTTTTCTTTCCTAGGAACCCTGGCAGACTATGGGGACTGAACCCAGATTACCTAGGGTGTACAGGACTGGGGGCAATAATCTTGCTAGCAGGCAGCCTCTGTATACTGACACCCCCAAATACTGGGCAAGCCACTTTTTGCCACGAATACAAAAGCCGAATGCCAAACTGTGTCACGCATCTGAAACACCGACCTTCTGGAAACAACCAGAGGCAGGAACCCCTGAGCCCTCACACTGACCACAGCACAGCAGCAGTGGGGAAGAGCTGCAGATACCCAAAGCCACGGGTGCTTTATTGGGATCCCAGCTACGACTGCAGCTCTCACCTGTGATCATCCATGTCCTCGATCTGCCGCTTCACGTAGCTGTCGATGCGCTTGCGGTACGTACGGTTTGTCAGCTTCCCCACCATCCCCAGCCCGTACGGCCGCTTCTCCTTGGCGAAAAGCTTCCTGACCGGGACGGCGATGCGCTGGCCACGCTTCTGTGGGCTGACGCTCACCACCTCCTGCCGCAAGCGGACTTTGGGCTGCGCCAGGCCGCCATCCTTCTGCTTCCTCCAGCCTCGTTCCAGCGGGCTGGAATAAAAAGTGCGACAGCAATGGTTTTCCTTCTCCGTGGCACAGCAATAGGGAGCAGCCCTCCTCTGGTCTTTGGTGGCAGCACGCCTTGTGCCTGTCCCACCACAGCCGAGCTGAGCAGCAGCCCATGGCAGACAAGGTGCTCTGAAGCACAAGTTGCATTTCCAAGAGCTACAAAGCCCCAGCAAACAAAAGCACTGGACTATGTGCAGAAGGTGGCACAAGGCACCAAACTCAGCTGCCAAACTGAGTCCCACTGTTGAGAACCTCTCGCAGCTTTAGAGTTTTTTCTCAGCAATGGGAGACTGTAGCTAGGTGTCACTTGAGCTTCCAGCCTCCCAGCATTGACACTGCAGAAGGGAGCAAGAACAGCATCCTGTGGTTGTGACCATCTCTTACAACCTCAGCTGAGAAGTCTCTTTTCTGATTCAAAACAGATGGAGAGAAATGGAAGCCACGTGCTACACCCTCAGCATCTCCATTGCCAGCTGCCCAAACACGCTGCTTTAACACTTGTACATCTACTTCTTCCTCTGCTCCATTCCTCTCACTCTGTTCTTTCCTATGAATTGGAAGTGCAGTGGAAATCCCAACTTCTGATTAGACTGGGAAGTCAAATCCTCATGCCCATTAAACCACAGAGAAGAAGAGCAGGAACCAAAACCAAGCCAGTTACCTCTCACAACTTGACTTCCACTCATCCCTTTATTTGCACTGATGCACACATTTCTCAGGGGAAAAACAAAAACAAGCTTCCTAAGTGACCACCTCTGCAGAAAGTCAGTGGTTGTCAACAGTGGTCACAGAAACCCTATTTTTTTCTGAAAGATAAGCAGAGCGTCTTGGAGAAGTTAAGAGAGCTCTGAAGTATGGACAAGCAATAGGATGAGGTTCAAGTGGTTTCTGTGTAATGCATATGCTATTTCCCAGTACTTTCATGCTGGACTATCTGCCTATGCCAAAATAAACACCCGGGCACCCAGAAGGACAATTGACTGCAATTCTGATAGCAGCTCTCTAAGTGGGAAAGGAATGTAGATTCAAGAAAATCCAAGCGGAGCCAAGAAGACTGAGACCATCTCAGAGGAGAGACAACAAGCACCCACCATTTGCTGCTTCCACTTCTGTTAAAGACTGAGTCAAGTTCTTGGAAACACTTGAAGGGAAAACTCCTGCACAGCAAGATGGGCTGTGAGCAGTAGAACCACAACAAGGACCTCCCTGTCTGCTACACGTTCACACCCAGCACTGCTCTCTGCTGGGGTAAGCTGCCAGCTAAGTAAGAGCTAACTCGGAAACGACACGGAGCAATTACTCAGGTGGAAAAAATCTAGGCATACAGTATAGTACCACCCACATATCTGTAGGGCTCTCAGCATCAGTGCCACACCTTTCTCTGGTTTCAAGTGAGGAATGTAGCTCAGCTTGACACTCAGCAATGCTTCACTCCACTCCTCTCAACAGTTCCTGGTGACTGTGGCAATGGCAACAGCCTTCTTACCTTTGCTGTATTCTTCATAGCTGAAGGCTGGGCCTCCAGCATCTTCACTGCTGATTTAAAGCATCTTTTGCTTCCCCAGGCCATGATACAGCCTCAAATACACATCACATCAGGAAGCTGCTGGAGAGGTGGCCTCACCTCACAGAGGTTGCTGGGGCAGGAGGACTCTCTTCCAAAATGTCAAGAGAAGCATGCAGGGCTTAAAGAAACCCCATAACTGCTCTGCCCTTTGATCTCTGCTCCAAATACCCTCGGCACTTCCCTCATGAAGGAGCAATGGTCTTGCCCCAGCAGCTGCCCCACACCAAAGATTCCACTCTGAATGGGCAGACCACCATCCCATGTTAGGCTTTGGCACCTCACAGGAAAATACTTACAGTAGCAAGTGGCTTCTTTCGAGCTCATTTTTGTCCAAGGCACCTCCCGTGAGATCTGTCTGATCTAAAGGTTTCACTTCAGTATCTTTGACCGCAGCTTCTGATGGCGACTCAAACACCTCATCCGGGTAAGTAGAGAGCTCCTCATGAAGGACTCCTTCCTGGGCAAAGACACAGAAGTCCCATCAGAAGGAAGAGGCATCACATTTGAGACACCAGCACCACACTGCAGCACACAGCCCTGCCAGAGCAACAGTCTTGAGAAGTCTCTGGAGTCAGTACCACACCACTGCCCTGCCCCTCACCCGAGCAAAGAAAGAAGTGTCGAGCTCATCTGGAAAATCCACTGTATCCTCCTCCATGAAACTTGCTGGGGTGAAGCTGCGCCGCTGAGCCCTCCTCAGAGTGCTGTCCTTCACAGAGCGACCCTGCAGAGAGACAGAGCAGCATCAAGTCACTGCCAGACACCCCAACCCCAGGCCCACGCAGGATCACCCTGGCCTGCATGCAAGGAGCCCACGCACTGACCATGTCACACTGATCCATCAAGCACAACAGTCCTGCCAGTGTGCAGCACCTTCCAGGTGACACCTCCCAGTGCTACCCCACTTCTTGGTCCACATCTCCCATGAATGCTTGCAACACGTTCCCCTACCACATAATGTACAATGACGTCTGACTGAACAGCAGCCACAGAGAAAAAGGGTCACCCATACAACGACCCTTAGGAGGCTCAGAAAAGAGCCTTGCATGCCAAGAGGCTCAGGCACTTCTACTCTGCAACACGCAGGTGCAGGCAGACCACCCAGAGGTCCCAGCAGGCTTAATCCAGCAGGCTGGAACACTCTAAGGCTGCTGACTGTGGGGATCACAGCTGATCAACAGCCAGCAAGACCAATACCACAACCCAGCCAGCATCCTAGCTTCTAGTACATCCTGCCTGCTAGACTGCTGAAATAAGAGAGGACACGCCCTGGTTTCTTCTCCTCCACCACTGCTCTCCTCCATCCTCTCTACTCACAGAAAGTAATTTTTTTCTACCAAAAAAAAATTGCTCCTTCCCCCTCATTGCAAGACCAGACAGGGCTGCATCCTGCTGCCAGCCTGCCCCTGCCCTCCCACAGACAGTACCTTCACCAGAGCTGCAGCTGCTCGGAAGCTCATTTTGGCCACAGATTCCCGTTTGCGCCGGCGTGGGAGGCGATTGAAGCCCGAGCGTGAGCTGGTGAAGGAGCAGAGCGACGTGGCACCCGGCGTGATGGGCGTGTGGGGGATGCTGTAGCCATCGTTGTCGTCAGCCATCCGGAAAGCTCGGCCGCGGGCCAAAGGGTCTATGATCTGCCAGAGAAGAAGCCCATCAGTACGTACTGCCACCCCCCAGCGCTCACCTACCAAGCCCTCCTCCTTCCAAGGAGGAATCATCTCCCTCTTAAGACCAGGACAGTGGCCAACCAAGAACCAGGCCAGAAGAAACACCAACCAATTCCACATTAGGGAGATAGGGAATAACTTGTTGTAAGCTAAGCTTCCAAGTCCCAGGCTCAAGTCCTCAAACCCCTCATTTATTTTGTTTGTCACTGGGTTGTGGGTTGTTTTTTTTTCTTGTTGCTGTTGATATTGATCACTTTCATCCAGAACATTTCTGATGTTCACAGACAGCTTCAAACCTCCTTCAGCCCTTTCTAAGCTCTTGGATTCATTCATCTTCTGTGCCACAGAACTCCGCAGTCAGAGAATGTGATGTCTGATCAGGGCTTTGAGAAATCCCCGAATAGAGCCATGCCCTTTCAAGAGCTAGTTTCCTTTCTGTTGGTGTACAGCTCTGGATTTAAACAGTATCCTGGTGAGGCTTAACTGTATATTTACATCTGTTTCCGTTAATCCTAACAGCTGGATAAAGCAGGCAAGCTTCCAGGAGCTCCAAGCCCTTCTCTGGGACTCATCAGACCAAAGCTGCCAAACACACGAATCGACCTAATGAAAACATTGCCTTCAGCTACAAACCTTTCCTCTGTCCTTACATCATCACAGCTGTGGTTTCTTTATGACTTCTGTGCTTTATCCTAATGTTTTATGAGCCTTTTTTAATCCACAGTTGCACACTGAATAGGAAGCTTTATGGAGTTACACCTACTGAAACCAAGTTCTGTCTGAATGTAGTCCACATAGAGCACAACAACATTTCTCAGTATCCTGTGACCAAAGCATTCAACAAGGTGGGCCTGGGTTGAAAGACACGATATTCTCCTGTTTCAGCAATGCAGCCAGGATTCAGGTCACAGGTCAGCCTGCTTTGGAAGGAATTCATTTCACACTTGCCCACACTGCAGTGGTGTTCACTGATGCCCAAATACCATATGGATTAAGGTGCCGAGGAGAGCAACGAGTCTTCCCTTTGCTAGAATATTATGGGTTACTTCTCAAGTGCTGGTAACTGAATGCGACTGACAGGATCCTGGTCCCCTAGGACCACACTTGAAGGGCTACCAGCTGCCCTTTGCAGGCACCCAAACCAATTTCTGAGGACTCATGAGCAGAGCTGATGCAAGATAAGGTTTTCCCAAGTCCTATAACATAATCAAGTTTTCAGTTTATAACCTTGTTCTGTCAGTACAAATCCTGTGTCACTACAGACTCCGGTAATGTCTTTCTCTGTCCTTCCTATAAGCCCCCACTAAGTGTTGAAAAACACCAATAAGATCTACCTGGAGCCTTTTCTTCTCCAGGCCAAACAACTCCAACTCTCTCAGCCTGTTTTGTGTGAGAGCTGTTCCAGCCCCCTGGTCATTTTTGTGGCTTCCTCTGGACCCCCCTCTATCAAGTCCCCATCTGTCTTGTGAACTGTCTGCAGTACTCCAGGTGAGTATCAGAAGAGTGGAGCAGAGGAAGAAAATTGCCTCTCTTGCTCTGCAGGCTACATTTATTTTGATACCCAAGATGCAGCCAGCCTTCTGGGCTGCAAGCTGCTGGCTTACACAAGTTTTTCATTCACCAGTTCCCCCAAGTCCTTCTCTGTAGGGCTGCTCTCAACCCACTCATCACTCATCTGCAGTGACATTGGGGAGTGCCCCAACTCATGTACAGCACCTCGTATTTGGCCTTGCTGAACCTCATGAGGTTCACATGGGACTACCAAGACTGTCAAGGTTCCTCTAGCACACCAACTTCACTGCTCTGCTTGGTGTCATATGCAAACTTGCTGACGTTGCACTCTATCTATCCCCACTATCTATGTCATTGATTAAGACGTTAAGTAGTAACACACCCAGTACAGGCACAATAGGCACCACACTGAGCCACTGACTGCAACTCTTTGGACAAGACATGTTCAGGCAGAACTAAGCCCACAGATGGGTTAAAGATGGTGAAGACACTGTGCAGGAAGCTCATGATGGCCTTGACTCTGTCCTAAGCTACTCACCTTCTGCATGCCCAGCTGGCAGGGTCCAACATATAGTGGAGGTGGGGTTTCTGTGCTTGTTAGAGAAATATTGTCCTGACTGGGCAAGTCCATTTCCCGGATGACCTGAGGTTTCAGCTTCCCATACCGCAGGCTGCAGTGGCGAAGGCTCTTTCTCTGCCATTTCTGTGTAGCATCACTGTCTTTGCTCACTCCAAACCAGTCAGCTGTGCCTCTGAAAAATGCCAGCAAACAAGTAAATGGGAGCATCATGTTCGCTCGGATTATGCAATTGAAAAGATAAAACACACAGTGGTCACTTCCAGCCAACCCCAATCCAAGCATAGGCAGAACTGTCCCCCACGAGCATCTCAGAGCCTGTCCTCAGCCAGTGTCAGCAACCTGACAGGTCCCGGGCAGAAATGTTTAACCATCAACAGCACACTTTTCCCTTTAAGACAACAATGACAACAACAACAACAAGAAATTCAATGTATGTAAAGAACAGTCAGCTCTGACATTTTCTAAAACGAAAGGAGATGAACAGAAATTCAGAGAAGAACTTGGTGAAATGTTGTTTTTTCTCTAAAAGGCACTCTCAAAAAACACTTACCATCTTCAGGCCAGCTCTAGGTCCCCATCGTGGGGCTGTAGTTTTTCCTCTGCAGCTTCTCCCAGCGGCCATCAGAATTCATTGTTCTCTCCCAGCCTCCCACCACACTCCCAGAATATCCCCAACTTCTCCATCTCATGCTGCAGGATTCCCATCCTGCTCAGAAGTAGCATTAATGGCAAATGCTTGCTGTGGTCCTGCCCTCTCCTGAAGCAGGCACACGCAGCTCTGAGCTGCTGGTGGCAGAAGCAGGAGCACAAGGCTGCAGCCACAAAGCAGGTTTGCTGCCAAGTGGTTGCTGCTGTGGAAGAGCATTGGGTCTGAAGCACTAAGGCAGGCAGAGGGATAGGAGTATGTTAGGCTAACGGATTTCAAGTACTGCAGGAGAAGCTACAAAGATCATCACAGCCCTGACAGCCCTTTCCACACAGAGGCTAATCCTGTGTCAGAAGATGGCAAGTTGCATCAGCCTACAGCTGGCCCAGGTGTTGAAACCTGAAAACCCATCCAAACCAAAACCAAAAACCTCACCTCAGGCCACTGCTCACGGGCAGGATTTCCAGCTGCTAAGAAGGAAGACTTCACAGATCACAGAGGGAGTATCAAAGCATACACTAAAGTAAGAAGTGGGTTACATCTAAAAGTAGGTCATACTGGTGGACAGAGTCAGAGCACCAGACAGGAAACTAAATCCTGTGTTTTGCTTATTGCATTCTGCAGAACGAAGATACGTATCATCAACCAGCAACTGAGACGTCCTGCCACTACGTAAAAAGATGTGAATTCAAAACACAGGTTCTCCAAACTCACACCTGCAGATGCAAACCACCAACCACTGCCAAAAGCACTGTTCATTCTCCCAGCATCCCAGAACAGTGCGTACAAAGTCAAGAGAGTCATTGCTAGCCTTACCTGCCCTCACTGAGCAAAGCTCCTCCAAAATTCTTCAGCTCCTCCCTAGATGCCAGCCCTCAGAGATGGGGCTGTGCAGGTCTCAGAGTTCTGCTCTGTTCTCACTGACCCACAGCAATCTTTGTCTCAGCTCAGAGTGGATGGGCCTGGGGTCAGAGCCTGGCCTGCAACACCCGAACCAAGCCCACAGACAGGGGCAATGTGCCAGCTGTGCAGGCACAATACACACCACAAAACGTTCTTATAACACAACTCCCAACTTTCACAACCAATATTTAGACATCAAGGTGACCCTGGGTGACTATTAGCCTGCTGATGAACACTGTGCAAAGGGCTGTGCCTCAGAGCTCTCTGGAACCGCATTCCTGGAAGTATAAACACTACCACAGCTGCTCTGCACAGCAAATATCACTCCCAAACTGCCAGGAACCACTGCTGGCCCAGGGCCGGGATAGGGATCTGTCCTACTCTCTGATCATACTCACGACAGTCCAGGAGAACCTCATAAACCGAGTTTAGAGCATCTGAAGCACTCTGCAGAAACAATGAGAGCTCTGTCCAGCCGGGGAGCCCCATCATCTGATACAGATCCTGCGGCATCAACCAGCAATGAACCAATATCAAGGACTGGCTCTTCTATCAACTTAAGGGCCCTGAAAGCTTGAGCCCAAACACCAACAATTGTAAATGCTAACAGCATCAAAGTGGCACCTGGCAGTGGCACAGTGAGGAAGGCAGGATGGGAAAGGACACGTGGGCACTGGGTCCAGACCCTGACATGCACAAAGTCACCATGTCTGACTCATTCAGAAGTTCATTGAGCTCTCGTCTGGGGATGGTGGCTGATGGGCTGCTGAGCTACTCCAGGAGTCCAGGGCACATCTCTTCGGTGCTACATAAACAAAGTTCTCCACTTCAAAAAGAAGCCAGTCACATTAGGATTAGAAAAAGTCACGCTGTCGACAGGAAAAGGATGGATGCTCTACTGAATTCACCAGCTCTCAGCTTCATCCAAACCACATCTGTTTGGTGCAACTTTCTCTCTTTCCACTTGTGCTCTGAGAAGGTTTTGGGACCAAGATACACGTATTCCACACGTTGCATTAAGGCTGGCAAGGACAGGCTGCACGGTGGCTGCCCCAGAGCGATACTGCAGTTACGGTGAACACCAGGAGGTTGTCAGCTTGTTAGGAAAAACAGAAGGAAGTGAGGCTGGAGAGTGGGCAGTTAGTCCCATGCTACTTACTGACAGCTGCCTACATATTTAGTAGGAGTGACCACTGTTTTCTGTTAGATGCATACAGGAGCTACAGGAACTTTCTCACTCCCATCCATTTGCAGGGCTCCTTGTCAGGCCTTGGAAGGCAATGTGATCTCAGCAACAGCCAGAATTGGTGCAGTTCACAACAGCCCTTGCACACACATGCAGGGGTGGGTTGCACACTCAGTTCTACAAGTACCTGAAAAATGATCGGGGCAGGGACTGCCGCTTTCTCAGGGAACTCCTGCCCACCCGGTTCCCCTGAACAGGCAGAGTCTGACTTCTTTGAAACCGTACCTGTCTGCTGCAAAGAAAAGAAAGCTGAACGGAAAGAGCCCTCTGGGCTGCGGAGGCAGGCAGCAACCTATGTCTAACATCTCCCCATTTCTTCATTTAACCCCATCAGCAGTGACCGTGCCACACTGCACGTGACAGCAGGATCCAGGAGGTTGCTGAATCCCATTGGTGCATCCGTATCTCTGATATACATATCCCATTGGTCTGGATGACATCATGGATGCTTCAATTCCCTTCCATTCCCTGACCTCTTTGATCTGCCTTCTTTAGCCCAGACATTCAACTTCAGATCACAAAAGATGGCTTTGGATACCACCGAGTGAAACGCTAGAGGTGTCAGCAAGCTAAGATATAATCTCCTTGGATACAGGACACGAGTGTCTGATGCCACTGGAAGTACCCTGGAGTCATTCCGGTTGACCCTGGTGGTGACTCACCTCAGGCACAAGGCTATCTGTGCCTCATACACTGCCTTGTGTGGACTTCTTGAATGCTGTAGGAGACTGGAAACAGTGTTAGATGCCAACAGTCGGGCACCTACAGCATGTTCTGGACCACACATGTTCTTGACCTTAGGCTCATATTTGATCTGTGTCCTCCAAGCCATGTGAACAGGAACGTATGGAGTCCTGCTGCCAGAACAGTTTCACATTCTGTGTTTAACTGGGGTTGCATTAAACAACAAACCTGGAAGTCAGTCTCCCTAGACTCACAAAACAAATCCCAGAGACCCTTTTACGGATATATGGTCTACAATTCTTTACTGCATACCTTCCTCTGATGTTCACAGCACTGTTTTTTGGGCTGTCTTCAGTACTTTCCAACTCCCTGCTTCTGTTTCTGATCCTTTTATTTCATGCTTTTATTGCTAGTTTCACATCTCACACATTTCCTGCAATTCTGCCTCCTGCAAAGTCCTTTCCACTGCTTCACCTGCCTTCCTACCCTCATTCCACAGTGCTCTGCAAAAAACCCCACACAAGCTGTGATTCCTCCTGGACAGAGCCTTGGCCAGCCTTCATGTTGTACAACAGCCTGCGCGTGATAACTCCACACTGCAGAATGGCACCAACTCCCTGCACTCAGGTTTACAAAACCACTACCCAGACCATTATAGGCACAAACATGGATGCTGCCACCATGCAGTCCCCAACATTGCCATTACAGTCTGTGCAAGCATGGGAGGACAGGAGAGGTCTGTCAGTGCACCAGCCATATGTGCCTACCCACAGTCTTGATGCTAAGTAGGACATTGGCATCTCCCTCAGTATGCAAAAGCTTCACCATCACTCTCCAGCACTCCTTTGCTCACTGTAGCTCCATGTGCCCTGTCTGCAAGGACTTACAGGGGAGGAGGCTGCCCTGCCCCTTCCACACAATGCTTCTTATTGAGGCCCCTGCAGCACTCTCCCAGGATATCTCCTCACCCTTGACATGCTCTTGTCTACATGCCCTGGCACAAAGAGTTGGAGAGGCCTGATTTCAGGCCATGTTGAGGGCTGGTCGGGCAATGAGGTGGATAAATAAACGCTTGAATGACTGGGCACAGATTGTGGTGAGCAATGGCACTAAGTCTGACTGGAGGCCAGTGACAAGCAGTGTATCCCAAGGGCTAGTCCTGGATCCGGTCCCATTTAGTATCTTCATTAATGATCTGGACAATAGGACAGTGTACCCTCAGCACGTCTGCAGATGACACTAAACTGTGAAGTGGTGGATACCCCCCAGGGTTGTGCTCCTGCCTGGAAGGACTCTGACAAGAAGAAATGGGCTGGGAGGAAACTCATAAAGGACAACAAGAAGAAGTGCAAAGCCCTGCACCTGGGGAGGAACATCCCCAGACACAGGTACATGTTGGGGGTACCCAGCTGGAAAGGAGCTTGGGAGAAAAGCCCTTGGGGTCCCAGAGGACACAGCATCGTAAGTTGCTAGCTACAGCAGGGCCTGAAACAGCCAGCTTCTTCTGGCACAAGGGCAATCAAACCTTATCTCTAATTGACAAGGACCATTCACTGCCTGTGATCAGCACCTGTTTTCCTCAGGACCTTGCTCCTCGCTTATTAAGGGCAAGCTGTACAGCACCAACAGGCTCATATATTGGGCACCCGACCTCTGCTTCAACCTCGTGATAGGTAACAAGAGAGACAACTCAATCTTGCTTTGACAGCATGCCATTAAGTGCTGGGCAATGGAAGAATGAGAAGAACAGAAAAAAAGATGGCAACGGATGGCAGAATCCACTAAACCAGGCTCCAGGAACTCGGCAGCTCACCTCTTGATGGTCTGGGTGATTGAGGTCTGTCGTTGTAGCACCGGTCTCCTCACTTCATTAGGCAAAGAGGGCACGCGGCTGTTGTCAGCAGGCATGCTCACGCTTCGGAGGAAGGCCTGGCGTCTTGTTGGCTGCAATGGAAAGCAGAAGGGGAGTCAGCATTCTCAGAACTATGATCTACAGGGCCAGACAGGATGTGAACAACTTAGTCAGCAGCACAACAATCCCCTTCTGCCCCCAGCCCAAGCCACAAGCCGGGTACATGCAGCTGAGTGGCAAAATCATCTTAACAAGGACTGAGTTCATGACTGGCTAATGTGAAGAAACAGGACTGGATCTGTAGAACAAAGCAGTCAGCACTTGGACTTGGCATCTGCAGAGGTGTTTTTTTTCTTAGTTTCAGTGCAGACTGGCTCTAGCTTAGCCCACAAACTGATGTCCATCTGTAGATGGGTGTGTTACAGAAGCTCCTGCATCCTGGCTTTTTTCTAGCCAAAAGGAAGAGATCACAAGCTTCTAGGCCACTGCACAAAGTAAAGTGAAGCACAACAAGCAGGGCCAAGTGAAATTAGCTTTATAAATAGCTCTGCATCTGCACTAAAAGGCTATGAGAGCCGTGGGTGGGCCTGTGCTGCAGCCGCTGCCTGGCACAGGCTAAGCAAGCTGGGAAAGCCACATCAGCTTTGTTCATAACCTAATTGTCTGGATGCACTCAGGTCTGAAAGCTCCTAGCACCTCCTGGCTGAATGTCACCTGCCAAACCTGACACAAATCACCAGACTACTCTCAGCCCATTTTGCTAACCGCCCCAAGGCTGTTCTGCATTAATTTTTCATTACCTTGGCAGATACCATTCCATTTCTAAAACACAGACTGAGCAGACTGCCCCTCTGCTTCACTCGCCAGTGAACCGACTGCTTCTCTGGTCAGACACTATCTCAAATTGCTTGAAACTCTAGTCCTTCTAGCCAGAGAGTTAATAGCTTTCCGTAATCTTAATTTTTAGTCTAGTTTTATGTTAAAACAACGCCTAGACACTCAAGATATAAGCCATGGGAGCCTGCATGCACCGGACTTTCAAAGAACATCACCTATGCCAACTTCCACTGTAAGTACAGAGTGCCTCTCCAGAAGAAGCCTAGCTGGATTTAGAGATTTCAGGTAAGAGAAGATCCATCTAAGCCTTAAGCAATTCAGAAGGCTTCAACCTACAGTTAAACCCCACGTTGTCTTCTAATCTTTACAGAAAGATCCCCAATCTCTTTCCTTCCATGAGAAGACCAAGACCAAGGTGTATCTGCCAGAAGCTGTCACACAGCTGAAGTCCATTTCTGTCCTTGAATTAAGGAACAGCAGAGGCCAGTTCATGCTCTTCCAAGAACAATATGAATGCCATCTGAAGACAAACATGTTCTTGACACCCCTCCAGGGAAGATGCAAAACCTTCCATTTCTCTGAACCCAGACACCACACTCCACTCACGAACCCGCTTTGGAGCAGGTAGTCTCTTATCCCGCAGCGAGGTCACGAGCAGCCAGCAATCACCTCACCCATGTGTCAGAATTTTTGCCACTCTGAAGCAGAGATTACTTTATGTTATTCCTCCTATTCGCAGCAGAAACATGGGCATTTTACTCACTCTTTGCAGAGTCCCAAATAAACTATCACTTCACCTCTATTCTGCCTCTCTTCAATAATGCTTATTTCTCTTCACGTGTGAATTTCTTGTGCTCATGCTATTAACAACTTTGTGTTGCCAGTAACTACTCTTTCTGTGCTGTTACTGATGACAGCCTGTCATTAGCTTGGCTCCTCATAAGTAGGATTAATTCCCTGCTCATTTCAGCAGGAACTCCAGCACTTTCAGGTTGTTTCTCTAGAAGCCCTTCACTTCTTCAGTTGCTTTAAGGAATTCTTGCTTGGATCCCTCAATCCCACATCCACCCCCTACACAAGGCCACTTTCACAATCCTCACACCCAAACGGTCGCTGAGCTAGAGAGAAACACTCATCCTTCACTTCAGACCCTCCCTCCATATCCCCTTCAAGGGGGAGCCTGTTACTGATCCCAGTGACCGTCACACACTGCCTTTCCCTTGGCCAGGACTGCTGGAACCACAGCAGAGGCATGCTGTCAGCACAGCAGGGCTCTGCACACACCCCCTGTCCCCATACCTGCACCGGCTCTTCGGGCACTGGCACGGGCACCGGCACCGGGATGTCCAATTTTAACCATGGTGGCTTCTTCCGCTGTAAACTGCTCGTGCTGTCGTGCCGTGCCTCCGACATTGTCCCGCGTTTGTCTTCAGGCCTAGGAGAAGAGAGAGATCACATCTGGGAAAGGGTTGGACACATCTCTGACACGGCACGTGCTGCAGGGCCGTGCTGATCGCCCTCCTCCGTGCTGCCATTCACAGACCCGAGTCTTGCACGGGACAACTTCCAAGTGCTGGCAAGGGCTCAGAAATCACAGCTCGTGCAGCCACACTCGGCCAGGACCACGCGCCTGGAGCACACAGCGCGTTTCTGAGGCCACGGGACGCCACGCCAGGTGCCAGAGATCACAGTGACAAGTTTAAGAGTTATACCCCATTAAGATTTTCTGAGACTACCATGAAATCCAGATTCCTTAAGAAACGGTCGTAATTAAATCTTAATTAGATCTGGATCCAGTCCAACCAGCTAAGTAACTGCAGTGCTAAAAGCCACTGACCTCCCTCTAAAAGCAGCCTGCGACTCATGCAAGCTCCCTTGCCCACCCAAAGCCAAGCACCACCGATTCCCTACTAATCGCTACTCGGGAATGAGCAAGTGGCCACTTAGAACTGCTTCTTCTTGTCCCCTTTAAATGTAATAATTTTCCAGAAATACAGCATAGTTCACAGAGCAAGGCAAGCGCAGCACGAACGTTAGCTCAGCATTAATGCCAGTTCTCTGAGAGTGGTTTTCATACATAAATAATGATGATACGGTATTTAAATAAAAACTGCTGAGTAACAGAAACACCAAAGCAACCAGAGGAACTCCTTGCCCATTCTGCAACCTCTCTGCCTTCGCCGGCTGTTCAGGCTGCATGCAGTGAGACAAAGACTGCACAACTTCTCCAGGCTGCACGAGTAATGACTTTGCAGCATATGCTAAAGGAAAAGGTTAGGAAAGCTGATATCACTGGAGGAATGAGATCACAGAGCTCCACGAGTGCCTTCTAACCTAAGCTGCTCCACAAGCCCATATTTCTTTCTTCCTTCCCTAGCTCGTGCACAATAGCAGGCTCGCAGTGGGAAGCACATGTGCTGAGTGGGCCAACAGATCCAGTCCCTTCCCAGTTCCCTTGTGTTGTCCCAGACCACAGATACCACAGGAGACAAAAACCAGTGGGGTGTCAGCCTTATCCTCTCCCCAAGGCAAACAGATGGAACGAGCATCCCGTTAACTTTGCAGGTATGCATGATTTGAAAAGGAGCAGAAGAAAGCTCTCATCGGATTAAAGCTCAGCACTATTACAACATTAACACGGTTTATTCTGAATGCAGGACAAATGTAAAACGCAAGGTGGGAATTCTTCCTTAAGCATGAGGAGGACCAGAGAGGCAGTGAGACCTCTGTCTGTCCTCAGAGGCACCCAGCACTCAGCTAAACAAGGCCCTGAGCAGCACAGCACACAAAGCAGTCAGCGTGCGAGGGCCCTTCCAAGCTAAATCAGGCTCCAGTTCTCCGGAACCTCCTGCCCACCACGGCACTTCCACCGACTGCTCTGGAAAGGGAGCCACACAAACAGCTTACCAGTGCAAAAGGTACATGGTAGAGGGGGGGGAGCGGGTCAACAAAAGGAAGAGGAGGGTGACCTGGAGTGGGTTAGGAGAGGAGAATCTCATCTAAAAGCGGGTGAAGACCAGCTGCTAGCACAGACACACAGGCCGGGCTGGCTGCCAGGAGCACAGGGCTCAGCTGAGCTGGAACGAGGGGAAGGGACGACTCAGCTGTAGGTGGATGAAGGTTGGGTTTCAGCAAATACCACAGGCCCCCAAAAGTCTGGGAATTCACAGCGTGGCCTGTACAGACATACCGTTTGTACACACACCACCACCCTGCGTGCACAGATGCAGCACCACACAACAAAAGGTCACAATTCCTCACTTTGCTCCATTTATAGCTGCAGAGGGGCCTAAAAGCATCTGCTCTAACTTCCTATGAGATGCAGATAGCAAGGGTATTACGAGGGCTCCTGCCTGCTCCTGTGTACTTCTGGCGGAGATTTGCTGGTGCCCACACTTGTGCCTTGCCAGAGCATCGCCCAAAACAGTAACAAAGAAGGCAGTTAATACCACTGTATTACCAGGCAACAAACCACCCAGATTCACACTAACCCCTTGACTACTTTCAAGAGGTGTTCTGGGATACAGTATCCATGTACTCATTCAAATCAGTAGGCTTCGTTTCAAAGCTGATTGCGTTGACACATACTTCATCTGAATGGTTACATATCCTCAAACAATCCCCATTTCTCAGTACTGCCCTAATCAGTATTTTCGAGAGATCACTGACAGCAGCAGGATAGGATCGCACACAGTACAGCCACGCAAGGTCAGGCCAAGCGTCTGCCTCACTCCAGTATCTGGTTACCAGAGGATGCCTGGCAATCAGTACAGAGCACAGGATCACTTGACAGTCGTATCTCCCAGGACAGCCATTGCATGCGCTATGAATAACTCAGGGACTTCTTGTGCCAGAGACGTCTGTGCATTTAACCATTCTCTGTTTTCATCTTTATGCCCATCCAATGATTTTGCTTCCAGAATCCACCCAACTGCCTTTAGAAGCCAGTGCAATCTCTGATCGCAGTCTCTTAGTACTCAGAACTGCCTGTGGCAAAGAGCAGAAACACATGCTGTGCGACAAGCTGTCCTCCTCCGTTTGTCTTTAAACCCGATACTTCCTGCGCTCACTTGATGCCTCAGAGTTCTTGGGCCAGACAAGTGAATGCCTTTTCCCCTGTTCCACTTCTCCACTCCAATCCTGGCTGTACAGATCTGCTCCGTGCCCTTCTTACCATCCTCTGTGCACGCACAGTGGGACACCCCACTGGATAGGAGAGAAGCACAGGGGCTGTGAGAAGCAGCTGGGGGGAGGCCACGTGAAGGTGATTAACAAGGCCAACCAAACCTCCATGGCGCACAAACTCTGAGAAAGCAGTCTTCAAAAGCTCCATGAAAAAGCAAGGTCACAGTACCTGCATTAAAGCAAAACTCAGCGTGTGAGGATGGGAAATCAGGCAAAATCGGGGAAAGAGGGAGAGCACACTAAACTCTGAAGTAGGTGTGTGATCAAGAAAAGCTGCTTAGTGAATTCCACTGACCCAGAGAGTGGAGAGCCTCGTGCAGAGTCCAAGCATGCTCCTAGGGCTGATGGACATCTCACCGTTTCAGAGCCAGGCACTCCTGCCACTTCCAACAGACCACCGGAGCTGTTCCCATAAACACCTGCTGCTTCTCTTCTTTCAAAATTTCCATTTTTAACAGCATTTCCATTTAAAAATAAAGCTGTTGTTTTCCCTAAAACGTTCCAACCGACAAAAATAAGAATAAATCAATAAATAACGCCCTTCATCCAACCCTCCCACACAAACCTCCATTGGGAGCTTTCTCCAGCACAGCACGCACGTGTTCTTGCAGACATTCCCAGCAGGTAACAGACACTGTCCCACTGCAACCCCTTTGTCGTGTCCCACATTCAGCCCCCACCAAACTTCTGGCTGGTGCCCACTCTTTACACCCCCAGCACTGCAACAGCTGTGTGTGCAGTGCCGGATGTGCTGAGCCCCCAGCAAGACTGCAGACCTGAGAGGTGTTTGCTGTGCAGCTCCTCTGGCTGCAGCTGGAAGCAGCCTTCTGAGCAGAAGGGCAGCAAAGCAACCAGGGTCCTCGATAGGCTCTCCAGACAGCAGCCAGGAAGGCAGCAGGATTGCTGCTGGCCCAGCTAGCAGGGGGAAGGCAGGGAGTCCGAAAAGAGGAGCAGCAGGATTTCAGCCTCATTACTGCCAATAACATCATCTAGCATGGATCGGACCCAACCAGTTACAAGGACTACCTCAAACACCAGGCGCAAGCCAGACCTTTAAAACAAGCCAGATGGAGGGGCTGAGGGCAGGCAGGGACGGGGAAGGCAGAGCAGGATCGTGACCCTGTTGCTGGAGGAAAGCTGTCAAGGGACCAGCACTGCGCAGGCTTTGGCTGAGAGCTGCATTACATCCCACACTAAGAAACCCCGTTGGAAATAAAGCAAGAGCATCAGCCCTGCCCTGGTGGGGATCTCTCCTGCTTTCCTCACCACTGAGCTCAGAGGAGAGGCCGTGAGGCTTTGCAGAGCTGCTGCCCAAGGGACAGATTTACCCCAGTGAGCCACTTGATGCGTTCCACCAGCACAAAACTAACCCTATCCAAAAGTAAATTACTTCTTGTTGATCTGACATCCCAAAGAGGCTCAGAATTGCAGATAAGCTCTGAGCAACCTGAGACAGGAAGGGTAGGACCCGCCTATTCAGTGATGGCTCACCGTGATATCAGCTTAGCTGAAACATCAAACCAGGTGTGAGCCTTTGTCACCTGCCTCCCAAAACGCCTCTCCTCTAGACCAGCTTTCACACAGGCTCCAACAGAACTGTACACCATCTCCTTCCCAGAAACATATGTTGTCACCATGCGCTGACCCACTGGTAGCTCTTATGAATGCCCTCAGGGGGTCAGAAAAACAGGTGAATTCATCCTGAGACACTGTGGGGACAAGCAAACAACACAGCCTACAAAACGGGGACCAGGAAGCAGCTGTAATCATGGCACAAGTGCTACTAGTGAGGCAATGCAGCAAGACTCAGCAAGGCAGGCTGAATGCAGAAGCCATGGGGAAGTTCTTTAACTTCTGTGGCTATACAAGCAATCAAGCCAGCACTGAGGGACCTCACTTTGAACCACTTAATGTAATTAGCTGAGAAATGCCAGTGGAAACTTCCAGTCTTGGAAGGCATCAGGGAGACCCATTGACAGGAAGTATGAAGCTGCATTAGAAACAAAAAGAAGGAGTAAAAAAAAAAAAATGGTTTTGGATTTCACGTAAAGCCCTGCAGGCTGACAGCAGTATGCAAGAGGCACAAGGAGTGCAAAGCCTCACCTGGGAACCAAGGATCCTGGACAAGGTCCAGCCACACAAAGCCAGAGGGTTTTAAACACAGGTTGTAAGAACCTGTGTTTAAAATCTCAGTGTTTAAATCTCAGTGAGGTGCAAATGGATGCGAGCCATTCACCTGACCACAAAAGCAGATCCGAGGTCCCCTGGAGCCGCTCATTTCCTTCATTTTCAGAAGAGGTGGATCACAATGGAAACAAACTAAAAATGAGCTCCTATGGGCTTTCAAAGCAGCTCTGCAGAGGAACCAAGGGGCATGCAGGCCCGGTGCCCTCATATGGAAGAGGTGAAAAACAGCTCCAAAAACTCTCCTGATTTCTGCTAGTGCCTGCTGGATCTGTAGCTGCACTTCTCCATAAACTGGTTAGAAGATGACCCCAGCTGCAATCTGCAAACACTCCCACAGGCAGCAAGCTCTGATCTTCCAGGTCCTTCAACTCCAGCAGACAAAAGGCAGAGGAGTCAGCACACAGAAGTAAACACTAAAATTCCAGCTCTGAAGACATCACAGCCACTGGCAGGAGAAGCCAGTCAACAGCAGCAGCAGTGTCCCCAGCCGCTGGCACAGCCAGCCCCACAGCTGCTGGGTGCAGGAACCAACACACATCACCCAGCAAAGAAATTGCTTTGTTCCAGCCCAGGTTCCCCTCCTCCTCCAAGTCCATGAACACTTGTGGCAACACAAGGAGAAGGGAAGCAGCGGGAGCAGCTGGAGCCAGATGAGTGAATCGCTTCTCCAGGCGGCACGGTTTGAAGTGAAAACATGAAACATGAAAACATGGCCAAAAACTCACATTTGTAGCACTATGGGAAGCTAGCAGTTAGCACAGGGGGGAGGTGGTAGGTTCTGCATCTCCTGAGGCTTAAATTATTTTCTCAGTGCAGGTGCTGAGTGTGGCAGGAATGAAGTACTACTGTTTCACCAGAGGCAGAGTGAGTTTTTGCTGGAGTCATTGGACAGGAAAACATCTCCACAGACTCCTCCAGAGCTGACAGCCAAGCCTCACACACGGAGAGCTTGCACAGAAGGGCTTCCAAGCTTCCCCTGCTAACCTAAGGCCGGCAGCACCAGCAGAAGCAGCCAAGTACAGCAGACTGGGCAGAGGCACCGCCTTTCCCATTCTCCTACACCATCTGTGTCCCAGGTGACAGAAGGACACTCACAGGACTATGCAGTCAGTGCCCCAGAGCCCAGACATGGCCCACATAGTGAGCAACAGGCACCCAGCTCCATCCCTGACAACGCAGAGCCATCCACAACCTACCCTGAAACCAGCAAGGGGAGCAGCGAGCACAAAACACAACCAACAAAGAGAAGGGAGCAGCAGGAAGCTTTCTGAAGCACTCTGGTGTCTTCATCCTGTTTGTGTTTCTCCATGAACACACCCTGCAGCTTTGCATAGGGAATCCTAGCCTGGCACAGCGTGTGATAGCCATGTTCCTGCCACATCCTCATGCCCTCCACAGAGCATGCTGCTTATGGGTTGTACACGGGCACGGGCTGACAGCACAACCACCTAATAGCTCCAGCAACAGCACATCAGGCACCACAGCTGAGCAGCACCTCTTTCCCCTGGTGAATGACCTGCTCCTCCAAACAGAGCTGGCTTTTACTTAGATCCACCACCAGCCCCCACACAGCTGATACATCTCTGTATGCTTATGCAGGATCTTGCTGCTGGTCCAGTGTCACACTGCGTGCAGCCAGACTGGCTAACAGTGTAATCATATTAACAATCCAAGTATTAACAAATCCAATTATAAATAACCGACTGCCCACACTGGAAGTTGACGCATAGGAAAGACCATCTATACAAACCTTGCTCTTGCAGCCTTCCCAAAGGTGCCTAGCTGAGGCAGCAGAGCGCTGGGCTCCCCAGTAGCAGCACAGCAGGCTCCTGGGACTGTGTTCTTCAGCATCACTGGAGCTCACCACTAACAAAGAAGCAGGAAAGAGTGAGCACAGAAACTATTTTAGAACACAGCTCACTGCAAAAGCTCACTGGGGCTCCAGAAGGCACCGCACTGGCTTGCTTTAGTAGCACAAGGGATGCGCAGTGAGGGGCTGGCTCACCCACAGGTACCATGGGCACAGTCACTGCAGTCAGGTAAGGTTCAATAAAGGTTTTGTCAGCACAGCCATAATCCCAGATTAGAAAATAAAGGACAGCAACAAAATCCTCCCTACGATATTTTAACGAAGGCATCCTTTTTTACTGGAATTCTGCATTTGTAAATTTTGTTTTCCTAGCAGCTTGCACATTCATCACAAGTACTGCAGTTTAGGACACAAGGAAAGCTAAGAGCAAGGCACCAGGATGGCTTTCAAGGCAGAGAAACTGCTGGCTCTGGCTGCCTTTGGAATAGCTGCTGTCCATGCACTCAGTATTAAAAGCAGCTAAGAATCGCTATTGGTTGCACTAAATAAAAATAGCTCACTGGCAAATGAGATCAAAACTGCCACAGATGACAACATTTCCTATGGAAAGTTACATAGATCCACTGTGAATGGCAATCTAAAAAAAAAAAAATCTTAAGAGGAAATAACAAACGGCTGCTAGAAGACATTGTACATTCAGGAGGGATGGAAGCAGCAGCATCTGAGCCACCGGGCCACTTTACATGCTCCTTTGAAACGCAGTGCATCCTCACTCAGCATCATGCATTTGCTTTCTCCAACGTTGACAGTTCTGTTTCCCTGAATGCAACTATGCCCACAAGCACCAGCAATGCCCACAGCAACGAGGACTGCTCTTCTTACAAAAGGAGATGCTCCTGATGCCCCAACTTCTACTCTTGCTGGGGCTCGACGCCTGGCCATCCATCTTCTCTTTCACTGTCTAATGGGAAAGCAGTTGTGGGAAGAGCTTTTCTTGCTCTGCAGGTGTGTGCTTGCATAAATTCACGTGATGCTCCAATTCAGTGCAAAGAAAAACATCAACACTCTAACTTTGTTTCAGGTAGAAAAAAAAAAGTGAAACGTTTTTACAATCTAATGTGTCCTGCCTGAGCCAATGGCACCTAGTGCCTCACTGCTCTCCCTGAGCTTCCAGTCCCAGGGCAGCCAGTGAAAGGCAAGGCACACACACACCTTTTGGCAAAGCAATTCGGAGCCAGCTGTCTTCTGCAGCTCACTTTAAAGCACTGATCCTTTCTGTTCGAGTGATGGAGAAACATATCTCCCATCTGCTGAATGCTACGGGGCAATAACACCTGAAACGCGGAAGCTGTATTCACCAACCCGACATCCGAGCCCTCAAGACTTTACAATTCAAGCTGCTGGGAGCAGCAGACCTGCAGAACTGTAAAAGCAGCATCTTGTGCAGCTTCAGGATGATCTCATCCAGACTGCTCCTTCTAAAAGGAAAACCTCCCAAGCAGGGACTGCTGCTGCTGACCAGCAGAGCAAGGGGCTGCCTCGCAGCGAAGTGGAAACAGGAAGGGGAGGAGGCAGCCAGGTAGGCTACCCAGAAAAGGCATGATCAGGCATGCCTCCGGATCTCTTCTCCCCTGGGAAGACTTCTGCAACACACTTCTTAGAAGATCACTGCGAAGAAGTTAAACTTCCTTTAAAAATCGCTGTTTTAGAGATGCTGATTACTAAGTCCTAGAACCTCTGGGAATGTACCCTCAGGTTCTGCTCACATCTATACTGTAATAGGGGGTAACATTTCTGCAGCAGGCACAGAATAGTTTCAACTAAGTTTGAAACAAGCTGTGCATCTACATAGTAGAAGAAAAAGCCCAAAGGAAATTGTAGCACACAAAGCCTCGTGTCAATGTGGCATTCACTGTCCCTACAGCAAACAGAGCACACAACCAATAAACTTGCACTACATAACATTTGGGGACTCAACAGCTAAGGTTGATATGAAGAATAAACTCTGCTTTCACCAAGACACTATTTGTTATTCATAAGGATTTGACCAGAGTTTCGGTGAAAAAAAAAAAACCCTCTTCTTCTGATTTGCTCTTTGTGGTATTACCTCAACACTTGTTCAAAAATAAAAAAAAGGGAAAACCCACTTCCTCATTCCTACAGCTGCACGGACTGCTGCAAGTATCAGAGCATCAGGGACGTGATCTTAAGCGGGCTCCCACTAGCCCTGGTGAGCAGCCAAATGAGGAGGACCAAAAAGCCCCTGAAGTTCAGCTAGCAAGGACACAGCAATATGCAACCTCTACATAAACACACTGTGTAATGAAAGCTACTGTCTTGCTTTCAGAGCTGCCCCAGCCCTCCCCAATGGCACTGCCTGCAACCAGAGGGAGAGCTGGCAGACGTGCCCTGCCCTGCCCTCCCTGAGCTGAGTGAGGGGCTCTGTGTCTCCATGCAACTGGTGATCCACACACTGAATGTGTTCAGGGATCTTCAGGGACACGGGAACATGACCATGGGGAATGATGCCTAATTGATCCACTCACTCACAAGGTGAAATCTTGCCTGTTGCCTCCCTCATCTCCAGGGTCTGACTGCTGCAAGGGCTGGGAACCCCTTTCCTAAATATTCTTCTGTCACTTGCGTAGTGGGTGTTGACCTGAGAGAAGAGTTACTGGACACTAACAGACTGAGCAAACAAGTCCTAACATCCATTCAGTTCAATTGATTCAATCTGCTAGTTCCACTTTCCAGGAGCACTGAGACATTTTACCCATGAGCCAGACACAGTAATTGCCACTAAATCCAGGCTGCAGCTCCCACAGCACAAGTTGTAGCTAGAGAGGATGCAACACAGCTCTGTGAGCTGGCAGGCAAGGCGCACATTCCAAGGGTTACCTAAAACAACAAGTATATACCCAGCAGCAGGGAGGCAACCTTACGGTAACAGTGCCAGATCTGCACAGTTCCTGTCTGCTTCATTCCAACCAGATGATGATAAAGTTACACAAAGGGTCTGGCACCTCCTTAGCTGAAAAGAAACTAATCCTCATCTGAGCTCAGAGGAAAAAAAAGAAGGAATCCATCCTCATGTTTTAAGTACTTCTACTGAAATGGGTCACACGACGGTGACAGGCAGGTGGCACGGGCATTAAAAAGCATTGCGTTTGGGCACGAGGGTGGAACCTCTACAAAGGGTGTACAGTTTCCACATGATGCCAAAGCGTCCACAGATAACTGAGGAAGAAAGGTAAGAGATACAAGGATTATGGAAGACTGCTCTGCCAGGTAAAAGTTCTGGAGATGAAGACAGAGACATGGCAGCTGCTCAGCCCCCAGCCCATCTCGCACACAGGCAGCACGCCGGTGCTCTGCCAGCCCTGTCACTGGGTGCACTGAATAGGAAAGGAAAACAACCCGGGACTCTTGCTCATGATGCCCATCTCAGACGTTCAGCACTAACTGGGCTATGTGCTCACACTGCAAAAAGATCCAATACAGTGAATGGAACCAAATCTTGACTATTTATATCTAAGCATGAGGGCTCCGTGCCCGAAATAAACTGTCCTATCATGCTACACTCAGCAGACCCTGCCTGGCTCAGGGCAACATGCTGGGACTTGCTGGCTACTCTCCGCGGCTGGATTCCAGAGGAACAGGACTGATGATCCCAAAAGGAATTCCTATTCCTGCCTCGCGCTCACTCTCAGCTGCAGCACTTACAGTCCCCACTGCAGAAGTGAAATGTGTCACCGGCCAAACCCAGTGACAGGGGCTGTTATCCTCCACAGGCTGTCACCCAGGGGCCGACCTGCCCAGGGAAGAGGTGCAGGCTGCACTCCGAGCCCTGCAGCCTGGCTGAGGCCCACCCCGCACACAGCAAGGTGTTGCTCAGCCCTGGGCCATGGCTTTCCCCAGAACCTGAAAAGCCAGTTTGGAGGTAGATCTCCTACGAGTGTATTGCTTAAAAAAAAAAAATTAAAAAAAAAAAAAAAAGCCTGTCATGGGAAGTCCCAGAGCAGAACGAGTTTCGTGGGAGTTGCTTCTGCATGGGAATGCGCTGAAGCGGGCACACTGCTGACACAGGGCCACACAAAAGCTGCTCCTTCCAGGGCACTCAAGACCAGCGAGCTCAGGCACAGCAGCAGAACTCGTTCCCCTCTTCCCAGCCCAAACCAGGTCGCCCAAACCCGGCACAGGGATGGCAGAGCCCTGTTGGCCATGGAAGACCTCAGCAGTCATGAGGACCTGTGTGGAGAGCAGCAGGAGGGGGAGATTCTGTGAGAGGATAACTGGGACCTCACCAACAGATTGGAAAGCCTTCAGGCCCACGGGGCCTTTCTTGAAGTCCTTCCGTCAGAACTCTAAGGAAGGAAGCACCAAAAAGCTCACCTCTTCTTTCCAATTACATCATCATACCTAACATAACTTATCAGCTTCTCTTGCAAACACTGCATCACAGGGATACGGTGCTTTCCAGCTCTTCTATTTCCACACACAGAGCCAAGACCCAATTCTCCTTCCCAGGGTCCACTCCCTAGCTAGCCCTAAGTGGGCCCTTCTACCCCTGCATTTATTGTCTCTGTATCAGCATTACCACGGCAAAAACACGGTTTCCCTCCTCAGCCCGTGCTTTGCTCCAGCGCGCCTTCAGATCCCTTCCTCCAGCTTTTGCTGCCTCGTCCCTTCCCATTACGTGTTGCCTTTTTTCCTTTACTGCAGAATGGACAGCTTTCTTCCCAGAGGAAATCAGCAGCCAAGGGGACAAAAACAGGAAGAAAAGAGCCAACTTCCTGCTTGTTGGAGACCCAGGCTGGAGATATCCCCAACCAACACTGCCACAAACCCAACCTGAGAGAGCAGGGGCAGCCAGCACCACAGGGAACGCTCTACGGGGCACCTTCCTCTGCGTTGCTGCTACCACTCGAGTTACATGAAAGGAAAGCACAAGTCAAAAGCACTCAGGGGACCCTTTGGTGCACCATTATGAGGGCATGCTACAAGGGGGAAAGAGGGTGGGTGGCTTTCTGAGAAGCCTTTACCAAAGGGCTTGGCTCTGAGGGTGCAATCTTGCAAGAGCTTCAGCCAGCACCGTGCTGTGATTCCCTCACCTCGCTGCAAAAAGTCAGCGTGGGACTGAATGCGGAGGAAAACCCTCACATGCAGAAGCCACGATCCCCGCTCAGCTCCCAAGGCAGCTGCCCAACGACCGGTGCCAACCGCAGGAGAGCAGCGGGTGGGAACACGGGGCTGGAAGGGATTTTCAGCATGGACATGGCTCAGCTGAAACGAGCTGTGAACAAGCTCCTCCGCCAGCAGCCAAACGCGCCGGGGTCACCAGGTCCCCCACACCACCGCCGCGGACCCTGTCACTCCCGATCCTGAAGGCTGATCGGGTCCCGCGCCGCTGCTCCTGCCCTCGGTCGGACTCCGGGAGCTGACGGGACCGGGCTTCCCCCGCCGCACCGGGACGAGCCGAGGCTCCGCAGCAGTCCGAGGCGGCCGCAGAGGCACAGCTGCACCCGAGGGCGCACCGGTGCCCGCCTGAGAGACCCCGGGCCGCGGGCTGAGGTCGAGGCTCCCGGCCCCGGCACTCGGGACAACGATCGGAGCCGGCACCTGCGCGCGGCACCGCGGAGCCTTCTCCCGCCGCCGTTCCTCCGCGGGGCGGCCAACGTTCGGGGCGCGCGGAGCCCGCGGGGTGCCCGCGGGGCCAGGCCGGGCGGTGCCGCCAGCAGGGGGCTGCCGAGCCGCGGCGGAGGCGGCGGAGCCGCGGAGCGGGACGGAGCCCGCGACTCACGTGCGCGGCAGAGCCGGGGCAGCTCCCCTCGCCCCGCCGCCGTCCCTCCCCCCCCCCCCCCCCACCGCCCCGCAGCCCCCCTGCCCCAGCACTCACCGGGAAGGCGGGGAAGCGCCTCGGCGAGCCGCCGGACTCGGGCCGCCCTAGTGCGGCTAAGGGGCCGCCGCCGCCGCGGAGCACGGCCCGAGCAGGGCGCGGAGACTCCTCCCCCGTGCCAGGGGCCGGCCGGCCGGGCACGCCATTCACAGCCGCGGCATGCAAATGGCCGCTGGGCGCCGCGCCGGGCTCGGCTCTGCGCGCCCCGCCGACGAGCAGCGAGCGCCCGGGGCCGCGGGGCGCATCCCGCCGCGCCGCCGCCTGACTCACGGCGCTGGAATGCGCCGCGCCGGGCGGAAGCGGCCCGTCCTCGGCCCCCGCCCGCGGCCCCCGGAGCGCGGAGGCCGTCCCCCCCCCTCCCGCTCCTCCGCCTCGCACCGCCGAGCCCGGTCGCGGGTCGGGCCCGCGGGCTGCGGCTCGGAGCCCCTCCTGGGCTCAGCCGTGCTGTGCCGCGGTGTCGTCAGAAAAGCCGGTCCCGTTACCTCCGAGCCTTCGGCCGCTCCGGAGCTGCTTTCCCGGAGCGCCCGGCTCCCGAGCAGCCGTGCCCGGGGGCTGTGCAGCTGACGCCCGACGGGCGCTTGCAGAGCCCGACGCCGGGAGCTGGGCGGTTTGCGCTGCCGGCAGCGTGCTGGCGGAAGGGAGCGGCATTGCTCAGACCTCAGCCGGCCCTCGGGGTCCCACCGCTATGCCTGGGAGCTCCGGAGGCTTCCCCAGCACAGGTGTACGCTGCGGGCTGCTGGCACCGGCTGTGCTGCTTTCAGCCACCTCGCGCTTTCTTGCCCCCTTCTGCCCATCCGTTATTCCTGCTTTTCCCATGAAGCCCTTCACACCTTCTCCCGCAGCCATGTGGTTAGTTTATCATCCCTTCCCTGAGCCGTTTCTTTCCACCCGGCCCAACCATTCTCCCTCCTGCATGGCAGGCTCCAGCTCACTGCTCAGCCTTTGTCCTGAGACTGCTGCTGACAGTTCCTCCATCCGGACTCCGCAGAGCATTGCTCAGCACACATTGCTCACACTGAGGTTTGTTAGAGACAGATGCTCCCGTAAGGCCAGCAGCACATCCATCTCCATCCGGTCCCAAAACAACAGCTCCATATGGTTTTTATATCAGAAATCACTGTTGGGAGCATCCTTTGCTATACATGCAAGGGTGATGGAGATGAGTGGGAGAGCTGCACGTGCTGGGAGCTCAGCGGTGCTGTGCTCAGCAGCCCCCAGGGATACACGCTGACCGCTGATCAACCAGCACAGAGCAGCCCCGGCGATCTTTTGACAAGGTGGAAACCAAACTGCATCAAAACCCCAATTGTCCACAACGCTCCACGAAGCTTAACAGGCTCAAATTATTTCCACATGTTTCTACCACATAAACAAGGAGAAGGAGCGCCCAGTAACATAAGAGAGATGAACTTGCAGGCCCCTCAGAAGGAACGCTTGGGAGGCAGAGCTGCTCTGACCCACCCCTGCTCGCAGCCTCCTGCCAACTGCGGCTGTGTTTTGTGAGGAAAACAAAGGTCTTGCGTTGAAACATGATTTCTCTTGCTCCTGTACGACACCACTGCAAGCTAAGGTGTTTCTCATTCAGCACACCGTATCTTATAAGCCTAATATGTAAGGAATGAGGCGACTTAAGGCCTGATTCTGACAGCAACAGTCAGCCTGCGGTCATGACAGGAGACATGTCCGTCGGATGTGTGGGCACAGAACAGGTCCCATGGGGTAGTGGTCACAGACAGTGCCCTCAAACATAGGGTTTGGGTGGTCCTATGCTGGTCCAGGAGTTGATGAATGTACTTCCATCTCTGCTCACCGAGCATTGCTCCACAGGAAGGCCTAAGAATGTTCCCTTGCAAACCTGGTACACGGTGGGGTGGGTTGGCCCCAAGATGCAGGACAAAAAATACCTCCTGTGTTTGCTGTTTGGGTCTTTGGTTTCCTTATCACAAAGAAAAAAAGATCTCCTGAAAATGAAGAGGGGTATTTGGCCTTTTTCTGAAAAAGGAAATGCCCAACCTAGGTCTCAGCTAGCAAAGGGGAGATGATTAACCAACTCCATGTCCAAAGGGCTGCCACTGGGAGGAACGTTTTCAGGAGGGATTGCAGGGAACACTTCTGTTTCAAATAGGGCCTCCGAGGACCAGCTGAAGGACAGCCGTCTTCTGCTGTTTGTTATGTCAACGTGAACATGTGATTACGTGCTTTCGCCTCATCCTTCTCTGCTGGAAACTGGCATTTCCTCCCTGCTGCTTAAGATCCATGAGAAACTTATGCTCCTGCCACAAGATGTAGTTGAGACCACTCGCAACAGCCACAGCCCTCTGGTTAGTAAACTGCAGAGCCACACAGCGCTCAGAGCCAGCACAGTCCCTTCTCCATCACCCTTCCATATCCTGTGTGCACTGCCCAGCAGCTCCGTGAGGACAGCTGGGACACATCAGGAGCATATAGGTCTATTTTTATCTGTATCACTCATTATCTAGACAGATGTTTTGATTTTGACCTGCTTTATTCAGTATTTGGGCTAAAAAAGTACCCCAGTATACAGCAAGCACAGCTGAGAGCATTGGGTTGCAGCCTTCAAGGGGAAAGCAGGGCTCCCCCGGCCCCCTGGAAGCACACCAGCTTCACAGTGCCTCCTGTGCTGACACGAAGCAGCAGCACAGCCCTGGCAGCTGGCCTAGCACAGAGGGAAGAGGTCCAGAACAGCCTCGGTTTTCTCACGGGGAGGATTAATAACACAGAAACCCAAGCGAAGTCCCATGGACTTTCAAGCACAGGTGGCCTGGTCAGGAGCCAGAGAGGGAACTGCCAGGAGCTTGACGATAGGGATTCCCCTTGGGGAACGCTTTGCCGTGGTGGCTCCAAGGTTACCTGCAGCCTCTTGTCAGGGAACAGAGCAGGTTCCTGGGCACCCACAACAGGTCGGGTTTTCAACTCGAGCCAGGAAGGGTTCTGTGCTCTCGTACCCCATGCACTGGGAAGATCCCACAGCCTGCAGAAGTGGGACTAGTACTGTGGGATCTGCTCACCAAAGCTGCTACAGAAATTGTCCCCTGCTCATCCTTGCTACATGCAGAAAGCAGTGCCAGCTGCATAGACCACAGCCTCATGCTGGGAGCACACTCAGCCTTCCCTCCTTTACCATAACCAAGGGCTTAGCATGTGGTTGGACTGGAGGTGAGAACATAATTTAGACACTGGTGATGTGATGACCAGGGTGTGCTAGGCACTAAATGGCTGAAGAGAAGATATTAATGGGTGAAGGCCAACCCAAGTGCCTGCAACACCCTCCTGCCCTGGTACAGGCAGATGTGCAACAGTGGGGGTTCTGACAAGAAAACAATAATACTGTCACTCTTCAGAATGCAAAATCATTATCTGTTTCTTTTAAAATAAATAAATAAATGGTTACTAACACATAGCTGTGTCACAACTCGAATTTCTTACAATCCACTCAATTTACATTAAGTTCAAAAAGCAAATGTTGGGCTGAAAGGCTTTTGAAGCCTCTGTCACCCTCAGGCACGAGCAAATATTGCCAACACCATTATCTTTGATCACGATGTGGCAAGGAGGGGCACGGAAGTGGATCCAGCTTGGCAATTTCACGCAGCTCACAGAGCAATGGGTGTGCTCGGGGCCGAGCTGGCAGCAGTCCTGCGGGGCTGCACACAGCAGGGACTGGAGCTGAGCCAGACATTAAGGCCCAGAGAGCAGCCCGCAAAATAAAGCCAAGCCCCGTTGTCCCAGACCAGGACAACTAATTCACATCTGAGGCACGTCCAGCGTGTCCGTGTGGGATGTGGGGACCAAAACCAGAGTTCTCCCTGAAGACAAAGTGGGTGAGAAGGCAAAACGTTGAGAATGTGGGAAGCTGGTGGTCTCCCTGACCACATACAGCCACAGGGGCTGCTGCCCGGCAGGAGCATGAGGAAATCACAATCAAAACTCAACCCAGGCATTTCCTGCCCCAATTAATTGCAATTGATGATTCCTAGTTCTGGCTGAGGGAAACGTGTGTGTTTTCAGTGGCAGAAGGAGGTGGAGGAGTGGAAATAACATAAAACTATGATTTCAGTGCCAGCCCTTACAGAAATATTTATTTTGAACTACATTTCACCCAGAAAAGCCATACAGATCAAAAGGGCAATTTTCATTTTGATCAGCCATTGGGGGAACTGGCAAAAATAATATATATATAAAAATTAAAAAAACATGTGTGAGGAAGGACATTATATCCAAAATATTTAGGAAATACCACTTAGCAAAATAACTCCCTTCTCCCCAGTTTACCTTACAACATCAAATAAGTTTTTAACATACACACATAAAGAGAACATACATATGTAGATACATTTCACAACCAGGGAAGAAAAATGTCATGGGGAAAGCAAGATGAAACCCCCCAAATATCTGCTACATAGCATGAAAGATTCTTATCATTTCCCAATCCACTGTTGGCAAGAGATTAAATCATATTGCTCCAGGATTTCGAAACTAGACAGATTTATTCCAGAGGCACATGAGGGCTCTTACAAAGCAGTCAAATACAGAGCCTGTGATCAAATGCAATGCAAGAGCATAAGAAGCCAAATTCAAATTGCACAAATTACCTTTGAGTTAATGATTTGTAACTCTGGAGTGCCTCCATTTGAAATGATGACCTTCATGTCCAACTTCTGCTGAAGACTTGTGAAGAACCCGCTCAGCCAAAGTAACAGAGCTTTGTACAAATCCAGTAAATCCTTCGAGAAATCTTGACAAATACTTCTGGCATAGGCAAGTAGGAGATAAAGAGGCTGAAATTTCAAAGTAAAATCCTTTTTCCCTATTTCTGTAACACAGCTTAGACCCACCCTTCAGCAACAAACAATGTAACCATATCAAAGTTTAGCAAGATACGCTGTGGTGAGTTAGACTTAAAGAGCAATATTTATCATCACATCGCAGATTCATAGAATGGCCTGGGCTGAAAAGGACCTCAAAGATCATCTAGCTTCACTCCCCTGCCATGGGCAGGGTCTCCAACCACTTGAGCAGGCTGCCCAGAGCCTCACCCAGCCTTGCCTTGTAAATTCTACTTCAAACAATCCAAATTCACAGATTCTGGCCTAAACTGATGGATCCCTGTGCTTCTCATGCATTAGGAAGAGATACAACTGGAAAGGACCCTTTCCTGGTCCTTTATTTGTTTGGCCTTTCTGTACTAGTCCTCAGATTATCAAGTGTCAATGGCAACCAAAGAAAAAGGAGAAGACTTGCTAACCAGGGAAGGCAAGCAAAGAATGAGAATTCTTACGCTGAAGAAGAAAACAACAGAACTGAGTAGAAATCCTGACTCCTACCCAAGAGTTCTACATACATTACATTTTATTATAAACATTCATTTCAAGAAGTTTTCACTCGGAGCAGATGAGCCCAGTGGAGCACTCCCAGTGGAGTGGTTTAGCACTAGCCAGCCTGCAATTATCCATGCTGCTTGTTTATCCTCCCCTAACATTCTGGCACACAAAGCACTCTGAAATCATACGGAGTTTCCTACTGCTCTAGGACTTGTGAAGTCCCAAAGCCAGTCATTCCTTAAAGTCCCTAGTCGCTGTTTGGAATACTTTTGGGTTTATGTGCGACCAGGAAGTCTTGTCAGAGCCCTGGCTAAGGCAAACCATCTGCTCCAGAGACTTCTTTAACCGGGCGTGACAACTGTACCAGTAAATACGGTCAACGAGTCAGGAAGAAAACAACAAAAAAAAAAAATTAGGCCAATCTCCTGCAGGATTTAGAAAAAAAAAGAATGTGTCTTGATTCCAGATTGCTACAAAGCCCCTGGATTTCAAGCTGTCCGCAGAAAGTCTGTACAAAATGTCTGTGTCTTTCACAAAATAAACCCCAAAACACCAGTGTGCCGACACAGCCCATTTTTAATGTAACCTACAGAAACACCTGAAAAACTGGGTGGGGAATTGTTCCGGAAAAAGGCAAAGCCTTCCAAGCTGCTCCCTTCCAAGATCTCTCAGTCCCATGGACAAGATGGATAGATGTTTTACTAGCATCCCAGCGCAGCCCCCACAGGGCACACTTGATTCTCTGGGGAAGAAGTTTGCAACTTTGCTGCCCCGGTCTGATTCCTGCAGCAGATGGGTTGTGCCCTCTGTGCATCTTTCCAGTAGTGGGGCCTTTCCTGGGTTCTGATGCCTATTTGGATCGCAGCCCTCGGTGCTAGCAAGTGAAAGAAGCTGCTCACTGTCTCAATCCTATTCTCCCCTGAATACAGCCTTGCAGGAAAGGGAAGGGATCATTCCATTTCTTAAAGGGCAGCTGACTCCCCTCTAAATGGCCACATTCTTGTCCCACTTGCAGAGTGCAGCTGGTGCCAAACTTGGTCACAAAGACATATTCACGGCTTTTTCCTTCCTACACATTCAGGAGTTGAAAGCCAGTTTGGTACAAACTCTCCGAAATGACTTATTCAGCAGCTGCTCGCCAGCTTCCTGTTTGCAAAGCAGCGGAGCTGGAGCCAGGGCACGAGCCCATACACTCTGCAGGCTGCCACAGGGAGACCCTGCTCCTCGGGCAGCCCTCAGGCCAGGGAGCCTGCCAGCCATCACTGGTGGGGCTGGGTTTGGGCAAAGGCCGCATCACCACCCTGGATTTTTCACCTCTACTTTTGGTTTCATCACCAAATTTGCTCTTTCTTGAGGTTGCTGCTCCCTGGGACATGTTCCAGCTATAATGAGGAACTTTTCGGCAGTAAATAATTCCTGCTGTCTCCAAGGGAATGAAGCAAATACTCAGCCTCAAGCTACTGAGCACTAAGGGCAGCCAGCTCCTACCCTTGCCAACAGCCATGGAAGCTATTATCCTCCCCGGGATCAAGAGACTGAATGTCTTGTCTGAAAACCTACAGGAAGACACTGGGGGAGCGAGGACAAAGCTATCCCTCAGCTCTTAGGATCATTTATAGCAAGGAGATTGGTCAAAATGGACAAGCTTTGCACAAAGCCTCTGCTTAACACAATGCCATCTTTGCTCTGGCTCCTTCCTGGTACCCACCCAGCTCCACCACACTTTGGGAAGTGCAGAGATGCCAGGCTGTCAGACTGTCCAGGTGCTTTTCAGTGCTGGGCTGACTGCTCCCAGGAGTAGCTTGGGATGGCAGGGTGTCCTTGTTTTGAGGACACCGTTGGTTAACCAAGGAGAAAAAAAACATCAGTCTGTGTGAGAAAGGTAAAGAGCTCATGGGAAAACTAAGTGTTTGTGGCAAGTGGTGGTGGCTCCTGTTTGCAGGGGATGGTGACCAGGAGGTTTTCTCAAGGGCAGCTTTGGGTTATATGGGTTCTCCTCTCAGCTTCCTACACGGCCTTCTGCTGGAAATGCCTGCGTGGGTCTGAAATCCCCACAGCCATGCTCACTGCTCAGGTTACAAGGGGGAGATGAGAGCACCTGTAAGTGCACTGATAAGCACAAACATTGCTCCACTGCTCCCAAGAAATATAGATACCTTTGAAGGTCAAGCACTTCGATATTTGGTGGTGAGAGAGCCAAGAGTTTGGCACCTTTCTGTATTTAGGATAAAGAACTGTAAGGTTTTCCTCAGAACTGAGGTGTGCAGTTACCACAGTACCAAGAAAAGAGATGACATGGAGGAATGGCCGTGGAAAGGTCCCAGAGATATTGGCCATGAAACAAGCAAGTCTGCAATGAACTTAAAGCTTTCATAAGTGTATCCTGCATGTGCACATGTATGCAATTACATATGGTCAGAGAGCCAGCATCAGAGCAGTGAAAAGAAAACTCAGTCCTTGATCTAAAAGCCAGAGAAATCATGAGATCTTCATAGCATTAAGTCAGACTGAGGAGTCAAACGATCTCTTCTGGATTTGAAACCTATGGCTGTATCACACACACTCTAGGCCAGCCCTTATTTATGGGGAAGTAGCTGCTAAGAGTTATGTTGGAAGGGCAGGGTCTGGGAAAACAGCCCCATGAAATGCAAGGCCCCACAACCCTTCCAGGGTACCTTTGCATAGACAGTAACAGCAGTGCTCCTCATCTCCATACAGTCCCTGCTCACACCTTTCCTTAAAGAGCTCCTGTAAGGCAAATAACCCAAAAGAATAGCATCTACAGAAAGTAATGAGGTAGATGGCATATTTTGTATGGCTTATCTGAGTAGTATACAGACAAGCAGTAAATAAAGAAAAGCTCACCTGTCACTGATAGTCAAGGCTCACCCAGGACTCCACAGAGGAGGGATCTCCAACAAGAGAACTTTCCTCAGTGGTGGTCAGCACTTAAATGGGGTCCGGGAGAGGTGGAGCCAGACTCCACCCCATCCAATCACACAGGTGAGCTCCCTTCACCTGTGCTCCTGTGGCTGACTCAGTGCTTGCCTCAGGTGATCAATCAGTGGTTCAGGCCATGAATCAACAGTTCCCACACAGCTCCCAACCTGGGAATTTGTTCCTAGGGCAGCCCTCTGCCCACGGACCTGCCTACGTAGCCTCCACAGCAGTGATGGTGTTGGAGGATCCCAAAGCTGCTGTCACCTGCACTTGGCTGCATGCCCTGCCATGGTGCTCTCCTGAGATGAGGATCAAAAATGTCTCTGAAAGGAGCAACAATCGCTGCCAAGGGTAGATTAGAGCAGGAACAAGGAGGGATTTGGCAGCCCAGACACCAGAAATGAATGATATGGGCATTGCTGACACGGAGCTGAGGCAAATCGGTGCTCACGTCCCTTAGGCACAGTGCACAGATGGTACCAGTAGGACCTGAGCTCTCCTGGCCAGCCTTCATCCAAAATTCCCCCTCTTCTTCCTGAGCTGTTTGTGCTGTCCCTTTTGCTCATCTCTCTCTTGACCCTGCAGCTGTCTGGCTCTGAGCCACCCAAGCCTGGGCATCCTCTGGTTTGGACCTCCTAGCCTGGGATATGGGAGCTATTACATTCCTCTTAGGTTGCAAGGTGTGGATCTCTACTTTCTGGAAACAGGCCTATCCATGTCAGCATCCTTTGCATGCGATTGCCATGGAGAACACAACAGAAATGTTTTTGTGCCATTACACACAGCTTAAGTCTGAATCTAGCTGCAGCTGGAGTTGTTGATTAGCAAAAGTAACTTGATGTCTTGTTCAGCTGATCCATAGAGTAAGGCTCTGGGTGCCAGGCTGAGCTATGTGTGGGGACTGCTGGTGCTGACTCTAAATGCCACTGTTTCCAAAAGAAACAATATAAAATCCCAGCGGTCTTTGAGTTTGAAACAAACATTTAAATTCTTCCATGAGAAATGTGTGCAGAACAGGAGGATGCAGCACAGCACTGGACCCAGGAGTCCCTCTATACTGGGGAGCCAGCAAGGCAGACAGAACGAGACATCTGGTGCTGCAGACTCAGCCTCAACAATCACAAAGTCACAGTATCTCATGTATTTTTGTTGCACGTAATCACGCCGAAGCAGTCAGCTCCTTTGGCACACCATAGGTGAGTGCTGTTGTATGTGAGGCCAGTTTTCCATGGTATGTTATATATTCTTGCAGCCATTGATTCAGCTGAAAGGATGTTCCACCCTGGGGCTGGGCAATTACAAATTTAGCAGCTAGAATTGTATGTTTTTGTGGTAACCTTTCTCATTGCATCTGGGAAAAGCCCAAACAGGAAATCTCAGGTAGAAATGGGAAATGAAACCTCATAACTTGAGTCATCAGTCATATGGTAAAGTTAGGAGAGGAGCTAGCCTCAGCACAGAGCAGCTTGTCTCTGGCAGGACTTCTAGAAATAGAAGCAGCAATTTCTTCTAATTTCCTGGAAATCTTGCATTTGAGCTTGCTTTTAATTATCCTGCTGGAAAGTGAATAAAATCTGACCTACTTTTGCACAAGAGAGCCACTGGAATCAGACTCCCAAAGCAGGCTTTAGCATAGATGCTTCCTTGGTGCCCACTGAAGATGGATGTTTGATGCAATGATAACAAAAGTGCCTCTGTGGAAGAATTTCAAAGAAGCAGTTCCTGTAACTGGAGCTTCAAATAAAATTATCTGCCTTGTTCAGGGCTGAAGAGTCTGTATTAATGCTGAAAGGCAGTTGTGTTTTCTGTCTAGAGCTGGAGCTTGTCATAAACAATAAAAAAATCATAACCCTGGTAACCAAACTGATGAGAAGCCACTGTGAAGTCAGACCCTGAAGTCAGCCCTCACAAACAGTTGCTTTGCTAGCCTTTCAAAAACAGCTCCTTACAAATGTGTGATTGGGCATTTGCCAGGCTGCTCCAGATACTTCCCCAGAGGTCCAGATGGTATCAGCAGACATGGAAAACAAAATATGTCATTCTTAACTAAGATTACTGACGTTCTGCCTTGCTGTAAAATACTGTCATTGTGTTAGTGTTGCTTGGGTGCATGACCCAAAGGATTTACAGTCCTTTGCAAACAGAGGGTGTTGTGCTAAGCAGGAGGGATGTGTGCAGGGCTGCATGTGTTCATGGTGTCAAACCACAGTGCAAAGCACCAGGGTACCCAAGCAGTCCAGTCCATCTGGAGGAGGTGAGAAGCACTGTCCGAACCATCACCATGACTTCCTTTAGCTTTAACAGCTAACCAAGCAGCCACATAGCAAAGGGTGAACCTCGGGGGAGTCCCTCAGAGCCCCCGCCTCAATCCCTCAGCAGGGTGATGCTGAGAGCTGTCCTACGTACACAAGTGTCTGAAATTTGCTGCTTGCTTTGGGAGAGGAATTCCAGAGAAGGGAGTTTGGGAAAAGTTGCCATTCACTTTCACAATGAGGACCAGATTGTCCGTAATTCCTACTGAAAGGAAATTCCATCACATTTGGAAACTAATTTTGGAAAACAGAAATATTTCCATCTGTTTGGGGGTGGGAGGCAGCGTATGCCCCGCGCAGCCCACTATCCCCAGCACAGCTCTGAGCACCAGGAGTTCACCCGTAGGACGAGGGCTCCTGGCCAGCTGAGGACCTCTCCCAGGGCCCTGGGGAATATGTGGAACACACAACCCAGCAGCCCCAGGACAAGCTGTCATTGATTTGGGTGCATCTGCTTCACATTTCTGTTTGTATATCTCCTTTCACAGGCCACTGGTGGTCGTCACCCTCGTGCCCTTGCTGCAGGCCCCAGGAATGCTTCAGGGGACAATGACAGTGCCGTGGAATCTCGCTGCCCACCGGGCTGCTGCACGCTGCTGCTTGCTGACTGCTATTTCTGGCACCATCACCAGCCTAAAACCCAAACCAGAGAGCTACAGCTGGAGTCTGCCCAGTTCCCAGAAATTCCAGTGACTGATGAGACAGGGGATTTTTCTCACACACCCACACAGGAACTCAGAACACAAAAAGCTAAATACAAATGTAAAGCTATTGGTAGGGTTACTGAGGCCTGGATGCCTGGAAGCTGCTTCGACCTGAGATGTGAAATGCTCTCTGGGTTCTTCTCGGGAGTTTGCTCATGGCCTCACCCCAGCTGCTGGGGTCTAGTTTGACCCACCGTGGGGAGAACGGTCCATCCCTGAGCTAAAACTTGTCTGCCATGTTGAGAGGAGAACAACTTGTGGGGAAGGTGAGAAATCTGAGTTTCTCCACGGATTATTCTAATTAAACACTAGCTATTTTTAGCCCGTATCGTATGTTGGAAACACAACTAAAATCACTCACAGCAGCCAAGTTAAATACTGTAATAACCTTCAAAATAGGGTTAGTGAATTTAATGGCTAACAATAACATTACTAGCAATAACACTAAACCAGAGGCAATAACTGCCATGCTTCTTGGCGCAAGCTGAATACCAGCAGAGTCAGGAAATAATCTGCAGCACTTGATGGAAGCCCACAGCTATCTTATTCTGTTCAGCAGAAGCACTGTCATTAGCCACTGTGAGTGATGGCTGTCCGAAGTCGCTTGAATACACACTGTCAAATTGTAGAAACAAATTATATTTACAGCCCCTTCTATATTTATGAATATCACTGCAGTAAGTCTCATAAATTATCCAGCAAACCAGTGATTATGGCTAATGGGAAGGAGGCCAGTGGCTTAGTGCCCGGAGTAGCACAGGAATCCTGGGCTCCGTCTCAGCTTGCTCTGGGACCAGCAAGGAGCAGCACCGAGTCCTCCCTGAGTCCTCCACAGTCCCTCTGTGCCTCAGCCCAGCAGAGAGCTGCAGACCTGTAACCATGACATATTGGTGAGCTCACTGGCAAAAACTCTGGGGGGAAATAATCCCTTTTTATAGCACACCTCTGCTATAGCAGCCTAATCTGGCAGTCCTTCAATTGCTTGAGCGAAGGTTTGGAAAGATTTGAGTCAAACAGCTCCAAATCTACAAGTTTGATCCTATTTTATAGCCACAGAATTCCTGCCTGCTTTAAAACCTTCATTCTGCCCCTGAGGAACAGCATCAAGTATTGTCCCCAAGTGCCCCCTGGCACTGGGGAGCCTTACTCCAGGCTCCCAGCACAGCCTGGGCAGGGAGCTCTGTCCCCAGGTTGGGTGCAGGCAGAGGCTGCTGGAGTGGCTTCTCTCTGGCTCACAATCTCCCACAGCCAGAGCCAGTTCAAGTCCCATTTCCTTCAGATATCCCTGAAGATATCCCTGCAGATCTGCGCAGTACTGTCATCCTCAGTCATTTTGGCTTTGCCCTCCCTTATCCACATGTATTTCACTCTGCAACCTTTTCTCTGCCTTCCCACAGGGTAACAACTGGACCTAGTTCAAGCCACCAGCTGGAGATTCAGCTCCCAAACCAGCTGTGGGAGCAGCTTTATGTTGATAAATTCTCTAAGACTGTCCAGACCAAAGCAACATAGCGCACTTCTTTTCTGCACCTGGCCCTCCCAAGGGCTCTGTTGTTGGGGATGCAGAAAGCCCTTCAGGATGCACAGTTGGAAATGTCCACAGCAGTCAGATTTCGGGTTCCCATGCATCTGACTGGGGAAAAGACTGTCAGTTTGTGTCATCTTCAGCACAGCTGTCTGCAGAAAACTGAGATTTCAGTTTTGGAGTTTTTTTTGTTTGCTTTACTTCTTGTTGTCCATGCAAGTCACCCTCACTTATGCAGGGTAGCAATCTCTTTCAGGGAGTATGAAAGTTTTGATCTCAGGGCTGTATGAGAGGTGCCTGCACAGCCAGCTGGCCTGCACTGCACATTTTCCATACATCCCTTAAAAATATCTGCTAGCTAATCCAAGCAGCACAGGTGGAATGTGCCCCTCCCCATCCACGGCCTTTGTGTGCAGAGCTCACAGGGGTCCCTGACATGGAGGCATTTTCCCCACACACATCACGATGAGGACCAAGCAATTATGACAGCACTGGGAGAGTTAAAGGCAAAACGTGTTTTGCTCATTTGGCTGTGGTCTGCCAGTGCAGTGTCATTTCAGCATCTGCCCTGAGCACTGAAGCAGGGATCCTGGGGACACCACCTCTGTCCTACAGACAGTGAGGGACAATTCCACTCAGCAGCCAATGTCTTTAACCCCTCATGTTTTTGGCTACTGTCGCCCATTACGCCAGCACCAATTTCTCTCTTGCTTTGGAACACCTCCACAGCCCAGGTCTGTGGCTGCAATCCCACGTCTGCTGGTGTGCCCTCCTTCCCACACAGTCCTGAAATCATCCTGGCTTTCCTTCCAGTGGTCCCAAAAATAGTCTGCATTCTTTGCGCTTCTAGAGACCACCCACTGCCAGTGCAGATTCTCTTGGCACCAGAGACACAGGTGCCAAAGCCAGGGAGGGTGAAGCCGGACTGTGGGAGCCACGCCGTCAGAAATCACCCCCCGTGAATGAGACCAGGGAAGCGTGTTGATGTGGAAGCTCAGCTTCTCCTGTTTCTCAATGCATCAAGCCCTGAGTATCTATGTTATCCCAAAATAGCAGCTCCAACCATGTGCATGGCCTTCTCCTGGGAAAGGGCAGGCATACAGCACGCTGTGGGCTGACAGGGCAGGGCAGAGGAGGCACTCGCTGCAGCATTTCCTTTCTCGTGATCACTTAGTTTATCTTTGATTACAAGAGACTTTTTTTTTTTTTTCTCCTTTACTCTAACCAGTCAGCGTGAGAAAAACAGCATGGCAGCACTTCAAACTGTCCAGCTAACTGTTCTCCTGAAAGCAATTGCTCCGGAGAAACAGCACCGACTCTGAAAACGGATTCCACAACATGCAAATTCCAACCCTTTTAGCTGGAAAATGAATTTGATTCCAACAGGAACCGACTTGTAAGTGAATGTAGTGATGCCCGTGTGAGCTGTGTAAATACCATGTGTAAATAACACCTTAGCTTTTTGGATGTTGGTGACTGCAGTGAACACGCTGAGCAATTCTGCTTCCCCTGTAAACACAACAAGTCGGCTGCTTTAAGGCACTTTTCAAAATCATTTTCTCGCTGTACACATGAAGAGAAATTCTACATCCACCTCAAAGCCCAACTTTGGTCATTTTATTGATACAAGGAGGAATTCTGGAAGTCTGAGTGAACTCTTTGGTTATCTTCGGTTACCCCGCATCGCTATACATTTGTTATGACTACAAGAGGCTGACCCACAAGACACAATGGAAAGTTTTATGTGAAGGTTTAACTGGCACAGCCCACAATGAGTGGCAAGGCACAGCTCCTGCTGCACTTGCAGAGAGAAAACAGATAAGTAGGAAAAAGCCACGAGCTAAGTAAATGTGATAAATTTTCAGGAAGTAGGAACAAATAAATTGGGAGCTTAGCTATTTTGAAAGTAATTCCTATTTTTTCAGTGCGTATTTATATTGGCTCCGTGTCCCTAACTTTCCAGTAAAAATTCTGTTTCTCACCATGTGACAACGTATTTTAACACACAGCCAAAAGCAATCCATATTCCAACTAAAGCAACATGGACGTACACATTGTGCGCACAGAAAACCCCCGTGATGGCTGCCTGGAGAACAGGGAAACGTTTCGGATCACCACATCCAGGTGCGATTCGTACCTTAACCAGCTCTGGGACTAGGCCTGAAGGGAGTACGTATGTTCCACGGCAAGGGCACAAAATGCTCCCAATGGCAGCTCTTGCATGTCTTTCTTTGGCTAACCACGACCACGGAAGGGTGAGCAGATGGGGAAGAATCAGACCCAGTGTGCTAGTTAACCCTGCTGTTCAATGGGCATCAAGGCCTCTAGTTAGGGAAGATTTGCTCTAGAGGATTGCTGATTTCAGTACAATCATCCCAGACTGTGCAGAGGTGATGGGAGGATGTGGCACTGGTTATTTGATCTTGGTTACCCACACAAGGCCATCTGAATGCTGGAAGTCCCGAAGAGCAGGAGCCCCTCCACCACCTTTGCCATGTTTCAGGAGCAAAGCGGAGCCCTTCGCTTTTTGATTAACCTTCAAATCCTGCAAAAAGCCTTACAGTGGGCTTTTCTCTTATTCTGCCCCAAGGTTTTCCTTCTCAGTACAGAGGAATTACCACCTCAGACAGGGTAAGATCCCATAGCAACGGGACTTTCTTTCATTAATAATTAAACTACACCGGGATTTTCCCAACAGAAGCTGATTGGTCAGAGTATGAATTTGCTTTTCTTGGTTAGAGCATGATTTTTCTTTTCTTTTTTCTTTTCTATTTTTCTTTTTACATTCCTTAAGTAAAAGCCACAAAAGTAGCTGCAGCACAGACCTGTCCTGACTGAAGCAGATATAAAAACGAGAGAACTCTGCAGAAAGCTTTAGCGATTTACATTCAAAAGCAAACTTCATCTATATTGCAGCTATGCCCCAGGACTGCTTTTTTTCCTGGGAATATCCAAGTTCCCATCTCTTCAAAAAAAAAAAAAAAAGGCATTTGTTTTCAGTGACAGTACTTGGAACTGGAACACTACATCCAATGCCAACTGAAAAATTGATATGCAGAGGGTGCACCCCACTGCTTTCCAGTTCCTTGAATTCTCACCCCAGAGCCTGCACACTTCTGCAGGAAATAATCGCATCAAGCCTAGTGAATTTCTTTCAGATTTGACAGCGTAAGGGGGACCTCAGAGGGAAGCTGGAGGTCTTTCCTATTTCAGTTGCTGTCTGAGCGGTGGAACAAAGCACAATTTAATATCCTTCCATGTCCGATTTCCCTATTTTTCCACAAAAGCCTCCATCTGCTCCTGTCCTCCTGAGGACCTCACCATGCTACCAGCTCCACTGTCCACCCATCCCCAACTCTCCCTCCCCATATGCTACCTACCCCAGTGCCCCATAAGCAGCACGGACAGGAGGGTGGCCAGTACCCCTGTGCTGGCTGCCTGGAGCACTTTGAGCAGTGCAGGGAACTGCTGAGCACTTTCTTCTTCTTTTTCTAATGTGTCAGGGAAGGCAATGTCATTCTAGATCTGTATCCACTACCTACAAACTGGATTTCATAAGATCTATGGGAAATCGATCTGTAGATTTCAAAAGGGATGGACACGTATATTTAGGCAATGTGAGAGCATTAGGATTTCTTACCATTGGAAAAGTTTAAAGGGGTATGAAAGAACAATTTTAGTTACAATAACTACATTTAAAATGAAAAACCCATGGGGGGGGGAGGGGGGTGGGGCGGGAAATCTCTGGTTCTTGTTTGGCTTACGAGCCTGGAGATGAGCCTCTCTTTTGCAGCATTTAGGATCTTTTCTCTTTCTATCTACCAGGACACACAGCTGGAGTTACCAAGCACCAGGAATAGCATTAACTCACATGTAAGTCAGAGCTGATCTTTTTGCTGCGAGCACTGCTACACAGGCAGTACACCCTTTCTCAGATCAAGGCCCACATACAAACAGCTCTGGTCAATGATTATCCCTTGCAGAAAGCCTGTGACATCATCCCTCCGGTCACCTGTTTGCATCCCAAATGTTCTCAAGTTCTGCTATTTCAAGCTTAACTCTTCTGACCTTAGTCAACGATATTCAATCCAAGCCCTCCTTCCTATATCCTGCAAGGCAAACAACTTCAGGTCAGTTTTAGCAACCCGCGCTATGTCATGCCTGTGGTCAATGACTAAAAATGCCTACACCCACGTCTCCTAAATTTGGAGGTCTGTGATAGCAAACAACAGGGTCTGGCTGGGCAGCTCTGTTTGGGGCATTTTTGCTCTTGAACATTTTCTTTCACCTTCAGACCGTTGCCTGAATGAATTTTGACTGATTAGAAGGGATCAACAAAGCAGGACAAGCAAAGCCATCGTGACTCCTACAGAATGCCTCTACAAGCAGATGAGTCCGATAACAACTCCACGAAACAGAAGACATCTGCCTCCAACAGTGCAAAGTACAAAAGCTTACAGACGGTACAAAACCAGGTCAGATTGTCATATTTCTCCAAAGTACTTCACAGACTCAGCAGTTTGCGGCTCAGAGACTTCCTGGGCTGGAGATGCTGTGTCTGGGTTTAATACCCCTGAATGGACCTTCCTACCAAGTATTTACTCAAACAGTTCTTGAGCCCCTACATATCCATAATGCCTTACAGAAATAAGCTCCACAGCTTATGTGTGAACTCTTGGATCCTGCTCTTTCCACTTCAGCCTTTGTTCACTCTCTCCATGACAAGTTTTGTGACAAGTTCCCAGGACAGTGAGTGACTGGTCTTGTTTGGAAAACACCCTATTGCATCCCCAGGAGAGCCACTCAGTAGGTGACCAGTCTTTATTCCAGTACACTCCTACAATACAAACGGCACCTTTGCAAAGTTCCCTTTGGTGGATACCAATGTATGTAACAAAATGATTCTCTGCAGCTTTTCTGTATTTACAAGGGGTAAAGGATTACTCCCATGAAAACAAATGTTCAGAAGCAGCTCAGCTGCATCTTAAGTCATATACTTTTCACCTCTTCTGAGGCAGTGGTATAAAGCTTATCTGAGCTATTCCTCGCCACTGCACGCTGACATTGCACGGATTGCAGAAAAAGGGTTATTCCTCAGCTTATTACCCTGCCCTCAGCTCTGCTGATGCGTCTCATCTATGCCTGCTTCTCCTCCTGGTGCTCTAGCCTATGCATGCCAAAGGTGATCTGCTGCTGCTCCAGGGATTAGACACACTTGTGTGCTTTCACACGGGTAGGTAGCTCTGAACTACCACGCCACTCTCACACTTTCCCTGCTCAGAAGAACCAGTCCAAGGAGCTGGTTTAAGCACAGGACTGCAAGTTATTGTACTGGCACAGAGGAAGGGAAACTGCCCCGAGGCGAAGAGCATTGCAAGAGGCATTTCCCTGCACCCAGCACATTCTGAGCACCCTCAGCAGAGGGGCAGTGCTGGGGGTGGCTGGTAGCTCTCAGGCTTTCAAAGCTCTGACTTTATATACATACATACATACATAGGTTCACAGTTCCTTCCCACTACACACTTCCTCTGTTTCAACTGTTTTTTAAGTCATGCTTGCAGTATGACTTCTCTTGAATAAACCATCTTTTACACCTTCAGAAAAGAAAATACAGTTTTTAGGAAAGCCTAGCTGCTAGCTTGTGGCAGCTCCATCTCATGCCTCCCAACAACCAACCAGTTTAGCTGACTCTTTGGTCACTGTTTCCAACTTCCCACCAGCCCTGCCCCATGCAGCTAGGAGAGACCCCAGGCACAGCTGTTCTTAGGACACCACCACAACCCAGCAGACTGCTCTGCTTGCTTGTTTTTTTTTTCTATTTGTCACTCTGCATTGAGTGATCCCATGAAGCAAAACATTTCTGTCATCTCAGAGAAGCAAAATGTCCAGCGTCCAGAACAAAAATAGAGACCAAACAGAATCCATTAATATGTTACTAAATAAGACTTGCCTGCCCTCTCTGGCTCAGAGCTGAGGTTCCCAGGAGGTCTGTTAATATTCTGTTTTCCCATTACATGCAATGCACTTGCTAGGATTCTTTGCGCTCTAAATACAAAGAGGGTGGAATGATATCCATCATGGATGTCACCAAATTTAGAATAAAACACACACATCTACTTACATAACAAGTTGAATGGGCTTGGTTCACAGATATATTTGATCCATGGCTCAGCTTGGGTGTGGGAGATACCAAAGTTGCTATGAGCCCATCTCCCAGCCAGTGGCTGGATAGCTCTGCTACTAATCTGAGGGCCAAGCGTACAGACACTGGCTGGGAATAGCTCTGAACAAGACACACAGGCAATCGAAGAAGCAAAGGAGACAGCAGCAGCCAAGACTGGATGTCACGGGTGGCCAGGAGTGGATGTCACAAAACCCCTGTGCTGTTTGGAACTTTTTCATCCACAGGGATTCTTCAATAGTTGGCCCATTAAGTTCTGCAGCTGTCTTGCAAATCCTGGAAGATCTTGCAAGTGCTGTGGCCATGGCAAGTGACCAGTCAGCGGCCACTGCGGGGAACCAACTTTGCGTGTCCTTCTAACTGAACACAAAATCCATTTTCCACGAATATCACGAAAGTTTTGGTACCTTACACAGAGAAAATGTGGACATCTGTCCCTGGTGCTTTCATGCTGATCTGCTGTCCTCGCTGTAAAAGGAAGGTAGGTCAGCAGGCTGCACATCCTGGAAGCTGTGGGGAACCACTCTGCAAGCACTGTGCACATGCAGTATGCCACAGAGCCCAGGACTCCAATAAACAGATTTTCTAACAATGGACTCCAAGTAATTTCTTTCAAGGAAAACGTAAACAATACTTCTGTCCAATCGAGGGGGAAACTTTAATCTTCCCAAACTGATCAGCTTTTACAGGAGGCTATTTTAGGTGCTGATTCTGTAATAGCTAAGTTACTGGACAAATGAAGAACGTGGCATACACTGTAGCTTTGAGTGATTCGCATTCCTCAGGTGCTAAAAGCTTGAAATACTTCCTCTGGGCATGAAATAGATCTGCCATCAAAGCAGCCAGCATTCCTGACACTGCCTGTCCCACAGGAGAAAGTCTGCAGAGCTGAACCGGTCTGACCCCAGGAAGTCCTTTCCATATCTCTCATTCTTGCCTCGTTTTGCCTTGAATTTTCAGGATTTGAGGAAAGGCCAATTTGATGATTGGCTATCTCTATTTCCACACACATTCTTGGCCTTCCTTCTTCCAAGTAACACCACATTAAAGCTGGGATGTTAACCATGTGAGTGAGGGGGGTGCAAGATGCTAACAAAGCTCTTCTGGCATTCTGACATTCACTCAGTCAACATTGTTTACACTTTTTTTTAAGAGTTCCCGATTTCTTTGCTAATAACACAAGAAACTGACTTCAGATTGAAACCAAGTGCAGACAGACAGTAGTATCTCTCCAAGGAACGTGAACTAATCTGCATCTACTTTAGCAAAACAAAATGCTGTAGAGATCTCCAATTAAAACCTTCATAACTTTGTGCGTCTCTTTTCTTCCTTTTCTTGGACCACTGACAGGAAAAGCGTGAAGAAAATAAATCAAGCACCAAGAGTTGCATGGAGAGCTTTGGATGTAGCAGTCTCACGCATTAGAAGTGAACCAAGGAAGAACCAACCCAGCAACTCCATCCTTCCTTTACTGTGGGATAACTACATTCTCTCTCCCTGCATGTTGATGAATCGGATAACACGAAATGCTCCTTCTCCACGCCGCTGCCTCCTGTACACCCCACACGACTGGCACTGTCCTAGATACGGTCAGGACATTTTATTGGAGGAATTATTTATGAATTGGCAGCCCAAACTGCGTGTCAGCAGAATGTGGTGAGGAAGGCTGGGTGGGCCCTGTGTTCCACCTGGGTAAGAGCCGAAGCTGAGAATCTTCTTCGGCAGGCCAGGCACTGGGAACTGAGGGATCAGTTAATGCAGCCCTCCAGAGTGCTGGCTCGTGGCCATTCGCGTCCATCGGGATGTACACTCACTGCTTGGTTTTATGGTTCTGAGTGTTATTAATACGAAAGAGCAGCGTGCTGGAGAGGCGATGCTGAAAACCAAGCAGTTCAAAGACAGACTACAAGACCCCTGGCGCCCAGAAGGAAAGCCTGCAAATCAATTCGTGGCGGGCAACCGAGAAGAGCCATTTTTCACCCGGCGTACACGACTAGAAAACAGGCTTCCCCTGTCTGGACACAGGGGACAGCGAGGCAAAGCCAAAAACCCACACCGCCAAGCGCCAGGCCCACGCCGAGCCCGCCGCGGCCTAGCCGGGCGCCGGGAGGCGGTACCCGCTGCTGCCCGCCCCGCCCCGCCCCGCCCGGCACGGCTGCGCCGAGAGGCGGCGGTGCGGGCCCGGTAGGTGCGAGCGCGGCCGGGCCGGCTGCAGGCCGCGGAGCGGGGAGGCCCGGCGTGCCCCTGTCCGCAGCGGCCCCGGGTGGGCGTCAGCGGCTGTCGGTGGGTCGGGCGTCGGAGCACCGCTGGCAGATGTGTACGTGCCTCAGAAGTGGGAGGGTTGGGACCCAGTCACAGGAGGGGGAGTACCCCAAAAAAAAAGCCGTCTGGTTGGAAAATGGGTTGCTCTTCTGAGCGGTTGCCGTGTTAGAAGCGAGGCTGCTGTGGCGTGAAAGGGAAAAGCGTTTGTGGTCTGCTGGTTCATATCTGTGTTTGACTCAGATTGCCATAGCCTTTACAGTAAGCAGTGATTTCATTGCTTCCTGGAAGCATCTTGTTATAGGAGAGGCTTTAGCTTTTGTTCCTGTGTTATATCATCTCTCTTGCCAGGAGCAGGCTCCTTTTGTCACATACAGCATATGATCCAAAGCCGTGTGGGAAATTGTCCCCACTCCCGAGATCCTTTGTTGATATAGAGCCTGAAGGCTTTGTTCTGGAGCTTTAAAAACGCTCCCTGTCATGGTGGACATTACATCAGCTATTTATCTTAACCTGCTTTTACGGTTGTACCTCTGCAGATCGTCATCCATTAAGGCCTCAAGTCAGTGTTTTGTTTTCTTTCTTTAATTATTTGACTGTCTGGTACTACAGTACAAAACACAGACAAATATTCTCCCTGTAACCGTACAGATTAATCCTGAATCCCTAAACGTAGGAAGTCTTTCCTCTGAAAGTAGAAGAAGGGCACTCTCTCACTTGCAGAGACAAGCTCATAGCACGTGTGATTTCACATCCCAGTTAAATCTCTTAGAGCAGCATCGTAGCTGTTACTGATGGCAAAGTGTGATTCTCTGCACCGTGTTTTGCTGGAGAGTTCAGGTTGTTTGTGCAGTGCTCGAATACTAAGACCTCTCTTCGAGCACTAGCTGGCCTGAAAACTGGAGGAAATTATCTGTCCCATCCCTCTGCCCACCCACCTGTCAAAACCTCGTAGGACTTCATATATTACTCCTCTGTGGGACTGGGTGTTGGATCCTTTCTCTGGGTGTGAGCTGAGGGGGGACTTCTTAGGGGGAACCATGAGAACCCTCTGCTCGTGTGCTTGTGCAGGGAGCAACTCCAGGATTCTTCTGTGGGTAAATCTTTGTGGTGCACACCTTTCCTCCTGCTCCGTAAGTTACTGTGCTTCAACAGAAACTCTGAGGTGGAGCTCTCTGAAAATTATTTGGATGTTTGAGGGTTTTAGTCGCAGGCTTTCCTTTTTTATCAGTGCATTAATGAAGGCTTTGGGGAGACATCTTTAGTCATTCAGTGAACTTTACAAATGATGGGTGTTTTCAGTGCCGTCATGTAAGTGGGAAAAAATTACTCACAGTTTTTGGGTGATTAGCCAAATATTCCCAAAGGACACTTGCTACACATAATGCCCATGTACATGAGGAAACTGAACTGCAGATCAGTGTTTGTGGCCTTGCTAAATGCTGCCTGATAATGGCTTGGTTAACTCTGGGGACATCCATTGCCAGTATTATACTTCACTTGTGTGCTTCCATTTCATGCAGCTTTATCACATGAAAATGAGAATTGAATAAGGTGACGTAAGAGAGTCAGTCAAAATTAAGTGTAATTTCTCTGAGGGATTGTTTTTCTTTGTGATGTTTCGTTGCTTTACCTTCTTTGCTCTTTACAGAAGGATGACTGTTTTACTCCAGGAAGCTCGAGATGTCCAGCAGGCAGTAGGAGCATAGACTGGAGCTGAAAGGACTCCGTGCAGGAAATGACATTGCCAGTCCTACAGAGCACTCAGTGAGGTGCGTACAACCATTGTTTATTTTGCCATCCTTTCGAGGTATTAGTAGGACTGCACATACTGTCAAGTCTGTCTCTGAAGGGGACTGATGTAGTACTTGTGATTGTAGTTATCAACCCCTGGCTGTACTCTTCCTTCAGGAAGGTTTGTCTGCCTCTTCTCACAGTGCTGTCCGGAGAGATGGCTGCAGCCCTCTGCTTCAGTGTGAGCAGCTCCTGACACAGTAATAAGATGGTTCCCATCCTGAACGCTTTGTGCAAAGATAGGAAAGAGTAAACGGGCAGCCCTGGTGGTGAGTGAAGGTCACCTCTGGAGCGCTGCAGGGATGTGCTGAGCAACGTTTTGCAGTGACCTGGAAAAGGGGCAGGGTGCTGACTGTCACAATGTTTCCAGCTGGTTTAACATTATTTTAGGTGGTGAGGAGGAAGGGTGGCTGGTGAACTGCAAATACAAACTGATTCACAGGGACAGGGGAGCAGTCCTAATTTCACACATACAATGAGCGAGTTTTTGAAGCTGTAGTAACTAGTTCTGTGTAAAGCAAGCCATGCTTTACTGTGTCATGCAAATACAAGTAGAGAGCACCAAACTGCGTTTCCGAGAGGCAGGTTCAGAACTCCTGAAAGGAACTTGCAGCAATGTGTATTTCAGTGGTGGTAGTTGCAGTGTTCTTTGGATGATTTTGCATTGGTTCAGAGGACAACTGGATGAAGCTCATGGTTACTAAGTAACGTGGAGCTGTGCCTGCTTCAAAGGTTTTTGGCCGGAGAAGTGGAGGATGCTTAGAGAAGCACTGTGTCAGTTCTGTTCTTTCCTTGGCTTCTGCTTTTGACCTGTGATGAGAGCAGGATTCAGGAAGAAATGTCCTTTGGTTTCACCTACTATGCCATTCATATATTCCCATATAAAATCTATACAATTGGGAATTGAATGAGGAATTGTTTCCCCAGAAGCAGCATTGTAGTCTTGCATACACTGCTTCATCAAATATATGTCAAGAACATTTGGCAGCTGCAGGTGTCTGGGTCTGAGAGTAGATGCAAACTGCTGATGGAATTGCTTTGTCTCACTGAGTACACAAGGAAATACCATAGAAGGATTAAAGAAGTCTGCGTAGGCTCAGCTGTCCCTTGTCTTCAGGGGGATCTGCTGCTGAGCTGTGTGTTTACACGTTTCAGTGTTTCTCATTCTGGCTTACAGGGGCCCTACACGATTACCTGAGAGCAGCCAAGGCGGCCTGAACTCTTCAGGCACTGTACAGAGCTGTTCAGCTCTTAATCTTTCTCTTCTGACTTCCCCGCTTCTCTGTGCATGTGTACACAGGTGCTAACAACTTGTACCTGGTTTGGTTACAGCAGGATTAGTGATAAGTGATTGAATCCAGAGCTGACTCTTGTTTGGGGCACACAGTCTGGAGGCTGTGGGATCTGCCTGCAGACCTGCAGGTGAGGAGATGGTGTCTCTTGCTTCCCAAATAAACAGGGCTTGGGTACTTGAAATGCACTGTCATCTACAGTGTGCTTTTTCATGTGCAAGAAGGGTACGTGCAGGTAACATCTTCTATAGAAAAAGCAGATAGGTTTTGAGGCATAGAGTTTTAAGTCTCATATCTTGGCATGAATGAGCACAAAGAGCAGAGTGAGGCTTCTGTGGATTTCTGAGGCAGTATTGCATTCCCTTCAGTCTGTTTTTGCTTTTAAAGCAATCACATGGCAGGCTCTGAATTTCTCATGACTATAAGGCAGTATCCTACTGCTGCTTCTAATGAGAGGTTAAGATGCTGAGGTCTGTGTAGGATCAGCCTCTAGCAATGAAACTACAAGTGCCCTTGGCCTGCCAGTGGAATGTCTGTGTAAGAGCACTTGCAGTAGGTGCCAGGCAACTCAGATCTTGCTTCTGATGCTGCATTCCACAAAAGCACAAATTGCTGAATGAGTTAATGCTCCACAGGAATTGGCCGTGTTTTCAGCGTGTCTAACAGTTCCAGTTAATGCTGTCAGAGAAGCCTGGAAGCAGCCTGCAGTGGGAAGCATTCACTTGATTGACTTGTTAGAAGTTAGCCTGATATGGAGAAGTGTCCCTCTTTTGTCCCTTCCTTCCTAAACTTTCTGCTATTTGCATTCAGCATCCCAGACAGGGCCCTCATTTGTTCTTCACCTCGTTGGTAGGTGAGCTTAATTTGGCCTTACTTTGTGCTCTTACTACAAACATTTCTGCAGCGTGAAGTCTGGCTGTAGATCAGGCATCTCCCAGCTCCACTGTTCCGTGTCCTGTGGAGATTTGGATTCTTACCCATTACAGCTCCATTTAAAGTGAATGATGTAACTTCTGTGAACATTTTGGACCAGGGCAGTTTTAAAAGTGTTTTCGTGTCCTCTTGTCTGCTTAATAGATGATTTAAGTTCTCAGTAAAAAGGAGATGGTTCAGGTTTATCTTCGCCTTCAAAATTCTGGATTTCCCAACCTAACAGTTAGCAAACATATTTTCACTGCTACGTGGACCGGAGTTTATTTTTATCTTAAGCCCTTAAAAGATGAAAGCTCAAACTGCAGCATTCTGTTTGCATGTCAGTAGAGCCCAATATTTGCCCAGCCTGACGTAAATCCAGCTGAATGTGTCACCTGCTCCCGTGGTTTCCCTGCACGTCTGATGGGTAATACCTCTCAGCCCCGTTGTGGAGTGTTGTTAAAAATAAGAATGTGTGGGAATATAAAGGTTATTTTAAAACAGTTCATTTCCAAATATGTTTGCATCTGTTTCTTAGAACTATGCCAAGAAAAAGAAAGCTGTTAGCTTCGTTAAGCGCTCTCTCAAGCGACGCCAGCATCCCTCCTGCTGATGCCATGAAGAACCCGGTCACCACTCCTCATGGGAACTCTTCTCCAAAAAGCAGCAAATATTTTGCAACAAAGAAATCTTCCCAGCTCCAAGCAGATTTTTTCAACCAGCCCTGTATTAGCCTGGCCAAATCCTTCCTGGGACAGGTAAGACTTGAACGCCAACGTTCCTGTACTGGAGCATGTACTAGCTCATAATTCAGTGTAAAGGGATGATCTTTTTTTCTGCAGTATGCCTTTGGGGCTTTGCTACTTTAGGAGCACTGTTCTCATTACTTTTCTTGTATAATTCCGGTTAAATTGAAGACTGGTAGTTAAATCTATTTTGGATGTTGTCACAGAGCTATCTTTGAGGCTTAATTTACTGTCACGCTCCAGAATTAGATTATTTTTTGTGGAGTTTCTCCTTAATTTCTAGTTTACTGAAATGCACTTTGCTGCTTGTGCCTTGAGGGTTGTTTAAGGCCATTTATTTTCACTTTCAGATACTCCTTTGTTTGTTTCTGGCTCCTGCTTTTCCCAGTGTAAAGTAATGCTGTGCAGCCAACACCATTTCCTTGTCTACCTCCATTTGATTATGTCATGGTGCTAACAGCATGGCAGGTCCTTGGCCTTTCTTCACTGATATCCACTGTCAAGGTGTACTGGCATACTGTATTCTTAGTGGGCAGTTCAGCAGGCTGCTTGGCACTTTCTTTTACGCTGCCTCGTATGCTTTAAAAGTTTGATCTACCTTCTTTTATTTTTGCTGTTCTGAATAACTTGGGATTACCAGTAGAGATGAGGAGCTCACCCGTGATCAGCTCTCCCACATTATTAACAGAAACGTGTGGGGCAGCACACCCCCTCCATCGAGGCCTCTGGGGCTCCACAGCCCTACACTTTAACTCCATTCACTCTGAAACCTGCTCTTTTTACCTTCAGTTTCTGAGTTTTTAAGTCATTACCTGGTTCATGAAAGGACCTTCTCCCTTCTTACTGAGGAATCTTTAGACTTTGCCAAAAGCCTTTAGAAATGGCCGTCAGGGAACTAAACCGTGTCTCCTGCTCAGTGAGTCCTTCAAAACAATCTTCTCATTTCAGAGAGTTCCTACAGTGTAGTCCCTATGAAAAGCTTGAGTCTGGGGCCTTCCAAACACCACTGCACGTGTGTTTTTAGTTTCACTGCTGTGATCTTACCTTCTCTGAGTCTTTTTTTATACTGTTATTACCTGTAAGGTGAAGAGATTCCCTGGGTTCTCATTGCTTTAGATACTTAGGAATTTGTTCCAGTGCTTTCTTTTGGCCTGTGTTGCTGTATCTAGCATTGGTTTTACTTCTGGAGGATATTGTCTTGCATGTAATTGACACTTTGCTCCGCTCTGCTCCTGCTGGGTTTATTTTTGGTCTTTCCCGACCTCTCTCTTATACATCAAATGTATTTTCTCTCTTTATAGACATCCTGCTAGAAGTTTCCTGCTTTGACTTTTGGCTGTCTCTTTTAAGTTCTTCCTAACAAGCTTCCTTGCTTTATGCAGTTTCCCCTTTCTGCTGATAAGCAATACTGTAACAGATTATTTTTGGACATTAATGCTCGTGGAAGGACACTGAATTTTATGCTTCATAGTCATGATGCAAAGTTGTTTTTCAATGCTGAGTCTTTGGCAAAGAGTTTGGATCAGTTTGAGAGCTTTGCCTCCTCTCGGGAGGTCCCTGATTACTCACTTTGCAAGGTACTTTTTGGTGTCTAGAAAACACTGTCCATGTCCCATCCACTGTGAGATTTTCTTGCTCTGTATGAGGATACCTGAAGCTGTCCAGTACTGATGCATTTGTTGGTGTCTCAGTGACTCTAACACCCTCATCATTCCTCTCCCTAGGCAGGTAACACTGCAGTCCTAATTCTGTACTTCCCCTGTTTAGGCCCAGAATTGCAAACCAGGCAAATTCTACACCATTTTTATTTTCTTTAAAGTATAACTTCCATTCTCCAGTAACCTGATCTGTGCTCGTTTTCATATGACTTTGTTGTTCCTGATTTTGGAGGTGCCTGTTTTTCCCCCACCCCCCCATCTACTGGGTTTTATTTAAGGAGCTGGCAGCATCGTGGAGCTCTGCAGTAACAAAGACCTGCTGTTTCTGCCTGAGGCCAATTACCAGTTCCCTGCACTGGAGAAAACATAAACAGCACTGATACTTCAGATATGGTTATCTCTATAGTTAGGTGCTGGGACCCTTTTGAAACACCTCAAGGGGGAGAGACTATCCAATCAGTGTAGTGATGTAATTAATGCTGCTGTCACATTTCTCCTGACGGAATGAATACGTGTTCGTGGTGCTTTGTACCAGTGGTGCTTGTTTGCTTTAAACCACTTGCTGTCCTGGTGGTTTGGGCTGAGAATGGAGAAGATAACCACAGAAGCAGTTCCGTGGGCTGTGGAGATTTGTTGTGCGTATGGTCATGAATTTATTCTGTAAGAAGCAGACCCAGGCATTTTGCTGGGTGAAAAGTAGGTAGAAACTCCCTGTACTGAGATGTGGTCCAGATAGCAGAAAGTGGAGAAGTTCACACTAGCTTACAGACTGGATTCAGAGAGTGAGAGTGGGCAGTGCCGTGAGGGCCCTTTTTCTGACTTCTTTGCTTGGGGAAGCCTTGTGCTCCAGTTATTTTGCTCTCGGGGGTTTCTAACGGATGCACTCTGTCCTCTGTTTCAGATTCTAGTTCGCAGACTTCCCGATGGCAGGGAGCTCTGGGGGAGGATTGTTGAAACAGAAGCTTATCTGGGTGGGGAAGATGAAGCTTCCCACTCAAAAGGAGGGAAGCAAACTCAGCGGAACGCGGCCATGTTCATGAAACCCGGAACTCTGTACGTGTATCAGATCTATGGGATTTATTTCTGCGTGAACGTTTCCAGCCAAGGTAAGCTGGCGCTGAAGGACATTCAGTGCCTACGTGTCAGCTTCAAGCACTGTGAGCCCATCTGTGGCCGTGTGACCAGGTGGGATTGTGGTCCCGGCTGCAAGTTCCAGGAGATGTTCAGATGCAAAAGTAAAGATCGAGGTCTGGAAGGGAATCTTTACAGACAGTGCTTTCAGTCTGGATGACCTGAGCTGCCTTATCTGTGTGATTCGGTGCACTTTGTTCCTTTGGAGTGGTGATGTAGAAAGAAACTTGCAGTCTTGGTGTCTGCTGTCATGAGAAGATCTTCTGTCTCCCACCTTTATCCTCAGAAACTGAATGCCAAGGGAAACAGAAGGCTCAGAGGGGTCTGAGCTTTAACATCTGAGTCACTACAGGAGCATTTCAGCTGCTTTGCTGTATCTTAGAGAAAAACAAACTGAAAAAGAAGATCCCAAAAGCAGGCTGTGACAGGATCTGTAATCCTCCTGTTTTGCTCTCACGATAGTAAAACCAATTCCGAATCAAATGATTCTCCTTCTAACAAGCAGGTGTTGCTTTCTCTACAGATGATAGCTTTTGCCTTGGAAAAATGTTTTTGGTTAATTAGCTACTTCGAGATGGCAGTATGTGTTTCTTAGATCAGCACTTTGTTTGAAAAATCTCAAATGATTTCCAAGACACAGCGTGCTGTATATTCCACAGCGGAAAGAAGTGTTGGAACGATGACCATTAACCCTCTGCTTTTGGCCTCTGGAAGGCAGTCAAGCAGAAAAACAGTGCCAGGTAATGCTGTGGGGGAAGAGCCTGTCTTCCTAAGTGGAAGTCTGGAGTCTGATGGATGAACACATGTGAACTGCATTACCAGATCTGTTCAGATAACAAGAACAGAATGGTTCTTTGTTCAGAATGGGGCTCTTAGTGTTCGAAATACTGGGAATAATAAGGTTTGTTTTGTTTTGAAAGATGCCTAACCTTTGAATTCTGAAGAGATTTGCTGGAAATTTATGCTCTTGGAAAAGTTCCCTTCTGTACCTGTGTTTAGCTTTGTCCTGAAGCAGTTCAGGAGCTCGCTGCTTTGATGGAGTTCATTTTCTTGTCAAGTTGTTGTTGGCCAAGTTAGCTCTAGTTTTGTGTTCATAAAACCGTGGGGAGCTGAAGAGTGGTCTCAGGTATTTCCTGTTACAGACGGAGGGGGAACCTTTGTGTACATCACTGAGATAAAGCTGAGCCCCGTGGGATTTTACTGGAAGAAGCCTTCCTGTTGCTGTGCTGAGTGCTGCTGCTGCCTGGAGCTGTGTGGTGTATCTACACTGTTTTTTGGAGAAATCCTAAAGGACAGATGTCAGTGCACGAGTCCTGCAGCACATCTTGGCACCGGCAGCAGCCTTCCCAAGAGCTGAGAGGCACCCTGGGCTTCCCTCACCTCGGGAAGACAGCACTTGCTGGTCAGGCTTCTCTTTGACTTTGCTGCGGTTTGTTTCTCGGGAGTTTGCCAATGTGAGCGCTTCGCTTCCAGACCTGAAGCAATCTCTTGTAAAACGGGGATCCCGGGGGTTCTGTACCCAGGCGCGGGGTCACGCAGCGGGGATCCCAGAGCGGGACTTTGAAGGAAGTGTTTTGGGAGCAGTGAGTCAGATGGGTGGAGAGAGGAGAAATTCGTCTTCTCTCCAGCAGCCAGGAGCTGCTTCCGAGAGCGAGAGCTGGAGTGAGTCCAGGGAGGGAGAAGCGAGCAGCGCAGTGCGGGTGTGGGACTTCCTTATCGTACCATGATTCCTGGCTGCCCAGGGACAGCACCGGGCTCTTCATGTGGTCAGATCCCAGCTGTCAGCTCTGAATCTGCCCCTTACCTGGAGTGACTGCGGAGATAATCGGTGTTTCTGGGCTGGAGCACAGGACGGGCACTGCTGGCGGTGTCTGTGTCAGGCAGCTGCTGAAGGAGGTAGCCCTGGGAGTGAGCTGGGACGGCTGCGGTGCCCTGGCAGGCAGGAGGTGAGCAGGAAGGAAGCAGCTACTGCTTAATAGTTAACATAAAACTGACGTGCAGGCACACACAGGAGGTCCTGAACGTCCACCCCGTGGAGGAGTGGGCAGAGGAGGCAGTTCTCACTGTGGCGTCCCTGAGCTCCTCTCCTCCCCTGGTGGCCGTGCTCTCGCTGCCATCTGTGCTGCATGTAGCTAGAAAGAGTTGGAAAGCTTGCTAGTGGAAATCCTCCCAGAGCAGCCGGAGTGAAACACGAGGTATCCAGGTATGCAGCTACTTCAGCACGTGCCTTTGTTCACATCGGCTCACAGGGACACACCTGAGTTCAAGAGCCCGCAGTTTCCACCTGCATTTGTGACAGATGGGAGCAAGAAGTGTCCTCAGCCGCTCCTCAGGGTCTCGGCTGTTGGTGAGCGGGAGCATCCCAACGTGAAGGATGTGTGCACATGGATGGAAAGCACAGTGAGGACGTGGAGGATGTTCTTAAGAATCTGAAATGACCCTTGAGCTCTAAATCACTGGAGCAGCTTTTGGCTGCCAGATTAGCTTCGTTCCCTTCCTTAGCAAAGGGAGTGTCTGCAAACAGATTGCAGACAGCTGTTGGGAGTGAGTGTGTTTGCTTCACCGAGCCGTGCAGAGGGCAGCTCTGCAGCACAGGGCAGTGGGCACAGCTCGCAGAAACGAGGCTTTCAGTGCGTGAGCTGAGAGCAGCTCGCTGTGGCACTCCTACAGAACAGGAGAGGGATTCTATTTTGGGTAACTGCGCGTCCCTGGGGATCTGCTGGGCTACGAGAGCCTTTGCCAGGCTTGAGCACTGCTCCAGATGTTGGAGGCTGGAGAGGGAAAGGAAGTCCTTGCGGCACAGCATCCCCAGCGCCGAGGCGAGGGGAGGAATGCCGTGGGCGGCCCCACACAAGAGGCACTGTGTGGGGCAGCACACAGGCTGCATTGCCAGGCCCTCACCTCACCCACTCGGGGTCAGAAGACCTTCCCCGCTCCCCGATGGAAAGTATCAGGGAAGTATTTCTGTCCTTCTCAGGATGGAAATCCTCCTTGCAGGGGATTGTCTCTGCTCGGAGCTGTGCGTTTTGCTTCACCCTCACCGAAATGAGGGGGAGCAGGCAGTCCCAGTGGCTGTGGGGAGCAGGAGGTTCCTCAGGCTCCTTCCTGGCAGGGCGATGAATGACACTGGAGAAGAAAATGGTCGGCTTTCTTCACTTGTAATCACAGAAAGGGCCATCTCTGCTGCAGACGCTCCCAGGGCCGTGCAGTCCCTGCTATCCCAGCACCCATCTCACAGAGCTTCCCTGGCACGAGGATGCTGACCTCACTCCTCTGCATCACCCAAGGCCGTGTTTGCCGCACCTACACCTCAGCCTGGTGCCTGGATCAGTGATGCTTCCACCCAGGGCTCCTTCAGAGCGGCCTGGCCGCTCCCCAGCCTGCAGCTACGCACCAGAGGCCCTCCTCCAGCCCAGCTCTGCCTCAATTCTGTTGGCAGCATCTGGGCTTCTTTCTCCTCTCACTTGCTGGCTGGAGACCTTATCATCAGAGTTTATTATAAATCCACTGGGTTTGGGAGCAGCTTTAGATAGTTATGCCAAAACCGAACCATATGTGTATTTATTCCTGAACATTGTGGTGACATAAGAAAAACCTCTTGCCCTCTGGCAAGCCTTGGAGCTGCAGCTTGGCCTGGGAATGTCAGGAAGTGGGGCTGGGTGAGGGCAGATGAAGCAAGGACACAGAGCTGCGGGATGCTGGACATTCTGCATAGGGAATGGAACTGAAGTGCTTCTGCTGAGATGTTCCATACGAACAAGCCTGTACTAACACGTCTCTTTTTCCTGCACAGGGGAAGGGGCTGCAGTCTTACTTCGCTCTCTGGAGCCTCTGCAGGGCTTAGATGTGATGAGGGAGCTGCGCAGCGCTTCAAGGAAAGGACCCACAAAGCCACTGAAGGACTGGCAGCTGTGCAATGGGCCCTCCAAGCTCTGCCAAGCTTTTGGGATTGATAAGGCTTTTGACCAAAGGGACCTGACTCAAGACGCGGCCATCTGGATGGTTCCTGGACCGGAGCTGCCAGGGGAGCACGACGTGGTAGCCACCACCAGGATTGGTATTGGGAACAGAGGAGAATGGTCACAGAAACCTCTCAGGTTTTATTTACGGGGAAACAAATTTGTGAGTGTTGTAGACAAGAAAATGGAGCGAGAGATGGCAGCAGTAGAACCCATCTCCTGCAGCTGATGAGTCGTGCGAGCGTGCCACCAACTGGGACTTGAGTTGTGCTCTGTGTGAGAGCATCCAGCCACGTTGGGGCAGCAGGAAGGGCAGCTCAGAGATTTTTAACAATAAATGTACTTTGTCACAGTGAATGCAGCAGGGTGGTGTTTCATTCCTGGGGCAGACTGGCATGAATCTCCCAGCCAGAACCGAGGCTGGATTTGAGCACCAAAGGCCACTTTCTCCCTTGTGAATGGATCCAGGCTTTGGTAAGGTAGATGACTCGTGAAAGCTCACAGCTTTGACCCTTTCTGCTGGCACACTTGGCATTCTTCAGTGGAATGGCACAAGACTGGGTGGCAGCAGGGCTGACAGAATGGAGAGAGCTGGGTCTGATCAGTCTGGGGATGAGGAGGAGAAAGAAGGATCCTACTGCTGACTGTAGCTGCTTAGTGGGAGGGTGCAGACAAGGCAGAGCCAGAGTTTTGCCAGAGGTACACAGGGACAGGATGAGATGTAATGGGCACAAGCTAGAAAACAGGAAATTCTCATTAGCTATATGGAAAACTTTCACCATGAGGGTGGTCAGACGCTGGAACTGGGAGCAGTCAGACCTCCACCAGACAAGCTCCTGAGTGATGTAGTGTAACACATTTTCTCTGTGCAGAACTTGGACAAAAGACCTCTAGAGACCCTGTCCAACCTCCACCATTCTATAAAATCCAGTGTTTTGTTTATTTTTCCAGCTGCTTTTGAGACCAGTTCAAAGCTTACGAGTGTGGGAGCCTGAACGCAGACAAAGCACCGATGCTGAGATCTCTGCCTCACAGCTCTTTCTGCAGAGCTGCAGCCTGCTGTGAAGTACAGCAGGGGAAGAGATGGATTCAGGTGAGAATCCACAGAATTGCAGCTGTGCTGGCAGTCTGCCTTGCACGTGTGGCACCAAGCCCTGCAGGTAGGCTGAACAGTTGCTTGGATCTCAGGGTGTAATGGCCATCATTGTTAGCAGCCTGCGTGCCACAGGTTAGCTGCACGCTTCTCCACGGACAGGTGCCCCCTGCCTGACCTGTGCTGTGCTGCACCAAGCTAAATCTTGCATAAATAGTCCACTGCCAGACTGGTGGTATCACACTGTGCCCTGAGCTGCCCCTGGACAGGCTCTGTCCTTTCCCAGCTGCCCTGCCCCCTCCCCTGACATCAGTTGCTGGGGACAGTAAGTTGCACAACGCTCACATTTGCAGCCCGAGTTGTGTGGGCAGTAAAGCCGTGCTCATGGTCCTACAGCTCTGGGAGAAAGCTCCAGCTTGGGTGCGTGCAGAATAAGGGAAAGTCTGAGTGAGGAACCTGACTGTCTTTACACACCACACACCCCTGGAAGACACCACAATGGAGGCAAAGATCCCCTCACCTCTCCTGGGGCACAGAGCTGTGCGAACGTCCTGTGTTGGTTCTTGCTTGGTCTCTCCTTCCTGAACAGCAGCAATTGCTGGAGCAGCTGCTTTGGCCACACAGTGTGGGGCCAGCCCTGCTGCACCACCACAGCTGGCTTAAGTTCATGATGCAGCCAAAAGGAGAGGGGGCTGTCCTCGCTGCTGCTCCTTACTGTAGGCTTGGCACAGCTGAATGAGGACTGCTGGATCAGGAAGTGGAGCCATGTACATCCCTGCACCTTGTTTTTCACCTGGACGGCTCCAACCCAGGCCAGCTCCATAGCCTGCTTCCCAGAGCAACAAAACAGGTCCTGGGGGGGCAAGCATGACTGCTGCTAGCCTGCAGCTCTGGAGAACTGATACAGCCCTGCTCCTGCAGTGTGGCCAGCCAGGGTCAGTCCTGCACAGCAACCCAGTTTGCCCCCACCACTGTCAAAAACAGACCTGCAAACCTGCCAACAAATGGGCTGCCTGGTGACAGCAGTGCCCCCCACAGACACTTTGTAATAAAGGTTCTGGGGAGAGGAAAGCTGTTCACGAGGCGAGCAAATCATTTTTGTTTGCGGAACTGTTTATTTGTGATACTTTGCATTCCTATTTACGTCCCCACTCCTTCCAGCTAACAACGGTTGGACAGAATCCTTCAGTACCCAGGACTGTTTCCCTAAAAGCCAGGCCAGCTTCACTCTGCCCTTGAGCAGAGGCCCAGCAGGAGGGCGGTGGGGACAGGCACCCACTGACAAGCAGTGGTGGAGAGCATCACATCCGTAACACTCCAGCAAAAATCATGGACTGCTCTTATCCACCTCAAAAAGCCCCAGTGAAGGAGAAGCACCAGGGAGGGTCTGCAAGGCAGCAGCTCCTGTGCTGTGAGTCTGGCATGGCAGGAGTCCCAGCTGGGAAGGAGCACGCTGCCCCTCACACAGACCTCAGCTGTCACACAGGGAGGTGTGAAACGGAGGCACGGCAGCAGAGAGCCCGCCGTGCTCCATGTGCTGAGAAGGCATGCGTTCACCTCTTACTTTTGAGGCATCTTGTAGAATTATCAAGAGCGTGGCAGGTTTTGGCCCGCAGTCATTTTAAGAGGGACTGAAAAACTGAAATGACCGGGTCCTCGTGGCTGGTCACCACCAGCACGCTGCGGAACTTGTCAAACAGCATCAGCAGCTGCGAGCGACGCATGTTCTCGTTGTACATGATCTCCTCCAGATGGTGTCGGCCTCGGAAGTAGTGAAGCAGCCTGCAGGAAGGAGAGCAAGGAAGGCGTGGGCCACAAGGCACTGCGTGCAGCGGGAACCCATACTGTCACCCTCGAGCTCCTCTCCAACTGGACACAAGCCAGGGTCGTGTCCTTTATTTACACGGAAAGTGAAACAAATGAGATCTGCTCTTACCTCAGGCACTCCTCTCTTTCTCCTCTGGAAAAGCAGCACAGGGACCATTACCCACCAAATTCCCATCTCAAGTACCCAATTCCCATCACGCTCGTTTGGCTTCAGAGCATCACTCTGGATGGATGCCCTGCTCCCGTGCTGCCCTGACTGGTAACGAGGAAACCCTGAGGTCTTGCAAAGGTCTGCCCTGCACCACGAGGTCTCCCAGCCTGCTGTGTCTCCTGACACTGTCAGTAGTTTAACTCTTGCTTTCAGAATTCAGAGGATGATGCTTTTGCCCAAGTGGCTTAGTAATGGCAGGTAAGCACTGAGGTTGGATCAGCCTGGGGTGGGGGGGAGGCTGCAGCAGGGAGATGGACGTTTCAGGCACAGGCACCTCACAGAAGCTCTGGGAGTAATAAAATCCCGAAAGAGCCCTAGACCCTGACTCTAGGCCTGAGCCATGATGGCTGCTGAAATCCCCAGTGCTGTTTGGGGGAGCTTCTGCTCATGTTTCCAAACCCATCTGCAGCTCAGGGACGTGCTGGCCTGCTGCTTTATGCCAGCTGACAGAACAGATCTCCCAGTGGGTATGTGAGTTAGGCTGACGGGCTTCCTTCCCTCAGTGGTTGGTACCCAGTGCTCAGAGGAGTGGTATTTGGGAACATGAGGGTTTGTGTGTGCTGAAAACACCATTCCCTGAAGGACCAATGGTAATTTTTGAAGACCCCTTCTGGTCTGGGGGCTTTTCATACTCATGTTTTAGCTGCCCAGGGGATTAGCATCCTTTATCTCAAAAAACACCAACCTACCACTTCTATCAGACTCCTCCCCCACCGGGACCACCTTGTAGATTTCTCCTGACCCAGATGTGTTAGCTCTGATCTTCCAACAAGCACTGGGCACTGTGTACCTGCCCCTGGCCCAAGCTCCTCCTGCCCTACTTCGTATCACTGCTCAATGAGTGACTTCAAAGGAGACGTTCAAAGCACCAGAGCTCCCCCTGCTCTACGAGGCTGCTCAGGTGCCTGCCCCTGGCACAACCAGCTGTGCAAATGATCATGACCTGGCTTTCAGTGGTAACACAGACCACGGAGGAGTTTTCCAATAAATACATCCTCCCTGCACTCAGAAGGAGTCTGGATTTGTAGCGGGTGAAGATGAAATAGTTTCCATTCCAATAAAAGCTAGAGAGGATATTAAAGAACATCACAAAAATGCTGCTGGAAGACACCCCAGAGCCCGGCCCAGGCTCCTGCTCCAGCCGGACTGCTGCCAGCACTGGAGAACTCCTTCGGCCTTTTTTTTCACCTCGTTGGGCAGTGAATACTTATGGGACCCAAACAATGGCAGTTCTTCGGGCAGCGACTGGATGTGGGTCCTTCTGAAGCTGCACAAATGTATCTGCTGACAGGTGGGTGCCTACAGATCACGATGCAGTGGTGAAAGATTATTTCTTTCCATTGCTCAGCGCTGTTCTTCCCTCTCAGAGTTACAAAAGCTGCTCCATGACCAGCAGTATGGTGGTACAGCAGTTCCCTGGACTACGTCACACCAAAAAAAAAAAAAAAAACAACAGAAGTGACTATTTCACCTTAAGTCATTCAAATAAAATTAGCTTATGTCTGGCCAAGGAGATCTCCCTTCCACCAGCACTGCCTGAAGATGGAGCACAACTGTCCACAGCTTGATGCCACCTGTGAATGTTCCTCCATGGAGTAAAGGAGCCCCATGTCTCAATCTGAGAGCAATAAAGAAAATCCTGAGTGTGGCTCAGTGCCCGTGGCTTGGGAGAGAAGCCACGAGTGAGGCCTCCACCTGTCTACAAAAGCACTGGTCGACGTGCACTGAGGAACACTTAGTGCACATAACTGAAGATCTGGTTCAGAAAACGCTTGTGGCTTTCTCACGTAGACTCTGGAAGGATGTGCCCCCCTCCTCCAGCAGCAGCAATGGAAACAACTTGGCTTTGAATTCAACGCTGTGAGGGTCAATGCAGCCAATGCTGGAGCCAAGCTCCCATATTCCCCATTTTCCCCTTAAGATTTCTGCTTGCAAACACTGCTGTGCATAGCAATGGATCGACACAAGTCCCTTCTGTGCCATCTGTTTAATGAATACCAGGAGTTCAGAGGCACAGGCACGCAAAAATGTATCAGGCTGAACTTTACTGCCATGCTGAAAATAGACCATCCCTTTGTACACACAGAACTAAACTTGGAAGGTCAGTTACAGTATATTTAGTGCACTAACTACGCATTTATAGCAGGAATTTGTTCTGGGAGGCAGCTGATCCAGCACAGCTATTTGCTGTAGCACAGCCCTCATTAGGTGCTGCTCCTGAAGATGAAGCAGAAAGCAGAGCTGATGCAGTAACCTCTGCTGGGGTAATGAGGAGGATCAGCTCATTGACTGCAGCAGCTTCTCTGCAATTATTTACACTCTCATTAAGAGCCACAGTTTTACCCAGACAGTCACCTCAGATGGTTCACAGCACAACACCAGAGAAAATACATACACAACTGCCAAGTTACACTGCCTCATAAAGTCACCAGTAACTGAGAGCACCTTGCATTAGCATTTCTATTTTTACGCTCCAGCATCCTACCCGCAGGGCTGCTTTGTTTATTCTACCTTCTCTCTTCTTCGCTGTTGACTTAAGAGTACGTTACAGTCGTCAATTCAATCAACAGTGGAATGGAAATTGAGGCTGCAGATGCCCAGGATGGCTCAGCTAGAGAACCGGGTGCATGGGCAATCTGCAAAGCAAACACCATTAGAGCAGCTGCCTGCTCACTGCAGCCAATTTGCTGAAGAAACTGAAGTCATTTTTGGCACCTGCAATTCAAAAGCTTTCACACTGCTGTTTCACCCAGATGAAGAGGTGACAGGGAAGCAATCATGAGAGCCCTTCCTCTCTCCAGGAAGATTAATGGTCTGCATTGCCATTGGACTGGCCCAACGTGCCCCACAGAGTGTATTTAAAACAGCATCCGTTATGATTCTGTTTCTCCTTCTCTTTTTCACAGGTTTTTTTAACCACTTCTCTGGTAACGAAGAACAAACATCTCGAAGTTCTCAAGTGGTCCAAGTGATGCCCCTCAAGCAGAGAATATCCTCTGGATGCTCCTACCCAGCAGCACCGCAGAGCTCTGCACCAATACCTGAACTGAGCTGCAGAGCAGGAGGAACAGGCTGCAGGGGATGACCACCCAGACTCATAAAGTACAGGAAAAGTTGCAGATCTCCCTCTGGTTGTTTTCTGCTCTGTGAGTATGCCACGAAAGCAGCGTTCCAGTGATGCCAGTGTTTTGAAACACTTAGGAAAGAAGAGATTCCCCCTCCTTTTCCCAGCTGTCAGGAGTCATTCTGCTTTTCACGACGTGCAGAGCTGCATCTCGCTTCCTTTTAGCAGTGTTGAAATGCATTGCTACACACAGCATGACTTTAACCTGCAGAGCTAACTAACCCACTCACACGAGCAGCTTATCTCAGCTAAACAGGCCTGGAAACCTTTGGAGGCTGTTCTGTGGAAAGATCTGGGCCGACTCCATCCCCGATGCTTTTTTCCTTTGTCTCCTATTTGTATGTAGTTTGTAAACCTTACAATAAATAACAGCTGTCTTGGAAATACTAACAGACACAAAACGACAGCACCAGCATGCTAGGTCTTTGCTTTGGATGCTTAGAATTAAGTTTTCAAGTGAGGCAGTAATGTCTACCACGTGTGGACATCAGAACTGGAAGACAAAAAGCGAAGGCTCTGCTGTCCAACCAAATGTCCTAATGCTCCTTCATCATCCAGAACTCTGTTAACAAGTGTTCCTGTGACATATACATTAGCTTTTCTGCTGTGTGCATATCAAATAGGTGCTTGAAACAAAATCAAAATCACTTATCTTCCAAAATCCCAAGCTAATGGTATTCGATAAGAGCCCACACCTATCCATCAACAGAACAGCAAAGATAGGAAAAAAAGGTCACACTCTCTGCACGCCTGCCTACCTTGCAAACATGCGAAGATCTTCTGGGTTTTGGGCAGCAGGGACATTGAGGATAGCTTCCCGCTCGTGTTCCAACAAGCTTGCCAGGAGATTCTCTGTCATCCTCTTATTCAGGGGTGAGTCCCCGCCAGGTATCAACTCAGCACTGGAATTATCCATGCTGGGACTTGTCAGAGTCATGTCATCACTACTAGCTATCAGGGGAAGAGAAGAGAAACAGGATTTTTATATTGCTCAGCATAATGAAGTAAAGATTATCATTTTGGGTCTTGCCAAGCAGTCCCCTCAGATTTGTAGAACAAAGAAAGTGGCTCTGGAAACACTACGTGTAACCACAATTTGTGATATGACAGTGTAGGGATTTTCTCAATGGGAAAGTGAAGTGTTTCAACAACACCATCAATTTATGTGGAAAATTGCACTTCTGGAGACTGTAAACAGTCCATAAAGTATTTGAAAAGAAAATTCCCAGCCAGCGCTGCTGGAACACCATGAAGTGGTAACACAAAAAACCTAACAACACAAAGATGGAAGCGTGCAGAAAGCAAAGCCAAGAAGCAATATCCTCTTGTGAGTGAGCCAAAACAAGCAGATCGCAGACTTATCAGCCTCATGTTCCAGGACTGCTGCCCTAATTCACAAGCTGCGTAAAGCTGCAGGTTGCACAGACAATCTCTCCCACTGTCTCAGTGCTGTTCGGCATCCTGAGGACAGTGCTCATAACAGCACAGGCAGGCACACCCCAGGATTTCAGCATTATTTCTCATCTGTCCTCTTGAAAATATGCTTTCCTGGAATCACCCTTACAAACAGCACTGAGGAGATTAAAGAGGCCAGGGAAAGAGAAATCAGCCATTGGCGAGGCTGACAGCCCTGAGCTTCCTTGAGGCAGCTCTGCGGCTCACAGAAACCAACACTGCTTAGAGCAAATTCTCACCGTGCTATTCCTCTCCTGCTAACCAGAATCCATGCAGCAACAGCAGCACAGGCAGAGGACCACTGCGGCTACTCCTCAGTACAGCAGGGAAGTAGGAAGTTCCCTGGCAGAAAAGCCCTGATAAATGCTCACATTTTCAACATGACCAGATGAGATCTTAGCAAATTACAACTACTTGAAGCACTTCAAACATCCAGAAACACCCAGCCCTACGTTGAACAAGGGCTGGTCATCGTTAGCAAGCACCCCAGCAAAGACAAGTTAACTCACTGCTAAGACCTGTCACCCTCAGCACTGCTGAGAGAAGGGCTAGAAGTGGGCTGCAGTGTGAACAGCACAGCAAAGCTGGCACCTACTTGGAGAACCAAAGCTGAGAGCATTGGGGGTGCTTAAACTTCGGCCTCCAACTCTGGCAGTGAAGGGCATGTCTTCATCCTGGGCACGGAACTCCTCCTCGTTTGGGGGCACCATCAGACACACGTACGTGTGGAGCTGAATGAGCAGCCGGTGTTGGAGCATCCATATCACCATCTGGATGAGCTGAGTCTGCAGTGAGAAATGAGGGATTACATGCTGTGAAATTGAGAAGACAGTGCTCAGAGCGTAAGAAATCACAAGAAGAAATGCTTTCCAAGATACAGAACAGCTTCACATCTTCTCTGAACCATCAGTCTACGCTTCCCATCTCAAGAAGGTGACCATCCACACACATCCATCACGACACAGACTCTGTGGATGCTTTGGCTGTACTCAGACAAGAGTGGGAATGCCAAGAGACGAGAATCCTGCTAAACCAACACGCAGAACACCTCTGTATTGCTGAACAACTGCACAGTGGTGCTGAAAGCGGGGGGTGGGATGAGGGAGAGGCGTCTGTAGGTTCCTGGACATGGCCTATATTCAGGAGTTTCAGAGGAACATTCAAAAGCCATTATCGTGCCTGGATTTCTGCACAAAAAGCCTTTTCATTTCAGTACAGCCAACCCTTCCCATAGCTAACAGCTCTGAAAACACTGATTCACTGACAAAAGCTGTTTGGGGATTTCATAGCAACCAACGCTGTTTTGGTGAGAGACACGCAGAATGAGCTCAGACACAGAAGGAAGCTATAGCTCTGCTGCATTAATCATCAGGAGAACGGCCAAATCTCAGCAAAAGCCCCAGACTGAAGTTCATCAGCCCACATCATTTTCCTTTTTCCATAAGTCATTTGATTTTCAATTCCTCCTTTGCTATCGAATCATAAAAGAAACATCTCCTGCCTGCAGATAAGCCCACACCCCCTTCCCAGGGATTACTGCTTCTTGAGGCTGAATGGATCTTAATCTTAAAACATATCATCCAGGGTCGCCTTCAAACACTTCTTTTCCAGAAAAAGCATAATTCATTTTCTACGTTTAAGAGAAAATGTACAGAAGAGGAAAGCTGGCACAAGATAACAAGGACGTCCACGTATCGTGTTGCTAACATCTGCAATCAACCCGAGGAGAGAAGAGGCCGACTGCCCCAAACCTTCCTTCCAGACACAGGGAAAGATGCCCCACACATTTCATGTAAAGCTTCCGACCTGCTGGCATCACAACAAATCCGAGGGGTCTGACACCCCACAGGACAAAGCTCCATGCATGGGCACTGTCTGCTCCACTTGCTGGTCTCTTTCCTGAAGCCAAAAAGAGCTGAGAGTAACTTCCCAGGGCAGGGCACTCTCCACTCAGACATCAGCACTGCAGGAAGCCACAGCCCTGTGAGGCCAAAACACCACCACTGTGATGGAAATGCAAAAGGAGACTGATTTCATTGTTTAATTCAATACTCAACCCTCAGTTTCGTCCACAGCCCTCTATGCCCCCATGCTGCCTCTTTCCAGTCTGGGCCGAGGTGTTCCCACCTGGCAGCAGTGGGACTGTTCCCACTGGCACGGCTCAGCAGCCCCACTCCTCAGCCCCACAGTGGCACAGAGCACGTGCTGTCATGCACAGCACAACGGAGGGCACTGCTCACAATGCACTGCTTTGTGCTCACTGACCAAAGCACAGAAGAAGGGCACTATATATCAGCCCATCTGGGAAGGGGGAGCCCCAGGTCCTGAAGGGGCAGGATCCAGCGCTCGTTGTGCTCTGCCCAGAGGGAATCAAAGGGAACGTTTGTAAAACTGCTCAGTAATATGTTGAATGAAACGCGCTCCTTACAAAGATTCTTTAAAGCTGTTTCTTTCCCAGGTCTACAAAGCTAAGGAAAACGCCCAGAAAACTGGGACTGGAAACATGTTCAGGAAAGGGAGGAAAGAGCAGCACCATGGAAGCACTCAGATCCCAGCCTGGTGTTTCTCAGTGCAGAGGACGAAAGTGAAAGCACAGCTCCCTTTGCCTGCTGGAGAACACTGAGTGCCTCTTCCCCAGCTGAGCTCATTGAAGTGAAACACACACTGCTCTGAAGTGACACACACTGACTGAGAGCAGCGCTGCTCTGGGTCAGTAACACAGCACCTCCACTGGGTATGTGCTGAAACACATGAAGCTCTTTTCTCATTCAAAATACTCCATTTTACCAAAAACTAAATCTATTAGAACTTCTCCTAGTTTTGCACAGAACAAACTCTGACGAGCTCTATTAATGTAGGTCGCGCGTTAATCATTATGTGGCACCAAACAGCATAACTGTTCCTTCTAGTTAGCCACAGAACACCCTACTTTTTAACTTGCCACATGAGAAACCCTGGTTTTAAACACAGCCCTGAATGTTACTTCCATACTTCTGTCAGCGAAAGCTCTTGTGACTCCTAACACCTTCCAGACATCCACTCAGCCTTCGCATGCAGCTCTCCTCCCACTCCCATCTCTGACATCTGCTATTTTCCACCGTGCACTGCACAAAGCACGGCACGTTTCCCACTTATGGCATCATCTGCTGCAGCCTCACTCCAGCACTGTGGCCCAACGTAGGAAACCAAAGGCAAAAAAGCAATTGTTTTGTGTTCACTGGCAGCCACCTCTTTTGAGGAAGAGCATCTACAAATGTACAACCTGATTTAGACTACATCAACATTCCACTTCTGAAAAGGGAATTTGAATTATACCTTCAGGGAAGACTGTAGTCTTAGATAAGCTGAATATGGACCTAAGCTCAAGGCTCAGAGCTCCCTGCTTCTTTTAGCTAATGCTACTACAGTGATAAAAGTAATCTTAGCTTAGCAGCAAGGAAGGGAACCAGAAGCTGGTAATTCAACAAGCAATCCCGTGCAAATCAGAGGGCCAGATTCCCAGCAGCAAAGCTTGACACAGTCTTTAGAAATCACTTTGTTCTAAGGCAGGAGAAAACAGAATGACCCTAAACAGAAAGGTGAGTGTGAGAAGTTTTCAGATGAAATACTGACCTGCTTGCTGAGAGCCTTTGCCTCCATACTTAACCTCAAACCTTCTTGATCAAGACAGTGGCAGGTCCAGGCAGCCAATACTGCCCACAAGCCACACAGACGTGCAGCCAAGTTCTTCCCAATAACAAGAATACACGATGCCAATGCTGATCTAGCTACAAAAGCAAAGCACAGCACTACATAGGCTGCTGTGGGGAAAGCTAACCCCATCCCAGCCAGACCTGCAACACCATTCCAGCACAAAAACCCGATCTGTTCCCAACCACAGCGCTCCATTCTGGTCTGCTGTGCAGCCACCAATGCTGTGCCACGCAGGGGAGAGGAGAGCACTGGGACATGAACCCAGAGTCAAGGGTAGCAAAAGAAAGACAGCCTTCTTGGGGTCAGGACAGAGGACATGCATATTGTTTTATTCCAGTAAAAAACACTACAAGGGAATACGAGTTTCCCCGATGATATCAGCTCATGAGATCCACTACCAGCAGCATGAGCTACACAGGCTGCTGTTCAGGACAGAGCTCCAGTGGGAGGGGACTGCTGGAAGTCTGAGGGTCACTTCGTGTTGCTAACAGACAGCTCACCACTGTGAAAAAAAGGAAGTCCCATCTGCTTGCCTCATTCACATCCCCAGCTGCAGGAGTGCCTCCCTCGCTCAGCACCAGCCCTGGAGCTGCTGATCCTCCCCGGAGTGAATTCCACCGGCTAACCTGGCAGAGAATCAGCATGGCTGAAATGAGTTAAGGGAATAGAGTTGAGCTGGACAGGAGCCAGAGCATAAAGGGAAGAGGGAAAGGAGGAAGGCACGTGTGCACACTGAGAGTGGAAAGGGAAAACAGGGCCACCTCCTCTCAGCAGCACCAGTGTACCATTAGACCAACTGAGATGCAGTCACAGGCTCGCCCTCATTACACTGCAGCACTGCTATCCAAGCAGGGCAGACTTAACAGAGAAAAAAGGAAGCTAGCTTAGAGATCTCTACACAAAGACCAACACTTTGCAATTATGAGCACAAGACCAAAGATGACAAACTCGACTGCAATGCACAGCTTTCATCCCAGGCAAGGAAAGAGGTCAAGAAGACAGGCTCCAAAAAAAGCTCCTGTCTCGTGCACAGGACATGGCTGAGAGCACTGGCAGTGCTGATGGAGACCTCTGCCTGACACCTCCCCTACCTGACAGACAGATGCCCATCCAGAAGGGCATGCCAGAAGGAAGGAAGCCAATCCCAAGACAAGAATCCAATGAGATGGGTGCCACGAGACCTCAGCAGCTTCTGCAGATGATACAGCCCCTCTCACTGCCCTGACCTTCCAGAAGATTACCTTCAGAGCTACAGGCAGCATGATGAATAGCACAAGATACGGCCACCAGTTACATTCTTCAAAGCTTTTTAAAAAAGGGACAAAAGAAACAAAAAACGTCCAATCCTATGTGCAGAGAATAAAATTACAGTGAAAGGTCCAAACTTTGTGCATTTTTTTCCAAAGGCAAAGCAAACATAATTTGACAGTATTTACAGTTCAGAGTACAGCACAGCATATTTTATTGCTGCACAGTAGGAAAAAAAAAAAACAAACACTCACATTTTATCAGATTAATCACTCTATCGACTAGATCTCTTTTAATTATAGGTAACTACAATTGGAGCCTGACCACTCCTGGACGGGGATTAGATACATCTCTTTTAAAAGGCTGGTTCCTAGTAAAACAATACTGCATAGGTAAACCAAAGCAGAGTAAAGTACTTTTTCTACGTGAATGTGCTGATACAAAACCATCTATAAGCTCTTTCTAGACTGTACTCCTCCAAAAACCAGAATGCTTGCCTTCATGAGAAACAATGTAGTCATGTCTCACAGCAGCCCAAGGCATACGATGGTCTCCATATCTTGCCACTGAAGCCCCAAGTGTTCTGCAAGCAGACTCACCTCCCCACTTCTCTGCACCATGCTGATCCTCAGTGTGTGGACACGCACACCACAAGGCTGAGGAAGACCTCTCGTGCTGTTGACCTTTAGAGCCCTATCAGACAGGTGAGCACCAGACTGAGGACACACACTCCAAAAGAGCCATTTCAGCACCCCAACAGCTCTGACAAACACGGGCACACACTGCTGCTTCAGGGCTTTGCTCATGACAGGGGCAGTTAAGTGGCGGACGTTTGTTATGTGTTTTCAACAAAGTGAAGATACCTGAGAACAACCAGAAGTATCGATGGAGAAACACCAGAGCAACTCACTGATCTTAAATGGACTGCTGAGAATCAGAATGCCTCACAAAGCTACTGCAGCTACAGCAAAATTAATGCTTTCATTTTCCAGACACAGATTTGTAATACAGCAAAACACTGCCAGAACAGCAGGCACTGCTCTCCCCTGCCTCCAAAGATGGCAGCTGACCAGTACATACTACTGGGATTAGAAGCTTCATAAATAATTATCTCTGATTATAATCTCTGCCAGCCTGTAATTACAACAAATTCTTCTCTCATAATTTTCTGTGTGCTTAATTGATGTTAATCTTCTAGGTGCTTGAATTGTGACTAATTTCATATAAACACAGCAAGTCATCAAAGCACAAAAGCTAGCAGGGCTAGGAGGCACCCCCAATTAAGTCTGTCCAGGCTCCCTTTCCCACAATGAGCCGTGCTCGGGGGTCTCATTTTCTTCACCTGGGGATGGAGCAGTGTCAGGAGGTGTAATGTTCCTGAGCCCTTTCTTACGTTTTACGTAATAAATGAAAATGTGGCTGCGAGGAATGAATAAACTGCAGTGTACAGCTTTCATCCCAGGCAAGGAAAGGGATCAAGAAGACAGGCTCCACAAAAAGCTCCTGTCTCGTGCACAGGACACGGCTGAGAGCACAGGCAGTGCTGATGGAGACCTCTGCCTGACACCTCCCCTACCTGCCCTACTAATGGTGGCAGATTTCAGCAGTCCCCAGTGCATCAAGGAAAAGAAGTCGCCTGATTTTTCTTTCAGGAACGTGCTTTTCTAACACAGACCATCCACACAGCTTCACCTTGACAATCCCCACAGCCTTCTGGCATGCGGATGTGAAACAACAAATTATGTTTGGAAATGCATTAAGAGGCAAATTCTACAAGAGCAAGATCCTAACCGTGTACTCCAGAAGCAAACCCAGTCCTCATCCTCCTTGGCAGGGCAATCACCCGGCGCCCAAACAGCTCTTGCATGCTCCCCCATCTCACCTCCTGCACAGGTGGCACCAGTGGGTTCTTGAACTCTGAGAGCGACACTGGGAGGGAGAACTTGGAGAGCATTGATGGCAGATTGTGGCCCCGGAACTGACAGGAAAACGCGTCTGCCAGCGGAGAGTAACTGCAGAAGAGAGGGAGAGCAGAAATCAGTTAGCTGGTCGGTGTGATATTTATCCACTGCAGCATTACAGATGTGGGAATTCCAAATGAAGCATTCTCTATGATCTAGAAACACGCTAAGGGTTATTTAAGGTACGCTGCTTCTTGCTTTAAGTAACCAAGCAGCGTATGTACTTTCATCCTGGCACTGCATTCAGCTTCACTGTATTACTCAAGGTGTTGAGAGAATGAAAAGTAAAAAATAGAAAAATAAAAATGACACAGTCTAAACCAGGGCTGCCTGCAACCAAAGGAGAGGGGACTGGGCAGCCACAAGAGTGGGGATGGGCAGTACGTAAGCACGTCTTCAAATACACAACACGCATCTGCAGATGGGACTGCTCTCCCTGCCTGTGCTGAACATGAAAAGCAGCACTGCTGACTCAAAGTGCGGGAGAGGCAAGTTAAATATGAGGAAAACTGTCTTCAAGAACAGCACTACCATATGTGACAGAGGCACAGCTGTTCCTGAGTGACCTCAAGGTCTATTCCACACCTTTATACCTCCATCCCGAAAGTTTTGACCTAAAACTATTCGCCTACAACAGAGTTCCAACACAAATTCTACAAACGTCTCAGTATCCAGCACCAGAAGGGTTGTCAGTCTTCAGCAAAGTACCCACTGCAGCTTCCACACCTTCCTTGGCACTGCCACTGCCCTTTCTCCAACTAGCTGCACTACTTTCTGCCTACTGAAAAGCATGAAAGTATACAATGCCATCATGTGAAGCAATCCAAAAATGGTGGCAACACAACCCTGACTGGCTGACCTGTAAATACACAGTGTAAATACTGTTTCCAAGCCCACATCGAGCCCCTCCTGGATGCCTGCCTGTGCAGCCTGGTCTAGGGAGCTGCTCTGGCAGGGGGGCTGGACTCAATGATCTCTGCAGGTCCCTTCCAACCCCTATAATTCTGTGATCCTGTGACCACTGCAGAAGCATACTGATCTGCTCTGACATTGCTTCCTGCACCAAACTCTTACACGGCTTCGCAATTTCAAGTGCATGGAATGGTTCGTGCTCTGCACAGCTGCAACTAATGGGTACACAGAGAGATGTCCCACACTGCATCAGGGAAGGAAAGGGTATCTGCACTTCTCACTGCTTCCTTAATGCAACCATTCATCTTCCTTCTACTTACAGACAGACACTGGCATTTGGTGAAAGCATGTAGACATTGTTCTCACACAGTGGATAAATAATAATTGCTTTTCCCCAGTACACGAGATGTGCAGCAAGCTGGAAAACCTGCATCGAGGAAACACAGGAAAATGAGGAGAGCAAAAAAGCAAACCTCAAACTCCTGGCAACAGTTACATCCAGTGACAGCAAAATCCCACCAGGTGACTGCAAAGTCTTGCTGGAACTGAAATGAAAGTGAAACACGCCGTCCTCTCACGCTGCCCTCAGAGTGTGTTTGGGGTTTATGTAACACATGGCACATCAAAAAAGCATCTGACAAGGTTATTGATTTCCAGAGGTTCACTGCACACTTCTCAGCAACTTAGCATTTCCTGTCTTAAAGGAATTTCTCCGAACTGTATTAGAAGACGTTTGGTTGCTTTTCATGCACCAGCAACTTATTTCTGTTTATGCACAAAATGCACTTAAGGTTATACATGAAAAATAAAATGAATTGACCTCCACTGTGACACAAACATAAAGGAAACAGAACGGCCTTTTTAATGCTCGGAGAGATTTCAGTAATGAGTTACATGAAGCATTTTAATATGTTTAAAAAGGTCAGTGGTTGTTACAGGCTTTGGAAGAGCCACATAAGTAGCAGCTAGGAGATGTTAAATCCAGCCTGTATCATTAGATGTATTTAACTTTGCTTTTTTGTGGAGAACAGAACCGCAGACAAGTAGGGGATTTCCAGAGTTCATCCCACAGCTGTAGGGTGCCAAGTCACACCACAAGCACTGCAAGCAGACCTGCACATTTTATTAGAAAACAGGACAAGAGAGGGCATGGACTCGTGACCAGGAGCACCTGAGATGTCAAGCCATGCCCTCCCTTGCCACACTGAGCACAAGACATGTCCCTGGGTCTCAGCTGGCTCTTAGCTCTCCTCTCTGCAGTACCTAACACGAGCACCAAGCCTGATAAGCAAAGGGCCACAGTAATTGCACTGCTCCACTGTGCTGTCTAAGTGGCCAAGTGACCTTACACATCTTTGAGGCAGCCAGCTGATAAGAAGCTGCATCTTGGCCACCTGGGGCAAGAAAACAGAGATGCACCTTGGCCAAGCAGGTCTGGCACTACTGGGCCACGGCAGCTGTAAGCACTTAGGATGCCTTCAGAGCCATGACAGTCCACTATGGCATAAGTCAAGAGTGCTATTTGTTTGGGGTTTGTAATGGGAAGGCACAGAGAAGGCCAAGCCACTCTTCTCAGTGAAGCACAAAGACTGGGCAAGAAGAATCAGACACAAGGTGGAACACAGGAAATTCTCATTAGATATGAAGAATTTTTTTCACTCAGATGCTGGTGAAATGCCTGGAGAGGGTATGGGATCTCCATCTCTGGAACTGTTCAGAGTTCACACAGACACGTTCCCGAGCAGCCTGCTTTCATGGGCTTGCTCTGAGTAGTGGTGTGGGTTAGGGACCTCCAGGCTGCCCTACCACCCCACAGCAATTAATGATTCAGACATGGATGCACAGCTACTGCACCACTGATCTTTGTCTCTCCAGTCTTCCCCACACTCTAAGGCTCAACCTTCTGTTCACACGGAAAGAACTGGCATCTCGTATACCACAGAAATGCACAGAAGCACACAGAAAGATGATGTCTCACAAATTAAAAGAATTTGTTGAAATTGCTTACAGTTCCCCATACCTGCAGCAATGCCAAGTCAGCATCCTGAGCCAGCTGCTGCAAATTCTTCACAGCAGAGGTAGTTTTAATTACTCTCACCAGGGCAGGAGAGCAGTCCAAGGGGAGCTCATTAAGCAATGACTTCTCATCATTTAGAAGTAATAAGGCATGGTAAGGCCTGCAGGAAAAAAGAAAAAGAAAGAATACATTTGTACAGTAAACTGCAACTTTTCCTGAAGGTGTAGTCATTCCCAGACTGGGATACCCCATCAATCTATGGGTAAAATGAACCTTTTAACATCTTTTGCTGTAAGTAGATTTAGAGTAAGCCTATTTTTATGTTACAAGATAAGGTGCTCCCCATTAGAAGGGGAGAGAGGGCCATGGCACACAATCCTAGAGAATTAGACTGAAAAGAACTCATTTGCATTACTGAAATATAGAATGAAATAGAAGAGAGGAAAAAAGCAGAAGGTGCTTACTTTTGCAGGTATAAAGCTGTAAACACAGAAAGCAAGAGATAAGATATCAAGGGGCTCAGGCTTTTTCTCCTGTACTAGTAAAATTAGCCCTGAGTCAACAGATTAAAAAGGACAGTCTGAAGGACTTGCTCTCACCTGATAGATTTCAGGCTTTTCTCAATCGCTTCTGGGGGAATAAAATTTGTTGCAACATAATGGATTTTATGAGGCAGGCAGAAGCTCACTTCCAGCCAGTTGTTGATATGTATCCGGACCACTCCTGTTGTACAGAGACTATAATAGGAAGAAAAAATATATATACAACATTTATAGCTTATACCAAGCAAAAACAGTGCTCCAGATTCACTCCTGCACGTAAGTCACACCAGGACAAGAAAGAAGCAAGTGTATAACATCCACTCCCAGGCTGGCTGAGGCCAAGCTGGCTCCTGGCTGCAAGGGTTTCCTTACCTTGTACTCACAGAGCAGTGCCCTGTGTTGTTTTGGAGCAATCAGCACAACTTCTTCCCACTGATCTGCAGCTCTCTCTGCTATGAACACTGCAGCAGTATCTCATGAGAAAACAGTTTCTTGAAAGTCTACTGCAAGGCCACAACCCTAGAACACACACTCACGGGGCTCACTTTCAAATACTTCAGTGATGAACAGAATTGAGTCAGAAGCTCTACAGAGGAATAGAAACAGGAGTCCCTGAATCTAAGCAAGACATGAAGCATATCCAGAAATATATAGCTACTGGAAATGAGCACAGGTGGGGGAGACAACACGAGGCACTAAGGTAGCAACATCTTACAAATCTTCACAACACTTCCAGCCTGCCAACATGAAACATGCCTGGGGTCAGCTTTGCTGGAGGCAGTGGGACCGAGCAGGGGAGAGGAGGCAGAGCTGAGCATCATTCCTTGTGTGGGCAGTGAGGAACAAATACAAACTTGCATATCAATCCTAAACAACAGCCGACTCTGTGCTGGAGAGCTGAATTTCTCAGGACGCCTCCAGGCTGCTGTCCTCCCAGATGTGTATCAGAGTGTATCAAAGCTCAATAAAAACTGCCTGAACTCACAACTCATCCTGAGAAGCAAGGCCAGCCACCCCAGCACCACCCCCCATCACCACCCCCTAAGGACACACTGCCTGGGATCCGTCACAAGGAGTGTGTGTGCAGGTCTGTCATCCACACAGACCTGTTAACAGGCTGTGGTTTCAGGCAGAAAGGAACCTCTGGCTCCTTCCAGACACCCTTCAGTTTTAGAGTTTATTCTAAAAGATTTTCTTTTTCTAAACAAAACAATATTTTGTAGTTTGCACTCTGAAAATTCAAGTCCAGTTCCAATTGCGTTGAGATTAGCAGCAGGAGCTCGGTGTCAACAAAACACAAGAATTTACTCTCAAAACACATTCAGAAACACTCCAGGAACAGGCAGAATGAATACACATCATGGACAATCCTTATGTGGTGGTTTAAATGCTTCTACTTAGTGCTGCCCCGTGCACAAGCATGCTCATGAGGTAAAACCCAGTGCAGACAGAGCCTCTGTAAAGCAGTGGCTGTGGCTTTGCTCTCAAATCCTGCACCGAATGCTGAAAAGCATTTATTTTTCAAGGTGCAGAAGGAATAAGCACTGCATGTTTTCCTTTTCTTAAAAATGCACTGAAGAGATGAACCTGCTCTCCCTGGTGCGGCCACCTCCGACCTATCAGAGCTCCAGGCCCTGAAGCAAAGCATGGCAAACTCCTCCCTTTCTCTTGCATTAATTGCAGCAAGTCCATTAGCACTGCTTATCCCACTGCACGTATGTAGGTGACAGAGAAAGATGGATTATCTTAAATACATCCACAAAAAGGGCAACCTGAAGCAGCAGTTATCCACTCACTGCTAACACTCACAAGAGAAAACGTGACAAAAGATCCACGAATGATTAAGAGGTGATGTGAAAGTCAGTGGGGTTGTTAAAGAGGGCGACCAAGCAAGGAGTGGAGATACACGGGAGCATGAAACACTTGCAGGGATATTTTCACAGCGAAGCTGAACATTCAAGAAACAGAAAAAAAGTACAGTTGGCTCCTTTCATTCTCTGGCCCATGTGCACGAAGGCAGAAGCTTTAATGATATAATTACCCTCTCCACAGCGTAATTTTGTCTGCAGTGCATTATATAACAATAGCTTAAAATTAAAGACAACAAGAAAAACAGATTTTGAGTTCTGATCTCGATTTTAATTGCCTTTTTCTACATTTGCATTCAGTTTCAAGCTTTCATTATGGCTTTCTATAATAGTTTCTCCTTCGCCCCTCCCCCCTTGGGTGGAAAACAATTTAAGTCTAATAATCTGGCTGGAAATAAGCAGCGACCTCCAGCAACAACGGATGTACCTGCAGCTGGACAGTCAAAGGCAAATAGTTCCACCATGATATATGCAAGGACTTGTGAAGCACAAAATACAGAAGCAGACTGGGGTTGAGTCCTGAGAGCTGGGGCTGCTCAGCTGGAGGAGGCTCAGGGGATGCCATCGGTGCCATAAATACCTGAGGGCTGTTTGGCTCACGTACATTACTGTACATCTGTCTGTACCGAATTTCATCTGCTGTTTTATCAAGCAGTTTACCAGCATCCAGTAGCAGTAAGCCCCGGGAGATAGCTAATGAGACTAGGAGGAGCGAAGTTCAAAAAGAAACAGAAAGAAGCAGAGCAGCCAGTTAAGCCGTGGAGTCCCTTATCAGAGGATGCTGCAGTCATTAAATATTTACTCTGGCTCACAGGAGGGATGACTGAATTCGGGAAGTGAGACGAGCTGAAGGCTCTGGAACATACAGAAAATACCTCCAGAGCTGCAAGCTGCAGGAAGCTGAGGAATACTGGATGCAGTATTGCTGCTCCTTTGCCCTATCCTTATGCTCTGCCCAGAACAGCAGCAGTGAACTGCTGCCCCAGAATGGGAATCCAGAGTTCCCCAGTATCCCACATGATTCCAGCCTTCTTAGTACAACTATCAGCAAAACACAGACTATCTCACGTCATATTTTATAAAATGGATATGAATTCCTACAGACACGCAGTATTTAATGTTTACCCCATTTACATCAGAAATTAGTAACACTTTTGCTAGTTTGTAGAGGTGAGCTTGTAGTGAACTCACTTCTGAGTTCATTCTTGCTGGAAGTTGTGACTATTTGGAACTCTGAAATGGTTTTACACTTTGGCGTAAAGGATATATTTGCTGTCCTTTGGCCAACTAACTGTAGTTCATTAATATCTTATATACATCCACATAAATCCTATATAATAATTCATTAAATTTCATGTATGAGTTCCCCTTCTTAAGGTGCTTTCTTCTTAATGAGATAGGCCAGATGAGCTGGGCAGTTCTAATCCCACGAGCTAAAAATGTATAAAGGCTCTTTGTGTAATAGGAACAAATAAACAAAACAAAACAAATAAAAAAGCCAATCCTCTCCTCCCCAGAAAATCCTATTTTCACTTTTTTTCTGATACAAAGCTAGTAGAAATTTGCTAACACCAGATGAGCAGTTAGCTACCATCAGGCTAACCAATTAAATTCCCTGTGCCTGTAGACAGACTTAGTGAAAGCAGCCCTTATTCTCTGAAATGAACACTGGCTTGGCTCTCATTGTAAAACAGGTACACCTGTGGGCAATGGAGGTGCCCTCTTTGTTCTATGACAATGCTGAAGCATGGGAGTGGGAAGATGAAAAAGGATTCCTAGATCTGTTTTCTGAACTAACTGAAGAGAAACATTCTGGTGTTAGCCCTTAAAAGTCAAAAAAAGGTCCCAGGAAGTAAGTGCTGACTACATCTAAATTAACACTTCGATAACACTCATTCCTACAGCAGCAATTACAGTCCCGATGACCTGGGATCACTTACTGCCTTATGAACTATGGGTGTTTCATTCAAACGGCAAAGGACATGCTGAGTTACAAAAAGATTCACACTCCCGAGGTTCTGCACAAGCCAACTTACTAAGAGACATGTTGTTTCTTGCCTGAAATACCTCAGCACCATCTACAGGAAACCAAGAGCTAGGCAGCACACCCAGAGCAACTGTGATAACCCAAGAGGCCTTTTGTCCAAAATCACCATCCAGCAACACTGCTGACTGCTCTTCAAACAGAGCTTTCCACTCAAATGCAGTGCCATTTTACACTTCTACTAACAGCTTATTTCTTATATTTGCTCCTGACAACGCTGTGCAAAGCAGTGTCGAACTATGCTATGCATCCCCTCTCTCCCACCCACACTGCCTACACGAGAGAGACTGCTCTATATTACGTCTGGGAGCCATCAGCAATGTGTGCTTCACCTTGGTCACTCTGCTCCTCGTTTCGTGGGAGGGCAGCAGCAATGCACCCCATGAGCTTGGGCTGTGCGTTCCTACAGTCACAGCTAAATGCCACAAGGTGTCACTGTGTCATTAAAATGTTTGGAAACAAGATAAGGAATTGCCGAGTCACCAGTGCACAGCTGAGAGGAACAGAAGGAAGTAAAAAGCAGGTGAAAAGTTTCATGTAAGAACTACAGGCTACACAAAGAGTGCCTCACGCCAACACTTTGTACAGATTTGGTGAGAGTTGCACTGAGCAATACACAAACAGGCTGAAATTCAGAGTTCCTGAGCACGATGTAAAAACATCTTATTAAAGCTTTATTATCATTAAATCATTTAGGTTCTCAATGCCTTACCTTAGCACGAGGGGAAATGCGTCCTAGGGAAGCTTAAGAGTTGGTCTGAGATCATACAGTGCTCTACAGTCAAAGAAGGAACTCAACAGCAGTTTGCCTGAGCCCAGACACCCACATCAAGGGGCAAAACATCTTTCTCCCCACCAAACCCTTTTGTCCTCTGTTCTTCTTTCCCCAGGTGTTATTTCCTGAATGAAACTGTCTCCTTGGCATGAGGAGTCAGCACGGGCATACTGCCGGAGGAGGCCGCAGGAGGAGCTAGGTGCCCAGCTCCTGCTGAAACCCAACCCTTAATCCACACTTCTTTGAAATCCTCGCCAGAGCCTTTAATCCAGTCAAGAAACAGCATGCTGTACTTTCCATTCTGCTGAAAGTCACACAATCTAATCCAAATTCTCTGTCCAGACATGCACAGTGTAGCCAAATGCAGGCAAGGCAGTATCTGGCATTACCATCAGTGCTTGATGTAGTGTTTTTCCCTTACCTGCTGGTTTTGAGTGTTTCTACAGGGATAAGATATTCATATTATGACACTTTCCAGTTCTACAATTTGTTTGTCATTACGTGCCTCTATTCTGAGGAGGAAAATAATTCTTATAGCTGCAACAGACCACCAACTGTTAAGAAACATAGAATACCCAAAGGGATATCACGGTGACGATTAGGAGAGCAATTCTGCAATCATTTCACCTGACAGCAAGCCTTCACAACACTCTACCTGGTCTAGACACAGATTTCAGTGAATCAGCGTCATGAGGAGATGGATAACTGCCTAAGGAACATGGCCAAGAGGATCCAGTGAGAAGGAAGGCACCATGAGCTACGAAGGAACTGCTGCTTACCTGTCGTAAGTCTCTTTGAGATCTCTGGCCAGTTTGCACTTGGGCAGGATGTGATGAAAAGGTGACTGCGGCCCTTCTGTAGCTACAGAACATTGCAAAACAAGAAAGCAGATAACTAATTTCAAAGCAGAGAGAATTTCCTCTTTCCCCTCTAGGCACAAACCAGCACTGTAGGCACAGAATCCCTACCCTTTTAATTTAAGCTTCTATTTCAAAGCTTTTATGATAATCCAGGTTAAGTGTCAAGATAATAACAGTGAATTAATGTCAGCTTCTTCTGAAGCTCACTTCAGTTAAACACACGTACTCGTGTACTTGGCAAGCGACAATATTAAATGGTTTTGTTTTTACACAGACTAGTTTTAATTTTCAGCTCTTGCAGCAAGACAGTGTGTCAGTATCAGTTCCCAGCCTGTGCGTATTATTACAGTTAATTGTTACAAAGCATGGTCAATAAAAACACTGTGTAATATAATCTGTTGGCCACGCAGACATGTAAAATTTCCAGACAAGTCTGGTGACTTGGGACACAGCACTAGCAAGGCAAGGCTTGCTCTAGGTTGAGTGAAGCGGCACCACATGAGTTCTTCTCCCTCAGCCTGGCAGCCAGATTCAAACATTCATCACACACTCTGCAGCGATCACTCTGAACTAAGCTAGCAAGGAAAGCAGCCAAGCTGCTTCCCTTTTAAAGCCCACATCTCTGCATAGGAATTGTGATGTCAGACGAGGCAAAACACGGTCAAAAGCTGCCAGAATGCTAAAGAGCACCAAAACTAGCATGTCCCAAACCCAGCCACAAAGGGACCATCAGCACTTCTCTGAAAAAGTGCCCCTGACAATCATATTCCTGTGCAACCTAAGCTCATACTCACTTTCTGACATGGCAGACACTTCATCCTGGATAGCTAAGATGAGTTTGGCCTCCCTGGTCAGGTACTGGCAGCGGCGCTCCTCGTGCTGTAAGACAATGGCGATCCGACGGGAAAGGTTGTGCAGGCAGTTTATCACTGATGGATCTGCATTGGCCTACGGGCAACACAGAAACTGGTCAGTCATTCAGCCACAATCACATTTATGGAACTAAAGTGATGGATAAGTAGCCTAAGTAATCATCTTCAGCAGATACCGTGGTCAGTCTCTTTGGTAACTGGCAAAAAAAAAAAAAAGAAGGAATTTTCTGACAGAAAGCTGTCAGAGATATCCACAGGTAAGGAAGAGCAGGATGAAGGATTGCTAAGATTTTCCTTAAACAACAAATTAACACAGGACTTGAAGTATGTGCCTCAAAGCCATTTTATTTTTGTTCACTTGTTACTGGGCCTTTTGCTAGCAGAGAAACCAAAGAACTCAATTTTACACAGCAAGAGAAAAAAAGTCAAGTTGTTTGAAAAGGAGGAACAACACAGAATCACAGAATGTGTTGGAAGGGGACATCAAGGATCATCAAGCTTCAACCCCTGTGCCACAGGCAGGTCTGCTAGCCTCTACCTAGATCATGTACTAGGTCAGGCTGCCCAGGGCCCCAGTCAACCTGGCCTTAAAACACCTCCAGGGATGCTGCATCCACAGCTTCTCTGGGCATCCTGTTCCAGCACCTCACCACTCTCTCAGTAAAGAATGTCCCCCTGACATCCACTCTAAATCTCCCTTTCATTTAAAACCCTTCCCCCTTGTCCTGAACACCACGATACTCAGCTGAGTTCACTGGGAGTGCAGGGACAGCAGTGCCTTTAACACTGCCCTTTTATAGCATGGTTCACTTACATGCTGACAAGACAAATACTAATGTGATTAGAAGTACCAACACACCATCAACACTCTGATCCAACCCAGAACGAATGTGGCTTTACATTCCAAAGCATCTCACAAATATGGCTTGTTACAAACACTGCATTTCTGCCAGTCCCCTTTGTGCTGGAAAAACCTATCACGTAAGGACAGCTGACAAGGGGCAGCCTGGTGGCTCTGGCTGGGGAGCGCGCAGCACGCAGCTGCATCATGTTTGTTAAGATATTTAAAGGAATTGACAGTTCTAGCAAGTGATAACTTGGCACGCAAACCAGCAAACCATGAGTCAACACTTCTGAATTCTGCTGATCTTGCTGAGTCATGACACGTTGTAGCCCTGAAGCTTAGCACAGCAGGATCGGTGCTGATTACAGCTTCTGGGACTCTGCCTGCTGTCTGCCTGCTGCAGATGGACTCTCCTCTTTATCTCAGAATACCTCCACCCACACTTTGCAGTGCACAAATTTCCACTTGCTTTACACTCGGTGCTTCCCAAAAACTTGACAGCTCTCTATGAAGTATGAGTGTCTTATTTGGCAAACACCATTCACTGCTGCATTAAACATGTAACTACAGCTGTATCCTCACACTGCCAAGATGCACAAAAGCAAGTTCTCCCTAGAACCACTAAACCAGATTCTAAAGAAACACGCATCAGCTGAAGCCTTCGTTATACCTCACCACGCCCTGGCAATGCTGTGAGTGAAGCAGCACTGTTTTCAGCACTTCTGCTTCCTCAGGGTGCATAAATGTAAGTGTTTGCACGTGCAGTTATGTGCACACAGCCAAGGCACAGCGCTTTCTGGAAGATCAAGACTTTTGAAGCCAGTGTCTCTCAGTGTGTGAAATATAAAATCAGCTTCTGCACAAATGCAGCACCTCTGGACCTAACAGCATCCCACGGACAGATCCATGCTGGATCCTCAACAGAACCTGATGAGCGATTTCTTGCTTGATTCAGAATGACTGCTGGGATAACTGTCACTTGTGAAACCTCGTCCTTCCACTGAGGAAAAGCCACCAGGCCTGCAGGTATGCATGCATTAGTCACCACTGGCACAAAAAGTGTTCGAAGTACAAAAGTTACTTCACAACCAGGCAACTGGAGGCTTTCAAATCAATGACACGATATCCAAAGTCGTGGTCAAGAAAAAATGAGCCAGAATGATCCAGAAAGACAGCTATTCCAACCCCCTCCTTCATTCAAAAAACGTTCCTTCACACATTTACATGTCACAAAAGTAGTATGACGGCTCCACAGCTGTCACCTGCGGGCTGCAGAGAGAAAGCCAGAGCTCAGAAATCAAACAATGCTTGAGCACAATGAGTTTTAAGCCATCGAATTAGCCAAGTCATGATCTCCTGACACAGATATCTCATCAACAGAGCAGGGCCAACGAGAAATTTCAAGGAAAACAAGTGTATTTGCTCCAGCTTTTTGTTTAACGTTAACATTCATTTATTCCTCACATGTACCTCCATCTCATTGAGAACACTACAGCCAGCTGCTCCCTGGCACGTTCCTCCTTTTACAAAGATCTCATGGCTGAGAAGTGGCAGCTTCCAAACACCTCCCACTGCATTATAAAAGAGGCCTGGAGGCACTGAGCAGCAGCGTGGTGTATCACACAGCACTATGGGCACAGAACAGCACTGTTCTGACATATCTCAAAAAAAAAAAAACCATCAGGGTTATAAAAAGGAACAGATTTTCTCCAAACACACAAGGACAGCCAAGAAAACTCTCCAGGCATCAAACCAAGAGCACCTTCATCCACAGACCAATTCTGAATGAAACTGCAAGTCTATGATCCAAGGAACGTGGCCCCACTCCAAGCACTATGAGAAGAGAGAGGAAAAAAGGACAGGGGGAGAGGATGCAAATACATCATTTGACAAAGTTAAGTGTATAATTTATTATTTCCATAGATTCACTTGTTTGTTATTCATGGGAACACTGAATTAGAACAATCCACATAATGGAATAAATAAATAAATAAATAGGTAAAACAGGTTGAAGGACTCAAACACATTCCTTCTGATCGAGTCCAGATAACTCCTGACCCAAGTGATCCACCCAGAGCACAGTGCCAGCACATGGAGCTGGCCCCTGCCCAGCTCTGAATCCAAGCTAGGAAACCTTCACTGGAAAGTGCAATGGCTGTAGAGTGCACAGAGCAGATTTCTGAATGGCTCTGCACTGAGCAAGCTTCAGCTAACCAAAGGCACGGCAAGGCCCTATCTCATGAGGCTGGCCACAACATGCCAGTGTCCACGCATGCTGCTGCCTCTGACTGCCACCAAGGCTGAAGCTGCATAGAGCCACAAAGGCCTGGCAACATGCTAGTGCAGCTCTATGAATTTGGACCTATTCTGAGCATAAGGAAAGCATAGCACGGCATCTGGCACACAGCAGCTAACTTGGACAGGCTTCAATGGCACTGTTAGAAAAATCACAGCTGGCTACCGCTTCACGAATAACAAACGACAAGACACAAGCAAGATTTGCAACAGAGGTCATACCACATTTACAAAGTGGTATCTTGCAAGCCTTTACCCCATGGCTATTTAAAATGAAACAAAAAAACAGCTCTAGAGAATGTCCTGAAGAAAACAAATGTGCTTCAGCTATACAGAGCACTGGGCTAAGAAAAGTTTCCCACTTCTCAGTGTCACATTCCACACTGTTCAGTTTTGTTGTTTGAAATGAAAATCTCCAAGTGAAATCAGGTACTGAATGTTTTAAAGGAGACTACTGGAACATGAGCTTACTGTGTTCTGTTACACAGCTGAGGAGCATCCCACTCCCCAGTGACAAGGGACAGTTCTTACCCTTAGGGCAAACACGACATTGAAGAGAATCATAGTGGGCATCTCTCTCTTTGGTGAAGGATCTGTTTTGGATACCTGAAAAAGATTTAAAAGAAATTCTGTAAGCTTGTGTGCTTTGGAAACAGTAACGAAGGGAGAAAAAAAGAGAGAAAGAAGAAAATAAAAAGGAAAAGCTTAAATCAATCAAGTAACAGTTTGCTGAGAGAGCAGACAGATCAAATTACACCATCAAAAACCAATTTGTAAAAAATAAAACCATATTATTTTTTCATTACAGGGTCACAGTTTTTCCACATTTTCCAAGAACTGATGAAACATAAAGCAAAGCATTTTGGTCAGAACAATAGAAACACGTTATCAGTTAAGATAGCAGTCCTGGAGGTGTCCCATATTGCATCCTAGTACCATTAGTACCTACACAGAGATTTTCCTCAGCACAATTTCTTACCCCAGTCCACATCTATTTCTCTCTTTTCAAAAATCCCCCAAAGCCCCCATTTGGATTGCATCATGGCTGAAACCACTGCTTTCCTCAGAACAGCCATGCTCCATGCTCCTATTCAATTGCACGCACTCGTGCAGTACTAACACACAAGGGTTGGTTCACATTCCTGCAGGATTTCAAACACATTCCCTGTACCCCCCTCCTCGTCTTTGTATTCTTTCTGCTTCCAAGTCTCATAATCTTTAACACATGCACAGGATTTCTTGTGGGGAGGGCCTGAGGAAGTCAAGCCAAGCAAGCTGAATCTGCACATCCAGTCCTAACCCTCTGAATGGACTAAGCACCACCACAAGATGGAGCACAAAATCCAGAGCCCCCATTCCTGCCTTCCTAAAGCTCCTGAGGAACATCCCGTCCACTCTGAAGTGAGAACAACCTAAACAGGCACCTATCCTAATATTCTGCCTCAACCCAGAGAATGTGTATCCAGAGCGAAGGGGGAGTAGCCACATCCAGCCTTCCTGACAAACACTGAGCACCAGCAACCAACTGCTCACGGGTGAATTATTGAAACCTGAATGCTTTCACTCAGTGGTCTTCAAAATCAGAGAAACTAGAAGTAGAAATACGTGTATTTGTTCTTCTATCAAAAACACAGGAACTGGGGGGGTGGTAAAATCACCTTGCTGTGTCCATTTGTTCCCAAGCCACCTGTTCTAGGATGCCTTGTGAACTTCAATGAAGATTCAAAAGCATTTATGTGCAGGGACTGATCCTTCCTTAAAACCAAAGAAACTACTACAATTAACATAACGCCCAAACGAACCAGTAGATTCATAATAGACGCCACGACCAGAACATTCTGGAAGCTAGAAAGCTCTAGGGTGCCTGCTGGGGTGATAAGACACACACAAGAAAAAGATTCTACTAAAAGCAACAAGGAGGTGTTTCCAGCACTCTGTCATGTGGTTTATTTAGACAAATTGAAAATGAAGAGAAATTTCATGCAATTACAATAAAAGAGACTTCAAAGCAGAGAGAATGTATAATGTGCAGTGAACTAATGCAAATATGACTTCTCAATTTCATTCAGACTCACCACACCACATTTAGGAAGCTTTGCTTTTTGGACAACATTGGCAAGATAAATGAATGTAGTACTGTGAGAGAGAAGGCCACTGCTGTCAGGGCCCTGAGGGCACCAGAAGGTCTCAGTGTCCTTGACCAGTTCCACTTGGACCCCACTTCAGCCCATGGCCCAGGAGCAATGCTTAGGCTCAGTCTGGGGCCTTCGATCCCCATGTGCCCACCCTCAGTCATGTCCAAGGATGGACCCTGGACCTATGTTGTGGGTATCTTGTCTCTGGGATGGACCTCACTAAGTACACAGCAGCCTTGTTCTCCAGCCCTGCCTCCAGCTCCATCTCCCTTTGCTCCTGGCTGGGCTCCTGAGTGATACTCAGTCACATTTCCTGTACTCTCACGTGTGAGTTTTGAAGAGGAACACGGGCAGCGTTTGATGCTTGGTGCCAGCTTCTTACTTGGATGAAAGTAGTCCTAAAGCAGTTTGACCCTCCAAATATCGAGCAGCAGCTGCCAACAGTCTGTTTGCACCTCTAATTATAGATAGAAGGGATGACAGAATTGGCAAGCAGATCTTTGCCTGAAAAACTGAAGGGTTTTGTAAATTTGATGAAAAATGAGATGAAAGCAGTTCAGTGATACAGATTAGTGTTGCATTCAGAAATTACCAAAGCCTACTTCATTTTCACAGTCTGTCAGGAAGAAAGAATGGGAAATGAATTATTTTGCATAGAGAACCATGCAAATCCTTTCCTAGAGTTAAGCAGGGCCTTTTCCATAAGCTGGGTGGCAATTGCTTTCATTCTAATCAGTTAAAACACAATCAAGGTCTCAATACAAACAGCAGCCCAAATTGGTCCACGAGAAAATTTTAAATCTCTTCCTGACATATGTGAGGATTTGAGGTCGTAGGGTTTTCTTTGGGTACTTTTTTTTTACTGCCATGCTAACTGGAGGTGCTAGGAACCTACCCTGCAACAACTAGCATCATAAGAAACATGTTTTTTGAGGTGGAGTGCTTATTAGTACTTCTCTTTACCCACACTGCTTTTCTTAAGTAACCAGATGGGCTTTTCTGGGAACCCCTGACAGCTTCCTCAATTTGCCACTCACCACAGTTATCTGGAAATGCATATAGACAGCTCTGAGCACTGAGAAGAATCAGAAATCAGGAAGAAGCAGGATCAAAAGAAAATATATCCAGTCTGAATTTTAAGTCCCCTAACTAAGAAACTCAACTGGAAAAGAAAGCATGCTCCCCAAGCACGTCTCTTACCATACCTGCCCAAGGGCATGCTGAAGCAAGGTGGGGTGGCCAACAAAGCGAACATTATCAATCTTCAGTTCGAATTTTTTGCCACACATATCTGACTTTGTAGCCAAAATTGTTGCCAGGATGACATCTGAAAACCTTGAAGAGCAGAAACAGAAGTTATTACAGTTTTCAAGCAGCATACTCCTTGAACGCTCCTCCAAACACAGACTTATTTAATTTGTGAGTTTTTAAGGTATTGTAAGTTGTGTTTAAATTACTGTACCTGGAGTACCCCCAATTATGGAAAATTAAGAATCCCTTAATTATATCTCTCAGATCGTTGTAATTATAAAACAGGAAGCATTCAAGACAAAGACTGCAGGGTCATGCTTATTGAAGTACATGCTCAGCAAAATACATTGGAAAGATTAGATGCAGTTTGTTTAAATACAAAACCAGCTTGAGTTAGCCATTGCCTGGATTTAGCTGCAGGTTAATGAACTTACTAAGCAACTACATACCAAAACAGCCTGTCACTCAAGCACAACAGAGACCTTGAAGCCACCCACTGCGGCAGAGGGGAAGGCAAGACAGAGATGATTCAAACAGAAGAAATATACATTCTACACCTGTCCCTCCTTTTCAAATCTAATCTCATGAAAGTTCACTTAACAGATCTCAGGCTGCAGTCAAATGTCCAGTGGCATCCTTCTGACTGCTGCGTGGCATCGCCTGGGCTCATGGGCTACAATGAACCAAGACAAAGCCACGGCAGTGGGACCTCAGCGCAGTGAGACCTTGCACTGTGGTGGGAAGACTGCAGCCACCAAATAGGAGGGCAAGTACCTACAAGGAGTCTGCCAAATGAAATACATCCACAGCTGCAAAACTGGGTCAGAACTGCAGTGTGACAGCAAAGGATTCTGCAAGCACTTTCTGATGACTTTGTAACATTGGCCTGGTCTTTAAAAATAGTCTTTTTCCTCAGGGCATCTCCTGAGACAGTGGAGCTCGAATCCACAGGAAATGGGACCTTAGTAAGCTGCCAGGGGAAGCTTGTTGCTGCAGGATGGGAGCAGTGCAAGGTTTGATGTTAGCAATGTTCTTTCCTCCTCTGGTATCTCTGAGACCCCAATTTAACCAAATGGATATCAAGCCAGCTTCTGATGAGACCAGCTATTTTAATCATGGCAATATTTATTTCAGTTTCTTTATTTACATTTGCGCTGGGTGCCCCTGTCAGACCACCCCCTCCACCATGCAGGTATCCCAGATAACACAGTATCACTCAGAGAAAAGGGCAGACATGGGTGTGTTCCACACCCACCTTATCTCTCAGCCACAAGCAGGCCCTCAATGCCCACAGAAGTAGTCAATGTACCACATTCCTGGTTTACTCTGAGTGAGTTACAGTGCATTACAGAAACTGAGACAAATATACAGACAGGTCTTTTGTATATATCCACCTGCATATGATCCAGGGGCTATTTTTTCATTAGACCTACATACACTGAAGGTGTAGGATAATACTGGGCCTTTCCGAGCTGCCAAAGCCTCTGATGCTTTTACAGTAAAGTCATCCTGACCATGGCTGGCTAGTGGAAAGGGCAGCTCCATACAAACTTCCAAACCCCGGGCTGCTCTGCTCCAAACAGGATGCCCAACACAGCTGAGGGCCAGCAAAGAGAAGGGGACAGTGGCCACAGACTCCTCAGCCACTGCACTTTACAAACACAAGGCGTTTGTAAAGAAAAACTAACACTTCCTCAGACAGGGCCTGGCTTGGCAGTCCCTGGCGATCACATCTGAAATAGGAAAGAAAGTCACCAAGACAGCAGTGAGCTTCCTCTCTTCTTCCTGCCCTGCCCAGCTGTGTCAGTTTACAGGCTCATCGTGGAGCCAGGCAGACTGTAAGAGCAACAGATTGAAAAATGAACATCTGCCCTGTTAACTGGAAGCAGGAGGGCAAACTAGGAAGTGCCTGCTTGCTGGTAAGAATTGAGTCACTTCCTTCCCTCAGCCTTGGCAAAGGACGTCTTGGGAGCTGGAAAACCAAACTTCATTATGATGACTTATACCACTGTTAAGATGCAACTGACATGGAATTACACCAGCAGCTACTTTCATGCAGAACTGTGGTGCCAGTTCAGAACTGTGTTCAGCAGTTCCCCAGCACAGCTCATGATGCTGACATTCACTGTCAGAATGACTCTGCATTTGGCTCAGTGGGGAGTAGCAGATCAAGAGGTTAATTTTGTAAAGCCCTCACTATCTCCTTGCTGGCTGGAACCTTTTTCTGGGAGAATGCTGCAACAGCAGCCAGGTGACATGCTCAGGATATGTACAACCCTCTTGACAGGTTGCAGGGGTTCCACCTGACGGCACCTCCAGAGTGACCAGGACTCCAGAAGCCTTCTCGTGGTCTGACAGCCTGGGTTCACTGGTTTGGTTGTTTGCTCCTACCTCTCAACCCCAAAAACCACTGCACTTGATTTATACATTTCTTAGGCCTCTGGATGACAGGAAGATTGAGGGACAGTAGATATGTCACTGCCATCATTTTATCTCAGACGAGAAATATTTTAGTTTGGATATTTTAAAACTGGCTTTCTGATCTGTAGTGCATTACAATGACATAAATACATGAACTTATTGAGGCCCAGGAGTTTGCTCAAAGCAGATTAGGTTTCACAGTGGGGAAGTAACAGTCCCTCCTTCTTCCCCAAGATTAGCCTGAGCTCTGTGATTCCAGAGGGGAGCAAACCTTTCCTGCGCTAAGGAGCTCAGCAGGTGGAAACTAAATACAAAAAGGCAGAGCTTTGATTTGCCCAGAATACCCTACTGCTTCTATCAAGAGCTCCACACAGTGCGCGGCCACAGCAGGCAGCTCTGCAGGATGACACAAACCACACCAGTGCAGGCTGCCTGCTGCCACCAGCACCTCCTCCGGGACTGTCACAGCCGAAACAACAGCACCTTTGACTTATCATACAGATGAGAGGGGGAAAGTATCTCAAACAGAACTTCATTTTTTTTCCCTAAGAATGGATAATTGCTCTTAAGGTGCCACAGAAATTCAAAAATTCTTTAAAATTTTCAAATTACAAAGAATTTGCCTTTGAGGTAGTGCAGAGGGAGAGCTGACTATCTAGGTGACCATCTTTCTATTACACAAGGACTATAAACTATAAACGTGTTTTAATACTTCTGGGCCCTTGGCAGAGACGAGCCCCTTTCCCTCTGCATGTTCAGGAAGGGGCTATAGTGCAGTTGTCAGTTCAGCTTAGAAGGGCACCAGGAAGGAGCAGCTGCTCAGAAACAGCTCTGCATTGAGCTCTGCATAATTACTGTGAGATTATAAATAGTTCAGTCACTCATCTGTACTTTTTGGTCACTGCTTGTCAGAAGGCAATGTGCTTCAGGGCTCCTTGTTGGAGTAACTACAGAGCTAAGGCTATTCTTGTTGCACTCTCAGAGGGCACGACTGCTCCCAGTTCACAGAAGGGCAGTACCACACTCATTCTGGTTACCCTACAGAAAGCACAGAAGTGTTAGTAGGACCTCTGTAATTATCCTGGCATCAACTGTTAGCAGTACGTTTCCTACAGACATTGTGATTGAGCATATAATTACCTCATCATTTGGTGTAAAGTAGAAACCAGAACAAAGCACATTAAAAGGATGGTGAGAAAAGAAAGCCATTCTAGACAGAGGTGGTTGTTGAGAACATTTGGTCTTACCCCGAAACCAATTGCTCATCAGTTAGAGGACATTGGTCTCTGAAATGGGAACATGGCCATAAACACAAAACAAAAACATAAAACAAAAGAAAACAAATGACGCCAAGTACATAAAATACACAAAGAAAAAAAAAAAAAAAGAGAAAAAGATTATATTAAAACCCAGGAGGATCTATTAAGTGTTAAACTCCTGTAAAGAAAATGATCAGTACTGAGAAGAGCCAAAAGTTAATGGCAGGTGAGTAGCGGGGATGTGCTGCAGGCTGAGGTGACGGCACTCCAATCCTCTCCACAGCGCGACAGCAGCGTGCTCCCACCATCTGCCGTGCTTGTGGAACTGCACTCACTCTTTACCTCATGCTTACCTTAAAACAGACCAACAGACACATCAATAACAACAACAAAAGTACAGAAGAGGTTCCACTCTGACTGAGAGCGGATTCCAGAAGTCGGTTTGTTTTCCAGAGTATCGCCAGCGGTTTCAAAAGCCTTTAAAAGCTCTACACTGCAGGAAGGGGAGACCAAATGGAAACCTCCAGCAATTATTTAATGCAGGAGACAGCAGATTTCCATTGGTCACACTGAGAAGGTAGAACAACCCTAGAGGACAAACTATACAAAGAGGGTGATATTACAGAAAGGGATGGGATGGGTGACCGGAAAGGAGGAGCCTTACAGAAAGGAAGGCTTTCAGAACAAACAACAAGGAGAACACTGAGGTCCAGTGAAAGAGGGACAGAGGATATAGAAACATTACCACAGGAGAACGACTGTTTGTTAGAAAGGGACATTCACGTCCTTGTTTGTCAGTAGCTTGGGTTTCTGTAACAAAAGTATTTAGCCAATTAATGACATCAATGCTGCAAAGCTTGCTAAATCTCTTAAGTCAGTTCTGCTACTGAAAAATACAACATCTGGTGCAACATAGGTTTCTTTATGTGCATCTTCATTAGAGTTTTTGCTACTGTATCCCCTCAAAAGCAAACAAACAAACAAACAAAAAAACCAACAACCTACAAAAGACATTTCAAACCAATTTCACAAAGCTTTATCTTCTGGCTTCAATAGAGCTAACCTTTTTGGAGGAAAAAAAGAGACTGGCAAGCATCTCCAATAGCTGTGAGGGGTATATATTTTTGGGATGGCACTCAAATCTGAAGGATGCCTTTGAAAACAGCAAATCAGGCAAGTATGAGAAGAGGCCAGCATGGAGAGCCACTGACAGGACACCCCTCAGCTGCATGGCCATCACCAGCACACCTCGACCATTCGTGTTGCTTGACTTGCTTTTAAGAGGAATAAAAGATCTCTATTGAAAAGATTTAGAGTTACAACTCTGTTAAACAGAAATCATCATAACCAATACCAGCAACCTGAAAGCAGGACTTCATGAATAGGTTGCCATTTTCAGTAACAAAAATCATTACGAACACCAGGAAATTAATGTCTGAAGGTTTCAAGAAATCCAATTATGCATACAAAGATGGAAATGGAGAGTGATGGCACCTAAATTGGTGGAAATTTTCTGGAGCCTTACGGAAGTACTTACACCTCAACTGCTCCATGAGATCAGCTCAAAAGTGACCATTCTGGGTTCCAACAGCTTAGAAAAAAAGCTATTCTGAACGTTCTCTAGACCACATTTGATCCTAGATGGTGAGTGAACTGAAGGCAGCCATCCAGAATAAAGCAGGATGGATCCAACCTTCATACAAACTATTACAGCAGCTACACAGATCTGAAATAACCTTTGCTACCAAACATGAGAACATTATCAAACTTGCCATACGCCGTCCACTCAGCTTAGCAGTCTGCTCTCCAAAGCCCCAACTTGTGCTGCCAAAAAACATCCACACTGACTACTGATATGTGGTGATTTGAAGGACTCTTTCTGCCCCTCCTTCCTTGAAGCCTTCCAGAAACAACACAATGCTGCTGCATAAACTACTTTCACATGGGACAACTCTAGATGGACAACTTTCGTCCCTCTGCCTCCGCTCACCCCCAGGATCTGTTCTTCTTCACACACACCAACTTTGCTACACCTCCACCTGGCTCACACACACCAGAGGCCTGAGCCACCTGCTGTGCACAGCCCGAAAGAGACTTTCTTGCTTTGTGGTGAAGATGTGCTTGCATACCTAGCGCTGGAATACTCTTTCTATCTATGTCATTAAGTCCAGTGAAAAATTAAACTTCTTGCCTGATGTGAATGATCAGTAGTCAGCGTATAAAGAGCATCGGTGACCTCTTCTACTCACAGCTGCTGCTGAAGAGAAGGATGCTTAACTGCTGCATTAAATGTGCCTGCAAGCCTTCCTTCTACATTCCTGTGAGAGAAGACAGCTGCTTCGGTGCATTCACAGCACTACACTGTGAATATGGATGAGGTTTCTCATAAACTAAATTGAAACAAATGCAGCTATGAAAGACACTGAATTTCTGAATGCAGACCTGCTGCTGTAAGCAGCAGCAGCATAACTAGAACTTCAGAGCAACGAGATGCTCCCCAACCATCCCTGACCTGCATGGCTGCTACTGTCACATCCATACGGGATAATACTAAGGCGTGTCCCACTAACAGGCTTGAGCTGACTGACACCTCAACATCAGGTACATAAATATAAGGCTTACAAACTCCATTAACATCAGTAACCATCGGGTGCAGACAGTGCAGGATGGATTTGTGTGTACTGCTGTGTAAAACTGCACAAACAGCATCTGCATTTCTCTGAAGGCCATCACGACAGAGGGGGATTTCTGTCTTAGTGTTCTTTCACTCAGTGCTACAGAAAAGCCCAGATCTACCTGGTGGAGTGCCAATAAACTGATACTTTGTGCTTAGGGAACTCAGCTGCCTGAATTACTTTAAACAGTAAAAGCTTAATATCAAATACCTGACCCAGGAGACATGAATGCTAGCCCTCAGCCAACGATTCCTGCACACCACTGCAATAAAACCATCTAACTCTTTGTTTAAGGTAGGCTACACACCAGCACGTTCAACCTTCCTAAAACCAGTTCCAGGAAAATATGAGCAGCTTTATCATCTGACCATAACTTAGAGGGATAAAATCTCTGCCTCTACCACTGCAGCAGCCAACAGTGCCTCGCACAAATTCAGCACCACAGACAACATCCATGAGCACAGCTCTGCAGTGCCGTGTTTTGTCCAACCTCCCTAAATGGCAGAGGAGAGAGAGTGCCTATGAGAAAGGAGCTGGCACATTACCATAGGTCTCCCTAGGGAAATACCAGAGCCAGATGAACAGCAATCAACAAAATCCTTGGGATAACCAGCAAGCACGCACTGAGCAGTGTGCTGTCCACAGGACAGGCTGAAGTGATATCAAGCTTAAAAAACATGTTTTGGTTCCATTTCAGTTGTGCACTGTACCGCACTATGTTCAATGGAGACGAGATAGAATGCTGCAATCGAAGGTTTCAAAGATACCAGAAGATGTAATAGGCACAAATGACCTCAAGCAAGACATGTTAACTCTGTCACACTGTTTTAATAAGGTACCAGTCCTGGAAAAATGTATGAATGTGACTGAAGTTACTGCCATGGAAGGCTTTAATTTCAGTGAAGCTATTCTTAGCCAAACTTAAAAAACAGCTTACATTTTGCAAGGTTGGCATCTAACTCACCTTTTGGGGAAAAACAGTAACAACAACAGTGTATCAGAGAAAAGCAGCAACTACTCCAGTATTAACGGCTGAAATTAAAAGACATGCCACAAAAAAAAAAGATCTCTAATTGAACTACAGCCCAGTTTGTCTCCTGCCTAATAGTGATACACCTAAAACAACACAGCAGGTTTCAATTTTCTCCCAGTACTAGTTAGAGGGTTTGTGTAGATGTATGAACAACGCACCACCTTTTCTCAGTGCTTTTGTTACCCACTAATTTCCTGCAGTTGAAAAACTCTTAAGTCTCAGTGCCCTCCTGAGCCACTATTTCACTTCATGGATACACAGGCAGCTACAGCTGGAGAAACAAAATGTTGTTCAGTACTGAACAGTAATCCTGTACCACTGTCACGTGAGCAAAGGAAGAACCTGAGGCAACTGAAGAAGATGGCCAGTAACAGGTAGGCAGGGGGAGGAAAGTGGAATTTTGCCAAATGGTTAATTTTAAATTTTAATTTTTAACTCCTGGCTCTGAAAGGGTACCACTGCCTCTCCAACAAGCACAACTTACCAAGCTATACTTTGTCCAGAATGCAGCACGCTCACCAGCATTCACTCACAAGGCATTCCTCATTAGCAAACACTGATTTTCTCCTAACGTGGCATTACAATCTCCCTTTGCAGGTCTTCTATGCATTACAAGAGCGTGTGCCTACTGAACTAGCACTGAGAAAAAAGGAGGCCATCTCCTCCTCAGTTTTAAAGTCAGATGAGGAAAAACGTTTTCTCCCTACCTGGAGTCCCCATCTTGGTCCTCTGAGGTGTCACCAGAGCTATTCACCGCATAGCGACTCCGTGGTTTATCTGAGGCAAAGAAGAAAGACAGCTTTCTCAAGGAGCAGTCTCCTTGCAGTGTACAGTAAGATCTTGTTTCTGACACATATCCAAACCTTTTACCAACAAAAAGCTGGAGAGGGACAGGAGGGAGGCAGACAGCAAATGGTAACAACAGTCTTTTCAGATTTTACTCTTAAGAAAAAACGGGGTTCAAAACTGATTCTTCCTCAGTAAAAAATACCTCTCCATCTTAAAAGGGGCATGAGATCTCACAGGAGACATGGGGACTGCTGTGTCAGGACAAGTGGAAATGGCTTCAAACTAAAAGAGGAGATTTAGATTGGATCTAAGGAAGTTCTCTACAATCAGGGCTGTGAAGCACTGCCACAGGCTGCCCGGAGATGTGGTGGGTGCCATGCTCCTGCAGACACCCACAGTCAGGCTGGGTGGGCTCTGAGCACCTGGTGGAGCTGTGGGTGTCCCTGTTCGTTGCGGTGGTGTTGGTCTGTAAGGCCTTTAAAGATCCATTCCAATTCAAATGATTGTTTGACTGTGATTGTCTGACACGTGGCAGATGGCAAATGATCCACGTAAAACAGCCCCACTGCTGGATGACAGCCTCAGATCACACACCGGGCTCACCCATCGTGTGCCTCTCATGATCACTCTGGTACATTCTCAGTGTCCAAACTGTTAAATATTCCCAGGCACCGAACTCACACTGTAATTGAGAACTGTTTCTAACAACTCCCGGTGACAGATGAGGTTTGCAAGCTGCAATCCCACAAGTCTGCAAGCTAACCACGCTAACCAAGCCCTCCCAAACCCTCTCTGGCTTTTCACAAAGTGCAGGATGGAAACACCAGGGCTGGCAGCACAGGGCCAGCATGGGCACGGCCCCACGTCTGTCACCGCAGAGCATCCCAAGCAGGAGGGGACGTGCTGGGTTCCACACAGGACCGCACAAACCCTACTCCTGACTCCTCGAGCAGCGTGGGGCCGCGCCCACATCCCAGGGGGACGAACCGACCTTCCTCAACGGTGCACGGATGCGGGGAACGGGGGGGGGGGGCACGAGTGCGCGCGTGCACGGAGGGGACGACGGGCCACCGAGAGCCGAGTCTGCGAGGCGGTGCGAGCCGTGGGAGGGGCTGCCAGGACACGGGCTGCACCTGCGGCCCTGCGGCGCGGGGCGGCCCCGGGCCCGGCGCGCACTTACTGGCCTGGGCGGCGGGGTGCTCGGCGCCGCGCTGGAAGGGGAAGCGGAAGAGCAGCTTGTTGCCGCGGCTGCCCGAGCTCACGAGGATAACGCTGATGGGGCTGGTGCTCTCGCCCATGCCGCCGCGCTGCAGCGAGCACCGGCCACGAAAGCGGCACGGCACGGCGCGGCACAGCACGGCTTCCGCTTCCGCCCCGTTGCCGCCGCCGGTCCCCCCGTGCCGCGGTCCCCCCGTGCCGCGGTTCCCCCGCGCCGCAGTTCCCCCCGCGCCGCAGTTCCCACAGATTTCCGCATCTCCACAGATTTCCTTCGGTCCCTTTGAGTCATTCGGTTATTACAACTCCAGAAGTTTACTCCGAGCTGCTGCCCAGTGGGCAGCGAGTGCCTGGAACTGCAGGACTCGTTACTCTCACAGCTCAGACTTCGAAGGACCCTCACAGGAGGTTCACGTTGGAAATCGGCCCTCTGCTCCCCGTGCTTAGCGTTTGGCCTTGTTTATCACACTCCCTGTATGGTTTCTAGGTGCTTTACAGCACACTGTGCACCACCGATACAAGTTACTTCGTGGCTCCTGTAAATTCACAGGTTTTTGGTTTTCCTTTCCCTCTAGATTATTAATTGTAACAATGCTTCCCCTGGCAGCTATTCTGTTTGTTTGTTTGTTTGTTTGTTTTGTCTTATTGTGTGCTCAGCTGAGATCAGAAAAACTATCAGCGGTTATGTCAGAGGATGGCACGGGTTTTTCACATAAGTTCTTCCGTATTTGACAGCAATATTTAGATACTTGAATGCTCTGAGATATCCCCACTCTGGATTTTTCTCTGCAAGATTCTTCTCTTGGACTTCGGGCAGAGATGGGTGGTTGAAGGACTGAAAGGGAGATGAGCACCCGCAGTGAGGGCTTAATCTGCACGGCCATGCTCTGCCAGGCAGGTGATAACAATTGAAGCAAGAAGAGCTGTCACTGAGGGGAGAGAGTTGTTGGTGAGCGATTAAAGAGCAGCCGCATTATCACAGCAGAGCATTCCTTGTGCCCCAGTGCTGGGCAGCTGTGTTAAAATTTCCCAGTGCGTCTGCTCCCAAGCATAACTTTACATTCTTCAATTAAAAACTGCAGGCACGTTTGTCATTTCCAGCTCTTGGAGACAGGTTAAAGCAAAGCTCTCTGAGCACTAGTAGGAAATTAAAGAATAAAACCAGGATGTAGATTCTGCTTTTAGGATTTCAGAAACTTAATACACCCAAATTATTCAGTTAGAGTGGATGTATGTGCCACCATTATCCACCAAAATTCCCTTCGAGAGAGAGGCAACTGCTGTGCAGAGCAGAGGCCCATGGGGACCATCACCCATGATCTCACAGAGGTACAATTGTTCATTTGCTGAACTGGAAATTATAATCCCACTTTTAAAATGAGCAAATAGATCTGTTGCTGACCCGATCAGAGCCAAGGCCAGGCTGCTGTGGAGGAGAACAATGGCCACAAGTTGTGCCGAGGAAGATTTAGATTAGATTTGAGGAAAAATTTTTTCTCTGAGAGAGTGGTCAGGCACTGGAATGGCCTGCCAAGGAAGGTGGTTGAGGCACTGTCCCTAGCGCTGTTCAAGAAGCGTTTAGATGAGGTGCTAAGGGATTTGATTTAGTAGCTTGAAGGGTAGGGATGGTGGTGTGAGGATGGCTGGACTAGATGATCTTGTAGGTCCTTTCCAACCTAATGAATCTATGAATCTATGAATCTATGAGAACAGTGTGCCAGCTCAGCCTGCTGCTCCTTCCCAAGGCTCTGGGGGCATTTCACAGATTCATGACAAAGATCCATTGCCTGCACTCAGGTGCACATCACGCTACAGGTTTACGAAACCTAAGTATGAAAAGCAACAGAAAGAGAGAGGCACATGTGATGCAGTTTCCCAGAGGACACGTCAATCCTGTGATCAAAGGAACAGTGGCTGTGTTGTCCAGTTCCTTGAGTCACAGAGGCCAGGAGCCCCAAGACTCAGCACCCTGTGGGTGAGGAACTTAGCTGAGAAGTCTGTGCAGGGACAGAGTCCGTCAGTCTCAATGTCATGTTGCTGCACATGGCTTCAAATCACACTACTCCCACCAGGCTCTTTCCTAAAGAGCTGATTTCAGCAATGATAGTTCACATACAAAACCAACAAGCCCCTGCTGTGGGTATCACTCTGATTTTCGTGCCTATGCGGACCTTACTCCTCCAATCACGGAGAATTGCTGTTCAGGTTAAACAGTTGGCAGCAAAACAGGAAGGAGTATTGCTGGTGTCTGCCTCAGTATATCTGAGTCACGGGGACTTCCCTCAAGCACTGTCGACAGAGCTTGGAGCAAAGCCATGCAGTGGGCGATGTAAGAGGTAGCGCTTTCAGAAGGAGACAAGCAACAGCAGCATTATTTTCAAAGTATTTTCCCGTTGGAAAAGTGCACTTGTTTTTTAAATTCATGTAGTAAGAGATGATGAATACAGCTTCTCTCAGTACCTCCATCTGTTTGAGCTACGTAAACTGAGTACAGCATTTTCCTGTGTAAAGTGCTGGGTGCCTGTTCTGTCAGCAGGGCAGCCACCTCTGGGGCACACTGCCTGTAGCTGCTGGTAGCAGTGTGAAACGCAAATGCACCTTGATAAGGAATCTGGCTTACACATATCAACCTGCTCAGCACAAGTGTGCACTGCTGTTTGGGCAGAGAACATGATCTTTGAGCTGCCCTTGCCACCAGCTTGCTGTGCACTGCTGCTGAGGTTTAATGGGGTGGCAGAGAGACTTACTTCAGCTTCACATGCTGGCAGAATATTCCCCGAGCACTGGAAGCAGCCATCTCCAGTTGGGTGTTTCCTTGACACTTTGCCCACTTAACTGTGATTACAGATCTGTGCTGGTCTCTCCTTTACTCGTTCGGTCCTTCACCCATCATGTGTGCCCATGCCCTGAAGCTACAGACCTTCTAGCACAGGACCAGGCTTCATGTGCTTACCCAGCACACAGCACAGTGCAAACCAGCTCTGTCTGAGGTGCTGAGGGCTATTTCACAGCACGAGGGATAATTCTCTGTAAGAATCACTCTGCTACAAATCAAAGAGATGCAGTATGAGGCATTTAGTGGTGCAGCTCAGATCTATCAGAAGGAATTGTAGATTAAGGAAACAAACTGCTGGGAAATATCAGTGTTACTGTCTCAGGAAGCACTCAGTTCTTTGAGATCTGTGGATGGTGAGAAACTGTACATCTGACTGGGCTTTCTCCCACAAACATGCTTCTTTTTAGTGCTATGATTATATGAATTGTGACTCCTGGTGCTGTAATCAGCAATAGCAATAGCAGAGTTGAGCCCTAACTCTTTGCAAGAGGCCAGCAAACACCTGGTGGTGCTGGATCAAGGACCAAAATCTCCTCTGATTTCCACAGATTCAGTCTCACTCCCCCTCTGAGCCTTTCTGCACATATCCCAGCTGTCCCTCATGGTACCTAGGAAGTATTGAATGCAGTAATAGACTGTATGGTGGCCACGTGTATTGGAGGTGTATGATATGCCCCAGAAAGACTCAGTGTGGTGTGGACATCTGTGAAGCAAGGTGACAAAATACGACTTATTGTCCAAGCTTCTCAGTTTGCTCAAATCCACTCGCTCCTCAGCTTAAAGTCCTAATTCTCCATCACTAGAATGTTCCAGCACTATCTCTCTGTTCATATGTGGCCCAGACAACTTTTTCAGGCCACACGGCCAATCCGTGTTAAGAAACAAGAAGCTGATAACACCAGCAAACCAGAAGGGCAGTGCACTGACCCTTACCGAAACGGGCTTTGTTTCACGGGGAGATAAGGGTCTCCCACCTCCATGGGTGGGCCTCCAGAGTGACCAATGAGTGTGGACAGACACCAAGGCCTGCTCTCCTCTTCCTCTTTATAACCAGGACTGCGAGGGCACTTAGTACATCCTGCTCTGGGTGTTCACTAAAGGGAGCCTGAGCCAGCACTCTCCTGCACAATGACACTGACCCAAGCTGAGAAGGCCGCCGTGGTCACCATCTGGGCAAAGGTGGCTACCCAGATTGAGGCCATTGGGGCAGAATCACTGGAGAGGTAAGTCACCCACAGCACCCACTCCAGTGGGTGCCTGCTCTGACTTTGCTGTTAGGATGCATCTTGCATCAATGTTGCATGAATGAGACTCGTACAGTCATGTTGGGATTGATAAGACTTGTTTGATAAGCTGTATGTTTTTTAACGTGATTTTTTTTTTCTGCAGTTATATCCACGTTACTAAATTCTGATAGATGGCTTCAAAATCTTACAGCAGAAAATACTTTTCTAACCATTCAATGCTTCCCACTGTAAGAATTCATAGCTAGGAGCCCTAAAGAGGAATTCAAAGCCGTTCATGCTCAGTGTCCTGAAATAGGGTTATCACCGTTAGGAAATGAACTTTCACTGCTTTATCATTTAAGTTGCCACATAATGGACATTAAGAGAAGAGCTGTCCACCAAATTTACTAGGAACTCTTATTTCATTGCTCCAGTTCGTACATAACAAACTGTTAACATAACTGGAATCTGCATGAAGTATAGCACAGGGCAAACTAAGCAGGCTGCCATAAAGAGGGCTGTTGGTCTGCATGTTTTTTAGGTGTTGTCGTTAAAAGTTATTTTAATGCTATTTATAATCAAGGTAAGATATTGTGATATCCCTGTTGGGACTCCCACTACCGCTTGTACCAATCCTAGTTCATTTATCTCATAGTAGTTTGAAGGTCTTGCAAAACTGGCTGACAGCGTGGTATAGGAAATGTAGTGACAACTTCAAGCTTCCAAACTTCAAGCTTCCAAAACTCAATTAATTGCTGAAGGAGTGTATTTCTGCAGCTGGTGGCTTTACAATACACTTGCCCGGAGGTTTGGCCAGATCATGCATGTGTTTTCCACTGCTTAACTTCATTGTCTCATTCTCCTCCAGGCTTTTCTCCAGCTATCCTCAGACCAAAACCTACTTCCCTCATTTTGATCTCAGCCAAGGCTCAGTTCAGCTTCGTGGCCATGGCTCCAAGGTCCTGAATGCCATTGGGGAAGCTGTGAAGAACATTGATGACATTAGAGGCGCTTTGGCCAAACTCAGCGAGCTGCATGCTTACATCCTCAGGGTGGACCCAGTGAACTTCAAGGTGAGTGGGCACAATTTCAGGGATGAAAACTACCAGTTGCAGAACTAGAGGCCACAGGTCATTTTGACTATTGGTAGCCTGATCCCTGACTGTGTAGTGTGGCCTCATACTGCTGCTGGTTCCCCATCTGATTTTTAATCTGAGACTGGATCTTCTAGCAAACCACATGGTCCAGCTCAAGCAAAGTATTCAGGTGGTGTTTGTGTTAGGCAGGCCTGGGTCCTTGCTGCCTTTGTGGCAGTTTATGAGTCTTCCTTACATGTTAGGTGATGTCACCCTTCTTGAACAGTCTTTTTGAAATCTGAAATCTCCCTGAAGAAGGAAGAAACATTTAGATGGAGGAAGTGATATCGAACAGTGGACTGGGCATAAGGCAATGCTGCTTCTTCACAGCTAGCATCAGGCAGTAGTGTTACCTGGTTGGGACATGTATTTTTTCATTCCAGAGCACGTTGCAGACTTTTAGATTGGCTTCTGTTACTGATTACAATTTCTTTCCTTTTTTTTTTCCCTTGCAGCTGCTTTCCCACTGTATCCTGTGCACCGTGGCTGCCCGCTATCCCAGTGATTTCACCCCAGAAGTTCATGCTGCATGGGACAAGTTCCTGTCCAGCGTTTCCTCTGTTCTGACTGAGAAGTACAGATAAATGGCTTCCACACAGGGTTAGGGATGCACACCCATGGCACACAACAGCTGCCAAGTTCTGGGGTATTCTTCCTAGGCAGTCCTTTCAACTCCCCTGTGCAGGGGCTCAGCTGTCTGCAGACCACAATAAATAATTCAACTGTGATCTATGGTCTCTGTGCTTTCATTTTTCATGTTCCACCTTAGTGTTCAGGTAGTGTGTTTGGAAATCACTACATAATACGGAGGGGAAAATACTGAGCTGTGTAAGTTCATGTGCATAATGAGATTAACATACAGTTGTTCTCATACATATTCTCATACAGCTAGGACAACAAAATGTAAAGCTTATCAGGAAACCTTCTTTTACCCTGCTAGGACAATGAATGGACACAGGCTTCTTGTTTAGTCTCTCCAAAATCCAGCTTGGGCTGTTCTGAACAACAGCTGCACTGCCCAATGGCATGATGTGCACAAGGCAATGCTGTGTATTGATCACGTGTGCTCTTCTCATTGGGCGTGGACAAGGCAAACACCTTGGGCTATCACAACTGCTAGTCCCAACTGTTTGCTGAAGGGACCATCCCCTCAGCATGTCATTTCCTATTTTTATATCAGGGACTTTGCACGCTTTTGAAATTTGAGAAGAATAATTGGCCCCTGGAGATCAATGATGATACCTGAGGGACCAAAATTCCCAGTGTTTGGCACCTCCCGTGCCCCTTGTCCAAGTTCCTCCTGGCTATACCCCAGCTCCTAGCTGATAAAACACATGGGAATTGCCATGTTTACACCCTTGCTTCCTCTCCAAAATATTTCCAAGACTTTAGTACACATTACTTCTTCACACGCACGTACAAAAAACACTTGGAGTATTAGATCAGCTTGAAATTCAGAAGCTTCTTCATTGTTTGTTGGTGTACTCTCTAACTGATTCAGGTGTAGCGTGCAGGCCAATGAGTGTGATATCACTCAGTGCATCTTAGGAAGGGTCTGCGTCAAAGGGCAGAGTGATTCCAGCTTCATTTACTGAGCTGTATCCCTGCTCTTCCAGTGAGATACTTACCAAGTGACACTCACTGCTCCTGAATGACATGCAAAGGCAGGTGCAAAGCCTTAAGCAAACGAGCACAAGCTGCAGTGCTCAACTCATTTACAAAATGTATTTGGGCCGTGGGGAGAGATAAGACACAGAAGTTCTAAGCCACTGAGCTGATCTAAATCTGCACCTTCTGTGAGCAGCAAGTTTTTCCAACATTCTGTCTCTGTGGGTCTCTGGGTAACCTGAATGTTTAAATCAACAATTTACACTATAGGTCAGCATGGAGTACATCCCTAAGCCCTAATGTGTATCAGTGATTTCATGCAGAGGCTAAATGAAGAATATGACAGTCCCCAGCCACTGCATGCTGATAGGATGTCCTATCATTTATGGAGAGTGGCAAGAGCACACACTGGGATGGGAAAAAGCAGCAAGTCCAGGTCTGACGAGCAAGCAGGTATATCCTTCGGAAAGACAAGGTGCCAAAGAAGAGGTTCTTTTTCACCCAGGTTTCTCTGGGCTGCTGGAGTGGGATGGTGAGAGCACACAGAGGGCAAAGGTGGCATGGGGAGGGCAGGAGGCCCAGGAGCTCTTTGTTTGGAGGGGGCTGGATGTATCAGAGGCTGGAGGACAGGAGGGCTGGGACATGTGCGGGGCAAGGAGCCATGCATCCTGACAGGAGCACCAAGCAGCACTGCAAGACTGAGGCTGTAGCCAGCCCTGCAGCATCCTCAGGACCATGGCTGCCAACTGCAGGGTGCAGCTTTGATGGGTGCCTTCCCACAGCCTGGCAGGGGGCTGCCTGGGATCCCCTCTGCCTGCAGTGCGAGGTCGCCCATGGGGGCCAACCCAGCTGGCAGAGCAGGGCAGGGCAAGGTAGGACAGGGCAGGGCAAAGCAGCAGTGTCCCCCAAGGGCCCCCTCCATGGACACCAGGGCCCCCCGAGGCACTGCTGCTCCCTGCTCCCAGCGTTGCACAGCCACGGCCCCTCCGTGTGGATAAGATAAGGCTGGGGCGGGTGTGCAGGGAGCTATAAGAGGTCGGCCCTGCAGACTCCTCCACTACACACTGCCACCAGCCTGCCCCACCAACCACCACCATGCTGACTGCTGAGGACAAGAAGCTCATCCAGCAGACCTGGGAGAAGGCTGCTTCCCACCAGGAGGACTTCGGAGCTGAGGCTCTGATTAGGTGCAAACCAGGCCCAGGGGCACCTGATGGGGTGGGAATTTGGGGAGTGGGAGCCAATGGGTGCGGGCTGGGTCCCAGAGTGCTGGAGTGTGTGGGCTCGGGCAGGGGGAACTGCAGGGCTGCAGAGCTGACCAGCTTCGTTCCTGCAGGATGTTCACCTCCTATCCCCAGACCAAGACCTACTTCCCCCACTTTGATCTCTCAGCTGGCTCCGACCAGGTCCGTGGCCATGGCAAGAAGGTGCTGGGCGCCCTGGGCAATGCTGTGAAGAACGTGGACAACCTCAGCCAGGCCCTGTCTGAGCTCAGCAATCTGCATGCCTACAACCTGCGTGTTGACCCCGTCAACTTCAAGGCAAGCAGTGGCCAGGGTGTGGGGGTCCTGGGGTCAAAGGGTCCTATGGTTATAGGGTCCTGGAGGAACTGGGGTCCTGGGGGTCATGGGGTCAAGGGGTCCTGGGGTATAAGGGGTCCTGTGGTCAGGGGGTTCTTGGGTCAGGGAGTCCTGGGGTCTTGAAGTCAGGGTGTGCAGGATTCCTGGGAGCTGGGATCCTTGGGGCCAGGAGCTGGAGGCCAGGGGTGGTATCAAGGCCAGGATGGGGGTCAGACAGGGGCTAAGAGCCCTCCACCCAGAGCAAGGGTACTGAGCCCCTGTTTGCCTTGCAGTTGTTGTCACAATGCATCCAGGTGGTGCTGGCTGCACACTTGGGCAAAGACTACACCCCTGAGGTGCACGCTGCCTTCGACAAGTTCCTGTCTGCCGTGTCTGCTGTGCTGGCTGAGAAGTACAGATAAGCCACCATCTACAACTCTAAGTCTTCAATAAAGACACCATTGCTGCAGCACTGTGTCTGTGTGTGCTGGGGCTGGGGACAGGGCACGGGGTACAGGGTGGGCTGGGGCAGACCCAATGTTTCCCTGCACCCCTGGGGGGGGAGGGAGGAAGGAAGGAAGCTGCCAGCAGATCTGGCATGGGGTCTGCCTGGTTAAACATGATCCTGAAGCTGGTAGCAGGAATCTAAGGACAGAGCTCAGCCTGTGCCTTCCCATGCCTGCAAACCTGCTTGGGGTGGGTGAAGCTGTATGTGTTTCTTTGAACTCCTTGAATGATTTTCCATGGGGAACGGATTGACCTCTCCTGGCTCATGTCACCATGGCTGTTTAGGACTTGACTGGGGATGCTGTGGGAGCTAAATGCCTGCATGAATTCTGTGGGCAACCATATAAGGTCACAGAGTGCAAAAAATCCATTGTGAACCATGAAGTACAATCACTGTTCATAGCCTCAAGCCCCTGAGACACATCTCTCTAGCAATTATCTGCGAAGTGCCCTTCCAATCCTGCCCTGGGTGTCTGTTTCTCCCATGGCATCTGGAGAGGGTGGAAACAAGCCTGGGCAGAGCTGTAGTCCAACACAAGGCTGCTGCTTTTACATTATTGGCTTTAGATCTGAGGGAGATGGTGGGTTATAAGATAGTAAACTAGCCCTGGGTTTGCTCTGCACTGTGACCAGAGGAGGAAATCAGGGTTGTGAGGAATGAGGGAAGCTGCACCAGGAAATCAGCACCTGCTTTGGCAGGGAGTCCCCATACCACGTGTGCACACTCCCAAACACACAGTGCTTTTCCTCCATACTCTGAAGCACTACGTCTCAGCATGTCATTTACACCTAGTTACTCCTGTGCCTTCAGTTTGAGGAGCTCTTCTGCCTTTGCAGTTTGCCACACTGACGTGTGCATGGGCAGCAAATACACAGCCTCCCCAGCATCTGCTTCCCAGAAGAGCAGCCCCCCTCCTCCACTCTTCCCCTCCTCCTGTGCTCTGACATGGTGCCAGGTCAAGCTAATCTCCCCCAAACACAAACGATAAGAACCTCTGGAAATGGAGGAAACATGGGTGTAAACTGTCCCCCCCACACCGGCTCTCGAACCTACTGGAAACACTGCAGTCTTTTCCACCTTCCCAGCCCTCCTCATATTCCTCATTCTCCTCATCTTCCTCCTCACCTTCATCATTCAAGGCATATGGAGCTCACCAGGGGCTGTTGTGGACATAACATTCCACTCTTCCCCTGCTGTGAGCTCCTGTGGCTGCAGGACAGTGCCTGCAGCAGGATCTGGCACTGACCCTGTGGTTCTTCTGTGTGCCCCATTTCCAGCAGTCAGGGTCACCCCATGCCCCTGCAGCAGCAAGGGCTGGGACAGAAGGAGTTCTGGGGTCTGTTTGCAAAGGAATGAAGCTGCGGGTCAGGGAGCAGGACATGAAGACGCACTGGGGTGCACTGGTGTGAGGAGTGCAGAAGGAATGAGAGCAGAAGGTGCAGTGAGAATGAGCAGTGGTGTGTAGGGGCTACAGTGCACAGTGGTGTGTGAAGGGACAGTGTGAGTACTGGGGCAGTTCACGTGTGTGCATGGACTGTGCTGGAGAGGTCAGTCTGCATGTGCACAGGGCATCATAGGGACAGTTCCTTGGGGTGCAGGCTCCCTCAGTGTGCCTGAACCTACAGCCCCCTCTGTCTACAGTTCCCCCCACTCTGCCTACTTCTCCTGGGCAGAACACATCTCAGCTGGTCTCCAGAGGGTCCACCATTGGTACCTCAGCTGTAACCCCACACCAGGGGTCTGGGATCGACTGCTCCACCTGCTCCAAGGCAGACCCTAACCTCGACCCATGCCAGTGCAGACACTAACCCTAATCCTAACCCTAAATCCAGTTTGTGCCAGCATCACACTGCCCCAACCCTAACACCAAGCCTGAGCCTAACCCTAACACTGACTCTGGCTCGTGCCAGGATCCAACCACCCCCCCCCCCCCCCCCCCCCCCAGCTAGTGCAGTGTTGTGGGTGGGGCAGGGCAGCAGCCCTGCCTGGCTGGGGTCCAGCATCTATGGGGCGGGCTGGGGGGCGGGCGGTGGCCGGCACAGCATATAAGGCTGACAGCAGACGGCAGGGGCACCCGTGCTGGGGGCTGCCAACGCGGAGGTGCAACCATGGTGCTGTCCGCTTCTGACAAGACCAACGTCAAGGGCATCTTCTCCAAAATCTCAGGCCATGCTGAGGAGTATGGTGCTGAGGCCCTGGAAAGGTAAGTGTCTTTCCCCATCCTCCGGCTGCCCCTCTCCTGTCTGTCCCCGATCCTCTTCCTGTCCTTGCCTGTCCATGTCCTATCCTTCCCTGTCTTACCCGTCCCCCTCCCTGCATGCCCTGCTGGCCCTGACTCACTGTGCTCCGCAGGATGTTCACCACCTACCCCCAGACCAAGACCTACTTCCCCCACTTCGATCTGTCACATGGCTCCGCTCAGGTCAAGGGCCATGGCAAGAAGGTAGTGGCTGCCCTGATCGAGGCTGCCAACCACATCGATGACATCACAGGCACTCTCTCCAAGCTCAGCGACCTCCATGCCCACAAGCTCCGCGTGGACCCTGTCAACTTCAAAGTGAGTGTCTGGGAAGGGGCGACCCATCCCTGTCCCACGCAGCTGTCCCTCCCCTCACCCTCTCGCTCACCCTCTCCTTTTGCCTTGCAGCTCCTGGGCCAATGCTTCCTGGTGGTGGTGGCCATCCACCACCCCGCTGCCCTGACCCCGGAGGTCCACGCTTCCCTGGACAAGTTCTTGTGTGCCGTGGGCACCGTGCTGACCGCCAAGTACCGTTAGACGGCACGGCAGCCAGAGCTGGGGCCAACCCATCGCCAGCCCTCCAACAGCGAGCAGCCAAATGAGATGAAATAAAATCTGTTGCATTTGTGCTCCAGCCCTGGTGTTCTGCTCTTGTTGCTGCCTGCGGGGAGGGAGAGGGAGGGATCTGTTCTGGGGCTCCGTTCAGCAGAACTGGGGGTCCCTGGGCCAGGTGGGTGTGTGAAGGATATGTGCTCAGCTGGTGGTATTCAGGTGGTCATGCCCAGAAGACAGACACGCGTCTGCTGTCTGTGCGCATGAGTGGATGTGTGCGTGTGGTGCTGGTGAACAGGAAAGCCTTATAGAAAGTGGTCTCTGAGGGCTCCCCACAGGGTCCCCATCCTGAGCTTCCCACCAGAGCCCCACACCCATGCTGGGATCCTGTGCACCCTTTACCCCATGAAGCCCAGACTGTAAGGAAATAGATCTCATTCTGGAAGTGCTTTGTGGGAGATGGTGGGGAACAGTTCCTGATATCTGCCACTATCTGTGTGGTGGCACAGCGAGGAGATGCTGAGGACCCTCTGCACTGGAGCAACTTTTTGTGCATGCCCATAAACTGTGGCACTCATAGGACTTCTCTGCTTCCATCTCATCTGCCTGCCACACACGGAGAGTGCAAGGAGACTGGGGAAGACTACAGCACTCCAACAGGAACTGTCAGCACCTGGGGCTCAGTTTCTGCTCTTTGGGCTCATCAGGGCAGGGGGATGAGCAAAGGTGGTGAAGCAGTGCTGGGAGTTGTGCATGGCCCCCAGCTCTTATCACAGCCAGCAGTAGGGCTGGGGATGGCCACAGCCAGCAGGGGCTGCAGGTGGCTGATAAAGAGCTGCACGGGCTCTCCTCCAGCCCACGGGTGTGGTGAGGGACGTGGGCAGCAGATAGTCTCAGGAGCAAAGCTTGCCAGGTGCTGAGTAACTGCAGCCTGACCCTGCAAGGGCTCTTAATGCAGAGATGAAGGTTTGAGAATGGCCAGGGTGTCTGGCACAGCAAAACACAGCGTGGAGCCAGCTTGGGGTTACCATGGGTCCCCTCCTTCCTTGCCACAAATACTATAGGGGATCCAGATGGAAGGATGGACGCTTGCCCCTATCCCACATTCCGCAGTGACCATCAGTGACCAGTCCCCACAGATGACATCAGAGAGCTTCCAGCCCTCAAAGGTTCCTCCTACAAAGCACTCACCTCAGCCACCACAACTCCACCAGGCCATGCTCCAGTCTCCCCTTCCACCTCACACCTTCGAGACACACCTATGGGCATCGCTCCTCTCAGCAGAGAGCCTCTGCTCCTGAGGAGCACAGTGAGCAGGGGCACGGTGCAGGCAGGGCATGCACGGCACTGGGAACCAGCATGCAAAGCACTGGTAAGAGCCAGTGCCAAATCCTGCAAAGATCTGGGCTGCTTTAAACCCTGCTGCAGGGGATCCTTGCAGTCCTGAGTGTGCCAAATGCAGTGCTTGCACAAACGGGGTGAAGCTGCATGTAAAGGAACGCATGTCCTCCAGCCTGGATGGGCAGTGTGTGTGCAAGCAATGGGCAGCACATAGCTGGGCATAGCTCTGTGTGTCCATGAAAAGAAAAGCAATGCAGGGGGACGACATGTGCCAGGTTTGGCTGTTGTCCCTGCTGTCTCTGCCAGGCCTCTGCCTCCAGTTGCTCTCGCACCGTGCTGTGACCTCAGGCAGGACTCGGCCGGGACAGTGTTTCAGAGGAGGCAGCAAGCAGTGTCTTGGCTCAGTCTGGCTAAAAAATGCCGTGCTGCAAACAGCTGGGTGTTTTGTCCCAGCTACTTGTCCCTGCTGCCACAAGATGGAGGTCTCAAGCCGTGGTGCCTTTATCAGAGCCAGCCAGACAGCTCAGCCTTGAGTTGGAGCCTCCAGCCTTGGCCAGGACAGGCTTCCATTAGGCCCCAAGCTCCTGAGCACCTTGGGGTGCTGGCGCAGACTTGGAGGGGTGCACGGAACCTGGTGCTGTCTGAGGGGCCAGACCTGATGACAGGGTCTGCACCCCAGGCTCCCACCCCCCTTTTTCTACGGTCATAGAAATCACAGAATCATAGAATCACAGAATGGTTGGGTAGGAAGGGACCTTGCAGCCCCCAGCCCTACCCCTACCTTGGGCTGCCTGTCCCTTCCAGCTCAGGCTGCCCAGGGATGCTCCACGGCCTCAGGTACCTCCAGGGCTGGGGCACCCACAGTTTTCTGGGCAGCAGTACCAGCTGCCACCCACAGAGTGAAGGATTTCCTCCTCACATCTTACCCAAATCTCCTCTCTTTTAGTTTAAAACCATTCCCTCTTGTCTTGTCACTATCTACCAGTGTAAAAAGTTGATCTCTCTTCTGTTCATTGGCTCCTTTTATGTCCTGGAAGGCAGCAATGAGGGCTCTCTGGACCCTTCTCCAGGCTGAACAAGCCCAGCTCTCTCAACCTTTCTTCATTAGCAGAGGTGCTCCAGCACTCCGAGCATCCTTGTGGCCCTCCTCTGGACCTGCTCCAACAGCTCCATATCCTTCCTGTGCTGGGACCCCAGGCTTGGGTGCAGTAGTGCAGGTGGGGGCTCAAGAGGGCAGAGCAGAGAGGGACCCCCCATGCCCTGCAGCCACTCCTCCCCTGATGCAGCCAGGATACAGCTGGTCCTGGGCAGTGCTTCCTGGAAAGGAACACAGTGATATGTAATTATGGAAGACGGCAAGCATCCTAGAGGGGTTTACCAAGAATTTCCCATTCAAAACATGCTTCCTCATTTAGCAAAGAAGCAATAGAGAATTTTCTTCCCAAAGGCCAATTGAAAAGTGCAAGTTGAGAGATGGGGGAAAACATCACGTTTACAGAATTTTCTTCTATGTTTACAGCTGCTATTGGCATTCAGTGGGCCAATAGCAAAGCCCATGATTGGTGCAACCTGCCTAAGCAGCTTGTTTGCCCTAGGTTTAGGTTCTATCTAAATGTCAGCCTTTCCATACTGAACTGCTCTCTCTGATCTCTGTAAACCATTTTTAACCCAGTGCTTTGGGGGTGCTCACAGCCCTTCCAGCTCAGACACATCTGAGATTTTAAGAAGCGTATTCTCTATTACAACACATAAGTTATTGATGAAGGAACAGTGAATAATGATGCTGAACCAAGAACTGGAATCTGTCACAGAAGGAAAACAGACTCATCCGAAATGATTCATTCTTGGCAATAGCAATGGTTATTACTCATCACTTACTTCAATTAAATGTCCCACTGTTTGTTGTGAACTGAAGTTGACTGCCTTATAGTTCCCTGGTTTCCTCTTCTTACCCTGCTAATAATAACAGACCCTATTGTCTTGTTCTACAACCCCATCACCCTCCACCATTTCTCAAAGATTCTGATGGAGTGAGACGGCTTCAATCAGTTGCTGAGATAAAGGGGAATGTTTTCAGGCAAGCAGTCTGGAAACACTGAAATGATGGAACTGTACTTTAATCCACTCTTTTCAGGACCTATCTACCTTCCTTAAGTGTTAAGTCTTTGATGAAAAATGGCATTTTAGTGAAGGCTGACTCTATTTTTTCTCTTCTGAGTACTTTTCCGGTCCCTGCTGCGTCAACACCTTCCTCAGGGAATATTTTCTTTTTGGGCTTCAAGACCCTTGTGAATTTTTGTCTTGATCTTTTGATCATGTCCCTGTGTGTTCTGTATTCCTTCACCATAATGTCAGTTTTGATGGAGGGCTTAAAGTATTTTCTCTCCACCCTTTCCTTAAAGCAGAGACTGCTCCCAGTGGAGCAGCCACATCAAGCATCAGCTACATAGGTCCCTAGAGAGAACAGGGCTGATACAAACAAGCATTATCAGATCACAAAACATTGTCTGTGCTTCGTCACCATCAAAAGAAGCTTAATATCACAAACAATATCTCAGAAAAACTTTTTTGCTCATTCCCCTCCGAGTTGACCTGTGAGTAACCCAAGTCCCACTCCATGAGTTCCCTTTGACCAAGACGAAGCATGCTGAACACCCTGCTGCTGGAGATGCCCATGGCAGAACCCAGGCCTTGGTTTTTACATCTGAGAGGAGGTGGAGCAGACCTGCGGTAGTTTGATGTTGGCCATAAATTCCCTCTCAGGGCTGTCACTGCTGCATGGGAGCCATTCATCAACCAAACAGCAGAAACTTACCACAACTCCCTCGCACTGTTTTCCTTTTTTTTCTTTGCGTGGCTGACCATGTCTATTTTGGTAATTAGATCCAGCCCGACTTCCACTGTGGCTGTGCCACTGGCTTTTCAATGAAGAAACAGCACTTTTCTGTCAGGCCTTTCATATGTTGTCCACTAAGGATTGATCTGATTCTTGATACTGAATGGAAATACAAACATTTCTTCTTACCAGGTGCCTACCTTCCTACCATGTGCCAGCCACCTGAGATGACCTGAATGTGCTTAGGGATGGTGACACAGAGAGCATAAGAAATGCTCTGCTGGACCAGATGGTTGGTTCATCTCACCCACTGCTGTGTTCAGCAATAGGAGGTGGCATTAGGAAGAGCACACGAGCCTCGCTGTTTTAGGCTGTGCTCCTCCACAATCTGCAGCAGCAGTAAATATTTTCAGACAGTAAGTTCCTGCATGTTGCCTTCAGCATCTGTTTATTGACCAGTTGTTCATGAATTTGCTCATCCCTTTGTAAACCTGCTGACATCATTTTTTTCCACAGCCTCCTGTGGCAGCAGGTTCCAGAAGTTCATTCTCCCTCCCTGCCTCACGTGAAGTCCCTTTCATCCATTTCAAACCAATCTACTACACTCATCAATGGCCTCTAATTCTAGTACTGCAGAATCCAGTGAGCACCAGATCCTCGTTCCCCTTATGACCGTGTAAAGTTGTCCCTTTCTGTGCTCTCTCCTGTCCAACCCCAGACTTCCCAGACCATCGTCATGCTGCAGCTGCCCCATGCCCATCTCACTTGCTCTCAGGACAATCAGTAGATCTCAGGACTCCCTCTGTGTGCATTGTGTCCATAGATCTAGAGGCCAGAACTGTATAGCCATCAGAGGCCAGCCACAGGTGGGCCTTCCAGCACAGGGCAAGAAAGGCAAACCTGCAATGAATTTAATGCATGGGAAAAGACCTGAGACGCTACTGGATCACATTAATCCGTACACTACAACAGAATGCCTTTCATCTCCTGCATTGAAGGAACAAAGTCTGCTACTTCCATCTTGAGTTGAAGCATACAGCTCTCAGCTTTTTGATCCATGCTCCTGAGATGCAGTTCTTCGTTGTAATCTTCCTTTCCAGATCCCCTGTCACTGTGAATTCAGTTAGGCAACGAGCTGCAGGTCAGACACAACACAGGCAGGCTGTAGCTGGAGGTGGATGGAACGTAGGGTTTCCCACCCAGCTCTACTTTTTGACTGCTCGTGCCAGAACCAGAAACCTGTGTGAGCAGGCTGTGCCAGCTCTGTGCTCTCTGCTTATGGCCAAGAGAAGCCCAGCGATGGATTTATGGAAAGCAGTACAACAAAATGTGCAGCTGCTTAGTCAGGGAGATTTTATGCCTCCTTCAACAGTTGAGCAGCTGAGTGCCTTTTTTAATAGTAGAAGTGTGTTTATCAAAATTCACGGGTCAGCATTGTTAAAGCTCCAGGGTCTGAGTCTGGACAGGGCACCACAACTTATTTTTCCGCATCATACCTTCCGATGGGAATGCTTTCAGTACACGGTTCCAGTTTCTCCCCAGGCCTGTTTGAAACCCTGTAGGAAATGCACACAAGAGCAGACTGCTCCACTAGCGACTTCCTGAGCAGAGGCTGAACTTGAGGACTGGTGGGCTGACGAGCAGCGAGCAGATGTGGGTACTCCTGGTGTTGCCCAGCCCGACCTGCTGGCACAGGCACCGTATTGAGTCAACTGCCTGAGCTAGATGGAAACCCTAGTCCTGATGCAGCCATCCTCACTTGGTGCAGACAGAAAGAAGCTCACCAGAGGCTTTCCAAACAGTGAGTTTTTTATTGACACCGCGAAAGAAGACAGAAATCACTGCTGCTGGGTTATCTGCCTGGGAAAAACACTGCAAAAATCATCACAAACCCCAGAGAAATCCCCCAATAGACTCTTACCCACACAAATTAGCAAATTCCAGATGTAGCCCACGCTCGAGATATGTGGGAGTTTTAAGGGTACACAAGGAAGATAAAGAATGTCTGTCGGTTCACTAAACAAACAACAACAACAAAAAACCATTCTCGGAAATTCTTGACATTCTCTTCGAGGCGGAACGAAAGTGAGATCATATCCTCACTTTAAAGGCCAACCTGACTTGCGACAATAGAACATCACCTCCGTGCAGGATGAGCTAAGAAAGATGCCGCTGACCTCAGGAACACGGGGGCTCGGAGGTGTGATTGGGGTGGCTCAGTGGGGAAAAGGGATTTTCTCAGCCTTGGTACACACGGAAGGTTATTTGCAAGAGGCGAACAACCCGTTCCCTGTGTACACAGCAGCCGGGGCAAGAATTAATGCGGAGTGATGTGCACTTCCCGGTGTTACTGCGGCTCAGCAGGTACACAGGGAGCATCGTCGCAGGGTGTGGGGGCTCACCGCGTCCCAGCACCTGAAGATGAGGGTGTCGGCGAGCTTCGAGCCCTTTGTTTGCCCAGCTTTGCTGTTCCCGGGGAGAGGGGCAGGGCAGGGTCAGCCAGCTCCTGCTGGGCAGAGCAGGGAGGGCGGCTGGAGGTGAGCCACCACCGGAGAGCCGTGGCACTCCTGGGTGCTCTGGAGCTCCCAGGGGGACGAGCCAGGGTTGTGTCAACTCCGGAATCGTGGGATCCCCAAGGTTATCCGTGGGCACTGGGGTGCCGTCAGGACACCCCCAGCGCCATAAGGGTCATCCTGTGGACCGTCCCCACGATGGCGCTCCGGGGCCAGGATCCGTCCCAGCGTTCCCAGCGGGCTGCCCCGGGGCTCCCTCACGGCCGTACCCCTCCATCCCCGGGCCGGCCGCGGCTGCCGGTTCTCCCGGGGGGCGGAGCGGGGCGGGGCGGCGGCGGAAGCGGGAGGAGGAGGAGGAGGAGGAGGAGGAGGAGGAGGAGGAGGAGGAGGAGACGGCGGCGGCGGCGGCGGCGGCGATGGCGCTTTGGGGCGGGCGGCGGGCGGCGATGCCGGGATAGCGCGGGCGGCCATGGCGCGGGGAGCCGGCCCGGCGCTGCGCCTGCTGCTGCCGCTGCTGCCGCTCCTGGCGCTGCCCGCGGGGCGCGGCAGCCGCACCGGCGCCGGTAAGCGCGGGCACTGGTGGGCTGTGAGGCGGGACGGGGCTGCGATGTGCCCGGCGGGTGGGCCCGGCCCGTCACGGGCAACGCTGAGGGTCCGAGAGGGCCGAGCGTCACTTGGCGGTGGGCAGAAAGCTTTGTCAGGTGCGGCGTGCTGAGATCCCTCCGCTCGGAGCCGGGAGTTGCTGTGGAGCCGCGGAGCTTTGCGCGGTGTCAGGCGTCCTCTGTGTCGGGCTGGTTCCTCCTGGGGACATCGGGGCCCGAGCATGGATGGAGCCGAGGGCTGCGGTGCCTCTCCTGTGCCGCCTGGCTGAGGGACGTGGGCCCGTACGGCCCGGAGAAGACAGGGCTCCGGGGAGACCTCATTGTGGCCTTCCAGTGCTTGAAGGGAGCTTGTATGCGAGAGAGGGACCGACTTGTGACGCGGCTTGAGAGTGACAGGAGAAGGGAGAATGGCTTTAAGTTGAGAGAAGGGAGATTTAGGTTAGGAAGACGTTTTTTTTTTTCACTCAATGGCACTGCTGCCCAGAGAGCTGTGGGTGCCACTGGTGCCCTGCGCGGTCTGACGTGGTGAGGGGCAGCCAGCCCACAGCACGGAACTTGACCATCCTTACGGTCCTCTCCAACCCAAGCCATCCTATGGCTCTCAGATTTTCCCCTCCGTGCATGGTGGTGGCGGCCGTTGTTTCGTTTCTCAGGTGCTGTGTTGAGGTGGATGGGCAGGAGCAGGCTGGAAGCAGGTGCGATGGTTTTGGAGGAGCAAGGTCTGCTCTTCGTGGCAGTGAGCCCGGAGCTCCCGCTGTGTGCATGGCAGGGGCTGTGCTGGGGACTCGTGCTTGCCAAGGGCTTTTCCTCAGCCTGTGGAGAGCCAGCCGCCGCTTGTGGTGTTGGAGAGGTGCAGGGACGGCAGGTTGCTTGCTTTCTTCACGCTGATGTGGAGGTAGGTGTATGTAACTGTGTTTATCCGCTGCTGAGAGTGGTTATCATGCTGCACTTCAAATACCCTGTGGAGCACGCAGACTGCTCAGGGAGCTGCTGGCGCCAGGGTGAGATGTCACTTTGCCCCAAGGCCAGCCCTGCTCTGGCATCCTGCTCGGTGGGTTCCCAGCCCGGAGGAACCTCCCCTGTGTTCAAAGTGTGATATTAGGTTCTTCTTGGCGTCATCCTGCCGGATCAGAGAAACGCCACATCGCATGTGAGAGCTGTTAAGGATCAGGTTCTCCCAAGAGGAGTGAGGAGTCCTTCTGAGATATGTAAAGATAGGGTTTTGACATGGGTTACGTTATAAATAGCACAGAAAAACCTGCCACAGTCATCTCTTGTGTTGAATCAGACTGATCACTGTCCATGTAGCTGTACACAGGGTTTTCATGCATTCTTTATGTCCCTTTAGAACTGCTGCTTGACGTAAGTTCTGCACAGTGTTGAGCCTGCTGGCTTGGGAAGTGCTGGCTCTTCCAAAGCCCCTGAGATGCTTGCATCTGCTCTGAAACTGGGACCTCGTCCTTTTCATGGGAAGCTCTGAAACCAGCAGTCAACATGTCTAGAATTAGGATGAGATAATCTTTGGATGAATAAATCCAAGCTGTCGCAGGTGGTTCTTTATTCAGAAATTCAAAGAATGTGTCTCCTCTGTGCATCTGTGATTCTCCTTATGCACTGTTTTCTTAAAATCTTTTCTGCTTTCTGCATCACATTCTTGAAACTTTTAGAAGGAGGCTGTGGTTCAGCATCAAATTATGTAGCTTCCATCCTTTCCCACAGGGATTTCACAACTGCCTCGTTGAGTTCAAAGAGCTGTGAGCACGGCCAGGCAGTCAGGTCTGACTTCCCAGGTGTTGCTGTGCTTCTGAAGAGCATTGAGAACAGGGTAGAAACAGCCACACACAGAGCACAGCAATACTGAAATGCACTCTCAGTGCAAATAGGGTGCAGGAGCACATGCCTCACTTGCACATGACCTGTCTTTCTGGCTCTTCTCTACTGATGATCTGTTTTATCTGCATGTAGCATTTCCTTCTCAGCGCAGGCTGAGGGTGAAGCAGGAATCAATTCATCTGTTTCCTGGGTGCCCAGCCATAGCAAAGCCTGTGAGTGGAGCCCTGGTAGGTTCTCTCCAAGCGGAACTGTGCAGTTGGACTTTGTCCACGCTGCTGTACTGCGGGTTCAGGTGCTCCCCTTGTCATCTGTCACATGCTGAGCCCAGGTCTGTGCCATTCCCTCAGGCTGTAAGTGCACCTCAGTCAACATAACTGACCCATCCTTTATGTGACCTGTGCTTGACTTCTTAATTTTGCAGCCTGCCAGCCCTCTATTCCTCCCTAAAAAAACCTCTCACAAATAATTCTTTTGTTTCCATGGCCCTTTGAGGGTGAGGAGCTGCTGCTGGCCATGCAGAGCATGGCTGGAGGGCTGGAGCAGGTTTTGTCAGGTGTTGGTGGAACAGTTAATCCCTGCCTGGACTGTTTGATGTGACCTGCTGCTTTGGGCAGGGCCACAGCTATCCAGGCTCTGTCTTCGTCTACCCTTGGCTTGTGCTGGCACCCAAATGTCACCACGGACGTCCAGAAATGAATATGCTGTGCGCACGCAGAGTGCCACTGGGTGCAAAGAAGCTGCTGATTAAAGGCTTCTTTCTTCTGTAGTTCCTATGCATGAAATAAGACTGGGTTTGTAGGAAAGCACAGCTGATTCCTGCCCCCACTCTTGTCTGTAGCAGCCCGTACACTGTACTGGCGTCACATCTGTGTTTGCTTGAAGAGTCCCTTCAGTGGGGTCTGCTCTTTGCTGGCCCAGAGAGTGACCTAACCCTGACCTGAGGACAGTAAGTAGTCAGACAGCTGTTGTCACCGTGCAAGGACTGCCTGTGTGCTGTGCTTTGCTTTGTGAGCACTTTGTGCTTGCCCTGTGCTGGGGCACAGCCCAGCCGGGTACCCTCGTGCAGCCCTGAGTGGGCTCTGATGCAGGACCCCAGCATCAGCTGGGGCAGCCTGTAGCAGTGGTGCTCTGCCAGTGCTCCCTTTTCCTTGGAGAGTAAATCCTCCTGCTGGCTTATTCTTTGACAGCAGTGAAAGCTGTGCGGCTGGTATTTCTTGCTTTCCTGTTTCCTCCTTTCTCAGTCGGGTTTGCAATGTGCCTGGAGGCTTTAGCTTGGTAATTTGCCAAGAAATTAAACCCATTATGACTATTCCTGTCTCTTTGCAGTGCCGTGTGTTCAGGTCAGCGTGCATCCTGCTCTGGGGCATGAATCGTATTTCCTGCTCGGATTAGTTTCCTCTTGGCATGAAGTACAACTCAAGGCTCTGCTCCTGCCTGAGGAGCGTTTTTTCCTCTTTTTCTGGCACCTCACTGAAACTCAGCTGTGTCCTGCATGTTTCCACGTGACCCTGAGCAGCACGAGATGAAGACAAGCTACGTGACACTTGCTGCTTTATTTTCTGATCAAATGATGCTTCCGAGTCTGAGAGCTACCACAGTTTCTCTCCATTTCACAGAATTCTAGAGTAGAAAAGGAGTGCTGGGGGGAGGGCTGGGTTGAGATATAAAGGCAAATTCTTCACCTTGCTGAGTGCGAGGAACCTCATTTGCTGGTAGACAGAATGACCTTGGCTCCCTTCCTAGTGCAGATTTGCCCTGTTCCCAGTCCTGATATGATGTTTCTTTTCGATCCCTGACTGTAGTCTGGCTGATTTCTTGCTGACAATGACAGCAGTGTAGTTCTGCATGTTGAATTATCTGCAGCCTGGGAGTGATCTGTAGGCATAAACTGTGCAGAGGGATGGATGAAGGCTCTTGTTAGTCCTATGGCGCTCTCACTGAATGACTCTTGCATGGTCCTTACAGTGGGGCTGTTGTCGCTTATTCCAGCAGCCTTTCTTCCAGGTGTGAATGTCTTTAGACACTGTAAGGTATATCTTTGAGAGCAAAGTTATGTTTGCAGCGTGTGTATTTTCATTGCATTGCATGTTACAGGAAGACAGTGTGTTGTATGGAGCACGTGCCTTCAGCCAGTGAGCCCAAGTGCTCAGCAGAAACAGATCCAGACACAGCTCTTGCTGTCGTCTTCACATTTTGTGGAGCTGGCTGAGGCTCTTTTACTGCTCTTTGGCTGTAGGTGACTGTTCTGCAGTGAAGATCAACGCAGCTCTGCTTACTCAGTCTCATCTCATTCCTTGGACCGGGGGGAGCTCAGTAGCTCACCAAGTATCTAGTGGAACTGGGCTGAGAGGTCAGGGACACAAAGGGCTCGTCTCCAGAGCCGTTAAAACTCTTGTGTGCTCCCGTGGCTGCAGTGTACCCAGTGCTCCCAGCCACCCCAGCAGCTGCTGTGCTCTCTCCCCTCCAGGCTCCCTGTTTGTCTCCGAGTATTTCTCGCAGAGCGCACAGAGGCTGTCCTTCTACAGCTGGTATGGGAACGCCAAGGTCTTCCACTTCCACGTGCCAGAAGATACCGTGCTGCTTCGCTGGCTCCTGCAGGCATCCAGGGGGAAAGAACCTGAGTGCACCAGCATGGAGGTCACAGTGTACGTATGTCCCTGCACCAGTGCTTGCACAGGCGGTCTTTCTTGTCTTTCCTTTGTCCTTGCCACTTGTGACTGTAGTCATTTGTTTGCAGGAGGCTGTGAATCTCTTCTCCAGTTGGAGCAAACATAATTTCTTAATGTTATACTACGCTGCATCTGTGGTTTTTAACCTGTTGGAGCATTTCTTATTACCCACGGATTGAGAAGCTATCAAAATGCAGCATCTGAGAGGGGCCTTAGAAACACTGGAGAGAGCTTCACAGTGAGACTGTTGTTGCTCTTCAAAAACAAAGGTGTTCCTGGACCTTTCTGTACCAGAAGAGGTGGCAGAACTGCAGAGGGCTTGAGAGGATCCAAAGCAATAGTGCTTTCTGCATCCCAGAAAGGTTAAATAAATATCTCCTGTATTACTTAGCTGCCTACTTTTCTGGTATTTCACATTTTGAGATACTTATCTTGAAAGCAGAAGTGCTGGTGTTCTGAAGTCAGTCAGAAAGGCCTTTCTTGCTGAGCATGTTTTAATCGCTCTGCCCTCCTTAGGGGCGGAAATGGGGAAGATGCAGATCTTGGCTATAAAAAGAAAGCTCTTAATTGATGGTTTAGCCTAGCTGGCTACACAGGGAATTTGCTGATGGTTGTTTTCTGTTTTGTTTTTTTTTTTTTAAAGCAGTTTTGTGATTGGGGCTTAACCTAAGTAAGTGTTACGGAAATTTGCTTTCAGGCTTGATGGAATGATGTAAATCCTTATCTTAATAAGCAGCCAAGTTAAATCAATCGCTGAATAAGTCCAAGATAAGGTAATGCCAGCCAGTCCTCACCAAATGAAAATGATGGCTCTGTGCTCCACTTAAAATGCAGGTTATTTCTAGCTCTCTGATCTCAGGCCAACCTGGGTATCTTCAGGAGTTTGTATTCCAGTTTATCTTGCACGTGTATTTACATCCTTTTATTTATTTGGATTCTGGTTTCTCTTGCAGGCACTTTCGCTACGGAGCCCCTCCTGTGATTAATCCACTGGGCACTCATTTTCCTGCAAACGCAACCGTCCGACCTTCCTATAACATCAGCATCACTCTGAGCAGTGCAGTGCAGAACACCACCTTTGTGAACATCACTACCCCTGCTGCAGGAGACTGGTTCATTGCTGCACATCTCCCCGAGGCTGCTGGCAGAATTGAAGTGAAGGTAAGGGCTCTGATGAGCATCTTGTACAGCCAGCATACTCTGTCCAGTGTGTCTTGCCACAGTTGATCAGTCTGCTCTCCCCTCCTGCAGGGTTTCTCCACTCCATGCACCTATATGTTTCAGGCAGATATGTTTGTGCTTAGACTCACTGATATGCCTGTTCTGGAGCCTGGTGTTGCCGTGCCACAAACCATCGTCTCACCTGCTAAGCCACTGCATGTCAAGTGAGTGAGAGCAGCAGCTGGAAACACTTGGGGCTGCAGGTGTGGGAGTCAGATTTCTCACTGGTGCTGCTTAGGGTAAGCCACTGTGGTTTCCATGCTGGGCTGGACTGGATTGTGCTCTGGAGATCGAGGGCCTTTAACCAGCTCCACGTGGCAGGGTGATGAGGTGTGTATGGGCACTGCACGTGAGGGCCCTTCTCTAAGTCCTTACTGGTAGACTTAAAGGTTTAGCTATGGGAGTTTGTTAGCTATGAGAGACCCTTCCCCTGGGAATGATGTTCATGACACAAATCAGGGCATTCTAGTTCTTGTCACAAAGCCACTGGGACTCTGTGGTGGGCTGTGGCTGGCCTTTGTTCAGAGTACAAACTGTGCCAGTTGCTGGTTCCTCTTCCTGCAGGGTTTTTGTTCCCAAGTACGCTGCCAGAATGTGGTTTGAGCTGCGAAGCTGTGTGACAAGTGAGCGGAAAGCATGCGCTGTGCGGGTAGTGCTGGGCTCTATCACACTGCCACAGTCCTTCCAGAGGATCGTCACCTGCACGGGGAATGTGAACTGCAGCATAAGCCTGGATTCACTCCCCTGGGAGAAGTGGTTGCAGATCATGGTGGAGAGCCTTGGCACTGCCAATGCCAGTGTGTCATTGGAGATGCTGGCTTCTTTCACAGGTGAGCTTCCATTTTCTCTAGCCACGTGGGGAAGAGACAAGAGAGAATTTTGTGTCTGCTAGGTCACTTTAGCCTTTGTGTGAATGGCTTAGTGTCTTGTGTTCCCCAGTATGCTGTTTGCCTGGATATAATCTTGAGAGCTAAGGTCTAGCTGTGGTTGGGGGTTAAAAGAGTAGGTTCCAGTATTCACCCAACACCTGCCTGTTTTGGAAATGCCTGAGAAGTTCGGGATCTGTGAAGCAGTGATAATTTTCCAAAGGATGTTTGGGAAAGCAGTGTCTGGTTTAAAATCTGGTGGGGACTGCATCTACTCGAAATTACACTAGTTCCTAATGGTGTGCTGACTACTTATTGGCCATAGGCAGGCTTCAGACAGGAAACCATCTCGTGGAGGTTTACTTAGGGTAATTTGTGTTGTAATGAGATGTCACAATTTCACGTGCCTTTGGAGGTCACAAGGTCCTGTGGCTGTGATAAACACCTTTGTGTTCTCCTGTAACATGACAGTGATCTCAGACTGAGTGTTGGAGCTTGGAGCTCACCAGCTAGGTGCATTTTTAAAAGTATTCTTTGGCTAGGGCCTGACACTGGCAGCTGAGCTATGAGAGGGGCATTAGAGTCTCTGGGAACTACGGACAGGCTCCAGCAGTGAGATCCAACTGTCACGTTTGGCTCCAGTCACTGTGACTTTGTGTTTTGTGCCTGTAGCTGGGGCTGAATTAGCTCCTCTGCTCACAACTAGAGGCTTTTTTGCAGCCTGTGGTTCTGGGACACTTAAGTGTTGTGCTCAGTCAGTGCCTATTGAATATTCCCTGTCTGCTGGGTACACTGATGTTATGATGCTATGTATTATCCCTTCTTCAGTTCCTCTGCTTCGTTTCTGTTTCTCAGCATCTCCAGAATAGTGTCACGCACTGTACCATTTGTCTGGCTTTTGTCAGTGTCCCACATTTGGACGTGATACTAGGGTTTCCACGGCAAAGATGGTGCCTTTCAGGGTCTGTAGCAAATTCTGAAGTGCCTGAACCAGCTGAAATACCCCACAGTTTGTGCTGTAACATGAAGGTCTTAAAGTTACTGGGGTCTTGGTTGAGGTGCTAGTTCTGACCGTGCTGATTCCTCTCCATTTTTTTGCTTGACAGATTGTAGACCAGGAAGTACCAGTTCTTTCCTTAACTTCAGCAGCCTAAACCAGAGCCAGGCTGGTTCAGGACCAGGGAGTCCCACCACACCTACAGGAATGGCTTTGCGCAACGCTTCTGACCAGAGGAGCTTCTGCCTCCAGAACCAGCCTGTTGTTCGTGAGGACCTGGATGTGGTGTCTGTGCGGTACAGGCTCTTGAATGGTCCCAGTGTATCTGTGTACTCCATCTCCCCAACCCTCCTCCTCTTCAACTTGAACAGTGGCATGGACAGCGGGGGTTCCCTTGTGGTGAATCTCCTGCTTAACAAGGTGCAGTAAGCTTCTTCACGTGTGTGGTTGTCTTCTCTTTGCAGTGCTTGTCTCTGTCCCATCTCCTGGGTAAATTCAAGGGGTTGTAGGTACCAGTGGGACTATCTTCCTTTCTTTTTTTTTTTTTTTTTTTTTTTTTTTGTTGTTGTGAAGCACTCTCATCCTGTTTTAGCTATTTACAGCATGTCCTGCTTGCCAGTTCCAGTTCAAACACTACAGCTTACTGGAATGTGGTGTCAGAGGAAGTGGAGAAGCAGCTGCTTTCCATCTCTTCCACGGAAGCCTAGAGCTTTGCTGCCACAAGAGCAAACTGATGGGGAAACCCAAGGATTTCCTGTCTGAGTCACTGGTTCCCAAACTCCTCTAGTGGCACTTAGAAATTATTATCTGAAATTGTTAGAAGAGCTAGAAAATGCCTTAGTGGTGTGAATATTCCATCTGGGAGGCGTTTCCAGCCACACAGTCTCCCTGGGAAACTCTCTTCCTGTGCCTTTCAGCAAAAAATACAATGCAGTGACAGTGCAGGGTGTGGGGAATGCAGGTTTGGCCAGAAAGAGCTGGGGAACTGATGGATGACTTTTGGTTGGCAGGTTTTGGTATCACCTGCTGCTCCCATAGGTTGTGAGCGGTGTGGAAGATTCATAGGGTATGGGGGGTGGCATCGAGGTGCTCTGATGTGGGATATTTTTCTGTTTGCACAGACGTCGCTGAGCCAGGCCAATGCCACTGTGGTAGCATGTGTGAGTGCTGCTTCGCCGGTGCTGTCTCTCAATACCACGCAGAACTGCAGCACAGGTATGAGAACCACTGACAACCACCACCAGCTCAGCTGCAGTGCCTCAGGACTAAGCTTTTAGACCTTTGCCTTTAGGATCTGCTAACTGACTCAAGTCCTTCGTGCAGTGTCTTGGGGAAGATTGTTTTGGTACAAGTCCTCCTACGGCCTTCATCACACAGTTTTGGCAAATGCTCTGTAGTGTGAGGGTGCAGGTGCTTGGCTGGAACCAGGAGCCGGGTTCCATCAATTAAACCCTAACTGTGGTTAGCAACTGAGGCTCTTCCAGCTTTGTTGGCAGGCTTGGAGCTAGTCAGGGCCTTGCTGGTGTGCAGAGAAGCTGAACTCTGCATTGGAGGACTAAGCAAGCAAACAGGCTGTTCCACATGCCTTGTGCTGTCCAGGCAGGTTCTTTCAACACCTCGGTGTCCTGTGAGGATGGGAGTAAGGATCTGTAGGAGCATCCGATTCCTATGCAGCTGGTCTAAGCTAAGGATTGCCCTTCTGCCCGAGTCCTGATATCTCACAACACTCTCTTCTCTTTAAGCTTTCTTCCAGGGTTACCCTCTGAGTGTGAGCACGTCCTCTGCGGAAGCGATGCTGATTGTCCTGTACCCACAGACAGATGACTGGTTCCTTTCCTTGCAACTCATCTGCCCAAAGGGCCAGAGGTGAGCGGTGTGTCATCCAGCCTTGAGGCTGATGCAGAACACTGTACCTCCAGGTCCTGCTGCCCTTGACTCACGTAAGCAAAACCAAATGCCTCCCACTGTCCTGCCTTCTGCCACGGGCACAATGCAGTGGCTACAGAGAGGAAGAAAAGAGGTGAGTGGCAGTGCTGCTCTCTGATAAGCCCTCAAGCAGCTTGTCTGGTGGTGACCTGCTGTGTCTCATGCTGACTGCACGTGGGTGGCAGAGCCTGCTTGGATGAGCTTTCCCAGATGTATGTTGAGGTGATAAATTGAAGAGAGCAGTGTTGTAAATCAGAATGCTGTTACTTCCTCAAGGGGTCTTTGAAATGCACTCAGTTGCTCTCATAGTGTAGCAGTTTGCCTTCCTGGTGATTCATCTGTGTAAAGAGCCAAGCGTGTTCTGTGGAATGGTGCTGGCAATTTCTGGTTCTGAGAACCAGTCATGAGAATCTGAGTCTGTAATGGGTTCTGTGGAAGAGCTGAGGCCTGCCTGTACATCGGTTGGCAGTCTGAGTGGAGAAGGAGTCTCTCCTCTTGGGGGCCATGAAGCAGATCCACAGCTGGCTGTGGTGTGAGGGTCCCCCTGCTGAAACAGAGAGCTCGTGTGAGTGCTTGATGGCATGACACAGTGAGACCAAGAGCTTTCAGAAACCCTCGAGCAGGGTGCTCCTGAGGCACAAGGATGCCCAGAAGGGCCAGGGTACCAACAGCCTCTTCTCATTGCAGTGAATGTAACACCGCAGAAGCCAAAGTGACCGTCATAGCTTACCTCACCCCCTGCTTCAATGACTGTGGGCCATATGGACAGTGCAGTCTCCTGAGAAGACATGGCTACCTCTATGCTGGCTGCAGCTGTAAAGCCGGTGAGTGCATCTTCCTAAAAGGCCTTGCTATCTTCCCCCAAGGGAAGGCCACATTCTTCCATTTTGTTGTTTAAATAGGGGAGCCAGGACTGTCACGTCTGTACAGACAGCCTGGAATCACAGTGCCTGCCCAAAGTGCCCTCTGTACCTGTGGTGCCCTCTGTGGGCAGTGTCCTGATTTCCCTGAGGAGTGTCAGGTTCTGGGAAGCTCCCCGTGGGGAACAGTGTATGAGGCTGAAGACAGCATTCGGCTGAATGGTAATTTTACTTCCAGCTTTGTGTCCCCAGTGGCCTTGAGAGGCGCTTCTGAGCATCCCCAAAGAGATCAGGATGCTGGCAGGGCTGCCTGAAAGTGTCAGCATCAGAGCCTACATCTCTCACGGCAGTGTATTACGTAGTGTCCTGGTACAGGATGTGATGAGACTGGGCTGGCAATGTCTGTGCTTTGCTGTGGTGCTGTCTCATGCCAAGAGCCAGAATTCCAGCCAACCCTTACGCTCAGAGGTGCCCCTGAAGGAGGCACATTTGTGTCAGCTGCTAATCATAATGAGATGGGAGAACTGGGCAGAAGTCGCTAGCTTTAGGGAAGATGATAGCTGTTCTGTGCCTGGATGGATCCTTGTATCTGTTTTTAGGAGCAGGGTAAGGTGAAACGTGGTTCACTGCTGCTTTGGATCTGAGCCAGGGTGCCCTTGCTGCCTTCTGCAGTTCTGCTGCAAGGCTTGGACTGTGACAGAACGACATCCTAATTTCCTCAGAGGGTGCCGTGTTCTGGGAAGTGCACAGCACCCCAGGAGAAATGAGGAATCAGGCTGAGGACAGCTTTCTGCTGAATCACTTGGAGCAAAATGCCCCAGCTGAATATTCATGACCCAGAAATAAACTGAAAGAGAGCAGCCTCCTGTGGGCTCTGCAGGAACAGCAGGGGGAAGAAGGCAGAGCTGCTGGGTTTGTTTCTTGTGGCACTGTAATGGGATGGGATGCTACTCTTGGCTCTTCTTGTTGACTGTGGAGTGTCTGCGTGTAACCACGCTGCCCTGTGACTGACCTTTCCCCAAAAGGAGGATATAGACATCCTAACCTTGAATAAAAAACAAAATTAGAAAAAAAATTAAGTGGCTGATAGAGCATATTAGGGAGAAGGGCTGCAGTAGCAAACTCGTTAGACAGCAGCTGAAAACATCAAAACAATTAAAATCAGCTGCTTAGTGTAAATACTCTTTGGGTCCACAGTGAAACAGCGGTCTCTCTGTGCGCTGCCCCAGGTGCTGGGCTTCTGATGGGCTCCCAGAGGGGTTTGTTCTTCCTCCTCCTGATGTCTCCACTGCCCTGGAAGGCAGCACAAGGCTTGGGAGGTGTTTCAGGCTCCTGCTGTGTTCTGCAGGAGTACAAGGTGGGGCATGAGATCCACAGAGGCCTCTCTGTTCTGCAGGTTGGAGCGGGTGGAGCTGCACAGACGATACCAAGGCTCAGTCTGTCGGTGCACAGAACCTGGCCACCCTCCTGCTCACGCTGAGTAACCTCATGTTCCTGCCAGCAATAGTGGTTGCTGTTTATCGATACTACCTGGTGGAGGCCTCTGTCTACACCTACACCATGTTCTTCTCCACGGTAGGGATCACTTTTTTCTCAGGTCCCCCTGCCAGTTCCCCCTTAGTATCAGGAGTCTGGGGAGCATTTAGTCCAATGCCTGCTCTCTTTGGTGGAGAAGTCCATGCTGGAGCTCCAAGATGCCTCTAGGATCATTGGACATGCACCTCCATGGACATGTCCTGTCCCGTCAGAGCTTGGCTGAAGTGTTATTTGCACTGGGTTCTTCCACCTGTGCTGCAGGTGCTCCCTTTTGGGAGCAGACCCCAGGGAACCAGGATGGGAACCCAGCACGATGCCGGGAGCTTCCTGGGGACGCTGCCAGGAGGGGAGGGATCCTGGCTACCATTCTTCTGTTTCTTTACAGAAAGCTGTGTGGTGGTGCTGGATTCATGTTAGGCTTTGTTTTTCTTCCAGTTCTACCATGCATGTGACCAGCCAGGCATCGCTGTGATGTGCATTATGGACTACGACACACTACAGTACTGTGACTTTTTGGGATCTGTGGTGTCCATCTGGGTGACCATCTTGTGCATGTCCCGGGTGAAGAAGATTCTGAAATACGTGAGTGCCAGATTGCATTGCGGGTATCCCTGTGCTGCAGGGCCTCGGGTGGCCGTGCTGTGCCCTCTTGTGGCAGCACTTTAATAACACAGCACATTCAGCAGCTCCTCTGCTGCTTGCAAGGTTCCCTGGATAACCCATCTTGGTAACAAAGACTGTCATCCGATGCCACTCTAATTTTTAATCCGGTGTTGTTTTTATCCTCGGAGCCTGGATTGTGGGCCTGGATGCTTGTTTTGTAGGTACTGGGCCCTGAAGGGGCTGAGGTGAAAGACTTGTGGATCTTCTCATTTCTCCTTCTAAAGGTGGTGCTCCCCAGTCGTGTGTGCAGGGCTGGGCCAACCAGGAGATAGAATTCTCCCTGTCTCAGGCCTTTGGCATGGCCAGCCGTGCATTGGCAGAGGATGAGCTGCTGATATTTGTAATGTTGTCTCATTCACAGGTTCTTTTCGTCCTGGGGTCGCTGCTAATCGCCATGTCCCTGCAGCTGGACCGCAGAGGGGTGTGGAACATGATGGGTCCCTGCCTGTTTGCCCTTGTCATCATGATCTCAGCATGGGTAAGTACTGGTAGACAGATAACCCACTGCCCTGTGCTCCCCTCCAGAAAAAATGGTGGCGGAGCAGTCCCTTGATACCAGCCCATCCACACACAGGCCTGATTTTCTTGAAATGCCCCTGATGGACAGAGCAAAGGGCAAGGAATTTACCTTCCATTCTTCCAATATCTGAGAAATCACCTGTTTATGGATCTCAGCAGAGTCCAGCTGCTGCAGCTCCGATTTAGACTGTGCTGGTGTCATGGCAGAATGGCTGATTGTTGCCTATGCCCTGGACAGGAACTCTGGCATCAGCATTGCCCTCTTCCTGCTGGGTTTTGGTGCTGCAGCTGGATGTGGGTCTTGCACATAAGCCCAAGATGGAGGGAGGCTGAAGTTTTCCAGAGGCGTACTCTCTTGCTGTGAAGAGTTTAACCCTTCTGTGCTTTCACACCTCCAGGTTTACCACGGAGTGAAGCGCAGACAGTGCTACCCCTCCTCATGGAAGCGATGGGTTTTCTACCTCCTACCAGGGATCACTTTGGCATTCATCGCCATCTCAGTATATGCGTTCATGGAAACCAATGAGAACTATTACTACACTCACAGCATCTGGCATGTGCTGGTGGCTGGCAGTGTTGCTTTCCTGCTTCCACCTCGGGACAAGCATAAGAAGCCCTGGGCCTGGTCGCAGAAGCTCACGTGTCGCTATCAGATCTGCCAGAATGACCGTGAGGAGCTCTACGCTGTCACCTGAACTGCTTGGCTCCATGTCCCAGAGGTGAAGGGCTGGTAAGGTTGCTCTTTGCCAGGCCAGCCTGGGCTGCCCCTCTGTAGCACACTGGCAGTCTTCTTATGTGCTCTTTCACTGTCTGGGGCAGCACAGTTAGCTAGACTGGATTTAAAGATGAAGACGGTGGGCTTGTCTTGTGAAGGCAAGTTTGAGGCCCCCTCCGCTTTTCTGCTGGGATGAGGCAGGCTCTTCATGGTTCCAGATCAAGGAGTAGTCTGCCCAGCACCTCTCCCATGGCCCTGGGGGAAATTGCCAACCTTTCTTCCTTTCCTACTGTATCAATAAGGTTTGGACTCAGCCCATGCTACCCTGGAGCCAGAGGCTGCAGGGCTCTTCCCTGCACTCGCTTTCTTAGCGGAGGTCTGTGGGACAGAGATTTCCCCTGCTATCCTGCAATCACAATTTGCTTTATCAAGAGAAGAACAGCTTTCTTCTGCCCCTGACCTGGAGGTAGATGCTTTTGATTGCTCTTGGTGCTGAAAGGCAGGGAGCTGATCTCAGCATCAGTCTAGAGCCCCTGTCTTTTTGAAACAAGGGATGCTGCTCTTACTTTGTCCTGTTTCTGGAGGGGTTGAATGAGACCTGAACTTGGGCCCTGAATTCAGGATCAGACTTGCCAAGAATGTGGAAAAAAAAGGGGGCATGTGCAAGAGCATCAGCAGCATCTGCCTCAGAACTGTGACACACACACAGCAGTGCGAGTTCAGTCTCAATTTTCCTTTTGTCCTTCTTAGTTCATCTGGAAGGATCTAGGCTACTGTACCGTTCCCCTTCCTCTTTTCATGTTCAGGTATTTGCTGTCTTCCTTTCTTTTGTGGGTGCAGCAGCTCTGCCCAGCTGACACAGTTGGCAGTGTCCCTCTGGGCTCCAGCGTGGTTGGTGCTGGGCTGAGGTACTTCACCTGCAAGTTAAAACTAAGTACACTACCCCCGATTCCTTCACCTTTGTCAGCAAGAGTTCACTCTGTATCTGCGTTAGGGTCAACCTGTGCCGAGCTGGAACCCAGAGCTTGAAGGCATGCTCCAGTCCTGCAGTCATCATAGCACAGCGTGGTCTTACAGCAGGTTTGTTAACGTGTGCTTTGAATGTGTGCTGCACCCAGCACCTTTCCTGTCCTTGCATACAGCATCACGCTGGAGCCGTGCCGCCCCTGCACTTGGCCTGCTGTGGCTCAGGGGCTGGATGTGATGTAGTCACAGCTCCTCTCAGGCCATTGGCAGTGTCCCAGTCCCTCCCAGAGCCACTTCCATCAGCTCCCAAGGTAGCTTTAGTCTCCTTGGGTTCGTCTGTCTCACTTTAGCCTTATTGGAGGGCACTCGGAGGGCACTCAAGACAGAAGAAAGCGTGACCAGAAACAGAATTGGCAACTAGGAAAGTAGTCTTTGCCCATCCTTATTATATAGATAAGGGCTCAGGTAGATGGTTCCCTGCCTGTTTATTCCAGCCACGGAGGACGGCCGAGGGAGATCAGCTTAGGACTGTACAAAGGTCTCCTTTCTACACTAGAGATAGCTGAGATGCTGATGACCATGTGTTCTTGTTGCAGCCCGTGGTCTGACTGCCTGCGAGCTGACTAACTTCCATGCAACTGTGACCCCAGTAATTGGTGCATATCCTCCCACTCTGGGATCAAACACCGTGTGTGTGGCATTTAATCTGTCTGACTGGGGAAGGTGAAGGTTCACCCGGCGTTGCTCCTGTCTGACGCTCAGAACTGGTCTCCTTTTGGGAGGAAGGAGCTATTAACGAAGGGCAGCGCTTCCAAGCTGATAGGAGACACGTTTCTTTCTTTGCTTTGAATAGCATCCAGCGTTCTGCTCAGCCCTGCACTTTAACTCCTTGCAATGAATCCAATCTCCGCCTAATTAATCTGCCTGTTAATCCAGCCTTTGCACCGGGGAGCAGGCAGCCCCAGGCACCAACAGGGGGTGCCCAGCTGGAAAGCAAGGCCCGGGCTGGGCGGTCCTGCTGGCCACCAGCTCGAGCACGGCTCAGCGGCGCGTCCTTGCCGTTAGGAAGGCCGCAGGGGCTCAGGGCCACCTCCTCCCCTCCTCCTCCTTTCCCTGCCCTCATGGAACACTCTCAGAGCCGCAGGTCCGTTCTCCTGCGCGTTCCGTCCGCGCCCACCGGTGCTGCCCCGACCGACCGAAGCAATAATCCTCCCGCGGCTGCGTTGGCCGGGGAGGGCCTTTCCTTCCTCATTTCGGGTCCAATCGGAGTTTAAACCCCCCCAACATCCCCCCCCCCCCCCCCCCCGCGTCCGGAAGAAAAGGCACTTTGGGGTTTATGTTTTGGTTCGTTTTGCTGTTCGTACCTGTGATTCTTTTATACGGGAAATTTTAAAGCTTTCCGATTTTATAATTTAATAAATGGAACGGGATTTGAGGGCGAGCTCGACTCCGGATGTGAGCGGGGGGGGGGGGGGGGGGGAGCTGCGAGCGCGGGGCGGGGCGCGGCGCGGTGGTGGATTGTCCCCGGCCGGCCGCCGTCAGTCCGCCGGTCGCGGCGGCCATGCCGCTGCACAAGGTGTCCCCGCGGCTGTGGCCGAAGCTGCGGCTGCGGGACGGGATCTGCGCGCGGCTGCCCGCGCACTTCCTGGCTCAGCTCGGCGACGACGCGCAGCCCACGCCCGTGCACTGGCGGCCGCTGGGCGCGCGGTACCGGCGGAACCCGCGCACCGGGGAGCGGGAGCGCGTGCAGGACGTGCCGGTGCCCGTGCACCTGCCGCGCGCCGCCGACGAGGGGCTGTGGGGCGGCGAGGGCTGGATCCGCGGCTTCCGCTACGCGCGCAACGACAAGGTGAGGCCGCCCCTTCCTCGCCGTGCCCGCCGCGCTCGGCCCCGGCCCCGGCCCGGCCCGGCCCGGCCCTCACCGCCCGCCCGCCCGCCCGCAGCTCTCCACGCGGTTGCCGAAGATCTGGAAGCCGCAGCTGTTCGAGCGGCAGTTCTACAGCGAGATCCTGGACGCCAAGCTCACCGTCACCGTCACCATGCGCACGCTGGACCTCATCGACCAGGCCTACGGCTTCGACTTCTACATCCTGAAGGCGAGGCCCCGCAGCGGCCCCGGCTGCCCGCGGTGCCCCCTGCTCTGCGGGCAGCTGACAGCGTCCTCTGCAGAGCGACAGCCCTGCGTGTCCTGTACCCGCTGCCCTCTGCGTGTCGGTGTCATTCACTTTCTCTCCCCAGACCCCGAAAGTGGATATGTGCTCGAAGCTGGGGATGGATCTGAAGCGAACGATGCTACTGCGACTCGCACGGAGGGACCCCAAGCTGCATCCTGACGACCCGGCCAGGAGAGAGGCGATTTATGACAAGTACCGGGTGCGTGCCGGGCCTGTGGGCCTGGCTCTGGTGCCTGCAATCCCTGCTCTGGCACTGCAGCAGTGTCTGCCGCTTATCCCCACTGATGCCATGCTAATTGGCTGTGTTGCAGTGCATATGAGCTCAGTCTTCTCTGTTCAGGATGGTAGGCACGGCTGCAGAAGTTCTAAACATCCCTGCCGGCTGTTTCTCCTCTCTTTGTGGGTTGCTGCAGTTTCCTTGCTGAGCCGTTAGGAAGGCAAATGTCTCTTTTTGTTGTTAACCCACACTGAGCACTGGTGGGAGCACACGCTGCCTACAGCAGGCAGGGATCCCAGGCTGCCCGGTGCCTTTGTTTCACTTTGTGTGAGCAGCGATGGGCAACGCTGACATCCACAGCCTGTGGAGTTGTGCTGAGAAGCAGCTACAGAACGGTTCAGAAGAGAGGCAGAGCAGTGTATGTGGTGCTGTATGCAAAGGGAAGAGGGGTGAACTGGAGAGGACTTTGGCTGCAGGAAGTGGGAGGAGGAGGGGAGGAGTGCTTCAGGCTTGTTTGTGGTAATGCTGCTGCTGGGTCGTTTGTGGGGGTGACCTGGAGGAAGTTTGCATGTTACTCACCTGGGAAGACACTAATCCACCTGGTTTTCCTTTTATCGCAGGAATTTGTGATTCCAGAAGAGGAAGCTGAATGGGTTGGCTTGAGTTTAGAGGAAGCAATAGAAAAACAGAGACTTCTAGAAAAAAAGGTGAGTTTCGGAGGCGGAGTTATCCTGCAAGCACAGAGTTGTCTTAGCTGCACTGGGCTGTGTGTGCAGTTGATCTGAGCGTTGTGAGTGCACCTTACCTGAGGAAGTAGCACTCCCAAATTCCTGAGCAGCTGTTGGAGCCCAGTTAAATCTGGGAGCTCAAAAGACGGTGCTGTGTTGAAGTCCTTAGTAATACCTGACCCTCAGGCTGGGGATGGATGTGTAGTGGGGGATGATTCTCTCCCTGCTGGCACAAACATCTTTGCCTTTGGCTGTGTTCTGCATTACAACTTGGATGACATTCAGGGCTGACTCAGTTTTGTGACCGTCTGTCACAGCAGCTCTGTTGGAAGCAATGTGTCAAGGAGAGCTGCTGAGGTGGGCTGGGGTAGGGTCTCTTGCTGATATTTCTCCCAGACATGTTTGCTCCTGTTGAGAGTGCTGAGCCCTGCACTGTGTAGGGCTCCAGCTTCTTCTAGGAGTTTGTTCTTCTGCCGTGTCTCATTGCAGCCCTGATCCAGGGCAGTGGGAGAAGGGAGACAGGTGTTTTGGGAGGGAAAGGAGCCCCTGGGAGCTACTGTTGATTCTCATGGATGGGCAAAACTAGGGAAGCTGAGGAGTGCCCCACACAGGCGCCTGTAATCTTTGAGGCCACATTACCGAGCTGAACAGCAGCTGTATGTAGAGGAGTAGCACAGCAAGTTGCTTTGATCGTGCACTTCAAAAACCCCGCCCATCTTCCTCTGGTTGTAACCGTCAGCGCTCCTACAGCACTGGCTCTCTGGACCCAACTGCGTGCGGGAGAGAAGGCCCTTGTCCTGAATGAGGCATTCATCAATCTCACCAACATCAGAGACCATAGATGAAGTGCCGTGGGTGTTCTTTCTTCCCGCACCTGTAGCTGGTACTTCCCAAGCTGCTTTCTCTTGCCCTTGTCAGGCTGTATACTGGATGAGTGATGCACAGTTTGCAAGCCTGTGTGTGGTGGTAGGGTTGGTACAGCTGGGCACCTTCCCCACTTGCTGCTGCTCAGGTTCAGGCTTTCAAAGTAGCTTAACCACCTCTTTGTTTCAGGATCCTGTCCCACTGTTCAAGGTGTATGCTGAAGAACTTGTCAACCAACTGAAACAACAGGCGTTGGAGAAGGAGAAGGAGAAGGAAAGAAATGTCTAGAGCAAACTCCCTGCTACAGATGAAGCTGTGGAGTTCAGAGAGCCCTCTGTGTGAACCACGCTTGTGGAAGAAGCAATGCAATGAGCGTGCCCAGGAGCATTGCAGTTATCAACATCTTACAACAGCAGCCTAAGTTCGAATGAGGAATTGTCCCTGTTGGACAAGGAAGAGTTTTCAGTCCTCTGAAAGCATTCTTGTAAGACTGACTTGGTGTGGTGGTTCTGCCTGTGCAAGTAGTTGATTGCTGTTTAGTTTGATCCTGATATGAAATGAAATATTATGTACCTTGAGAATATGGGTTAACTTTTCTCTTGATACTCATTGGTCGTTAGTGTGTCAGGAACTGCAGGATGTAGCTGTGGTGCATCAGTCCACAGTTCTGTTCTGCAGAGGAGAGAAGATGTGCCCTGAAAACTCGACCTCAGATTGCATTCTGCAGCCTGTGCCTGCTGAGCTCCCTGGCTGCAGTTGCTGGCCGTACAACTTACTCCAGCCCCATGAGTTCCGGTGCTATTTCTGTTTGAAGATGATGGATTTTCCATCTTAGATCTTAAAAAAATGGAGTTAAAATGGATGTTCAGGCCTCTGCTGCTCTCTGGAGATGAGGGGCTTAAAAGCACTTAGTTACATGCCAGTGAACCAGCAGTGTGTATCACTGATGCTTTCTGTACACTTCATGATCCTGCACTGGTTTTCTGGCTGGAGAAAAAGCAGCTTCTCCTCCTTTGCCCTCCAGCTTGAAGGTGAGGGACAAGCACAGAGCTTACAGGATGTACCTTGTATAAGCTTGGTCTCTGGAGTGTAGCTTGCACCCAATAACAGATTTTGCCTCAGTCACGTCTGGGGATGAGGTATGTTTCCTCTCTCTAGTATATAAGGACAAACGTGCTGCTTTGGTTTCTGAGCCATGATGAGAGTGAAGAAGAGATTGAAGAGAAGCGTGTGGCTGCTCCCCTTTGTGCTGAAATGAAGGACTACAGGGGAGCAGAAATTCCCAGTGTTTCTCCAGTCTTAAAGACCGTCAGCGAGGTGCTGCACAGGAGGTTGTTGGGTAGGCACAAAGCCTCTATAAGGCTGGGGATGAGGGAGGCTGAGGTGAAGAACAGGCTTGTCTGCTGCTCTTGGGGCCTGGGATTGTGTTGGAGCCCTTGCAGGCTGTATCAGGCAGCAGGTGAGCACAGCTGAGACCAAAAGCTCTTGCTTTCCCAAGAGCAAACTTGCACAGGTGGTCACATTTGCCTAATTAATGATTTCTTAGCCAGGCCAACACAATGACATTTGCTTAACTTCCCCCTCTCCGGCAACTGAGCAGAGCAGGAAGCTGCTGCCCAGCTCCTCCGGGAACCCTGACACTCTGCCCTCATTAGAGATAATTAGCTGGGACAAGTTCTTCATTGACAGCTCTGCTCATCATTAGGGCTAGCTCAGCTCATGCATTTTAATGCAGCTCTGAGCGAAGCTGCCACCAGTGGCTCTGTCCATCCCCGTGCTGGAACACGCTGGTTCTGTGGCCGTGTGGTTGGCCCTGCCACATCCTGCCATCTCAGCTCTGCTCTGCGTTGCTGGGGGTGTTTGGGATGGCTGGGGGGGGGGGGGGGTCAGCTATCAGCTCCTTTGACCTGGGCCTGGGTTTTAGGTACAGAAAGAGGTCTTGCAGTCCTGTGGTGCCCGTATCCCTCAAGGGAGAGCTTTGGCCTCGTGTCGTCCCACGCCGTCCTTGGAGGTGACTCTGTTCCTCAGCGCTTCTCGTCAGGTGTGCGTGTTCTGCAGGATTTGCCATCTTCAGAAGGAGGAGGAGCTGGGGGCAATGGGAGCGTTCGGCCAAATGGAGGGCAGAGCTCCTGTCCCACTGGGGCATGGCTAGCTCTGCAGAGCTGCATTAGGGGCTGCTCTGTGGGTAAGGGATTAGAGGCGTGCATCATCCTGCCTCAGTTACAGTGGCTGAATGGATTCTGCACTCAGCAGCTAGCAGGGAGCCCGGGCTTTGCACTTCTGCCTTCCCAAGCCGGGGCTGGTGCCTCAAAACCGCGTTTCAATTTTAGTTTGTCTCACTTGTGCTTCCCAGCAAGTCACGGCCACTGATCTGAGAACTCGCTTGAGGTTAAGGCTGCATTCCTCCGCCAACTGAGCCATTCAAATTAATTAATGAGTATTTTACTTGTAAATTCTTAACAAACCCATCCGTGCTCCAACGGTAAGTAATGCTCTGGGAGCTCTGACAAAAGCAGTGGGACAGAGATGGAGAGGTGGCAGCATCTCCATGTCTGAGACGTTCAGAACAGCAGGGCTGGGCCCTGAGCAACCTGCTCTAGCTGCAGCCAGCCCTGCTGGGAGCAGGAGGTTGGTCTGGAGACCTCCAGAGGTCCTTCCAACCTCACTTTTGTTGTGATTCCACTCCCAAAAGCTAATCCACACTGTGAAGCTCCACGTAAAGCAACCACCAGCTTGAAGAGGGGTTGTCAGCAATGAAGCCTGAGGGCCTGACTGTGCTGGATGGCAAGGAAGAGCCTGATAGCTCAGCGTGGACTGGGGCAGGAGGGGTGTAGGTCCCGGCCATGGGTGCTTCTGCCTTAGTTCTGCTCGGCTGTTCTGTATGAGTCTCCATCACACGCCTTTGCTAAGCAGCCATCGCCATGGCAACGCTTAACACGGTGCTGTTTCAGTCCAGTTAGAGCACAGCAAATGGCACTGGGGACATGGGAGCGGGGCGTTGCTTGCCGTCAGCCTACAGGGCACCCCGAGGTGCTGAGGGACCCATTCCCCTGGGGCTGGAGGTCCCAGCCTGGGATGGAGGCGGCAGAGGGATGGGAGGCACTGGGAAGATGGAGCTCCCGCACAGTGGGCTCCAGCCCATCCTGCCAGCTCCTCATCAGCCCTCTCCTTGTTGCCCTGCTCCAATTCTAAAACAGACTTTCTTTCAAATCTGCCTATTTTTCAGAGCAGCAAAGGAAAGCACCACACGTGGCAGCATGCACTGGGGCTGAGCACGGGCTGCGCTCCCAGCACTGCCCTCGCTGCCTCTGGTTTGATGTGGGCTGGCTTTCGCGTTTTGTTTCCTGAAGCAGCTCTACGCAATGGGGAGAAGCACTGGGTCTCATAGGGATGGCCGGGAGGTAAATGAGGAGTGGTGGAGCACGAGGAGCTGCAGCAGGGCCGGCAGTGGCCGTGTGCGGGCAGAGCTCTGCGGCTCTGAGCCAGGAGTTGCCATGGGAACCGACAGAGGATGCTCGGCGAGTGCAGAGGGCAGAGATGCCGGCATTGCTGCACAGCGTTGGTACCCGCACGGCATCAAGCCTTCAGTTGGTGCCGAAGCCACCTGTGGCCGTGCAGCAAGCAAGCACTGAGCTGGGGCTGCAGCAATGGGACCTGCTCATCGCTCCGCTGGGGCTGAGCCGTGTGCTGAACTGGGGCCAGCAGCGTCCTGCGTGCAGCTGGACGTGTTTGTGTAAGCAGAGCCTGCCCGGCTGTACCAACAGCCGCCTGTTTGTCCACGTGTGGGTGGCGAGAGCCCTGACGTCAGTGCCTGCCTTTCATCTGCCCCGCACGGCTGGGCTCCTGCTGCTCCCAGAACGGTGTGCCCCATGTACCGGCTGAGCTGTGCTCCTGTTCCACGCAGCAGCTGCAGACGGGGCTGGAAGAGGTGGCAGCACAGGGCTGCTTGGCTGCTGCTCTTCCCATCAGGTGTTTCTCCAGGGATCTGTTCCCGGTGGGGCTGCAGGCAGTTTAGGAATAGTCCGCATCGCTCATCAGTGGTGCTCGTCCTTTGGGTTGTGCTACTGGACGGCACCTCTTGCTCACACTGTGTGCTTGCAGCAGCTGGGACAGCTCCCCGTTTGGCTCAGGGGGAGGATGGGAGAGCCCATCTGCAGGTCGGTGCTGCTGCTCAGTCCCACGTCTCTGAGGGCTCTGTGCCCTTCTGCCGAGCACCCTGTGCCTCCTGGCCACCAGTGCAGTGTCTGCTCCACTGGTGTCATCCTGAGCAGTCCTGGGAGGTGACACGTGGCACAGGGACAGGTCTGGGACATGGGGGTGTCCTGCTGGCACTGCGTGGCAGCCGCAGCCTCTGCGTGAGCCCTGGAGGTGCTGCTCCGGACAGCTGGAGATGAGGGCACAGCAGTATTTGTCCTGAGTCTGCTGATGGCTCTGTGCATTCACCTTCCAAAGAGGAGCCCAGAGCCTCCTAATTCCTTGGGACAGTCCTATGAAGTGTCCCGAGTGCTCCCCGTGTGCTGCCTCACAGCCACAGCCCCGTTCCGTGCCCCTGGAAGCCTCTGGTGGCAGTGCTGTCACCAGCCCGCACAGCTGTCCTGCACACACCATGCTTTCCTCCCTCACTGCTGACACCCTCCAGGAGACTGACATCCCTTGACACGTCGCTCGGCTTTCCCCAGAGATTACTTTGCCGGTATTTACACAGGTGTCCGCGCATTCTCTTCCCAGCATCATTTCTGCTCACCTGCAGGGCCGGGTGTCTGACACAGTGCCCTGCCGTTTCCTGGATCTCCCTGCAGGAGATTAAAGGGAGAAGGGGTGCTGTGTCCAACAGGGTAGTTCAGGGCAGAGGGTGCACAGAGCTGGGAGACTCCCTATCCGACCATGTAGCTTTCCTTTTTGATTCGCAGTGAGCTGATTCTTCCCTGCATCCCATACAGAAGCCATTCCATGAGCCTACAAGGACTGGAGGACTCGCAGAAGAGGAAGGGAGCGGTGTTTTGTCCAGTTCTGCGATGCCAGACCATCCCTACAGATCAGCACGGCCCCAGAGCTGCATTCCTGCTGCGCTGCTCCCCTCCATGGAGGGCACCGTGAGGAGCGGTGGCTCTCCCCGCAGCTCCCCTTGGTCCTGCAGTCTCCCCAGATGTCACATTCTCCCTCCAACCCTTCTTCTTTTCTCCTTGAGCTCTGTCCAGCTGCCAGTGCTCAGCAATGTGGGCAGAACAGCGCTGTGAGTCCCGTGCAGGGCTGTGCCAGGTGCCAGCTTGCTGTCCTCGGGTTGGAGCACCCCTCCCTGCGTGGTAGGGACAGCTCTGGGACCGTGCTCCTGTTCCCGGGCACAGGATTGCTGCTCGTGGCCTACTGGATACTGCCTATGGGACCCAACGGCCACGAGCACCAATCCTGTCCCCATGGGCCTCGTGGGCTGCATGCATGGGGCTGCAGCAAGGCACCTCTGCAGCTAATTGCATCGTGCATTGCTCTGCCTCTCATCATCAAACACTCCCCAGGAGTAACGAGGGCCTCTGTGCTGGAAATAATGCAGCCAGCAGGACAGGGAGCTGATGGCACCCCTGTACTCAGCGCTGGTGAGGCCACACCTCGAGTGCTGTGTCCGGTTCAGGGCCTCTCAGAAAGACATCGAGGCCCCGGAGTGTGTCCAGAGAGGAGCAATGGAGCTGTGAGGGGTCTGGAGCACAAGTCTGAGGTGGGCTGGGGTTGGATTTGATGACCTTAGTGGTCTTTTCCAACCTGAATGATTCCACGCTTGGCCTCAACGCTCGGCACTGATGACACGGCCAGTCTGAGGGCAGAGGTTTGAGCAGCCGGGCACTGCCCTTGTGTGCCACAGGGCCGGCAGCACCTCGGCTCGGCGCAGCCCTGTTCCCAGCCTTGTTCCCATTCCCAGTGCTCCACGCTGCTTCCCTGCTCAGACAGAACCACCCGAAGGTTGGCCGTGCCTGGGCAGAACCTCAGCGCTGAGGAGGGTGATGACAGTGATGGTGAAGGCTGCACCTCATGGAGTCATTGTGCAGCTGGCAGGGAGCGGCTGGCCTGGGGGAGGCAGCGCTGTCTGCAACCACGTTCAAAGAGTTTTGCTTAAGTGTTGCTGCTCTTCGGGGCTTCCTCCAAAAAAAAAAAAAAAAAAAAAAAAAAGAAGAAGAAAGAAAAGAAAAGGAAAAGAAAAAGAGAGAGAAAAAGAAGATAAATCTTTCCGTGCTGGATGAAAGCGGCCTGTCTTGACTATTTACCCAGCAATTATAAGTAAATCGGTGGTGCCTAAAGGGGCTGGTTGCCATAGTTACAATAGGATTGGAAGGACCATCATTTGGTCCTGGCCGCAGCCAATCAGGCTGAGAAGCCAAAGCTGCAATATAAAGTAAAGATTCCCATCTTCCAGCCACACACTTGCCAAGAAAGGGAAATAGGTTCAAGAGTGTTGGAAAGTGCTCCGGACGGCAAAAGCAGGGCGGCTGCTCCCGTCATGGCGGACTGCGAAAACCCGGCCGGCGCGCGACGCAGCGGGGCAGGCAGGTGAGAAATCCCAACGCTCCCCATCTCCCCGCTCATTGTTCTCCTTCGCCACGGCCCCCGCCGCCCCACCCCACCCGCGGCCACCACCGACCCCCTCGCCCCAGCCCCAAAACCCACAATGAAACCCCCTTCGGGCGAGAGACAAAGAGATCCGTGCGGAAAAACGCTCCACCATTCTCCCCAAATTGTGATCGTAGGCCTTTCAAATCAAATTTCGCAAAGCAGCTTCATCAAAGGCCCCCGGCTGGGAGGCGCGAGCCCCATATTCCTGCCGCCCACACGGCCCCCCCAGGCCTTGGATGGTGCGACAATCGCACACAAAGTCAGCGCGGCTTGAGAAGTGTGTTCGCAAAAAAAGGGGGAAAAAAAAAATATAATAAAGGGGGGAAGGAAAAGAAAAAGAAAAAAAATGCGAGAGCGAGAAAGAGCGGCGCCTAAATTGATCATAGTCTCCAAATCTCATTACTCGAGACTTCTGAGGACGGATATTTCCAAAGGCTGCTATGAAAGACTTGTAAATGGAGCCCCTTTATGAGATCAAAGCCCAAGGGCCGGGCGCGGGGCGTGCGGTGGCGGTGGCGGAGGGGGCGAGCGGAGCCGCAGGATGCTGGGGGAGCCTTCCTCCCCTGCTGCTGCTGCCCTCCATGTTTCCGGCGTCGCTGCTGCCGCTGCGTGACCCATCTTGCAATGGATACTGCGGGCGTGATGTCGGGCAGAGCCGAATGCCGCCCCGCTTCCCGGCGGCTGGAATGGAGATGGGCGAACTCCAGCACCCGCAGCGCCGGGGATGGACGGAGAGTTCCCAAACTCAAGCAGCTCCCTTCCAAAATTCCGTAGTAATAAATGAGCTCATTCCAGTCGGGACCTCTCGGGACGCCTCGATCGGCGCGGGGCCGTCCAGCTCTCAGGTCTTCTTCGTTGGGTCTCTTTTTCTGCTGAAGTTGCGGCACGTCGCTGCCTCGCTGGCCATGGGTAGAAGGGCCGAGGACAAAGGGAGGTGGACAGAAGTTGCACGACTTTCCCTTCCCGCTGCCTCCCCTCGGATGATTTGTGCTGTCGGTGACACACTGGGCTCCGGGCAGCATTCCCAGCACCGGCACCACCAGCAGACGGGCGCCCCGTCATATTCATGGAAAGCAAACTCACAGATGGTAAAATAACAGAGTCGTGTAGGTTTCAAAGAGACCTTCTATGTCAATTGTTATATTATTAGGTAAACTCTAAGAAGAAAATCTTTTAATCCACTGTGGCTAATCCAGTCCACTTTTGTTGGCCAGGACATATTCAGCATCAACAAAAGGCTCTGGCCGACGAACACCGGCATACATAATGTATTTATAACTCCGGGAGCTGGCTGGGCAGCTCCCAGAAAGGGACGATCCTCGGGCCCGCAGCAGGGGCCGGAGCGGAGGATTTGCCCGACTTTTATCAGTTTTATTTTCATTTCAAAGAACCCGACCGATATTTTCACTGCGTTGCTTACCAGGCGGAGCACAAAGAGGGCAGGGATGTTTCTGGCTCCATCCAGCCCCGCAGCCCCGGACCTGCCGGGATCTGTGCCCCTCAGCTCCATCTGGGTCCCGGGCAGCACAGGGAGCACGGGGCCACGAGGTGCCTGGAGCAGCGGGATGGAGGCGGATGGGACAGGGAGCACCGTGCCCTGTGGGAGGATGCAGTGCTTCGGTGACACAGGCAGGTCTGTATATCCCATATATCCCACCCAGCCCCTCTGGGCTGCTGCCTGCCATGTGCTGGGGACAGGGAGAGCTGCGGCAGTGCCCCGGGACAGGCTGCAAGGTGCTGTTCCCACGGGGACAAGCTGTGGAGCAGAGGGGACATCAGGAGGTGTTGGCACGGCCAAGGTGGCCGCCTCCAGAGTGGTGATGCTGGTCCCCTGGGATCTATGTGGGCTTCGCTCGAAATGCATTATTGCTCTGGGACTGGAGGGATCACCTTCCTGCAGGACAGGGGATACCACCGCACTGCAGGCACCGAGCTCGGGAAGGCTGGGAGGTGTGTGGGGCTGCTGGGAAGGGAGATGGAGAGAGGCACAGGGACAGATTATGTCCTCACAAGCTGGGGAAGCTGCTGCCACACGAAGATGCTATAAGCCCAAGGTCTGCAAAGTTTGGTGTTGTGTACCCAGCACCACGTTTCCTCATGCTTCAGCCAATTGTAACTGTAAGAATCAGGACAACGTGTAATTTGAGGCCTGGTTCACTCAGTTTGCCTGCCCTGGGCTCTCCTGTTTCCTCCTGCAGCATACAGGGCTGTCTCCATGCCACACAACACTTGTCCCCATTGCAGGACCCGTCGTAGAGAAGATGTGTCAGTAAAAGCACACCCAGAACAGCCAGAACAGGGAATGTGTCCTCTGCCTGAAGATGGGGAGTGCACCTCGCAAAGACTGTGGGTCAACAGGCTGCTGTCTGCTCCCACCGTGAGAGAAGTGCTGTGTGAGCTCAAGGACATGGCTGGCACGAGCACAGATGGTGTGAGATGGCTGCAGAGGGTCAGATCCTTCCAAGTTCAGCCCTGCAGAGCACGGGAGACAGCAGTGGCCACAGTGTCCTGGTGGGGACAGGAGCCCTAGGGCTGGGAGGCAGCACAAGGACAGCCCAAGTCCTGGTGCTGCAGAACTGTCACTGATAGCCATGGTCACTGATGCTTCCATCTGTGCAGAGCGGGGCTTTCTCCTCCCCAGGACAGAGCAGGCTGCAGCCTCCTCTGCTGCTCCCAGCCCACGGCTGCCCTGCTCCTGTCCTCCTTTACCATGGGGTTTGTGGGGTGGCAGAGGCAGTATGAGCTGTTTCCCAGCAGCAGCCAGATGGGTCAGCTGCCTGCTGCAGCCTGGGGAGGGGATTGTGGCAGTGACGCAGGCTGGGGTTTTGCACAGGTCAGAAATACTGGAAAGGGACCTCTGATAGACACAGAAACACTGACGGAAGGGGCGTGGGGAGCCCCATACTCACATTCAGTGGCTGGAGCAGCTCAGCCCTGATCGCAGAGCAAGTCCCGGACCCCTCCAGAGACAGAACCCCCAACCTCTCTGTGTTTCCTCTCACAGGGAACTGTTTTCGGAGCATTTTTTCCAGCTCTGTGTCATGACGACTCTGAAACACCCAGACACTGCTCCTCGAGCCATCAGGCGGCCGAACAGAGGCCTGCCCTGCTGCGTGGGGTCCCACCCCAGCACGAGGGATGCCCCTCTCAGTCTGTGCTGCCAGCATGGAGCCTCTCCAGGCACCAGCCCTAGGGACCTCCCAGCCGCACGGGGATGGCGGCACTCAGAACTGTCCCAGTTCAATGGTGGAGTCCCTGGGGGTCTCCTCATCCCAGCCAAGGCGGTGTTAGAGGTTCAGAGGCCCCATGCTGATGTGAAGTTCTAAAATATGCCAGCGCAGATGTAGGAGGAGGGAGGAAGTGCTCTATCACCACCCCCAACCTCTGATGTGAGCTGTGATTTCCAGCTGCTGAAGGAGCATCTGATGAAGGTCCCATGGTTCCCCGTAGCACCTTCTGCAGCACAGCCCTGCTGGCCTCCGCCACAGCAACCAGAGCAGCCAGCACCTCCTCCATCAGCTCCTGCCCCCAAATACGTCCCATGCAGCTCTGCATGGTCCCAGCTCACTGCTTCTTTGGATTCCTGTCATGGTTTTATGATTTTTGTTGTGTTGTTGATATTCCACATCATAACATCATGTGGTGTACTGGGAGTTAGAGAGTTAATGCTACATCTCTGTAGATCATCGATAGTTATGGATATGCCTGTCTCAGAAGAGAGGGAGAACTACATTCCCCAGAGGACTTTGCGATGCTTTGTGTTTTTACGTGTTTTCTGCTCTGAGGGAAAAAAGATAAAAACTGTCTGCGATCACGGGACACTCTCTTTTTCCTCTGGGATCGACTCAGCAGTGGGTGCTCGCTGCCGTGTCGCCTTCAACGTTAGCGTAAGGCCTTTGGTTTATCGGGCACTCTCTCTCTCTTGCCCATTTTGTTTGATTCATTGGGCTCAATTCCAATTGTACTGTATTATATTGTGTTATTTTACTTCCTAATATCTTATTTAGTAAATTAGCTTTTCCTCCTCAGATCGTTGCCGCTGTTTTGTTTTCGGGGCTCATCTCCCTTTTCCCTTTCCCCCTTCCCCTTGTCCCGGGTGTGGGCCTGTGGGTCTCCTTCCTCAGTTGTCATGGAACCGGGCCGAACCAGCCCACAAACTGTTGACATTTTTGGAAAAATTTTTGCCACAAACTCCAAATGGGACCTTCCTTTCCAGTACAGATAAGCTTGCTAACAAGAGACAGAGATTCACTCTAAAACAATGTCTCTGCCCGGCTAAGGCAGCTGGTCGTGCCCCACGTTGGGCACCAAAAATGTCAACAGTTTGTGGGCTGGTTCGGCCCGGTTCCATGACAACTGAGGAAGGAGACCCACAGGCCCACACCCCGGACAAGGGGAAGGGGGAAAGGGAAAAGGGAGATGAGCCCCGAAAACAAAACAGCGGCAACGATCTGAGGAGGAAAAGCTAACTTACTAAATAAGATATTAGGAAGTAAAATAACACAATATAATACAGTACAATTGGAATTGAGCCCAATGAGTCAAACAAAATGGGCAAGAGAGAGAGAGCGTCCGATAAACCGAAGGCCTTACGCTAACGTTGAAGGCGATACGGCAGCGAGCACCCACTGCTGAGTCGATCCCAAAGGAAAAAGAGAGTGTCCCGTGATCGCAGACAGTTTTTATCTTTTTTCCCTTAGAGCGGAAAACACGTAAAAACACAAAGCATCGCAAAGTCCTCTGGGGAATGTAGTTCTCCCTCTCTTCTGAGACAGGCATATCCATAACTATCGATGATCCACAGAGATGTAGCATTAACTCTCTAACTCCCAATACACCACGTGATGTTATGATGTGGAATATCAACAATACAACAAAAATCATAAAACCATGACAGTTCCTCTCCACCAAAAAGCATCTTGTGAGAGGTGAGGCAACTTGGTGCACTCAGTCCTCCAGCTGGCTGCTGTGGTGCTCCCGGAAAGACGCCCTTACCTGAACACATGTGAGCAGAAGCTCCTGGACTGCACCATTAACATAATTAAAAACTCATGAAGAGGATAACAAAGAGCATCCATAGAATGGGATGAGCCTACTGGCCATGCGCAGAGGGACCGGGGTTTGGGCTCAGCTTTGACTGACACGCTTATCTTTGGAGAAAATGCCAAGGGGTTTCCATCAGCAGCACCCAATGCGATCCCCTGTCTCAGCCCAGGTTTGGCTGCTTCGGACCCAAGTAAACCTGCTCCGGTATCAGCTGCCATTGTAAGTGTGTGGGCTGGAAGCTTTCCTGGAAGGGAACAATGCCAAACTGAGATCTGAACTGTGTCAGGAACATGTGCAGCGTGTGCAGGTAAAACGATTCCCAGAGCTTGTCCTGAGTGCATGAGTGCTTCAGAGATTTCCTCACAAGGCTCACTGTGCCTCTCAAAGCTGACCAGAAACCCATGGACCACTGCAGGATTTGGGATCAGGAGTTCACTGACCATCTGCTGTATCTCTGGGAAGAACCTCATCAAAGCAGGTGCCTTGGGTGTCCTCACCCCAGAGATGAGAACTAAAAGAAACACTGTGTGCATCCTACTTGCATCACCAGCTGCAGGCCAGATGTGGGCTGAAACACGGTCAGCAGACCTTGCTCATTGGGAGCCTGTTGCTGGCTCACTCAGAAGAGCAGGAGAGCTGACCCTCCAGGATGGGTGAGCCAGGAGCGTGGGACAAGTACTCACACTCCGGGCTGAGCTGCTGATAGGGATCATATCAAAGCATCCCAGCTGAACGTCTGTACGGGCTGTAGGACAGGCATCAAGGCGTCGCCGAGTGCTGAGCTTGCTTTTGCCAGCTGGGCTAGTGACCACATCTAAACCAGAAGATATTTCACAATATTGCAAAACAGATCCGCAAGAGTGGAGCAACCGATATTTCCAGCAGTGCTCTTGGCATCAGCTTCTCCTTACCACTGACCAGCTGATCGGGATCATCGATGGATGGATAAAAGAGCTGCACCTGTCCCACCAGGATCAAACAGCTTGAACTGACGTGGGTTGCTCCAGGGCAGCAGGGCCCAGCTGTCCCAGCGCAGCTGACAACAATGTGAGCAGCATCTCTGAGCTGTCAGCCCTGTGTTCCTCCTGAGGATGGTGACCGTGGTGCACTCACCTCATCCCATCGTGTCGTGGAGACAGACAGCAGCCACAGCCCAGGAGCAGCAGCCACAAAGACCCAACAAGCAGTGCCCTGCAGCAGGTGGGTGAGAGCAGCAGGGTGTGGGGACACGGGACAGGAGCGGCTCCGCTGCCAACACTCCTTCCTCTGGCTCTGTGTGACCAATATTACCACAAACCACTTGAGTTCCTATGAGCAGAGACAGGACCATAGCAGCATGGCTCAGGGCAGGTGGCACTCCTGGCACCCTCGGCCCCAAGGCTGGCTGCTAACAGGCTCTGCTCCACAGCTTTTTTGTATCCCTCCCAGGGCAGCAGGGCTCCCAGGTCACCAGTTTCAACATCCTTCCCCACTGACCATCACCATGTGTAGCCCCCACAGGGGACAAGCTGATATCTTTTCTCTCTGCAGAGCAGCACTGCTGGGACACATGGAGACAGCATCCCATCCACGGCCACCCGAGAGGAGCACAGAGCATGGAGCAGCAGGCCTGGGGACACAGACCCAAGATGGGTCCCACAGGTGGGTGTGGGAAGGTGTGTCGGGCTGGGCTGTCACCTGGGGCTGCCCCCCTTTACTGACCGGAGATGAAAAGCCCTGGCCATGTGTGGCCTTGCCAGCGGCATGGCGTGTTCCTGAAGAGAGGCTCACCCGTACCCCATGAGCTTCATTCCCCTGGGAGCAGTCCTGCTGCTGCTGCAACATCTCAGCGGTTATTTTCTTCTTGGTCCCAGTTGCACTGCTCAGACCGTGCCTGTAGGTGTTCTCAGGCCTCGGGGTTTGAGCATGCTGCTGCCAGCAGCCAGCCTGGCAGAACCCAGCAGACAGGAGGCTGCTGGTACCCAAACATCCTGCACCCTGGGAGCCTGCTGCCCAGCCCCATCCCGCAGCAGGGCAACATCCCCGTGAGATCTGGAGGTGCTGGGTTCCCCCTGTGCCTGCCTGCCTGCCTGGCTGTGCGGGCATCACAGGGCTCTCTGGGCATGCAGGGCTGAGCACCCAGGCAGCAGAGTGGTTCCATGGAGTTTCCAGAGGCAAGGAGGCAGAGTGAGTAGGTCAGAATGGAGGAGTTTCCAGTTGAATTTCCAGGCTTGAGATTTAAGGACTTGAATTTTGACTCTCAGTCTCACCTGTAGCTTCAGTTCCATCTGGGAGATTTTCAGGCAGAAAGATGGGAAGGGAGCCCAGGAGCTGCTTGAGGCAGTTGGTCCAGAGAGTCATGGAAAAAAGCTCATCCAAACCAACCGGTGTTAGCGCAGCCAGAGACTGAGCTGGAGCAAACATTTTTCTGCTTCATCCCTTTTGCCCAGCACTGGAGGCAAATTCAAGCCGAGGAATTTGGGTGTGTTCTCTCCCAGGGCAGTGCATTGAAACAAGGTGGGATGCTCAGGCACCCTGCAGAACCTGCACTGCAAGCCCTAATGTGAGAACCAGAGAGCAGCTCCCAATGCACTGCAGATGCCTTTGGGGAACTGACATTTTTAGGGATGGGCTCACAGCCCACATCCACCCCTGGCACAGCTCCTTGTGCTTCTCCACTGTCCCTGTGAGACAGGAGCTGCCTTCCAGCCGCCATCCCAGCTGTTCCCAGGCCCTCTCCTCACCCTCTGCTCTCACACCAGCCATGCCCATGGCTCTGGGTGCCCTCCACGCCAGTGCTGCTGGGCTGCAGGTGCCTCTCTGTCACCTGAGGTCTTCAATGTGCCTGGCCCCAGTTTTGAGGCGACCTGCCTGTCTGCAGTGCCCAGCAGCTTTATCCCAGCCAAGCACTTCCAGGGCCCTGTGCCATGACGTTGAAACCTTTTTCTTGAGTGCCAGCAGGATTTCCACTGTCTGCTCTGCAGGTGTCATTTTGCCAGTGGTCCAGGAGCTAAAAGCATCCTCTCCCATCTATTTCTTGCATCCCTTCACCTTGTTTGTTAGCAGTCCTCTTTTCCATTGCTGTTTATGTAGCCAAACTGTTTCCAGCCTATTAAATGAATGGACTTCAGGCACAAGGAGAGGATTAAGTGAGCAGAGGTGAGCTGTGAGCTGCTCCTCACCTTCACTAGGGATCGTTTAAGATCTGTGTCCTGGTCTCTCAAGCTTTCCAGCCCCTCAAGAGGCCCAGGAGGCTTTCAGCCCTCTCCACGAGGATCCCTGCTTGGAGCCCATGGTTCTCCCAGCCCTTCCCATCAGGCATTCCTGACTACCACACACCACAGGCACCCACCTGCAACACAGCCAGACAGGGCTGAGAAGCCCCAGGAGGCTGTTGGCCCTTTGCACAGCTGTGGTGGCTGATTGTTTCATACATTTAGGACATCTCTGTGCAGCCACTCCCTGAGATTTCCACAGCTCACACACTGGTGGGAGGCAGACCTGGGCAGGGGGAAGGCTGCCTGAAGAGAGCTCTTTGGGTTACATGTCTGTCAAGCAGCTTTGTCCACAGTTCCAAAAAAGCTTTCCTATAAGACCTCAATTTGGCACCAGCTGTGACCCGATAGGGTCCTTTTAAATTACAACCAAAGGTTGAACAGCACCATCTAGTGCACTCTGTCCCAAAAATGCCTGTGCTGGAGGAACACCATCCCTCAACACTTGCACCACCCGTGGCTGGGCTCTGCCATTAGAAGTGTGCAAGGGATGTTATCGTGCCGTCAGCTGTGTCTGACCCACCACTCTTTGGTCAAGCCAGGCAGCAACTGATATTAAAACCAAGTGGCACAGGCTTAACGGCATAGAAGTTGATCCGTGCATCCAGATTTGCAGCTCTGATCCATCAGAGTAAGTGGTTTGCAGTGGGGCTCCACAAGCCACACCATGCAAGCTCTGTATGGGATGCTTGGAAATGGCCCCAAACCCTTTAGAACAAAGCAAGGCTGCAGGGTGTATCCAAGTTTTCCATCAGCGTCAGACGGAAGCAATGAGCACACCTGTGGGATGTGCACCCAGCTGTAAGGAATGCTCAGCTCAGCAGCAGGGCTTTGGGAGTAGGTGGGCAGACTGAGAAGGAGTTGGAGAAGGAGATAGATTGGTGCCATCGTGCTCTGCCATCCCTGGGACAGAGTGGTTAGCCATGTGCTACAGGGGAGCCTCTCTCATCTCCCCACCATGCTGAAGGTGGTGACTTATGAGAGGGGAAATAGAAACAGGTTTCTGCTCAGGGTGGCATGTGTGTCCCCTCCCTGCCTACCTCACCTTCCCAGGTGCCTTTATACAATAGGTGTGAGGCCCAGGAGTTTGATAGACGCTCCACTGTGGGAGTCTACCATAGGTCACCTAGCCAGGATGACACTTCAGTGAATTACTCTGCAAGGAATGTGATCTCTAGCTCAGCTGCCCTTGTCCTTCTAGGACATTAAATTCCCAGACGTTAACTGGGAATACCACACAGCTCATACAGGTAGATCCAGGAGATTTCTAAAAGCTCTTGAAGCTAACTTCTTGGTGCAGCCACTAAGGGAATGTCAGAGGTCAAGCAAGGGGAGGAGAAGGTTGGCTTGGATGAGCAGGGGTCTTCTTGTAGAGCTTAGGTGGAAAAGGAAAGTGCACGGCCACTGGAAGCAAGGTCAGAAGACGTGAGGGCTACAGAGATGATGCTTACCACTGCAGGGAGAAAATTTGTGCAGCCAAAGCTCAATTAGAGTTGGATCTAGACAGTAGTGTAGGGAACAAAATAAAAAGGGGGGGGGGGCTATTTTAAGTATAGAGGATAGAGATGATGCTGGTCTGTTACTTGATGAGGACGGTCACCTCACAAATAGGGATGGTGATAAAACAGAGTTAATGTCTTCTTTCCTTCTGTCTTTAAGACTGATGATGGACCCTGGATCCCCCAGAGCCCTGAGTTAGAGGACCACGGCTGTGGTACCAATAAACTCCCAATCAACCTTGAGTTTGTGCGGGATTTGCTGCTCCATCTGACTGAAGTGTCTGGAGCAACGTGGGTTTCCTCCCAGGGCACTGGAAGGGCTAACTGGTGTCATCATGAGACCTAGCAATAGTTTTGGGAATCTGGAGAGGTCCCAGTTGGTTGGAAGCTGGCAATTGTTCCAGTTTTCAAAGGGGTAGAAGAGAAGGCCCCGATAAATACATGCCTATCAGTCTCATTTCAGTGCCTGGTAAAATTATGGAGAAGGTCATCCTGGAAGTTATTGAAAAACACCTGAAAGACAGTGAAGTCACTGGTAACAGCCAACGTGGCAAGGCAGAAGTCCCTCTTACTCAGCTTAATGTTCTCTCACAACAAGTTTACCTGCCTAGTTGACTGAGGGGAACCAGTAGATGTGATCTGGGATTTCATCAAAGCTTTCAACGTTGTCTAGGATTTGGTGGCTCTTTGAGGTAGAAATTAATGTGTACACAAGGAGCTGAGGAACGTACACCTCCCTCTCTTGCTTGACGTGGACCAGCTGCAGGCTTAAACCAGTCTGAGCTCAGGCTGAGCGACCCACCTGAACCCAGGCAGCCCCTCAGCTGATGTAGCTTTTTAGAATTATAAGGCAGAGCCAAGGCTATAAAACAGAACGAAGGGGAAAATGATTGGCTTAGGTTCACTGGCCTTTATCCTTTCAGACACGGAGGAGTGCTGGAAGGTCCTGCAGTCAGATTCTTCACTTGTGTTGCTAGGGACACTTGGTTTGGATTTGCACTCATTTAACATCCACAGGCAAATCCGAAGTCGGTCATGCTGGCCCTGAGCAAAACCTAGCGACTGGGCTCCTTCGTGTGGGCAAAGCAATGTGTGAAAAGCAGCAAGGTGACTCCAGAGGGAGCCCATGGCTCTCGCTATTCCCTGTCTGAGAAACAGGAAATGAAAGAGGGAGAGCTCGGCATGAGCCCGGAGGGTATTCACCTCTCCGGCTTGCAGAGAGGCAGCTGCCTGGCTACATCTTCCTCACCTTGTAGGCAGAGGGAGGACCTGGTCCCTCTGTGGATGAGAAGCAACGAATAGCTGGGGGCAGAGATTTCCCTCCTGAATTTCTCAGAAAAGCAATATCATCTTGACAGGCTGCAGAGCCCTTCTCTCAGCAGCGTCTCCCCGCAATGAGCCCTCTGCGCAGTGCCAGCACAGCCAGCTGCATCGCAAGGAAAGAAACCAGATTAGGACTTTAGGATTGAGCCATAGCACGACCGCATCACTGTGACCAGAGATGTGAGACGCTGTGGGCTGTCAGCCCTTGCCGGAGTGCCATCCAATCTTCATCATCACGGTGTAGCGTGCACAGACAGCAGCACACAGCCTTTATTCTGAAGGCGCAGCAGCTGCAAAGGCTGTAGCAAGAATTTAGGTGCAGTGGAAGAGAGCATTTGAGGAAAACGTGGGGGAGGAGAGCATGTTTGCTGTCTGTATGTGAGACTGAGCGCCGTGCTGAAGCAGGGCAGAACCTCTGAAAAGGACCCTGTGGCAAAACATCTGGTAGCAAGTGGGAGAGCCACTCCTCGCCAGCAATAGGCTGGCCAAACTTCCCTACAGCCACAGCCCCCAAGGCCCTGGCTGGCCCCTCTAAGCAGGGAGTGTGTCTTCTGTGTCTTCTGCCAGTGCCGCAGCAGCCAGAGCCAGCCCTGGCTGGGCTGTCCTTAGCAGGGCTGGCACTGCTGCAGGAGCTGCAGACAGGAGAGTGCTGGCCTGCCACGCACATGAACCCATGCACTTCAGCTCCGCGTATCCCTCCGCACCCCAAGTTGTTACCCCAGCCCTTCTCTCCAGCCCTTGCCTCTGGGAGTCTCTTCCAACATCACGGAGAGACGTGGCTTCAATTTCTCAGGTTAACTGCATTCAGGCCACAGATTCTTTCTGGGCCTTTCTAGGAGATGAAAAGCTCTCTAATACCTGATAGTCTCTCACCCATGAAGCTGCTTAAGCACTATAATCAGGGCATCCCTCAGGCTCCTTTGAACTAGCTGAGGAGGCGTTTTTCAACATCCTTTTCCAAATGCGGACGTTGGACTCAGGTATCCTGCACACCTACAACCGCACAGCTGCTTCCATCACCCCAGGGCAGGCTGACCACTTTGCTGCAGCTCCCGGGTGCTGCTCTCAGGGCCCTGCTGCTCCTGCTCTTCTCTCCTTCCTCCCAAGTGAAGCTCCTTTCCTGTCAGCCCTTAGCAGGACACGGGTTGCCACGAGACGCAGCGCTCCGTATGTGTTCTCTGCTCCTTGGAGGCGTCATTTTGCAGCTGCTCACGTCCAACCACATTTTATTTGCCTGGATTCAGCTTCTAAAGTTTTCCGCAGCTGTCTTGACCTCGTCCGTGTCTCCTGCCCCCCTCATTTCCCCAGCCCTTGCATTTTTCTCAGCAGGGCTTTTTAATCTATTTCTAGGCCATTGATGAAAATGCTGAATAGCACTGGGCTTCACATCAAACCCTGCGGACACCCACTGAGCGTGCTCCCATTCTGCAAGGATTCCCCATTGATGCCTGTCGGTTTGCCAGCTCCCAGTCCCTTTAAGGTGTCCCTCTTGATGTTGCATTGTGCTAATTTTTAATCGGGATACTATATGGATTAAGTCACATGCCTGAACAGAGTCCAGGCCTGTTATTTCTATGCCATAACCTTTATCAGCCAAACTTGTAATCTCTTCAAAGGATGACATCAGAGTTTGACAAGAGCTATTTTCCAGAAGCCAAGCTGATTGCATTAATTATATTCCCATCCTTTAATTCTTTACCAGCTGAATCCCACATCAGCTTTTCTATTATTATGCCCGAGATCAGTGTCGCACTGTTACATGTAAATCAGCTCCCGGCATCACAAAGAGCCCGAGGACCCGCACCATCCTGCCGGGCTCCGTGCTGGAGCCAGAAAGGGAGCGCCGCTGCCTGGAGGTGAAGCACTGCGCATTCCACGAGGCTGAACAATGTTGTGCACCGCTGAGAGCATTCCCTAAAACACATGAAAACAAAACACGGACGTCAGAAAACGTTGAGCACGCAGGTACATGCAGTAGGAGGACGACAGTTCAATCAAAACCCAGAAACAGACCCGTATCAGAGATCTTTCTGAGACACTTCTGATTTCAGGAGGACTGCCTCGCTGCTTAGCTTCTGGGATCGTACCTAGGGGTCTGCGTGCTCGGCTCCAAGGCTCTGGCTATGCTCACTTCCCAGTGAAGAAGCTGGCTGTGCATTTCTCTGTAGGGCTGCTCTTGCTCTCTGCACGTGTTAATCCCCTTCGCCTCTTTGCACTGTACCCCAGCTCTCGCAGGCAGCGCTGCTCTGTCCGTTGCCGGGGCACCATTCCCGGCCAGGAGCTTCCCGCAGCTATCCGCCCCGGGCAGGACTGGGTCCCGCCGGCCCTCTCTCTGCTCTCCACGTCGTTTCCCCCGTTTCAGCCCGCGCAGTGCCACCTCTCGGCGAGTTCCCTTATTTCTCTCTGCTGCAGAAGTGCTCAGCTCAGAGAAGCAGGAGACAGCTGCTCTATGAAACCTGCAGTTTGCCAAGGCCAGAGCCGCTGCCGGAGCAGCTATCCGTGCCCCACCATCTTTTTCCCCCACATTCGTGCACTTCTGGGAAGCGCTCAGATAAGTACGTGCCGCGGCCGAGCACCGCGGCCCGCAGGGCAGCACGGAGGGGCACTGCCCTTTCTCGGCAGGGCTGCACGGCAGCCCCTAGCTGTGCCGCACCGCTGGAAGCCTCAGCAGCACGAACACCTCCTGGGCTGCGTCCCCGCCTAGGATGCGCACGGAGCCCTTCTGGCCTTCTTTTGTCCAGAGCGAGCTGGAGGAGGGGGGAAGAAAATAAAAGAGATAAAGGCAGAGAGGCGGACCGTCCGCTCCACCGGCAGCCCCCACGGCCGCCCCGGCCGCCGGCTACCCGGGAGCGGGCTCCGGACGTTAGCCCCGCCGCGGCGCCTCCCACGGGCCGGGCCGGGCCCGGTGCCGCTCCGCCCCCGAGGCCGCTCGGCGCGGGCTGGCGGCGCGGCCGGGCCCGCAGTACCGGGCGGGGGCGCGGGGGGCGCGGCTGAGCCGCTCTCCCCGGCGCTGCGAGGCAGCGGCGCAGGCGGAGCGGTGCGGGGCTCGCTGCTCTCCGTGTCGCCGCCACAGCCAGCGGCCGCGGCCATGGGCGTCCCGGGCCGCCCGCTTTGTGCCGCCCCGCCCGCCGCCCCGGGCCGCCGCCGCTGCTGAGCCGCATGGGCCGGGCCCCGCGCCGCCGCCGCCGCCGCTGCTCCGTGCGGGTGAGTGAGCGGGCGGGGAGGCGGCCCCGAGCCCAGGCCCCGCGCCGAGGCCGCGCCGGAGGCCGCCGCCGTGCGGGCGGAGCGGGGCCGCGCCGGGCGCCCGCCGCGCCGGTACTAGGCCGCCCCGGGAGCGGGGGGAGCGGGCGGGCGCGGGCCGGGCCGCGGCGGGAGGGGGGGAGCGGGGCCGGCTCCCCGAAGTTGCTCGGGGGCGGCGGGGCGGATGGAGCCCGCGCTCGGCGGGGCAGAGCCGCTTCCCGCGGAGCTCCGCGCAACCGCCGCGGGCCGCGTCCTGCGGGGAACTTCGAGCGGGGCGGGAGGCGGCGGCGGAACGGCACCGGGGCCGCGGGGCCGCGCGGAGCTCGGCCCGCCGGGCTGCCCCGTGTCGGCCGCGGGGCTCGGGGTCTCGCCGCGACAATGAGCGGCGCGCCTCGTGTGCCCGCGGCGCCGGGTCCGCTCCGGGTCGGGATGGTGGGAGCCCACGGGGGCCGAGAATCGCACGCGGCCGCCGCGTGCTGTGGGGTACGGCCTCGTTCGGTGGTACCGCGGCGAATCTCAGCGCGGTGTGCGCGTGTTCGCGCGGCTCGGGCCGGCTCTGGGTGACAGCGGGCTCGTTCTTAGGGCAGAGCGGGCACAGCAGCGCGCCTAGGGCCGCGCGGCTCCGGCCCCCGTGCTGCTGCTGGGCGGTGGTGTGCAGGTGGGCTGTAAGAGCGGCCCTCGCGCTTAGCGGAGGCTTTCGGTTCAGCTGAGAAGAGGGAGGAGGGGGGGGAGGCAGAATGTCCAAAAGATGCGTTCATCTGGGTGCGGTGAGCTCGGCTGAAACGTGTATCCCTGCTGTATCTTCATGTGCGATTGGTTTAGTGCAGTGCGAGGAGCGGGGTGCCGGGCGGCTGGTGCTTCGTGGTACTCGGGGCCTTGGGGCTGATGGTGCTCTGTAAAACAGAACTTCTGCTGCTTGCAAGAGCCAGTCCAGCTGCTTTGAAGTGGCGGTTACTGCGTTAGCGGGGAAGCTGGCAGCCCAGGGATTGTCCTGTGCTTTCCCCTCCTTCCCCACACCTCCCATCCTCCATGTTGGCTCACTACCCTTCTTTTAAAGCGTTGTGTTTGATGACATCTTCTAGAGGTGGTCTTCTCATCTTCCTTTAATGACCTGGGTAGGATTTCCCAGGCTGTCAGCGTGCCGCGTTGTTAGCTCCAATGAACATATTTTCGATGTCCTCTATGAGAAATGGTCTCAAACCCAAAGTCCTGAGCTGACGTGCCTGTTTGGAGGACGAATGTTGTTCACGTGCCCAAAGTGTCGGGGTCAGCGATGCGTTTGGAGTCCCCTAGAGCTCGATGAGGTGATGGGCGTATTTCTGAAACGCAAAGGATGTCATAGTGGTATCTCATCGAGTGTGTGGAAGACACCTGTGTTGGGTTAAGGTGTAATCTCAGTTCCAGTACCAGCAGAATGTTCCCTTTTGCACGAACCTTAACAGAAATCCCTTTTTGGGGGTGAGCATTTCCTAGATTGGTAACCAGGTAGAAACATACTGCCTTGGTACAACTTGGTGCACGTGCTGGCCAGGTAGGCTTAGCAGGGAGGTTAACGTCAGGCTGTAGAAGCGAACGTGTGTCACACTCAGCACCTGAGTGCACATCTCTTGCACGTGGGGAATACCACATCCCACAGTGCTGAGAACTGCCCGTAGTGTGGGTTGGGGGCTGCCAGCCTGGCGCCAGCAGTGTCGGTTGCACTGAATGCCGGATGTGAAGTTTGGAGATGTTCTCTGTCATTTTTAGAAGGGGATCGAATACAGTAATCAGGCAGGTCAACGTTAGCAGCTTGTAGCCTTAGAATATTTGTTTACAGTGATACTTAATGGGTTTCTTTCTCATCTGTTTCAGCAGAACGAACGCGTTCACCTTGGAGATACAGATATTGGTGATCTGAGATTTCAGCTCTGCCCCCGCTGTTCAAGCAAGCGCCAGAAAAATGAATATCCAGGGGAAGGGCTTCCCTCTGGACCTCGGAGGGAGCTTCACTGAAGATGCTCCAAGGCCACCGGTCCCTGGTGAGGAGGGTGAGCTTGTGTCCACAGATCCAAGACCGGTCAGCCACGGTTTCTACTCCAGTAAAGGCGATGTTGTTAGAAATGAGACCTCCACCGCAACGCCGAGGCGCTCCGATTTGGATTTGGGGTATGAACCCGAGGGGAGTGCTTCGCCAACTCCACCCTACCTGAAGTGGGCCGAGTCGCTGCACTCCTTGCTCGATGATCAAGATGGTATCAATCTCTTCAGGACTTTCCTGAAACAGGAGGACTGTGCGGATCTGCTGGACTTCTGGTTTGCCTGCAGTGGCTTCAGGAAGCTGGAGCCGTGCGTGTCCAATGAGGAAAAAAGACTCAAACTGGCAAAAGCCATTTACAAAAAGTACATTCTCGACAACAATGGCATCGTGTCCCGGCAGATCAAACCGGCCACAAAAAGCTTCATCAAAGACTGTGTCATGAAACTGCAGATTGACCCTGACATGTTTGACCAGGCCCAAACTGAGATTCAGTGCATGATCGAAGACAATACCTACCCTTTGTTCCTTAAGTCGGATATTTATTTGGAATACACAAGGACAGGTGGGGAAAGTCCAAAAATTTATAGCGATCCGAGCTCAGGGTCTGGGACAGGTAAAGGGCTCCCTGGTTATCTGCCTACGCTGAATGAGGACGAGGAGTGGAAATGTGACCAAGACGCAGAGCCTGAGGCCAGCAGGGACTCGGCGCCCTCAAGCAGGCTCACCCAGAAGCTGCTTTTGGAGACTGCAACCCAGCGTGCCACCTCGACCCGGCGGTACAGCGAGGGCAGGGAGTTCAGGTATGTGAGCGTGCTGGCCAGGCCCTTCCTCGGGGGCCTCTGGGTGCCCCAGGGGGCTGCTGTGAGTTTGGAGGTGCTGGGAGGTGTTTGGCAGCTGGGAGTGCTTGGGGGCTGGCTGAGCATCGGCGTGGGATGGTGTCACGTGGGCTAGCAGCTCTGTCTGAATGTAGTGTGAGTTATTTGAAGGGTGTCTTTGGCTGTTCCTGTGCTGTCCGTGTCCTGCAGCGTGTTCTTTGCTGTGAGGAAGTGCTGCTAAACGTGGTCTGGGTGTAGGTAGGAGTCAGTGGTCGGTGTAGAGCTGTGGGCAGCCCTGGAGTGTGCCAGCGAGCAGAGGGCTGTGGTGTCAGGCTGGCTTGTAGTGGCAGAAGGTCAGTGTTCAGTTACAGGAGAGCAGGTGAGTATAGCTCGTGGTAAAACCCCTTGTAAATATACGAGGAAATGGTGATGAGCCACATCCAGAGGGGTGCAGGAAGCTTGTGGGAAGTACCCTAACGTCTGGAATGTGCACGTGGGTCAAATGGGGATCGTCGTGCTCCCTGTAAATGGTATTGCATTGCAGTCGAGATTTTCTGATAGTGCATTCTGGCTGTGTAAAAGTAGGAATCCCCAAGTCCAGTTAAAGTTGTTCCGTGTTGCAGCTTTTCCCCCACATCAAAATACTGTTTTTTTTTTTTGTTTCTTTTTTTCTCTAGAGGAGTTGCTCAGTTTTTCAGGCTGTGCTTTTCTTTGGGTCCCCCACCCACCCCAGCCAACACGCGTTTTGAAACATGCTGAGAGCTCAGTTAAAATTCCAGACAATTAACTTAGCAGGGAGCTCTCTGGGATCAATAAGCGTGCGTGTGTGTGTGTAACCCTTGCTGAATCAACACAACGCAGCCAGACACACATTCCTCCTTCTTTAAAACAAGATCTCCTTATTTGAAGACCTGCTTAGGCTAAGATGTGTCACTTTGTGAAGGTTATGAGATGGGGTAGTTGAACTGTCCTCTTCGAAGCTGCATTTCTGTGCTTCATGTCCCCGTGCCGTCCCTTGAGGTGGGCAGCTGGACGTGCATCCCGCCCTGCTCAGGGTCTTGGTGCTTTTCAGATGGTGAACTGGTTTCATTTTGATGCCTGTTTTCATACAGATTTTTAGGAGGGGACATTGCGCGTGAAACTCTGGATTAAAAAAATAAAAGGGAATTGGTGTGAACTCATGCTGTTTTAGTCAGGAGTCTGAAAAACAGAATCCCGGGGTCCTGGGGCTTTCCCATGGAGTTAATGTTTGTTGCAGTGGGTTTGCACTGAGTGTTGGGTACTCACTGGATAGGATTAGAAAAGCCCACGATTTAAATATCCTTTTATTTAAGCAGGAGTGGCTTAAGATTGACAATAACTTGCTTGAGCTTCTGTTCTAGAGCAGGTAGTGAAAGCCTGCACGAATGAGTAAGGAATATGCAGTTTACGCGTTACCTGAATGCATCCATGGCCAAACTGAAACGGTTCAGAAATACATTGTGAGATAGAAATATCTTGGGGTGGCATTCCTCAGCCTCATGCGTTTCCTTGCCAGATTGGAGCAGCGTGAAATAAAATCTTTACCTAGGGGATGGAGGTCAGGAGAAACGCGCTGCTATTAATTTGTTGTGTCTGACAGCCTGTCATTGTGGCTGCAGACGCTCCGTTGACCTGCTGGGTCGGGAGGCAGGGACGTGTTTACTGTTCTCACCAGAGCAGGAGTCATTTTGAAGCCCGGAGTAACTGAAAATAAGTGATTATTTATTTTAAGTGCTGCTCTGTCAACCGCAGTAGTGTCCGGAGCATCTCCGTGGGAGTGATGCTGCTCGGTCGCGTGAGCCATGCGCTCTGTTGTATCAATCTGCTGAGATCCTCGTTGAGGAGTCGGATTGTTCGTCTTTGTGCAAGCCCTTGTGGTTGGAATAGCTTGCTTCCTGAACGCTGCCTGGAACAGACTGTTTTTTAAACAGTGGCATCTTTATCGTGCAAACATTTCTGCTTTCTCCTGCGAGGAAGAGCGTTGGAAGCTGGTGGAGCTGCGTGCAGCAGCTGGAAGGCTGGGGCTGTCCCCATTTGGTTTGAACATTTCCACAGACTTCTTTTTGTTGCTGTTGTTGCTTTTTGTGGAAGAATCTCTCATCTCTGTTCCTGAGGGAATGTCGCAATGAGCTGCTCCACATTATATCTGAAGGCCTGTTTAATCTTCACGGGATTGAACTCCTATTCCTTGGCTTCCATGGAAACTCTAAATAAAGAGGAATCTGACCAAATGCAGTAGAAGCGTGTCTCGGTTAGCAAAGGAGCATCTTGAATCAGCTCCAAATGTTTCTGCAGCAGAAGGTTCGTAAATCTTCACGCTGTACTTCTGTGCCCGTGAGCGTAAAAGTGCAGAAGACAACGCGTTATTAGTGCTGGGTGTTTTGAAGGTTTGCAAGTGTGCACGTATGTGAGAATATCCCAAAGCCAAAAGCATTGCTGTTACCCACTGCGTTTTTGTACGCGTAGGAAAAGGCCAATAGTCATTATAGTTAGGCTCCTGCAAATTAATTGGACATTGGTTATGGATCAGTGAACTTCAAAGAGGGCAACCCCTGAAGATCTCAGGCATTAACTCGCAGCTTCCGAAACCGACACTAACGTGGTTGTGAGCGCGGCTAAATCTTTCATTAACCTTCTTCTGACACACTGGGGCTGGGTCCTTCAGATACGAGGAGCAGAAATGAAAGCCGTGCCTCAGAACCGCCCTGCAGCCTGGTTTTCAAGCCGTATAAAGCTGACATGTTTTAAAAATTAGGGAACTCGGCGTGTGATGCCAAACCGTCACATCACGGCTGCGTCTGCTGCCTGTGTGGGTCCCTCCTGTCATCTCTTCACTTTGCATCAGAAGGGTTTTCCCTGTCTGCTCCCAAAAACCTGCGTTCGTGGGGCTTTGGGGAGCAGCACTCACAGACACTGCCTTTGCTTTCCCCTGAAAGCCCAGGGGTTGGGGTTGGTTCTGCCCATTGCTTTGGTTTGACCTGCGTGTCGTGGTGTTTGCGGGGTGTTAAAAGCGAAATCTGGGAGAGGGAGTTGAGAGGATGGGTGGTGGTAGGTGAAGTCTCCCGTCACCAGGCATCGGTGAGCTGAGGAAAGGGAACATCAGAGGTGCTGATATGGAAATTTTGAAATTGAAACTTTGATTTACCCTTTTTTTTGTTGTTTTCTTTATAAGGGGATCTGGCTTCATGGTCTTAGTGTTTGCTTCCACAGTGCTGAGCTGACCAAGCTCGCGGCTTTCCCCAGGTGATGGTGGTTTGAGTGTAAAGGCCACATGCCACCAGCACAGTCCTTCACTGATGCCCATGCGCTGCAGCCAACCTGGGCACATGCAGGAGCAGCTCTCCCCAGGATGCAGCCTGCTCCTCGTCACAGTGCAGGGCAAGAGGAGCAACAGCTGAGGGAGGCTGTAGCGGGATGCAGTGCCTCTAGTCAGAGACTCATTCCAAACCTCAGTGAGTAATGCTGTATTGCAAGAGAGAGGAGCAGCGGAGCCTGGTTCAGGGCAGGTGTGGGATCGCTGCTGCCTAGGTTACATCAGCAGGCTGGCAGTCACAGGTTTGGCCTGCATCAGGAAGGAGCTGAAATTTAGCTGGCAGACTTAATTTTGAGGCTTGCTGCTTCATTAACCATTAAATATTAAATTGCATGCTTCTAACTCAAATCGGTGCGGTGAAGGAGTTGGAGTTAATTGTGCCGAGTGAGTGGAAGGCCAGAGATGTGCAGTCACAGCAGCTGGTGCAGAGCAGTCTGCATTCAGGCTGTTCCAGGTGTGCATTGCCATCTTACCAGCATGAGTCTGTGAGCTGAGCCACTGGAGCTTCAGGAGAGAGCATTTGCTTGGAAAAAGCTGCTCATTAATGTGTAACAGCAGAAAGAAAAGTGTTGGCACCGAGAGTGGGTGCATCTGACCCTGAGGCATCTCACTCGAGCACTGTCAGCATCCACAGAAGGGAAGATAGACAAGTGGACAAGGTTAGTACAAGAAGTAGCCAGAAGTGCTGCCCACCACCTCTGCCTGACTCAGGTGGCGTCTCTGCTTGCTTGCTCTGTCTTTTTTTCCATTTTGCTTCTTTAATCTCTTTTCGTGCTGTGTGTCATATTCGTCTTGTTTAGGAAACACTACTAGTGCCCCAGTGGTGCTTCCTTGATAAGCGATGCTGCAGTTGGCCTGGAAACACATACAGGAGTGTCCATTTCTTAATACATTCACATTTTCAGTGGCTTGAGACAAGGCTATCGGAGAAAACCACCTCTTTTCCTGTCTGCAGGAGCAGAATTGTCAGACAGCAGCACTTCTCCTCATACCGTGGGCAGAAGGGCCGCTGGGCTCCGGGGGCTGGGGTGGTACAGCGGGTGCGTGGCTGCTGCCTCAGAGTGCTGGGGCTCCTTGGGTTTTGTGGGGTCTGTGTGATGCCAGGAGCACTGTTTGGGTCCCATTTCAAATGATTTCAACTCAGACAAGCCCTAAACTTTATTTTTTTCCAGTGGTGACCCTTCATTTCTGGTATGGAGTACTAGCTGATGACTTGGCTTGAATTAAAACTACTGGGCCTGCAGCACCACTTGTGATTGTTGCAGTCCCCAACAATGTGAAGAGCAGTGGCTGTTTCCAGATTGAAGAAGGCTGTAGTAGAATAGTTTGGGTCCTGCATTGTTCTTGAAAGAAGTTATGGTTGTAGTGGGGCAGGCAGGGTCTGGAGCCAATAGCAGAAAGTGGTCGCGTTGTGACCCGAGGGCTGTAAGGTATGCAGGGCGAAGTCAGACTGTGTTTGCACAGAAGTTACACCAGCTTTTTTGAAATACATTGTTAAGCTGATGAAACTTCAGCGTGGAAGTGCTTACAATAACAGTGTGAAGTATTCATACTGGCATTTGCTACAGATTTTCTCCTATTTTCACACATACTTATGGCGATGACACAAATCATGAAATCCTGTGTTTTGGGAGTGAGGTTGCAGGTTGGGCTGATTTGAACTCTCTGTTTGAAAGGAACTGTGCGCAGAAAAGCGGAATGAGAAACGGACATGTCCCAGGAAGCTGAGGAGCGTGGCCAGGAGGTGAGCCACGTGCTACACCTGGGGTCTAATCTGCAGTTCAGCCTCAGCTTGGCTTTATGTTTTAACAGTTTCTTTGTTGTCACTATAATGGACTAATCCCTTGAATAATTAGTTACTATTGAATGTTTTAAAAATGACTGCCTCTTGGGTTTGTTCTCTTTAGTGGTCCTAGATTTATGGTCCTTTCTTTAATAATCCTGGATTTATTAACAATCGGGACAGGGTGTGAAATCCTGTTACACCAAGCTTTCTTGGTGGGAAAAGAGCTGAGGAAGATGCAGGAGTCCTGGGGAAGCACATGCTGGCCTCGTGTTGTGGTGGAGCTTCTCACCTTTCCCACTGAAGCTCTGGGGATTCAAAAAGTGCCCCCAGAAATGAGTACCATGGAGCAGCCTGGTTTAGTCTTGCCCGTATGTGTAGTGCAGAAAACTGCTGTTTAATGTCTCAGAACAGAGGTGCTCGTATCCTAAATCAGTTCCTGGAAGTATCATTGGATTATTAGGCTCATCCTCAAATCCATTAAGCAAATTACAGTTAATCAGTCAAATAAAAGAAGAAAGATCTTTTGCAAGGCCCTGCCTTGTGAGCCGCGTGGAGAAGCTGTAGTAATATTTTAATTTTCCGTCTGTCAGTGAACGTATTCAATCACTTCACTTCCTTGTGGAGGACTGGAAATTAGAAACTGAGGTTAATTATCTGCATTAAATGAAATATGCGACGACCACAAAAGCAAAAACCTTCGCAATTCGGTATGGTCTGTTAAGCTAGGCAGACTGCTTCAGAAAGAGAAGGGTGATTTTTTTTTTTTCCTTGTTTTGTTCCGATTGAAGGGTTTTAGTCACAGTAATTGAAATGATTAAAAAGTCAAATTGCTTGCGAGTGTAGTTCTGAGCATCTCTGAGAAGACGCAGCAACGGGTGAGAGCTGTAGCAGCAGGCAGAGGGTTTGTGTGGCCTCACCAGGCCTTGTGGGGTCGTGGTGGGTCTTGTGGGGTCGTGGTGGGTTGTGCTGGGCTCCTGGGGTTATTTGGTTGCAGGGAGTTCTGTCGGAGCATGCATGTAGCTCGAGCTTGCAATGCCCTGGGAGACATTTGCCACTGCTGGAGGCCCTCAGGGCTACAGGGAGCTTTGCAGCATCACGGTCTGCACACAGAGGTTTCCTTTTGCTGTGTGTTTCAAGTGTTTTTCCTGGGGTCACTCTCAGAAAAGGGATCGTAGCAGGTCGTGCTTGTGCGTGGAAGCAAAGCCGTCATTACTCGCAGGGCTCGTGCGAGGTTTTCTCGGTTGTAAGGCAGCGATGAATTTAAGTAGAACTGCTGTAGTTTTAAGTCAGATTATCCAAATTCTGTAAATCCTACGTGGAAATTGGATTTTACCTTTGAAGGCTCCAGAGTGCGATTTTCTGGGAAGGTCTGGAGTTCTTTGGTCCTGTGGCCCCCAAGATACAGCTGCCTTCACAGTACCGACTTTTAGAATGTGTTTAGCTTGTTTTGATCAAAAACAGTGAGAGGTGGGGGAGAAAACTCTTTGAAAAAAATGTTCCACGGAGGTGGTTAACATCAGGACCTCATTAATCCCTGCACTTAACTCCAGTGCTTATGACCAGAACCTATTGGGTTTTGTTTTTCCTTCTGTCCCTGTGTCTTCCCTGTGCCACTGTGGACCAAGGAAGTCTGTTCGTTCCCTCTCTCCATTTTCCTTTTTGATTTCTCTCTTTTCTGTAGGCTTAGCTCTTTGTCGTTTCATCTCCATGGTGTGTTCACACCACTCCCAGTGCTGGAAGGAGAGCAGTAGGTGTGGGAAGGGTGGAATTGCTTTCTTTTTTTTCCCAGCAATCCACACTTAAAGCGGTTTAGCTCTACTGGAAAACCAAGCCTTTGCATTCAACAGATTTACCCTTTTGAATCGTAAATTTAGGTCTTTTTCTTGGCTGGCAATCAGCTTCACAGACTGGGCCAGACTTATCTGGAAGAGTGGCTTCCTTGTTCAGCTGTTGCTGCCAGCCCCTGTGCGTGCGCTGGCTTTGAGAGCTCTGGCCAGCACGTGTGTTCCTGTGGGATTGGTTTTCTGATGGCTGAGGACCTCGCTGGGCTTTCATAAGGGAAATGCAACTCAGCCAAGTGTGGCAGAGCTGCTGGGAATTGCAGTTAGGGTGCAGGAGGAGATGTGCTGTCTGTATCCTGCTGGAGCTCCCGAGTTTGGGTAGTGTTGCCCTGGATGTGTCTCGTGGAGGTAAAAGCTGTAAGACCATTTGGCACCAGACGTGCAAACGGATGCTGGGACGAAGCAATTGTTGCCCTCGAGGATCCCAAAAGAGGAATCAACAAATAGAAATTATTCTATTAGCGGGGGCAAAGTTCGCAGGTTAACCATCATGTCAAATCAATGAAATGCAGCCTTGATGTCCTGCACAAGGGCTTTATTGTGCGTAAAGAAGAGTGCCCAAGCAAAGACATCAAGTCCTTGCACTGTAACATTGCAGTGTCTTGAAGAAGGGGAAGCTTTTTACAGACTGCAGCGTGAAATGCCTCCATCAGACACCAGCTTCATTCCTGCTCCTGAAGATTGTAAAACATAACCCCAGAGCCTTCTTGCTCTCCTTATGGCCAGACCTGGATCGCATTTCCACTGAGTGTGTATTTATTATTATTTTTTTCCATTTTATTTATTTATTTTTTTTAATAAAATGCTCAGATCTTCTGCTAAGAAGGCTTTTCTTTGTACTTTTAACTCAGTCCATGTGACTGTCATAACGTTTATTTCCTTAGGAAATGAAAAATGTTCCTTCACGAGCAAAGCCACAAAATGAAGCTGGCAGGCTCAGGTACATGCAGCATGTATCTTCTGCTGTTCTGCAGGTGTGGGGCTGCAGCCATTCCCCCTCACTCCTTGACTGCTTGGTCCTGCTCTCTGCCATCCTAAGGACAAGCAAAGGGCTTCTCTGTTGCGGAAGCATTTGATGTTTCTTTGAAGGTCTGTGCACTCAGGGAAACTTTGTTTCCCTCTCTTGGGAAAAGCTGCCTTGAAAAGGCTCGCTCTTCAGGGTGTGCCAGGGCTAGGAAAAATCCATGGGCTTGAAACAAGATGGAAATGGGTGGCAAAGGATGTGTGCATGTGTCACCATAGTGGGGGATTTGTCACACCATAAAATAGCATTGTGGTTTTCCCCTCGAGGTGTGTGCAGGGAAGTCTGTGGCCTGGGGTGCTGCGAACGCTGCTGCCAGAGAAGGCAGAGCATCCTGCTGGCCCTGTCCTTGTCCCTGCCTGCTGGCTCTGGTTCTTCCCAGCACGGGCTGGAGGAGCCTGCTCCAACTGATCAGCAAACGTTCCTCCTTCTGGAGAGAGGGAGCTTTCCAAATGGGCCTGGGAAAAGCTTTCCTTTTGTAATCCTTGAGATAACAGGTCACGCAGCTTCACCCAGTGATTCTTGCACAATAACTTGTGGTCGGGCTGAATGTGTCTATTTTAGAAAGGCATCCAAGTGATGGGAGGTCATGCAGCATTTTTGTTACCCATGCCTGTGGTTAGTTACTCTCACTGTTAGCAGTTCGCTCCTTCACGCTCCCTTCAGGTTTTTGCAGTTACAACCCCTCGCAGCTTCCATTTCCAGCTGCTGCCTTTTGGTACGGCTTTGCTCGCCCTCCCTTTGCATGTTTGAAGAAGCCTGCTGAATGGGTGTGAATACTCTCCCAAAGTGGCAGAAGCTTTGTTATGGAAGGCCCTTCGGTTTTATGAGACTTTTCAACCCTCCGGTCGACTATTAAACAAGCTGTAGCTTGTCATGGTTGACAAACCGTACCGCTGGTCTCAGACCTAACCTACCAGTTTAAAAGGCAGTATTCTTTTGTGTGTAGGTTTCTGGGTGGGGATCGTTGGCTTCTGAGGGAAATTAACTTGTGGCCTCTCTTTCTCCCTCCCACCTCGAATGAATTTGGTTTTCTGTTAGCTGTTGTGTCACTTCCGAACACTGAAAGGAAACGTCAGCCTTTCAGAAGGACAGTAGATGGGAATGTATAATTGCAAACAAAATAATTAAAAAGAAAAAAAAAATCAGCTGCGTGATTAGCAGCTGGAGATAAACTGTAGAAAGTTTTTTTAGAATGATTCATGCGTAATTATTCCAGAACAAGTCGAATTTATTCTTAAGCTTTGGAGAGGAGTTCTTGCAAGCCTGGCCTGTGCTGTTTATACACCTGAGTAAATGGCTGTGTCAGCAGTTTGTTGGAGTGCTCCAGATCTAAATCCCTTCAAAGGTAAACGCAGCACACCTTTGTCTGTGCCGGGGCTCCTGCCTTTAAAGGGCAGGCTGGTGAGGTGGAACCAGTCGTGGCGGTGGCTGTGGACAGGCAGGGTGCCGAGCTTCGCACCGCTCCGCAGCTGGTTCATGCAGATTTGCTCTCTGTAGGTTTTTTCCTGTGCTCTCTGGGATGCAGAGACCAGCTGCATCTTTCGCACGGATTTTAGGAGCCTTGGAGTGCATTCCTTGTGGCACAGCACTGCAGCTGCTGGCGCTACCTGCCCAACCAGGCACAAGTTGGTATTCTATTTTCAGCTCTCTCTTTTCCACAGAAGCTAGCCTGCGCCGAGAGGCCCTTCTCAGACGTTTCTCGTGCTCTGTGATTGCCAAGCAGTTGGAAACACGCTGCGCTGAACTGGCTGAAATCCGTTGGTGGCGGTGGTTGTTTTTGTGCTGGCTGCTCACCTCCCCGATAAGCATCCACAGGGCAGGGCTGCTCGGGGCCGGCAGGGCAGCACGCCGTGCTCAGCCCCGGCCACAGCGGGCGTCACTGCGGAGCAGAGCTTGGTGTTTCGTCACACCTGGGGCATGTTTTCCTCCTGTGAGAGCCCCGCTGTGGCTGCACTGCCTCTGCCCGCAGAGCAGGGCCGTGGGCCTGCTGCAGCCCCAGCCTGGCTGCGTGCATCTGCAATTCTAGTCAAGAGCTCAGGGAGGCTTTTCTGATCCTGGAGCAGCCAGCTGGCCCCATCTTGATCTGTTTTCCTTTCTTGATGCAGCGCTTGAGCTCCCCTCCTCGCGAGCTGACTGTCCCTTGCAAATGTCACTGCCTTGTGTTTGGCATTCTGGGCTGGGCAATGTGACTGGTTGGATTTGTAATGAGAGAGCTGATATCCCACCAGTCTTACAGGGGCAGATGATGGCCTTGCTGTCCTGCAGTGCCTTCCCACAGGTCTTCCCCAAGCTCAGAAGGGTGGATGCATCCCGCAGCTCGATCCTTTTCTCTAAAGTAAGGTACATCCGACAGTCAGCGGGTCATCTGGGTTTTGGTCCCTGATGGTGATGCCCTGAGTCAGCTCTGTGAGGCCTGCTCTCTTTCTCACCTCATGTCGGTTCTTCTGTTTGGAGCTGTCAACCGCACTGCCAGCAGTCAAGCTACAAGCAACCCTTTTTCCGTGTTAATTGCTGTCTGTGGCTTGGCACCAGTGGTGCCAGAAACCCTCCCAAGTAGCCCATCTTGGGCTGTGGACTTGGGTGTAGTGTGTTGCCTCAGGTGGTATGGAACAGGATAATCCTCTCATTTCCCGGCTTTGGAAATCATCCTGCAGCCTGAGCTGAAGAAATAGGGTGGGACTGGAGCCAAACCTCTTGTTCCAGATGGGCAGTAGTGGCAGCAGCACCTACTGTCCGCAGAGCTGTTGAGAAGCCACAGACAGAAATTAGCACGGAAGAAAATTGTGCTTCCTTTAAAATTTGAGTTTTGTAAATAATTTTCCTTTTTACATTAAATATATATCCACCGATACACCAAGTGGACGAAATCAGGACTGTAGAACAAAGCATCTGCAATTGTATGAACGTGTATAGTTAGCAGCAGGTTTGTCAAATGGAATTGCATTCAGCTGTCATAGCTGAGTGTGAACTGGATTTATAACATCAGGGCAGAAGAAGTCAGCTAAACCTATGTCAGCCCCAAAGTCCGGATGGAGCACTGCAAACACTGGGCCTGGGGCACTGCAGTGCTGGGGCTTGTGGCTAAGGGTTTCTGTGCAGCCTTCCAGCCTCTTCAGAATAAAGGCATTGACAGTAAGGGACCAAAACACCTGCTTGAATGTTGAGTGTTTTGTCTTTACAGCATGCAAGTAAGTATAAGGTGGATTAATTAGTCTGCTTTGTTGATCAGGGCTGGAGCACTTATCCTGTGAAGAGAGGCTGAGGGAGCTGGTGCTGTGCAGCCTGGAGAGGAGAAGGCTCTGGGGACACTTTCTTGTGGCCTTCCAGTACCTAAAGGGATCTTTTAAACAGGAGAGAGCCTGGTGTTCTCCACAGTCTGAGAGTGATGGAATGAGGGGAAATGGGGAGATTTAAGTCAGATATTAGGAGGGAGTTTTCTCAGAGGGCAGTGAGGCACTGGCATAGGTCAGAGTGTCCTCTGAGTCCCAGAGAAGTGCCTTACCAGCTCAGCACTATCCCCCCCACCTCCAGCTTCCCATATGGACTGAGCGCACTTGTGTCATTTTGTGGAGAGAAGTGTGTGAAAGCTTGTCCCCTTCTCTCTCAATCACGTTGTTGGCTTTCCTTGCATTAATCCTCCCTCCTTTCTCTCCCATTGGTCCGTCTGATGAAAGATCAAAAAAGTCTATTGCAGTGCCTCGCTGTAGCTGATGATAACTTCACTTCTCTCACTGCTTTTCTTAAAATAGTAAGGACATGGGCCACGGCCACCCTGCATGGTGCTGACAGCCGTCCTGCCTCAAGCGGGAGGTTGTGCTGCTCTGGTCTTTGGAGGTCCCTTCCGACACTTCTGGTTCTTAAATAACTGCCAGGCACATCCTCATCTGTCACATGCATGTCCTGAGGACTTCATCAGCTTTTATGTGTCAATTAGCCCTGCAGAACCATGTACTCTTACAGCTGAAATAATGACACTAACAGCTGTGTAAGTGGTGGCCAGGAGACAGGGAGCCACCGCTGGAAGGAATTGTGGAGTAATAGGAGAGCTGTGCTGTGTGGTGGTAGTGCTGTTCCAGGAACCACGTGAGCAAGGAGAAGGGCTTTTTTTCTGCAGAAAAACCTGCACTGTAAGTGAGGAATGAAACTGCCATGCTGTAACAATCACCTTTGCTGGATCATAGCCTTGTCAGCCTCTGCTCCTCTAGGGGGTCTTCTGAAATCTCCCGTCTAAAAGGTTAAGCTGTAAAAATGAGAAAGGCATGTTTCCTTTCCTCTGTCGTTTAATGGTTTCTAATTTGCTGTTTGATCTCTGTTCTGATGCACTGACTGTGTGGGAGCTGCAGTATTGAGTTACAAGTAGAGCAGGTGACCATTCCTTTTACAAACTGCAAGGCTTAATTAAAATAGAGCGATAGGAGTTCACTTTTTTGGCGTTGCTTAGATGTAGTAAATACGGGAGGATCCTCCCGTATCTCTTTAAGTATCAGATGTGAAGTCTGTTTTGCTGGTGGTGGCATTCTCTGCAGGGTGGCACTGGGAGGCCGTGCATCTCCCCCCCAGCGCAGGGCAGGTGTGATCAGGCTGGGTGCTGCTTTTGGAAATGAGCAGTGACACATTCCAGGAACTCGTGCAGTATTTTTCAGAACCCAGCTTGAAAATGTGAAGTGCAGGTAGGGAAATACGTCATCTGTGTAGGTGACTCTGAATTACCTGCAATTTCCTGGGAGTCACCATTTCTGAGTGCTTATTGCAACTGTAGATATTTGAGGAAGTTTCTGATTATCCTGGGCTTATAAAATGTAATAGGCTATTTCTTAATTGTCCTCTGCGAAGTATAATTACCCACAGCGTAGAGCTTTTTATTTATCAATGCCGCAAACAGGAAATCAAGAATGTCTGATGGAGATAAGTTTGGCGACTCCACCATAGCCCCCAGTTTGCATCAGGTGACCTGTCTGGAAGGAGCCCAGGCTCCTACACAGCTCTGTAGGCCTTCAAAGAACCCAGATAACCCCAGTCCCCAAGATCACTTTTCTTATTGATGTGTACCTGGGTGCACACAGCCAGCTGTCCGTGTCATGTTGTGGTGCTGACACTGTCCTTGTTGCGTTCTCCAAGCTGCATGATGGTGCATCAGTCCTTTGTGGGGCATCTGGCATTATTACTCAGTTGAACTTGCACGTCATTGGAGAATTCCTTGTTGTTCTGTGGTGGCTTTTGCTTTTTTTTTCCAGCAGCAGTAACAGAAATGGGCACTTTCCCCTCTTCATCCTCCCCTGCGCTTGTCTGTGCTGAGGCCAAGCTCTGGGACCTATGAGTAGGATGCAACAAGGATTGATATGGTCCTGTCTGGGGTTGTACTCTCTGTCTAAGGATGGAGGGATGGAAGGAAGTGTTAGCAGTGCTTGTTCCTGGCTGAAGCCCTGCACCTGAGGGCTTCCAGGACGTGTTCTGGTGTGTGTTCTCCTTAAATGCAGTCTGTAGGTTTAAATATCCTCCTTAGTGTGTCCTTAGAGCATGAACTAAAAGCACGAACCGCTCGAGAGTCTCCCTCAGAAGCGTGTGGCCCATTCCGAAAATAGCAATGCCAGTTTCCTTTGAGGAACCACCTAAAAACAAAACCTTAAAATAACCCCCCCTCCTTTCTGCTCAGCCAACTCTCCACAAACACAGAGCTATTTGGCTTTATTTTTGCTCCTCTGATGGAAGAGCGGTGCCGACCGGCGCTGGGGAAGGCGGTGAGTCACTCGCCCAACAGAGCGCCCATTGACGGCGTGGGGCTGCTGCGCATTGTTGGGGCTGGGCAGGGCTGGGCAGGCTCGGGCACCTCTCGCCAGCCCTGCAGATCAAACGCGGTGAGTCAGGCCGCAGGAAGGCGAAGGGCCCGAATTAATTCATCTTGTTGGTTTTTTGCTGCTGTTGTTGTTTAAACCCTGCTTTTAGTTAGCGCTAGGGGCACATATGCACACCCCAGCCCGTGTTGGTGCAAGCTGAATTTACTTGTGCCTCTCGAGCTGCTCTGGTGGGAATGCAGCCCAGCCTCCGCTCTGCTGCGAGGGGACAGAGGTGCCAGCCTGCCTTGATAGCCATGTCCCCACCGTGCCCAGGCAGAGGGGAGGAACAGGAGAGCTGTGTTGGGGCAGGCAGGAGCCACGAGGTGCAGGCAGTGCAGCCATGCTGGCTGACCAGCGGCTTCCCCCCTGGATTTCTGGCTCCTTTCCCCAGCGTGGCTTGCTGCCAGGGGTGAGGGAAACACATCCACAAAGCCCTCAGCTTCCAACACAGAGCTTTGTCCATGAATCAAGCCTTAAAGGCTGTGAGCATGAAGGGCAGCGCCAGTGTCCCACGCCCTGTGACAGATTTCTGAGGCCTTGCCTCATCCCCCAGGGCTGCAGTGGGCACTGAAGGCCTCGAACTTTATGTTGGTCTATTAAATACGAGTGCCACACACTTTGATACCTCAGGCCATTCCGCCCCAAGCGTTCTTCAGGTGCTCGGGAAACATGTGTTCACCTCCCAGCTCACCAGGCACAAGAAGCCAGCCAATTTTCAGCATAACGCACAATCTCAAGTATTTTATTGCTTAATTTAGGCCATAAAGTCCCTTTGATGTGTTGTGTAATGCAACGTTCATTCTGAAAAAGTGGGTGGAGTAGCTTTATGGTATTATAAAAATAAATAAAATGCCTGGCAGGATTTTGAAACCACATGGTCATTCCTCCTCTATCCACAGATAAGTTGATTGTTGAGAGAGAAATCTTGCTTAATATCTAACTCTGGGTGATTTATTTCTCCAGAGCCCTTTCATCTCCAGCATGTATTGGGTTATCTGTGACTTCTGATCTGATTGTTTTAAGTGTGATCAAAGAAACCAAGAGAATGCACTTTATTTTCCCACTGTATGAATAGAATGTTGTTTGTACAGTGCATTACATCACCTGTTCCTGCTGTTCCTGAATTGTGCACCAAATGTTTGTGGTATAAATAGAATACATAATGGACTTGTAGGGGGTGATGAAATTTGTTCCACTTGCTGAGTAAAACAGAGTTAACTAAATGAACGCTTTCTTCACACCCAACTCTACCTCGACACACAACAACACGGGCGGAAAATGTTTGAAATAACTCTTGTGCGGAGTACTGAGGTGGAATTAGGCAGCGTTGGAGGAACCGCTTCGAAAATCTGCAGGAGTCTGCAGGCAGGCAGGGAGATTCCTGTCGTTGGAATTGCTGGCATTCTTTCCAGGCTGTGCAAAGAAAGATTTTGTCCTTCAGCAGTAGTGGCAGCGTTGTTGTAACCGCGATGGTCTCAGGGCACGGAGGCAGGTTCTGCAGAGAGGCAGTTGCTTCTCTTGGGCGGTTGATCTGGTTGGGTTTTGCACAAAGGCCGCCCGCTCTCTGACCATGCAGCTCTTGCTCCTGGTGGAGGCCTCTGAAGATGGGCCTGGGATCTGTGTCCCCCTGGTCCTAAAAATCGTGAATTCAAGGAAGGATGTTTGTTTTCTGGCATATCCTAACTCTTCACCGCCGTGTAGCCTCAATGTTCTGCAGAGGGCAGCTGTCTTTGGCAGCTTGACCACATCTCTTCCTGCTAACCTCTCCCATCCTCTTTGGGGGCACCCATCAGTGTTTTCCCTCTAATTATCTAATTGATTAACGTATTTAACTTGGAACATTTGTTCTCAGCCTGTCTTTTCTTTGACTTTCAGTTTGTTTCTTCATTTGCAGACCAGGAGAGTAAACCGGGGGCCCAAAAGCTTGCAGCTTGCTTGTTTTTCCAAGCTGTATCTGTTGGCCTGGGAAAAAAAAAAAAAAAAAAAAAAGAAAAGGAAAGAAAAACAATACCTCTCCTTTCTGACCTTGTCTGGACACACCTACAGGCCCTCATGAATATCCCACCCTCGGTAAATAGCTCGTGTTTTTATTCTGAGGAGAACTGCCATGCACCAAAGGGTCAGGTATAATCACCGCGGAGATAAGTGGCGGCTTTATCTTAAGCGATTTCTCCTCAGGGTTTTTCTTCTCCCAGTCTCTGGTTGGTTTGGAAGTTCTTCTTGTGCAGCATGCGGTCACTGTCAAGGATACCAAACTGGCAAAAATGGGGGAAATTTTTCTCAGTTCTGGGTTCAGCAGGGCCATTGGGAGAGCAGAGCTGTGTGTCACATCTTGTCCTCACCACGCTGCCCCTTGCTGTCCCTATCCTGTCCCCTGCCACTCGGCTCACTGGAAAGCAGGAAACCAGGGACATTGCTGACATACCATTCCAGTGGGATGAGCTTAGGGCCTCTATCTCTCTCATCAGCCTCCGGGTAGTGATAATCTGATATACTGCGAGGTTTCACCCCTCCATCGTTGAGCTGCTGGTGGCCTTCTCTTGTCTTTAGTTGTGGCAGCAGAGTGGAAGGAGGTGGTGAGAGGACTGCAGCATCACTTCAGATGCTACTGCTGCTGCTTCTGCAGTTCAGTGCGTAAGTCAGGATCCAGATCAGCATGGTTTATGCAGCTTGCTCCTTGCTGCGGCAGTTGCCATATGGAGGATGGAGAATTCTCCCATCAGAGTAAACTGAGCCACTCTGCAATTTCTTTGCAGTGAATTATGGGAAAATGAGTTTGTGTTTCTCCCTTAAAAGCTGTGCAGGACCAGCGTGGGACTAAGTCTTTACAAGTTTCCCAGTGGAATATTAAGCAGTGGGAACAGCAGCACAGTTCTGTAGTGTTCTGTTCACCAGCCTGCTGCTGGTGGTTGAGGCAGTGTTGCAAAGGTCTCTCTGGAGATTCGCAGGCAGCATCGCATTGCTTGCCTCAAGGACATCTTGCAAAGGTTGCCTGAGCTTAAGCACTTCTCAGTTATTGTTTGCACAGCGGTGGTGTTTGGAGGTCCCCGCTCTCCAAGCTGCAGGGAGGGAATGTTATAGCTTACATTAGGGTGCAGGATTTTCCAGCCCTGGAGGAGCTGTGTCTTGGTGAAGTTTCAGCTTCATTTTGGCCTGGTTTGCCCTGTCCATCTGCAGCTGCCAGGACACTCCTCTGTGCGATCCTCTGGGGGAAAAGGAGCCTGGATTCTCATCCTCATTGTGGCTTGGTGCAGCGCTGAGCTGAGCTCGCTTTATGGCCGTTTTATTGCTGGCATGGCAGATCTGGAGGGCTCTGGTTGGACTCAGGGGGCTGAGGGACATCGAGCAGCACTGAACAGCCACGTCTGCTTGAACTCATCTGTTGGGACATCACAGTTAATCTGTGTAGTGCTCCTTCCAGAACAGAAATCCGTATTTTCAGTTTGATAACGCTACTATTTCTTTTTCCCAGACTCTTATTCAAAAGCGCTTAACAAGTTGCTTCAAAAGCAGCCAGAGGTGTGAATTACAGTTGATGTAATTAATTTGTGTTTGTGAGCCGGGCCCCCTGCAGTCTGGGTGGCGTTTGTAGGGCTGGCGGTTAGGAAGAACAAAAGTGTAATCTTGGAGATTAGAAATTCTTTGACGAGGGTTAAGCCGAGGTGCCGCTGCTTTATCATTTTTCTGGTGTCCTGTGGCATATCTGTAATTTCAGCCATTACCAGCGTGCAGGCTGTTCCTCACGCTGCATTAAAGGCAGGGCCGCCTCTGCTCACCTACCCGCAAAATGAGTCTTAAAAAATTGCGTAAAACAAGAGTAGGGCAATTCTAGATCCTAAAGACGCTGCAAGGATTCTCGTTGCAAGAAGGACATTCATGGCCAGAGCCCACCTGTGCTGTTCTACTCCCTCATCTCCCCCACCCTGAGGTAGCCAAGCAGCAGAAATACTGTGCATCAGGCAGACACGGCTGGAAATGAAGCAAGGAAGGAGGCAGACAGGCAGCAGGCAGCCTCGGAGCGGGAGGCCAGCCTTGCCTTTAGTGTGTGCAGAGCCCTCGGAGCACTGAGCCCCAGCCCTGCTGGAGCAGGATTTATGTCCCAGCACACTTGCAGCCAACGTGTTGTGGCAAGCTTCCCCAAGCAGCAGTTTCCACTTTTCCTCTTTGGTGTCTATTGTTTTGTTATTTGGAGAACTGGAATCCGTGAGCGAATCTGAAACATGGTTAGCATTAAACTCTGACGCAACATGTTTTTTTCCTTTCAGATCGGTCTCCGTCTCAGCACATCTTCCCCAGATCAGCTTAAGGGGTCCGCAGCAATGCTGTGACTCACGCTGAGGCCTGAGCGGTGTGTTTGGTGCTGAAAGGCCATCCGGCGTGGTTTGAGCAGCTTTGCAAAGTGCTGGCTTGGGCTAAATCAGGCCAATAGTCATTGATCACAAGTGGCTTTCCAAAAGAGGAGGAGGCCGGCTGGGTGCTGATGTTTTTGATTTAGTCGTTTAATGAACAGCATCAGGAATACGTTACATTCTCAATTATTTTGATTTTAATCTAATGTGTTAATAACGTGAGGCTCTTCAGATGAAAATATATTTCCAGGCTGCTTGTAGTATTTGCTAGCGTAGTAAGTTGAAGACATGTGTGAAAGGAAGGGCCATCTGATGAACTGCTATTGTTCTCTTAATTCAGCCCACCCCATTTGGGCCACTCTGCCTGAATGGCTTTGTTTTCGCTAATAAAATTATGCTGTGTTCCGTGCAACACATGTTCTGCATGTCCCAGCTAGTCAGCAGCAGTAAAACTTCATTTTATAGCTTTATAATGTTACCTTCTCAGTTATGGCTTCTTTTAGAGACGGAGGTGCTTCCAAGGCTGACCTTGGCATGGCATTTGAGAGCTGCAATAGCCCTGTGCTTCTGACTCGCCTCCCTCCTGTTGGAGCCACGTGCTCGTGCCCCTGGCATGGCTTGTCAACAGCAGTGTGCACCTTGTCACCAGGAGGGTGCTGCAGTGGCAAATTCGATGTTGGAAGAGAGAGAGAAACGTGTTCTGTGGTCTGCATCCTTTGCCCGCTGTCCAGAATGCTTGGCTGAGCCCGAGGTGCATTGTGGCTGGTTTGGTGACAGGCTGTGTGTGCCCATCTGTCTGCTAGGCTCCTTGGGGGCCAGAGAGTGTGGGAAGAGCTCTGCTGCTCCTGGAGCCTGGGAGAGCTGCGAGCAGCCCGATGGTTTCTTTGGGCATTCCGTGAGAGGAAGAGATGGATGAAAAGCGACCTTCTGGCTTGGCACAGCGGCACAGAGGGAGCTGCTCGCAGCAGCTGGCTGGCTGCGGTCCTCGGGAACCGCTGCCGAGCTGGGAATCAGCATGCACAGCCGTTCTCCCCTTCCCTAGCACATTGTCTTTGATGGGCTGTAGGGTGGAGGGGATTAGACCAAGTTCTTAGGGGAGGAGAATAGCCAGCAGGGGATGGCTGGTCATTTTTGTTTCTTTTGTGGCAGCAAACAATCTATCCCTTACTACTCAGAGGGGCTCACGAGCTTTTGTAATGTTTATTAGGCTGAAAGATTTGGAGACCTCTGGTCTAGATAGCTCTCCAACTGAGAAGGGGAATTTAGGCACTTGTGATAGTGTAGCCAAAGAAATTACAATAAATATTTGGGAGATCTTAGTGTTTGGCATTCTTCAAGAATGGTTTAACAGAATGAAATCTTCAGTGGAAAGGCTGAAAGTCCGGCCAAAATGACAGAGATGTGCCTGGGTTGGCGTTGGCACATCTTCCCCACTTCAGGGATTAGGAGTTGTGTAATAGCAGCGTAATGATCTGCAGAATTGGCTCATTTAAACTTCAGCTGCTTTTGTTTAGGAGATGGACTTCAAATCTGAAACTGGGTCAAAATCTTTTCTTGCTCTTGAGCTAAAAGTTCCAAATGCTTTGGACGTATGTTGGAGGAGACCTCTTCCCTGCGGTTCAATCAGCTCTCCTTGGCTGAATTTCAGCCAGGTGGATGGCTTTGGGCTGGTGGTGCTCATCACTTGAAAAGGTGGCATCGATTGGGATCAAACAGGGGTTTTGTAGGGCCTGATGATCACCAGCACATTCTTCTGCAGTTAATTCACTCCTAAATAGTCAGGATGCTGAGAGACAAAGGATTCTTTGTATTCCCATCTAGTATCAGCTTTTCCCTCAAATTAAGTCCCACTTCTCTCCCACTGTTCAGATCACTCTCCCTGGTCTTCCTCACGTCTGACAGAGACATCTCCTCTCTCAGACTCACGGCTGAGTAGACACCACCAAGGGTTTTGCATCCAACTGCTTTTTGAGTAGTAAAAAAGAGATTCTTTTCCCTGATCCCAAGAACAGCTGCTCACGGATGTGCATGGCCCCTCGTCTTCTAGGGATGGCTGCAGTCAGGGAAATCTGCAGGTATTTCTTTGTCCTGAGGAATCCCTTAGCTTTTCCCGGAGAGAAAACCTTGAGGGGTATTAGCTCATTTATTCAGACGTGAATTGTACATTGTGGATATATAGAGTTCCAAAAGATCCGTCCTACAATAAGAACCGCTGGGGAAAATTGTTCTCTTTTCCCTGGATGGGACAAGGTGCTGCCAGGAGAAACACAAGCCAAGCATCTCTGCAGTCACATCATGCCATGCAAGAGTCTCACAGCTGTAAATGCAAATTTGCAGGCTCAGACACTGATGTCACAAGCTCTTGCATGTTTTGATTAATTCAGCTACGTTTTCACACACAGGTTTGGGGGCGGTTGCTTTCATCAACTTTGCGATCCAAATTGATGCCGAGGATATTATGACTCATGCTGCAGTCTCACTTGTAGTTTTGAAGGGGGAGTTAATAGTGACATTAAAATATCACTCATTTACTATATAGGCGGAGCTGGCAGCAGTCATGGTTGCCTAACACTTCCCATTATATAAAACTTTGTTGTAGTTGCTCATATCTTTGTCAGACTTATGTTGTTTGGTATTGTTCCACACTGAGATTCTGCCTAAGGCCGAATTACTTTGGCAAATTTTAGCAAAAATAGAGGAGAAGGAAATTACATTGTTTTGCTCATGTCAGACTCTTACAATTTACTTTCCATTGATAACCTTCCAACTTTCCTACTTTGAAGCAGGCGTGTACCATTTGGCACGGGGGTTGCTGGGGGGTGGGATTGGCATGGCAGCTCAAACATACCTTTTGCTATCCATGTGTGAGAAGCCGCACGAATTTGGCTGAACTGTAAGCTTTTGAAAATTGCTCAGGCTCTGTCGTAGATTCTGGCAGCAAGATTCTCTGAGAAATGCATGTAAGATGGTCGTGGCTGAGACTTCAGAGACTGAAAACTGCAATTCCTGTTGCTTCAGCTCCTGATTCTGGAGGCTCAGATGCTCCTTGCTGGCTGAGCCAGCTCTCTTCTCCAATCCTCTAGAAAAAGGAGCTCAGAAAAAAAATTAAGAAGAAACAACAACAGCAACAAAAACCTGCTCTGGGGGGAAAGACTGGGGAGAGGAAAGGAGAGCAAGATCCTCCAGCAGCTAGCAAGAGGGAGGCTGGAGAGAATGCTGGAACTGGAAAGGGGCTTTCCAATGCTTCCAGGAGTTTTCAGGTGCCCCTTCAGCCTTAGTTCTACCCCCTTGTGCAGGAGGCAGAGCTTCCCCTGTGTGCTGCATCTGCGTGCCTGTCACTTTGTGTCCTCTCATAAAGAAACGTAACTCACTCACCTCAGTGGATTCTGGTAGCAGGGTAGAATTCTCTTGCGTGCAAATGAATTGTGTGCTGGAGAGGAGAAACCCTGTTCACCTCTGAGGGAGAAGGCTGTGAACTGCTTTTACCTCTATTATTGAACCCATAAAACTAACTGGGAGTGAGGTGATGGGAATGTTTGTCCCACGTAGACATGGGACACCAAATCTTATGCAAGGTGCTATCACATGGAATTTCATAACTTTTTCTCCTCTTGTAGCTACTTGTTGATGTGTGTGATCACAGACTTTTTCTTTAGGATTCTTGCTTAGTTCAGTGCATGGGATGGCAAGGGCTGTGAGAATTAACAGAGGATGGGTAGGAAGGAAGGTGTTCCAGGCACCTGTGTTACCTCTTGCTTCGCTGAAAGGCTACATAGTGGAAGAGGCAGAAGGTGTAAGCAGAAAAGCAGAGGTGTTTCCATGCTTGTTTCTGCCAGAGGCATCCTGCAAGGCAGCTCTTCTACCTGGGAGCATCCCTGTTGTACGCACTGTAGATTTTCTGTGCTCAACTGAAGACCCCAGTTCAGATTCACTGATGTAAAGCAAGCACATGTAAGGCAGACTTGTGAAATGCTGAGTATTAAGCCCAGAGCATTTCAAATAAAGCAGATTTTGAGAAAATGTTGACTCTGTCAGCGTTGATGTTAGCTTTTCGTATGCAGGAGGATAGGAGCTTTTCCCTCCTCAGGAATATCATCACAAATAAACACGGGATTCACTCGTGAAAAGTGCTGCAGAGTAATCTTCAGCGGAGTGAATTATGCTGCATTCAGTCTAACATTTGGATGATGTAAGCTAGATAAAGTACAAAGGGAGGGAAAAGAAGGATATCAGTCCGTTTATCGCGTGCCCTGGGCATGTTAAGTTCTGCAGAGGTAGAGCAGGATCAGTAATAGCATGTACCAGGTACAGGAGAGGGGAGCAGAAGACAGTATATATTTTTTCCAAACAATAGGTCGCTTTGCCCTGCTGTGTGAAGGAGGAACTATTTAAGCCAATAAAGCATTGTTGTAGTGCCTCCTTGGGCGTTCAGTGCCATTGTAACGTCTCTCCTCCATGCCGATTTTCTGCTGGCCTGTCAAGGCAGAGATTTGCCCACGGCCTTGTCATCATTCACAGCATTCAGTTCCCACACACCTTCCATTTTTTGCTGGTTACCACAGTGTATTTGGAACCCCCTACCCCTCTGTAAGTGTCAGCAGGTAGGTTGCACCCCAGGATTCTGGAGGGGGCAAAAGCAGATCAGGAGCGCGTAGAGTTTGATCACCTTCAAGAAATTGAGGTAAAAAAAAACATACAGCTGGCTTTTATCTGGACGGTGACTAACTTATTTAGAACAAAACAGCAGATGGCTTGCACTGTCGCTTGTTTTCCCTAAGTAGAACTGTCAACTGGTTTTAATTGTATAAAGACATGCAGGAATGGAATGAGAGTTCAAACAGCTCTTTTACAGCACTTTAAATGGACATAGTACTTCATATATATCCCCACAATAATGCATACCAGATGAAAAGATATTGTGGAATTTGTGTAATAAAGGTAAAAGCTCATATATCTGCCTGCTCTAATGGAAGAGAAGTAAAACAGGCAAAAATAACAACAAACCTCAGCATAGTTCCTAAAGTGGGGTTTCGCTTGCTGTGAAGTGAAGAAAAAACAAACGCAGGAGTTTCCTGAGTGGTGGTGTAGCACGGTGACGGGACGGAGTGCCTGTCAGCCTCTGATGGCTTCCCTAGTGCTCTCTCATTGAAGCTGGAGGTAGTTGCTCTCTTCTCTGCTCAGTGGTTTATGCAGACCTGCTGGTATTGCAGTGTCCCGGGAGCTATCTCGTCAGCGGCGCAATTAGTTTGTGAGCAACTCTCATTGTTGTTTTTTTTTGTTTGTTTTATTTCTATTTTTTTTCTTTTCCCCCCTGCCTTCTGTAGCTGTTCCTCACTGCATTTTAGCATCCATTTCACAAAGTTGAACTGATTCGTGTACCCTGGAACTGTTCAGTGAATGCCTCTGGAGATGGTGCCATGTTCCAGAGCAGGGATGCCTAACAAAGTCCTTGTTAAGCTTGAGGTGTGTGCCTTAAATAAGCACTGCTAACAGACCTGAGCTGTCTGCCTTCAGGTGCTGTGCATCTCAGGTGCTCTTACTGCTGAATTCAGTGGTTTGCCAGGCAGCCAAGGAATTTAGATCTGTTTGTAAATGTATGGCTACAAGAAATTAGAAACTGAATCCTCTGGTTTCATTAATCTTTTCAGAATGTGGCCTCCTGTGATCTCAGTGCAGTGATGGATGATTTGACTTCCAGATCCTGCTGGAGATACAAGGTTAGGGGGACTGTCCCAAAGCATCGGCCAGTGCCGAAGTCTGCACCATCTAAAGAAGAATTACTTTAGTCCTTACTTAAAAGGAGGACACAGTAACAGCTGCATGCCTGTTTCCCTGTGTACAGCAGTAAATTACATGCTGTCAATCTGCTAAACTCTTCAAAAACACAAAAAGTATGTGTAGAGAAGGCATGATCCTCTTCAGTGGTCCCTGCCTCCCTCAGACCCAGTCTGTATGTGTTTTGTTCCTTCTGGTTGTTAGCATACAGTTTGCTGGGGGCACATCTCTGCTGTCACTCCCTGATGGCCCCTGTCAGAGGGCTGCTACCCTGCTGTCCACCCTGACCTCGCCTCAGCCACCGTGTTAGACATGTCAGGTTGGCCTGAGCGGAGGAAGAGGCATCAAATTGCCAGCTCCCAATGGAGACCAGAAGGCTGTTATGATTTATATGCTTACTGTGATGCTGACATCTTTCAGAGTCGAGCAGTAAATGACAGAGGAGTTTTAAAACCTTTTGCAGCTTACTGGTATTTTGCTGTTGATACAGCTTGCCATTTGTTGATGTGATACGCCGAGGATCCTTTAACACCTTTGTGGAGCTTGTGAGACTCCGGAGTGCTGCTGGAGAGGCTGTTCCATGGTGCTGAGCTGCTGAGGCCCACTGTTCTGCCACTGTGGCAGTCAGCTGGTGCCTGTGGACTGCTGCTCATTTCAAAGTACAAGATGGAGACAGAAGTCTGCTCTCAGGGACCCATCCTGCCCTGATCTAACGGTCTCTTGGCTTTGAACTTAAATGCACTCCCTGTACTGAACTGAAGTTAAAGGAGCCCTTGCAGGACCTCTTAATGTGAAGGTATGAAATGTCTTTGTGAAGGTCCTTTTGCTCTTGTGAGTTGTTTTTATCATGTGCTGCCAATATCTGATTCCACTTCTTGACCTTTAATATACGTGGAGAGTGAAGACTAAGATGTTTCTGATCAGCCGAATCTCCCCTCTGGGAGAGGCACAAAATTCCAACTCTCAGCTTTATCTCTGCCAGGCCTCGCCAGTCCTCCAGGTTTCTGGTTTTACCAGCTGGGTCTGGACATTGGTCGCCCCAGAAGTTCACAGGTTGCTTCTTTTTTGGGGAATTAAGACACCAGTTAGTGACTGTGCTTGGAGACAGACATCTTGCTTCATGAGTCTTGGCATGGCAGGCCTTATTCAGTGAAAGAAAGGGGATTTTGTGTGCAGTGTGAATAGTAGGGAGTCCCTCAGAAGTCCTGTGCACCTCATCATCAGCAGGTCTTCGTCAAGGATCTTCGGGAGCAAACCTGGATTGTTTTGAAGGGCTGAGTCAGGGTCCTCATCGCTGTTCAAAATATGACATCACTCTGTTTCTTCTGCCACCAAAATTTGTGATCTCACTAAAATACCAAGCTTGCTGGCAATAAATTGGCAATGATTATACTTTCATCTGATATTTACAATGAGGATTTAAATGGGGCCAGTAAGTCTGTGGCTGTCCAGCTCAGCCTGTGTTAAGTGGCCCAGTGACGCAAGGAAGAAGTTTAACGTCAACATTGCAACTCATTTTTATCAAGTGGAACCCACTTGAGCTGCGTATCTTCCCCTTTCATTTCAGCCATCAGCAACACCACTGCTTTGATTTGAGTATCAGAAATTTATCCCTGGAAGCAATCTGGACTGCAGATTGCATTTCTGGTTTTTATTCCCTCCCAGAAAGCTTCAGTGGTGTAAGGAGGCCCAGAGCCAGGGCTGCCCAGTGTGCCCTTTAGTTCCATAGGCTCAGGTTCCCCAGTGTGATCCACACACCTGTGGGCACAGAGCTGCCCCATCCCCTGTTCTTGAGTGCACAAGAGGCTCCATAGGTCCGGAGGACGGAGGGGAAACGTACTGAACTTCCAGCCAAAGCTGGATGTTTTGTTCCCATCCAAAAACTTACTCATCCTGCAGGCTCTGGTCTTAAGTTTCTGAGCTCACAGAGAAATCTGCTCATAATTTATCTTGTAAGGCCTTTCTTGTTGAGCAGAAGTGTTGGCAAGGAGCAGCCGAGGCGCTGGAGAATCCCCAGTTACGCCTGGTTCTACCAGGCCTCCTCAGATCTTTCTTTGGAACAAGTCGAGAAGAGGAAATACTTTCCATTTCAGAGAAGCGTGGACAAACAATGTTGCTTCAGACGGGGAAGAAAAGCGGCAGACAGAATTATAGCGCTGAATCCTGCTGGCCAAAAGCACGCTCTCTTCTTTATTCAATAATTCCTGGAACACAGTGTTCTTATTGTATTCCTCCTGCCTGGCCCTGGCTCGGCCGGGGCGGCCCTGAGTGGCAGCCGAGCGCGTCTCCTGGCGCTGCAGTCCCAATGCTGATGGCCGTGGGAGCCCAAGGAGTGCCACACGTGCCCCAGGAGCAGCCCCGTCCCTCGCGTGATGCAAGGTAGATGTGTGCATTGAAAACCTGGAGCCGCTCAGAGCGGTCCCCGCAGCCTGGAAAACAAAGTGTTCGCATGCCTGGTTTAGTCATTAAGTAAATTTGTGGTTTGGTTGAGATGAAAAATAATGTAGAAAAGCTGTTGAAATCCCGGGATTAATTTGATAGCTTGCAGGCGGTGGTGTTTCTAAGCGGAGCCGCTGCCGCCTTTAGGTTCCGAGCAGACCCAGGTAGAGCCCCGCGCTTCCCCGTTCCCTCACAGGCAGGCATTTGGAAGCAATTTGCCGCACCCAGGCCCCAGCCGAGCCCGCGGAGCAGGCATGGGGTGCCGTGGGGTGGAAGCAAGGGAAACATGCTCCATGCTTCTTCCCTCAGCAGAGCCCCTGCTGGGAAGAAACGTTCGCTATGTGACCCATGTACAACTCCCAGCCTGCGTGCACAGGGAGGAAGAACCAGGGGGCAGAGGGTCCCATGCAGAGACCCCATAACTGTGGGCTCTGCAGCACGTGGGGAGTGCAGGGACCCTGCTCCCTGCGCTGGGCTGCTCCACAGCAGCGAGGCTCTTGGCGGATCAGTTACTGCAGGCAGGTACCCGCTGTACTTGATAGCAGATTTCCCTGTTAAATGACATGTCTCACACTGGATGAGGATTCTTACTGGTAATGTTGTCATTTTCTTAAAAAAGCTGCACTGTGGTGTAAGTCCAGACTGAGACATTGAAATGATACCTGTTACGTTAGCACAGCAAACCGTTCCGCTGCTTTTGCGTTATTGCGGGAAGATCCAAGCAGCTTGTTAATTGATGTGCAGACGTTGTGTTGCCCATATTCATTCTTTTTTAATCCATTCTGTGTGCACTGAGCTGTGAAGTAAATGAGCTTTTTGGTCGTATCCTAGGGAAGGATATATGCATCATTTTTAGGAGTGATTTGACTTTGTCGTGTGGCAAAAACAGATGTTTACAATTCTGATGTTTCATCTGTCACTAATGGGCTCCATCAGGGTGGTTGCATTGGCCTGCCTGTGTAGGGACAGAGCTGGGAGGGCTCACTGCAGAACTACAGCCAGGGGACATGGTGAGGAAAGTTTCCATGGAACACTGTCCCAAGGACTTTCTTAAGGAGATCAGGATGGTGGTGGGGCAGTGCAGCCAAACTATGAAGCCTGCTAAGCAAATAAATTATTTCCTTTATTTCACCTTCCTTCCTAAATTCTCACAAAATCATTCATTCTAGCTTACTCTGTTGTATCCTGTTATCCTAAATTACTTAATTGCAGTGAATGCACCTTCTGTACCATAGTCCTTGGGAGCAGTGTGTCCTTGGTAGATGCAGAGGAGTTGGGAGTAGGAAACTCAGATTGTTAGATCTTGGGTATAGGTTATGTGGTTGTGCTTTAATACCGAGCAACAATTTCTGAAGGTCCCTATAAAATAATCGCAGTGTACTCCCGAAATGGAATTGAATGCCTTAGAAAGAAAGAGCTCTTATCTGTACTTTTAGTTAAGTTTTTATTTGTTTCCCTTCTTCCTTCAGCGTGGGAGGACGAATAAGCGCTGAAGAAGATACAGATTTGCAAAGGCAAGGAGCACTAAAGAGCGTCATTTTTTTTCATCGTTTTTTAAAAGCCAGACTGTAATCATAAATTCCCTGATAGCTGGAGCATGCAGGAGTCATCTTTAAGCCTACAAGTGACAGGCTGCTGTTGCTTTTCAAACTTCAGATTTCCTTTTTTTTTTTCTTTAATAAGACAGAACTTTGATCTGGTTTCTTTGTAATGCTCTGCATAGCGCTTGGGCTGCCGCGCTCGCAGGCTGCAGAGCTAGAAACGAACTTTCTTGGTGAGAGCCATCTGGAGACCTCAAAGAACAGATTAACTTGTCCAGAATTGATGTGATCTTTGAAGAAGCTGCCCTTGCTTGGAACACGTGTGATTAGCTTGACATTGGCAGTGACGAAGTTCAAATGCGCAGCAGTATCTGAGTGCCCATGGTAATTGGGAAGAGTTTTAAGTGGAGGAACCCTGAGGATTTGCAATCAAATTATCAGCTAAATCCCCAAGTTTAACCTCCTGACTAGGCTTTGTGTCTTTGGAGCAGGTTAAATCCTGTCAGGAGTGAAGGTTTTAGCGTTACATCTTCACAGGCGTTTTGTTCTTAGGTGATGATTTATTGCAGAATACCATGAATGCTTTGGGGCATTTCTGATAGTTTTGTACCCAGTGCTGTGCGGTGTTCGGTGGTAGTTCGTACCGGAGGTTGGAAACTGAAAGTTGAGGTGGAACAGCAGTGTAACTGTTGCAAGTCGGACTTCTCTGTAGATACCCTTCTAATCTCTGGTGTAAAGGTGACCCTGCCACTCAGGGTGGTTGAGCTGTTTAATAGCATGTGTTATTTCAGCATGCTGAGATTGTCTGCTTCAGCTCATACATCATAAGCTAATGTGCTCACCTTTTAATTTGATCAGCTGGCTTTGATAGCGAAAGATGGTACTGCATGAAGGATGTGACAGTTACCCATTAATTGGTAGAGGTCAATGTTGAAGGGGAGCGGGGTGGGAACAGGGTCTCAGTGAACTGCAGTGTGGGCCTGTGGTCTCAGGGCCCTGCTTTTGTGGCACCAGCCCTCAACAGCCACCAGAAAAGTTGGAGCTGTGTCCTGCCATGAGATTCCTTGTGGCTGTGCAGGGGGAAGGGGTAGCAGAGCTGCTTAATCTGTGTCACAGCCCATTGCTGTGATGAGAGATCCTGAGCTTCTGCAGAGTCAGTTTTCAGGGATGTGCTTCCCTGGGATGTGTCCCTTCTCCTGCAGCTCTGAGCTTTCCAAGGCAACTTGTGAAGTTTGGGTGATGATCAACTGCCTCATTGCTCAAGCCATCTAGAAAATGGGATTTCTCCTGTGTTGAAAAAAGAGATCACCCAACCTTTGATAACTAAAGGTTCAGAATATGGCATGGGATTAGGAATATCCTTGCTGAGAACTGCATTGTGCAGATTTAGCTTTGCAGGCAAGATGTGTGAGTCTTTCTCCTGCTGTGGATGCTGATGGTGATGCAGTTCTTTCCCAGAGCATGTCAGTCCTGCACTTTTTACACAAAGAGCAGCATGTTTGGCATAAATTGAGCACTTTTTCATCTTTGAATTAAGTTGAAAGAGCTGTGAGCTTGAAGTTGTATGAAGGAGACTGGGAATTCAAAGCTGGAAGGGAAAGAATGGTTCACAGTGCAATGGGACCTCCACGTAATCTGCGTCTTTGCCCCAACCTCTCTTCTCACATCCATGGAAGCTCTGAAACCTGATGGTGCTCACATTCATGCTGTGTGCTGGTCTTGGTTTGAGGAGAAGGATTGGAAATGTTCACAGTCAGGGCTTTGAGCAGCCTCATCTAGTGAGATGTGTCCCTGCCCATGGCAGAGGTGTGGATTGGATGGGCTTGAAAGGTCCCAAACCGTTCTGTGATTCTGTGAAATAAGGTGATAAGAAAAATAAACTCTGAACAGAGAGAAGGAAAACTTATGGAGATGCTTACTCATTTTCTAAAAGTTTTGTCCCCTGTCAGTAGCGATGGAATTGACAGTGATCGGTGGAGAGCTGTATGAAAAGGCAAGGCAGCGGTCGGGCTGACTTACTTGGGTCACTCTGATCTTTGTTAGAACTGTTCCTCATGTGATTGCTTTGAAGGCTGAACAACTGAGAGCTGCAGAGGAGAAACGCTTTATTTCTGCAACGTGTGAAATGTTACATGTTAATTTCAAAACAGTTCATTGCACTTCTGGTCTGAAATGAATTCAGAAGTCTGCAGGAATTTTTGTGAAGTCTGACTTTAAATGCTCACCTTTCCTTTTATTGCCCTTATCAGCACATAGAGCTTGGTATGTGAAGTTTTTAGCTGACATTTCAAAACGCTCCGAGTGTGTCTGAATCCCTTTTAAAGCAGCCTCCCCTCCCAGATCAGAAGTGACCATTTTTTTGTTAGACTCCGTGTTCCTTTAATGTTTTCCTGCTAATAGATGTTGAAAGCGTTCTTCAGAGGCACAGCACAAAACATTCAAATAGTGATATGAGCCAGCTGAAGAGAGTTGTCAGGGAGAGGGAACATTAAGAGAAGGATTGAATACAGATGGATTCCTCAAAAGTAATGTAACCTGTTATGATTGCTTTGAAATCTTATACCCTTTCCATGTACTTACGCTTACCGAAAGTTTACATTTGCATTGATGTATTAGAGGCAGAGCTAAAATGGAAGTAATCCCTGTTGTATACATGCTTAAGTGTGTAATTTTAGCTAAATACAACAGTCGTGACCAAACTCTTCCCTGCATTCTCAGTGGAAGAACCAGAGCCCTGCACAGTGCTCCAGGAGAGCCTCCACATCCCAGCTGCTGAGTGGCGGAGCACCATGAGGTGCCCATCTGCTCGCTGTTACCTCCTGAATTCCTCCAGCCCTCTCAGGCTCATACCCAATAACTCTTAAAATGCTTTGTGCTGCTGGAGAGGAGAGAGGGCAGCCTTTCCTCCCCCCACAACAGAACCAATCTCTCATCTGCGCCACTGCTTGTTTCCTGGTGAGAAGCTCCTGTACATGTGCCTGTCTGCAGGAATGTGTGAGGACTCTGGCCTGCAGGAAAGTGTGAGGCTGCAAGCAAAGGAAGCTGTGTATTGATAGAGTTGGAGAATCAGGTTGAAAAAGTCCTCTAGGATCAGCATGTCCAATTGTTAGCCTAGCACTGCCAAGGCTACTGCTAAGCCATGTCCCTGAGCACCACATCTACATGTCTTTTAAACACCTTCAGGAGTGGTGACTCCACTGCTTCCCTGGGCAGCCTGTTCCGAGGCTTCACAACCCTCTCAGTGAAGAGTTTTTTCCTAATATCCAACCTAAGCATCACATGAAGCAACTTGAGGACACTTCCTTTTGTTCTGTTGCTTATTGATTGAGAGAAGAGAGCGACTTCCATCTCATTACAGCTTCCTTTTTGAGGTAGTTATGGAGGGAAATGTGGTCTCCCCTGCACCTCCTTTTCTCTGGGCTACACACCTCAGTTCCCTCACTGTGTGTTGTTAGCAGTGGGAGTTGAGTATTTTTCCCCTGAGTGCCTGGGACAGGAGACCTGGCAGCGTCCCCATGTCTTTGGTTGCCCTTGGGGGAGGGTGCTCCAGAGCCACATGCAAACCGAGGCTGCCATTCTGGGACAGAAGGTGGGAGCTCTGAGCTGCCTGCAGCAGCAGAGCCGGGCTCCCAGCATGGATTGTGCAGCCCCAACACCTTGCTGATGCAACTGGCCAGGACAAGTGGCAGAGGCACAGAGCTGAGCAGCCACAGCAGGGCTGTGATCATGAGCTGCCACTTCCACCAGGCAGACACACCAGAAGAGCTCTGGAAAGCAGCAGCAGAACTTTTTTCTCATGCAGAGTGCACTGAAAGGTGTGGGTTCAAATTCTGCCATCTCCCAGAAGTGAAGGTATGGTGATAAAATCCCCGCAGGATTTTGTTTACCTTGTACATCCCACTGTGTAGAAGCATCGCCGCATCATCAGGGCTGCTCTGGGGTGATGGGAGGTGTGTTCCTTCCATTTTAAGTGATCAGCAGATACAAAAGAGAAATCGATTGATCTATGCATGTTATTCTGTATATCACAGCGCTTTCTTAATATACTGCTAGAATAATCCATGCGGCTTCCAGAGGGCCCTGACAAAAGGTCCACTCGAAGTTGGTGTTCTATTTTAATTGGGTTATCCAAAAAGCGTCCTTGTCTTTGCCCGCAGGGAAGGCCTGACCTATCCATCATTCTCACCTCAATTTAAGAGGTTTTATCTGCCTCCATCATGCAACTGTCATATCAGATTTGACAGGAGGGTTACACAGCGCAGCGTTCCTTTAATATTCAGAACTGACCATTATGCAAGGGGAGAGCTGGTGAATGGGTGGTGGAAGGTTTTCACTTATTATATTTTGCTTTTTAGGGCGAACTTGTTCAAATTACTTCCAGCCTTAAATATTTGCCCTAGAAATCTGCTTGGAAATCTGATGGATATAGAAATAAGGTAGCATCAGTGCACATTTGAAGCGACAGTCAGAAAGTTTGTGTGCTGGAAAAAGTCCGTGGTGACTCACCATCCCAGGGCATGGGTAAGCATTCAGACACAGCCAACTGCTACAGCAGTGGCAGAACCTCACAGGACTCCCTTTGCCTCAAACAGCAGTGATAAACTTCAAGTGACTCGGTTTTGGATGCTCTTTACACCACTCTGCTTCCATGCTAAACTCCATCATCTAAGGAGAAGCAGCTTGGAGTTTTTGTTGTTTTGTGGCGAGCAAAATATTGGTTTTCTTTGTGAGAACAGGGGTGAAATAGCTTCTAACTGACATGGTGATGGGCCTAAAACAATAGGATTTTTTTTTTTTTTTTTTTTTTTGTGACCTATGAACACGCTGGTGTCCATGACCCCTTGTACTACAAGGAAAATTGTTTGGTTCTGTTTCTAGGAGCAAAAGGGCACAGTGAATAGAAACTATTCACGCTAGCAGTGTGCTAGCTGAAAGCTATAGCCCTGTCTGACTTGGTTTGAAAATGCTTTGGTAATGCTTCCATCGCGTACTCTGAATACCACAGTACTCATAAATCATTCTGAAAACCTCTACCTCCAATGAGTTGTCTGCAAGTCTCAGCTCATTTAGTGGCCAGTGTAATGAGATCAGGTGATGATCGATATCGAAGTGATGATTATCGTATGTTCATACTCATAAAAATATGCCAAAACTGCCAGCCTGTCCCATTGCTGATGTCTTCTTTGCCTTCAGTCCTTCCATCTGTGTGTTTCCCATGGTTTGGTTTGGGGTTTTTTTTTTTGGTCTTATCTAAAGGTAAACTCATCAGGGCAGTGACTTTGGTTTTGCCTGTAGGACTTTGACCGCTGCAGTACAGCTGGAAAAGCTTTTCCCAGCGGAGCTGGGAAGCACAAGCTGCGTGGTGTGCCCTCCCTGGAAGGCTTTGCTCAAGGTCCATTATGAGCAACATCAACTGGGTGCATGTTGCTGAGTCTGTAAATGACAGATCATGCTGAATGTGGTGATCTGAAATAAAGCGTTACTCTGATCTTCAGTGCTGATAACAGCTTGGAAAACTCCAGTATTCACTGACTTCAAGATGACTGATCTTCATGCAGAGGTGTAGGCAGGCGGGTGCAGGATTAAATGATGCTGCTGCTGTGCCCATATGGATGTTTCAGCTTGTTCCTCTCTGGCAAATTGCAAAGTGACTTGCAGTGACAGTAAGGTGCCCGTGTGACCGATGCATGCTAGAGTTGGAGGCACGTTGGTAGCTGTAGCTTTCCTTTGCCAGTGGCAGTCAGTGCGAAGGAGCTGTTTGCTTTTTTGTTTCACAGGCTTCTTCTCCATGAGTGCCTGTCTCCTTCCAGGGAAGGAGCTCTCTCCTCGAGATATCTCATGCAGATGGTCTCTCACCCAGCCATTTTGTTTAAGGAAGTTGGCTTGTTTGCAGTTGTACTTGAATAACCTGCTTGCAGGACAAGGCCTGGTACTGTGTACAAAGTAGCCTCTGTGGATTCGTGGCTAGATTGTCCATTGGAAAAGCCAGCACTATTAGACAGTCCTTGCTGGTGGAATTTGCAAGTGTTTGATGTACCCCAGTGTGACATTTGAGGTTGGCTGCAGGTTCCACTTTGCAAGCAACTGCTGTTTCTGACTTTAATTCCCTGCCTTGGCGAACACGTTCAAGTGAAGTAAGGAAGGATGTGAAAGCAAACATTAAATCAGTGAGTCATGCTTACCTTGGAAGGGTAGAAAGAATCCTACTTTGACTAAGAAAGATAATGTCTCATGATCTCGATATTGCTTTTAGATGTCCTGCCATGCTCATAAAATGTCAGAGCTAAGCAGTTATCCAATGGATGCAATAAATCCTGATGTGAATTGGACTTCTGCCATGTAGTTTTGTTCCCTCTCTCTCTTCAGCTCTGAAAGTATCATCTTCCATAGTCCATGAATTCCCTTTTGCTTCCAGCGATGAGTCATATTGTTCATGGTTTTATCAGTGCAACTTAATATGACAACACAGCTTATTCTGTAATGTGTCACCAGTGCTGGGGCTGTGCGACAGAGCCCTTCTGCACACTGATGCAGAGAGCCCAGAGGAGTAGGGTCAAGGTTGTGTCCTTTTAATTTGACGCTTTGATTTTTCTTCTAGGCATGGGTCATGGAGAGAACCCGTTAACCCTTACTATGTCAACACGGGATATGCCATGGCACCAGCCACCAGTGCCAACGACAGCGAGCAGCAGAGCATGTCCAGTGATGCGGATACAATGTCGCTGACAGACAGCAGCATGTAAGTAGCTTTAATCTGATGTGACAATAAATGGGAGAACGGTGTTTGTTTTTTCAGAGCTGGTGCTGGTTTTGTATTAGTCTGACACTGCAACAGGTGGTGTTGAGCAGAATATGTGACTAGACCAAGGTCATGATCATTCTAGCTTTCTTTCAAGTGGAGTAGTTTTGTCACCACGCTGACTGCACAGCCTTGCTGTTCTTGGGAACATTTGCAACATCAAATGATTTAAGGGAGCTAAAACAAATGAGGTAGGAGTTCTGACAGAGCTTCTTGCCAAGTGCAAATAGATGTGAGCTCTCTTTGAGTTCCTCTTCAGGTTCCTCCTTGTCAGGATGAATCAGATTGCAACCCCACCAAGACTGCTCTTTTTCATGTCTTTTATCTTCTCAAAGTTCCCACTTGTTCCTGAAAACCACAGTATTTGGGTGGCTGATTACTGGGGGGGGGAAAAGAAAAGATGCTTTGAAAATTCCAGTGTGTTTTGCTGTACTACAGCTCGGGAAACTCCTCATCTTTCTTATCCAAAGCTAAAGCAGAACTTCATTTTAGTTGTACCTCTAGAGTGTTCAGTTACTCTCATTTTGTATAATGAATCACAGGGCAAAGCTGGGTTTAGGACAGTACCTACAACTGATGGGACCTCGGGCTCACATCCAGATTCCTCACCACAGAATTACAGTGCTGCCTTTGCTGCTTTGTGTCTTGCTCATGCCTAGAAGCAGCTTTTCCTTCAAAGCACATTGTAATAGTGACTGCTAAGCAAGGAAGTATCAAATTATTTCTTCTAGTCTCGGTAATAGAAAGAGTAAGTAGATTGAGGAGCTTTTGAAGACAGGAGATGATTTGACTAAGTCTCTGTAGCTGGGCTATAGGGTGCCAGTAAAAGCGTACCCTAAAAGAAGATAATTCCAGCATCTGGGAAGCTGCTCATCCAGAGCTGGCAGAGGATCTTGCTGACCTTCTCTTCTCTCTGCAAGCATGTGCCAGCTGTGCTGGCCGTGCTGGATTTGCTGCATGCATGTGTTGAAGTGAGAATGGGTCTTGGAGGTCAGGTGGAATCTTTTACATTATAATACGAATCCAGGATGTGCTTTGCTACCTGTTGGTTTGTTATGACAGATTTGGAAGCTATCCACATGTGCATTAGCGTTTATTCTCAGGTAGCTCATCCTCAGTTGGGTACTTCACAGCTGAAATGATCACTGCGTGGCTTTGATGGTTCAGAAATGTTTAAAAACTGAAACTGACAAATCTCCACATCATAGTTAGGCCTTACATGCCTATAAGAGCCCGCTTCCTCTGCCACAGATTTAAAACTAAGCCATCTGGGGAGCTACAGGGTGTTGTCATCTAACTGCCAGACTTACAACACAAAACTTCATAAAAGTACATAGGAATCCAGGCCATCTGTATTACATTATCCACCTGCAAAAGCCCTGTGATGCAGAGTCTGAGGACAATGCACTTGCCATATGCTGTGCGAATGAAGCAGCATCTGCCATTCCCTTTTGTAACAAAATTGCCAAAATTTTCACATCTGTGTCACAAATACCTGAAAATCCTGATAGATCTGTCTCTGGGGAGCCGGCAACTGTAAGTTAGTGTGAGAGACTCATCACAAAACTGGAGTTTCAAGAGCGAAGGCGTTCATCTCTGCCCTGCCAGTGACAGACATTGACTCCCTAAAAGGGATCGGCTTCACAGGACTTGCTGTGCCTTTTTGCTGATGCTCTGGGTGATGTGGAGATTTTGGCTATTTTGCATTCGCAGAATCACAGTATTGTAGGGGTTGGAAGGGACCTCCAGGGATCACTGAGTTCAATCCCGCTGTCAAAGCAGCTCCCAGCCCAGGTTGCACAGGTAGGCGTCCAGGTGGGTCTTGAAGGTCTCCAGAGGAGGAGACACCACCACCTCCCTGGGCAACCTGTCCTTTCAGTAGATTACCTTCTAACAACTGTTCAAAACATGGACTGGGTACTAGCTTGGCTCTTGATTTGGTGGTTATCAGTGAAAAAATTGCTTCTGCAAATTCAGGGTATTCTTATGGTGAATGGCAGTTCTCACTGATTTCTGTCATGATCTGTGCCCTGGACATAGTGTGCCGGGCCAGACACCAGGAGTAGAAATATTTCTCCACCTCGTTCAGTCAAACCAAGCAGACCTCTGTGGTCCTGTACCCAAATTCAGCAGTTATCTTTACACTGAAGATCACGTTGACATACCTGGAGATGGCTTTTGTAGTAAGTGAGATACATTGTCTTCTGACTTTGCCAGGGTCCTCTGTACTGCCATTTAGAATTGACAGAGCTTTCTACTTTGGCTCTTTTGATTTTTTTTCCTGCTAACTGTGCTCAGTCTGTAATTACTCTTGAGTAGAACTGTTCACTGACCAGTCCTAAGCTAGGTCTGGTGACCACTCTGCTTTTACACAGCTTGTACTGGGAAGCTCTCTCCAAATCGTTTTTGCTTTTTCTAGTTAGTTCCCTTGTGACAGAGCAGTGCATCTCACCTGTGAGATATCTTCCTTAAAGATGGTCTGCAAAGGAAGAAAAAGTGGGGTTATGAGCTTTCTGTCGTTGCATTTTTGTGATGGAAAAAAGGATTTTTGGGAAAGCATTCAATGTTTGGTCTGTTTCTTAATAGTTCAAATGTGATGTGTCTTTCTGTAGAGCGGAAACCCTTTGATTCTTCAAGCGAAAGATGACAGGTTTACAGAATTAGGAGACTGTTTTATTAATGGCAGTGCTGTAAACACAAAGTCCTCCAAGAGGCAAGTTTAGTGTCTCTCAATGTCAGGAGCTGTCAGACCTTGTTCAAGAAACTTTCCAGCCTGTGTCATGGATGCCAGTAATGGATGCTGCCCATCAAGATGCAGCAATTCCCAGCTGCCCTTGGTTAATACTGTGAGCCAGTAAATCTACAGCATGGCTGCTGACACTGAGGATTGCTGGCAGAGCAACCTGCTGACCCAGCTTTGGGCAGTGCTGCCATCTGTGCTCCCAGATATCAGGACAGGGACCCCCAAGGACCTCCTTCCCTTGCAGTGCTCATGCAGCAGACTCAAGATCTGAGGGTCTACCCTGAGACACCTGCCTACAAGATCCATCAGATGTGAGGTTGAACAGCCAAGCTGCCTGCCACATGGAGTAGCAATGGTGACATAGGGAAGCCAGCCCCCAGGGAAAGATGGTGCAAGGTGTAGCTTGGATGGGTGGGATTCCCATTGTGGGGATGTTGGGACTGACATTCCTATCCCCTGTTCTGTATCTCAGCCTCAGAGGTTCTCCGGGTTCCCTGTAGCTCTTAACCAAACCTGAGTGCTTCACACCTGCAATGGGTCAGCACTGGGACACCCAACAAGAGACCCTGTTCCCTCAAGCCCTGAAAGACCTGGTGGATAAGGAGACTCCTCTATCTGCTATAGTGGCTCTAAGCAAGCCAGAAGTATGCCAGATTATCCTCACTGGCACCAGCTCCTCACACCTTATTCATGTCATGTTGTAAAATGGAGGATGCAGACCTTGCCAAAGTAGCAGAGGAAGCAAACAAAGTGCCACTGGGACAGAAAACTGTAGAAGACCACTAATTTGAAGGGTCAGTTTAATTCAGATACAGCTGTCCTGTCACACACTTCTGTGATTCTTCTCACTCATTAATTTATTTGGAGGAGTACTCTGAAGCTGGCAGGGGTCATGTAACTTTGTTATCAGAAGAGTCAGATGTAAGAGCTCTTCAAAACTAATTAGCTTTTAGCACTTCCTTTTCCACTGGTCCGTTGGGCTCATGGGGTTGCACTAATAGTTATACCTGCTGTAAGTTCTGATCATTTATGCCCAAGCTCTTCACCCTCCTAATTTTTATTTCAGCAGCCGTAATTTCTTTCTCTCACAGGCGGAATAATTTCTGTTTAACCATCCCGTGCTTTCTTTATTCTTAGTTCCTTTTTCCTTAAGGCATTTTATCCCTTCTGTGCCCACCGTAGGCTGCTTCTAGGACTTTAATTATCACCAATACATGTACTGCCTTTGCTAATAACTAGCCCAATCTCAGTGGTTCCTTTTAAGTAAGTCTCAAAAATCATGAGGGTATATCTGTGATCCTTTGTGCATCTCCAAATGAATGCATTCAGATTTATCCCCACATTAGAGTTCTGGACATGTGGCCTTGATTTTTGGTTTACAAAGACTGTCCGCATTCAATACTTGCTCTTCATTACCAAATTTTGTTCCAGCTTCACATAATATTGCTGAACCTGTCTGCCTTCTGAGTTTCAAAGGAATTTTTGCAGAGTTGCTCAAGGCAGCAGAAATGAAGAACAACCAGATTCAAGCTAGAGAGGGGACTCCTGCTGCTTGACAAGACTTGCATGTCTTGGTGCTTTGAATTTAGATCTCCTCTAAGGAAAATGGCAATAAAAGCCTCATTTGACGATGAGCAAGCTTTCTTCTCTATGTGTGCTGTTTACATATAGCAGTCAAGCTCAGCAGTGAAGAAATGTAGCTTGTGCTCAAAGGCAGCGTGTGCATGGCATGTGATCCCAAGTGGAAACAAACCACTGTGACCCAGCATCAGGAGAGAACATGTCTGGTCAATGACAGTGCAGATATGGGGTAGTTGAGGAGGTCCCCGGTGTGCTAACAGTAGAGTGGGGCAGCACACAGGTGCACAGTGAGCACGGCCTGGTGCCTGGGTGTGATCTTCCACCACTAGCCAGGTCAGGGCAGCAGGGAAGGCTGATGCGTGCCGTGGACTGTGCATTGCTTGTGCTTTGATACACTGTGATTTCCAGCAGCTCCTTTCCAAGCTTTGATATCCTACTGATCACGGCAAGACAGGTTTTGGAAGTGTGAGCTCCCCACATGCTGAGTGCTCTGCTGTGGAAAACTGTTAACAAAAACCTGGGTGATGTTCTCTGGGCTTCTGAGCTGGGGCAGAGGCAGGGACAGGGTCTTCATGTGAATAGCATCTTTCTGAAGGGGAGGAGTGGCCTCTGGGTGGGAGGGTTTGTCCCAACAGGTACTCAAGGAACATTAAGGCACCTCGAGGTGTGAACTCAACTGGCAAAGGCTGAAATGCATTAAATTGCTGTGATGTTCCCATTCAGATGCAGAAATGCCTCAGGTCAGTGTGGCTCTTCTCTTTATTACTACAAGAGCTTATGGCAGTAAATAAGAGGTAAAGTCTCCTACTTCAGCCCAGTGAATTCCAGCTAACAGTGCTCCCTCCTTGGGTGTCACCTTGCTGGGATCTGAGCTTCACCTGCCAGGCACCACAGCAACCCTTGCTCTTGGCTCCTGCCTGCTCTACCCCCGTTGGGGTCAGCTTGCCCCAGAGCAAGCATGGCCGTGTCCCAGAGCAGGGCATTTTGGGGTGGTGGTTACTCCTTCAGAACACCTTGCAGATGAAGTACTATTCCTCTGATGACTGCCCTTTGGCCAAAGTGCCTTTTTGATGTGGGAAAGGTCCCTCAGTGACAGTGATGCTTTGATAAGAGTGACTGGTCGCAAACATCTGCTTCTCTGTGGATTTGCATCCTATCTTTCCTGCTGTCAGTGATCCAGGATGACTTTTAATATAAAAGATCCAAAGTGATCCGACTTGATAAGGCAGTGCTTGGACTTGAAGAGCAGCAAAGACAGCACTGATGAATAATGTCCCACTGCAGAGCAGCAGCAGATCCTCTGCCCATCCTGTGCCTGCACATTAGTTCGGAGAGGAGAGTCAGCCGCTGCATTTCCAGGGTAGCAAACAAATGACACGATCATTCCATAAGTTACAGAAACACTCTTGTTCCCCCCAGTGCATCTCAGCACAGAGCTTTCTGCTGCTACCAAAAGTCACGCAAAAAAACAAGTGGGAACAGCTTAGGAAAGTTTTCTTTTAAAAGTAGATGTGCTCTAAAAAAGTTTTGATTTTTATATATATAAATATATATATATATATATATATATTATTTCTCTATCTATTGAAAATATCTCAAAGCAAGCTACCTGACAAAAGGAAAACAAAAGTATGGTATTGCTTTTCCTTGCTTTTCCCCCATCTATTGAATAAGGTTTTGTTGGGATAAAATTAAAGTGCTTATCTTTGAATTTGCTTCCTCTGGTTGAGTTGGCACAGTACATTGAACGAAGGAATGTTCCAAGTTCAGAGGTGGCATTGGGGAATCTAGTTAAAATGACATCAAAGGCAGCACAGCAGGGCTGAACATGTGTTTGAAGCCGGATAGATTAGAGGCCATTATCAGCCTTTCGCTACTGTGCTCTGAACAAAAGTCGCTCTTTCCGCTGGGACTGCTGCTGGGGAGAATTAAAAAAAAGAAAGAAAGAAAGAAAGAAAAAGGAAAAAAAAAAAAAAAAAAGGAAAGAAAGAAAGAAAGAAAAAATGCACCTTCTAATATAATGCCGCTCTTCCCTGAAGGTCCGTGTGGCAGTGCTGGGCGAGCTGTGTTCCCTGCCCAGGGTTGTGTGGCTGAAATGTTGTTTATTGACTGACCAGCAATGGCTCATGTCATGGCACAGCAAAAGCACGGCCGCTAAAACTCGTCAGTCCTTTTGTTCCCATCCGTTCTGGAAGAAGCCGTGCCTCGGTGCGATGGAGCTGCTTAACCATTGCGACTCGCAGTTATTCCTCAAATGGAGGTTCATCATTAAAGAAAATGAAGCTTTCTAATGAAAGCCATCACGGTCGCCCGTTGTTATAGCAACGCTCCGGAAAATTGCTCTGCTCGGTGGCGTGTCATTGACGGGGCGCAGCGGAGGTGATGCTCCGAGATGTGCTCTTCCTCCTCCTGCATTACCTGTGACCGGCAGCCAGGGCTGCAATTAGCCCAGTTCGTTCTCTCTTTGATCATTTGTCTTTCTCCTCAGAAGTGCTTGTTGCTAATCATAGGTTTTGTGTTGTTTTAATGTGCTTAATTTTGAATGCCGGGCTCTGTGGCGTTGCAGTCATTGAGTAAGTGAAAGCTGGAAATTAAAAGAGGAGCATTCCAAATTGCCAAGCTGTAGGGTAGCATTTGGTTTTGTGCTAGCTGATTTTTCTCAACATAACCCTGTTTCACTAGGACGTGAGCCATTTCCTTATCTCATAACTGAGCTCCACTTCAGTTGCATTCCTCTCATCCCATGATGGTTTCAACGGTGAAAGCAAAAATGTGGTTCTGAGAGTTCTGTGGTGCTGAGGGAGCACACGCTGTTGGAAGCCAGCCTCAGCTGCTGGCCTTCATGGGCCAGCAGCCCATGGATGTGCCGGGATGCAGCCCAGGTCCTCCTCCCTGCCCTCTGCCTGTGGCACTGCGTGCAGGAGCTGTCATCCAGGAGTCCTGCCTTGCTCTCCTCCCGGCAAATGCTACCCGAGTCCCCAGCACTGTCCCTCACACTCTTCTTCACCTGCCCTTTCTCAAACATAAGTTTCCTACCTGCCGTTCTGTGGCAGCCAGGCTTTAGTAAATGTTGCATGATGAAGACCAGCTCATGAAAGGCATTAAAGCAGGGCATGTTGTTGCTTTGTTCTGGCAGAGATGGGATCCCACCGTACAGACTCCGGAAACAGCATCGCAGAGAGATGCAGGAAAGTGCCAAAGCAAATGGACGTGTGCCACTACCTCACATTCCTGTAAGTAGCTCCATCTCCTTCTGCAGAGGTAAATATGCCAAATATGCAAGATCTCTAGCTTGCATCTGCCCTGCATGCTCAAGCCTCAGTTTAACCTCCCTTAGGACTGCGTTCATTTCAGGATGGAAATCATGGTGTTGAAAAGGTTATGGGAGGGGAAGGAGGGTTTGGTACCCTTCTGCCAAACTCAGCAGCCAGGGGTGCCCAAAACACAGAATTTTTCTTACAGCTCCATCAGTGGCCAGTTGTTTCTGCAAGACAAGAATGGAATCACAGGCTTGCTGGTGTGGCTGCTCCCAAGGAGGTGACGTGCCTCTGGGGGAGCTGAAGATGTCTGGGAGGTGAAGGAAGCTACAGGGCATGAAGAGACAGCTAGGGAGGAATGCAGCAATCCAAAGCATTATTTTTGCAGTGGGCAGCAAAAGGGAGCCCTGATGTGCTCTCAAGGTCCTTGTAAAGCCTCCCTGCCAGTGTAAGGTAGGGGAGCAAGGAAGGTCGAGCTGTAAATATCTGCAGTTGTCTGGTGCTGTCTCCCCAGGTAAGCAACAGCTTTTGGAAGATGAGAATAAGTGTTAGGGCTCTGCAGCACCATCTGCAGCTCTGCTTACCGTTTTCTTTCTGTGAGAAGTTACAGGTGACATTTAATGTTTAGCAGGGAATAAAGGTGCTTCTTTCCCCTTTGGACAGCTGGACTCCAGCACAAAACAAATTGGAGGGGGAAAAAAAAAAAAAAAAGCCTCCATCTGCTTTTTCCAGAACTGCCTTCAAACTTGACACAGCTGTTCTCGCCCTGCCTGCTCAAAGCAGCGCCGTGCAAGCAGAAAGACACCCTTGTTTTAATCTGATTAGAAAAAGAAAAAGAGAAAAAAAAAAAAACACCACTCTTTGTTTTTTTTTTCTCTTTAAAATTAGATTATTTTCCTTAGATTTAAGAGGGTCTCCTGTGCTTTGATCAGTGGGCTGACAATAAAAGCCCTGACTGTGGGTGCTCACCAGCCATCCTTGCTCAGCCACCTCTCTTTTCACAGTGTGGCTGCCCTTGAACAGGCTGGCTGGGTGCCTCTTTCTTTCACTTGATGCCGTTTTTACTGTAAGCACTGCTTTGTTAGAGTGGAAGTTTGAAAGCTCGGCCTTTATTTTTGTTGTTGTTGTTGTTGCTGTTACTGAACAGTGGGAACTACTGAGTGAATATTCCCTGACTTCAAAGCTTGTCAGCGGCTTTACCTTTTGGATAAAAATAATAGTGGCTTTCTGTTGATGTGTGCATTGGCAGTGCCTCAATGAACTGCAGGTTATAAGCTCGGAGTATGGAGCATTAAATATGTATAGTGAGCTGTGCTTTAACGAACTTCCATCTGCCAAACATTTCTTTTGTTAAAATGAATAAGTGTCATTCCGGCAGCGGTTCCTTGCAGGCTAATTAGTTTTACTTAGCATTAAATTTTATCGACCTTTTTGGGAACCAGTTAAAAGGGGAGGAGGGGGAAAACAAGGTTTAAATTGGCCACCTGCTGCTTATAAATTTATATATTATCCTACTTATCTACACGGTCCTTTAGAATTACATATTCCTTCTAAAGTACATACATACACTTCACAAGGATTTCTCTGTGAAACATTCGGTGTTCCCATTAGATTCTGTGCTGTAATTTTAAGTCCCAGGGGGAAAAAAAAAAAAAAATAGCATCTTGGTGCATATTTATATGGGAGCGGAGGACTGAGAAGTCAAGTTAGTTCTAGTCTTTCTGCAGGGAATAAAAGTTTAGTTCAGACACTCTGGCACCTCCTGCCAGCCAATTACTGACACGGAATTGGCATCAACTTCAGAGAGGCACTGCTCTGCCCTCGCTTATCAATCAACCAAGAAAGGAGATGGTAATTAGACAATATGTTTTGACAACACCAGTGTGAAATGTTATGAAGTTAGTGTTTTAAAATACCTCTAACTGCAAGTTTATTGAATTAAACGTGGCCAATTAGCAAAGAGCCATGCAAATGTTTCTTCAAGTGTTGCTTTCCAAAGCCAGCGGTTAGGATATCGTGCAGCCCGTGGCTGAGCAGTCTCCGTGAGCTGCCTGGACCTGGAGGTTAGCATGATTTTAAACATGAAGCAGTGACTAAATTGCAGCCTTTGAGTGAAGGTCTTTATGGACTCGCATCTAACCAGTATAGCCAGAATCCATACAGCAGAATCTGCTTGCCCAACGCACGGTATGTTTTCCTACTGACAGTAGAGAACCTCCAGAAAGTCATTTTGGAAGTCCATCACAGACCTTACTGTTCCCTTTCAAATGAGTTACAGGGCTATTATGCAAAATGCTGAAAGAACTTAATATTGCTTTTAATAGCAGTGTGCTTATTTAGATCTAGAAGCTATGAAGTGTTGTTCATAGGAGATTGCCTGCAGCCATGCTGCCTCTAAACGGAGAAGGCATGTGTTAGTCATGTAGGATTCCGCACTGCACAGCTGGAGATCTCAGTGCGTGGATAGCCGTGTTCTGCGTATCCCATTCTTAAAAACTCTCAAAGTTTGGAAAAACTGTGTTTTCTGAAGTGACTCTCTGCCCAGGAATGCAGTGGGGGAGGGTTTCTAGCAAGACCTTTGCTTTGTGCCTCTCCCAGGAATCTATTACAGAGTGGGGGCATGTTGCTTTCCTTGTGGTTTTTCCTTCTTGGATTTGAGCAGTCTTGGAGCAGCAAGGAAGGAAAAGGCAGGCAAGGTGCCAAAGGAAGAGGGATAAAGCACAGAGAATGTGCTGTACTGTATTTACCCTGGCTCTGGTATTCATCAGTTCCCAGGTCAGGGTGGTAGATACCCTTTTCTCCTGGGCAAAGTCAGAAGAATCCAAACGTGAAGACTTGGGCCTCCTCTTTCTGTTTGTTTTCCTGCGCGGGTAAACCATTTTGTGATGTTCTTGCTCTAGCGTGTTCATCTGGTGGGAGCTTTCCTCTCCTGCTCCACAGTCAAGGGAGCTGTGACACGTTGCAGTATTCCCCTGCAAGGGGAGAAAAAGCTCAGCTTTCCAGAAGGGTGCCCTGTGCCCAGAGGTGATGCTAGAGTAGGTGCTGGAATCAACTGCTCATAAACTCTGCCACAAATGTTTCTGGTAGGGACCTTTTGTCTTTTAAGAACATATCACAATTGCAGTACACTGAGCTGGGAAATATAGGGATTCAGAAACTCTTGTTTTCTTGAGTTCTCTAGCCAGCCATCTTCATTTCATCTCCAGTACTGGCTTTTGATCAGCACTGGCAACTTGAGCTTCGTGGTGGCATCAGGCCTGTCTAAGAAATTCAAAATTTACTGACACGGAATTCTGTGGCTCACTCAGATCTGTCAGAAGTGGTTTAGCCCTACCCGTGGATCCCTGGGGCTGATTAAAGACCTCTCCCCGATGATGGCACTGGAAAAAATATTTCATCTTAGTGCAATTGAAGTTTATTCTTCCCAAGGGGAACCTGCAAGCCACAGTGAAATTCTTCCCTTTCAGCTTTTTCATGTATAGATTACAGTAAAACCACTGCTCCTGTGATGAGACTGAAAAGGTGGCAGAAACTCAGCAGGGAGGAAAGAGTGAGGAAGGGCAGAGGAACAGCAAAGAGCACAAAACATCAGAGGTCCTAGCTTCTAACCTTGCAGATGAATATGTGGTTCCTTGCCTGAGATTTTGTTCAACTCCAGATGCTGAGCTTGCAACTCTATTGTGTTTCTTCGCCTCACTGTGAAGAAGAGGAGCCCACTCCAAGAAATGTAGCTAGGCAGAACTGGTGAGACAGAACGGGCGTTGAGGATGCCAACGTGTTCAGATGCACAGCTCGGTCCTCAAACCACAGTTAGAGAAGGTGAAATCCATCAAAACCCAAGACTCGCCTCAACCTTACCGAGCAAAATCCGTGCAACTCCCACTCCATCAGCTCCAAGAAAAGATAAAGGAGATGTGTCAGCAGGTGCTAAATGAAGCTACTGGAGAGCTTCTGTATCTGCTGATTCTACCGGAGCTTCAGACAGTCAGCGTGTCAAGGATAAAGGACAGTGTTCTGAATGATAGGTACCCCAAGAAATCCTCCCAAACAGCTGTCACTAGGAAAGATTCCTTCATTCAGAACAATTCAAGCTATTTCTTTCTTGCCAGCCCATCTGGCATTCAGCCTCCCAGCCATTGTTCTCTGTAACTCCCCAGCTCAGCATGGTTTGGTTCTGGACCGACCTCATCTGAACTAGTGGCATTAAATAAAAGTAGATAGATAATTAAATGAAGCGTTAGATAAAAAAGAAAAAATACATATATTTAAAACAAGCTGCTTCCTTTCTAGATTGTTGACCCAAAATGGCCAGAGATCTCATTCTGGCCCAGACTGGAGGGCTGTATCCTCCAAAAGCAGTGGGTGTTGGAGCAGCCAGCTCTTGGAGAATGCTGCAGCCTTTACTTGGAACAAAGGCATTTGGAGCCCTTCTGATTTTAGAACAATAAAGAGCTTATTTATGGCTCCCTGGGCAGGGCTGTGTGTGCTCACGGGGAGACAGAGGCAGGTTCAAAGTCCTGAGGCTCCAGTGGGTCCTCCTGCGGGCACAGGCTCAGCCAGGCTGCGTTTTCATGGAGTGGAGCATGTCTCCTTTCCCAAGTCAGGCCTGTTGTTTGATAAAAGTTTCAAATCCTTTGTTGTTGTAAGCCTTTTGAAGCAGGTCAGTGCAGTGTATGCTTGCTGTCCAAGGAGATGGAGTCCTCAGCAGTGGTCTGTATTGTTTCAGCATGGGGAATTTGCATTTATTATTTCCCAGTACTGTTAGTTCTGGGGGACTAGAGCTCATCATTGGAGCTAGGAATAAAGTCAGACCCACGGGAGTATTCAAAGCATCATACTGCTTGCTGGCTTTCTGCAGGTCACCATTATGGGTGCCTACTAGGACAGCGTTGAGCACGTGATATGCTCTGCACTTCATCCGTAGCAAAGTGAGGTTTATTTCAGTTAAATTACATTTGGATGGACAGGGACAAGGACAGCTCACCTAGGCTGATATGGGACCTCCACAAGCTGTTGTGCTGAGTGAAAGCCTGCAGGACAAGGTAGTGTGTTTTGCAGATACAGCAGTTTATCAAAGAGAAATGAAAAAGAGTTCACTGTAAAGGTTCTTAGATACTATTATTTTCATTCAGTCATTTCCAAGCTTTGAGAGAAATGTGGATAGATGTGCTGAAGCATGACATAAAATACCAAAATGGTCCTATCTCAAGCTCTCTAGGTAAACTAGTGACCTTGAATGTCTTCAGATACTCATTATAATGAGTTGGAGCTGTGCTGGGCCTGAAAGGAGCCACCTTATTTTACCAGGACTCAGGTTAGCAGAATTCAACCTATGCACCTACTGCTGCAGCAGTCTGTGTGCTCCGGAGAGATTTTATTTTGGGATATTGCATGGCATCAAAGGCTATGAAAGTCAAGGGAGATTCTTTCCTGGTTCTGCTTTTCTGTGGAAGCTGCTGCTGCTTACAGAGCCGGGCTCGGTGCTGCCATCCTACAAACAGGCACAGTGAAAGCTGCTGTGTCTGAGGAGGCAGGAGGGAATGAACAGTCACTGGCTGCGACTTGTCAGGTGAGAGAGAGATTTCCCTCATGAGGAGCTGCTGGTGCTGTCGTACGAGGTAGATGGGTACATGATTTTGGGCTCGCTGTCTGATGGGAGCAGGCTCCCTTAGCCCAAAGTGCTTCCACAGATATTGAGGAATGGGGAAGCACCACTTGGGTCCTGGCAGCCCCCCACCAAAGAGCAGAGGAGGGACTATCCCTGTCAGGTCTTAACACTGTGATCATGTGTGATTCAGGTGCATTTCTGAACTACTCAAAGTCCAGATGCTAAGACTTGAGCTTTCCATCTTTCCAAAGGAAAACTGTGTCTTGCCCTCACACTTGTTGATAGCAGCAAGCATGGAAACAGATTTGTTGGCAGGGTTGACTGAGTTTTGATCTCGGTGAACAAAAAAAAAACTGGTGCTTTAAACTACAACTTGGAACCTGAGCGTCACAGAAGACATCTCCAGCTTCTCAGTGCAGTAAGGGGGACACTCATTGCCCTTATTTTTCTTCCCTTGCTTTCCACTCAGCAGTTGGCAGAGAGGAAAACAAGGATTTTCGTGCTTTTGTTAGTTCTGAGGCAAGGCAGTATTTCAACCTTCTGCACTGGTCTTCATGCTGGCTCAGGTTGAGTTTGGGTGGTCTCTAATCCTCTTTTAAGGACTCCAAGCTTGATGTCTGTTTCTGGTGCTGCATTTGTTCTTCTGGTATGAGTTAGCTTGTATCTCCCTATTTCATTTTACCTCTGATCCTGTAAAGGGTGTATTTGTCTGATGTTGGTGCTGAAGTATTTGATTGCAAGTTTTTATGATGTTGAATTTTCCATATATTTTTACTCCAAATTACTGTTTTCTCTCTGCTCTGCCATTTCTTCTACTAGCAGAGTAACAAAACAACGTATAAGAGATGAAAATAAGGGGAAAAATGCCATGGCTGTCAGCTTGATATTTTGCTACGCAGACTTCTTATCCCAGAGCTCAGGAATTTAGGCACAAGGTAACTCAGCATTAGGATCTGAGAGTACCCTTGAAGTTTATTCATTAGTTCACACAGGGCAGACAGAAAAGTGGTATCTCTGTGCTTGTAAGTTGTTGATAAAGCAAGCAGGAATCTTTGCTCAGCTCTGAAGAGAGGGGATGCAGTCGTGCTTTCTTCTAGGTTCTGGTAAGACAGGAAGCTTTATGGAACAGTGGCCTTCTGTGGCTGGGTAGGTTTTAGCAGAAGCTGTGCATGAAAGATGGAGGAAAGTAGGACTTCTTGAAGGCATAAACTCCTTTCTGCTCCCGTGGGCTAGATTTGCAGAGACTGGCAGCCTTATGCTGGTCCACCTGCAGTAAGCTGAATGTGTGTGTGCTAGAGTTCTTCTTTCTGTCAAAATGAAGACATCACTACTGTATGCAAGCTTCTTGAGAGGTCTGTCTGTATGTCCTTTTCCCACCATTTGCGACCAGGATATTCACACTGGCCTTGTGTAATTTTGAGGATTATCGCATGCATACGTCCCTAAATGGAGTCTGATGTCGAAGGAGCTTGCTGCTTGTGGCTCTGGGAAAGCTTTCACTTATGTGAGGGGGTATACAGAGCTGGTACCAGATAGGGAGCTCATGAGCATCCAGCTGCTCAGTCCCAGGCTTCACCCCTGTGCCTGCCAGCTTATCTTCCCTGAGCTCCCACTGGGACAACTGGCATTTCCAGTTATTTGTGGCTCCAGAATGGATGTGTGATTTTCGTGCACCTTTTGCTAACCCCGGTGTGTTTTTCCGACAGCGTACATATCGAATGCCAAAGGATATCCATGTCGAACCAGAAAAGTTTGCTGCAGAACTGATCAATCGTTTGGAAGAAGTACAGAAGGAACGTGAAGCAGAGGAGAAGTTAGAGGAGCGCCTTAAACGTGTGCGAGCGGTTAGTAATCTCCTTCCTCTTGGACCTAAATGGTGAACTTTGCTTTCTCCATGTCACTGGAATTCTTAGCTGCCACGGAAGCAACCCAGGTGACCACATTTGTCACCTGCATGGAGCTCCTGGAAGCTCCCTGTCACCACAGGAGCTTCGTGGAGCTGTGTGCCATGTGAGATCCAACCTGCTGTCAGACACCAGGTGTGACACGGCAGTGCCCATTTCTGTCATGTTAGGGACTGTGGGTGCTCTCCATCGTCTTTGGCACCCTTACTCTCCTGTCCATCACAGACTTTGTAAGCAATCCCTTCCATGTGAGGATGAGGGCAGGGATTCACCGTGCACTGTGGGGCCAAACAAATGGCAGACTTTGTTAACACTTGCAGCTGTCTGTGTGTGCCTTCAGTCTGTTTCTAGCCTTTCATAGGCTTCCATCCACCAGCACCAGGCATGCACATCCCTACATCAGGTGTGGCGTCCACTCTTGGACAGAGAAATGCAACGATTCCACACGGGTGGCTGGGAAAGCCCAGCCCATGGCGCTGTGTGCTGGAAGCCCAGGTACTGATGGGGACCCTTCAGAGCCTGAGTGTTTGGTAGGTGAACCAAAAGCTTTTAGCTCCTCAACAAGCTCCTCAGCGGAGAGAATGAGGTATTGGTCGTCCATTAATGAGACACTTTTCAGCAGTACTGACATCTTATCCTTTCTTTTGATGTACTGCATCTCACAGGTAAGTGTTTATCTTGTGTTGGAGACACAGGAGACTTTTCAGAGGACATCACAGTGTTACTGAACATCACAAATGTCATATGACTGCAGCCCTATGGGAAGAAGTTATGGGTCTCTGCTCTTAATAGCTGCTGTAGCCCTGAGGCAAAGGCTGTGGGCTGTGCACCCTGCAGCTCTCCTTAAAGCAGAGGTGTTCCTGTCTGTCTCAGCTAGCTCTGTGCTTTTAGAGAAGCTGAGTCTCTGTGGCTCCAAGGCAGACCCTTGAAGCTCATTATTTCTAAATACTCATCTATATTTTTTGATGTTGATCTAGTATCTCTTTAAACAGAAAAGGCACTATAGGGCTATAGTATTGGTTTAAATCACATGTATTTCCAGTGTAAGAAGTGAGGATTCAGGTTAACCTCTGAGCTGCATTTCATTGCTAAGCATTGTTCATCCAACTCGCTGCACTGCTGTGTTCAGCATCCAGACAGAAAAAGGCCAGCAAGGTGCTGTTTTGTCATGAGATTCCTGCTCTTCAGGAATTGGTCTGTTTTCTTCTCCATACCTATTGCTTTCCAGACAAAGCCAATGCAGCCAGCAGCATTTCCTGTTCATAGTTCTCCTGCTCCCATGGCTACACTGCTGCCCCCAGCAGTGCCCAGCTACATTAGCCCTGCCCTCTACCACCCTGAAGAAGCTGCCAGTAGCAGTACCATAAAATCAGCGAATACCTATGCCAGAGAACAAATTTAAGTCTGTCTAAGCATATTTTTGTGCGACTTAATATATTTTTAAGCCTCAGACTCCCACTATTGCCATATATTAAACCTCTTTGCTGTCTACAGGATATATTTCATTGACTGGCTGGAATTTAGCATTAGCCATTCGGGAAAAACTCAGAGTAAGCAACTGTAGCTTTTTTAGGTCAGTACTTCAGGTGCAAGAGCTGCTAGAATCAGCAAGAGGAGAGCTTGGATCCTCACAGATCACAGGGTTGTTTTTTTTGTTTTTTTTTTTTGTGTCCTGAACACTAGAACTACAGGGTGACCTCTTACTGGGTCTGCATGGCTCGCTGCACCATAGCTCCTGGAAAACCATATGACATTAGTCACACTGAGCAGTCATCAGCTTAGCAGAGAAGCTGGAAATATTTTGCAGAAGCTACAGAAAAGGTTTTTTTTCCCCCATACTGGGCTGCCTGCAGGTTCCCTTTCAAAGCCACATCGAACAGTAACATCTGAAAGAGATACCTGATACGAAACCAAATGACTTCTGCTGAAAAAAAAACACGAGTTAAAAAAAAAAAAAAAAGAAAAAGAAAAAAAACAAACCTAACAGCTCTGAATTCATTAACTATGTTGAGCAGTATAGGAGATGATGGGAGGATATGCATGCTGCCTTGTTGCTGTCTCAGCTGTGTGGTAGCTGCAGGACTGTGCTGTGCAGAGCACTGTCTAGCTTTTATTTGGAGCTCTGTCTCCAAACCCAGTGAATTTCAAAGAAGCCAAGTGCGGGAGGAGCAAAACCGTCGCTGAGATGCTCAGTACTTGAGCGTAAAACGTTGTCTAGGCAGAGAGGAAAACAGTTTGCATGAAGATGTAGGTGCAGTCCTGTCTTAGGTGAGCTATTTTGGCCTACAAGCCTGTAATAATCTGAGGGGTAGCGCTGGGAGAAGGCACAGGGGGAGGTTAAAGCAAGGTACTGCTTATCCATAGCTCATCAGTGCCTGCTCAGCCTCCTGATTCAAAGAGAAGGGCGCAGGCTGGGCTGGAGAGTAAAAATAGCTCAGCAGACAGCAAAGTCGAAGCATCCGTCTAACTGTCGCTGGCTGTGAGAGCTGCTGGAGAAGGATGTTCCCGGCAGTACTGTGTCCCCCAAGCACCACCTAGCGGCTGTACCACCCGGGGCTGCCCAGCACAGGCTGCAGGCGGCTGCGAAGCCCCCAGTGGGGCACAGCCCTGGGCAGGCTTGGAGGTTGCTTCCTCAGGCCCAGAATTGCCAGCTGAGGGGCTGACTTGTGCCCAGCTCCTCGCTGTCTGCCCGCGTTCGTCTGGGGGCAGGCAGGGCTCCTGTGCATCACCAGGCAATGATGAAGATGGGATAAGTCAGGGAAAGTGATGAAAAAGGAGACTCTGTCCTTGTTCAGCATATGAGGGAATTTGCAAGCTTTTGATTTCTGGATATCCTAGGCCCACCCTGACCTCAGTCCTTGCACAGAACAAGGTAGGTACCAGCCCTAAAAGCCTCCAAACTATTGAGTGTGTCACTGGGTTACCATAACCTGCTCACAAACATTTAACCCAGCATTATGGATTTATGCAGTGCATGCTCCATTCTGCCTTGTACCTGAACCAGCTGTCCAGAGATGGGGTTTTGCAGGCTGCAGTGTTGTCACTGGAGATGAAAGGTGATCCTGAAGTTTTTAAGAGCAGTTTGTGAGAAGGTGGAGGGTCCCCTGTGGAAGTGGGTTATCACGTCACCACCTGAGCTCCAGATCTGCGGAGTGACCCGCTGTCATCTGAGTCACAGTAACAGGACTGCTGCCCTGTGGGACCGGCCTTGTTCCGAGGTGTTTGCACAGCAGCCTGTTTCTAATCCCTGCCACATGGTGAGGCGGTTCTGAACAGCCCTTGAAGTAGGTTCATATTGCAGCGAGGGAGGGAAACATAAAAGAGAAAACGTTTGCAGTTCTTTGCCATGCTCCACACCTGACTCATCTGCTGGGACTCCGTTTGTGGTTTTGCTCTGGGCAGCCCTCCTCAGGCTGCTCCTACCAGTTCTGAGCTCACCGTGCTGCTCGGAGGGCTCGGCAGCAGCATGGACCCCTGGAGAGCTGGCAGAGGGCACTGCAGGCGCCCACGTCTTCGGTGCTTTCAAAGGCTGCTGTTGTCCTTGGTTGAGTTCTGAACCCCCAGGTGTGACGCGGGGAGGAAGTCTGTTATTTGCTTTCTCGCGCTGTGGTTGGCAGCTGAGACTTTGAAGCTGAATAGCAAGTGATGGATGGGGACATCCGACAGGCAGAGCTGGTGGGAGGCAGTGTTTTCCAGCAGATGCACTTATCTGGCAGAGCAGAGATACCACATGCTGCAGATGATTTCTTTTCTGTGCCAAAGGAAGAAAAGAGAGCGGGATTGAAGCACTTGCTGGAATCCTACTCATGTAATTTAAAAAAAAAATAAGAATCCTCTTTTCCAATAAAGAAACTTCATAAATATTTGAGTTTATGTTGGAGCATAAAACAGTTTGTCAGCATCAAAATTGTGTCTGTCAGCATGGAGGAGTTTTATTCTTCCTGGCACAGATGTCAGAGCGTGGCCGAGGCCGTTGCGGGCCACGAGAGCAAGCAGTTGGTTGCAGCCATTTCTTTATCTGCGTGGAGGGTTTTGCTGCAGTGCCTGGAGAAAGCAGGGTTTGATTTTCAAAACCGTTCAAGCTGCTGTCAACATCCAGCTGCACACTACTATGACAAGCCCTCTGATTGCCATGCTTTGTGAAAGTCACTGAGGCGAGAAAAGCCCCTGATTCCTCCTGACTTTGTGCTTCACCTGGTGAGCTTTGAAGCGATGTCTCACCGAAGGCTCGTAGGAACACACAATGTGGGAAGTTGTGTTTCCGTTGCTGGCTGTTACAGAACTGTCTTCGAGGGAGCTGTTTAGCAGTGCTCTGCCTCCTTATAAATCCAATCATGTTGTTGCGCTTAGAAAGCTGAAGATTTTCACAGCTGGCCAGAGCCAGGGGTGAGCCATCTGAGTGTTGGTAACAGTAGTGCTGTGAGCAGGAAGACCCCCCAGACACCCCTTCTGCCCCCCTGCTGTCATTATCACTGTCTTCTTGTTTCTTGCAGGAAGAAGAAGGTGAGGATGCAGATATCTCTTCTGGTCCTTCAGTCATTAGCCACAAGATGCCTTCCGCCCAACCCTTTCATCACTTTGCTCCTCGCTACTCTGAGATGGGCTGTGCTGGGTTGCAGATGAGAGATGCACACGAAGAAAACCCAGAAAGCATCCTGGATGAACACGTGCAGCGTGTGATGAAGACCCCGGGCTGCCAGTCTCCAGGACCTGGCCGCCACTCTCCCAAGCCACGGTCTCCAGAAAGCGGCCACTTAGGAAAGCTGCCAGGGACACTAGGAACAATCCCTCCAGGGCACGGCAAACACACAACGAAATCAGGAATGAAACTGGATGCAGCTAACTTATACCACCATAAACATATCTACCACCACATCCATCACCACAGCATGATGAAACCAAAAGAGCAAATTGAGGCCGAGGCCACGCAGAGAGTGCAGAACAGCTTTGCTTGGAATGTAGATTCACATAACTATGCAACAAAGTCACGAAACTACTCTGAAAACTTGGGCATGGGCCCTGTCCCCATGGACTCTTTAGGCTACAGGTGAGACAGAGCAACACCCGGGGGACTCCCAGAGCTGGAGCTTCTCTAGGAGGCGCTTTCATAAATGGGCTTTAGCATGGCAGTGACACAGGGTGGCTGGGCTGTGTTTTCTTGTAGGACGTGGCTTGAGGGCCTCCCACTGTGCTTCCCTTGAGAAATGAATACTCTTCCTAATAGCACTGATAAATCTCTGTGACCTGGTGCATCCTCTAACCAGGATTGTTAATGGCCTCGGTTATAAAGTAGCTCTTCTGCTCCTTAAAGCAGCAGAGGTGCTGGGCCTTCCTTGTGCATTGGTGGATGGTAAGGGTAGGGCTGTGTCTCAGGATCTGGGTAACAGAAACCAGGTTTGTGAGCTGTTTATGAGAGGACAAAAAGGTCCAAATTTTGCAAGGCCTAATTTATCCAGCTGAAGGTTTCCTTTCTCTTCCTAACTAAGCACTAGGTGCTCTGGTGCTGCTGTGGCCTGGTGTCCCAAGGGGACATTCTCCCTGACAGGGCATCTTTAGATGCATCCCAGGATTTGGTTGGCTTTCTGGGCTGCAGCACACACTGCTCGTGTTCTGTTTTTCATCCACCACCCAATTCCACCATCTTCTGTCTGTGTGCTGAGAGGAGAGGGCGAAGCTCATTCTCTGCAGCAGCAGGTTTTGCTAGTCCTGTGTTTTGAATTGCCACAAAGGTGAGGCTCAGGGCTACCTTGAATAATGAATGCTGATTGTAAGTGTGGAGTAACTGCAGTGGAGAGCTCGCTAACACCTTGAGGTGTGTTATCTGGGGGCAAGTCTTTGCAGTGTACCAGGGTAGAATATTTAGCGAAGGCAGGCAGCCAGATCAGTGTGTAGGAACAACTTTCTGTGGTGGGAGGAGAAAGGCAGAAGGCAGTCTGACTTGGCTGCATTGCCCAGGTAGGTGACAGCCTGCCAGAAGGCTGTCTGCATTAAAAAAAATGTTTTACCATGATATGAGGCCTCAGTTCAAATGGTGGTGAGAAGCAAGTGCTTGGCATGGCAGAACAGCAGGATGGGAGTTGGAGTGCTAGCAGACCAGTAAGAAGGTGTGGGGATGGAACGGGAAGGGCTCAGGGCAAGAGCAGTGGTCTGATGTGCAAAGGCAGCTGATTGCAGCACCAGGCTGAACCTCATGCTCTGAGCGTGTTAACCGTGTTGGAGCAAAGCACTGAGGGTTGAACACAATCCTTCATGTGGCAGGAGGTCTGCTGGGCTTTTTGCTGCACTGCCAAGGCTCATTTGCCAGATATGCTCCCTTTTTTGCAGGTGGCTGGACAAGGGAGCCTGATGTGACTCAAGCTAACCAGCCTTGCCCTGAGCCTCGACCATTGAGCTGTAGTAGAGCCAAACAGACCCTGGCAGGGCTGAATGTGTCTGAAATAGACGTGTCCATCCTCTGCCACTGTCTGTGGACGTTTGGCTTTGGCAAAGCGCTAATGTCTCAAGCTTTGTTCTTGCAGTGGGAAAGCAAGTCTGCTCTCAAAAAGAAATATTAAGAAGACCGATTCAGGGAAAAGTGATGGTGCCAACTATGAGATGCCAGGATCTCCTGAAGACGTGGAGAGAAACCAGAAGATCCTTCAGTGGATCATAGAAGGAGAGAAGGAGATCAGCAGGCATAAGAAAACAAACCATGGGTAAGGGCTGGTAGAGCGAGGAGTCTTCATGCTGTCGTATTGCGTCCCCTCCAAAAGACAGTGTCTTTAGGCTGTACAGCAGTCTGCCTTGTTCCTGGACGTCTTGGGAAGGCAAGCATCCACCAGGCACAAGGGTTTAGGTCCTTTGGAGACTGAGGATTGCTTGGGGGCTTTAAGCATAAAGTTCATTTTCTTTCCTGAAAGATGAATTGTGGCTGTGGGAGGAGGTTGAAGCCCCAGAGGAATCTCACAAATTGCTGCTGTGGGTACAAAGTGGATAATGTGGCACACAGTAGGCAGTGTTTTTGCTTTAGGCACTTGCTGTACGTAAACAGTTGTTACTCGTGCAAGGTGTTGATAGAAACATAGGACCTGCTGCACTGGAGCAATTGATCCTGAGTTAGCAGTTTGAGAGGGCCCAGGCAAGGAGAACTGGGTTGCCTGGGCTTCTTGAGAGCATCCTCTGGGCTTGCCTCACCTCTCTGGAGCCAGAGGTGTGTCTGTGTCCAGAATCTCTCTGTAGTCAAGCAGATCTGCAGGCACAGATCTTCAGTCACAGCCTGGCCGATCTCAGGGAAGAAGCCGTGTTTTCACGATGCCAGTGACAAGAGGGATCTGGGGTCTCACCCTCATTGCCACAGCTGTGTCAGTGACTACTGGTGAAACCGCTGTTGATTTTGTCTCGTTTCACAGTGGTGGCTGAGGTAGGTTGCTCTGCAGGCAGCTGGGGCAGTGCCGGAGCCGTGGGGCTGGCAAGGACGAGCACACTGCTGTGATGTCCACTGCCCATTGGAGGCTCACAGCCTGGCAGTGCACATCAGGGCATCTTCTGGCAGATCCTGCTGAGTGAGTGTTGTCTGTCATTGAGCTGCCTTTTGCCGAGCTTATTTCTGTGTATTGTGCATTTCATGGGAGCCCTTAAGCTCACCGCTGATCTCTGTGTTAAGGTTGGGTTGCTCACCCAGTGTCACAGCAAAACAGCAGAGAGGACAGTGCTGCACTGCCCCAAAACCTTCTGCAGGAGTGCAGTGGGTTGGGTGGTGCTCCCTTCTCCCTCAGAAACCTCACAGCACAGCAGTGCTGCAATGAGTTTCCCAGTGCCCATGTCCATCTGGATGTGCACGTGTTCAACTGCAGACACGGCAGTCTGTGTAAAACCTTTGTATTTGTGTGTAGCTCTTCAGGTGCTAAGAAGCAGCTGTCCCATGACATGGTCCGACCCCTCTCCATCGAGCGGCCCGTTGCAGTGCATCCGTGGGTCAGTGCCCAGCTCCGGAACGTCGTTCAGCCTTCACACCCTTTCATCCAAGATCCTACCATGCCACCCAATCCAGCACCCAACCCACTCACCCAGCTGGAGGAAGCTCGCAGGAGGTTGGAGGAGGAGGAAAAGAGAGCTGGAAAACTCCCCCTGAAACAAAGGTACGGCAGTGGGGTGTGAGTGAGCATGGGAGGGAAGGGGGAGACTGCCCTGTGGGTGGGGAGCCACGGGAGCTGCCCTGCTCCAGTTTCCAGCCCAGACTGAGTGGAGGCACCTGCAGAGGGGTCGGGGAAGCCAGGCTGACAGATGTCCTGTGACGGTGGTGCTGCCTTAAGGGCTGGGCTTGTGTTTTGTGGATTGGAAGTCTGGAAATGTTCTGAATGAGCCTGGGCAGGTGGAGCCTGTTTAGAAGGAGCGTGTGAGGGAAGATCTCTCTCTGCAGTACCTGTTGGCCTCCAGCTTGCTGCGCTCACCTCGTCACCGCTGGCGCACTCATAGTTCATTCACACACACTGATTGCAGAGTTCTTGGTTGGTGCCGTAGCAGAATTCAGCACAACACAGCAAAGTTAACTGCAGAAGAATATGTATTTGCTCTTTATCTACATCTCATCCAGTCTTCCTGCAAAGGCTGCTCGTGGCAGCTCGGGGGGAGCACTACACCCTCGTCCTGCTGCAGCAGTATTGTTCTGAGCGTGCCTTATCCGAGTCACTGCAGCTTCCTGTGACTCAGCTCAGTGCCTGTTGCAGAGCTCATTCTTCTGCTCCCGTATTATCTTTCAGGGAAGATTAGTTGCAAGGCACACAGAGCTCTCAGATGAAAAACATTTTGAAAGCACTTGGTAATTACTGTTAAGAACTAAAAGCACTTTGACCATTAAAAACCTTTCACAATGGGAATTGCTTGTAGGCACTTCATTGCTTTATAGCTGTGTTCTGAAAACTCTAAACTTTGGAGTCTGATGCTCAGAAACATGAGTGTAATTTAAAGAACAAGCTCCTCTAATTGCTGAACTCCAATCATTTTTGCTTGCAGTGGTCATATAACAGACTTCTGCATATTTATGTCAGAGCATTGATTGAAAGCTGGATAATTAGAGGGCTCTCCCATGACAGGTTGAGCCAGGTTTATTTGATCTACCTTTCAGTTGGTGTAATTGGACAGGGTTTATTTGCGGAGTCGTTTATAGTCATATTAAATTCATACAGCTTCCCCAGAAAAGTCTAGGTGCAGATACACGCTCGGGAAACACCAGCCTAGCTATATGCACGTGTCTTGAATACTCTAATAACAACTTGGCATGTATTGTAAACAGTGCTTTTGTAGAGATCCCGTGGCATTGTGGCATATGCCCTCCAGACCAGCAGGAGAACAGGCTGAGCCATGCTGGGCTGTTCTGCTTTCACACTTGTGCTGCCTTCTCACGAGGTCTGGCTGTTCTGAGGATGCTGGGATCACACTCACCTGCCTGATGCATGGAAAGCCAGGGAGTGGTGCGTGCTGGTGGGGAGCTGCTAATGAGAAGCAAATGTGCCCACGTCCAGTAGCACACAAGAATGGATGCAACACCTGGGAAGTGAAGGTTTTCTTGAGTCTGAAATGTCCCCTCTGGATTTTGTCAGGTCCTCCAGCTGGGGGCATGCATGAGGAGCTCAGGAGCTGCTCTGCCCCAGCACAGCCCTGCTCACTCCCATTACCTGCCTGCAGTCCTGGTGGGGATGTCAGCAGTACACCTGTTGCAGAACAAGCCTTTCTCTCTCTGTTACACAGTGTTTGAGGCTGGGGCAGTGATCTTTGGGATAGCTGCATGACTTGCTGGGAGCCTGTGCAAGCTGAAGTGCCCGGTGCTGGATGCCCTGCAGACCTCATGTGCCCATAGCCTTGGTGGAGAGCCGTGTCCCAGTGGTTGCTTGCCTGTGCAGCCAGTTCTTGAGCCACTTTCTGTAGCTCACTGTCACAGTCCGTTTACATTTCCAGCTGGAAGAAGCAGTTAATACCAGCTCAGCAGAGAAAAGATTTTCACAAGCAGCAAAAGAATTTTATAAACGCTCCAGCAAAAATGTTAGCATGAGCTTGGTTTGGAATTAGTTTGTTTGGGCCAGGCCTAGAAGAGGACCAGAGCTGGATGCTCTGATACTCCTGGCTGGCTGCCTTTCAGGCTTTCCACAGCTCTTCAAGCCCCAGGACTGGGATGGAGCAAGCTTCCCCTGCGCAGGGCATGGGCAGCACCACAGCCAGGCTGTGTCTGTGCTTTCACACAGTCTGAGTTAGTGCCCATCCCATAGAATCACACCGTGGTTGGGTTGGAAGGGACCTCACAGCCCCCCCAGCTCCTCCCCTGTCCTGGACTGGTGGACCCCCCTAGCTCAGGGCTCCTTGGGCACCTCCAGGGGTGGTGTGAGGTGCAGTAAACCTTGCTGGGTTACATTTCCTGCTGGTGACGCTTGTGACAAACGTTGCAAAAGGAGCTGAGCCCAGAAGAAGGAACAGAGTGTTTATTGTGTGTGTGTGTGGAGAGGGCACGCTGCAGACCCAGGGGATGAGTGCAGATGGAGGCTGCAATGAGGCAGGGCTCAGGTGTGCTGTGGTGGAGCAGTGCTCTCAGCAGGGGCCCATCTGGGTTAAGAAATGGTCTCAGGAGGTTTCTGGGCAATGATGACAGCAGAGATAGTTCTGTGGTCATGTTCTCAGGAGAAGAATGCCTGGAAAATTGTGTTGTCAATGATTTCTTGTTCATCATCCCTGCTTCCTTTTGCTAGAGATCTGGGGATGCCTGTGTATTCTGTGATGCTCTGAAAGGTGATGTTCCTTTCTGCAAGGAGACACCGACCCTTTGCCACCTGTCCCATCACTGGTGGCCTCGTGGGGTCCTGTCCCGGGGTGGCACTGCTCCCACAGGGATGAGCCCTGTCCATGCCCATGGCCTCATGCCCGTTCAGGGTCCCCATAAAGCCCCGGGCAGTGCCAGGTGTGATTCCATCCCCTTCCTCCTCCCGAGTTGCCCTCAGCCTCTCCTCCCTGTCCATCACAGCCCCTCGCTGGGCTCTGCTGTTTCCCTGCCTCTCCCCCATACTGAGGACCCAAAGCAGACACAGCTTCAGCCGTGCTCTCCAGCACACAGCAGTGACACCAGTGCTTTCACCCCCGCCCCGTTTCCACCACCCCAGCTGTTCTCTGCAGCCTGCAGCAGGAGCCCTCGAAAGGACGTGAGTGCAGTCCCCACAGCCCCTTTCTGAGCCTGGGGAAGAGCAGCACAGCAGCCAGTCTGAGCTCACTGCAGAGCAGCTTTTCAGGCACAAATGACGCAGCAGGAGGAGGAAGGCTCCCAGACACTGGCACCATCCTGCTCTGGCCTCTGCCATGGCAGAGCTGGAGGACTCAGGGTTGTAACAGTCCTTCCCACCCCCAGTGACCAGGGGCCTGCCCCCCTGCAGTCTAAGTGCCATGTTGTCATGTCCCCACAAGCCTCAGCTGGCTCCCCTGGGCACCAGCAGCTCTCTCTTTGTCACGACTTGTTTCCAGCAGCATTAAGAGAAGCTTAGGGACTTTGAGGTTTTCCAAACCCCTTCAATTAACTTCTGGCTCACAGGATGTACAGAATTTGCCTGAATTTATGGCCCATTTTTCCTTCAAATGCATGATTATTATTATTTTTTTTTCCGAGGATGATTCAATTTCTTAATGCTTTTCTAGCTAAAGGGCATCCTGTGCTTTGATATGGGGATGGGTTCTAAGAGCCGTGCTGGCACCAGGAGCACCCTCACCTCTCGGGATGCTGCATTTTCTCCAGAGGTCTCCCAGGCAGAGCAGGCACCAGAAGCATTGTTCAGCTAAACTTTAGACCTCTCGTGGCTTTAGAAAGAGGTGACAGAATGTTCACTGGTCTTGGTTTGCAATGTCAATGTTTATATGGGCATGCCATGAAAAAGGTGCTGTGACTGCACGCCATTGTTTAAAGGTTAGGGTCACAGCCATCTCCAGAATTGCCATTAGCTCATGTGCTTGGCGTATGCTGTTTTTATAGCATCTTTCCAGTCATATAAATACAAAATCATCTTTTTTTTCTTTCTTTCTTTTTTACCCTGTGCTCTTTTCAAATAATTTTAAAGCTGCCAAATTTGTTTTATGTGATTCTGAAAGAGAAGGCTGCCTCTGGCTGAGACCACGCATGCCAAGCGACGCATTTGTGTAGGCTGCTCAAATGTTTGTGCAGCGTTTACAGTGCCCTAGATGAAAGGCTCCACAGAAGTGCAAAGTACCCTCATTTTTATTGTTGCTACTTTTGTCTGCCTCTGAAAATGAGGCGAGGACTGGGCTGACACTTTCAATCTGGTGATGGCACCACACAGCAAACAGCAGTGTGTGGGCTGGAGGAAAGGAGCAGACCGACATCCCGAGAGGCAGGGAAGTGTGAGAGCTTCCAGGTCTGCTCCCTGAGGGTTTGAGGATGCTGTCTGCCTTCCAAAATCCACTCTGCAGCGCAGTCAGGGCGTGTGTCAGCCAGCAGCCCAGCCAGGCCTTGCCACCCTGCGTGGATGGAACAGGATGGGCACGAAGCACCCAGGGCTGGGCACATCCCACTGCCCTGCAGCTGCACGTGGGAGCTCCAGATGCTCCACAGAAGTGGTTGCTATCTGATGCGGATGGCACTTTCTTCTCTTGGGTACAAAGGCTTCTCCTGCAGACCGAACCCTGCGAGCCATCACCGAAGCACTGCTTGTACCAAGGTCCAGGTGGCAAGCCCTGACGCCTGAAACCCAAGCACAGTAGTGCACACCAGCAGTGCCATCAGTTGGCTGCAAAGGGCCTGTGATGCTCTGCCTTGCCCTGCCCTGACCGATCGCTCTCAGAGTTCAGTGCTGCAGGAAGGCCACCCCCTCAAAGCCTGTCCCCGAGGACAGGTTTCTGCAGCATTAAGGGGCAGAAACCCGTGCCTTCTTCCTCCTAGCTGTGACCCGGCCTCCGTCCAGCCCTTCCAAGTGCTGTTCCACCACACATCAGTGTGCAGACGTGTGCCAAGAAAGGATACTGGTCCTGTGCTGAGCACCACAGGCTGATACTCAGGATGTTGCTTGTTTATTTTATTTATTATTTATTATTTTATTTATATATTATATATTTATATATATATAATATTTATATATTATTATTTATTATTTTATACAACAGGTTGAAGCCCCAGAAGAGGCCGGGCAGCGGTGCATCCCAGCCCTGTGAGAACATCGTGGTTGCGTACTACTTCTGTGGAGAGCCCATCCCATACCGCACCCTCGTCAAAGGGCGCGTGGTCACACTGGGACAGTTCAAGGAGCTGCTGACCAAGAAAGGGAACTACAGGTAAGGGCTGCTCGGCGCGTGCAGTGTGGTGCCAGCAGACTGCCAGCACCCCCTGGCAGGTGGCACCACCAGGATGCAGCGATGTTGCTCCTGTCGTGGCGAAAGAGCGTGGTGGAGGTAGGTCAGGGGGCTCCCGGGGTTCTCAGCAGCCTGTCAGGGTCATGGCAGCACAGCAGAGGCGTCTTGTTGCCAGGGGACATTCCTTTCACTTGGGAAAGTAAATCCCGAAGCGAGCCGGGAATGTGCTTTTTAAATAAGGGTAGAATTCGTACTTGCAGCTGCAGTCTTGCCTCCTGGAAGCAGGCTTACGTTTGGGTTTGACTGGGAGGGTCTGCTTGTTGAAGAGGCAGGTTATAAGGACATGGGAGACGGGGGTTTCCACCAGAAATATCCTGCATCACAGTTTGCACCCCAAACAGAAGTTGCTTGGCCTACAGGGCTGTGCAGCGCCCTGGGCTGGTGAGGAACAGCATCAGCCAGTGCTTGCTGATGCTGTGGGGGACTCCCCAACTTCCAGAGTCATTTCAGCTCCCAGAAATTTCCTCCAGGGTGGGCAGCGAGCCTGGGCCCTGCTGAGTCCCCAGATGCACCTCATTCTGTAGCACCAGGCATGGGATATGAAGCTCTGCAAGGCACCCCCCTCCATGTAGCAGCTGCCTTGGGAAGGAAGCCTGCTTAGAAACGCTGCAGGGCCCTGCCAGCATCAGGACCTCCAGCCAGCTGTTGTGAGAGCTGTGAGTGGGCTGGAGTTCAGATCCTGAGCTCCTGCGCGCATTCTTGACTGCTGTCACTATGTGAGGGATGGCACACACCCACCTGCTGGGGCTGCTCCCATTCGTTGTGAGCTCACGGCCACAGAAGCGCTGTCCCCTGTGTTTGGGTGTAACTGTGGTGTCCCACGTGGCCCTTGACCTCTCTGTGTCCCCGTGTTTCTGGCCTTTCAGGTATTACTTTAAGAAAGTGAGTGATGAGTTCGACTGCGGTGTGGTCTTTGAGGAGGTGCGGGAGGACGACACCATCCTGCCCATCTTCGAGGAGAAGATCATTGGGAAGGTGGAGAAGATCGACTAGGCTGCAGAGGAAGGACTGTGAAGGACTCTGGGACTGGAGGAGAAGGTCTGGGGCAGACGCTGGCGGTGCTACTCCAGAAGGCACTGGGCAGCCCAGGGCATGGCCTGCTCTGTGCCAGGACCTGGGCAAGCTCTGTTGTGCCATGGGAAGTCTTTTCACCCCACAAACCTGCCAGTGGGAGCCTGGGCTCCCTCTCCATACCGAATATAAGTGTAATGTAGCATTGTACAGTGCATTAGAAAGTGTAAAATGAACTTGTTTACTAAAGCTGCATATTTTTGATATATTGTAATAAAAGGAAAATATTTCCAATGTCACAGTGCTCTTATGTAAATGTAAAACATACAGGTACTGCAGAACTCACCCAAAGCGTGCAGCCATCCGTCAGACTCCGTGTGCTCCTCGCTTTCGCCCTTCCTGTCCCCTCGGTGTGGATGGCTCTGAGCAGGGTGTGCCCGGCTGACGAGCTGCTGTCCCTGCTGCTGTGGAAGTCGCTGCTGCTCTCCAGAGGGGCCCTCCACTGCGGTTCTGTGCACCTCTGAAGATAACTGAGCCATTCTGAAGGAGCTGGGCTCTTGCCTCCCTGGCAGTCGCAGCTACTGGACCTGGTAGGGTGTTTTTTCTCCTGAGCTTTCTTGCAACTGAGTGAATCCCCGAGGGAAGGGAGGGTGGGTGCCAGTTCTCGGTGCTGCGGGCTTCCCATGGTGCCTTCTACCTGAGCCACGGGGTGAGCGGGCAGGGCTGCAGGCCGCCAGTGAGGGTCAGCTGCTGCTCAGCACTGCAGCATCCCATACCCTGTGCTTGTGTGCCACGTGTGCCTGCTCCTGGGGCAGACCTTGCCTCCCAGAGGGTGCTGCAGCTCCACAGAGGGCTGGCACCCGTGTGCAGGTCCCCAGTGCCAAGGCTGGGCTTTGGTTGGGGGAGTTGCCTTAGGAGAGAGGTAGTATGGGGAGGAAACCAATTAGACGCTTCAGTCTGAGGGCAAAAACCATCGTGTTATGGGTTCTGTGTCTTCTGACAGGTTCTGTGTCTGGAGAGGCAGCGTGAGGGCACTGCAGCCCAAAGGAGCTGTGGGGCTGTAGTTCAGCCAGGTCCCCCAGATGCTGCAGTTACAGTATGGGGCAGCTCCTGGGGTGCAGGTGGGACTGAGCTCAGCTCTGTGGGATTCCTCAGCCACCAGAAAGTCAGCGGCTGTGCCGGTGCTCCCCCTGCCCTCAGCCCTGCCCTTCCCACCATCCCAGGCCACCCTCTGCCCCAGCAGCCGCAGCTCTGCAGTGGCCCTTGGGCAAACCTGTGCCCCCAGCACCAGCTCCTGGGGGGTCCCACATCAGCACTCACCCCGCCCATCTGCATTGCTCGCTGCTCCGGCAGCACGCTGGGGCACGACATGGCTGCCTGCGGGGCTGGGGGCGAGTGGCACTGTGTGGGGACAACTCAGCCTCTTGTACACGTCACCGAGTGCCTTTAAATACGGTTCTGTGACTTGCCTATCACTATGTGAAGTCCAGCAAAATCTGCAATCGTTTTCAGCCAGGGAACAGTGTTACGAACGTCTTTCCTCCCTCGTTTTTTTTTAAGTTCTGATGGTGTTGTGTCTGGTGAGGTTGTTACCATGCCTGGGATTTCCGTCTCCCCCTTTTTTTCTCAGGGGGTTCCCTGTAAATATGTACATTTGCCGAGCGCAGCGTCCTCCAGCGGCGGTGCTGCCCTGCTGGTGTCTGCTGTGCGTCCTCATATGCTGACTTGTACAATGATCTTTTCAAAGGTACTTGGATAAAATGAAATAAAACCCCACATCCCGGTGCCTTCTGGTTTCTTCCTTCCCCGTGGAGCAGACATGGGAGCGGGCTGAGGCAATTGGTCCATGGGAGCAGACAGGAGGAGGGCCCAGCTCTGGCCCAGGGGCACGGGCACGCGGTGGGGCTGCCTGCAGGGCGGGCGTGGGGGTACCCCAGCCATTGCTCGTGGCTGGAGAGCAGCGGCCCGGGGACAGGGGACGGTGCTGGGGACTGAGGGAGTGCCAGGGGGTCCTGAGGCTGCAAGTCAAGGTTTGGAAAGGCTCCAGAGGAGTGTTTGGAGCCCCATTTGGGGCTCCTCCTGCCTTCCCTGGAGTGTGGCAGCAGGTTCTGGGACTGGAACCCTGGGGACGGCGCTGTGTTGTGCAGCCCAGGCCTGGGACAGGAGGCCTTGGGGCTACCAAGCTGAAAGCCCTCTGTGGTTCCTTCATCCCCAGCACCCTGACAGCTCAGCCCCATTTCTGGGGCAGCACGAGGGCCGACCTGGTCTGCCTGCACCGCTCTGACACCGCAGGGCCACAAGGACAAGCAAGGCAGCGTGCCCAACATCACGGGGAGGCAAAGGCAGTGCCCCCTCCATGGGAATGCCCAGCGCCATGGGTGCCCGAGGCCGAGCTGCCCGTGGGACAGATCCTGCCCTGCACACCCCAGTGGGCTCAACCTCCATCGCAGCACCCACCCTCTGCAGTGTGTGCCCAGGAGGCCCAGCAGGCGCCGTTCGGTGCTGTGTGCCCCCCCAGCAGGGGCTGCCAGCTGCTCCCCCCAGACACAGACAGAGCCTGCATCGTTTCCAGGGTCATTTATAGTGCCCACTCCAGCAGGACAGGGCTCACAGCTCCTCCCGGGCTTTGGCTGTGCTGGATGGGCTCGGAGACTCTGTGCCGTTCTCTGGGGTCTTGGACACCTGCAGGAGGTGGCAGTGAGACAGGGATGGACATGTCCTGTCCCCATCCCACGTATCCTGCAGGGTCTGTGCCCCTGCCCGGGGATGGGGGCACCTCACTAACCGTGGGTGGCTCCTCAGGCAGCTTCCCTCCATTCTCCAGGAACTTGGAGAAGGTCTCCACGTCTCGGGCACTCCTGTATTCGACCATCTGGAGCCACGGGACAGGAGGAGAACACGGAGTGATGCCTGAGCCCGACCTTCCCCAAGTGCTGGCAGAGCCAGGGTTGCCCCACACCCATCCCTGCCCACCTTCCTGCCCGGCCCAGCGGGGAAATAGTGCAGTGTGGGGTAACCACTGATGGTGATATTCTCCAGCTCGTTGGCCGTGGCATCCATCTCGGCAATGACGATGTCCTCGTGGTCCTTGTAGCGCTCACCCAACTCCTCCCAGGCAGCAGCCATCTCCTGGCAGTGGGTGCACCACGGTGCATCTGTGTGACGGGCACGGCGCTGGGGGTCACAGCTGGGCTGGGGGCACGGGGGCTAGGCGAGGGGTGGGGATGCAGGAGCGGTCACGGAGAGGGGCTCAGCCCCGCGATGGAGAGTGGGGACGGGACTTCAGCACTTACAGAACTTCACAAAGACGTTCTTGGTCTCGTCAAATGCCACCTGCTCAAAGGTCTTCCCCACGAGCACTTTAACAGGCCGCGTGTTCCAGTCCTCGGGGGGCTCTGCGCTCAGCAGATGGGGCTGTGGGGACAGCAGGGACGGCCGCAGCCCACACTGAGCAGTGCTGGAATACACGGTTGGGGCCAGGGGCACGGGGCCCGCAGCCCCGTTGGATCCAGGCACGTCTCCTCACCTTCACTTTGCCATCCAGCACCGCCTGCACAAAGCTGCGCACGGCCGTGGCTGAGAAGGCGTCCTCCTCCATGCGGTACTTGCGGTTGTTCTCCATCTTGATGAAGCGCAGCGTTGGGGCGTCGCTGGGCTTCAGGTTGAAGAAGGGCAGAACAGTGGCACCGTACCCGTCCACGTCCACCACCACAAAGAGCACCTGGAGGGGGAGATGGGCACGGCTGAGGCCGCGGTGCCCTGGGTTCCATCCTTGCTTGCCATGGGACTGACCTCACCTCGCCCCGGAAGGTGCCGGCGGCCGCACGGAACTCATGGCGCAGCTCCTGCTGCTCCGCCACGGAGGTGTTAAGGAAGAGCAGCATGTGATGGGGGATCTTGGCCCCAAAGATCTCGTTGGAGGTCTGGGGGGAAGGAGGAGGAGTGTGAGGCCGGGCACCCTGCGGCTGCACCAGGACCGGGGTGGGCAGTGGCCGTACCTCGTTGGAGAAGTCCATCACCAGCCGCAGGCTGTGCACGCGGAGCAGCCGCGTCATCTTGGCCACGTCCAAGCCCCGCTCCGGGTCCACGGGGAAATCCACCCGTCCCTCATCGAACTGCCGGGCGTGGGGCTGTGAGCACCGGGCCCCAGCACGGCCCCACCACCCCCAGCACACTCACCTTCTTGAAGAGGCACACTGTGTCAGCCGCCAGCCCGTATGCCTCGAACACCTCATCCTCCTCAGCCACGCCGAACTGCACATCCACCAGCTCCCCGGCCACCTCGTAGAACGCCCGCGCCGCATCGCCCTGCAGCTCCTGCACAGCCCCAACCTCAGCACTGCCCCGGCTGCGTCACAGCCCTCCCTGCCCCGGCCCCATCCCACCTTGAAGAAGCCCACGACAGCCATGTCCTGCGCGCTGATGAAGGCGGCGGCGGTGTCGGCGTTGTGCAGCAGCGTCGCGCTGGGCCCGGCCCGCCGCTGCATCCAGAGCACCATCCCCTCGGCGTCCATACGTCCTGAGCGTGGAGCGGGGCTGCCACCACCACCACTGCCCTCCACCCACCTCCACTTCCACCCCACCGTGTGCCATCGCCACCAGCACGCTGCCACCCCATCGTGTCACCGCAGAGCTGCCCCCTGCCCGCCATCAGGGCACCGTCACCCCTTCACCACCACCCCCAAACCCCGCCATGCCCCCGCGCAGCCCTACCGCTGTACGCCACGGGGTGCGTGCGGTTGCCATCACGGAAGAGTTTGAGAGTGGGGAAGGCCTCGATGTGGAACTCGGCACTCAGGGCTGCCTGCGCCACGGCGTCCACCTTACCCAGCACCGCCACCGACCCGTTCCTCAGCACCGCGGCTGCACGGGCGAACTCGGGGGCCAAGCGGCGGCAGTGCCCGCACCACGGCGCGTCTGTGCGAGGCCCCGGGTCACCACAGCACAGCCCACGGGGGGTGACCCCAATACAGAGGTGTCCCCAGTACAGAGGTGTCCCCAGCCCGGGGAGGAGGCTGAGGGCACCTAATGGCACATGTGAGCCACTATGCCCCGTGTCCCATGTCTGCACCTCATGTCCCTGCTGTGCCCCTGCCCCCATCACCCTGCCCTGCGTCTCCTTTCCATCTCATGCCCCGTGCCCTTCTGCCCACCGCTGACCTTCAGGCCCCCACGCTGGCGTATCTCGCACCCCGTGCCCCGACCCTGCAGCCCCAGCCCTGCCCTGCCCACCTCCCACCCCACGGGCACTCACAGAACTCCACCAGCAGCAGTCGGTGCTCGCGCAGCGCGCGGGCGAAGTTGTGCTCATGGAGCACCAGGACGCCGTCCTCCTCCTCCAGCTCATCCGAGAGCACCTCATCCTCTCCATCCTCCTCCTCCTCCTCCTCCGCCGCCACCACCACCTCCCCGTCCTCTTCCTCGCCCTCAGCCCCCCACGCCGGGCCCAGCCAGGCCAGCGACAGCAGCAGCACGCACAGCACCGCGCTGCCCCGCATGGCCCCGTCCCGCTGCCAAAGCCCTCACACGGGGAGAGGGGCAGATAAGGGCGGTGGGGCGGGAGGTGCTGGGCCGTGGGAGCTCGTGGCCCTCCGCTACTGGCTGCCAGCACGGAGATAAGGCAGCGAGCAGGTGGCGGATTTCCAGACGCGCGTCCCCGCAGTGGGAGCTGGGCACGGACACGGCAGTAAGAGACACGTCTGTGGGGTTTAATGGCGATGGAGGAGCACAGCCTGCGGCCGGGCGCAGCTCAGCGCGACAGCAGTGTGCAGCGACGGCGGTGCCGCGAGGACGCGTCGGGCGTCGGTATCAAAAAAAAACAGCAATTAAAAATAACTTTGGTTGCCAAGACCACGACCGCGGGCGCCCGCTCGCTAAGGGTCCCCCCCCCGCCTTCCCATCGGTGGGCGGCGCGGGCGGTGGGGTGTCCCCGGGCGCTGGGGGGGTCCCCACAGTGATGGGGCGGGGGGAGGTCAGTCCTCCCAGCCCTTCCGTATGCACAGGCCCCACTCCCAGGCCAGGTGCTCCGTCTTGTCGTCGTCGGTGACCAGCGAGCGGACGCGGTACGAGCCACGCGCCAGCCGGCCCCGCGGCACCTCCTCGGCCGGCGTCACCACCTCGTACTCCTCGTCCCGCGGCGCGTAGCTGCCCACCATGAAGACGTCGCGGTCCACTGGGTGAGAGGGGTTCGGTTGAGCGGGGCCGGGCGGTGCGGCCCCATCCCATCCCTGACCCCACTCACCCGGCCGGCCGCGGCGGTACGTCAGGTGCAGGCACTTCAGCCCGCAGACGATCTCTCTGTTCACCTGCGGGGCACAACAGGGGCTGAGAGCGGCTTGGAGGGGCAGCCACCCTACAGTGCCCTGCAGTGCTGCTTCTTGGGATGGGTACTGAGCAGGGACAAGAGTGGGGGCAGTGGTGCCGGGGGCAGTGCGGGTCCCCAGGGTGGGCAGGGACCCCTGGAGAAGGCACAGAGCCCTCAGGTGGGTGTCGGGCGCTCACAGCACAGGGCCTTACCTTGAAGGACACCTTCACCCTGTAGTCCACCCCCTCCTTCAGCACGAAGGGACGGCTCTGCAGCACCTCCAGGTCTCCTGCATGGGGCAGACGGCCCCATCAGTGTGACACCCATCCTCCTCCCCCCCCGGCTTCGGCCGTGGAGGACCCCCAGCACTCACCCGTCAGGTCCATGGTGATGGGCCCCGGCGCCTGCTCGCACATCAGGGTCAGCTTTGTCACCTGCACATTGGGCACGCTGGCATCTGGGGACAAGCAACACGGTGTGACCCTCACCCATGGCGCTGGCACTTCGGGCTGCAGAGCGGGAGGGCCAGGGGCTCCCGGGGCCGTCCCTGCCCATGTGCCCCAACGGGCTGCATGCAGCAGCCAGAGGACAATGGGCTCTGGGCAGCGGGGCACCGCAGCTCAGCTCCAACCCTTTGCACATGCGTCCATATTAAAAGCCCCGTGACACAGCCCACCCCGTTCCGAGCCACGCAGGCACCAGGGCAGCCCCTGTCTGGGGGTGGGGGCCCAGCGCTGACAGCCCCCCGCGGCCGCTCGCTCCATCTCCGCCATCCCAATGAATTTCCCGGTCCCTCGTAACCGTTCCTATGGCAACGGCAGCGGTGATCCTGTAACCAAGGCAACCGGGGTCCCCGGGCAGCGTTACCCGCAGCAGGGGATGCCGGGGTCTCCCTGCAGTGGGGTGGGCACAGGCAGCGCCCGTGGGTGACGCGGTTGGGACGTGCCATCCCCACGGGGACGGTTCCAGAGACACCACAGCTCCCTGTGCCTGCTCAGGCCGCATCACCCAGCGTGACGCGTCAGGGTGATGGGATGTCACAGGGTGACGGGGTACCCAGCCCCAGCCTTACCCACGGCCGCAGGGATGTTGCCCAGCAGTGCCTGCTTGTACTTCCGCAGGCTCTCATCCCCCGGGTCCAGCTCCTGGATCTCCCGCAAGCTCTTCTTCTCCGGCGTCTTGTACGCCAGGGCCACGTCGGCATCCTCCTCGTCCTCCTCCTCCAGCGACAGCATCACCCCCTCCTTGTCAGCCATGATGTCTGCGGGGCACAGGCGGTGGCAATCCGGGGGCACCCCGGGGGCCCCCCACGCCCCAGCACCGCCAGGCGGGGGGAGAACGAGCTCAGACGGATGACGTCCCCCAGGCTGCCATGTGGTGGATGCAGTGTGTCCCCCCCCCCCCCCCCCCCCCCCGCTCAGGGCCACTGCGATGCCACCAGGCTGCGCGTCCCCAGGGCCCGGTGGCACAGCGGATGCCGGAGGCGGTGCCGCCGGCTGCAGCCATGCAGAGAGGAGCCGTGGTGCTACGTGTGCGCGGCTCACAGTGCGTTTGCAGCCCTCGGCGTCCTTCCCGCACGGTCACCTGGGGGTATCCCCACCGCCATGCAGCCCGCTGGGCACCGCCGGCCCCACTGTGCCCGCCCCAGAGCCGCGCCAGCAGCAGGAACAGCGACGGAACCCACGGGGACGGGTCCAACGGCGGTCCCCCTGCCGTAAGGGGGGGGGGGGGGGGGGGGGGAGGGGAGGGGGACGAAGGCCGGGGGCCGTGGGGCCCCGTCCACTGCATCGTGCCCGTCGTACGAGCAGGGCCCCGCGCTCAGCCCCGGGCACGTCTCCAGGCCCCGGGAGAAGGCAGCGGCCCCGCACCTCGCGGTACCGAGGCGGGATGCAGCGGCGGGGGCTCACCGGGATGGGCGCTGCGGGGCTGCCCCACCTGTTGCCGCCGGCCGCGGGGAGCGATGCTCGACCCGTTCCCCTCTCCCCTCCCCCCCACCCCCGAGCAGCCGCCCCTCCGCCGCTCACCTCGGTAGCACAGCGTCAGCCACAGCAGCTCCAGCAGCTGCCCGCCCGCCTCGCACACGTCCAGGCCGAGCATGGCCGGGCCGCGCCGGGCCCCCGGGGCGGGGGGGGCGGGGGGGGGGGGGGGAGGGGGGGCTGTAGAGGGGGAGGGGGTGTCGGTGCCGCTGCTCCGCTCCCGGCTCCCGCTGCTCTCTCCCCGCTGCTCTCGGCGCTGCCCGGCGCGGCCCGGCGGGGCGGCGGCGGTTCCCGCAGACGCGGCTGCTCCGCTGCCCGCCCCCGCCCGCCCCCGCCCCTCGGCGCCGTGCGGCTCCAGCCCCGCACATGGGCGGTGTGACTGCAGTGAGCTCATCCGCCGCGCGTCCGCACCGCGCCTGTCCGCACCGCGTGCTCTGCCCGCAGCCGTGTGTCCCCCCCCCCCCCACCCCCCCCCATCCCCGCACCGCGAGCCGAGCGCGAACCGCGGGGTCGGGGCCGTATCCGGAGCCGGCGGCGGTCCGCCCGTGTCCTCGGGGCTCCCGGAGCTCTGCCCGCACCCCGTCACCCCGCGCCCCGAGCTCCGCCGGCGCTCAGCCCGCGTCCCGAGCGCGCCCGGAATGCGCTGTCCGCTCCTCGCGTGCACCCCGCACGCCTCCTGCACACACACGCGCTGCACGCGGACCCCCCGCCCATCCCCTAAAGACCTTCTGCCTACGGACACGCACCCCGCACTCTCCCCGTACCCCTCCTGCCTACACGCACCCCGCACATCCCCTCGCTCCCCGCCCGCCGCCCCTCGACGGGCTCCGGGCCCCGACGGCCGCCCCCCGACCCCGCACGGCCCCGCGGGGCACCGGAGCGCTGCAGCCGCGAGGGGGAGCGCGGGGCGGCCGGGCGGGGCGGGGCGGGGCGGGGCGGGGTTGGGGCCGGTGGAGCCGCAGCCCCGGGCGGAGCGGAGCGGAGCGGTGCGGGACGCGCACCCGCTATGACCATCGGCGGTCCCCGCGGCGGAGGGCAGCCCCGCCTGCAGATGCCGTGCCTGGGCAAGGTGAGCCCGCACCGGGCGGGACGAGGGCGGGGGCACCGCACCGGGCGTCGGGATCCGCGGGGAGCAAGCGGGGGTCCGCCCCGGCCCGGAGACGGCTCTGCGGGGGTGCCCCGCGTCCGGGCTGTCCCCGAGCCCGGTGTCCCCCACCGTGGGGCTGAGCGCGGCCGGTGCCCCGCAGATGGAGCGGATGATCGTCAGCATGCAGGACCCGGACATGGGCATCAAGATGAGGAACCAGCGGCTGCTGATCACCGTCATCCCCCATGCCATGACAGGTGCGCGGGGAGGTGGGCAGAGGAGCGGTGTCACCCGCGCGGCTCTGAGCGGTGCACGGGGACGCTCAGCAAAGTGCTCGGGACGGCGGCTGGGAGCGATGCTGCGTTTGCTGAGCGCTCCCGGGGCGGGCGGCTGTGCCCCGTAACCACGCGTACCCCGTGGGACCGCGGCACCGCACCGCATCACAGCGCTGCCGCGATCCCCCAGGGAACGACATCGTGGAGTGGCTCATCCAGAAGTACGGCATCTCGGAGGAGGGTGAGTGCCCGGCGCGGGGCCGGGGGGGGGGGGGGGACACCCCAGCAGCTCGCAGAGCAGGCCGGCAGCCCTCCGTGCCCCCCACCCAGAGTCGCTGCACCTCGGCAACCTGATCGTGAGGCACGGCTACATCTACCCGCTCCGGGACCCCCGCAGCCTGGTGCTGCGTGCCGACGAGTCGCCGTATCGCTTCCAGGTGGGTGCCCGCCGCGGTCCGGGTCCCGACACCAACCCCACATCGCCCCAGCTCCGCTCAGTCCGGCCCCTCTTTCCCCCAGACCCCGTACTTCTGGACCAGCACCAAGTGGCCGGCCACGGAGCTGGACTACGGTAAGTGCCCCCCCCCCCCAGCTGGGACCCCGCAGAGCACGGCGGGTCCCGGCCCCGCTGAGCGGCTCCGCTCGCCCTGCAGCCATTTACCTGGCCAAGAAGAACATCCGCAAGCAGGGCGACCTGATCGAGCACGAGAAGGTGCGTGTGATGAGCTGCGGGGCCTCAGCTCACCTGGCGTGGGGGGGCAGTAAGGGTGCTGTCCCTGTGCTGGAGCAGGAGCAGGACCCAGGGCAGGGCAAGGGTGCGGGTGCCACGCTACACCCACCTGTCCACTGCCCCCCAGGACAACTACAACCTCCTGCACAAGAGGATCAACCACACGTGGGACTTCGTGGTCATGCAGGCACGGGAGCAGCTGCGGTGAGCGCGAGGCCGTGATGGAGGTGGCAATGGGCAGTGGGGATGGGGTGCCAACCCCCCCCCCCCCCCACACACACACACACCCCGGCTACTTTTGCACGGTCAGGGCGGCCAAGCAGCGGCGGAAGGGCGACCGCATTGTCATCGAGTGCCAGGAGCAGGCATACTGGCTCGTCAACCGGCCCCCGGTGAGGGGGGGGCTGGGAGGGACACGGCTGGTGGCACGGCACAGTCCGTGGGTGGGGGTGGCTTGGGGGTCCCCCAACCCCTTGCTCTCGTCGCAGCCGGGAGCTCCCAACGTGCTGGAGCAGGGCCCCGAGCGCAGGAACTGTCACACCACCCGCGTGCAGCTGGTGAGCACAGCCGGCCCGTGGTGCTGCCCCACACTTCGCCCCACGCGGTGCCCACATTTAGCCCTGCTGCCATCCCTGTGTCCCTGTGTGGAGGAGCAGGGAGGGCCGTGTTTGCCCATGCACCCACTGCCACCTCTGCCAGGGCTCTGATCCTTGCAGCTGCTCTGCTGTGTGCACCGTGGCACGCCGGGCCCCACAGCCACCAGTGCTCCTTACTAACTGCTGCGTTTTCTCTTCTCCCCTCTGTGTGCGGTGCCTTCTGTCCACGTAAGTGTCAGCAGCCCAGGGATGCTGCCATGGGGGGCAGGAGGTTGGGTTCCTGCTTGGTGTCAGTGGGGTGGAGGCATGCAGTGCTGGCTCAGGAGACGCACGTGAGATCCCCTAAGCCCTCACTCATCCCCGCACATCTCTTCCAGGCCAAGAACATGGACTATTACAAGCGGGAGGTGAGTGGGGTGGAGGGCAGCCATGGGGCTGCTGCGGGGCACGGGGCCCTGACGTGTGCCCACGGCCGGCCCAGATCGAGTACTGCAGGAAGGCCATGGCCAGGACCAGGGTGAAGTCGTCTATCTGCCTCGAAGGGTGAGCTCCGTCCTGCAGCAGGCTGGCAGCCCCCCCTCAGCACCTGCCCCATCCCTGCCATGGTGGTGGGCAGAGCTGAGGCCATTGCAGAGCCCAAGCACACTCCCTCCCTGTGCTGGCCTCGTGCATCCCCCAAGAATCAGGGCCACGGTGGGCAGCGGGACGTGAGCCAGCCCCCCTAGCCACCGCTCCCTGCAGGTACCTCAAATTCAACGAGCAATACGTGCCCCACGACCCCATCATGTCGGGTTGCTTGCCCAGCAACCCCTGGATCACTGACGACACCACCTACTGGACCATGAACGCCCCCACGTAAGCGCCCCTGGGGGCCACCATCCCCAGGATGGGTGCAGGGAGAGGACGCAGGTGGCCCTGAGGTGTGGGGGCCGTGCCCGAAGCCCCCAGCCCTTCCTGCACGCTGCCCTCAGGGTGACGACCCCCACGAAGCTGCGGGTGGAGCGCTGGGGCTTCAACTTCAGCGAACTCCTGATGGACCCACTGGGTCGTGCACAGCTCCTCGAGTTCCTCAAGAAGGAGTTCAGCGGTGAGTGAGCCCCGCCTGCTGCTGCACCTCACACCAACTGCCTCCATGCTGGGGGCCTTCCCTTGCCCTTGGGCTCAGCTGGGACCTGAGGAGGGTTTGCCCACAACGGGGGTCCAGCACTATGTCCTACCCAACATCATGTTCCTATTCCAACACCACATCCCTTACGCAACACTATGTCCCTTCACCAGCACCATATCCCCATCCCAAGGCCCATTCCAACTCCGTGTCCCTTCCTGAACACCACGTCCCCACTCCAACTCCATGTCCCCATCCCAACACCATGTCCCTTACCCAATGCCACATCCCAATCTGAACGCCGCATCCTCTCCCCAACACCGTATCTCCTCTCCAACACCACGTCCTTCCTCCTCAATGCCGCGTCCCCATCCTGACATCACGTCCACCTCCTCAACACCGTGTCCCCTTCCCCAGCTGAGAATCTGAGCTTCTGGGAGGCGTGTGAGGAGCTGCGCTACGGGGAGCAGTCCCGCATCAATGAGATCGTGGACTCCATCTACCAGTGAGTGCCGGGTCCTTGGGTCACGGCCGTCACAGCACTCCATCCCAGCGTGGGGCCGGGCCTGGCTGGGTGCCGGTCATCAGGTGTTGACCCCCCCAGGCAGTTCCTGGCTCCCGGAGCCACGCGCTGGGTGAACATCGACAGCAAGACCATGGAGCGGACGCTGGAGGGCATCAAGACGCCCCATCGCTACGTGATGGACGACGCACAGATGCACATCTACATGCTGATGAAGAAGGTGGGTACGGGGCGGGCAGTGCTGGGGCACGGCCACAGCCTGATGCTCCGCTCCCCCAGGACTCCTACCCGCGCTTCCTCAAGTCGGAGCTCTACAGGAACCTGCTGGCCGAGGCCGTCATCCCTCCGGAAACCAAGAAGCGGTGAGAGCGGTGCCGGACCCCGCGGTGCTGAGGGTCCCCGTGGTGCTCAGCCCGGCTCTGCCCGCAGGGTGTTCCCCTTCATGCGCAAGCAGCGGCACTCCAGCCCCAGCCCGGCCCTGCTCCTGCCCACCGGTGACACCGAGGCCAAGGGCGAGGACAAGAGCAAGGCTCCCGCAGCCGTGCCCGAGGAGGAGAGCTAGGCCCCGCCGCAGCACCCTGCCTGCAGTAGCACTGAAGGAGAGAAGCCATACGTCCCCATCAGTCCCCGCTCACTGCCCCCAGCCCCTTCCTACCCTCGGGGGAGCCAGCAGCCGGCACGGGGTCCCCACGAGGAGAACACGGCACATGCAGAAATAAAGCATCCCACAGGGAAAGCGCTGCGGCTCGCATGGTGTCGAGGGAGGGGTGACACAGGAGGGGATCCCTGCAGCCCTGCGTGCACCCCCAGCAGGCACCTGGAGCTGGGCTGAGGGCAGGGGATGGCAGCAGCAGAAGGGTGGGACGGGCAGGGATGGTGGCTGGCAGCTGAGCCGCTCCGCCCGCCACGCGTTAATCTGAGCAGAGCCCGAGGATCTCACGCAGGATTATTCTCTTTCCCAGAGCTGAGCCCCAGCTGTGGGGGATTAACAGGGGCCGTTACGTAAACACGAGAGGGGCTCGTGCCCTCTGGCACTTGGAGCTGAGCACAAACCCGCACTGCAGGGCAGCGTGGGGTCACCCCCAGCCCATGAAGGAGCAGGGTGGTGGGCAGCCTGCTCCGTGACTACCAAGAAACTGCACAGATGCTCGGGATCACGAACCCTGCCCTGCTGCAAAGGCTGGCAGCCCCCTCACAGAGCGGTTGCTCACGGCTCAGCTCGGAGCTGGGGCACACACGAGGCCCTGGGGGGAGGTGTTGGGGTGCAGGAGCCTTGGTGATGGGATGGAGCCTGGGACCTCAGCGCTGGCAGCCACAGGGCAGCGACAGATGGTGCCACGCTCCAGGAGACACTGCGTGCCACACAGCTCCCTCCGGCTTGATCCAAATCCAAGCCCTGGAGAGAGATTTTCATGCTGATGGACTGCAGAAGGAATCTGGGGTGTAAAAGCAGGTCACAGAGTCCCAGGCAGGGGGAAGGGACGGGCCAGCCCAGCTCGGTTACCTAACTGCTTTCGCAGGGTCCAGCACCAACACAGCTGCAGCAGGAGAGCCATGGGGCTGCAGGGCCACCCCGGAGCTGCACATCAGCAAGGACCCCTCTACAAAGCAGCTGTAAGGGGCCAAGTGGCCCTTTTTAACCCAAGCAGCACAGAGCTCCTCTCTGCCAGAAGGGAGGAGCAACCGCTTCAGTATCAGCTCATGCTCTGGCACATCCCAGCTGCTTCCCAGGGTTAAGCTGTGCTCGGGGTGAGCGTGACCACCAGAACAAAGGGGAGAGGCAGGCACCCACCTCCACGAGGCAGAGACAAGGTGCAAGGAGGGAAGCATCACCAGGACACCGGATCTTTCACAAAGAGGGGTTTTCTGCCTCTGGGAAGGCACACGAAGGGCTGCCAGAATCCTCCATTCTTGCATGACTTCAGCTGTTCGTTAGCAGCAACAACAGAAGCAGGGCTCCATTTACAAACAATGCAAAAGAGGATTTATTGAAACCATTACAGTTAGACCAAGTCCTATACAGCACAATCTGCAATAAGTTAAAGAACGAAACAGTCTTTAGTGTTAAAAAACACACTAATGCATAACACAGTGATATAATGCCATCATCATCCATCTGAGTTATTGAATCAAGGCACAAAGTCATTCATTAAATACTGCAAAAAAACAATTACACAGGGAAAGAAGCTGGAAAAAGGACTTGTTAAGAAGGTGCTGGTTTGGCACTGATGCATTTAGTCGAGCTGCCACAGGGAACTCTGGGTCTCCAAAGTATTTGGAAACACAAATGGACAACTTAAAGCCAGAAAAGCCCCCATGGAGCTGAAAACCCAGCACCCCTGAAGGGACGTTCAGTGTTACCTACTGGAAAAGTCAGGTCTGAGCTGGGAGCTGAGGAGGAAGGACAGTGTCATTATGATGAGAATACAGCCCAGGCAGGTTGCTCCCGGCCACAGGATTGCGGTGGGACATAAGATGCAGCACTCAGCCCTGGGCTGCTTTGCTGCAGATTGGGAGAGCTGCCAGAAGCCTACACAGCCAACAAGGTGCTCACCCAGCACCCACCCACACAGCAGTCTCAGACTATACAAGAGAGGAAGGTGCTGGCTAAACCCCCTTCAGCACAACAGAATAGAGAGGCTTCCAGGGTGCAAACTCCATAACACTGAGCTGTGTGTTTTCTGCCCACCTTCTTCTCAGTAAACAAGTGGACACCAGTGTATGAACAGTCTCAGTGCAGCTGGGGCAGGGACAGCAGCTTCCAGGACCAGGCAGCCTACTCAAAATCTCTTCCAGGCTTTGCACATTGCCTCTGCAGCCTGCACTGGTGCCCACCTCACGATGAAGAAGCCTCCAAGTGAGACATCACCTGCACACAGTAACCCCTCCTCTGGGTGCACCAGGCTGGCCCCTCAGAGCCAACAACCTGGAGTTCCTCACCCAGCATTGCTTCAGCCCAGGGCAAGGAGGCAGCACAGAGCTCTCCATGAAGCAGTAGTTTCAACAAGTGGCTCGTGTCTGTCTTGCAACACACCCACGTCCTGGCAGAGGGGACCCTACTCAGATGGGCTCCACAGCAGCTGTAAGGCTGCAGGAGCATTTGCAGGACAGTTTCCATTGCCACATGGCAACAGGGCTCCCGGGACCAGCAAGCCAAGCTCCCAGGAAAGGTTAAAGTGCAATTCTACTCTTAAAAAACGGCCTAGATCCCCTTACACCTGGAAACCAAGAGGAGAGGTGGTGTCCATACCTGCAGGGACCAGCCAGACTAGGCTCATGGTGGTTTTCACATCCCCTATAAACACAACAGGGTGAAGGGAATGCTGATGCATAAGTCAGGTAGGAGACCAGCTCCCTTTTGGTGTCACCAGTGCTGCACAGCCTGGCTGGAAAGGAAGTAGCACAGAAAACACAGATAGGCTTGTGACCACAGCGGGAGGCACATGGGGCTGTTGTTAGGACATTTTCTAAGTAGAATGACACTTCAATCTGCACTTTGCTGCTCCAGGTCAGACCCAGCCCAATCACAAGGCTGGAATCCAGCATTACGCGTACCTGCTACTGAAGGAGGGGCCCAAATTCAGGAGAGGGCAACTGTAAATCAGCCTGCAGCCAAGCACCTCTCTGGCAGCCAGGAGAGCTGACTCAGAAAGGAAACCTAACACCACACACAGAAGCTCCACTTCTCATGCAAGCACCCAAGAAACAATCAGTGCAGGCATCCCCAGTGAGCACGTTTTCCTTCATCTACAGGCTGAGCCAGCACAGTTCTGCAAAAAGACTAAGGGGAAAGCTCACGACACTTCAGCGGTGGCCAAGCACTGAAGTCCCATCAGCTCTGACAAAGGATGCACTGGCAGCTGCTCCCTCATCCCGGGCATTCCCAGGCTCTGGGGGTGCTTCCCTGCCAGCCACGCTTTGGTTTGCGGATCGAGAAAGGCAGCTTCCCATTTGAATCCACCATCTGGGTTTGCTAAGAGCACTGCTGCAGAGGAGAGGCAGCCTGCAGACCCTCCTGGTTGCCTGGCAAGCTCACACTCTGCTGTGAAACCGCATCCTGTAGAGGCGGTCACGGATGTACTGCTCACTGTCCACAGCCACCTGGCTCAGCCAGATCACCTTGCTCTCAGAGACATCCTCCTTCAGCTTACGCTTCATCAGAGACACCAGCCCAGGCTCCTCACCGGGCTGCGGACCCCTCAACAGCACATAGCAGGCGTGACGGCTCCGCTCGAACAGCGTGGCTGGAACAGAGCAGAAGGAACAGCCCAGCATTAAGATGTCTGCCAGGAGCCCAGCACCACACACCCAGCAGCCCTGGGGGCAGCAGCAGGTGTCCTCCTGCACCTCCTCACCAGAGGGGCAAAGGGGGAGAACTTACCATTGAAGGCAATTATCTGATCTGTGTTGTTGCGGAGCTCCAGCAGGACGTTAGTGTAGGAAGGGTGGAAAAGATACAGCTTCTGTAGAGGAGCTGTTGAGATCTGTAACCAACGGGACGTGTTCAGAACACAGACACATGTAATCCCAAATGCCAGGCTACTTTTAAGTTACTTTATATTTAACAGGGTGCATATCCACTCAGATAGCTGCCTGTGCCTGGCCAGCCTGTCCCTTCTGATGCCACCAGCACTGGCGCTGGGATTTTGCTGACTGCTTGGTGCCTTACTCCCCAGCCCAACCTTCCTGAAAACAACAGGCCTGCCTGCTGTGTGCAGGAGACAGATTTGCCCCAGGGCTGACAGACTCAGCAAGAAAAGCACAGGAAGTTCAGCTGGTGTGTAGGCATCCTCCAGGACACAAACTGTCACTAACACTGTCAGGCACTGCTCCAGCAGGGCTGTGCCATTCAGCTGAGCAACACATCAGGGCCATCAGAGACTGCCCTGGAGCACAGAGAGGATATTCACGTGGCTGTGAGACATCACCGCGTGCCGTGCTGCCACAGAAGCTCCAGGTCAAACAGCAGCAGATTCAGAGGTACAAAGTCAGCAGCATCTCAAGTCAATGACAGCAGCACACTGAGGCAAGGCTACGGGCAACACAGTGCCTTTGCTCACACAGCCAGTAAGTCCACTTCCTCTGCACAGCCAGGATGAGGATGATGAATGATATGCTGGTGCCACACTAGCTGCTAGCAGGGACACTGCCATGGACTTTATGAAGAGCTAGTACAGACCAGGCCACTTGCCTGCTGCATGCAGACCAGACTAATCAGAGATGTGGATACCCCACGCCCTGCGCAGAATGAGGCAGTGTTAGTGGAACACACATGGCTGAATGTAAACACTGGGAAAAGGAGGTGGCTCCAGAAAGATCTAACTCTCAGTCCAGAAAACAGCAACCATTCAGCAGCACTACTCACCGTTTCATTTCCTGCTACTTGGTATTCACCCCAGATGAGGAAGGTGGACCGGTGATCAGCAGTAGAAAGCATGGCTGGCCTGGGGCTCTCTGCTCTAGAGTTCAGCTTCAGGTCCCACTGGACTGCTCCAGATCCACCCTCAACAATCATAACCTAGCAGGGAAGAAAGAAAAAGAACTCGTATCAAAGAGCTCTGTGAGCTGCGAGAAAGAGGTCAAGTCAGCTGTCTCCATCCCACACTGTCTAGAGGAGCAAGTATCTGACACACGGGAAGACAGGGAAACACCTGGAGCTGAGCTTCTACTCGATCACAGAGCTCTGAGACCTGGGGTGGACCACATTAGAGTGAAGTCACAAGTCTTGCAAGTTATTTCAAGGGGTTCAGAGCTCTGTCATCGAAGTCGCTTGCAGAGAATTAAAATGTCTGGGCTGCCTTCAGTAGCCTCTTAAAAGAGATCCTTTCCCAGCCAAAAGCCTTCTAAAATCAGCTGGAGGCAGCACATCATACCAGCTGCCCTCGACTCAGTGTCTGCTCGTGCTGAGACACGCAGAGAAAAAGGAAGTTAAAAGGAAGAGCTTTCAAACCTTTTTCCTGTTGGGTCCGATCTCACTCTCAAGGACAACATCAAGAACATCAGGTTTGTAGTAACCAAGCAGTGGCTCACTAAGAGAGAGAACGAACAGATCACAACACAACCCAACAGCTTGTGCACACCCTGTTCTTTCAGAGCAGCTTCTGTCCTCCCAGAAAACCCATAATAAAAGACTCAACTGCTACGTCACAGGCTTTTAATTTCCAAATAATAAAAAATCAGCATCTGCCAGGATCACTGCTGCTGGAAACCTGGGAAAGCCACACAGAATCCACGTAGGTAATATTACCTCATGACATGGGACACATTGAGGGTCCACAGTGCCTGAAGGTTTTGTGCACTGATGAGTGTAGCCACCTCTGAGCTCACAACCAGGATGTTCTCCCGCGATCTGCCAGGAATTTTTGCCAGGTAACGAATGTCTCCAGCACTGAACAAGGACAGAAAATTGATTATGCTTTCTAGGTTGGGAATGTTGGCTCTTGGCCTTTTTTTTGGGGGGGTGGGGGGAGGTATTACTTTTAAGTTTTCTTTCCCCTGCACAGTAAGAGTCAGAGACTCATCCTAACAGGCAGGTAAGACAAGCAGGGCTGGGAGCTGAAGCACCAAGTACTGCAGTTGCCATGCACTGGATTAGTGGTCTGAGGTACAACACATGCTCCACTGGCATCAAACACAAAATCCCAGCCTGCCTCCCCTCCTTCACTGTGAAATCCTGACAAAGCCACCAATACCAGCTCCTTCCACAAGGTACAGGCAGTCAGGATGGAACGATGGCAGGAACACCAGTACCCTCCAACCCACCAGCAACCAAGATCCAACACCACACCTGAGAGTGGACAGGCGGTGTGTGGTGTGGTCCATGTTCTTCTCCCACTGAGGATCTTGCTCAAGGCCAGGAAGCTTGATTTCCATCCCAGTTACTGCACTGTAGAGATCTTTCAGGGAATACGCATAGAGAGAGTTGGCTGTGCGAAGAAAGAAAAGCAAAAGTGAGGGAGGAAAGTTATCCTGTGCTTGCTCCGAAAGCTACGAATTTCCAGACTGTGTCTGAAGTGGATCTGGCAGATGAACAATGAAGGGCATTTTCAGGGCTTACATCACAGAGCTGCAGCAATATTTTCAGACTGAAGCCTGCTTTTGAACACTTTTAGCATCTCACAACACAAGAGGACCACAAGAAGTGCTCTGTAAATGACTGCCTAAAACCTACACCCTGAACATGTTTCAAATGAAATTAGTACAGTATTAGCAAACTTCAGTTTCAGCTCAAGTCCCTCCTCCTCTTGACCTCAAATACCTCCTTCACTACATGAAAGATGACATAGATTTGAGAATGCAAAACACTATTTCCAGCAACTCTTCAGTAATTAATACCTCAGAGTTATAATCATTCTTTCAAGTCTGAAGTCCTACACAGGGCTGTACCTGTATAGAAAAGGAAGTAGTGGGAGGAGCCAGGGCTCAGCATGACATAACGAGCTTCCCCGTCCACGTTCAGGCTTCCAGTGGAGCCAATCTGTTTGCCACTTTTTCCTGAATGGATGAAGGTCTTAATCTACACAGAGATAGGATTTAAAAGAAAAAAAAAAAAAAAAAAAAAAACAAGGGTTAAAGTTGCATCACTCCAAACAGAGCGTTCTCACACAGTGTCCTCTCTCAGTGCCTGGAGGAAGTGCTGTGCAGACCAGCCAGCACAGCTGTTTCTGTCCTTGCAGGCCTGCCAAAAGTAGGGGGACCCAAGTTCTAGTCGCAGAGTAGCTTTGCTACTATTTTTAGTGCCCTAATATCATCCTCCCAGAGCTGTTGTGAGTTCACAGAGACTAAAAATAACAATAATAACAACAACAACAAAAAGCTGCCAGGTTTCTTCATATTCTCTTAGTGCAGGTAAGAGAGCAATAGAATCCACACAAGCCTTCACCCAAGAGAAAAAAAAAAACACTAATCACAATGAAATTCAAATGAGTGGGCACAAGGAGTGATCTGGGGAAAGAACAGCACATTAGGACTGAGAAGCAGCATCCTGAGGGGTGCTGAGTCAGGCAGGAGCAGAGAGCCTCCCCCCTCCCTGAGCAGGACAGACAGGAAAAGAAAATCTGCTCCTCTTCAGGTGAGTTTGGGGAGCCTGCTAAGTGAATAAGGGATAGAGTCTGCTGGGGAGAACGTCACACGTGGCTGGGGAGGAGAGCAGCACATCCACCAGCTGTTCCCAGCCTCTCATGTGGGAGGAAACACATGCCAGCACTTGCTGAACAGCTTCACCTTTACTGGAAAGCACCGGTGCAGCAGCTGCCCCAGGACAGAAGCAGTCAATGGTACTCATACAGCCAGGGAGAATACACAGTACCTCACTTAGCACACTGCTTCATACCTCTGTGATGTGCTACAGGCATTGCATCCTGAAAAAACACCTTATTGTCCAGGATGTGCTTGTGCTGGAGCCTGCAGCAGGAAGGGGTCAGTGAGACTGTTAGCAGAAACTGCCATCTAAAGCCCCTACCACCCAAGCATCCCACGCACTGCTCAATGCTCTGCCATTTCAGGAAACAGCACTACACTGAGTTCACCTTCTGCCCTTGGCAGCAACAAAGTTACTGTCCTTAAGAACGGAATCTCTCTTCTGAAGCGAAGGAACTGCCTTTCCCAGCTGCAGAGCTGGGCTCAAGCTCCCCACAATTTGTGCCATTTCTCAGTGAGCAGTGTACTTCTACAGAAGTTGAGAGAGTGCCTGCCAAGTCCCAAGAGAGGGAGGGAAGAATTCATACCAAAACAGTCAGAGAGGTTAAACACAAAACAAATCATACAGCAGTTTTGCAGAACACAGACTACTTTCAAACTTGTCTTAGCTGCCTAAGATTAGAAAAACAGAGGTCTCGAGATAACTGGGATAGGAAAAGCAGCGAGTAAAGAAAACAAGAGAAATGTAGGAGTTGGAGAGGATAGAATTTCTGATGACTCTGGCAACAACACCACCTCAGACAGCAAAACTCAATCTGCTTGTAGTGCTCTGGTACAGGGACACGAGGCCTCCACTCCTCCCACGAGCTGTGCAGGAAACAACCACTTCTGCCTGGTTCAGACAGGACAGACTGCACACACAGGTGATGCACACCACTCAGTCATGGGTGTGGACAGATTGTGAGGAAAACACTTTCTGCTACATCACTTTTCCCCTCTAAGAAGTGGGAAAAGCGTTAGTGGAAAAGAGAAATGGCGAATAACAGCAATGACACAAAATGAACCCAAGTCAGAACTAACCAGCACAGTGACGCCAGGAAGAGGACTGAGCAAAGCACAGATGTGGAAGGCATCAGGAAGACCAGCAGTTGTACAGAGGCACTGGCTGTCAGACACGCTTTGATCCAGGAGCCAAACCTGTCAGAGGATGTTCACTTCCACCTCTCTGAGCATGGTCCTAGAAAACTGCAAGCTCATCTTGCCCAGCTGCTCTCCATACACAGCCTGGGAATGCGCAGTGAGGAATGCAGACTGAAAAGGGAGACTGGCTCCTGCCTGGTTTTCTTTTTTAAGCCATAAAACACACTGACTTGAGAGTACATCTCTGCAGGGTGGGAAAGGACCTTCCCCAGACACAGACATCAGAGACCTCTGGGCACTTCCTCTGCATACTGCAGGGCTGAAACAAACAGCACTGCTGCCATGCCCTGTGGCCTGGTCACAGGGCTCACTGCAGCTTCACAATGACATACCTTATCTCCTGTAGCAATAAAGATGATCAGGTCCTGAACTCCATCACCATCCACATCTGGAATCACTGACAAGGGAGTCAGCACAGTATAATTAGCTCCAAAGTCATCGGACTGTCTCCACTGAACTTCCCCTAGAAGAGTTATTGGGAAATGTTCACTATAAAGCACTTTAGGTTGAAAGGCTTTAAAACACTCCTGTTCCTCAAAGCACTCTGCAGCAGTCACTCACAGACAGCCCATCAGCCCCGCGAGGCAGCCACAATTATGCTCATCATGGGGTATTTCTGCATTTCAAATGAGACCCAGAATCCACAATTCCGGCCCTTACTGGAAAGCAATTCCAGCTGCCTGCATAAAGGCTCGAGTCCACCAGCCAGGCACAAAGAGCAGCTTGCTTTCAGTGCCCCAGGTTAACACATTTCCCTTTGTGTTCAACGCACGGAAAAATCCTTTCCAGCAATCTAAAAAAACTTGACTCTGTGTACTTAAATTTGTGCTGGCATTCTGAGACCATAAAGAAGCTGAACTCTGATCACAGCATTTACAGCTAGTCCCAACGGCAGTTTTACCGCAACCCGACTCCTGCAGATGCTCCTGCAGCAGTCTCAACTCAGCTTGCACCCCTCCTCTGTCCCCGCTCGGAAGAGCACAGCACTTCACACGATCCTGTCCATCAGCCACTTGTCAATGCAGGCAGCAGAGCTTTGGCTCCAGTCAGAAGCACTCTGCCCAGGGCTGCTGGCGACTCTCCAGACACTGATGCAGGGAATCTGCAGCAGTATTTGCTGACAGGAGACTGCTGTGCTTTTGTGCTTTTCCTTTTTTTCTTTTTAAGGAAAACTTAGGTTCCTAACTAGGTGCTCTGAGGGGAAATCCTTAACCAGCCCCTGTGAACAGCATCTCACGCAGCCACCCCCAGGTTCAGGAATGCAAACTAATCACGTTCTTCGTCTTGAAGGAAGTTGCACCGAGGGCCAAGGAATGACTGCCCCACGCTGCCTGCAGCTGCAGTCATTTAAGGCAGGCTGCACCGCCACTGAGATTCTTCCACAGCTTTTACTGAAATACTGAAAAAAAATAAACAACGTGCAAGTTTTAAATAACTACATCCTGGCTCCAGTATAGTCTGAAGCTCCCTCAGCAGATCAGGCTGCTGAAATTTGTATTTTGATGTACAACTCTCTATTCTTTGCTGGACAGACAGTGAAAAGAGTTGTAAAGCAAGGTATGTTACTCCCTTGAAAATGTCTGATTTAGCAAACTCATACAGGTAACCGAGACAGCTTCAACACAAAGGACTTACGGAGCTTACATGGTCTAACACAATCTCCAGGGAGCACGAACTGTGAATCCAACCCCACCCTGCTCTGTTAATGAGATCTGACTGTTCTGTCAGGCAGGCAGAGCACTACAACACTCCTTCAGAGTTCAGGATCGCAGCAAAAGCACAGCAACATAAGCCAGTGAGACAAGTGCCCAGACAGTAAATCCAGCCTGAATTAAGGGTTTTGTTTTGGTCTGGAAGGAATAAGGAAATCGGAACTTAAAAACTTCTGTGGCTGAGTTCAGTTCTCACTCCAAGGAACTGCAAAGGAAAGGAGCAGGACTGCTTGCTTCATTCTGGACGAATGCACATCCCAACACTGTGCTTTTCCAGTGTGCAGCAGCCTGCAGCTTGTATGCTTCCTGAGATGAAGGCAGGTCTCTGGTACAGAGCACTGTTGGACCCCTTGGCCACGTCCTTGCCCACCTGTTTACTGAACATCTCTAATTTACAGCCCTCTGCACACAGCAGATGTGCAGAAAGATAAAAAGACCATGGAGCAATGAAGAACCGTGAAGGGAAACAACCATTCTTTGTTGGTCTACTTATCACTCATGACTTCGCAGACTCATGTCTCCTTGTCACTCATTCTTCAGGCTGAAGAATCCTGATTTATCTCGTGATTTCTTGCACTGAAGAAATCCCTGAATCCCTTTGTGAGGACCAGACCCAGGGCTCAGACACAGGCTGCTGGAGGACGTGGTTAAAGGCAGAAGGTGTCACCATCCACCCAGCCTGTTCTTCCTCTGGGTGCTGCTTCCAGCCACGACGGAGGCAAAATACCCAACTACAAAGACTTTGGTTTGATATGAAGCAGCTAATCTTAAACTTTTGTGTTCCAGATTGCATGTTTTATCTTCACCCACAGGAATGTTGTGTCCCACACAAACAGAAGAATACCTGTGCTCTCCTTCTTGTTTGCTCACGTCACTCATTCTGGCAACAAAGAAAACAACATCTAATACAACTTGAATTGACAGAAAGGCCCTAACTTTATCAAATCCACATCAGACACCCTGAGATAACGCGTCTGCCTCTCCTTCAACCTTCCCACAGCCTGAAGGCAGAGGTCCCTGGAACCTCACCAATCCGTCACAGTGATGAATCATTAACAGCCAAAGACTGATGTGGCTACTGGTTTTTAGTGCAACGTGATGAAAAGTCACACTTCATCATCCGAAACACACTTAACCTGATATTTTATTCCGCCCTGTCCTCCTCACCCATAGCAAAAGCCAACTGTGCTAAGAAGCTGCTTCTGATCTACCTAAAGCCACAGCAAAAAGTTACCAAATATGTCAACTGTTGAAGTATCCGTTTTTCTATCAGAAGCAATTTTTTGTGCCTTGCTTTTAATTTACCTACAGAATGTTTTCCTGCCAGGTTGTTCCTGTGACTTGTGGCTTAGCCCTGCTGCTTCTCTATGTACACGTGCTATTTCTTTATGGCTCACTTCAGTTGCAAGGCTCTGGCTCAGCAGCCACCTTTCTACGCTTTGACCTAAAAGCAACTACTTCATTAATGTCTATAAATAACCTGTACTAAAGCCTGTTGATGAGGAAAATGGTGCTAATTATCTCAGTTATTGCAGAAGCTTTCCAGCTGACTGCGTGTGTCTGTGCTGTTCCAGCTACTCTGGAAATTAAAAGCTTCAATAGCTTTTCCTCAGATCTCTTAGAGCCTTATTTCTTGCAATTTCCCTCTCCCAGTATTTGGAAAAAGGGGTGCAGAATCAGATACAGAGGACAGGATCCCAGGCATGCTAACAATGCACTGTTTATAGCTTTTGAAATAGTGACCCCCCCCCAAAATGGAAACGTATCTCAGTCCTCCTCAGGGAGTAAGGCTTAGGGCACAGCAGACTTGTTCCTACAGAAGCACAGGCACGCTTCATCCTCCCCCCCACTTCAGGCAAGATGATGAAGAGTCTCCTCATCTGGAGGTGCAGAAATGGAGAAGGCTTCCCAGAGAACTGAGGCAAAATCCCTGGCTACAGACCAACAAGTACTTCTCCTACGCAGTCTCCCTGATGACTTCTGGACCTCCCACACTTCTTGCCACTGCAGGCACTCCTAGCACTGGTCCACAAAGACTGAGGCACACCGCTGGTTTGTGTCCAGCCCACAAGAGCATCAGGTAACATTCACAACTGCTGGCTGCCTCTCCTGTTGTAAAAGTTGCTGAAAAGTTGTTCTCATAACACGGCAGCTGGCACAAAACATCACAACAGTCCAAGTCCTTGCAACAGACATACCAACAGAACAGGCAGCTCTCAAAGGCCCAGCCAACGGCTCTGGTTAGGTTTTCAAAACGATAAATACTCCTTGTACATCATCCACATCACCCTGTGATGTCACATCAGTGCTCTCAAGGTCTGACAGCCACCAGGCGAGGAATGAAAGCAGTGCAGTTCCCTGCTTTTCCACCTGCCACCCACCTGTCTGCTGGTCAACTGCAGTCAGCGACACCGGCTGCCCCATGACCAGGCAGCCAGGGGCCCCCCCGAGCTGCCTGATGCCACACTGCATCCATTCCACCTCGGTGGCAGCAGGCCTCTCCCACAGCACTCTGCCGTTCGTGCCGGACACGGCAGTGATGAAGGCACACGGAGAAGGCAGACCTGTGGGGAAGATGCATCAGAGGGAGTGTGACCCCTGCCCACACCTGCTGCGCCGCACCAGCCGGGTGCTGCGCCTTACCCCGTGCCTCTCCCCTCCCTGTTTTCTCTCCCACAACCACTGTCTTTTCCCCTTATCTTCATTTCTCCTCTGGCAGAAGCACACAGTGCTTCAAACTTAACAACACAGAGGAGAACGGACACTGGGCACTGCTCCAGCACTGACAGCCATTTCAGGACACCTGCCTCAGCACCCCGCATTAATCACAACTAAAAGGAGGAGCAGCCCTTACTACGAGGCCTTCTGTTTCAGAACCAGCTACCTTCATCCGAACAGGAGCTGTTGAAGCTGCTGCTGCCATTGGTGGCTTTGAAAATGAAGATGACATCTTGCACTTTGTCCTCGTTCACATCTTCTATAGCAAGAAACTGGTAAGCCACTGAAAAAGAGACCAGAAGGCAGGCACTGGTGAGGACTGCCTCAGCCAACAGCACAGCTGGCTGCAGCAAAGGACACATTCCCAGAGACCTACTCACTGCCTCCATCTCTGACTGCGTGACACTGGGACAAATTGGCTTTTGTATTAACAGAAAAAAAAAAAAGGGCATCTACATGAGTACCAAGCACTGGAAGTTAGTGCCAAAGGATTATTTGTTTTCATTCGTCATCCCCTGGAGGGTTTGTCTCTTTTTATAGCCGGGTATCCAGAATTTGAGCTATGTTTAACAAAGAACAACTCTATCCATGGGGTGGGGTTGCTATTCCCGGAATATGGGGAGAGAAAAAAAAAAGTCCCAAATATATAATCTTTCTCACTTTCAGCTAAAAGCAGCCATATACAGATCAAAGTAGTAGAACTTTGGATTTAAGCATTAAAGCATAAAGTTCAGTCCCTGCTGGGGAGCACTATCTCTGCAGTTACAGCTTAACCAGCACACAATCACCACACGAGATGAAAGGAAAGCACTGACAGAAGTGGATGCTGAGTCACCAAGGAGCAGTTCCCAGGTTAAAGAGCTGATTAAAGCAACTATAACTTTGCACAGCTAATAAAATAACAAGATGCAACCGCTCTTCTCCCTTTCCTGTTAGCCACAGAGAAAAAGCTGGAAAGTCACACCGAGAGAGAAAGGATGTCTAACGGTGCCCAAACCTAAGCTCAAACTTCAAAGGAGCACTTCACAGACCAAACTGCAGCACAGATTTACTCCTAGGCACCCTTTCTCATTTTTTTTTTTTTCCAAGTAAGACAGGTCTGCAAGCTCGTTAGTGCTCCAGAGCAGCATTTAATTTCTCTATTAGATTCTGTAAACACCTCCTGGAAGGCCACTCCAATTATGACGGGCCATTGCTTATCCAGGTCAGGTATTCACAGCCCTCACACCCAAGAGCAGCACCCCTGCAGGCCCAGAGTTCTGCAATACAAATTCGTAACACGTAAGGGAATGGGGCACAAGGTAGCTATTCATTCTGCTACAGAAAACTCACCTGCATTGTCATAGTTTCGGAGCCATGTTCTCTCTGAAACAGGCCTCTCTGGGCAAGGAATGATAAAGGAGAAAGCAAACACAATCATCAGACATAGAAATAATGAGATGAAGAAGGCAGCAGTGCGCCAGCGGGACAGCCGGGACAGCTGTGAAGCCTGCTTGATGATAATTCTCCTCTCAACAGAGTTCTCATGGTTCTCTTGAGCTTTCACATCCTCTGTCTTCAGAGGGTGGATCTCAGCTTCGGAGTCTTTGTTATCCATCGCAGCTCGCTCATAGGTATTCAGACACCCTTCTCCTCCTTCACCTGCAACAACGGGAAGAAGAGTTAAAACAGATTTTGGAACGAAGAAAGAAATGACTGAGTATTCTGTCACTAACTGATATTCAGTCTGGAGTCATCCCACAGGAGCTGGAAGGTCACGGTGGTAAATGGGAAATATAAGTCTTGGGAGGGCAAGCAGAGGAAGAACTCCTTGCCCTCGTGGCAGTGCATGCACCCTCATCGGTGACTTCAAAGTGGCAAACTGTTCAGCTCTGCCAGCTCAGTAGTCACAGCAACAAAGGGGTTCTGTGCTTTTTATCTTCCAAAAGGGAAAGAGGGAAGGCCCCTTGTAGGTTACAGAAGCCTGCAGCGTTACCCACGACAATAATAAACAACTTTTAGGCCTCTCTCGGCCAGTGCTTCTTTTAAAAAAAAAAAAAAAAAAAAAAAGCAGAAGAAAGAAAGAACAACACATTCCAGCAGCCCTGGAAAAAGCTGCATGACCACGGCATAAAAAGTTCTACCCGAGCAAATAAACATGACAACCGAGCCAATTTTCCATGACTGCGCCTCGACAGCCACATGCCCACATTGTCACCTGAACAATTCACTCCCCCAGCAGAGAAGAGCCCCAAGTCAGCACTGCTGTGAGCACAGAGCCCTCCAGCCCCAATAACAAGGGGTCTCGTCACCGCAGGGCCGCGGCAGCGCAGCACCCGGCTCAGGTGCAGAGACCCCAGAAGGAAACGCAGCAGCAAGGGGCGACTCCAGGAAGACTCCTCACCTCACCAGGGCAGCTCACACGTGAGAGCCACACAGGCATCCAGAGGCAGAGACAGCGAGCCCAGGGCGATAGAGCACGGGGAAGGAGCAAAGGAGTGGGGAAAACGGCTGAGCACAGCAGGAAAGGGGACGGCGGTCGGACTCCCATCCAACAGCTACAGCCCTGACCGCCCAGCGCACGCTATGAAGCACTTGTAGCTAAGCACGCTGGCATTTATTCTGCGACAGCACACAAAGTACAAGATCTCGCTCCAGGCAATTGAATCCAGGCTGCACAACAGCATGCAAATCCAATTAAATCAATAATGTAGAAGCTGTATCCTCCTCCAGAGCCCTCACTCCAAGACCTCATCCGCCCTTCCCAGCACCTGAGGTGACTCCTTGAGGCCATCGGTTCCCAACCTGTTGCAGCACACAGTGGGCACCCGGCAGGGGTGGGACGAGTGGGAAAGGAGAGAAAGAGCTGCAGTTCAGCCGAGGCAGCAGTGAGCAGAGTGCTGCTTTGCTGGCACCACAGGGAGTGGGGTCAAGGTACGAGGCCACAGCCACGGGCTGAGCAAATGATTTACTGGAGCGGAGTAACAGCAGCTTCTGCCATCGTGGTGTGGGGGAAGAGGGCACGAGTTGGAGAGGTGAGTTCCCAGTGCTGAGCTGGGAGCAGCAGCCCTCCCTCCACTGCCAGCCCTTGTGAACAACACCCCTGGGGCAGGAAGGCAGGAAACTTGTAGGGCAGAGCAGAGAGCTCCTTGCAACTCTGACTCTTCCTGCCAACAGCGTGCGGTGAAACTGGGCTTCTTCTCTGCCCACTCCCAAACAGGCACCATCGTAACCCTGCACCAAAGGCACGCTTCTGCGAGGCGTCACAAACCACACCACTGTCATCCACACTGGGATAAGAACAAGAAAAAAAAGTAGTAATTATACTGCCAGCCCAGTGACCCTAGGAGCTGCTGATTACAAAGAGCTCTCCGTGCCTTTAAAGCAGCTCCTTTCTCTCTTCTTTCAGGATCTGAACACTGCCCTCCGCTCCCTGCCAGAGCATATGGAGGGCCAGAACAATGACACAAGGGTTCAAACAATGCAGGAAATCCCATTGCCCGCAGCGCCGAAGTACATGCTGGCAGCAGATGAAACAGTCTGATCTCTGAACAACAAAGCAGTCTGGTAATCAGTTTAATTGAAGACAAGCAGAAAACGATAGTGCTTGTGTTCCAGATGACTTTTCTGTCCTCCAGCAGCCGACATTTTGTCTCCCATTGGTACAGGGCACAGAATACTTCCCTGGGGGTTTTAATGCACCCGACACCTTGCAACAAAATGCACAGCAACAGGATCACGTGCTGCTGCAGCATTAACACTGCTGCACGTGCTGGGTCTGGTGGGCAGCACTGGCTGTGCTCGGGAGGCTTCACCTGAGACACTGCATGAAAAGGACCTCCTAGGAAAGGAAATAGTCACAAACTGCACACGATGTAGCTGATAATCACAGACGATCACAAGCTGCACCAGCGAGGCACTCTCTGAGCTCCGAAGGCTGCTTGCTCCCGCAGCACAGCACGGGGCAGCTGTCCCAGCTCCAAGCAGAGGAAGCAAACCCCTTTCCTGTCCCACAGAACGATGCCACTTCCAGGACAACCACGGTTCCCCAGTGCAACTCACCTTCACGGGGCACTGCCTCTCCTCTTCCACAGCACAGCTTTGCAGATTCGATCTGCTTTAAACCAGGGCAACTTGTGCAGCAAGCTGCTCGTGCCAAGCTGCAGCTAAACCAAAGGGACAAACTATCATAACCAGTCAGGCAGCACACAGAACCACACAAGGCCAGATGGATGGCAATCAGAGACAGAAGCCATATAAGTGCATCAGTACGATGGAAGGTTTAACTCATTTTCCACCCATAAAACGCCCAAGCACATTGATAATTACAGTAATCTCACAAGATGTCATTGCTTCCTGGAAAATTTCTAGCAATATATCATTCCTAGGTTTGACGTTCAACGTGTTTACATCTTTCCCAGAGTGATGGAAGTCAGATAACGACTGGTCCTTTTAGAAAACACAAATACAGCATTTGGCTGGAGGGGTTGTCTGTTTGTTTCAAACACCTTACAAGTTTGTGACAGCCGAAATAGCTGAAACCCCACCCTGTAATCCCTGATGACAAAACAGCTCCCGAACGCTGCCCTGCAAAAGATGCTACACCCCCACTGTGGCTGCCTCCTCCAAGCTGACTGCGGCGTGAAGCAGCACTGCAGCGAGCTCGCTGGGCAGTCACCTGCTGCTACACTGAGACATAATGTCAATGTGTCACTTTTTGGGTCCCTTCTGCGCAGCCCTACTTACATTAGCAACCAGCCAAGGGGAAATAACACTTAAGATTTTCCCCAGCTGAGATTTTCCCTCTCTGAATACACTCAGACCTCACTCTGAAGCTTATAGTCCTGCAGGGTCATCTGCAGCCCATAACTCTTCCTTGACAAAGCCACAGCCCCAGCACGTGCAGAGCTGCCGCAAACTGACCGTTCCCTTCTGGCTCAGGGGCACCTCCTGGGATCCTTATGGCCTTCGTATGGATGTGGTTTGCAATACAGAGTTGAAAGAGACCTCTGAAGGCCATCTAGTCCAGCTCCCCCGCAACGAACAGGGACAGCACAGATAAATCAGGCTGCCCCGGGACCTGATCCAGCCTCACCCTGAAAGCCTCCAGGGACAGAGAATAAACCACATCACTGGGCTACCTGCTCTCACACATCACCACCTCACTGTAAAACCTTTTCCTTATATCCAACATAAATCTTTGACAAAAAGCAGCGCGAACGCTGCAAAGCTACAATGAACCGACTGCAAATTACGTCAGTGATAATAACCAAGCAACAGAAACACAAGCCGTTTATCAGCACCCTGGGATCAAGGTCACCCACCCTCACACCGATCCCTTGCGAGCCACGCGAGCCTGTGGTGTCAGCCCCAACCCCGCTGCAGCCACAGGCTTCCCAGCCTGCGTCAGAGCCTCAGAAACGTCCCCGAGCCGTCAGAGATTTCACAGATTAGGGGAGACCGCCAGACACAGAAGCTGTTCAGAACACTCTGTGGTCATTTCGCAAACGTTTATTAAAAAGAAAGCAGTTTTTAAATCGAGAGCTCACCCTGCTGATCCCCGCTTAACACGCGGGTCACAGATTCCTTGCTGCCCACCGGCTCTCTCGTGCCACTGATAAGCAAGTACACGGTGGCATGAAGTAATGGCCTTTTCCCACCTGCTGCTGTCATTATCAGCTGTCTTCAGGACAGACCCGATTTTCCCCCCAGAACTGAATCGATTTTTCTTCCCCCGTCTTACAGCACACGCAGGTAAGCCCACGGCCCCTGGGCCGTCCCAGCCACACACCCGGCTCCCAGCCCTGTGGGTGCACACAGCCTGCAGCCCAGGACCAGGGCTGGGCACTGCACTGCCCTCTGCTTGGGGCCTGGCACTCTCAACACGAACAGTTTTCCTTTTTCCAAAATAAGGCAAAAACGCTAGGAAAGAAAGAGTCCAGCTGCACACGCTGAAATACGTTCCCTTCTACAAGAAACGCTCTACTTCACGCCCGCAGCCCGAGCCCATGGCCTGCCCAGGAGAGGAGAAACGCGTATGTAAAGCGCACGCTGAGCTGCGTGAGGCGGAGGGCTCCTTTCTGCCTTCCCTGCCAGGAACACGGAGCTCAGCTCAGGCACCGAGCACACCTCCCCGCGCCCCGGCAGCCGCACTGCGCGAACTAACCCCGCCACAGCGAGCAGCGCAGCACCGGGCCGCCCCAGCGAGCCCTCCCTACAGCTTCGGGATCCGGGATCCGGGATCCGGGCTCGGGCGGCTCCCACAGCCACAGCCGCCGGGGCAGCGCTCACCGC